>OX327000.1:22972500-25372500 GCA_946800695.1 Geum urbanum
AAATGCTACTTACCTCTTTGCGGAATGCTTGATCGAGAAAAACAAGCAAAGAAGCAGCAGGATACAAAATATGAAGGGGCTGGGGGTAGAGCCAATAACCAATTGAAGAGTTAGTATAAAGCCCTCAATCATGCTCTTGCCAGTGACATAGATTGTATATACTCTCTAGATTAAGGCAAATTCTGTGCTCCACGAAAAAACATCGGGGGTTCTTCCTGGACTGGACTTAAGGAAGGCAAAACTAAAGGTGCCCCTATGACTCTGGTTCTAGTGAAAGCGATGAAAGTATAGCTGTGCTCCAGTTTTTCGGGTAAAGGTTATACGGCGGTCAAGGCGACCTTCTTAAATATAATATAACATTCGGGACATAAAATCCTTAAAATCCTCTTAAAATCCTTAATCTCGTCCTTAGTTGCCGAATCTAATGGAGGTTTAAATCCGACGGATCAACCGTAATTTGAAGGTAAAACGGGGGGATGGGAACTCCTACTCTGACTATTGTTGGCCCGCGATCTCTAAGCGGGATTTTCAGTCATCTATCCCCTTCCGAACGAGAAAAATAATCATTGCGGCGAAACTTACGAGTATGAGGAGGGACGAAACGGCTTGACCAATGGATAGGGAAAGGGGCTAATTGGTTATTATGCAAGATCCGTTATTCGGGATCTAGTCTTATCCGGCAAGATCCATTTATTAATATATTAATATAATGGATCACTTCGGAATGGCCATCCGATCGTCCTGGCCCTAGTCACACCGGAAAAAGAAATGGGTTCTATAACCAAAGAAATAAAATCCCTTCGAAACTTCACGGGGCTAGCAACTACTACGATGACTTTGCTGCCTCACCCCAACCCACTGCCATCTAAAATAGCGCTTCCCTCTCTCCCGGAGACCATTCGCTTACTGAAAAAGCGGAATAAAAATATGATATTTCATGCTTTAGGCACGAGTCGACTGCTAGCAGTTAGGACTCGTTACACAAGCGAAACAACTCTCTTTCTTTTTCCTTTTTCTCCATGTATTGAGAATTCGTAAAGCTTCGCCTTTCGCCTCCCGGGGGAGGTGGACTTTATCCTGGAAAAACAAAAAAATGAATCCCATTTCTGAGACAGATGCAATTCAAGACAAGATAGCAAAGACCTGCCTTGATTCAGGACGAGAGTTAAGTTGTATTTCAGAAGTGTCCTTTTAATTAGGGAGAAGGGAGCTTTGCCACGTGGAGCTTTGCCACGTATAGTAGATGGGAATTTCTCTTTTTGAGACTCATTTTGCACCATTGATTCTAGCTAAAACACTTCAAGTTCGTGAATTAGAGGTTTTAAATATCATATATGTAATGACGGCCTCCTCCCCACTCTGGTGAGAATTTGGTGTTGACGCGCCGGGCAATGCCTTACCAGCGTTTGACCTCAAAAGAAGATTTTTCGAGCTCTGCCTCAAGCTTTGCAGCTCGGTCTTCATTAGCCAATTGGACACTCAGCAGCTCGTCATGGAGAGAAAGATTTTCGTCCTTTTCAGAAGTCAGATGGACGAAGGTTAGCGCACATCATTTTTCTATTTAGCTCCGAAGGCAACCCGTCGCGCCCTCGTCGCGGCGTTAGCAGCCATTGACGATGTATTGAAGACTAAGTGAGCCGGCCTAGAACGGAGCACATGCTACTTCTTCGAAATCGCGAACACCTTCCCTTTCTTCTTAGTCTGATCCGGACACTCCAGACCCCGGTTCTTGGCTTTGATCCAATTCCGAAGCTCGTTTGCTCACTAGCCGATGTTATTTTCAATTGACTTAGTTAGAAAAAAAAGTATGGAGATACCGTACCGCCTTAAACAAGCGCCAGGAAAATAGAGCTTACCGCGCTGAGTTACGTCGTAGGCGAAGCTTTCGATTCGACAAATGGCCTACTTTTGAAATTGTTGAGCTCGTGTCTTTAGGGTCAGCAGGCCGGGCCTGCGGTTCTAATGATTCCGTAGATACAGAAAGAGTCAGTCTCGGCTTTCTATTTCTTTTTTCATAAAATGGATATTGTCAACTTTAGGCTTTGTGAATTAAGGAGGACTCATATGATTCTCCTTCCTCGACTTCGGTTCTGTCTCCTGGTTTTAAATAACCCAGAAACTTGCTTAGTCAGGTCTTCCTTTTATGTGAATTCGTAGAGTAGGCAGAGACCCTTATATACGATCGGAGTTTAAACACGTAAACCACGGGTCCCCCGAATATCCATCATCAGCCAACCCACTTTCCTGGCTTTTGTTCTACTAGCAGTAAGCTCTGCTCCCTCCAGTTCTATTAATTCCGGATTTTTATACCTGACGACCATCCAAGGTTTCATGAGTGCTCCTATTCTGTTAGTTATGACTTTTCGTTTGACATTTTTGCTGCTCTCGGCTTCTGAATTTGTACCTTTCAATAGCCAGTCTAGAAGCCCTAATGTTGTAAGGCACGTGACTGCATTCCTAAATACTCTCTCTGGTTCCTTCCCGAAATTGACCTGCTTACACTGCACTGCTTCTTCTGTCAAGACAGGCAGGCGGTTATCGACCTTTTCACAAGCATAACAACGGCCATCGAAAGTCACGGCAGCTTGCTCGAGAAGGTAGAAAGGACCATAGATGATATGACTCCAGTCATAATGGAAAGACGAGCTCAGGTCAAAAGTATCCAGCAACAGGTTACGGAGCTGCAAACGGAAAGGGCGAAGGAGACGGCGAGGAAGAAGGATCGCTGGTTAGTCGAGTGAAGGACCCGTCCGGGGTTTCCTCGGCTCGCACCTTCGTAATGTAACTGTGCACAGTTATTTCTATCTGGGTTGTCGACTCACTCTATGCTGCAGGTTGAATTGTTCCAGAACCGCTTCCACGAAATTTTAGGGATTTTTCCTTTGGATTGAATCGAATTCATTCGCTCGTGCCTCTCGCGTACGTAGCCTTTTGGCAAAGCTCTTTTCTCTTTCCCCTTATCCTGTTCAAAGGCACAGATTCACAGAGCCTCTATCAGAATCAGATGACGATTGAATGGCTTCCACCACGACACGAAGAACTACTCCTTATTTAGGAATAAAAACGACTCTTTTTGTTAAACCAACGAGTGAAGTTCTGCCGCTAAGACTAAGAGTGATTATGAAAGCTTTCCCCTGACTGAACCCAACGACTCTCTTTTCTTTCAATGGTATCCTTCTTTATCCGAGCAGAAGATCATCTGTCTTTTGAAACCAACATTAAAGAAAAGGATTTTGACCCCACCTAATGTATTTATACAAATTCGAATTCTTACACAAGCAAGGCTCTAGGGGCTCTCGCTCAGTAAAATCTATGAAAGTGGTTTAGGTGCTTTATTTCGTATCTCTCGCTTCTACGCAGCGAAAATGTTCCCGCGGGCTGAGTACGTGAACACATGCCCCCGTCTGAAGCTTTTGCCGGAGCACCTTACACTAATTTCAATTCAGAGATTCGCAATTCTTTGTTTTGAAAGACATTGGGCGGGGAGGGGCTATTTATCAAAATTATTACTCAGGATACTGCATGCAAGTGAAATAATGGGTTATTCGGGCATAGAACTAATGGGGCGGGAAAGAGAGCACCTTTTGGTTCATGTTTCAACAAATCTGTAAGCGGGGCTGCTCTTTTTCGAGTACCCCCGGGCGGTAATAATTAGCAAGCCCAAAGAATGATTGCAGCTCCTTTACCTTGGTCGGGGCCTGCCACTCAGTGATAGCACGGAAGACCCCCGGGACCAGAGCATGTCGTGAAAGAGGCACACTGGGCGGGCGTGCTTCGACCGTGTCTCCGGGGCACAGTTGAATGTAGATATCATGAATGCGAGGTGCAGGAGACCAGGCCGAGAAACCCGGGCAAAGACTCCCCTATGTGCCGATCGCTAGCGCATCCAGGGCCCCGGCGCCCAGCTCAGCCGGAGAGGCCTAGCCTGATCCTGATCTGAGAAGTGCTAATTCGATTCGGATAGACTTCATTCAAGAGCGCCGCCGCCCTAATAAAACAAGTGCTAAGTTTCAGATCTGTGAATAACCCGGAAGAGACGTTTCTCGCTCGGCGCCTAAAGCGCACTATGCTCCGCTTCAACAAATGAGAGTTTTCGGTGGAACCGGTGAACCAATGAGTCTCTCCGCTCATGTATGGAACGTTCTTAGTCAATAGATTGTCCTACAAAACTTCATCCTCGTTAGCTAGCCCTACTTGTCTTTTGACTCGGAAAGGGAGTGAAACCCCTTTTCTACTATATGAACAACTAGGCCAACTACTTGACTTGGCGGATCAAACATCCCCGAAGTGACGTGCCGGAACTGGTTCACCTCACTCTGCTCGCCCACCATGGAGTTATGAATGAAGCAGGCAATAGCACTACTTTGTCCTCAGCTTCTCAATGCCAACAAGAATAGGTAACTTGCTGAGCGGAACAAACGAATGAATGGGTAAAGCTATCCACTTTATCTAATCTACACAATTTCGTGTCTCTTTTCTTGAAAAATAACTTGAAGAAGTGAGAGGAATTGACTTATCGAGGAGGAAACTGCTCGACTGGATAGAGAGAGAAGGACTTACGCGACTCTAAGGATATAAATGGATATCCATTTTTGTTCTCATCATCCCGCTCGCTAATAACACTCATGGGAAGAACCAACCCCGCTATGGCAACCTCTTGATGGCGCTATTCACACCCCAGCTGAGAGTGCGATCATCGAAGTGTCCCTATTATGGTTACTCACCTCCTGGATTGGTTGGAGCTCGGCCAGTAGGACCATGCTCTCCTCAAACCCCACGTCGTTGAGAAAAGCTTTGCTCATTTGCGCAATAAAGCCTTCTGAGAGAATAATACGACCCGCTCCTGGAAAATCCTCCAGAATTTGAGCGCGATACGTTTGGACGTATTCCCGAACGGCTACACACGCTTTCCGCTGAATGTCGGCTTTTACTAAAACACGACGTTCATGCGTATGTTTTCTGTCGGAAGCTTCATCCTCCGCCTGGGGTTGGTCTTCCCCGAAAACCCGAGGACCGTGGGGGTCTGAAGGGGCTGGCAGTTCTACTCTTTCCATCGCTCCCTCTAATGGATAATTTGGGAAGAACTGAGAAACAGCCTTACCCAACTCATCCATCAGGAGAGTGAAAGGTGCTTGATAATATTCCATTCCTTGAGATCCTAATATCACCCACTCACAACAAAATCAAAGCATCGCATGGTTTTGTAGGCCTACCTAATGGAGGGCAAGCCGTCATTGAAGGCATTGGGACAATTAAGTTGTCAACAGATTTGTATCTTGATAATGTTCTTCATGTACCTAAATTTCGTGTCAATTTGATCTCTGTGAGTAAATTGACTCGAGCACTGAAATGCGTAGTGATATTTTACCCGGATTTTTGTGTTGTGCAGGACATGGATACGAACAGGGTGATCGGTTTGGGCAAGCATGTCAATGGACTCTACTACCTCACACCAAGCCAAAACCCTCACCTAGCAAATCACATAACCCGCACCACAGATATTTGGCACCAACGTCTTGGGCATCCATCCTCTTCACCACTTCATTTTCTATCTCAAACCATCCCTGAAATCATGTTCGATCCACATCATATTTGTGAATCTGCCCTCTAGCCAAACAAACTCGTCTGAGTTTTCCCTCTAGTTCCATAAAATCAACTGAGCCTTTTGATATGATTCATTGTGACATATGGGGTCCACACAAAACCCACACTCATGATGGGGCTCGTTACTTTCTCACCATTGTGGACGACTTTACTCGTTTCACTTGGGTTCACCTCATGAAATTGAAATCCAACACACAACCCTTGATAAAATCTTTCTTCTCTTGGGTTAAAACTCAGTTTCATCGTGACATTAAGGTCTTACGTGCCGATAATGGGGGTGAGTTCTTATCGTTGAGATCTTTTCTTGATGATCATGGCACTATTTTCCAACATACATGCCCTTACACTCCACAACAAAATGGAGTTGTTGAGCGCAAACATCGTCACCTCTTAAATGTGGGTCGTGCTCTCCGTTTTCAAGCCAATTTATCATTAAAATTTTGGGGGGAAAGTGTTGCCACTGCTTGTTATCTCATAAACCGTCTCCCTACACCTCTCCTTAAACATAAATCTCCTTTTGAACTTTTACATGGTACCACACCCAGTTACTCTCACCTCCGGGCTTTTGGTTGCTTGTGTTATGCAACTAATCTCACTCCTAAACATAAATTTGACAAACGAGCCCATTGCTGCTTTTTTGTTGGTTACCCTCGTGGACAGAAAGGGTATCGAGTTTATGATATTGAGACAAGGAAATTCTTCACCTCACGAGATGTTGTGTTTCATGAGCACATCTTTCCTTGTAGTGCACATCCAAAAGAAGACCAAGATGATTGTCCTGTTCTACCTATTAGTGAGCCCAATCCATTCCATCACAACAGCACACCTGAGACCCGGCCCAATGTCCCGAACGAGGTCTCTCCATCAGTCGATCTCCATCAGCATACGCAGACGACACAAACCTCTTCACCATCAACACAGCCGGCCACCTTATCGGCTCCGTCGTCTACAACAGCCCCATCGGCTCCACCGGTACCGTCAGCTCCGCCTGCCCAAGCAGCGGCCTCACCTTCACCTGACAACCCGCCGCCGACCCGCGTCGCGCGTCCCCTGCTTCAATACCAGCGCCGTCCTCCTCCTCCGGTGCTGACCTCTACCTCCTCAGCCCAACCGAACGCAATTCCGGAGACGACCCAGACCCAGTCAACACTGGCGCCGACAATCAACATTGACGGTAACCCCTCACCGTCGTTGTCTCATCCTGACCCGGAGCCGACTCCGTTCCCAACATTGCCGGACTCACCACCACATGTCGATTCAGGTCCCATTGAAGCGACCCATTCTCCATCGGGCTCCCACCAGCCACCAGCTGGGTCATCTTCACCCCCATCTCATACCAACTCTTTGCTTCAGTCAGCCACACCATACCCGATACCTGCCTTTCCACCATCTGAGGTTCCACGCCGCTCTCATCGAATCCGACAGCCACCCCCATACCTCCAAACTTACAAAACAAATCATGCCGTTTTGCTTGGCCCGACCGTCGCTCCTTCGTCCATGTCCAGACAATCCGGCACTCGTTATCCAATACAGAGGTACATTTCATACTCCGGTTTATCATGTGGCTATCGTTCATTTGTGCACAATATCTCTCAAATTGTCGAGCCAGCTAACTATGAACAGGCTAGCCTTGATCCTCAATGGGTTACAACAATGAAAACTGAAATTCAGGCTCTTGAAGACAATCAGACATGGTCCATGGTTCCTTTGCCTCAGGGTTTGCGTCCAATTGGATGCAAATGGGTTTTCAAGATCAAGTACAAGTCTGATGGGACAATTGAACGTTACAAGGCCCGACTTGTCGCCAAAGGTTTTAATCAGAGAGAAGGCATTGATTATAAAGACACGTTTGCTCCGGTGGCTAAGTTGACCACCGTGCGTTGCTTGTTGGCCATTGCTGCTGTCCGAGATTGGCACTTACATCAGATGGACGTTCAAAATGCATTCTTACATGGCGAACTTCTTGAGGAAGTGTACATGCTGCCGCCTCCTGGTTATCGTCGACAGGGGGAGAACTTGGTGTGTCGACTCCACAAGTCCTTATATGGCCTCAAACAGGCTTCACGTAGTTGGTTTCGAAGATTTTCATCAGCCATCCAAGAATTTGGTTTCCGGCAGTCCCGCGCTGATTATTCACTGTTTACTCAGGTTTGTGGGAAATGACAAGGTTCAGAAACAATCTTGTTATGTTTGCTTTACTATAATTGGCCGCTTAGTATACTATGCTTAGCTATGTCAGGATTGATTGTTACAGAAGCTATCTACAGTCTATCAGTGAGCTCCCTTCACGAGTATTAATTTCGAAACTTATTTTATTATGCTAATTTTAGGACGGAAGGCGTGTTCGTGTGATTGAAAGAGATTTGACGGAGCCAAATCGAATTGTTGGTGAATATCTCCAGCCTGGTGGATACCTGAAATTAGTTGAGTTGGGTCTTCGAGGTAAATTTCAACCTTTGAATCTACTTCGTATGAAACATAATTTGGCCCATTGAAATGCCTAACATCTTTCAAATGCAAGGTTTTTCTTCTTGAGAAGGGACTAGAAATGTGTATAGTCAAGAATTAGTGGGGTTGGACAGTTAAAGATCCTAATTCTTGGTATCTGTTCTGGTTGTGATTTTAACTACTGAGCATTGGTTTCAGATTGCTTGGAGGAGATTGATGCTCAGCGAGTGCTCGGATATGCTCTTTTTAAGGATGGAAAGAGTACTAGGCTGCCCTATCCCTTGGAAAAGTTCAACTCAGATGTGGCCGGTAGAGGTTTCCACAATGGGCCATTCATACTGAGAATGAGAGCAAAAGCTGCTACTATTTCCAAGTAAAAATCTCATTTTAAGGATCCAATTTTCGTGCCACGTACAATCCTTCTTATGTGTCATCTTGCACAGAAAATATATTCATAATCTCCTGGCATCCTTTTTTGTTCATGGTTTTTACTTATCCTCAGTGTACAACTGGAGCAAGGTACAGTCACGTCCTTGCTTGAAGAAAATGGGACAGTTAAGGGAGTTCAATACAAAACTAAGGATGGTCAAGAAGTTAAAGCTCATGCTGCTCTTACAATTGTTTGTGATGGTTGTTCTTCGAATCTGCGGCGCACTTTGTGCAAGTCTCAGGTGTAGTTGCCTTCTTCAGCTCGCTCTTGGTCTGATTAGGAAAAACAAAGTTGAACCATTTGTAATGGCACCACAAGATTTCTTTTGAACTTTCCATTTGAATATGTTTAAGTTTTTGCCTAGTGTTCTCCATTTGTAGATGCAGATGATATCTGTCCCTCCACTTCTTAACAGGTAGACATGCAATCTTTTTTTGTCGGAATAGTTTTAGAAAACTGTGAACTCCCATATGAAAATTATGGGCATGTTATAATTGCCGATCCATCTCCCATCGTGTTTTATCCAATCAGCAGTACAGAGGTCCGCTGTTTGGTTGATGTGCCCGGCCAAAAAGTACCTTCCATTGCTACTGGTGTAATGGCAAACTATTTGAAGAATGTAGTAGCTCCACAGGTAACTTCTTTTGGAATTGTTGTTCTTAAACTTCAAACTTCCGAAGTATATATATGGCTTTACCACTTGTATAGTTCCAGTAAGAACATCAATTACCATGATAATTTTCTTTGTTCTCTGGCTCGAGCCTGCTTCTTCTAACTTTGATCAATCAATAATATGTCTCTTTCAGCTTCCACCCGAGCTTCATGACGGCTTCATATCCTCTATTGAGAAAGGGAATATTAGAACTATGCCAAGCAGAAGTATGTCAGCCAATCCACAGCATACTTCTGGAGCTCTTTTAGTGGGAGATTCTTTCAATATGTGCCATGCTTTCACTGGCGGAGGAATGACTGTGGCACTGTCTGATATTATTGTCCTCAGGGATCTTCTTAGGCCACTGTGTGACCTAACCGACGCACCTTCAGTGTGCAGATACCTTGAGTCCTTTTATACCCTGCGCATGGTAAGCTACAAAGCTGTTCTGCTGTGCAGGTTACCCTTCCATATAACTGACTATGCCACTGTGAATAGAGATCAGCTATCCAGGTGACAGAGGAAAGTATTTCTGATGAGGTTGTATCCTTATTAGAAAAACGGATCAACATGGAAATATGAAAAACATATTTGCTGATATTTGATGTTGGGCTTGCTTTTATAGCCGATTGCATCTACAATAAATACCCTGGCAGAAGCCTTATACAAGGAGTTCACTGCTTCACCTGATCAAGCAAGAAAGGATATGTGCCAAGCATGTTTTGACTATTTATGCCTCGGAGATATCTGTTCAACCGGACCAGTGGGTTTGCTCTCCGGCCTATATCCTAGCCCTCTGAGTTTAGTTTTCCACTTCTTTGCTGTAGCGGTATATGGTATATGGTGTTGGTCGTTTGCTCCTACCGTTTTCTTCACTGAAACACATATGGATTGGAGCTAGATTACTTTTGGTGGGTTTCTTGCCGCCTTACTTTTCCATGAAATGATCTGTGATGAAAAAAACATCCTTTAATTTTGCACACTAATTTTGATATGTGATATCAGAAAACCATTTGGCTAGCTTCTTCCAACCGTACGTTCTTATATAGACATTCTTGCAACCACACATTCACATATAAACAACCCTAAAGAGGCTGTATATGTTCTTGCCAGAGCATATGGCCTTAAAATGGAACTAGGTTCTCTGAACTTTTAATGAAGACTTCTATTTGTTTTGAGTGCTTCAGGCATAATATTTCCCATAATCAAGGCAGAAGGAGTAAGGCAGATGTTCTTACCTGCAACTATTCCAGCTTTATATCGAGCTTTCTGTCCTCCTTCTGAGAGAGAGATTTTCAGATTAGTTGCTGAATGAGAACAAGTCTTGGAGCTCCTACCCAAAATTTCATTTCCATTCTGTGATAAAGCACAGAAAATTGTGTTTGTATTACATCAAATTAGTCATATACTTTAATTTCCATTCTGTGATAAAGGACAGAAAATTGTGTTTGTATTACATCAAATTAGTCATATACTTTAATTTGTTTAGGACCATTCTCAGTATATGAACAAGGATTTGATCTCACTGAATTATCCTGTAGTATACATTGCCGGGAGAAAAGGTACTCTATGTTAGATACTGAATTAACCTATGAAATCCAACTGCATCCAGGTAACTTGGTCTCCCCAGTTCTGCCCATCATTTCTCTCACATTAGCTGCTTCTTCCCATTGATCAGCTGCTGCACATATACTTGCCAAAAGCACATAAACTGACGAATTATTTTTTTCAGATTGGAGTAGATATCCAGCTACTATTCTCCCAAGCCTTAAATTACCATGTGCTGCACAGGAACTAATTAATGTCCACAAAATGTTTGGATGTGCCTCAATTTCCCTGCTGTTTATAACTGATTCTGCTTCATCTAGATAGCCGGCACGGCCTAGAAGGTCAACTATGCAAGAAAAATGATCTACTTGGGGCATAAAGCCGTAATCGGTAATCATGGAATTGAAAATTCTTGTACCGTCAACGACTAAACCAGAATGGCTGCATGCAGAAAGAACTGCAGTAAAGGTGGCTTGATCTGCTTTGATGGTAGACACTTGCATTGCTTCAAAACAGTCAACAGCTTCCTTTCCCTTCCCATGCTGTGCATACGCTGATATCAAGGAATTCCAAGAGACTATATCATTTTCAGTCATTGCTCTGAACACCTTTACTGACCAATCTAGAACCCCGCACTTGGCATACATGGTAATGAGGGCATTACCTATGCAAATTTGCTGAGAAAACCCAAATTTGAGAATGTATGCGTGAACCGATTTTCCATATCTCAAGGATGTCATGCTCGCACACATGCTCAAGATTATACTCAGGGTATACACATCTGGACTGAGTTCTGACATTATCAGCTCATGAAATTGCTCTAAACCTTTGTTTGCCATTCCATTCAACAAGAATCCAGAAATAATAGCATTCCAGGATATCAAATTCTTGTGACTCATACCTTGGAATATCTGATAGGCCAAATTCATCTGACATTGCTTGGCATATGCAGAAACCATAGCATTTGAAACTTGGATTTTGAGGATAAGGCCATTCTTGTGCGCAAGAGCCTGAACCATTTGCACAGTTTCAACAAACTCGGAGCTTGCTAACAAACTTCCAAATGTAAACTCATCTGGTTTCTCTCCTGCCCGCTGCATATGCAGAAAGACTGAAATGGCTAAATCACAGTCATGCCCTTGAGCATAACTCGAGATTATGGCATTCCATGATATAAGATCTTTCTCTTCCAAACCTCGAAAAACCAGGTAAGCCGCCTGCAAATCCCCACAACCAGAATACATAGTTATTGCTGCATTACTCACAGACGTAAAAGCTTCAAAACCCAACTTAATAGCTTGGCTATGTACATGGCAGGCAACACTCGCAGTCGAACACGAGCTCATGACAATCACAAAAGTCAGCTCAGTAGGCTGAAGACACGCCTCTTGCATCCCTTTAAACATTGTACACGCTTCTTCGTCTCTTCCCACGCCCACCAAACCATCAATCATCACATTGAAAGTAATCTGATCATACACTCCACCATCTCGTACTTCTTCAAACACCTCAAACGCCTCCGCGACACTGGCGCAGTTAAAATACATAGTAATCAGAGCATTAACAACAGAAACCCTCCCCAAAAACCCACTTCTAATCACCAAACAATGCAGTTGCCTCCCAAATCGTAGAGCCTCTAAACAACACAGACTCAAAACACTAGCCACGCTATAATGATCATACTCAACCTTCATCCTACGCATCTCACAGAACAAACCAAAAGCAATCTCCTCGGACCCATTCTCGGCGAACCCAGTGATCATCGCATTCCAAATCGCCACATCACTCCTCTGAGGCATTTCATCAAACACCTTATATGCATATTCTACATCCCCCAGTTTCATACAAGCAGATAAAAGCGTCGTCCACGAATAAACATCTGGGTATTTAATATCATCAAAGACCCATTTCACAGAGTTCAAATCCTCAGCTTTGGAATAGAGAGATAGCAGTGGGTTGGTGACGTGAGGGTAGGCTCTGAGGCCTGACCGGACGGCGTAGGCGTGGAGTTGCGTCCCTAAAACGACGTCGCGACAGTTGGCGGTCGCGGTTACGGCCGCCGAGAGTGTGTAATGATCTGGTTTAACTAACCGAGATGAGTAGATTTGCGTGAAGAGGTGGAGAGTCTCTCTGTAACGGTGAGAGCGATTGAGCTTCACGAGCCTCAGGTTCAGCTTTAAGATTTCATCCGAAGCTTTCGCTACGATTTCTCCGTAGAAACTGAGCCTCATTGCTCATTTTTTAATCCCTTTCAAAATCACAATTTCTCTGCAGTAGGATTAGATCGTGAATATGTTTGAAGAAGAAGAAGACTACGAGCTCTATTACCCATTGTCTCTCCCGCCATAGTTTTTTAATTCTAAATTTATTAGACGACGTCGTATTAGGTCGGTTAGTTTCAAAGCCGCACCGTTTCGGTCATTCTTCTCCAAACCGATACTGACACTGTATGAGAGCGTTGTGATAACAGAGGCGAGGGTGAGAGAGACATAATGCAAAGCTTCTATCAGAAATCCATATCTCTCTGCAGCAATCTCAATATTTCAAATTCATCCAAACCTAACAGTCCCTTACATCTCTATCACACTTCTCACAAACCCATAAAACAAACCGCCGCCGCCGCCGCTGTTCATGAAAGATTATCTGGACTCGAGCTTGTCCGCCTGGAGTCCGACCGGGAACCAAGCCCAGACGACCAGGCCCACTGCGAGTTCGTCGCCGACGTGGAGAAGGTCTACCGAATACTACGGAAATTCCACTCGCGTGTCCCAAAAATTGGAGTTCGCGTTGCAGCAATCCGGCGTCGTTTTGCGCTCTGGCTTAACCGAGCGAATCTTGAACAGGTGCGGCGACGCCGGGAACTTAGGGTACAGGTTCTTCGTGTGGCAGACACAGCTACGATGTATACAAAGCCATGGTGAAATCCCTGAGCAAAATGCGGCAGTTCGGCGCCGTCTGTGCTCTGTTGGAGGAGATGAGGAGATGAGGAGGCAGAATCCGCAGCTGATTACGCCGGAGATGTTCGTTGTTCTGATGCGGCGGTTCGCCTCGGCCAGGATGGTGAACAAGGCAGTGGAGGTGCTCGACGAAATGCCCAAGTACGGATGCAAACTCGATGAGTATGTGTTTGGTTGCTTAATGGATGCTCTTTGCAAAAAAGGTAGTGTGAAAGAGGCGGCTTCGTTGTTTGAAGACATGAGAGTCCGATTTGTGCCGAGCATTAAGCATTTTACTTCTCTGTTGTATGGTTGGTGTAGGGAAGGGAAGCTTATGGAGGCGAAACATGTGTTGCTTCAGATGAGAGAGGCTGGTTTCGAGCCTGATATTGTGGTGTATAATAACTTCTTGGGAGGGTATGTGCAGGCCGGAATATGGCGGATGCGTATGAGTTGTTGAAGGAGATGAGAAGGAAGGGGTGTGAGCCTAATGCGGCTTCGTATACAACTGTGATTCAGGCGCTTTGTGGGCAGAAGAAGATGGAGGAGGCGATGAGGGTGTTTTTGGAGATGGAGAGGAGCGGCTGTGTGGCTGATGCTGTGACTTATGCTACTTTGGTTACTGGGTTTTGGAAGTGGGGAAAGATTGTGAGGAGTTATGAGATTTTGGAAAGTATGATAGAGAAGGGATATACGCCGACTCAGAGCACTTACTTGCAGATAGTGTTGGCTCATGAGAAGGAGGAGGACTTGGAGGCGTGTATGGAGTTGATGGGGGAGATGAGAAAGGTTGGTTGCATTCCTGATCTCGGTGTATACAACACGGTGATTCGGCTGGCGTGGAAGTTGGGAGAGGTGAAAGAAGGTGTTCAACTTTGGAATGAAATGGAAGAAGCAAGGTTTTCTCCGGGGCTTGACACATTTGTCATTATGATTCATGGGTTTCTTGAGAAAGGTTGTTTCGTTGAAGCTTGTGATTACTTCAAAGAAATGGTGGGCAGGGGTCTTCTAGCTGGGTCACAATATGGTACTTTGAAGGCGTTGATGAATGGTTTGTTGAGAGCTGAGAAGCTAGAAATGGCTAAAGATGTTTGGAGTTGCATGGTGACTAAAGGGTGTGAGCTCAATGTGTTTTCATGGACGGTTTGGATTCATGCACTGTTTTCAAAGGGCCATGTGAAGGAGGCTTGCTCATACTGCTTGGACATGATGGAGGCAGATGTAATGCCACAACCGGATACATTTGCAAAGCTCATGCGGGGTTTGAAGAAACTTTATAATAGACAGCTTGCTGCTGAGATCACCGAGAAGGTGAGGCAGATGGCTGCATTTAGAAAGATCACTTTCAAGATGTATAAAAGAAGAGGCGAGAGGGACTTGAGTGAAAAAGCTAAAGAGAAGAAGGATGGGAGGAAACACAGGGCTCGAAGAAGACAATGGCCTAGTAGCGCTAAAGCATTGTAGTTGGAACCAAAAAGCTGTGAAACCATTTGAATACACTTTACAGGTTGTGGAGAAGAGGGAGCATCATAGACAGATGAGTGCTGTGACCACAAAAATTTTGGATGTCTATAATTCCTGAATTCATTAGGAAGCGACTCTCTGATGCCCAAAGACTGGTAAAGCTGTTTTTGTTGAATCAAAGATTAAATGTTTTGTACAATGGCTATCTAGTTTGTTCAAGGCCTGAATTTACAGAGGTGAATATCCTTACTGAGTTTCAATTTAATGTTTTAATGAATGAAAGTGGTATCCCTCTGATTGTTGTGCTACAGTAGTTATCTATTCATATGCTGTGCTAATGTGTGTCATCTTTTTTAGTTATGTTTTAGTTGCAAAAGTCATTTTCAATGTGTGTGAAATATAAATTATATGCTGGGTTTGGCAGTAAATGTTTCTTTCTGTCATCAAAATAATCGTGTCATTTTGTTACACTCACAACCAACAGACCAAGCAGATCATGATTTCATATTTTATTTTTCTATTTGGAAGTATTTTCTTATTCATTCTCTTGCACTTGGTGCAGCTAAATGGTCTTCATTGTTTACATATTGCCTCGCTTAGATATTAGTCTTTGATTTCGAGACATAAGCCTCATGTAACTTCTATGTGCTATATGTCGGGGAATTTTTCACAATGTTTGCCAAAGGTTTGGTTCTCCAGCTTGACGCCAGTTTACAGTTTGCCTTCTTTTTTCTCTCTGTGGTGCTTTGTATTTGTTTCACTTCTTTTTCTTATCCATAGTCATGTTGGTCCTGTTAGTTTCTGTAGTATATTAAATAAACTGAAGCTTTTGTAGTTTTGCATTTGCTGGTGTAAATAATTTAATATCAATCTGTATATATTTTAAGAAGTAATTAGTGTAGTAGTACATAGTTTGTCGAACAACTTCACTTGAGATTTCAGATGCCACTCAACTATAATTGTGAAGTTTGTTTTTGGCCATATTGATAGCATGTGATATTTAGAATAAAGGTTTGTCCTTGATTCAAATGAAGTCTTATATTCCATGTACAAACCTATTGTATTCTTGATATTTGTTCCGTTTATTTTTCTATTTTGGATTGGTGCTAACTGTTTGCAAGGTTTCAAGGTCTTTGTCTGCTATGTGATATGTAATGGCAGGTTGTATTGATTACTGATTTACTTAAAATGTTGACGTCTATTCAGGATTTTTTTTTTTTGGTTTCTTCGAAGCCTCAAGAATGTTTTCAAGTAATTATCAAGGCCAAGACACTGCTTCAGGTGTTCAAAATCTAATGGTGGGTAACTCTGGTTTAGATAATCAGTTTCATATTGATCAATATGTCAATGAAAAGCCGTTCAGTGCCATTCCAAATGTTTTGCCAGTCAACTCTCCAACAAAACCTTCTTTAGTAAGACCAACATGTGGTCTTTGGGATTGTTCCAGGTGTGCAGAATGTTGAAAGGACTGTTGTCGTAGCTATCATGTTGAATCAGCATTGAAGGACGGTGAACCTAGCAAATCTCCAGTTTTATGTCCTCGTGGCATTTCTTTAAAGGATAGTGCACTTTTTGACATATCTTGCTTGTAAAGTTGGAATCAAGGGAAGGTTGTGGGAATATGGAATACCCAACTGTGAAGGGACTGCTACTCCAAAATCTCCGTGGAATGACTCTTTAAGCTATTTGGAATTAGAAAGTGGCTCTTCTTTGATAAACCCATAAGGGCATTTGGAAGCGAAACAGAAAACGGAGATAGTTGGCAGAGCACATTGGATGTGGTTGGCATGAATCGAGAAAGCTGATAATGGAGGAATTTGGTGGGTGGAAAAGGTTGTGTTATATGGATCCACAGCCTTCCAGCGATCAGGGTTGGCATGATTGAAAATGAGGTCAACAACACAGATGCTTGTGCTCTATATAAGTTTAAGTTAAGAATTTGGCAGCGCAAAGAAAAATCATATAAGAAAAGTATCGAAAGAGGTTGCTGATCAGCAAAAGAAAATGGGAAACGCTCTCTGCTGAGATTGTCACTGATGATGCAAAAACTGCCAAAGGGAAAGCTAATAAAATGACTGATGCTAAAACTCTGTTTTTCTGGAGGACTGAGAGTTATGGTTTGAGAGGTCCATACGATCTTCTTACACTAATATCACTGACTATTGTAAGTGTATTTGGTTAAGAAAATGTGAACAGAATCTAACGGCATTGAACTGTGTTTATTCAAAGATTGATTATTGATACAGGGATGAAGAGATCACCATGTACAGTAAGGGCTCAATGCGGTTGCCTTTCCAACTATCCATCTTGGTTTATATAAGAAGCTGTATTTGTCAAAAGTCCGACTTCATCCGCCGATAACTTCTTCTCCCATGAAATACGACTCAACATGTTTGAGGTCCACTGCATTCTGCCTCTGAGAATGTGATAGATTCCTTGTTCATGTTAGGGCATCTCCAATGGGGGGTGCTAGACCCTAAATTATAGCTTGGTATGCCAATATTTGCTCTTCAATGGTTTATTTTGAGGATCTAAACTCTACATTCATTTAACTACAAGTTCTAAATGAAGATCTAGAATAGAACTTCGTTTTAGATCCCGATCTACAATTTTCTGGAGAGAGGAAGTGGGCCAAGCGTGCGGGTGACAGAGGGAAGAGAGAGAAACAGAATCGGTGCTCACTTGCTGGAAGCTTGGCGTGGGGGCTACGCGCGCTGAAGGAGCTTCAAGGAAGCCGGCCACGCGCGCCGCGCCTTGAAGAGATGGGAGGTGAGCGACACCTGCTGCACGTGTGGGACCTGCACCCACGTGAAGCCCCAGTTGTTGTTGCCTGCCATGGAGCTCCAACGGCTCCAAAATGAACGGCCAGGATTGATTTCAATTTGGAATCAACGGCTAGATTTGAATGAAAGTAAAATGGTTTTTTTTTTCTTCTTTATTACCGATTCGGATCCGACGGTAAATGATATATCTTAAATCGATCCAACGATTATCATTCAATCAACCATTTATTTTTCATATAACGGTGAGAAAAAAATAAAATAAAAATTACAATAATATTCAATCTGTTGGAACAGTAATTTCAATTTTTTTCTATAAATATCAACCCAAATTTCCATTCATCCCACACCATTTATTATATTCTCTCATCGCATTATTTCTTACATCCTTTCAAACTTTCCTTCCTCCTATTTTCTTATAGTAAAGTACGGGTCGTGGTTGGCCATGCTACACATCATTTTGTCAAAGAGATGAGGTGACATACGGAAGCGCCTTCAAAAAGTGTCGCCGTCAAACCTACATGGTTCAGTGAAGTATAGAGATTTTAAGCGTTGATCCATCATCTCATGCTCCCTTAATATGTACTTCCGCCCTTCCGAAGAACCACCCCATTGGCCTTCAGCTTCATCTTCTTCCATCATCTCCACTTGGTGGGCTGTCGCAGACATCAAGAGAGCTTGATGTTTTCTTGGAACATCTTCGGCTTCCTCTTTCTTCAATAGTTTCCACAACCTATTCATGACGGAAAACAAAACTAAAGGTATGAAAATAATTACTAAGAAACCACAATTTTTTTTTGTGGGGGGAGGAGTGTTTGTGAATTGGTGAGAGATGAAGAAGTGAATGCTCCGGTTTTATAGAAGATCAACATGATCTTCGAAGAGCTTCACCTTTACACGTGGCAGATAACATAATCTCGTCAACTAATTAAACGTTGACACGTGTTGCACAAAATCTAGTTCGATATCTTGATAAGTTACGTGGCTGATAGCGTAATCTTGTCTGAAAAATTGTTCGATATTTTGATACTTTACACGTGGCAGATAACGTAATCTTGCAAACTCGGATATCTATACAATGCATAAGTGAAACGACCGCCACATGTAAAATGAAAGTATATCCGATTTGTGAATAATGCATAAGTCACTCAAAATTTTAATTTTTTTTAAAATTAATATAATTATTAATTATCATGTACAATTATATTTTACAAAGTCTAAATTATTATTAAAACCAACATAAAATAAGATAATTATAAAATTAGAACTTTGAGATAGGACTTTAACCATTGGAGATGATTCACTACCAACATAAACACTTTAGGCAACGAATTTGAAAACAACGCGCAACGAGGTGGTAAATTCGTTGCCTATAGTATACTATAGGCAACGACAAGGGTTTTCGTTGCCTATAGTATACTATAGGCAACGAACTCGTTGCCTGTTGATGAAAAATCGTTGCCTAATGTTTGATTTATAGGCAACGAAAAAAATCGTTGCCTAAACCCTAAACCCTATACTATAGGCAACGAGTTCGTTGCCTATTGAAGTGAAATCGTTGCCTAATGTTTTATTTATAGGCAACGAAAAAAATCGTTGCCTAAACCCTAAACCCTATACTATAGGCAACGAGTTCGTTGCCTATTGAAGTGAAATCGTTGCCTAATGTTTGGTTTATAGGCAACGAAAAAAATCGTTGCCTATACAAATCGTTGCCTAAAGTATGGTTTTTCGTTGCCTATAGTTTAATAGGCAACGAAAAACAATATAGGCAACGAAATAGTAATTCGTTGCCTATAATTATTATTATATCAGATCTAGCCAGCAGCTCCTCCATTCAAATCAAAATCGGTGGAAAAATCTGAAACGTTTTGGAATCGCCAGTGCATTTCAGGATGGACAAGAGTTGGATGAGGCTGGATAGAACTGATGCAAGATATGGGCAGGGAATTAGGAGATTTCTGGAATTTGTGGCGGCTAATTGTGGAGAGTTGCCAGTGCATTATTGTCCATGTAAACAATGTCGGTGTCGCGGCAATCGTTGTCCCATTGCTACAGTTGAGCGACACCTTCATAGAAACGGATTTTGGAATAAGTACACCCGTTGGATTTATCACGGTGAAGCAACAGCAGCCGATCCGCATGATCATGGACAATTTGCTGATACTGCGAGTTCATCCAATTATGATCCCACCAGGAGGTTCATCGACGATATGTTTCCTCATGAGAGCGGTGTATTTCATGATTCTCAAGCACCCGTATATGTTCCTCCAGAAGTTGAGAATTTCCCTCACATTGAGCCAGTCCAGCCATTACCTAGAGTTTATGTCAACACACGTGGTATGGACAAGTACCACAACCTGATTCAGATGCATCAAACTCCGTTGTACCACGGATGTCCTAAGACATTCCTTGAAAGTGTGATGGCAGTGATGCAGCTAAAAGTGGAGACCAAGAGCACCGTGGCAGCGGTCGATAGGTGGCTTCAGTTGACTGGTGATCTGCTGCCCCCCGGTCATCGTCTTCCCCCCACTCATCGTAAGATACGACATGTCCTCAAAGATCTTGGACTTTCCTACACCAAGATTCACGCATGCATGTATGATTGCGTTCTCTTTTGGGGTGTAGACGATGACGGGAAGGATCTATCAAAGCTTGATTACTGTCCGGTGTGTGGTACGGAAAGGTGGAAGTACACTCCTGCAGGAAACAAGAAAGCAGTGAAGATACTTCGGTATTTCCCACTTATTGATAGGCTGGAAAGGTTGTTCATGTGTGCATTCACGGCGAAAGCTATGAGATGGTGGGCTGAGAGGACTTCGCCTGACGATGATGTCCTTAGACACCCTGCTGATGGTCAGGCTTGGAAGCACCTGGTGAATGTGTTTTCTGATTTTGCAGCTGAAGTCCGAAATGTTTGGCTGGGGCTATCGACTGACGGATTCAACCCCTTCGGCAACATGAGTCAGAAGTACAGCATATGGCCCGTTATATTGGTACCGTACAACCTTCCTCCGTGGATGTGCATGAAGAAAGAATATAATATGCTGACTCTGTTGATTCCAGGGCCGGGTTATCCAGGAAAGTGTCTGGATGTGTACATGAGGCCATTGATTATGGAGCTTCAGCAATTGAGTACAGTTGGTCATCCCACTTACGACAGGTTTAAAAATGAGATGTTCCGAATGCGTGCTATGCTTGTGGGCACAATCAGTGATTTTCCAGGTCGAGGGATGTTGTCGGGAAACCCAACCAAGGGGTACAGGGCCTGTCCAGAGTGCATGACTGCCATGTTTGGACAAGCTCATTGCTCGAAGATTGTCCATATGCGTCACCGATGTTGGCTTCCACGACATCACCCATTTCGCCAGGACGCCCAGGCTTTTGACGGCACTGTAGAAGAAGGTCTGCAACCCATGGGATGGACTGGAGATGAAATCTTAGAAGTCCTGAATGAGTATAATTTTGGGCCATTGAGCAATCATCCTGAGGTTGTTGCGACTATACCGAAGATACCCGACAGGTATAAGTTCTGGACCCACAAGAGCATCTTCTGGGAACTCCCGTACTGGCGGATGTTGCCTATCAGGAACTATCTAGATGTCATGCACATAGAGAAGAATGTGTGTGAAAGTGTGGTGGGCACCGTTCTAAATTGGCAAGGTAAAACCAAAGATGGCCCTAAAGCTCGCGTTGATTTGGAAAAAATGAAACTGCGGGAACATCTGTGGTTGAAAAAGAAGGGGAGAAAGATGCCCCAAGCTCCTTACACGGTCACGCGTGACGAGAAGCATGAAATTTTTGTGTGGATGGCTAACGTCCAGTATCCTTATGGGTTTGCTGGAAATATAAGTCGGTGTGTTAACTACAGGGACAATAAGATTTATGGATTAAAGAGTCATGACTGCCATGTACTACTTCAACGCCTCTTCCCTATTATGATTCGAGGGTACTTTGATGATGAGGTGGTAGAGCCGTTAGTGGCGCTGTCAAGGTTCTTTCAAAAGTTATGCACCAGAGAAGTGAAAATGTCAGACCTCGAAGAAATGCGAAAGGACATCATTTTTATCATGTGCAAGTTGGAGAGGATTTTCCCCCCAAATTTCTTCGACATCATGCCTCACTTGATGATGCATCTTCCCGAGCAATTGATGCTCACCGGTCCCGTTCACTACACTTGGATGTATCCAATGGAGAGGTATATACCTTGCATTTGTATGATGTTTGCTAATTAAGTCTTTATATATTAATTTATTCTTGTTCTACGTACAACAATAATAACAAGCTGTTTTCATCTTTGTAGACAACTGGGAGACTACAAAGGGTATGTACATAATACATCTGCACCTGAAGGGTGTATCGCCGAAGCATATCTTGCGCACGAGTGCGTAACGTACGTCAAACTGTATTTGGGAGCGCTTAAGGACCCACATTCGAATATGTCGGTAGATGAACCCCAGTTCAACCTTTCTGTAGTCTCTAATGATGTTTACCCACAGAGTAGGTTGCACGGGGAGTGGGAGTTGACACCATATGAGTTAGACATTGCACACTGGTGTGTACTCATTAATTGTCAAGAAGTTAAATATTGGAAAGACACACACCTTGGAAGTCCACAGGTTCGCGGGGATGTTGCGTACCACAACCGGACCTTTGCAAATTTTTTTGGCACATGGGTGAGTATATATTCATTTAGTCATAATATATATGACGTGTAAAAGCAAATTGTGATGGTTATTTATATGAAATGTTGTATCTAATGTTGACGGTTATTTGTTTCAGATGAACTATGTAGAAGATGATGGTTACCCACAATGGTCACACGCATTGAGGCTCTTGGCTATGAAACCTATATCATCAAAAGTTTACGCGATGTGTAGGGTCAATGACGTGAAATTTATGTGTCAAGAAAGAGACAACAGGGTGAAGACACAGAATTGTGGGGTAATGGTGCATGGTGGGGATAACGACCCTGACTACTACGGTGTACTCCATTCAGTGGTTGAACTCATGTATGGTGAGCGCATGAAAGTTTACTTGTTTAAGTGCAGATGGTTTGATACTCGTCCGGAGAACGTTCGCATCGATCAGTATGGATACATTTCCGTGAATACTGCCACAAGCTGGTATGAGGAGGATCCTTTCGTTCTTGCCACATCGGTCAAACAAGTGTTTTACCTTGACGATCTTATGAACAGACCCCCGTGGAAAGTAGTAAACCATGTGCAAGCTAGGAATGTGTACAGTGCTGCCACACTTGGTGAGAATGAAGATGACGAAGAAGTTGCAGCATACCAAGAGGGAAATGGAATTGACATTCCGGAATCCGATACAATTCGCCTTAATAATGTTCGACCTGGTATTGTGGTTCAAAATTCTGGAGCAGCACTTCTAAATGTTAATCCAAATGACTTTGATGAAGACTCGAGTGACGAGGACGAGGAGCGACACCTATTACCAGACTTCAACTATCAAACTGCGTCAGACTCTAGCGATGATTCTGATTCTGATTATCAGCCTTAGTTAGAGATGTAATTGAGTATAGTCTTCGAGCTTGGTTCACCCTGGTTCACCTTGAATTGGTTCACCCTGGTTCACCTTGAATTGGTTCACCCTGGTTCAGCTTGGTTCACCCTGGTTCACCTTGAATTGGTTCACCCTGGTTCATCCTGTGAACTTGAATGGCTATGTAGACTTTATGAATTTCGTTGCTTATAAATTGATGTTCGTTGCCTTTAATAATGAATTCGTTGCCTATACTATAGGACACGAAAATTTCGTTGCCTATAGTATAGGCAACGAAATTTTCGTTGCCTTTAACATTGATTTCGTTGCCTTTGATATTTGTGTCGTTGCCTATAGTATAGGCAACGAAAACTTCGTTGCCTTTAATATGGATTTCGTTGCCTATACTATAGGCAACGACACAAATCGTTGCCTAAAGTATTAGTATCGTTGCCTAAAGTCCTCCTCGTTGCCTAAAGTATAGGCAACGACACAAATCGTTGCCTAAAGTATTGGTATCGTTGCCTAAAGTCCTCCTCGTTGCCTAAAGTATAGGCAACGATTCTTCCATTCGTTGCCTATAATAGGTTGAATAAATGACCCAGTCGCGACCAGATTTCTGCCCTCGCCCTCGCCGCAACGACCGCCGCCGCACCTATTACTCTCGCTTGAGTATATATTCTGCCCTCTCCCGAATATAGGTTCGCATTCTCTCATGATTCTCCTTACTTGAATATATAAACAACGTGATTTAGGTTGATTTTAGTTGGATTTGTGTTGGATTTGTCTTGTGATTTATGTTAGGTTGTGTTGGATTTGTGTTGGATATAAGTGTTGGATTTGTGTTGGATTTGTGTTAGGTTGTCTTGTGATTTATGTTAGTTTGTGTTGGATTTATGTTAGGTTGTGTTGGATTTGTGTTGGATTTGTGTTGAATATAAGTGTGATTTTAGTTTGGTTATTTAGTTTAGGTAATTAGAATTGGGAATAAGTGTGATTTTAGTTTGGGTTGTTCATTTTAGTTAGACAAAATTTAAATTTAGGTTAGTGTTGCCTCAATTGTAAGCTATTCATTATGTTATTTTGTTGCAGACATTAATAAAAATGTCGGTGTTCAAAAGATTGATTCCCGGGAAAAGTGGGAAACAGAAAGGAGCTTCCTCCTCGTCACCTCAAGGAGCGACACCTCAAATGTCCTCCGGGTTGAACCCTCAAGGACCCAGGAGTGGGTCTAGGTCCGTTGGTCAGAGTGCTGGAAGCACCGTACCGGACAGTCTTGAGACCGTCTATGTACATTCCAATCGTCACCTCCAACTATATACAGCATCCCAGGATCCCCAAGGTCCACGTCACTTGGTGTCTCATGAACGACCCTCCCGCAACAGCAGCCGAAACTCCACCACGGAATCCGGTCGTCACTCAGTCAGCAGCGAACGCCCAAATAGTACGAGCACTACAAGAAAAAGTGACTTAGACGACGGAGAATTTCCGTCGTCTAAGTGCCTATCTCCGTCGTCTAAGTACTTGGACGACGGAAAATCCGTCGTCCAAGGTACGTGCTCCAAGTGCTGTCGTCTAAGTACTTAGACGACGGAGAATTTAATCTCCGTCGTCCAAGTTCACTTGGACCGCGGAGAACGTCCGTGGCCCAGGTGGTTACCTAGACGACGGAGACATTAATCTCCGTCGTCTAAGTCACCACCTGGGCCACGGAGATTGTTAGCTTCTCCGTGGCCCAGGTGGTGACTTAGACGACGGAGATTAATGTCTCCGTCGTCTAGGTAACCACCTGGGCCACGGAGAAGCTAACAATCTCCGTGGCCCAGGTGGTGACTTAGACGACGGAGACATTAATCTCCGTCGTCTAAGTCCCTACATGGGCCACGGAGATTGTTAGCTTCTCCGTGGCCCAGGTGGTTACCTAGACGACGGAGATTAATGTCTCCGTCGTCTAAGTCACCACCTGGGCCACGGAGATTGTTAGCTTCTCCGTGGCCCATGTAGGGACTTAGACGACGGAGACATTAATCTCCGTCGTCTAAGTGAAAAATTAATTTAAAAAAAAAATTAAATTCAAAAATATTATTAATATTAATTGAAAAAAAATTAATTAAATTAATTAAATACACTAAATTAATAAAATAATTAAAATTAATTTGTACATACATAATCGAAAAAACCTATAATTAAAAATGAAAATATTGTTCGTAATGCGGAAATTAAGAAACGAAATAATGAACTACTAGCTAGCTAAAACACTGGAGGAGCAGATGCGCCGCCTCGTCCTCCGCCTCCAGCCGGGTCGTCGTCGTCGGGGAATGGGTTCGGAGGAGGTTGACATTGTCTTTGAGCTTGTTGCATAAGGGCGATGAGTTGGGCTATTCGCTCGTCTTGCTGGTCCATTCTTTGGCGCATGGCAATATTCTCCTCCCGTGCGATTCGAGCCTCTTCATAGGCTGCCGCAGCTTGAGAACTTCTCCGCCGCCCCGAACCTCCCGTAGATGATGACTCAGAGGTCGACAAATCTCGAACCACCTTAGGCCCGAAGTGCCTAACCTCCTTGCCAGCTCTACGACCGTAGACCTCATCCGCAATTGCTATTTGGCTCTCCACAGATAGAGGAGGCAGGTCTTCTAGCGGCACATCTGGGAACGCAAGCTGAGTGTTAGCCAATTCTTCCTGCGCACGCTCTATCACTCTTGCCTACAAAAGAATAATAAATTTATTATAATGAAATAATATTTAAATAATAATTACTATAATTATTAGCGCACACACATATATATATATATGACTTACGCCGCGTTGACTCGCTTCATTATCGAGCCCAGGCGTCACGTACGCGCTTACGCTTGCATCGAGATAAGGGTGTTTGGAGCCCTTATCCCTGTGCTCCTTGGCAATTTGAATGAGTTGCTTGGCGCCGGAAGTATGGTGCTTGTCCTTCTTCCCCCGGTTGGCTTTGTTGACACCGGAGAATTTCTGTTACACAACATAATGAAATCATTAAAAAATTTATAAGTAACTAAAATTTAGAGTATTCAATTATCTTAATTGAAATAAAAAAAGTAAATTAACACCTGAAATTGCTCATCGGCAAAGTGGTTACACAACCACTCCCACTCATCTTCTCTATCCCCACGCAGCTCTTCGGGGGGAGGCACGGGACCGTTAATTCGGAAGTACTGATGGAGCCTGTACTTCCAATCTTTGAAGATGTTGTTGGCGGTTTGGTTGATATGCCTCAACATCGCCGGATCCGGATCCACCGCAAATTGTTCCTATCAGAAATAAATTGGAAATTATAATCGTATATATTATAAAATTATATATAACTAATATTAAAAATAGTATATAATAACTAAAATTGTACGTATTACGTACCGAAAGATCCTTAAAGACTTTCGCCTTCTCCGAATCCGGCACCTCCCTCCAAGTAGGGGCAGTGATACGAACCCGGTTACGAACAATCGACCCAATGCTATGAGCCGAGAGACTTGCTAGCTGAGGTGTGGGAGGGCCACCGGTGAATTCGTCGTAAGGCAAGGCGATCTTGCTCCCGGTCGCCTTGCAAATTTTCTCCGCCTTTCCACCTTTAACGAGACCCCGAGTCTTTTTCGGTTGGGGGTCAGTGGGGGCCCTCCTTTGCTTACGGCGGACGCTGTACATGATAGACTCGGCCGTCGAAGACGCCTGAGTACTTCCCGTTGAAGCGGTACCGGGCGTCGGAGTTGAAAAGGGGTCGACGTCATCACCGCTTGAGAGAAATGGGGCAGAGGGAATTTCCCCAGAAGGCCCCGGATTGAGGGCGTCTACCTGCGGTTGAACCCAACCGACTTGGGCCGCCAACATTTGGAGCATCTCATCTTCTGACTCCTGTTGGGCTTTCTTCTTCCCGGATGTGATCTTTGGCGGAGCCATTTAAACCTAAGAGTACGTACGGTGTTAAAATACCTACTTACCATAATAATTACAACGACGGAGAATTTACGCTAATTAATTAAGTACGTTTAAGATTTAAATAGAGTACACTAGCTTGGCATTTTCGGTCGTTCAATGGACGTGCGACCCGCGCGATAAAGTGTAAATTTTCAATTAATCAGCCTTGGTTAAATCGAAAAACATGGCCAGTTAGGGATAGAGATAACGCGAGAGGCAGGACTAATTTCGACAAAAGTCTTTCTTAGTCCAAATCCTGTCACCAGTCATAACCCGTTTCTAGACACCATGTCCGACATTCGGCCAATTTTTCGAAAATTTACACTCCCTCAAGTCCTTTGCAAACTCCGCCCTCAACCTCGTGTCCATAACTTCACTTAGGTTATGGTGTGCGGTGATGAAATCCACACATCACGAGGGGTTAAGGAGATAAGCAAGGAAAAGAGGCGCCATCTATTCCAAAGAGTGCGACTTAATTACACCAAGCCTATGTACTAAATTTAAATCGAACACGTACTACCATGCAATTTACTAGAAAATACATATAATTATCAATTAATTATTATTTATCATGCATTTAATAATAATTATTCATTTACCAATATAATCAATTATTATTATTACTATTATTTAATTTTAACTAATAATTATTCATTACCAAATAATTAACAACTAATAATGATTACTAAATAATAATAATAACAAGAAAATAATTATTATAATTACAACTATTTATTATTTAAAACTAATAAATTAAAAGTATTTAGAATTTAAATAATTAAACAAATAAAAAAATTTTTAAAGAGTTAAAATTTCGAATTATTACCTCGTCGGAATTTCGCCGGAATATTGGAAGAGTAGAGTCGTCGGAGAGGGGGAACCACGCCGGAAAATTGGTCGTCGGAGCGTCGCCGGAGGAGGATCGCCAGAGTGAGAGAGAGAGGAGAGGAGATCGAGTATAGAGGAGGAGATGGAATGATGAGAAAATGAGGGGGGGTGCTCCTCCTTATATAGAGTTTCACTTAGACGACGGAGAACTATTCTCCGTCGTCTAAGTGCACTTAGACGACGGAAACAGTGTTTTCCGTCGTCTAAGTGAAGGGTCAAATTTTTTCGAACCGGCGCCAAATAAATGGGCGGGCCGTTTCACCGCCATAAATGTTGACTTAGACGACGGAGACAGTGTTTTCCGTCGTCTAAGTGGAATTTCAAGCGGTGCCGAAAATTGAGGCGGCAAATCGAACCGCCATGTTATTTCGACTTGGACGACGGATATGTAGTTTTCCGTCGTCCAAGTGAACACTTGGACGACGGAAAACGACATATCCGTCGTCCAAGTCAATATTTGCATCGAAAAAATAATAAAAAATTATTCGAACCGCCATGGTAATTTGAACCTAGACGACGGATACGGTAATTTTCCGTCGTCCAGGTGAACACTTGGACGACGGAAAATGACCGTATCCGTCGTCTAGGTTCAAATTATGCAAAAAAAATATTTAAATTAATTCGCTAGGAATTTAGCGATCTGTCATTCGAGTGAAATAGTCGTACAATATCGATGAACGCATCGTATATATAAACAGATAAATTTGAACCGCCGAATAATTTTACGTTTTGAAAGTTGTTAAGTATCGACTAATCTTTAAGACTTTAGTGTTCATGAGTAGTTGCTGATTTGCAGCAGAGTACTAACGAAATTGAATTTGGACAAAACAACCGTTGGATATGTTCGTCGTAACATAATATATAATTACTATAAAGGACCAGGAAATAATAAGTTCGGGAAGGGTTTCATCGGCACAGTCAACCGCAAAACCGAGAATTTCACAAACCGGAAACGTGGATACAGGACATTTCGCAACTCCGATTTTCGAACCGTCGAAGCTCACACACCAAGAATATACTACTCTAAAGTCTTGACGAAAAGAATACGCATTCGAAGATGGTCTAGATGGTCGTTGTCTTAGAAAAAATTACGAAATTTACACCTGGACGACGGATACGACATTCTCCGTCGTCCAAGTAGACACCTGGACGACGGAGACGCTAATATCCGTCGTCCAGGTGTGTACTTGGACGACGGAGAATGTCGTATCCGTCGTCCAGGTGAATATACCCTGAATTCAGGGGTTAGGGGTCCTTAGGGTTTAGGGTATAGGGTTTGTCACTTGGACGACGGAGACAGTCATTCTCCGTCGTCCAAGTGTGTACCTAGACGACGGATAATGCCTGTCTCCGTCGTCCAAGTGTAAAAACCCCGAATTCAGGGGTTAGGGCCTTAGGGTTTACGGTTTAGGTCGTCCCCGGTCATTTGTGTGTGCGTTCAATTATTCTGATTCAAAAATATAATTAAAAAATTGATCGATCGATCCGAACTGCTAGATTTAGGGTCCAAGATTTAGCTAGGGTTTTATATGAGATTGAGATTTGGCGCCAAAGGTGAATCTGCAATTAATTTCTCCGTTCTCGGTTAGGGGTCCTTAGGTTTAGGGTATAGGGTTTAGGGTTTGAAGGGCTGCGTGAGCGAAATGTAGAGCAGCTTCAGCTTACTTTTAATAAGATCAGAGAATACACCGATGAAGTTGAAAGCAAAGAGAGGGGCCGGGACTAGAAAAACAGTCCAAAGACATTCAATTGAAACAGAGAGAAGTCGACTTAAAATCTGAGGAAGTTAAGCTGGCGGAGATCGATGTTAGTCCAGGTACAAACAACTTTTATATATATATACTACAATATTTGTGCTCTCAATAATACTATCACAAGTCAATATATATAATCATATATAGGGACCCATAATTAATCCAATTTATACATAAATAGTATTTAAAAACAATAAAACCAACCAAAGCTGGACGAGGAATCTTAAAGTCTCGACATAATAGAAATCTTTCACCTTTTTACGATGCATCGATCGATCATATATATATTACAATAATAAATTAGGGTTTACCAAGTAATGATCCTCGTCGTGTGACCGTACTCTTCGTCATAATCGTCATCATCATCATCACCGTTATCCGATTGCTCATCCTCCTCATCGTACTCAACATCGTCCGAGGAATAACCAGAGTCGTCGTCATCGTCCTCATCCTGCACGTCTTCTTCATCTACCTCAATGATCTCTTCTTCAGTTAGATCTGTACAACCATCAGGCATGGGTAACCGTTCACCGTCTTGAACCAGGTCCATTATGTCGGAGCGGATGACAGAAATATTAGGCTCTTGATAGGCAGGAATGTCTCTGTCTGGTTCAGCAGCATCTTCAGTCGTCGCCGGTGTCCCTTCAATTGTCTCTGTATTCCAAACTCCTCGATGAGAGATCTGGTTCACTATTTTCCACCCGTCACCAGCTTTCGGATCGTCGAGATAGAACACCTGCCTAACTAAGGTGGCGAGAGCGAAAGGCTCATCCTCATACCAGCTTGAGTTTGTATCGACTGATAAAAGTCCCAGGTCTTCCTTTGTACGCTTGAACCATCTGCACTTGAATAGGAAAACGTTGACATCATTCCCGTAACATAGCTGAACCACATATACGATCATTCCGTAATATAGATCAGGGTCTTTCCCAACCGCTATCCCACTGTTTTGTGTTCTTCTTCCTTCATCTCGCGCCAATGAATGGAACTTCACACCGTTCACAAAACATCCCGGATAAATATAGTGTTTAATCGGCTTCCCTGCTAGCAAGTGCTTTGGCCAAGACCACCACCCCCCGTGGTTTTCGGATTTTTGCAGATCAATCATCTGCGAAAATGGAAAAATGTAAGGGTTTACTTTCTACAAATTAAACATGCATGATCTCAATATGTATATAAATCACTAAATACGTACCCATTGGAAGAAATAATCGGGGAACTTTTTCTTAACCATTTTCTCAATCCACGCCGAACTCTTGTCTGGATATAACGCCTGAAGCCTCTCCCTGTATGACATCATGTACGGCTCAACTTCGTCACAGTCTCGTAACACTACCCAATGTGCCTCAATAAGTTCTTCCTGTGTTAACGTTTCCTTTAATACTCCTCTAAACGGTCGGACGACATTGGTGACGACAGAAAGATTGATGCGGGCACTGGGATCGGAGGCAGTTGGAGGTGGTGGATCTTTGAGGTACCTGTTGCAGTAAGTAACGCACTCATGCATTAGGTATGTCTCTGCTATGGAGCCATCCGGAGCCGACCTGTTTTTGACGAATGACTTATACTGTCCAAGCTGTCTACAAAATTAATCAAACGTACAATAAAAATAAGTACATGCATATAGCTAGCTAGTAATCTCCAGTGGAACAAATTATGAATCGAAAAACCTGTATAATTAATTAGTTGTACGTACCTTTCTTGAGGATACATCCAAGTGTACTGGACCGGACCAGAAATGAGAACCTGCTCGGGCAGGTGGATCATTAGGTGAATCATTATGTCGAAGAAAGCAGGAGGAAAAATCCTCTCTAGTTTGCAAATGATGTGCACAATTTGTTGTTGCAATTCCACGACATCTGACTTCTTTAATTCTCTGGCGCATAACCTCTGCCACCATCTGCACAATGCCACTATTGGTTCTACGACGTCGCGAGGCAAATATGGTCGAATTACCACTGGAATCAGACGTTGCAGCATAACGTGATAGTCATGTGTCTTTAGACCAACAAACTTGTGTTGCACCTCGTCCACTGCTCCAGTTATAGTAGCTGCATACGTGGCCGGATAACGAACGCCCTTAAACCAGTGAAATACAGAACGTCTAAGTGTCGGCTTCACTGTGTACGGTGCAGCTGGCATCTTGTTGTACACTCCTTTCCTATCCCTCCTCAACCACAAGGGACGACGTAGATTCATTGATTCCAAATCTTTGCGCGCTTTGGGAGTATCTTTAGTCTTGAACTTAATACCGAGAATTGTTCCCACCACGCTGTCGCACACATTCTTTTCTATGTGCATCGCGTCCAAGTTGTTCCTCAGCTTCAACTTCGACCAGTAAGGGAGTTCAAAGAATATACTCTTGTGATCCCAATAGCTCAGATCATGTGGAGGAATTGGATTGCATTTCTTTACATCCGCGTCGTTAGTCAACACACCAAAGTCGAAATAGCTCAACCTCTCTAAAATCTCTTCGCCCGACCAACTACGGGGTTTAGGATTGTTCTCTACCGTCCCGTCGAAATGAGCTTCATCCTGTCGCCAAGGGTGGTCGTGAGGGAGCCATCTACGGTGACCCAAGTAACACACCTTCCCTGCGTGCCAACTAGAGTTCACGTCGTCCAAACATATAGGACATCCATTATATCCTTTTGTCCTGCACGCTGCCAACATCCCATACGCTGGAAAATCGCTGATCGTCCACATTACGGCAGCCCTCATCGTGAACATCGTGTCAGTGAATTTGTCATAAGTTGGGACTCCATTTTCCCACAACAGTTTCAGCTCGTCGATCAAAGGTCTGAGGTAGACATCTAAGCACTTCCCTGGAGATTTAGGACCTGGAATTAGTACAGTAAGGAAATTAAATTCCTTGTTCATGCACATCCACGGAGGCAGGTTGTACGGCATCAGAATTACTGGCCAAGTGCTTACGGCGGAGCTATTACTTCCCCAAGGATTGAATCCGTCTGTAGATAGGCCGAGTCTAACATTTCTAACCTCTGCAGCAAAGTTTCCGAATTCTCTGTCGAAATGTTTGAAACCCTCCCCATCCGCGGCGTGTCGCAGGACATCGTCATCTATTCGCTTTTCTGCGTACCATCGCATCGCCTCTGCTGTGTGTAGAGACATGTACAGGCGCTGCAATCTGGGAATCAAGGGAAAATATCGAACAACTTTCACAGGAATTCTCTTTTTCGAACTCTTCCTATTCACCTGGAATCTGCACTGGCCACATACGGGACAATAGTCCAAATCTTTATACTCTTTGTAAAATAGCACACAATCATTCGGACATGCGTCAATTATCCTGTACTTTAGGCCGAGGCTGCTCAAGATATTTCTAACCTTATAATGAGATTTAGGAAGATTGTGATCATCAGGAAGCAACTTACATATTTGCTCCTGAATTTCGTCAAAAGCACTGACTGACATTTTGTGCTTCACTTTTATCTTCATTTGCTCCATCACATATTGCAACACATTCTCTCGACATCCAGGGAACACCGGGGTCTGCGCTTCAAGTAGCATCCGGTTGTACTTATCCATCTCACTGGTGTCAGTGGCCAAGCTAGCAGCGGGGAATGTGTCATCATGCTCATGAGTGGTACTGTAACCTCCGTCTTGGTGTTGGTGTCCACTATGACTAAATCCCGGAAACGCATCATGGACCAAATCTACAGTTGGATTGCAAGCTGGGGGTCCGGCACCACTGCCGCTGGATGAGGCACCATGGTAACTGTACCCTGAGCTGAAGTCTGCTGCGCTGAACTCTACTGCTTCACCATGCTCGCTCCATGTAGTGTAACTCCACATCATACCATTTTCGTACAGGTGTTGCACCATAACATTAACCTCCGCATACTGACAATTAAGACATTTCTGGCACGGACACCTGAAACGCTTCTTTCCATGACCATGTTCTATCGCAAAATTCACAAATTCGCTAATTCCATCCATATACCGGACATCACATCTATTCTTTAACTTCATCCAACTCTTGTCCATACTGCTACAAAATATGCAAAAAAAAATAATTATTACATATATATATATTAGTCCATTAATTTACCATTAATTATACGTACTCGATCTACATCGATCCATCAAATTACGTACGTAATTTAATCTGTATATATAGCTAATTAACATTCATGCATGTATGTACGCACGTACGGTTTCCCTAAATATATATATATTTAATCATGCAAATTTTAACTGCCTACGTACGTACCTGCTGGCCTTCTCGATATCTGCAGTTAATTAAGCTAGCTAGTGATCGAACACCGGAGATCCGATCCTTTAATTAATTTCTAGCCCCGGCCTAGCCTAATCCGGCCTTCTCCTTCTCCTTCGATCTCAAAAATTCCCCACGGGAGAAAATATAATGGAATGATCGAAGCTAAGAGAGTTTGGCATGGCCTATATATATAATGCTTCACTTAGACGACGGAGGTGTCGGTACGTCGTTTAAGTGGAACTTACACCACGACGTGTCGGTCCGTTGTCCAGGTGATCACTTCTCCGTGGTCCAAGTCACACTTAGACGACGGAGAATTACATCTCCGTCGTCTAAGTGTTACTTGGACCACGGAGATTTCTCCGAGGTCCAAGTAACACTTAGACGACGGAGATGTAATTCTCCGTCGTCCAGGTGATAACCTGGACCACGGAGAAGTCTCCGAGGTCCAGGTTCTTACCTAGACGACGGAGAATTACATCTCCGTCGTCTAAGTGTTACTTGGACCTCGGAGATTTCTCCGTGGTCCAAGTAACACTTAGACGACGGAGAATTACATCTCCGTCGTCTAAGTGTGACTTGGACCACGGAGAAATCTCCGAGGTCTAAGTGTAACTTAGACGACGGAACTAATACTGTTCCGTCGTCTAAGTCCTCTTTTCTTGTAGTGGAGGGTACTATGGCCAAACCAGCAGGACCCACCGCGTATGCCACCTCTTCCTCCCAATCCGGCGACGCCACACCCTAATTCCGGATCATCTGGGCCATCCGGCAGTGCATCCCGCACGGATTCTGTGCACTTATGCCCGCCTAGGGACTTGTTCTTCCCTACGGTTATTCCGAAGATACCTCAGCTCGACCCTAACAACGTGGCCATATATGATGAGGACCCGTTCACGACGCCTGAGGAAGCATACACATATGAGCCGTTCTCTCAACCTCTGTTGAGTGTGAGGGTTAAGGGCCAGCTCACTTACGAGAATGGTAAGTTTATGTTCTTTTAGTAGATACAGTACATTAAATTAGGTTCTATTTCTTAATTTCCTTCTTTTGTACCGTGTCTTAGGCACCGTCGTCAACCCTAAAGCTAAAGCGAGCAGAGGTACCACAACCGGGAAGGGTATTGAAGATCGAGTTGGTGACAATCGGGCTCATATTGATTATGAGGACGATGGCTCGGCTATCGAGTATTCTGACAAAGGGATGTATGCTAGCCAAGCAGGATTTGTCATACGTGATTTCGTCCCGATGTTGTGGGACTCGTGGGGTTCAGTTGATGCTCAAGTGAAGGCCCGAGTGCATAATGCACTGTCGGTGAGTTAAATTTACATTAATTTGTCATAAAAATATGGGCATTCTAATTATTATAAGCCACCAAACATACATATTTATGAGGCTAATTATGTATACGTGTATTGCAGCAATGGTTTATTATTGACGATCGGCTGAAGCAGCCCGGGGGGTGGTGTGAACGAAAGCTTGCGTCTAGGTGATGTGATTTTGGATTTATATAAGGCTAAGTATCCTGAATACGTTAGATTTGTGAATATAAAGTGTTGGTTATATGATATTTTTGTTGCATCAATATAGGTATCGAGAGTGGAAGTCCCACTTGAAGACGTTCTGGGAGGAGAACATAGATAAAGGCCGAAATGGCACTCCAAGTGAGTTCAGATACCGGGAGTACGAGTGGAACTGGCTTATAGCCCACTGGAAGCATCCCAAACTTGTGGTATGCACATAAATTGATTTGCGTACCTAAATCTAAACTAATATTATTATTATTAATTTACCTACATTTTATGATATATTATTTTATATACGCAAGAGGTAGTAGGTAAATCTCTATCTATGTTATTAATTTAATATGTAGGTAAATCTCTAATATATTGTGTAGGTAAATTAAATGGGTTGGATTTTAATCAAAAAAATTAATGTTGCGAGAATATTCTCTAATTAATGCTATATATATAATTGGCTAATAATTGTGCACATTTTCTTATGGTCACAAGCACATTTCGAAACAAAATGCTAAAAACCGAGCGCAGAACGTGAACCCACATCATTGCGGTTCCCGAACGTATGAGAGATGGACTCGTCGTGGGGCAAGGTTGGAACCAGAGACCGATCCTCTCGTGTATTCCATCCGACATGGGTATCCGAACAACCCTGAATATGTTGTAAGTATCTAATAAATATTTTTCCATATTTGATACATCTCATGTTTAATTAATTCTTGTATTTTACTCAATTATTAATGCGTCACCGATTTTGCATTGTCTATTAGGAGAGATTGGTTGAGTCGATCCCGAAGGTGCGTGCTAAAGTAGCTCGAGAGCTGCATCAGGGGTGCACGGAGGAGGAGGTGACCCAGTATGCATCTCAGGTTGACCACATGACGCCCATTAATGCGGCGAGGTGCGTGTCAGATGCGCTTCCCGTTGGAAAGAACAAGTTTTGGGCCAAGGGGATGGGTTACAGAGGAAATGGAGTCTTGAAGTTTTGGGCCAAGGGCATAAGTCATCATTCTTGTATTCCTTCCCAATCAAGTAGTCACTAAGATGTGTATACCACATCCTACCAGATTGTTTCAATCCATATAGTGAATGTCTCAATCTGATTACATGAGACATCCGTGGTTTAGAGTTACTTGATTTGGGTATAGCCCGACACTTTCATGTATATCTTTGAATCAAGATCCCCAATAGAGCTATGCAGTACCACATCCATAAGCTACATGTTTAATTTCTCGGACACTACCAAACTTATCAGGTAGCGGAAGGTGATGATGTCCATAAACAGAGAATACATCTCTTCATAATCAATTCCAGGGCATTGAGAGAAACCATGTGCCACAAGTCTAGCTTTATAACGCAAGACTTCATTATTCTTATTACGCTTCCGAACAAAGACCCATTTATGTTTTATCGGCTTAACATTCGATGGACATAGCACTACCTGACCGAAAATCTGTCTTTTATTTAGAGAGTCTAGTTTGGCTTGGATTGCTACCTTCCAATTCGGCCAATCTTCTCTACGTTGACAATCCGCAACAGAGCGAGGTTCCACTTCATCGTTGTCTATAATCTCCTGAGCTACGGAATAAGCAAACACATCATCAACTAACATGGAAGATCTATCCACACGAACGTGCGCATCATTTGTTCTAAGAGAGATTTTGTTGTTGTTTGACATCACAAAAGGTTCTGAAGCGTCCCCCAGATATGTCAATTATGATTGATGGGTCGAAAGAATGTCTCGATTGTTCGAAGAAAACCTAAAACCGATATCAATTTTTCGATATCTATTCTCAACGGGTCAAGAATTGTTCTCGGCTGGTCAAAATTTGACAAAGACAGAGACAGAAGCGTTCCTTCGACGGGTCGAGGATATCCTTTGACAGGTCGAAGGTGCAATCATAGGTAACCGAGGATCACCTTCGATGGATCAAATGGTAGAAAGATTGATCCAGAACGTGACCTTCAACGGGTCGAGAGAAACTCTCGATGGATCGAAGAAGTCCTGAGATAAAAAACATCCCCTTTTTATGTCTCGCTTTTTCTGTATGGTTATGTTATTATGCCATATGCAATTGTAAACATCAATCATACACTTAATTTTTAGGAAAACAGCATTCTCAACACTTTCATATACCGAAAAATAGAGAAAATCTCATTACTCACCAAATAGAAAAATAACATCATGGACGTTCTTATCAAAAAATCAAGATAAGTTATCTACTAAAATGACTGGAAAATAAGCCAAAAACAAACCAAAAACTTGAAAACAGGACAAAGATAAATTTTTTGTTACATAGGCTATTCAAAATCTGGAGTAGCTACGTTCTTTCCCTTGTCCTCTGCAATAACGAAATTGGTATAGATGTCCATCTCTAAATCTCCAGTATAGTTGGAATTTTGAGCCAAGTACTTCTTTTGCCTCTTTTAGATGTTCTAGATTTCTTTGCTAGCATAGCACTGCTTGTGCATATGCTTTGTTGAACCACACCGGTAACAGGTGAATTTTCCAGAGTTGGAATACCTTTGCCCATCACTTGTCGAACTAGATTGGTTCTTGTTGGGGTTGGCGTTCTGATCTCTATGCCAACTCAAATTTTAGTTGCAGCCTTGGCCACGCCTACACCCCCCTCTTCCACCACGTGGAGCTTGGTTTCCACACACATAAGGTTCCGAATGAACGTTCTTTTTGTCTTTACAGGTCTTTCCTCTAGTTTGATAACTCTCAAGTTTTTTAGTACTAGATGGTCTTGATTTATTATTAAGGATGAACTCATGCCTTTACTTTTTAGCTAGGCTATTGATGAGATCACCAAAGGTAAGAATCCTCCCATGTTCATATTCAAGCCAGTAGTGATGAGCAAGAATGCTCATAGAAGTTGGGAAGGTATTCAACGACCTCTCAATCATGTCGTTCTCGGAATTTTCCATCCCACAAAACTCAATTCAGACTGCAGATCCAACATTGCTTGATTATAATCTTGGATTTTTGGAAAATCCAGAAGCCTAAGATTTTTCCATCTTACAGCCAACTCAGGAAGCTGTGCATCATGCACATTGTTGAAGCGTTACTTCAGAACATCTCACAAATTCAGGTGATTAGTTTTCTTTAAGTACTGCTTCTTAAGAGTTGGATGAATGTGACGCCTCAAAAACATGAGAGTTTGAGCTTTCGCTTCATATGATGGTGGAATAATATTTTGTGCAAGCCTAGCGGCTTGATGGTGTTGCAAAGTCTCTTTCCGATAAATGTGTATTCAACATCGGAAAGCCAACGATGGTATTCCTTTCCTTGAAGGTCAAGGATGTCGAATTCTGGCCTAACCGACTCGTTCGAAATCATCTACAAAATAAAAAGACATTTGATTAGTATCGATCGAAGAACCACGACCACTAATATTAAGTTTTAATAAATAAGAACGTGATTCATGATATATGGTCACAAAATCGATTAGCAACAAACGGTGGCTCAAAACCACGCCCAGAAATCGTGATGAACCATCATATTATCGATTTCCCTTTCGTTTATTTTCTTTTCTAAGCCGTGACTCTCCCAGGACCATCACTTATACTTTATAGGTATAGGTCTATAGAAACTAGGGCACAAATATGCAATAATCACAAATCACAATCCTAAGATCTAGGGTTTTGCAGGAAGTAAGTTTTATTTCTAGATCTAAAGATTGACAATTGAGAAAATTGACCTCGATTGGTGTTATGTTCGGTATGATCGGTACTGAGTTTGGACAATTTTTGGGAAGAGCTCGTCTGACACAGTTCCTTGGAAGTCGAGCAATCTTGTCAAAGTAGGGAGATCCTTTGCCGGAAAAAAGGAGGAGCCGATTTGGTGTAGATTGGCGGTGGAGTAGGGCTACCCGTGGTAAAATGTTAGTTTTTTTTTCTTTTATGTGGTGATGGCTGACTATCAACTCAGTCTGCGTGCTTGATATCGCGTTCTAGAGGAATAATTGGAACTGTAGCTTTTTCATTGATAGAATGATTTATATATAAGCTAATACAATCTGTTACAATTAATAACGGTTATGATAAAATAGAGATTCACTGTATCTCTATCTATAGTAAACCTTATCTAACTAGGACACGACATACATCAAAAGTTATGGAGAATAAATTTCCTTAAACAATTAATAAATAACTAATAAATTATTTATTACTTTATCGATTAATTAATATCTCATTAAAATAATAGATTTTATCAATCCCAAGACTATTAATTTATATAAGTTTAACTTTATGTCCCAGAAAACAATACTCTTGCATACGCTCTGTATGCTCTTCCCAGAAGTACAAGTCTTGATCCACTTGCATGGCAATCCTTGAACACAAACACAATTGTTTCGTCAGGTTTTACGCGACCCTGTGTAATGATACAACCACCACCCTGGCCTAGTTCCTAGGCTAAAGAATTTACCTGACATTTCTGCAAGGAATTCGATCAAGTGAAAACATGCACACACATTGTATATCTAGCTTAAAGTGTTTGTTAATATGAGAAACTGCAGGTTATTTCACCTCGTAGATCGACCGGCCATTTCCCCAGATGAAATCTATAACACCTTGAATGTAGCAATCATAGAATAGTGACGACCTTTGGCATCACTCAGTGTATCTTGTAAGCTTGTAATAGAAACTTTCTTTGTCTCCAGCAATTCAAGCAGCGGGTGCCCAAGTAGTTTGCCGCCCAGTTGGATTCGATTTCATAATAAGGGCGGTCGTATGTATTCTGTTCATGAGAGCTAAAATTCAAGAGTAGATACGAAACTAATCTATCTCAATAAGAAACATACAAGGGTATATACTTAACCTTAAATACTATATTCTTTGCCAAAAAAATTATCTACAAGTGACTTGAATGTAGGACTGTCAACAACACTACCAGCGAGTCCAAATTTGATCGCAGTGAGATAATTACTAATTAAGATCTCCTTCAAGAATGATGTATGGTTTGTTGGATGATTTGATCCAAGTTGTTGCATGAAAGTCGGTAACTTGGTTACCAAGAGTCTCAGTAGAATAATGGTCTTACATGTTAAGATTTAGTTGTTATCTTTGAATTTTTTAATTCCAGTTGTGTTAGCATGATGTAAGTAGGCTGCAATTTCTCTTTTCAGTTATGATATAAGGCTATATAGCCAAGGGTTTAGACTCAATAAAATCACTGAAGTATTTCCAGAACTCTTTGCTCACAGTAAGCTTTCTCAATAATTGGTATCAAAGGCCTGATTGCGCGCTCGCGCGCGTGTGTGTGTGCGTGTGTGTGCGTGTGTGTGTGTGTGAGAGAGAGAGAGAGAGAGAGAGAGTGAGTGAGTGAGTGAGTGAGTGCAAACATGAGTGAAAAGTGAGAAACAAAGGAGTGCAAACATGAGTGAATAGTGAGAAATTAGAGTGCAGAGCTGGCAGCAGAGAAAGATGCTATGTTGAGCATTCGTAAGTTTGACTGAGACTATGAGTATTGGGCGATGCTCATGGAAACTTGCTAAGTGCCATGGAGTGGTGGCATTTGGTGGAGACAGACTACACCGAACTAGCAAGAGGAGAAGTTTTCATTAGTGCTTAGAGAACAACGCTGAGAGATCTAAAGTTGAAGGATTTAAAGGTAAAGAATTACCTTTTCACAGCCATTGACAAAACAACCTTGAAAACCATCACTGAGAAGGACACAACCAATCAACTCTGGGACTCTATAAAGACGAGGTTTCAAGGTGATGAAAAGGTGCGCAATGCACAACTGCAGATTCTTCAAAGAGATTTTGAGATACTTGAGATAAACACTTGTGAGTCAATTACTGATTACTTTTCAAGAGTGGTGTTAGTATGCAATAATATGAGCAATCTAGGAGAAGGCATGGGGGATTCTAAGATTGTAGAGAAGATTTTGTGTACACTTCCTGAGAAATGGAATTTTGTTGTATGTTCTATTGAGGTTTCGAAAGATATCAAAACTTTTTCGGTGAATCAACTTTGAAGTGAACTGTTGGTCCATGAACCGAAACTTAAAAAGAGGAGGAGTATTGATGAGGAGCAAGCTCTGAAAGTTACACATGAAGGTGGAAGAGGATGAGGAAATCGAGGAGTTTTTCATGGAAGAAGTCGACAAACATACAATTGTGCAACAATTGAATATTTTCGATGCCACAAGCTTGGACATTTTCAATATGAGTGTCTAGAGGCAGAGAAAGAAGCAAACTATGCCACCATAAATGAAGATGAGACTTTACTGCACATGTCTTATGTTGAAGTCACCAAAAGCTATGCAAGAGGCTCAGTGGTGGAACTCAGTCATGAAGAAGAGTTGGTTTTGATGGCACAGGCAAAGGAAAATGGAGTAAGCATAGCAGAAGTTTGGTTTATAGACTCAGGTTTTTCTAATCATGTGTGTGGGGATAAGAAGATGTTTTCATATTTCGACAGTGACTTTAGGCATTTGGTGAAGCTCGAAAACAACACATAGATGAATGTGGAAGGAAAATGCAGTATGATTTTGAGTATCAATGGGGTGAAGCATGGTTTTGCAGAGGTGTATTACGTACTAAAGCTCAAGAACAACTTATTAAGTGTAGGTCAATGACAAGATAAAGGGTCTAGCAATCCTGATGCATGAAGGGAAGTTCAAAGTTTACCATCCAAGGAGAGGTTCGATCATTGAAACAATGATGACTACAAACAGGATGTTTGTTATTATGGCTAGAGCAGTTCCAACCTCCACCAGTTGTTTTCTTACCTCAACACAAGACCTGTCACAACTCTGGCATTGTAGGTACGGTTATCTTAGCTACAAGAGTTTGAAGATTTTGTAGAGTAAGAGCATGGTTCATGGACTGCCAAAGTTTGATATTGCAAAGAAAGAATGTGACGATTGTCTCATTGGAAAGCAGCATAGAATTTCTTTTTCAAAGAAGAGCACATGGTGAAAGGACCCAACCCCGATTTAGCTCCCTAAACCGGAATCAAACCCTTTCGAAAACACGAACTAACAAAAACCAATAAAATTTCGGCAGAGTTTCGTTACTAACGTGGAATTACCATTACCTGCACGCGGAAAATACACTTCATCCTATGCCACAAAAATCAAACCGTGGGCACCAATCCCATCCGGATTTCTCAATATATCAACATTAATGTAAAATAATAAATATATCTGTACTTTACTGAAATCCGGAGTAAAATCGTATAAAATATACAACAGAATACTCAGAGCGACCTCTAATGTATAATCATATAAGTATACCACAGTAGGTAGAACAATAAACCTACTAGAAGAAACAAGGTAGCTCAAGCACTATGCCTCCGACCACGACGTGCGACACCAGAGTCCGAACTGCAAACTGGGTACGGAAACCGAAAGGCCCAGGGGAAAGACATGAAAACCGTTAGAGTGAGTGGACGAAAATAAATGTCTTTCGCCGAATAATATATAAGTTATAAAAACATATGCGAGTTGAATGTATAAAAATCAAATGGTACACGAGGGAGACTCTAACTCCTCACGCGTACAGAGCATGCATAAAAATCTCACGGGGTCACTCGTGGACACATCCATGCTAGTACAGTCAGAATCACGGGGTCCCTAGCCCGCACGTGACTCTAGCCAGAAAGGGCCTGAGGTCAAAGGTCTGCCTCCCCTCGGTAAAGGCCTCAGGTCAGGAGTCACAGCCTCCCCTGGTAAACATCCTCGGGGATCAGCCGGGATGCGGGTGTATCGATACAACAACATATATAACGAATGTACTCTGTGTAAACCAAATCATAAATAGTTCGATGAAAATGCATGAAACAATATATGTGTATATACGTAATATATACTGGCATAGACACAATCGTATAACACATGCTTATGTAAATCGAAATCTCATATGCATGCTCAAGTTCGTAAAACGTATATAAAAGACTCGCAATCAATCCGTGAAAAGAAATGTCCACTCACAGGCTAGCGTAACGCAGTTCGTGTTAACCCGTGATCCGGCGGAAAGTCCCTCGCCAAACAGACGATCACGAACCCCCTGAATAATCACAAAGTCCATTATTCAAAGTCATAACTTGACAATTCAAAACAAATCACGAGAAACCACCGTTCCGGAAACACATAATCCGATTACGATAAACTGTCAAAAATCCGAAAATCACACCTCAATACCTCACTGTAATTTCGGACGCTCAATTCGAAAAATGAACCTCCCCACTGCGATTGGAGCACGATTTCGAGTGAAACGACATGCAACTTGTCGAAAACCCCAAAAAGTCAAACTGTTGACCGTTGACCACCGCCGGCGGCGGCGGCGCCACCAACTTGAAATTTTCCCGGCGGAGTAACCTCTATTCCATGCAAAATCACCCACTGAGCAACTTCCATAACTACACCGAAGGCCTTTTCTTACTCTAACCATGTCAATTTCATGAAAAATCGAATGTTCACACAAATTTCAATTCCAAAATTCTCTATGTACAAGATGAATTGGAACACCAAACTTACATGGTAGCTTCATGGTGATGAGAGCTTCAAAGCCCACTCCAAATTGTAGTTCAATTTGGCCGGAATCGGATCGCCCCAAAAACCCCAAAACTTGCAAACTTTGGCCGGAAATTCTTCCTCCTCCGGCGTCCCACGCCGTGGGAGGAGGCCGGAAACAGGACGGGGACATCACGGCGAAGAGAATGGGCCCAAGCCCGAAGCCGGAGGTGGCCGGATTAAGCTCGCCGCCGGCGAAGCCGTGGCCACCGTCGCCACCTTCTTCAACCCGCGTTGACCGAGTCAACAGCTCACCCATAAATGTTGACTTGCCATAAATGGAAACCCACATATATACTTTCCAAAATAGGAAACTTCCAAAATTACATATTTCGACAAACTTCAAATACACGTAACTCTCGCATCGTAATTCCAATTCCGATAATTCTCGCGGCAACAAACTTGACTCAACGTATTCTTCAATTATCACTCGAAGTTAAACACATTGACCAAACCGATAAAAAGTCAACGGTTCAACCCAAACACATACTTAAACCGACTAAATAATCAACAATCGGAAATATTCACAACTTAATCTTCGTAACTCGGAATAATGCTCCGGAAGTTCCTACAAGCTCGAAATTAAATTCTCAACATCTTCCATGAAGAATCCGAAACCAAATTCTCGTCCGAAAATTTAGTCGCTAAGAGAGCCACCGATTTAACCCGATTCCGTCGAAACTTCAAATATTCATAATTTATTCCTCGGTCATCCAAATAATGATCCGGAACCGCCCACGAACTCGAAATCACACTTACAACGACTCTCGAGAAGAGACTCAGCTCCAATTCTCAGCCAATGATTTAGTCGTTATCAAACCTGGCGATTCAAACAACCGTTGGAAATCTGTGATTACGCAGTAACTCATGAAGTAAGCTGATCACACTGCTGATTCTGTTCCGGGTCGTCACACGTGGAGGGCAACACAGAGATTGGAGCTAGTTCATGCAGATCTTTATGGACCAATTACCTCAGCGTCCAACAGTAGTAAAAGGTACATACTATGTTTCATTGATGACTTTAGTCAAACAGCATGCACCTATTACTTGACAAACAAGGCAGATACATTTAGCTTCTTTGTAGCTTTCAAAAAAAATTGTTGAAAAGGAAACAGGTCTATCAATCAAGTGTCTTCGCACTGACAGAGGTGGAGAGTTCAATTCAAATGAGTTCAATGAATTCTATAAGGAGAATGGAATTAAGAGACAGTTGACAGCAAGATATTCACCACAATAGAACGGAGTTGCATAGAGGAAGAATAGAACAGTTCTGAACATGGTAAGGTCGATGCTTTCAGAAAAGAGGATGTCGAAGACTTTTTGGCCCGAAGCAGTCAAGTGGACAATGTTTGTGTTGAATAGATGCCCTATAAGTACAGTAAAAGATATGACACCATAGGAAGCTTGGAGTGGAGAGAAGTCCTATGTGGAGTTCTTTCGAGTTTTTGGTTGCATTGCTAATGTTCACGTTCCGGAGGCCAGAAGAACCAAATTGGAGAATAGAAATGTTCCTTGCATTCTACTTGGTGTAAGTGAAGAGTCAAAGGCCTATAGACACTATAATCCTATCACAAAAAAGATAGTGATTAGTAGAGATGTAGTGTTTGAGAAAAACATATAGTAGAATTGGGATGCAACTTATAAGGAGGGAGCGTTGGCAAACTTGTACTGGGAGGACAATGATGATGAAATAGAGGGGCATGAAGAAGATGAGACAGATGTAGAAGAAGAAGCTCTGCATGTTGAAGAACCAAGGGAGGGACCACTTTCAAATCCATTAGAAGGTGAATCAAGCAATACATAAGTAGATGAAGCAAAAGTTTCCGAATTAAGAGAAGGAAGAATCTGTTGGCCACCGGTGTGGATGAGTGATTATGCAACTAGAGAAGAACTCTCGGATTGAGAGTTGGAAGCTAATATGGTGGTTACGATAGCCGAAGATCCAACCTATTTTGAGGAAGCAGTGGAAAGCTTGAAATGGAGAAGAGCAATGGATGTGGAAATTGAAGCCATTGAGAAGAATAACACACGAAAATTGGTCGAGTTACTGGCTTGAGGAAAAAGAGTTGGAGTTAAGTGGGTTTACAAGACCAAGTACAATGAGGCTGGGGAGATTGATAACCACAAAGCTCGGTTGGTAGGGAAAACAAACTCACAGAGGCAATGAGTGGATTTTATGGAGGTCTATGCTCCGGTGGCTCAAATGGATACAATTAGAGTAATACTTGCTCTTGCTGCACATAAAGACTGGACTGTGTATCAACTAGATGTGAAATCAGCGTTCTTGCATGGTGAGTTATTTGAGGATGTGTATGTCAATCAACCATTGGGGTATGAAAAGAAAGGAGAGGAGGATAGAGTCTAGAAGTTGCAGAAGGTGCTTTACAGATTGAAGCAAGCACCTCGTGCTTGGTTTAGTCGGATTGATGCTTATTTCAAAAAGGAAGGTTTTCAAAAATGTAGCAGTGAGCATACACTCTTCACAAAGGTTGGAAATGGAGGTAAAACATTGCTAGTAAGCGTTTATGCTAATGACTTTATCTATACTAGCAACGACGATGTGTTGTTAGGAGAATTCAAAGCTTCTATGATGAAGGAGTTTAAGATGACAGATTTAGGGAAGATCAGATTTTTTTTCTTGGGTTAGAAGTTTTACAAATAGATGATGATATTTTTGTTTGTCAAAGGAAGTATGTGATGGAGGTACTTAGGAGGTTTGGAATGGAGGAGAGCAAAGAAGTGAAGAATCCAATAGTTCTTGGGTGTAAGCTGGGTAAAGATGTAAGAGGAGCTTTGGTGAATGAAACTGATTACAAACAAATTGAAGGGAGTTTGATGTACTTTACACACTATGCCAAAAACTGCTTCAGACAACACCTAATAGACAACAGCCAGCAGTTTGTTCATTATCTGAAAAATGCAGTCAACACCCAACAAAAAATCATTGTCAAAATGTGCCCAGATGTGCCAAAGACACAATAAATTTTAATTAGTTGTAGATGATAATATGTTCTAACAAGACCCATTTTTTTTCTATTGTCTGTGCCACCAAATTTAGACAACACTCATTATTTTTTATGTTGTATGATATATTGTTATACAAAGGTTTATATTTGTTAATTGAAGCTCTTTCAGACAATAGTTTTTTTTCCCTTTGTGTCATTTTAGACAATAATTTGTTTTGTCTATTATCTGAATTAGAAGTAGGCAATAATGTGAATTAGGCCAATTGTCTTGGTGGGAAGCGAAGATTTGGTAATCTACCAATACTTAGCCAAATTTTGGTTTCCCTCTTTCTTGAATTTTCATTTTCATCTGACCATTGTTTTAAAATGAAAATTTCATCTAAACTCTCCATTTTCTCAACAACAAAAAAAACAACTAGCCTCTCTTAACACTCCCTCCCCTATTGCATTCGCCTCACTTCTTTTTCTTCTTCTCTCTCCTCTCTCTCTCTCTCTCAAACACATAAGTTGTTCATCCCACTATCTCCACCGTTGAGTCTAGTCAATCTCCAAGTCGTGACACATGCATGCTCCAAGTTGCGACTCCCATCGACAGGACACCGCTATCACCAAGAAGCCCAGGGACTCAAACCATAACCACCATTTCGCCGTCACTGCCCTTGGGTTTGCGGCCACAACTAGAGCTGGATTTTGACGCGATTGACTAGGCCTAAGGTTGCTCTCTCTCTCTCTCTCTCTCTCTCTCTCTCTCTCTCTCTCTCTCTCTCTCTCTCTCTCTCTCTCTCTCTCTCTCTCTCTCTCTCTCTCTCTCTCTCTCTCTCTCTCTCTCTCTCTCTCTCTCTCTCTCTCTCTACCCTATCCAATGTCAATTTCAGGTTATGATCTTTCCAACCGGGTAAATATCTCTATCTCACCTTTGTCATTTGAAGGGAAGACTTGAAGTCCTGCTTTTTTTTTGTAGCTATTGGTTAGTTTTGCTTGTCGGTGATTGTGGATCACCCGACCTGGAAATCCATATAGGATAGTTTAAGAGCATTTAGTGACAATCAAATATGATTTTTTTTAGATTATAAATGCTTTAGGGATTTAACTAGCTTTGGCTTTTTTGTTCAACTGTAATGCTGATTTACTCTTATTTCGTGTTATAGTTTAGATTCACTTTGCTATCTCATACAGCAAGTGAAGCACCATTGGTGCTTCCATTAGGAGGATACATCTATGACGATGAATGTTTGTTCATGGTTAACGACTGGCATACCGGCCTTGTGCCACTGTAATGGTCTTTTCATTAACTTAATACATCTTAGTATTTTTTTTCTTGTTTGTGTCTAAATTTGGTGATGGCAGAGTTCTAATTGATTGATATCATTTGATTAATTCAGTCATTTGGCTGCAAAGTATCGTCCACATGGAGTCTACACTGATGCTCGAAGTGTTCTGTAATCCACAATCTTGCACATAGAACCAAATCATATAAAATGAAAATAAAAATAAAACACAAGTGCACAGCCTATGGCACAATCTATATTCAGTGAGAATTTTCCATCATACGGTGGAGGGTTCATTGATGCAATGTGTTATATATATACTACCAATTCAAGTCAAGTGAAATCTATGGCCTATCACTATTCATATAACTGTAATGCAAACTGGGTGTAGAAACACAACATGTTAGACACTTCCTCTATCAGCAATTTATGTTGGCTGCACATATAAGGTCATGCAGAATGATATATGTTTACTAAGCAATCAAGTTCAAACTTTCTTTGCCAAATTATAGCTTCTGATATACTTTGTCTGACGACCCGACCCAACTCGAAATCGTCAAAATGAACAAAATAATAAAATAATTGGATAAATCGAGGAAGTACTCTATATGAACAATTCTGACTAATTCAAATGAAGAACAGATTTGATAACTTGTTACGACGAAATAGTATTAACGACAAACAACAGAACTAATTTCTCCGTCACATGCACCACCTCTGGTGGCGAACCCCATCGCCACCGCCCACCGACTGGGACAAAGAAGCCTAAACCTATTTTAGACTGCACAACTATGTTCGTATCGCTGATACAAACCCAACAACATATATCTTGACACATATCGAAAAGATATTTTCCAGTCAAAAATTTCAGCCACAAACGGCGACCACCACCGATGGCATCGAATAACCTATCAAAACAAAATTCGTGAAGAGCCCAAAAATAAGTTTCAAAGGAGACTAAGAAAATTTTGGCGCGATTGGCCGGAATCGGCCCCAAAAGATCACGGCCAAAAAATGGTTTCCGGCACCGGTGTCCACCGTCGATCCGTTTCGGAGCTCGAGGGTGAACCTAAATGACTCACGACGAGGTGGGGAGCAAAACCCTTCTCGCCCCGCCGCCAAATAACGTCGCATATGGCGGAGGCCGAAATGAACCCTAATTGGAATCGTTTGATTCCGAATCCAAACGATGCAAAATATGCAATTTCAATCCATACAAGTATAAACAACCCATAAAAAGGTTCTCATGACCTTGATTATACCTGAAATCGGTCAGAATCGGCATTGACGATGGCGAGCCCAAAGTCACTAAAACCCTGAAATTTCCTTCCGTCGATTCTCCCTTCTCCGGCAAAATCATCACCGGTCAAGCCCATTACTCGGTTGGGGACGCCGAGTCGCATCAAATCCCACCTCGTCTCGAGTTTGGAAGTGGCTGGACGGTGCTCCGCTGCTGGCAAACCACCACACTGCTTCGGTTCCGCACTCTCTTTTCGGGAGGGAGGGTTGACCGAAAGTCAACCCCTACCCAAACTTATCCCTTACCCGATATGGAAACCTCCCATTTATATATCTTTTCAAATACGGCAACTTGGTAATTAATTTTCGACAAACTTTTGTCGATCGTAACTTCTTTATTGTAACTCCAATGTCAATGATTCATGCGTCTGCGGACTCATCACGAAAAATTCTATAATTTCTACCTGAAGTCAACCGACTTTGAAAATTCAATGAAAAGTCAACCCAAAATACTTCGGAACTTACCAACGGTAAAAATATTTTACCTCAACATCAAATCGAACTCAAATCATACGTAAATGTTAACAATTATATTAAAGTTCCGGGTTATCACACTTTGTTTCTGATAGTAGAGCTGAATCAATCACTACCATCTGATGTATTTTGTTACTGAACTTGCTATCAGGGAGAAGAGCGGTCATCACTTGGATATGATTTAACCGTTCCATTTGCGAGGTATGTTGCTGCTAATGGCCTCTCATCTTTCAAAATGGTCATTGTCACCACCAAACATAATGATGACGAGCAGTACCTCTATCTATGGGTGTGTTGATTTTACTCTAGTTGTAAGTTTATCACAGCTTACTTGGTCATTTTGTGAACTCATACTTACTGTTATCTTATTCATCAAATTAGGTACCTAGTACTGATATATGATTCATTGTTTAGATTTCTATTACTACCAAATTCTGTAACTCTGACCAATTTTATTTTCCTTTGATTGAATGCTTCTAATGAATTTACTTTTGCTTCTTTGTAGCGTACTAGTGACAGTTCTACATATCAGTTCTGACACAAGAATCCATGTTAACTTACATAGAATTTTATGCATGCATAAATTTATACATGCTCAATACAATAGCTTTTCCAAAAAAAAAATTGGGAACCGGATTTACTAACAACAAATTTTGACCAATTCACCATTATTGCATTGTACAAAAGTTGTTAATGATGCTAAACTCAAATTTTGTTTGCATATGCAGCTGTTTGGTTGATGCGTTAAAAAAATTCAAGATGACAGACATGGTGCTCATCGTAGACCCTGGAAGAATTGGGATTCTTGATTCAGGTTCTCCAGCTGACAAGTCCCGTTATGTGGCAGGCAGGTTCATTGCTGCCAATAAAGGCCAGTTAGTATGGCTCCTCTATAATAAAGGGTATGTAGACCATTATTCTCTATAGTTCCAATCCTTGAAGTTTTCTCTTACCATAGCAACTATGTGTGTTTAGATTAACAAAATTTGTAATTAATTTCCTAGGAATCATTGGGTGTTATCTGTTGTGAATCTTGATGAAGAGATTATCTACTTCTTGGACTCTCAGACTCATCTACTTGACACAGAAGAGCATAAACATATTGTGGAGAGGTATTGAACCACTCATTTGTGTTTTTCTTGCTAGAAAACCATTTTTTTTTGTGTTAAATGCCAAATTTGGTCCTTTTTTTTCAATGGATGCAATTTATTGAAATGCATAGAAGATCTATTATTCTCACAAGAATAAGACATCAAGGAAGGCAGTTACTTGGAAAACTCTCTTGGTATGTTTTCTATTTCTTGATCTGCATATTCTGGAATGATGTTACTGAATATATTGTTCATCAGATGTGATTATTGTGAGCTTATGTTGTTTTATTCATAGGGAATCCATATGCAACCAAGCAACACTGAATGTGACTATTACCTAATGCGGTACATGAAAGAAATCATTCAGAACAAGAACTTGGACTTGGACTTCGCTTCAATGGTGATTTATTTGATTTCGATAAACTATCTTGATGGTGGGAAAATTAGGGTATATATTGTGTGAATAAAGAACCAATATATGTGTTTAACTTGATGACTTTGTTATATGACTTAAAAAGTCGGCTTTTTCATAAGGTTTACAAAGCTAGGATAGAAGTAAGATTGGATGCAGTAGGTACATGTAATTCATGAAAGTCACTGTTACTTATGGGTGTGGATTTTGTTGGTGCATTAGGTACTGTTTCTTTAGGTTGATTTGTCTTTAGCTATTCTTTCAAATTATATGCTCTGCCTATATATGATGATATTGCATTCCTTGCGTATTGTGTTTTAATTTGATGCACCTTTAAGTAGTCGCTTTGATTATGTTTCAGTGGCTGAATACACAAAAGGGTATTAAGTATACTCAGCGGGAACTCGATGAAGTGAGATCAGAATGTGCAGCCTATATAATGAAGCATTACACTTAGGAGTAGCAACATGCATGCATGTGGAGTTTATGGAGCTTGAGTGTTTCTTTTTTTGGTATGCATATGTTGAAAGGCAGCCTGCTATTTTGGTATAAATCACAGCTTAATTAATTAAACTTTAGCTAGCTGGATGGTTGTTCTTTATGGAAGACAACCTGTTTTTGTATAGTTTCAGCTTTTAGGATCATATCAAACATCGTTTAGACACTTTTATTTAAAGTGTATGGATGTATGTTGCTGGATATTTGTAGAATAACTTATGGTATGCAAGCTAGTTCAAGTGTATAAAACTATGAATGGTCTATTCTTGAACTGGTACAATGTAAGTCAAACTTTTACTTATTGTTGCATAAAAAGGAATTATTGATCAAACTATTGAAGGGCAACACAATTTAGTCAAAATCCTTGTCTGAAAACTACATTGTATTGAAGCATACAATTATAACATTGCGTTGTAGGATATTTGATGTACCTAGTTATGGTGGAGATCACAGAATATGACAGTTTATCTTATCCAGAGATGTAATATGATTACTTTCCTATTTGTACTTCTTGTACTCTCCTATATAAAGGAGTTACTTCTTTATTAATAAAGTTACACAGTTTTGCTTCAAACTACTTCTATACTCTATCATATTTCCTAAAGCATGTTATCAAGCACGAAGTCCTAAACCGAGCACCACCGCCGACCACCGCCATGATCCCGAAGAGAAAGGAGGAAGAAGAAGAATTGTTCTGTAATCAAACAACAAGTAAGTTTTTATAAACTCAACTTTGTCTTTTTCAAAATAACTTACTCTTTTGGGAAATTTGGATTTTTCCGTAGGGATTTCGGGATAACATCTCATTCCTCCTTTCTACACCGCACCTTTCTTGAAGGTGGGCATTTTGGAACGAAGAGCATTCCCACATGAACTAAGAGCGTTCAGAAGTGAATTAAAAGCGTTCACAAAATCGATTTGAACTAAGAGCGTTCATAAAGAAAAGCATCGATTAAGATGAACAAAGATTGTTCGCGAGACTACATACTTCAAAAAGAAGTACTAATCCAAAGACGATTGGAAAACTAATTAGTTGTCGAGGAAGTCTTTTACTACTGCGAAACTAATATATCTTCTGTTTATTTTCAGGATGTTTGAAACAAAACTCGATTTTGAAAAATTGGACCAAAGAGGCATTGAGTATCATCGTTAGTGTGGAGATGTCCAAAATGCGTTGACAGCAAAGTCCATACTCCCCACGATTGAGCCACATAATCCAGATCTTGCGTTTCTACCAACATTAGCTGCAAAGGCGCAGGCTATCATTATTATGAAACGCCATCTAGAGGCACCACTTCTATGACAATACTTGAATGTAAATGACCCTAGAGATTTAGAAATATCACAAACACCCTACTCCTAGATCTGAAGGACAAGTGGACCCATATTAGGTTCGAAGACTTCAAAAGCATAGCAGATTTTGATGCTGAGATGCTCAAGCTTCAATCCATGCTTCAATACTGCAATCAGAAAGTGACTGAAGTAGATATGCTCGAGAAAACCCTCTCTACATTCCCGGTGGCTGCAAGGATACTTGCAAACCAATACCGTAATAAGATAAGGACTAGGAATATCACAACGTATAATCAGCTTATACAGATTCTGTCTGTTGCAGAAAAGCAGGATAATGTGCTTATGAAAGATAGTTCAAGGCCTTTGGGGACAAAGAGAGTTCCTGAAGCGAACTATGGAAGCGCAAAAAGCGGAACCCTAAAAGAAAGAAAAAACGTGAGGGACGTTAAGGTCCCTAGAACTGCCTAGAGACGGACCACGGATCACATGGAAACTGTGAGAGAGGAGCCACCAAGAGAGGCCGTGGAGGCCACGGTGGCCGACGCAGCCAAGGAGGAGCCACCGTTGTTGACAAAGGCAAGGCCAAAGTCCAGAAATCTCGAGACAAGGGAGAAAAACGCGGTAATGGTATTTGCCATAGGTGTGGAGCAAGCGACCACTGGTTCAAGAACTGTAGAGCAAGCAAGGGACTTGCAGATTAGTACAAAGCCTATCATAAAAAGCTTGCATTAGAAGCTCACCACAATGAAACAGAAGATAGAGATGGAGCAGAGGCTAATCTCGTTAAGGCAAACTTCAAAATTGGCAGAGTCTCAATTACTGAGACACCGAATTTTGATTAGAGCTTTATGTTTTCTATTAATAAAGGCATGTGCTCCTAAGTTTTATTATTGACATTGATGTATTTCGTTGGCATTATTAATAAATGCATTGTTTTGGCTTATTAATAACAGGCTTGTCTACATTTTTTTGTATGATATACATTTTTTGTGGCTACTATAAACCTATCGTCTACTATGGCTCACCTTAGTAACTTGTGATGTCTAGAACAAGAGATTTTCAATAAAGGTATTTGAGCAGACTTTATGTCCCACCTACATTGATCTCTCTTCACCTGGTCATAAGTGAAAAAAGCTACCCAAATGACTTTATATGTCTTAGAAAATTTACAAATTCGTCCAGGTATCAATTGGTATAGTTAAGAGTGCCCTAAATCCCCGAAAAACGCAGAAAAATAGAATCTGCCGCACTAACAGCCAGCTTCAACAACGAACTGGGAATTATCGAGAAAGAATCAGCATATCAGTAGTATATGGTTGAAAAGATACGGATATATAGTTTTTAGAACTACCTCCCGATTATTGATAGCTAATTTCTAGAAAAAGTTGTGCCCGTTTTACTGGACAAATGTCAGAAACAGGGCATAACGAAATCTGCTTTGCAGATCATCAACTTCGACGATAAACTGGAATTTTTCTGGAATAAACCAACATATGGATGGTATATGGTTAAAAATATATGGACCTCTAGTTTTCAGAACTATGTCTGGCTCGTTGATATCTATTTTCTAGAAAAGGTTATGCTCGTTTTACTGGACAGAGGTCAGAAATCGACATAACACAGTTGGCTGCGCAGATTTCTTAGATTTGACATGAATCTTTGATTGAATCAAAATGATTCAGCATATGAGTAATATAATCTCGAAAAGCTACAGATGTCTAGTTTCTGGAACTTCATCTGGATTGTCAAAAGCTATTTTCTAGACAAAGTTATGCCTGTTTAAGTACACAGAGGTCAGCTTGACCCAAAGAAGGCCAAAACCTGAGAAAAACCCGAGGAGGACCTTTGATGGATTGAAGGTGTACCTCGATGGATCGAAAATGCAACCCGAGGAAGCCCTTTGATGGATCGAAGGTGTACCTTGATGGATCGAAAAAACTACTCGAGGAGGCCTTTCGATAGATTGAAGGTGTACCTCGATGGATCGAGGGATCAACCCGAGGAGGCTCTTCGATGGATCGAAGGCATATCCCTAGAAAACCAAAATTTTGAGTTAAATTTTCGATCTTTCCTCATACAAGAATTGTTTTCTTGTAGGTATATTTCTAGAAGAGCTTGAATGTCTCATTGATAGCGGAACTACACATACCATTATTCGTCATAGAAAACTCTTCATCGACTTTATGCCTTGTCGAACATCTTTAACCACAATGATGGGTGGATCTTCCGATTTGATCCAAGGGCAAGGAAAAGTCCAACTTTTGTTGCCAAATGGAACAAAATTCATCATTGATGATGCTCTTTAATTATGCTCCTAGGGCTCCAAGCACCCTATTGAGTAGTCGAAACATTCGAGCCAACGGATTTCATACAAACACTCATTGTGAGAATGAAATTGAATATATATATATATATGCATTACCTCTAGTGATTTATGTAGAAATTGAATACTAGAGAAGCTCATGTGTCAGCCAAATGGGCTATATATTACAACTATGAGAGTTGTAGAGTCACACCATGTCATAAGAGATGACCTATGGGAATCAGACACATATATGCTTTGGCATGACAGACTGGGACACCCAGGTCCTGATATGATGATCCGAATTTTGAAGAATTCAAACGGACATCCATTCTTTCGAGTGAAAGGAAGCAAGAACCAAAGAGTGGTTCACACAAACATGGAGGTGGGCACCGAAAAGGGTGGCGCCACCATCCATGGTCGTCCCTATATCGATACCTCCTCCCCCAAAAGGAGACGACTTAACACCAAGAGTGGTGCTCTCGTCCCCTATGATACTTCCCCGGTCCATGGAGACCTTGTGAAAACACCAGCATCCTCACTGGTGATGTCTAATGCTCATCACTCGTTCTGAAAAGCATGCTCTTTAGCCAAGGTACGAGCGAGACCCTCCTACGCTAAAAACACCAAAGAAAATATTCTATTCTTACAACGTATCCAAGGTGATATTTGTGGACCCATCCACCCATCATGCGGACCATTTAAATACTTTATGGTATTGGTGGATACTTCAACACGCCGGTCACATATCGCATTATTGTTCACAAGGAATGCTGCATATGCTAAACTCCTTACTCGAATTATTTGTTTGAGGGCTCACTACCCAAATCATCCTATAAAGTTGATACATCTCGACAATGCTGGGGAGTTTACATCACAAACATTTGATGAGTATTGCATATTCATCAGGATTGATGTTGAGCATTCAGTTCCCCATGTACACACATAAAATGGTCTCGTAGAAGCCACAATTAAAATACTTCAAATAGTTGGACGGGCATTGGTCATACGCACCAACCTACCTACTTCTGCTTGGGCTTATGCAATATTACATGTAACAATGATTATTCGTTTTAGACCCGCTGCTAGACTACCCTTTTCTGCTTACCAGCTGGTTACTAGATATGAGCCAAATATTTCTCATCTACGCATATATGGTTGTACAGTTTATGTGCCAATCATGCCACCTTTACGCGATAAAATGGGTCCTCAGAGACGAATATGCATCTATGTTGGATTTATTTCTCCAACTATAATCTGCTACTTAGAACTCTTGACAGACGATCTCTTTACCGCAAGATTTGCGGATTGCACTTCGATGAGACAACCTTCCCGTTGTTAGGGGGAGGAAGGACACATGAACAACATGAATTGTCATGCTCAATCCCTAACTCATCTCATCTTGATCCCCACTCCGCACTAGTAGATAGTGAAGTACGGAGAAATATAGAGCTTGTAAATGTAGCAGATTTGATGTCTGATACGTTTGCTGACCTTGCTAAAGTGACAAGATCACACATACCTACTACAAATGTACCTGCAAGGATTGACATCCCACAGGGAGGATGTCACGCTGCCACCCCTATGATGGGAGAGAGCGGCGCCGCCATACATGGCAGACGTGTGGTAGCTAAGGCCACGACTCCCCAAAGGAAGAGGGGGAGACCCGTAGGTTCGATGGATACTCACCCTAGGAAGAGGAGGAGAACGGCACAACAAGATCCATTGTTCATCGACTCTTAAAATCTATCTCATGAAATTATTCCTGACTACAGTTATGTCTTTGAGATAACCAATATGGAGGGAGTTCCAACGGTTAATCCTAGTTCAGTGAATAAAGAAATTTAGATGAATTATGCTAGCATACATGAGATTTTGGAGAGAGAATCTATGATCATTGACGATGTGTTTGCATTCTCAGTTGCACATGAACTCATAGAACACGATGACATCGAACCTTGATCTTTTGAAGAGTGTCAAAAGAGATTAGATTGGCCCAAATGGAAAAAAGCAATCCAAGTTGAAATAGATTCACTGACAAAGAGACAGGTGTTTGACCTGGTAGTGCTAACCCTGCCAAGTGTAAAACCTGTAGGACATAAATGGGTCTTTGTTAAAAAGTGTAATGAGAATAATGAGGTAGTAAGATACAAAGCTCGCCTTGTGGCACAAGGTTTCTCACAACGCCCTGGTATTGACTACAAGGAGACGTATTCTCCCGTAATGGACGTCATAATGTTCTACTACCTTGTCAGTTTGGTAGTTTCCGAAAAATTTGATATGCAGCTCATGGATGTGGTTATTGCATATCTCTATGGGGATCTAAATTCAGAGATATACATAAGAGTACCTGATGGATTTGAATTACCCAAGTCAAGGAGCTCTAAACCACGGAGTGCATTCTCTATTGTACCTCATGGATGTGGTTATTGCATATCTCTATGGGGATCTAAATTCAGAGATATACATAAGAGTACTTGATGTATTTGAATTACCCAAGTCAAGGAGCTATAAACCACGGAGTGCATTCTCTATTGTACCTGATGGTACAATAGATATAGGCTTGTTTTATCCCTACAGAGAGGAAAGACGGAAGGCCACCGTCTCAAAGGGACATGCCATTAAAGATGATAACACCATTCCCTTTACCCATATACCAACAATCCTTGTGATGTGTTGATGGGTTTTTGCTGATGTTGGATTTCTCTCTGATCCACATAAAGGTCATTCCTAGACAGGATATGTCTTTACTATGGGAAACACTGTGATATCTTGGAGGTCTACAAAGTAGACACTAGTCACTACATCCATGAATCATTTTGAGATTATTGCTCTTCTTGAGGCAATAAAGGAGTGTATATGGCTGAGGTCTATCATTACACATATTCATGAGACTTGTGGATTAGAATCTACTACTGATGAATCTACATGCATTTATGAGGATAATTCTGCTAGCATCGAGCAGATGAATCAAGGTTATATCAAGGGTGACAACACCAAGCATATATCCCCTAAGTACTTTTACAATCAGCAACAATAAGAGTTTCTCAAGATCCAGATTAACCAGGTTCGATCTGAGAGTAATGTGGCAGACTTATTTACTAAGTCATTGCCCAAATCCACATTCCAGAAGCATGTGAAGAGCATAGGGAAAATGTTCATGCCTGTACAAACGAGGGGAAGCTGCAGGTATCGTTGCAATCTATGGTTGAGGATTTAGTATGTTTGAGAAAGTTTTGAATTTACTTTCTGATGCCATTGTCTACAGGCTGAGTTAGCAGCGCTGATGTATAAGAAAACAAGGCTGATACGAATGCGTGGCCCAGGTGGGCGCTTAAGTTTTTGAATGGATTGGGAAGCCGAATTTGTTAGTGCCTGAGGGTAATTTAGTGTCTAAGCTAGAGAAATTTATAAAGTAATCTACTTTAATTGATGACACATACACAATTATAAATGTTTTAACATTTGATGGCTGTGAATTTTAGGAGAGGAAATGCTGGAGCAGGATTCATAAGTGGTGCAGGAAAAATTGAACTTCAACTTCAAAGACAAAGGTTCATTTCATGATACTGATTCTTATGTTATCTTTATGCTGAATGCACTACCACATTTTTAGGTATTGCCGGTGACTTAAAGTCGCCAGCCTTTGTTTATAAGTCGCCGATGATACTCTCGTCGGAAATTAGGCGCCGGTGATAGTATCACCGGCGACTTATTGTGGTAGTCACCGGCAATGAACAATCTCATCACTGACGAGTTTGTCGCCGGCAATGGTGCTCCGCCGTGGCCGGAAAGTGGGAGTTATTGCCGACGAGATTGGTCCAACTAGCCGGCAATACCCGATGAAATTTTACAAAAAAAAAGCCGGTTCTGGATTGGGCCCAATTCCAGAACCTGCACTGAAAAACAGAAACCGTACAAATACAAGTTCAACAGTACACACATAATTGTCCAACGTACAGTACAAACAGCAACAATACGAAAATAAACTACAACTACACTAAGGGTCGAGGAAATCCATGTTGACGTAATCATTTGAACTCCGGTGGCTACCCTGGTCTTGCTGTGGCGGTGACGGCTGCGGTGGTGGAACACTGTGGAACACAGGGATCGGGGGAGGTGTGGGGAGTGGTTGTCCGGTAGTCTGGCACGTGTACATCGTCTGCATCAATGTGAACATTTGTGTCTACTGCTGGACCATAATTCGGTGTTGCTCGACCATCACCCGGTGCTCGGCATCTCTGACTGCCTGCTGCTCGGCCAATTGCCGCATCTCCTCCACCACCCTTCTTTGCTCCTCCAACTCCCTCTGCGTCCTCTGAAGCTCCGCTGCTAGGTTAGAGTTCCTAGAAGAAGTTCTTGACCCGCTAGAGTATTCTGAAGTGTTCTTCAATACTCCTTCGCCCGCCGAGCCCATTCCCCTGCAGTAATGGATATTATTTCCAGTCCCGCAATCTTTTGCCATGATCTGAGCCATTATAGGGCGATCAAGCGGATCGATCTGAGAGGCATACTGGGTCACTTCATCCTTCGAGCAGTCAGGATGGTAGTTTCGAGCTATATTCATGGTGACTTCTGTGATCGCATCCTCCACTCTCACCTAATTGAAAAGCGAATATGAATAACGTATTATTAAACAAAATAAATTAGTAGAAAAAAATAGTTTTATTAACACATGCATATGTGAACTACAAAATAATGAGGCTAAAGACTTACCGCTTCTTCAGGGCACTGCAGATAGAACTTCTGATGAACAAACACCAACGGGTTGACTTCTTGTTGTTGCTGCGCCCTACTCGACCAACCCAAATAGTTGAGTGAACCTGCATGATGGGACTTGGTGTTTTTCAATCTGTTCTCTCTGTTCGTCTTGGAAATCACCTTGTTTGATAAACATATGTAAAAAAATTAGTAACTAACTATTTTAATGTGATACGATACATTAGGGTTGTAAAATATATTCAGGATGCATACCTTCGCTTTGGGGTGCTCGAAGTGGGCTACCAGCCACATCCACTCGTACTCCCTAAACCGGAATTCGCTAGGGGTAGAACCTCGGCCTAGCTCCTTGTACTGTGTGTAATGTTTTGAAAGCTCGTTATTCCACTCGTTATACCTATATTAACACCAGAAACAAATGTTAGAGATATTAAAACACTTGATAAAGTGAAAATCTAACTCGATATATACTCAAATAACTTGAATCACATCACCTGATATGTAGTTGACGCTCTGCCCACGTGTGAATAAGGCATTCATCCACGTCAAACCACAGCTGCAAGATGAATATATAAATGGTAAAATTATATATTTCTCCGGACTTAATTAATAAATGTAAAATTTACATAATGAAAATACAATTTAACTCACACTCAGTGCATTATGCACTTGCAACTTCACGTAGCGAGGCACACATCCCCAATCTGGCCACAGCATTGGGACCTTGTCCCGCACGACGGCCCCGGCCATGCTGGCATACTTTCGCGTGGTGTCAAATGTCTCGATCACCTCACCATGCTCATTAACCCTAATGATCGTTTTCCTTCCCCCGGTGGCCTGCTCAAGATTCTTCCCGGTACAGGGGCCTCTAGTCTTTCGTTTTCCATTGTCATTAACGATATTGCCTAATAATACAATGTCAACAAATTGATATTATTAATTGACACTATTTATAGTCTTAAGTAATAATTAAGTAATCAATCTTGTTAAATAAAATTTACCTGCATCGTCTGTTTGCTGGTTGTTGCACCTCGCACTCTAAAGATACACGGGGTCGAACGGGAAGAAGTTGTACGCTTCCTCCACTCTCAGGAACTCCGGCCGTCCTTCAATGTAAATAGGCCTCCCCCTATCATCGAATTCATGGATCACAGGAATCTCGTCGGGTACGAAGAGACCGGACAGCGAAGATAGATGAGGCCTGGACGATGAGGCGCCAGCACCATCTACCTCAGATGATTCCCGTGAAAGGGGAGTAGGTACCGGGCCAATGTGGGGCATTCGGATGGAGAGCGTTTCTGATGCGCCTGTTGAGTGTCGCTCGCCTGACTGTCTGCTAACTGAGGGTCGAGCCTGGACTGAGGGTTGCACGGATCCGGATCGTGCAGCTTCCTCCTCTTCTCGCGCACGTAGCAAAATTTGTGTCCGAGCATTCATAATTAGGCCGCTGCGCGTGTTGCTGACTGCGGCTGAGGAAGCTTGACTACTGCTCCCTCCACTGGATCTAGTCCCTCTCCGTTTGATGCCTCCAAGCCAATTTTCCGCAAAACCTCCTGCACATCCAACAATTTCATGCATACATACATAATTAAAATACACATATACATAATTATCACAAATATCAACATCACCCAAATCGTAATTAATCAACTACATATATAATTAAAATCCATATATACATAATTATCACAAATATCAACATCACCCAAATCGTAATTAACCAACTACATATATAATTAAAATGCATATATACATAATTATCACAAATATCAACATCACCCAAATCGTAATTAACCAACTTAATTAACCAACTACATATATATAAATAATTAAAATTCATATATACATAATTATCAAAAACCAAATAGAGAGAGAGAGAGAGAGAGAGAGAGAGAGAGAGAGAGAGAGAGAGAGAGAGAGAGAGAGAGAGAGAGAGAGAGAGAGAGAGAGAGAGAGAGAGAGAGAGAGAGAGAGAGAGAGAGAGAGAGAGAGTTGCTCGTCGGTGATAGTGATTCCTAATTTTTCGGCAAGTTTATACCATACATCTAATGGTCTTTTTTAATTAAGTGTTCGATCATGGTCTTTTTTAATTAAGTGTTCATTAAGTATTAATTCATAAACACGGAATCGATATGACGTTGGCCAAATTTTTATAATTTACGACTATAAATACGTACATGCATGTTTATATAACAAACATACATGCACGTTTATATATACTAAAATACGTACATCATTAACGTACTAAGGATGATAATCATAATCATCTTCATCACTTGAGTCTGACTCAGTTTCATAGGTAACCTCTGGCAATATGTGCCGCTCCTCGTCATCTGAATCAGCGTCTACTTCATTTGGATTAACATCGAGAAGTTCTGCTCCAGTAATTCGAACCACACTCCCAGATCTCACATTATTAAGGCGAATCGTAGATGATTCCGGAATGTCAAAAGCGTTCGGCTCTTGGTATGCAGTAACTTCTTCATCATCTGCGGTCTCACCAAGTGTGGCAGCACTGTATATGTTTCTATGAGCAACATGGTTAACCACCTTCCACGTGACTTTGTTCAGAAGATCGTCAATGTAAAACACTTGTTTTACTGATGTGGCAAGAACGAAAGGGTCTTCTTTATACCAGCTTGTAGCAGTATTCACCGAAAATATTCCGTACTGATCGGTCCTTGTGTTCTCCGGATTAGTATCAAACCATCTACACTTGAACAAGTGCACTTTCATGTGGTTCCCATAAATTAGTTCAACAACTGAATGAAGGACACCGTAATAGTCAACGCCATCTTGCCCACTATAGACCATCACCCCACAATTCTGTGTTTTCAGTCGGTCGTCTCTATTTTCACATATAAATTTCACGTCATTGACCTGACACATCGAGTAAACTTTTGAAGCTATCGGTTTCATCGCCAAGACCCTCAATTCGTTTGACCACTCTGGGTAACCATCATTTGCTACATAGTTCATCTGAAGAAGATAAGAAACCACGTACACCATAAATTATGAACATAGCAAAAGAAAACCACGTACACACATGCTATATAAGGATATAAAATATATATATATATATACACATATACCCTTACCCATTGACTAAAGTAGTTTGCATACGTCCTGTTGTGGTAATCAACATTTTCGGCAATAGCAGGGCAGTGAAGATGATAGTTTTTCCAATATTGAACTTCTGGACAGTTAATTAGTACCGACCAGTGGGCAATGGCTACCTCATTTCCATCCAACTTGTACGACTTTGGCAAGCTTCCATGTACTACCACGTCATTGGAGATGATAGAAAGGTTGAACTTGGGTTCATCTATCGGCATATGTTGTTGGGGGTCCTCCAGCGCTCCCAAATACAAGTTGGTGTACGTTACACACTCGTGCGCAAGATATGCTTCAGCGATACACCCTTCAGGTGCAGATTTATTCTTCACATAGTCCTTGTAGGCTCCCAATTGTCTACAAGTTAACAAGTGCATGTTATGATACTTAAAAAATAAGAATTTACATATAAAAACAGAGGCAAACATAAATGTATGAATCATTTATACCTTTCCATGGGATATATCCAAGTGTAGTGTACCGGACCGGTAAGCAACAATTGTTCGGGAAGATGGATCATCAGGTGAGGCATGATATCAAAAAAATTTGAGGGAAATATCCTCTCAAGCTTGCACATGATAAAAATAATGTCATCTTGCATCTCCCTGAGATCTGATTTTTTAACTTCCCTGGTGCATAACTTCTGAAAGAATCTTGACAAGGCCACCAACGGCTCCACCACCTCTTTGGGCAGGTACCCTCGAATGAAAAATAGTGAAAAGGCGTTGAAGCAGTACATGGCAGTCATGACTCTTTAATCCGTACATCTTATTGTCCCGGAAGTTAACACACCTGCTTATATTTCCTGCATAGCCATAAGGATACCTGCATATATAGCCATAAGCAACAATTATATTTCTTGCATATAACCATAAGTAAAAATTATATTAATTTCCTGCATAGCCATAAGAATACCTAACATTACTCATCCACCCAAAAATTTCATGCTTCTGCTTCGGCTTGACGGTGTAAGGAGCTTGAGGCATTTTTTTCATACCATCTCTTAACCACAAATGTTTCCGCAGTTCCATAGCTTTCAGATCAATGCGTGCCTTAGGGATGTCTTTTGTTTTCCCCTCCAAATTAAGAACTGTGCCCACCACACTTTCACACACATTCTTCTCTATGTGCATGACATCTAGGTAGTGTCTGATAGGCAACCTGGGCCAGTAGGGGAGTTCCTAGAATATGCTCTTGTATGTCCAAAACTTATACCTTTCGGGCTTGTCTGGAATTGACGCCACTATCTCAGGATGATTGCTCAGCTGGCCAAAATCATATTCATTCAACACTTCCAAAATTTCATCCCCTGTCCATCGCCTAGTTGCCACACCTGTTTCCACAGTCCCATCAAAAGCATCTTGATCCTGCCTAAATGGGTGATCATATGGAAGCCAACAACAGTGACGCATCTGAACAATTTTACTGCAATGAGGACTGCAACAATCAACAGTCATGCACTCTGAACAAGCCCTGTAACCCTTGGTAACGTTGCCCGATAACATACTGCGGGTAGGAAAATCACTGATGGTGCCAACAAGCATGGCATGCATCTGGAACATCTCATTTTTGAACCTATCGTAAGTGGGGTGGCCACACTCACTCAGGTACTTAAGCTCCTCAATCAAAGGCCTCAAATACACATCGAGACACTTTCCTGGATAACCCGGGCCCGGAATTAATAGAGTGAGCATATTGTATTCCTTCTTCATGCACATCCATGGTGGAAGGTTGTACGGTACCAAAATAACTGGCCATATACTGTATTGAAGACTCATGTTGCCAAAATGGTTGAATCCGTCAGATGAGAGCCCTCGCCAAACATTTCGGACCTGCTGCAAAATGATCAAACTCCATGACCATGTGCTTCCAAGCCTCTCCATCAGCAGGGTGTATAAGGGTGTCATCGTCAGGCAAATTCCTCTCAGCCCACCATCTCATAGCTTCGGCCATGAAAGCACACATAAACAACCGCTCCAGCCTATCAATCAGCGGGAAATATCGAAGTATCTTCACAGCTTTCTTGTTGCCTGCATGAGTCAACTTATACCTTTCTGTAAAACATACCGGGCAGACTTCAAGGTCTTCAAGATCTTTTCCCCAGAAGAGAATACAATCATATCTGCATGCATGGATTTTGATGTAGGAAAGCCCAAGATCTTTCAGGATATGTTGCACCTTATGATGAGTGGTAGGAAGACGATGACCGGTTGGCAGTAGCGAAGCAGTCCACTTCAGCCAAGAATCAACAGCTTTGACAGACATTTTGTTTTCCATTTTGAGCTGCATCACTCCCATGACACTTCCAAGAACAGTCTTACTACAACCGTCGTACAACGGAGTCTGTTGCAATGTAATCAGGTTGTTGTACTTGTCTATACCGCTTGTGTTGACATGAGCTTCAGGTAATGGCTCGACTGGCTCAATATCGGGGAAACCCTGCACGACGGGAGAGACATTTGGTGCTTGATCAGTAAATACACCGCTCTCATGAGGAAACATATCATTGATTAACATCGATGTTGGATCACAGGATGGACTGGCCCTCTCAGCAAAATGTCCATGATCATAGGATGGACTGGCCCTCTCAGCAAATTGTCCATGATCATGCGGACCCGCTAACGATGTTTCACCGTGATAAGTCCAACAAGTGTACTTATCCCAAAACCCGTATTTACTCAGGTGCTTCTAGACTTTATCAATAGGAAAACGAAATCGATCACTGCGACACTTACATTCTTTACACGGGCAATAATGAAGTGTAGTGTCTCCACAATTAGCCTTCACAAAATCCACAAAACTCTTAATTCCATGGTGATATCTCACATCCCATCTTTCAAGGCTCATCCAACTCTTGTCCATCCTTAAAATTCTAACATTACGTACTATAAATATATATATATATATACATTCACTACTAATTAATTAAAAAATCATTATTAATTACATTCATCCGATTAATTAACAAAAGTTGACCCATGACCCATGCATATAAAAAAAAAAAATATATATATATATATATATATATCAACAATTCACAATTACAAATTAACATGTGTATATATATACACATATTAACAATTAATCTCAAAATAAATTTATATACATATATATATATACACAAACATATTTTCATCGAAATAATCTCAAATCAACTCAAAATCAACAGTCAATCACTCGAAATCAATAATATATCCACTCTATTTGCATATCAAACCATTAATCGATATCTCAACTCTAAATCAACACATGCATATATATAGCTAAATCAACACACATATACATCGATCCACATATATATACATACGTACGTACCTAGCTAGCTATATAGCTTCCCGAGCGGGTATTGGACGCCTTTTGACAATACCCAAGGATTTCAGAGCGTTTTCCTTCTTTCTCATCGGATTTTTGTAAAATGAATGAGCTGCTGCGGAGTAGATCTGATATAAGAGTTATTGCCGACGATATTCCGGCCAAATATCGCTGGAAAGAAAGTGAAATTATTGCCGGCGATTTCCTCCGTCGCCGACAATAATTTATTATTATTACAGACGATATTCCGGCCAAAATATCACCGGCAATGGTGGGAAATTATTACCGGCGATATTCTCCGTCGCCGGCAATAATTTCCCACAATTGCCGGCGATTTTGGGAAATTATTGCCGGCAATCCATATCGCCGGCCTTTCTTTGGCCCAATCCACAGGCAATTCAGCTATAAATGGTATTTTGTATGTATCAACCACTTAACATCCTGAAACTGAAAGTTCATTCCTCTCTAGTTCATGGGTTTTATCTTACAGTAGTTTTGTTTCTCTATCGAATTTCATAGTTATGTTATCGAAAATCACATTTCGTATGAGTGAAGTCATGATCACTACTATTTATATATGTTTCTGCTATGTCTTCCTTTGCATGCTTATCTACTAATATCTTTATCATCTCAGAATTATAGAAAGGAGGAGTATTTTGATATCACAAATTAAGGACGTCCGTTGTACTCGAGCTGTGCAACGTGCTTTTCGCAAGAGGCATGGAAGCTCTGGTCAAGGCTTAGCTACTGTTGCTGTTGTGGATTATACAAATGTTGTATGTGCTCTAGTTTGGTCATAAGTTTCTTGTTGTTAACAAGAGTCAAAACCTATAACATCTTACTTTTTCTGATAGGGGAAATCTACATTGGTGAGTGCCCTCTCACATAGTGATCTCTATAGATTCTTGGTAATATATCTAATTCATACATCCCTTGTTTTTTAAGGTAATTAATTGGTTATGTAAAGCTTGATGTTTGCTTATAATATCTCTTTGATAATGTCTTGTAATTTTTTTTTCCAGATTGTTTGCAACTGTTGATCCTAGACTAAGAAGTGTTCTTCTTCCTTCTGGGTAATTGCAATTCAACAGTTAATGAGTTTTTCCTTGAATCACTTCCTAGAGCTTCTTCACAACTTATTGCGAGTGTCTAATGTTCAGGAGGAAAGTGCTTGTTAGCGATACTGTAGGATTTATATCAGATTTGCCAGTGCAGGTATATGAAAACCATGCTCTCTACTTTGCTTATTTATCTCATGTGCTCTCTGATCCTCTTCATTATTTGTAAAATTTACTTTTGTAGTTAGTCGAAGCATTTCATGCAACTTTAGAAGAAATAGTGGAAGCTGATCTTCTTGTGGTATGACTATGCTCTTCATCATTTGAGAAAAAAAGGGTCTTCCACCATTTTACACTTGAGAATTGAAGTCTCATGATGATGCCATAACATGTCGCTCAGCTTCTGATCTCATATCCTACATTTTATGAGATAAATTGATTATAAAATGTATAGAACTTGGCAGGGAGATAAAGCAACTTACTGTAGAACATGACATCTCTAACGGTTCTTTGTCATCCCTGCAGCATGTGTTGGACTGTATTGCTCCTAATCTTGAGGAGCACCGATCAACTGTATTTCAAGTTCTTGAGCAAATTGGCGTCTCGAAGGAGAAGCTTGAGAATATGATTGAAGTTTGGAATAAGGTATTGCCACTGTTTGGCTTGTACCTTTTACCAAAAGAGAATAAAAATTAGAAATGCTGACGCAACTATATATGAAACTTTGTCAATTCCGCAGATTGACTGTGAGGAAAAGGATGGGGGGTGTTGTTGAATGTCTTAATGATGGTGAAGATGTTGAGGTGAGCAGCCTCTCAGTAGAAAACGATGATGTTGAATCTAAGCTCTTACTAGGAGAAGAAAACGACAAGGCTGATGATCCTTTGTCTGAGCTGCCACTGGAGAATCTTGAAGCCATGGACGACCAAGATGATTGTTTGTTGGAATCAGATGATGACCAAGATCTTTGGGGTGAAGAGGGCGGTTCCTGCAAGGGCTCTAAGACTGTGGATGACCAACAAAGTGAGTATCCGAAGGACTGGGCCATGGAAAAGCAATCACAAGTTCCATCTGGACCACATGTCAGAACATCTGCCATAACAGGAGTTGGCTTGCAAGAATTGTTGGAGCTCATAGATGAGAAACTGAAGGTCCCAAATGTTTTTGAAAGGGGTACATTTGATCGAAAATGGAGGCCCCCTCGCAGCGAGGAGGATGGTATTGCAGTTGAACAATGAGAAATGCTTGTGAAAATACGATCATTCAGTTCTTCCATACCTGAAGGGAGACGGGCATATTGTTGTCTGGCTCATTGTCCGTATACAGGGAGGGGCAACAAACAACTACCGAGCAATTCTTCAAGAAACAATGTTGGCCTCTTGGGAGAACAAAGTATATCTGGTCGATCATTTTGTCAAGCCCAGTTCTTTTTTGTTACTGGCGCACCTAGAAAATAAAAGCAATTTTTGGGTTAGAAAAAGCGGAATGCAAAACAGGTTTACACACTTCTTTTGTACAAGAACGACAATGTAAAGCTTAGAATTCTTGTACTTTATCCCTAAACAATAAGACTTACATCAACCAAACAATACGTAGTAAAATCACAGAGTATTTCAAGTTCGTTCTCATTCCACTATCAAATTAGTTACACTTCACGAAAAAATTAGGTGAGACAAATGAGTGGAGTCTTGTTTATTCTGTGTTTGCGAAGCTTAACATTGGTTCCTTTCTTCACATGTTGTGATTTCTCCATAAAGGAAAGTGTGGATATTCCAGTCAGAACCATCATCAATAACCGATGCCTATAAATTCCCCCAAGATTGGATGTCGTTTAGAACGAACATTCATGAGTGTACTTGCCTAGTAAATAAACTGTGTGACAATAATAAATGGAAATGGAAACCATAATGTCCCAAACTATCCTCCAACCAATCTGAAAGCAACTCCGCCGACACTCGATGCCGCGTTCCTCATAGCCATTCATAATTTACCTATTCCCATATTCCCATATCTCAAATAATCAAAATCTCTCTACGTACTGCACGGGACTCTCATCGTATAAATACAGCGATGACACTGAACATAAGTCGCTCCATTTCCCTCTCCTTTCAACTCTCTCTCTCTCTCTAAAACACCAAATCCAAGAGAAAAGAAACAAAACTCTTTTTATTCTCTCTTTCTTTTAGCTCTCTCTACAGATCTAAGATCCAGAAAGCATTCTCCAATTCGTCAATGCGGTGCTGCTGACGTTTCTCGATCTCTCTCAGGTCAGATTTCCCATTCCCATTTCTCATATTCTATTCAAAGTTTCGCGGAAAACAAGCTTTGATTTGTTGTATGGATCTGTTCGATCACAATTGTGGCTTATTGTTTTTTGTATTTGAATCAGCTTGCGATAGTTTTGGATTCGCTTTTCCCTGCGGAAGAGGAGAGAAGAGAGAGCCATGTCGAGGAGGCAGGTGGGATCCACGCGCCGGAACGGGAACTTTCCGTTCTCTGGAGCGTTCAATTCGAAATCGAAGTCGTCGCCGTTGCTATCGATCGGACTCGTAGTTGTGGTAATTGTTGTTCGGTTCCGCTGTCAATGTATGTGCCATTGTAACTTCACTGTGCTCAAAATTTAATACGTCGTGTTGTTTTTTTGTGGTTGAAATTTACAGGGAGCTATATTGATCATCGGCTACGTTTACAAGGGATCAGGTTTGTGTTTATATAACTATATTGCATTTAGTTTTTAAGTATTAATTATGTTCTTATAATAATGATTACATGTAGAGGCAAGTAAGATTCTTTCTTTACATGTAAATTTACTTGTTGAACCGTTTGCATCTTTTAAATTCAGGAGCTTTTGGGGGTAGCAAGATAGTTAGCAGAGTTGAAGGTAATTTTTCGAACAATTAACTTTCGTTTGTTTTGTTGGAAAATTTAATTTTAGTTATAGTTCGATACTAGTAGTTCATTGGATATTTTGAATAATTGTAGAAAACTTAGCTGCTATTGTTTTTCTTTAAATAGGGGATTTCTCGTGCACGGCGGAAGTTCAGAGAGCCATACCTTATCTACAGAAAGCATATAGTGGCAGCATGCACAAGGTTCTGCATATTGGCCCCGATACATGTTCAGTTGTCTCTGCGTTGTTGAAGGAAGAGGAAACTGAAGCCTGGGGTGTGGAGCCGTATGAGATAGAGGACACTGATAGACATTGCAAGAGTCTTGTGCGCAAAGGCATTGTGCGTGTGGCAGATATTAAATTCTCTCTACCATACAAAGCAAAGTCCTTCTCTCTTGTGATTGTGTCGGATGCTTTAGATTACCTCTCTCCGAAGTATCTGAACAAGACTCTTCCAGAAATTGCAAGGGTGTCTATTGATGGTCTTGTTATTTTTTCAGGTACCTTCCTTTAGTGTGGTAGCCTCTGAATTAGTTGCCAAATTTTCATATCTTTTGTAGATATATAATAACTTTGTCGAGAGCTAATTAGGAACCCGAGATAACTGCATTATTGTAGATCATTCTGAGATATGTGTCATCTTAAAATGAATGCAAGGGTGATTACCATATTTCTTCCTTGCAGACACATGCACATACCCCAGCCGAAAGCTATGATCCTAAGAGTATTCTGTAGCTCTTGTCGCCAGTATAATTTTACCAACCATACCGGCTAGAAGTGCCTTGATTCTAGATCTTTCACACCAAAGTTTTTAGATCTCTTGCAGCAAATTTTATTTCCCTAACTGATACACGTAGGATTAAGCTTATGACGTTTCTTTTCTATTGTCATTCCATTAGGCCAGATGGCATTCAAATTTTTAGCTTATCAACCAGTTTCTTACATTTGGCATTATTGTACACATGAAGAGTATTAAATTTTCTTGATATTTCTTGTAATATGGAAATATCAATGTCTGATGTCATTGCTATTGTATATATTTTCAGGTTTCCCTGGTCAACAGAAAGCTAAAGTTTCTGAGTTGTCCAAATTTGGACGCCCTGTAAGTACTTTATGTTGTTTCTCCTCCCTTAGCAAGTTACTTCTGGTTGCTTTACTTTACTTTTCTGGAAGAGAATATTTACTAGATGGCATTCATTAGGCGTACCCCTAACTTGAGTTTAAGGTTTAAACATGATCCGAACCTCAGAAACTGTTAGCATGATCACCAAGTAAATAATTTGAGGAGCAAGATAAAGCTGGTTTTACTCTGGTGATGATCATAACAATGAAGCATACGTGAACAGCAATTACTCTTTGATTTTAGTTACCATGTTGGTGTTGATTAAGATTAATCTATTTATTGGATTCCATCTATAGAAGGCCTTTTGGTGGGTTAATATCAGTTCTTATCTGTATTTAGAACTAATGACATTTGTTCCATTTCATTAGGCCAAAATGAGAAGTGCTTCTTGGTGGGTACGCTATTTTGTCCAGACCAGCTTAGAAGAAAATGAGGCTGCAAGCAAGAAGTTTGAGCAAGCAGCAACACAAGGATCTTACCAGCCAAGCTGTCAAGTATTTCACCTGAACTCATATCACTAATTAAAAGATCATAACACTTCGATTCATAAGTTTTGGTACCACAAGGCCGCCAAAGACAAAATTGTTTGGTTGTCAAATGAAATCAGGTTATTTGTTTGGCCATCATCTGGGTCATTTGAGGTAAAAGATATATTACAGAATGTCAACTTCATGTCAACTTTTATATTGAACACTCATTATTGATGGACGTAGTTGATGGAATATATAGGGTGATTAGTATGCTGATTCGATTAATTTGTATTTTGTGTGTTATAGTTATTGTATTCATGAATTTGATTTTGCTTTTGTTCATTGCAACTCTTACTCTTCTGGAATACTTACAATTGTGTTTTGTACCGTATTATCTGTTAAAGTTCCTTGATCAAGAGTGTAATGGTCAAGCCAGTATATCTTTTCACTCGTCTGGTAAAATCAGTTTTCCGATACACAAACTTGGATTAAGAAGCAAATATCTTATCACCTCTAAACTCACCAACTTGATCGCAGAATTCTAATACACAATTCTGGCGATGGTTTTGCAGCATCCACTTCTAAGCTACTTTTGTTTTGAATACTTGCGCACGCTTGCAAAAGCCTATCTTCAATTTCGGCAGTAGATAACTGACGCTGACACAAAAATATCACCAATAATCCCCACAAGAGCACTGCCCTTGTGAAACCTATGGGCATCTCTCACAGTGATTTCCCTCTGAGCAATGGCAGATATAAACTTGATTGCGTTTTGGCAATCACTGCATATCCTCAGGTTCTTCACCACAAGTAGAGGCTCCCCTTCTCTTGTCGAAATCAAACCGACATCGTCCTTTACCAAGGCCCATTTTACATCAGGCACATACCCGGCTTGCTTAATCTTCCTCGACATCTCTTCCAAGTAGTCATGAATTTGTTTTATCACTGGGTGGGAGCTTTCTTCGGGTACAAAGATATGCACCCTTTTATTCACCTCAATCCAACTAAGACCTGGTTTCTTCTTTACTCCTTTATCACGCATCAGCTTTCTCATTCTTGCTACCTCATCCCATTTTCCAGCTCTAGATAACATATTCGACAACATGACATATGGAACAGCATTTGAAGGCTCTAACTTAAGAAACTGATCGGCTGCCTTCACTGCTAGTTCAATATTGCCATGCATTCTACAAGCACTGAGTAATGTAGCCCAACCAATGGTGCCAGGGCTGAATGGCATTGTCTCGATGAGTCTCTCTGCTTCTCGCAGTTTGCCTGCTCAACCTAAAAGATCAATCATGCATGAATAGTGTCCTACTTCTGGTTCAATATTAAACTTCTCCTGCATCATATCAAAGTACTTCTGACCCTCTTCAACTTTTCCAGTGTGAGCACAGGCAGAAAGAACAGAGATGAAGGTTATACTTGTAGGAACAACACCGGTCTGAAGCATATGTTCAAAAAGGGATAGTGATTCCATTCCAATCCAATGCTGGGCGTAACCTGCAATCATTGAATTTAAAGAGACAGTATTATGCTCCGGCATTCAATCAAATAACCTTCTTGCATCACAGAGATTCCCACATTTCGAGTACATTGCAACTAGCACATTATTCACTGAAAATCTATTCAAAGGGATCTCAGATTTGATTGACAAGGCATATATCTGCTTCCCCTGAAAAGGTGATGGCAGATTAGAGCATGCACTAATCACACAGACAACACTGCAATCATCAGGTCTATAACCAACACACTGCATCTGCCGCAAACAATCAATAGCATCTTCAGAGAATTCGTCATTCTGGGAGTACCCAGAAATCATTGTGTTCCAAAGAACCAAATCTGGCGCAGGAATCTCTTGAAACACTTACCTACAATCTGCCATGCCACCAGCACAGTTGGAATACAAATCAATCAGGTCACTCCCAACATGTGAATTCTGGTGGAAACCGGTTTTGATCAGCTTAGCATGAAACTGAAGTCCACCCACCAAGTCCTCCATGCAAGTAAAAGCAGTCAAAACACTAGCCAACGTAAACATGTCGACACTGAACCCCCTCCTCACCATTTCCTGAAACAATCCCAGCGCTTTCAACCCTTTCCGGTGCTGACCATACACCACAATCATCGAATTCCATGTCACTTCATCTCTCATTTCCCCCATCACATTGAACACCCTCTTTGCCTCCTCTAAAAACCCATTTTTACTATAGTAACTCAACAGTGCATTGTTCACAGAAACATAGGAATCAAACCCACCTGACACTATCACCTTATGCACTTGCCTAATCAAACCAACAGCTCGTGATCACCGCCAAGATGGTAAACCATCTGGGTCAATACCCGCGTCTCTCATCCCATTAAACAAACCCAATGCCTGCTCAGTCTCGCCCGGCTCGGCATAAGCAGAGATTAGTGTTATATGAGACCAAGTCTGGGTGGGGAATTCTGTCGAACAGTTGGTGGGCAATGCGGGTCTGCGATTCTTTCGCGTACGCGGCGATGATGGCGTTGAAGGAGAAGACATTGGGTTCGTGGGTGACGTGGAAGGCGTTGCGGGCGGCGGAGAGACGGCCGCATTTGGAATAGAGGAGGATGAAGTGGTTGGAAATGTAAGTTGAGATGTAAGTTGAGGAAGGAATGAAGGACTTCAAGTATATAGCGTGGAGGGGGATTGCCTGTGAAGAGGTCTCGTTCGGCTATGCATGTTTTTAAAACGTCGCGGAAGGTGTGCAAGGTCCATGAGACTTGGTTCATCTAACCAAGTGTGTACCAAAGCCAAGCGACCTTGTTAGATATTAGTCTTGTCATTTTGACATTTTAAGAACAAATCCAGACCAATTTTTAAGAGTTTGATCTGATATTTTTTGCAACAGTATTTAAATGTTTTTAAAAGTTTTACGTACGGTAGAAATCCTGAAATGCAAAATAAAACATGCTCCATATCATTTGATACTGAAATTTCGAAAGTAGACGGTACTGAGAAAGGTTAGACGCAAAACATGCTCCATAGCAAGACTTTTCCTTACCGAGCTTAGACGCAAAACATGCTACCAACAGAGGGAGCGAGAAGATTGTTTATGGTGCAACAACTAATTGAGATGTTATCTGCCGCCAAGATTAAGAAGTGACAACGTGGCAACAAGTCAGTGTAGAACTTTAGAAGCCTAGAATTTTTCCAGGATCAACCTAAGGAGTTCTTACTCGAAGAAGAAAATACTGGGCATGAGATGAGTCTTTTTCACTTTTTCATCTGTGTAAGGCACTAAAGCTATATCTAAATGACAACGGGACTACAAACCAGTATCATATTAGTGTGAGGTTAAGAAACTCAATGGAGAATGTATCATATCGTTGTTCTAAAGATGGATCATGCTGCTATGCACCTTATGGCTAAACGTTATAGGGTCTAATTTTTTTAATTAACACGTGTCAAAATATGAGTGGCTGGAGTTTTCAACTTTGATTGAGCTTATGACAAGCTCAATCTACGTGAACATAAGTTTGGCCACCATCTCTCATCCTCTTTGATCAAACTTTCTTCTGATTAGTTGCCAGAAAAAGTAACTTTTTCCGATTATGCTCTAACAACAAGGCTTCGTAGCCAGAGCCGTCGGCAAAGTTGACGGGGTAAGAGGCCAAAGGAATGAGGTCGAGGCGGTGGGCGATGAATTCGTCGTTGAGGACAGAGGAGCTAATTTCGATCTCAGCCCCAGAAAAAGCTAGAAAAGAAAGAAAAAATTGGGGGATTTGCTTTTATTTCTAAGAAACAAAAATTGGGTTTTGAATTCAAGAAGAATTGTGAGAGTTAGTGGCCATGAATCGAAGCTCGGTTGCAGCAGAGAGTTTGGAGGCCATGGATCGAAGCGTGCTTGCAGCGGAGGATTTTTTATTTCGTTTGGTTGTAGTGGAGAGTCAAGTGGCCATGGATGGAAGCTTGAGGGAGGCCATGAGTTCCTCGTCGTGGCAAATGTTCTCGAGCCGCTTGTGCTCATCATCTATGGGATTTGGCAACTCCATGAGAGAGAGAGAGAGAGAGAGAGAGAGAGAGAGAGAGAGAGAGAGAGAGAGAGGGCGACAATCCAGGGACGGAGGTCGATGTAGTCGGCTAGTTCGGCATAAAGGAGGATCACGTAGAACAAATGAAGTTGGGATATATCAAGGATGATCACACAAAACACATTTCGCACAAGTTATTCTTTAATCAGCAACAACAACATTTATTGAACATTCATGTGAATCAAGTTTGTCCGGCTAATAATGCTGCATATTTGTTTACCAAGTCATTGCCCAAATCACATTTTCAAAGCATCTGAGACGCATAGGCATGCGAAGATTGTTTGAACTCCAAGATTGAGTTACTGATCGGGGGGAGTTCATTTCGTAGACATCATAGGGAGTTTACACTACATGTGGTCGCTTATGTAGGTAATGCGTTGTGAAAGGTTATGCATCATTTATTAGGATCACGACACAAGGGGAAGTGTTTAAGGATATTATACTCTTGATATCTAGATGTGTATCTTGTCCTAGTTAGCATAGAAGTAAATATTTTCTAAATCCCCGTTTTATAGGGATATTGATTGTAACAGATTGTAATGCATATTTAAGGTCATTTATCAATGAATAAAGAATAATTTAAGATCATATCTCTTGCGTATCTATTTTCACTTTCAACAGTAAGGACAATGTAAGTCAATAATACAAATAAATCAACTACTACTCTAGTATTTAGACAACTAAGGATTGGACCTGAAGCCCCAAAACATAGTATCACGATCCCAGACCAGTAAACATGACAAAAATACTATTTTACCCTCCTATGTAAAGAAAAAGAACAAAACCCTAATTCTCATTCTCACGTTCTCAGAAACATATTATAGCAGCAACCATCTCTCTCTCTCTCTCTCTCTCTCTCTCTCTCTCTCTCTCTCTCTCTCTCTCTCTCTCTCTCTCTCTCTCTCTCTCGTCTAACATGTTTGCACAACATTTCTCCACACGGGAGAAATTTTGTAAAATTTTACATGTGTCACTCTTACATTGGATAAACAAGTCAAAATTTGATGAGCTTTCAATAACCTCAGGTCATGCGATCCTCATCACCTCCTACATCCAAACCTCGCCCCTAAGTTCTGGCCACCGGAAAATTGATCGGCTTCGCGCTCTTGTACTTTCACGGGAAAATGATTCCCGCACCGAAAAATGGACCAGGATGAGATCAGAAAGAGTGGCTGAAAGGACTCAACCCCGATTCAGTTACCTAAACCGGAATCGAACCCCTTTTGAAAATACGAACCAACAAAAACTTTTCGAAATTTCGGCAGAGTTTCATTACATACATGCAATTGCATAAACCTATACCCTGAAAAATACACTTCATCCTATGCCACAAAAGCCAAACCGTGGGCACCAATCCCATCCGGATTTCTAAACATCATATTATAAACAATAAACAGTAAACATACTGTAGTATATATATATCCGAGAAAATTCGTATAAAACATGTATCAGAATGTATCAGAGCGACCTCTAGTGTAAATATATACAATGTACACATCAGTAGGCGAAACAAGAACCTACTGGAAAACACAGGTAGCACAGATCACTAGCCTCCAGCCGCGACGTGAAATACCAAAACCTGAACTGCAAACTGGGCACGGAAACCGAAAAGTCCAGGGGAAAGACATGAAAACCGTTAGAGTGAGTGGACGAAAATAAATGTCTTTCACCAGTTGATATATATATATTTAAAATAACATATGCGAGTCCAGGTAAATAGAAATAACAAAGTACACGAGGTAAACTCATACTCCTCCAGCGTACTGAGCATGCAAGTAAAAATCTCACGGGTCACTCATGGACACACCCGTGCTAGTACAGTCTGAATCACGGGGTCCTTGGTCCACGTGATTCTTAGCCAGAAAGGCCTCGGTTCCGGGGAAACGCCCCTCGCCGGTCAGGTCGGGGTAACGACGCCCCTCCTGGAAGGCCTACCATCGGGGATCAGCCGAGAGGCAAGTGTATCGATACAACAATGTAATTGAGACTGTACTCTGTGAAAATCAAATCATAAACAGTTCGATGCAAATGCATGAAACAACATATAAGTGTATGTATACTCGTATACGTATATCCGTATATGTATAATCGTAAAACACATGCTCATGAAATCCGAAATCTCATACGCATGCTCAAGTTTGTAAATCATATAAAAGACTCGCAAGAATTCCGTGAAAAGAAATTGTCCACTCACAGGTGAGCAAGACGCGCACTCGCGTTAATCTCGTGGTCCGGCGGAAGATCCCTCGCCTGAAGCACGATCACGATCTCGATCTCGATCTCCTGAATATTCACAAAATATAACTGATCAAAATTATAGTCCACAACTCTGTACTGAACCATGGAAACCAACCGTTCCCGGAAACATGCAATGCAATACAAAATGATTAACGGAATTCCCGAAATCTCCACTCGAAACCCTCGACTGAAAATCGGCTACCCAAATCAATCCGAAAACCTCTGGACGATAATCAGGGCGCGATTACGAGAAAAATGACATTAAAAACACCAATATCCAAAAAGTCAACGGGTCGCCGGAGCTCCGGCGTTGACCGCCGGCAGCGGCGCGCCGTCAACCGGAGAGTTTTCCCGGCGACCGAGCTACCACAATAATCTCCTCAACCAGGCGAGCAACTTTAATGAAGGATCCACCACCATCCAACCACCACCGTGGCCGGAATCCAGCTCGAAAGCCACGGTGGTCCAAACCCCTCCTCCGTCCACGGCGCACGGCTGACCTCCAAACCTGTCCCAAAAGGATCACCATGCACCCCTGATCAAAACCCCCTAACCCTCCGGCCACCACCGTGGCCGGAGCGCCACCGTCACCGAAACCCAAACCGGCCGGAAAACTCTCCATCTTCAAACCGTGATTTCTCCCTCAATTCTCAACCAATTCACACAATTCCAAAGGCAAAACAGCATAGAATCACAAGAGGGACACTTTACCTTCAAGGGTCGTGGCCTGAAATGGCCGGAACCGTCCGGTTCGGCAAGAGAATCCAAACGGTCCATTCCTCCTCCTCGGTCAACGCAAGTCAACGTGGTCAACGGTCCTGTTTCGGTCAACTCAGCCCAAAATCCACTTTTCGACGATTTAACGACTATTCCCGATATATATATTCGCGCCTCGGGTCAATCGACGATTCGGAACGGATAACTATCACGATTCGGATAATCACGAAACAAATGGATAAACTCGTCGATAACCCGAAACTTCAAATAATCGTATTATATTCCTTGGTTATCGGAAAAATCTTCCGGAACCGCCCTCGAGCTCGAAATCACGTACTCTACACTTTCCGTGAAGACACTCAACCCAAATTTTCGACCGAAAACATAGTCGTGAATAGAATCGGCAAACCACATATATAACGTAAAACTACGACTAAGCATAATCTCATGAACCGTGCCGAATATTCCTCTGATTCTGGTTCGGGTCGTCACAGTGGCATGATCGACCTTGACGAACTTGGCGTCCCAATTTTTGAGGTCGTTGTTCTTGTTGTCGGCAGCAGAGGAGGAGGAGCGGTCGTCGGACTTGGGAGTTTCGTCGACGTGTTTCTTACAGTACTCAATGACTTGGCGAGGATCTTACTGGGGATGTTAGGGAGTAGGATTCCATTATCGACACAATCGTTCTTCGATCTTTCCATAATTCGCTAGTGAACTCGACCCAGGTCCAGAATCTGACATACTTGAGTTATAATCTGGTTGGCCCGTTGCCAGATTTCTTACTATGCTTGTTCCCTTACTATGCTTGAGCTTTCTGAGAATGGATTCACCAGTAGGATTCTGGAGAGTTATATGGGGCTAAATTTTCATTCTTTGAGGCTGAACAATCCGAAAGGCGACAGGTTGAGTGGTGTTATTGATGTGATCACTACAATGGTGCAGCTCAACTCGGTGTTGCTTCACAAGAATCATTGGTACAATCCTGGACAACATTGGTGAGTTGCTTTCATGGGAAAATGGTAGATGTAAAATTAGAAAGAAGTTTCAGATGATCAGAGTTAGTGGCCGTAGCTATAAGAGGAGCAATCAGATCAGGTCAGAGAACAAATTTAGTTTTTACTGGAGGTGGAATTTTTCAGGCGACTTTATATTTCAGTGGCTACGTATTCCGGGGCCAAGAGAGGTGGAGAGAGGTTGAAATTTCTTGGAAAATTATTATGATCCGGTATGGTAATCTTATCATACAATCGATCAATTTTCATCTGGTTGACAATATCAACAATTAGGATTTAAAAATTTGGGAGTGGGAGGAGAGAGCTCGTGCAAACAAGTGACTCCTCTCTCTCTCTCTCTCTCTCTCTCTCTCTCTCTCTCTCTCTCCCTCTCTCTCCCTCTCCACTGCACCACCTCGACGATGCGTCACGCTCACCATCCTCCACTGTAATCCCACGATTCCATCTTCCTCTAGCTCATGCCTCATGTCAAATCCTGCATCGAGGTCAGGCTAAACTCTCTACACCGCCCCACGGTTTTCCTTGCCTGCTACTATATAGAAAGGAAAATGGCTATGCTGTAAGATGTACGAATTCTATTTTTTGCAGTTTAGTGAATGATTATATGCTAGTTTGATATTTTATGCGTCTGCATTGACTGGTTTGTTTGCATGGAAATGCACAGGTCGATGAGTTGAAGAAGAAGTTCATACAATGGCAGAACCATGTAAGCCCCCCCCTCTGAGTTGGCATAATTACCTTTTACTTTTCCATATATGACATAAAAGCTGATTTTGCATGCACTTGACCTAAGTTCGAAATCCAAAGATGTGAAAAAAGTTCTTTTTCAGTTTTTGTTCTTTCTTTTCATTTTGGTTCAAAAAATTTCAGATTTTTTTTTCTTTCCTTTCAATTTGGCCCCCCTTGATGTACAACTCTGGCTCCACCTCTGAGCTCATACATGAAGAGAATGATCATAAAGCTTTATTGTTTCATTTTTTTATATATAACAGCAGGATCAAGAATTTATCAAATTTCACTACTGGAAAAAAGACTTTTTAACACATTAAAATCTGTGAATTATAGTAATTTATAACACAGAATTCTATGTAGAATAGTCAATTCTAGGGCTGGCTCATTGGACCCGAGTATTCCAGAATCCAAACCAAATTACCCAAAAATTACGGGTTCCGGGGGGGGGGGGGGTCCTTGAAATAAAAACAGTCTAATATGTTGAACCCGGACCGAACTCAAAGTTTGGATTTGAGTTCAGGTATTACTTTCATAAAAAATAGTTAGATCCGAAAAATCCGAATAAAATTTTAGTAAGACACATGTTACATTTTAATTGGTTACTACAACAACATTTATTTCAATATAGCCCAATACAGTAAAATCTCGATAAATTAATAACCTCGAGACTCAGTAAATTTATTAATTTAGCGATGTTATTAATTAATCGAATATTAAATTAATGCTCAAGTCCCCAAGTTGGGACTTATAAAAAATATTATTTTATCGAGGTTATTAATTAATCGAGTATTAAATTATCGAGGTTTTACTGTAATTAATAAATACACCTATATAATACAACCCTAATTTTAATAGACTTGATTGTATACTAACTTGATTGTCAATAAATTGCTAATTGAGGTTCTCAATTTTAAATTTGTGTATTTTGTGGCTACTAATATTCTCTAACTCTTATTTTTATATTGTACGCACTTGAAGTGTTGTAATAAGTTATAAAGATCTAATGAATTTATCTTTCTAGTATGGTGAGAATATGCAGTATATATTATAAACTATGCACTTTGAGATTGTGTATCTTCATTTTTTTCGATCTATAATTTCGTTAGAACCCGAAAACCTGGCAAATTCGAACCCGAATAATTCGGGTTGGGTTGAGTTCGAGTTTGCTTAAAAAATTAATGAACCCTAACTCGTGTTGTATAATTCGGGTTCCGGTTCGGGTCCTATTATTTTATACACAAACTTGAACCAAGCCAGGCCCACTACAACAAAAAATACAATTTGCAACGGCAGTTTGCCGTCGCAAAAAAGAAAAATGCCGTAGCAAATACTCTATTGTGACGGCAAAACGAGTATTTGCGACGGTAACATTTCCGTTGCAATAGGTGGCGACGCAATTGCTAATAACGACGGTTTTTCACCGTCGTCTGAACCTATTGCGACGGTAAACTGTTGCCGTCGCAAAATTCATTAACCGTAGTGCTATTTTTTGTATTTGCAACGGTAATTTACCGTCGCAAACCTACTATTGCAACGGCATTGTTGCCGTCGTAAATACATGTTCCCGTGACAAAAAAAACTCCATTTCTTGAGACGACAACTTGATCATCACAAAGAAATGGAGCCAAATAATCATTAAATCAAATCTGCAAATACTTTAACAGAAGAGATTATTCAAAGATTAATTGTGTTTCATACATGCATGTAACAGCATGTTCATACAAGCTATTCAAATAAAAGAATCTCTCCTTTTTTTTCTGCTTGTTCATACATGTAACAACATTCAACAACTGAAAATTTAGTAAATGTAACTGGAAGAAAAATTCATAATGAATAAAGATCTGGTGGGTAATTCACCAATACAATTCTTTCAAGGAATCAACAATCTCTAGAAGCAACTCTTCTGAGTTTCCAAACACTGGGGTTCACTTCGAATGCATGTTGCGTTCATAAACTATTTTAATCACATCCATCCAATAGTTGGATCCAATAGTTGGAACTAGGGTTTAGTAGCACAAATGGTCCATTCCATCCAATACTTGGTACCAAACAGCATAGATGGTCCATTCCATCAAATAAGAACCCAATAGTTGGATCACTTGGGTCCTACAAAGTAAATCAAAATAAATGAGGTTAAGTACCTTATTTACAGTTGGAACTAGGAAAACTGACCATGACATATCGAAGCAAATACATGACGCATCAAATTATTAAATTATTTTTATCAAACACTAGAATGTATCTTCTGGTGGAAATATAATCATGCAGTCAGTGACAAAATGAATGATAAAGAAACCTAATCGAAAAATCTTCAAAACAAATAATTGGCTAGGAGAGTGACAAATAACTTATGCAGAAAGTCAACAAACTATGCAGCAACAATGATGTACCTGTATGTTTAGAGCCAGCAAAGTATGCTGATTAGTGAAAAAGAGTACCATTCTTATGATCTCTTACTTCAGTAATATCATCTTCTCTTGATGGATAGCATCATATGATTGTAGTGCTTGATCATGCACTTCACTGAGAGCACATATCATGCAAGACAGTTTAAGTACACAAATAAAGTCAACAGCTTAACACAATTCTTGGAATGACAGATTCATATGGAGATCAAGTTGATAAAAACTGAGAGCACATATCATGGCAAGCATTGTGAGCCCAATCAACCCATAAATCATAACTGTTATACTAACTAGACCTCTCTGACGTTGGTAATAAAAGTGAGCTTACCGAGTTGGTTGCAAGCAAGCTAGGTCCCACCGGCGACGACATCTCTTCCACCCAGCAACTTGGTCTCTTATTCTTCGTCTCCATTGCTCTTCCACCAATCCAAAGGATCTGTTGCCCTTTAAAGAAGAGAAAGAGAAACCCAGTCATGATTTAAGCGAATTGAACAAGATTAAAGGGCTTGCGAATTTGAGATAGTCCACGCATGATGTAATCTTCCCAACATGGAAATGTTTAAATAGAGTATTAACAATGTAATTACATATAAAATAGGTGTTTTATCTACGGAGTTGAGAGTAACTTACAGTACGTTGCCCAGAAATAATTCTAGACATGTGGCTTAGTTTAAGATGCTTTTCCTCCTTCCTTGAGAACCATATTAGAACGGACTCATCCAGAGGGTAAGAATGCAATAGCAATTACAACCTAATAAAAAAGAGAATTGTGTGGAAAAATTAGATGCAGTGACCTAAACTACTGTAGCGATGACCGCACAACAACCGAAATTTATATGTTTATGAATACAAGAAACGTATTTGTAAACAATGAATGAATGAGATGAAATTGTTGCAATTTAGTGAGGCATAGATGTCATCAATTGTGGCACTTATGGGAAAGGGTTCACATTTTGGCATCATTATTGGTATCTACTTAATTGTTGGACTGTAATGCAGCTATGTTGTATGATCTGAAAGAGTGGAAGGTTCTTCTGCCATAGTTTAGCCTAACCGTTTCAAGGAAATTTTTAAGAATGTTTCAGTATCTATACTCTGTCTGTATTATTTTCCAATTGTCTGCTATAAAAGTTTCATTTGCTATCTGAACAAAATGAAGAAAGATAGACACAAGGTCTGTTTCCACTAAAAAGATATTCAACAGAAACTTACATTAGAAAGACGGAAGGGGCAGAACTTGGGTTTTCCCCTTCTTCTGCTCCTTTCTTCAAAGCAATAACAGCCTGTTCAAAATATCAACCAAGAATCCAACTTGAGAGAATTTTCAGCCCATTTCTTGGAAAGATAATCATCAAGTAAAGATTTTAAAATGCATTATCTCGTCATATTAACAACGTGAATAGGATGTCTAGATTGTACAGAGGAAATGCATCAAAATACGTATAACCAGTCATTTAAAATGTGATATGTTATTAAGACCCCCTCAACCATTTTACACTGGATTTCAACTTTTCACTATTTTAATGAATCCAGAATTGAGTAGCTTAACAAGATATCATGTGATCTATACTATCACAGATTAGGTGTATTATGTTTTCCCAATGGAGAATCACATTGCATTACAAGGTTCTGAATACAGTATATCTAATTGGATTAGAGCCAAACATATCAGCAATGAATAGGGATGCAGAAACATTATACAATAGTTCTAGACAATCCTATCGAACTAACCCCCAATTATTACCATCTATCTTCCTTTTTTGCATAACCCATACCAAATTGTTGCGTAGAGTACCAGCATACATGTAATCAGTGGAAACGCTCAGCCTGTCCATCATTGTTAACTAAGTATCTGCAACCTGATCACTGGCTTACTTACAGAGTGAAGTCCCTATTTCCTAAACATAGAGCAACCAATGTTCAGCTAATCCTACAACCAATTCGTTGAGACTATTTGATCTAATCAAAGTTACAAATATATCTTGTAATACATGAAAGTCCTAGCAATCAATACACTCTGAGCAGCATATCAAACTAAAACCAACAGAAATCAGTGATGATAGTAGAAATCAAAATCGAATACCTGCTCGATGTCTCTTTCAACCGGGCCAATCTTGCTGATATCAAAAGTCATCCTATTGGTCCACGACATTTCTCATTCTCCACACAAAACCCTAACTCGCGTCAATTCTCACAACCAAACACTGCGTCCTCCACTCTCTTATTCTCAACTCAGTCTCTGAGTCCAAACACTGATCTGCTACAAAATTTAGAGAAGAAAGACATACCCAGTCCCAACTTGAGTTAGTTCTTGAATTAAATTGGAAACAGTAGAGCGAACGTGGCTGGGCTAGGGGCTTTCGGCGAGAGAGAACGCGGCGACGGTGTGGAATAGTAGAGTGATGAAGCGGGGACGGTGAGGAGCAGAAGAACGACAGCGCAACGTGCCTGGAGAGAACATTTCTGATTTTATTGAAGAAGAAGAGAAGAGAGGGAAATTTTTTGTTTAGTTTCTAGCGAGAGAGAGGCGCGGCTGGGCTTGGGTGACCGGCGAGAGAGAAGCGGGTTAGGTTTCCAGCGAGAGAGGTGTGGGTTAGGTTGCGAGAGAGAGAGAGAGGAATGAAAAGGAGCCGCATGAAATGAGCTTGGGTGACCGGCGAGAGATAGGCATGCCCATTTTTTTTTTTTGAAGATTTTCTTTTAACTATTCTTTTAGGGTTTAGGGTTAGAGATTTAGGGTTTAGATTTAGGTCTTTGATTCAGGGTTTAGAAATTTTAATTTTTTACATGGAAAGATAGATGTGAATCTCATGAGAATATGTGTGAGGTACATGATCTCGAATTATTTTTTATGAAGCGTCAAATTAAGTTTTGCTTAAGAACAATATAGTCACGTACCGTAAGACACACGGATCAAGGTCAAATTCAAATCGGAAAGTTCAATTTTTTTCATGGCATGCTTAAATTAGTCAGATAGTCTCATCCAATGGTCACATTTTCAAAATGATTACTTTTTAGTGATTTAGTTTCATAAAAGTTTGGTTTTCATATAACCAACAAACATTTTTAAGTAACATTAGCAATTATATATATATATATTAAAGACATATGAGAAACCGAAATGGTCTAATGAGAAATGTGTCCATACATATGCGTCAACCTCGTAATAACATAGAGTTTTCAAAAAACTTACCCTCGTCGAAGTTTGTTTAGAGATCAGTCAATGAGGTCATATCTTACCAAAAGACTAAAATATCTATTTTCAAGGATTTTTCTCATTCACCTATGGGAGGAGTACCTAAATTGATATTTTGGAGTCATTTTTTTCACATAATAAGATAGATATCAGCTTCACGATAATGCATATGCGGAAATAGGTCTCAAATAATTTTTTTACATAGTGCCAAATCGAGTTTTAGTCTAAAACGTCTTAGGAACACAACGATTTTGCATGGATCGACGTCAAATTCAAGTAAAAAAATTATAATTTTTTAATACCATACTTAGAGTATCCTAAGCATCCCATCCAACGGTCATTTTTGCGTAAAAAATTATTTGTCGGCAAAACTAATTTTGCAACGGCATTTCTTTTCCGTCGCAATTGATGAAACCTTTTGCGACGGCGTAAAAGTGCCGTCGCAATTGGTGAAACCTTTTGCGACGGTGAAAATTGCCGTCGCAATTGATGAATCATTTTGCGACGGCATCGGTTTGCCGTCGCAAAAGGTCTACCCATTCGCGATGGTAAGTTTGCCGTCACCATTGGTAGGTATTTGCAACGACATTCATTGCCGTCGCAAAAAGCGTAGCAAATTGAATTTTTTGTTGTAGTGACCTAGTCAATTCTCACTGATTTTAGACACGAAAAAACAGATTAATTTTCCGTGCACTTTACTCACGGAGTCATTGCTCAAATGACACGAATACTTAAGTCCGTGTGATAATATATGCGGACCCACATCTTACTACTACGTCCATGTGAAAAACTGGAGTATATAATTGGTGTGAATTGTTCTACAATAAAAATATGTATCTATTGTTTTATAAATTCGACACATAACTGTGTTCCAACTTATCTCCACAATAGATATAGTTTTTTGTTAAAACATTAAATTCAGATTTCTGTCGAAAACATTTTATAAATATTTACAATTTTTATAAATATTTTTTGTTATATATTTTTATTAAAATATTTAATATTATCACTTTCATTATCACTTTCAAATATGAGTTCGTTAGATCTGAGTTCGTCGAATTTGAATATGAGTTCGTGTATGCAGTTCATATATCTTCACATCCTTGATGCATGTTATGTATGAGCATATAATTAATCGATCAACTCAAGAACTTCATATTTCCAATCTGGGTTCAACATGAGCTAGGAGATGTCGAGAACGACACGCGACCAGAAGGACGGCGGGGCGATGATGAGGCCGAGTAGATTTGGAATCAGATGAGGCGAAGGGTGAACAAGAGACGAGGGAGGGAGAGAGAGAGAGTATCAAGGTTATAAATATGGGTAGAGGACTTTGAGATCTTTGGGCTGACTTTGTATATAGATATATGGAAACAAATCTGAGATTTGAAACAGAGAGAGAGAGATGAACTTTGGTTTGAGGTCGAACGGCCAAAGACTTCTCTAGATTAAATAGAAGTTTGCATCTTTCAAAAACAGTTGTTTAATATTTTTAAGGGCAAATGAGACGGATATCCGTGGAAATTATACCAATATTTTTCTTAACTTACCTCGATATCTGGCCAAAGATTGTAAATGAACCAGGTGGTTACTTGTCCCGTTGAGACGGTGTTACCATAATTGTTTGCAATTATTTCAGCAAATATCATTACGTTTCGGCAAATATTAGTACTTCTAATAACAAACCTGAGGGAACAACCACATCTTAAGTGCTTTCATTACCACTCTGCCTAAAAATATTGTTGTAGTTAGGCATAAAGTACGAACATTAAGACATATCATACTAAAAGGCTACAGTTTTTTGCCTAAATGTAAGGCTAAATTAGACATTCTAAGATGTTATATTTTACATCAATAAAAGAAAATAAGATGGAGTGGATTGAAAATTGAAAAAAAAAAACTCTTCTTTCTCGTCTTGTATGTACAAAATCCGTAAGCCACTATATACATAAATAGTCCCTGCAAACAAAACAAAAAAGATGAAGAAAAGTTAGTTAATTGATCAAGACCAAGACCAAGACTAAGAGACCTTTCATTATTTGGGTTAGTTGGAAGAAAACGGATACAATTTTTTTATAGCTACCTTATGCGGCGGTCAAAAGTTGCTCTATCTTGTTTGAGCTTGTTTACTTGCATCAACAATTCCCTAAGACCAGCAATGTGGTGACTTTGTTGGTGCTCTGAAACCGTCGGTGTTGCCACCGTTGTTGCCTCTCCTCCCATTAGAGCCGAGGTCTCTCCAACCGAATGATGCCAATTGAAGTTAGCTATCAATGGTTTCCTTTTCTTTCCCTTTGGCCAGCCTCCTTTCTTCTTGTTTGCCGATTCTTCATGGGTCTCTTGCAATTTTCTGCAACAAAAAAGAGAGTAGTGGTACCTCTTTTAGGAATCATCTATATAGAATAATTGATGAGCAATGATGCAACCAAAATCAGACAATGTAACAATGATCAAAGGTAGAACCCAAATTTCTAATGAAAAAGGCATAGATCCATACGTATAATAAAGCTTTGACAGACGGAAAGATTGCATTTCATAATAAAGATAAGTGTGTAGATTTTGAAAGTAATATGGGGCAGGATATAGCAAAAAGGTGCAAGAGTTCACCACTTGTAGCGAAGATTTTACGTGGTCTCATGCTATATAAGAACAGAACAAAATGGCAAGGTGTTTTAGATAGTAAGATTTGGGAACTGGAGGAATTTGAACAGCAAGTTACCAAATATAAGCAAAGATAACACACAAATCAAACCATAATCAAACAAAGGAATCAGATCTAGGGATAGTCATCCATATCTAAACCAGATTTGGTTCAATGAAAGGACCACAAAGATTCAAAAATATTTAAGCACGAACTCTTATACAAGCAATAAGGTACAATGTTGGTTTCTTATTATTTCTAATTCAAATTATGTTCTACAACTGTGAAAAAGAAAAGGTCAATATTCATGGAATAAGTGAAACATTTTATGTTTGTTCCTGGCCTTTCTCTTTGGCCATCCTACTTTCCCTTTTTTTGACAGTTGTTCATTGACCTCTTCTTGACATTTTCTACAAAATAAGAAATTAATGATGTTCAAAAATGAATAAAACTCAATAATGAAATAGGTCGAACCTTTTCTGTGGGTTCCTATGCTTCCCTAATTGCCATCCTCCCTTCTTTTTTGCTGGTAGTTGATTGACCTCTTCTTGGCATCCGCTGGAAAAGAAAAAATTAGTTTTTCTCTGAAATGAATAAATGTCTGCATTTATGATAGGTTAGCATCTCCAACAAGCATTCTTTATGTTAGAGCTCATAGTGAAAATAAAAATATAGAGAGTTGCTTTCACTTATCAAGTAGTATAGAAGTCAACCTGGGCTTTTTGTTATCAGCGTCAATCTACTGAATGATTCATAGAGCACAAAAGTTGTAAAAGCACGTAGTATGCATATATAGAATGAAAAAAGTAACCAAAATTAAACAATGGAAAAAATCAAATTAGAAAATATACGGAACGAGAAAATATATAGAAATTGAAAAAACAAAAAATAATCCATATCTCAATTTACAAATCCTTGAATGATGTTCAGACAAAAATCTCACAAAGGCCGCAAACATAGATAGTGATAAAAAATAACAATAATCAATCAATCTCACATAGAACAAACATATTGCAAAATGGGCACAAAAACAACAGTAAAACAATCAACAGATTACCTTACAAAAGTCTAGTACGTAATTACAGATATCTGTAAAAGACCAACCCTGTGATATTCTTACTGTTTTTTCGACCCTGTACAATTGCTCATGTCCCACCATACAATTAACATAATCAATGAAGGCAATAGCAAAGTGATATCAATTGGATTAAGCTTCAAAATTTTGAACAACCCAGAAAGACAAAGAAATCAATCGGACCCAAGAACTTTTAATCAACCAAATCAGAGTCACAAAGACAATAATGAAAATACACATGAACGACAGCAATTGTAAGACATCCTCTAGGTCAAGTGTGACAGATTATTATACCACAACAAAATCACAACACTTCATTTGAACAGGCTATAAACGAAACTCAGTCTTCTAGATATGATGGAAGAGAATGTGAGAGAATTGAAATTTGAAGAGCATGTATGGAATCCAATAACTCTGTAACAAAAAAAACCTAGGTTATATTTCAGCTCTTTATTAGTAGCATAAAAAACACATCAGGATAGAATCACATGTGAACACTGTATTACGATAATAAATTGATTTGCAGTATAGGTCATCAGGATATATTTCAACTCCAATACATATTATCGAACAATCACATGTCAGTAGGTTCTACAACACATCAGACTTTATAATCTAGTTGAAACTGTAACAGATGAACTTGCAAAACAGACGGTAAATTCTAATGCCAAGCATTTGCAATATGAAATATCCATATTTTGATATTCTAAAAACCAAGACTAGTAGAATTTGAAAAGAGTAAAAATACGAACAAACAAAGCTCAACGATCATCCACATCAAATACTACAAACCAAAATGATCAAAGTCTAAAATCGTACCACAGCTTAAGGACTAAAATAAAACTAAGACCAATGCTACTAATACTCTATCTAAAGTTCACAGAGATCTAAGTGGATTCTATTAACAAATTTAATTCACTTATATCATCAAACCACATAGGTCCATCATCATGATCATTGGTATCATAGCTGCCTTGTATCCAAGCAAAGTTCATACAATACAAATATTCATAAAGCTTAACAGAAGCATATGTAGGATTTAGATTTTAACAGAACCATATATATATTCCCATGACTTCTTCATAAACTAACAATCTCCCACAAACCCCTAGAGTAGAAGCTAGAGAAACCACTTGCACGCAGGTGATAAATCGTATAAACTCAGAAGGAAAAGAAAATGAATCAATAAGAGTTGTAAGTAATTGTAGATTACAAAACATTGCATACAAACATTATACAGAACATGAAATTATATAATGATATACAGAAAGATAGAAGTTTGATGATACATCTAAACTGAATCATGTATATGAAAGTGGTCCATTTCATTAAAAGAAAATTACAGTTAAATTAGTTGCACCTTCATCTAATATGTTAGCTCATCAGAAGTTGCAAAAAAATGAACATAGGCCATATGAAGATGATGCACAAAATGAAGATTATGCATCATTTGCTTTATTGTAGACAAAACCAATGCAATGTTATGCAAACCGTTAACGATTTGACTCAAAACCCAGAGATTAAAACTTTTAAATATGATTATCGTAAACTATAAATATATGGTATTTATACCATTTGGCAAAGACAAATAGCACAAAAACCATCCCAACTTACTTTGATTTACCCAAAAAAATTTAGGCATAACCCACAAAACTTGCAAGTACAGAGGAAAGGACAAAGGGCATTGCAATACCAGGTGCCATATAATAGAACAAATATGATATCTATAAACTCATACAAAACAGATTTAGGATTTTTTTTAAAAAATTTACTACAATAAAAGCATCAGTCAATTCTCTTCAATTTCTTATTTTCATTCATGAGCATAGAATGGATTTCTCATAGTTTTAGCACAACATAATTAATAATAGGGATTATAAAATAGATTGTACTGGATCTACCTCCTTGTTCTTTTCTCAGATTATGACATGAAGATTGTCCTTGCACATTTTCGATTCCTCATTTCCTTTCACAATGACAATGCTCTAGCGTAACAGTGTGCGGCTCCTCAATTGTTGCTGCCTTCAAAGAATTTGGGTTTGCAATCACATTTCTAATCACCAATTCACTCACAAGCAAAAATTGGCTCTGATCCTAAAAGAGATACTTTTAGTCCAATTTTGTCTTGGATCTCCAGTTGCAACATTTGTTTAGTTGTGCAGAGTCTCCTATTCAGCAGTGGAACTGTTCACAAAATTTCTGAAAGACACTAACTTTAATCAGGAAATGATCTTTAGAAATAAATTAAGATATAACTCTTGCTTGCTAAATGATATTAAGCCTAGTCTGAAAAGTTCAGAGGCAGTGTTGACTGCTCATAATCTCATACACATTTTAAAACTGAAAAGCACTGAGACCTTATAGTTCAAGCCTGCTACTTACACATCCACTCCACTCCCATCCCAATAATTCTTAGTTATCCTGCTTGCTATTAAACAATATGAAGGAGACCAATTTAGCAACACTCTAGAACTTGATTCATTCAAACCCAGAAATTCAAACCCAGGAAGTCAACAATGGAAGTAATCCTAATTCAAAACTTATTTTGTAAATCCACTACACAAGCATCAGTGCACGTCATGATTGTAATCAATCAATATATATTTGGCATTGGCACCCTCCCAGAGGTTATCCCATATACTTCAAGAAACCTCTAAATTAATCGATTCATACTCGGAACTCTAACTATACATGCTCATGTGACGACCAGAACCAGAATCAGAGGTGTGTTTGGCACGATTCTCGAGATTTGAGTTTAGTCGCAGTTTTGCGATATTATGCAGTTTGCCGATTCGATTCACTACTTTGTTTTCGGTCGAGAAATTGGGTTGAGTGTCTTCACGGAAATGGTAGAGTACGTGATTTCGAGCTCGTGGGTGGTTTCGGAAGATTTTTCCAATAGCCAAGGAATATTTTATGATTATTTGAAGTTTCGGGTTTCGACGAGTTTATCCGTTTGTTTCGAGCTTATCCGAATCATTTCGTATTTTCATTTCGGACCGTCGATCGACCCGAGGGACGAGTATAAATATCGAAAAGTCGAAAAATAGTCGAAAGTTAGTCGAAAACTTCATTTTGGGGCGTTGACCGAATTGAACTCTGTTGACTTTCCATATTTGGAAAGCTGACCAAGGGACCGAAAGGGGAAGTTTCCCAAACGGGAAGTTGATTTCCGGCGACTGGATTCCGGCCACCTTGGACTTCGAGGAAGGTATGGTTAGATTCCTTGCATGATTTCGAGTTGAATGATGTATAGTATGATGAGAATTGTTGAGGTTTTAGTGGAACCCGATTTGGGTAACCTTGCCGGAATTCGGCCTTAACGGTGGAGGGTTTTCCGGTGACCATTGGTGGCCGAGGGGTGAGGGTTTCACCTCGCCTTGCCCCAAGGTTGCTCTCCATAAGTTTTGTTTCAGTTTTGGTGGTGGTTTGCTTGAAACCCGATTGGGTTTTCCGGTAAGAAATTGTACTCGGTTTTGCTTGGTTTTGGAAGGGTTAGAGTGGGAATTAAGCTTAGTGGCAGAAGAGAATTGTGTTTGGATGGTCACGATCTTGTAAACTGGAGATTTTGGCCGCGGAATTCCACCGTTGACGGCGCGCCGCCGGCGGCGGTCAACGGCGGTCAACGGCGGTCAAAAAGTCAACTTTTCAGATTTCGATAATTTTAATGTCGTTTTTCTCGTAATCACACCATGGTTATCGTACGGAGGTTTTCGGGTTGATTTGAGTAGCCGATTTTCAGTCGAGGTTTCGAGTTGGGATTTCGGGATTTCCGTTATACATTTTGTACCGCATAGCATATTTCTGGGAACGGTTGGTTTCCATGCATCCGTACAGTGTTGTAGACTACGATTTTGATAAGTTATGTTTTGTGAATATTCAGGAGATCGTGATCGAGATCTGGATTGTGATCGTGCTTCGGGCGAGGGAACTTCCGCCGGACCACGAGTTTAGCGCGAGTTCGCGCTAGCTGATTTGTGAGTGGACAATTTATTTTCACGGATTGATTGCGAGTCGTTTATATACGTTTTATGAACTTGAGCATGCAGCATGATTATGGTTTTACAAGCATGAGATTTCATACGAGATTATGATTATATGAGCATGTGTTTACGATTATACGATTATATTTATACGGATATACGTATACGAATATGCATACACTTATATGTTGTTTCATGCATTTGCGTCGATTTGCTTGTGATTTGGTTTTCACAGAGTACAGTCTCAGTTACGTTGTTGTATCGATACACCTTGCCTCGTCGACTGATTCCCGACGGAGGGCCGCCTGGAGGGGCGTTTCCCCAACCAGACCGGTGAGGGGCGTATTCCCCGGAACCGAGGCCATTTCTGGCTTAGAATCACGTGGTAGTCAGGGACTCCGTGATTCGGACTGTACTAGCACGGTGTGTGTCCATGAGTGACCCCGTGGGATTTTACTTGCATGCTCAGTACACTGGAGGAGTATGAGTAGTACCTCGTGTACTATGTTATGTTTTTATTTACCTGGACTCGCATATGTTTTTATAACATATATATTAATTGGTGGAAGACATTTATTTTCGTACACTTACTCTAACGTGTTTATCGTCTTTCCCCTGGGCTTTTCGGTTTTCGTGCCCAGTTTGCAGTTCAGGTTTGGTGTTTCACGTCGCGGTTTGGAGGCTAGTGATCAGAGTCACCTGTGTTTTTCCAGTAGATTCTTGTTTCGCCTACTGATGTACATATTGTATATGTTTTACTTTAGAGGTCGCTCTGATACATTCTGATACATGTTGTGCGGATTTTCACGGATATACATATATACATAGTACAGTTTATTTACTGTTGTTGATTATATTGATGTTGAGAAATCCGGATAGGATTGGTGCCCACGGTTTGCTTTTTGTGGCATAGGATGAAGTGTATTTTCCGCGTGCAGGTTAAGGTAATTCCACGTTAGTAACGAAACTGTGCCCAAAATTTCGAAAAATTTTTGTTGGTTCGTGTTTTCGAAGGGGTTTGATTCCGATTTAGGAAGCTAAATCGGGGTTGGGTCCTTTCAGCTTGGTATCAGAGCATTAGGTTGTCAGATTCTGTAGACTTTTGTAGTTGTGACGCTTAGGGTATTTGAGTTGATACAGCATGACTGGAGTGATGACCCGACTGGCCAGCGGTACTCATCAATACTTCGGGTGTTGTGTGTCCTCAAATATCTGCGGTCTCATGATTACGTTCTTTCTGCTTGTACCTAATGCTTGTTTTGTATCAGTAGGATGCCTCCTCGACGTGGTCCCCGTGTTGATCGGGATGATGATCCTGATGAGGATCGCCGAACGCGCGACTTGCTGATGCGAGTGCTGCGTTTGGAAGAGCGTTTTGACCCTGTGGTCAAGGCTCGCACTGCGGGTGCTACTGTGTTTTCGGGTTCAGTTAATCCAGAGATATGCGAGGCATGGTTGGTTCAGATTGAGCGTGTTTGTTAGCGTCTGCAGTTCACACCTGAGCAGATGACAGTAGCCGCAGTTGGTTTACTTGAGGGTGATGCATACTTTTGGTGGGTCAGCACTGACAGAGTTCCTGTAGATACTCCGTGGACATTGTTTCGTGATCTGTTTATGCGGAGGTATTTTAATCAGGCTACCCAGCAGCGCAAGTACGAGGAGTTTACGAACTTGAGGCAGGGCAGTTTATCTGTACTTGAGTATCGGGATTTGTTTACTCGATTGTCTCGTTTTGCGCGGGATATGGTGGCTACAGAGGAAGCCAAGTGTCGCAGGTTTGAGCTGGGATTGAATCTGAACATCAAGGCGACGTTGACTACGATGCCGAGGAACAACTTTGATGAGTTTGTCAGTGCAGCTCTCCGGGGCGAGGATATTGAGCAGGAGAGACAGCAGAGGTATCAGCCGAGACGGTTTGAGGAAGGTGAACCGAGTCAGGGGCCTTCAAAGAGGCAGAGTTCCGATACTTCCAGTTCAGCGTCATCCTCAGGCGGTGGATCTTATCGACCACCAGCTAGTGTACCCAGGCGGAGACCGTTTTGGAGGAGAGATAGACCACAGCGACCACAGGCTAGTGCAGGTTCTAGCGGTTCTAGCTATCCTCGGCGTACTGGTGGCACATTTGCTGTACCGAGGGAGTACCCGTTGTGTAGTCTCTGCAGTCGACATCATGTGGGCCCGTGTCAGCGAGGTCCTGTCACTTGTTTCTGTTGTGGCCAGGTGGGTCATTATGCGAGGGAGTGTCCTCAGTTATATGGTGGTGACGGACAGGCAGCCCAGAGTTCCGGAGTTGAGCGAGGTGCTACTACAGGAGCTCGACCAGCACAGTTTGCAGGTCAGGGTAGACAGCAGGGACAGCCTCACCGAGGACGACCAGCCGGGCAGGCGAGAGTTCATGCTATGACTATGCGTGAGGGCAGAGCATCACCAGAGGTCGTTATCGGTACGTTATATGTTTTTGGTATTCCTGTAGTTGCATTGCAAGATCCAGGTGCCACACATTCATTCATATCATTTAGACTGTCATCATTGGCTACGGTACCTACATCTCCACTTCCGGGGTTATGGAGAGTGTTGTATCCGTCAGGTGAGGTTGTGAGCATCAGCTGGGTTTACCGAGATTGTGAGGTGTTTGTTGATGGCCATGGTTTAGCCGCTGATCTGTTGTTGCTTGATATTGTGGATTTTGATTTGATATTGGGTATGGACTTTTTGGAGTCGCACTGGGCCATGTTTGATTGCAACAGGAAGGAGGTCGCATTTCGACGACCCGGGTTACCTGAGATACTGTTTCGTGGCGAGAAGAACACTTCCTTACCGTGTTTGATTTCCGCGATGAGGGCGGATCGGTTGATGAAGAAGGGTTGTGTTGCGTATTTAGCCCATGTTGTGGATACTACAGCTGCAGTGCCGGATCTTGGTAGTATTGAGGTTGTGTCTGAGTTTCCGGAGGTGTTTCCAGCAGAGTTACCTGGTATACCCCCTGTGCGGGAGATTGATTTTACCATTGAGTTGTTGCCGGGTACTGGACCGATTTCCCAGACACCGTACCGGATGGCACCTGCAGAGTTGAGGGAGTTGCAGATTCAGCTCCAGGAGTTGTTAGAGAAGGGATTCATTCGACCGAGTGTTTCTCTGTGGGGTGCTCCAGTGTTATTTGTGCGGAAGAAGGACGGGTCCATGCGGTTGTGCATCGACTATCGGAAGCTGAATCAGATTACAGTGAGGAACAAGTATCCGTTGCCGCGGATTGACGACTTGTTCGATCAGCTGAAGGGAGCAGCAGTCTTTTCGAAGATTGATCTTCGATCCGGATATCACCAATTGAGGATCCGGGATTCAGATGTTACCAGGACAGCTTTCAGGACGCGGTATGGGCACTATGAGTTTTTGGTTATGCCGTTTGGGTTGACCAACGCCCCCGCAGCTTTCATGGACTTGATGAATCGGGTGTTTCGACGATTCCTGGACAGGTTCGTGATTGTATTCATAGACGATATCCTGATATACTCGAGGAGTGTGGGCCAGCACAGGAAGCACTTGCGAGCAGTGTTGCGAACTTTGCGGGATCATCAGCTGTTTGCAAAGTTTAGCAAGTGTGAGTTCTGGTTAGACAGTGTGAAGTTTCTGGGTCACGTGATTTCGGCCGAGGGAATTAGTGTTGATCCTGACAAAATCGAGGCCGTGCTGAATTGGAGTCGACCCACTACTGTGCCGGAGATCCGGAGTTTCTTGGGGTTAGCAGGCTATTATCGACGGTTTGTACAGGATTTCTCCCGGATTGCTACACCACTGACCAGATTGACGAAGAAAGGTGTCAAGTTTGAGTGGTCTGATGCATGCGAGGAGAGTTATTTGCTCCTGAAGGAGAGACTGACTACCGCACCGGTTCTGACTTTGCCAGACGACAGTGGTAAGTTTGTTGTGTACAGCGACGCGTCAAAGTTGGGCCTTGGCTGTGTGTTGATGCAGCATGGTAGAGTTGTGGCATATGGTTCCAGACAGCTGAAACCGCACGAGGTCAACTATCCGACGCATGATTTGGAGTTAGCCGCTATTGTTTTAGCGTTGAAGAGTTGGAGACATTACCTGTATGGTGCTCAGTGTAAGATTTTCACTGACCACAAGAGTCTCACTTACTTGCGGACTCAGCCGGACCTGAACATGAGACAGCGCCGATGGATGGAGTTGATCAATGATTATGATTGCACTTTCGAGTACCATCCAGGGAAGGCCAACGTTGTGGCAGATGCACTTAGCCGGAAATCCGGAGCCTCATTATTTCACATGTGTGTGACCAGAGTGTCGATGTTAGCTGAGCTTCGAGCTACGGGTGCTGTGTTTGGGTATGCTGATAATGGAGCTTTGTTGGCCAGTTTTCAGGTTCGACCAGTGTTGGTTGATCAGGTACGGGAGACACAGGATTCAGATCCTTACTTGCTGGGCAAGAAGACCATGATTCGGAATGGTGTGCCTACAGAGTTCCGTTTGAGCGACGACGGTACGTTGTTTTTCAGGGGCAGGTTATGTGTACCCAGGGACGAGGACTTGAAGAAGGAGATTCTGGACGAGGCCCACAGTTCAGCGTATGCGATGCATCCCGGAGGTACGAAGATGTTTCGTACACTTCGAGCGTACTATTGGTGGCGCAACATGAAGCGGGAGATTGCCGCGTACGTGAGTCGGTGTTTGATTTGTCAGCAGGTAAAGGCGGAGAGGCAGAAACCTGCAGGGAAACTACAGCCACTTGAGATTCCAGTTTGGAAGTGGGAGCATATCACGATGGATTTCGTCTATCAGTTGCCGCGTACTTCGGCGGGCAACACTGGCATTTGGGTTATCGTTGATCGATTGACGAAATCCGCACACTTTCTTGCACTTCCAGGGAAGATTTCAGTGGGCAGATTGGCCAAGTTGAACTTATCAGAGATTGTTCGCTTGCATGGTGTGCCTGTGACAATTGTATCTGACCGTGATAGTCAGTTCACATCTGAGTTTTGGCGGGCGTTGCAGCGAGCTTGGGGCACGAGGTTGCGGTTTAGTACAGCTTTTCATCCTCAGACTGACGGGCAGTCCGAGCGGACCATTCAGACTCTTGAGGATATGCTGAGATCGTGTGTGTTGCAGTTTCGCGGAAACTGGGATCAGCAGTTACACTTGATTGAGTTCGCCTACAACAACAGCTATCAGGCCAGTATTGAGATGGCACCGTACGAGGCCCTGTACGGGAAGCAGTGTCGCACTCCATTGTGTTGGAGTGAGGTGGGCGAGCGTTGACTCATTGGTCCTGATTTAGTGAAAACCACGATGGAGGACATTCAGGTTATTCGGGATCGCCTGAAGATCGCTCAGGATCGGCAGAAGAGTTACGCGGATGTGAGGAGGAAGAGCTTAGAGTTCGAGGTTGGTGATTGGGTCTTCCTGAAACTGTCTCCGTGGAGGGGAGTAGTGCGTTTCGGGAAGCGTGGCAAGCTTCAACCGCGGTACATTGGTCCGTATGAGATTACGGAGAGGGTTGGAGCTGTTGCTTACAGACTTGAGTTACCGGCTGAGATGGCTCGTGTGCATGATGTTTTCCATGTTTCGATGTTGCAGAAATACATCTCAGATCCTTCACATGTGTTAGCTCCACAGCAGTTGCCGATCAGAGAGGACTTATCGTATGTTGAGGAGCCAGTGCAGATTCTCGATCGTCGTGAGCAGGAGTTGAGGCACCGTGTGATTCCGCTGGTGAAGGTCTTGTGGCAGAACCATTCGATTGAGGAGGCCACCTGGGAGACCGAGCAGCGTATGCGGGAGCAGTATCCTCATCTGTTCACATGACAGGTACGTAAATTTCGAGGTCGAAATTTCTTTAAGGGGGGTAGATTTGTGACGACCCGAACCAGAATCAGAGGTGTGTTTGGCACGATTCTCGAGATTTGAGTTTAGTCGCAGTTTTGCGATATTATGCAGTTTGCCGATTCGATTCACTACTTTGTTTTCGGTCGAGAAATTGGGTTGACTGTCTTCACGGAAATGGTAGAGTACGTGATTTCGAGCTCGTGGGTGGTTTCGGAAGATTTTTCCGATAGCCGAGGAATATTTTATGATTATTTGAAGTTTCGGGTTTCGACGAGTTTATCCGTTTGTTTCGAGCTTATCCGAATCATTTCGTATTTTCATTTCGGACCGTCGATCGACCCGAGGAACGAGTATAAATATCGAAAAGTCGAAAAATAGTCGAGAGTTAGTCGAAAACTTCATTTTGGGGAGTTGACCGAATTGAACTCTGTTGACTTTCCATATTTGGAAAGCTGACCAAGGGACCGAAAGGGGAAGTTTCCCAAACGGGAAGTTGATTTCCGGCGACCGGATTCCGGCCACCTTGGACTTCGAGGAAGGTATGGTTAGATTCCTTGCATGATTTCGAGTTGAATGATGTATAGTATGATGAGAATTGTTGAGGTTTTAGTGGAACCCGATTTGGGTAACCTTGCCAGAATTCGGCCTTAACGGTGGAGGGTTTTCCGGTGACCATTGGTGGCCGAGGGGTGAGGGTTTCACCTCGCCTTGCCCCAAGGTTGCTCTCCATAAGTTTTGTTTCAGTTTTGGTGGTGGTTTGCTTGAAACCCGATTGGGTTTTCCGGTAAGAAATTGTACTCGGTTTTGCTTGGTTTTGGAAGGGTTAGAGTGGGAATTGAGCTTAGTGGCAGAAGAGAATTGTGTTTGGATGGTCACGATCTTGTAAACTGGAGATTTTGGCCGCGGAATTCCACCGTTGACGGCGCGCCGCCGGCGGTCAACGGCGGTCAAAAAGTCAACTTTTCAGATTTCGATAATTTTAATGTCGTTTTTCTCGTAATCACGCCCTGGTTATCGTACGGAGGTTTTCAGGTTGATTTGAGTAGCCGATTTTCAGTCGAGGTTTCGAGTTGGGATTTCGGGATTTCCGTTATACATTTTGTACCGCATAGCATATTTCCGGGAACGGTTGGTTTCCGTGCATCCGTACAGTGTTGTAGACTACGATTTTGATCAGTTATGTTTTGTGAATATTCAGGAGATCGTGATCGAGATCTGGATTGTGATCGTGCTTCGGGCGAGGGAACTTCCGCCGGACCACGAGTTTAGCGCGAGTTCGCGCTAGCTGATTTGTGAGTGGACAATTTATTTTCACGGATTGATTGCGAGTCGTTTATATACGTTTTATGAACTTGAGCATGCAGCATGATTATGGTTTTACAAGCATGAGATTTCATACGAGATTATGATTATATGAGCATGTGTTTACGATTATACGATTATATTTATACGGATATACGTATACGAATATGCATACACTTATATGTTGTTTCATGCATTTGCGTCGATTTGCTTGTGATTTGGTTTTCACAGAGTACAGTCTCAGTTACGTTGTTGTATCGATACACCTTGCCTCGTCGGCTGATCCCCTACGGAGGGCCGCCTGGAGGGGCGTTTCCCTAACCAGACCGGTGAGGGGCGTATTCCCCAGAACCGAGGCCATTTCTGGCTTAGAATCACGTGGTAGTCAGGGACTCCGTGATTCGGACTGTACTAGCACGGTGTGTGTCCATGAGTGACCCCGTGGGATTTTACTTGCATGCTTAATACACTGGAGGAGTATGAGTAGTACCTCGTGTACTATGTTATGTTTTTATTTACCTGGACTCGCATATGTTTTTATAACATATATATTAATTGGTGGAAGACATTTATTTTTGTCCACTCACTCTAACGTGTTTATCATCTTTCCCCTGGGCTTTTCGGTTTCCTTGCCCAGTTTGCAGTTCAGGTTTGGTGTTTCACGTCGCGGTTTGGAGGCTAGTGATCAGAGTCACCTGTGTTTTTCCAGTAGGTTCTTGTTTCGCCTACTGATGTACATATTGTATATGTTTTACTTTAGAGGTCGCTCTGATACATTCTGATACATATTGTGCGGATGTTCACGGATATACATATATACATAGTACAGTTTATTTACTGTTGTTGATTATATTGATGTTGAGAAATCCGGATGGGATTGGTGCCCACGGTTTGATTTTTGTGGCATAGGATGAAGTGTATTTTCCGCGTGCAGGTTAAGGTAATTCCACGTTAGTAACGAAACTGTGCCCAAAATTTCGAAAAGTTTTTGTTGGTTCGTGTTTTCGAAGGGGTTTGATTCCGATTTAGGAAGCTAAATCGGGGTTGGGTCCTTTCAGCTCAAGCTCAATATTCACTTTATCAGACCTCTTCTACTTGCGGACTTGGGGGACCAGAATCCCTCCAACTTTATGTGGCCAGATTTGGCTCCTACAAATACCCACAAGCCATACGGAGCAATACTATTCAACATATTAAATCAAACTGAAAAAGAAACACATACCTTAGCCATGAGCAATTCATGGAAGCAAAACTCTATTAAGAGATTTCTCATTCTTCACACGAGCTTTCTTGTTTCCACAGGTCTTCCATGGGATACCTCTACATTCTAGTAGATGAATCATTCATGAAGATGAAGATAATAAGCCCAGCAACCTACTTAACTCAAATTCTTTAGCTTTCTGCCATGATGAGCTCAAGATTTTCTGAAAATCCACTCATACCAATTTCTTAGGAGTCTTCCCACAGCTTGGAACGCCAAATAAATCGTAATAACCAGGTTCCCATAAAGAATAGTAAAAAAAAGTCATTGATGAAATATTTGGAAAATTCCTTAAGGTTTCTGAAAAACCTTTGAGGTCTAAAAAATCCTCATGGTTTCTGAAAAACCCTCAAGGTCTGAAAACCCCCTAGTTTTTGAAAAACTCTCGAGGTCTTAAAAATGCTTTGGTTTTTGCATATTACAAACTTAGAAACCTTAGAGAAAATGAATGCTTTCCTTCGAACATGATTATCTTCTACCTTGCATCGTAGAACCATCTTAGGCATGTACTTTTACCTAGTAAATCGAAATTGACATCTTTCCTCGTGCTCGATCTCATGATTCATCAAACAGGCATTAGCAAATAGTTCTTTCTTTGTCAACTTTTCAATCTCACGTTCTCGAATAGATAATTCACAATGCATGATGACAATCTGCACTAGCTCTATAACACCTTCCTCAAGCTTTCGTGCAATTACACCAAATCTCAATGTGCTAAAAATTCCTTGAGATCAAAACCATCCTCTTTTTATGTCTCATTTTTACTGTATCTAAGTGTCATTATTCCATATGTAGATGTAAACATCGAACCATTCACTTAATTGGTAGTGAAATAGCATTTTCAACACTTTCATATACCGAAAACTAGAGAAAGTTTCATTACTCGCCAACTTTAAAAATTACATCATAGATATTCTGTGACGACCCGGACCAGAATCAGCAGTATGATCAGCTTGATTGATGAGTTACTGCATAGTCGCAGTTTGTCGGCAGTTATTTGAATCGCCAGGCTCGTTAACGACTAAATTATTGGCCGAGAATTGGAGCTAGGTCTCTTCTCGAGAGTCGTTGTACGTGTAATTATGAGTTCATGGGCGGTTCCGGATCGTTATTTGGACGACTGAGGAATTAGTTATGAATATTTGAAATTTCGACGGAAACGGATTTAAATGGCAGGTTTGTTCGCGACAAAATTACCGGACGAGAATTTGGTTTTGGCTTCTTCACGGAAGTTGTTCAGAATTTAATTTCGAGCTCGTGGGAACTTTCGGAGCATGATTTTGAGTTATGGATATTTAGTTGTGATTATTTCCGTTTGTGGATTGTTTAGTCGAATTAAATGTGTGTTTAGTTGAACAGTTGACTTTTTATCCGTTTGGCCGATGTGTTTGACTTTGGGTGATTATTGAAGAGTACGTCGAGACGAGTTTGTAGCCGCGAGAATGATCGGGATCGGAATCACGACGAGAAAGTTACGTGGGTTTGAAGTTCGTCGAAACGGATAATTACAAGTTTCCTTTTTGGGAAAGATATAAATAGCAACTTGCCATAAGGGGAAAGTCAAAGATTACCATTAATGTGTTGACCAGTTTGACTTGGTTTGACCGAGTGGGAAGGAAGACGTGCGACGGTGACCGGCGGCCTAAGGCGGTGGCTCGCCGTTCGGCCACCTTAGGCCATGGAACTTACCTCTTCGGCTTCGCCTCGACCTTCTGAGCATGTTTTTGACCTCCCTCCACGGCGTGGCTGGCCGGAGGAGCTTGATTTTCCGGCGAGAAGTTGAAGGAAACGGAGTGAGTTCGGGTTCATCAAATTCGACCGAATTGAACTTCAAGAGGTACTGGGTTTTGTAGCCCTCTTCAATGTGATTCTAACCATATAAACATGGTGTTCTAATTCGATTTGAGCATGGAGAATTTTGGGTTTGAATTTTGTGTTCCATTTCGGTTTTACTTGAAATTGAGCTAGTTAGAGTTTGAATTGGACTTCGGTGCAGTTATGGAAGTTGCTCAGTGGAAGATTTTGAGTGGAATTGGTGCAGCTCTGCCGTGAAATTCTTCGGTCGGCGGCGGCGCCGCCGTGGACGGCGGTCAATGGGTTGACTTTTTGAATTTCGAAAGTTGCATGTCATTTGACTCGAAATCGCGCTCCGATCGCAGTGGGGAGGTTCGTTTTTCGAGTTGAGCGTCCGAACATAAAGCGAGGTATTGAGGTGGTATATATGGACTTTCGACGATTCGTCGTATTCGAATTGTGTTTTTCCGAGAACGGTGGTTTCTCGTGATTTGATTTGAATTGTCGGATTATGACTTTGAATATTGGACATTGTGGATATTCAGGTGTTCGTGATCGTTTGTTTGGCGAGGGGAATTCCGCCGGATCACGGGTTAACACGATACGCGTTACGCCAGTCTGTGAGTGGACATTTGTTTTCACGGATTGTTTACGAGTCTTTTATTTATGATTTATGAACTTGAGCATGCAGCATGTTTATGGTTTTATGAGCATGAGATTTCATACGAGATTATGTTTATTACGAGCATGTGTTATACGGTTATACTTATACGAATATACGTATACGAGTATACATACACTTATATGCTGTTTCATGCATTTGCATCGAATTGTTTGTGATTTGGTTTTCACAGAGTACAGTCTTGGTTACGTTGTTGTATCGATACACTTGCCTCTCGGTTGATCCCCGATGGTAGGTCATCCAGGAGGGGCGTCGTCATCCCTACCTGACCGGTGAGGGGCGTTTTCCCTGGAACCGAGGCCATTTCTGGCTTAGAATCACGGGGACCAAGGACCTCGTGATTCGGACTGTACTAGCATGGTGTGTGTCCATGAGTGACCGCGTGGGATTTTTACTTGCATGCTCAGTACACTGGAGGAGTATGAGTTTTACCTCGTGTACTTGCTATTTTATTTACCTGGACTCGCATATGTTATTTTTAAACATATATATTAACTGGTGAAAGACATTTATTTTCGTCCACTCACTCTAACGTGTTTATTGTCTTTCCACTGGGCTTTTCGGTTTCCGTGCCCAGTTTGCAGTTCAGGCTCTGGTGTCGCACGTCGTGGTTGGAGGCATAGTACTCGAGCGGTCTTATTTCTTCCAGTAGGTTTATTGTTCTACCTACTGTGGTATATATATATATATATGTTTATATGTTGTGGTCGCTCTGAGTAATCCGTTGTTGATGTTATACGATTTTTAACCCGGATTTCAGTATAGTGCATATATATTTACTACTTTTCGTTATTGTTGATATATTGAGAAATCCGGATGGGATTGGTGCCCACGGTTTGCTTTTTATGGCTTAGGATGAAGTGTATTTTCCGCGTGCAGGTAATGGTAATTCCACGTTAGTAACGAAACTCTGCCAAAATTTCTACGATTTTTGTTGGTTCGTGTTTTCGAAGGGGTTTGATTCCGATTTAGGAAGCTAAATCGGGGTTGGGTCCTTTCAGCTTGGTATCAGAGCATTAGGTTATAGGTTCTGTAGACTTCTATAGTCGTGTTTACTGAGGATATTTGAGAATGTATAGCATGTCTGGAATGGTGACCCGACCGGCCGGCGGATAATCATCAAATTCCAGGTGTTGTATACTTTCAAATATTTGAAGTTCCATGATTACGTTCAACTTGTTGTGAACGATATTGTATGCATTAGGATGTCTCCTGACGTGCTTTCCGTGTCGTTTCGGTTGTGGATCCTGTTGAGGATCAATCGACGCGCGATTTGCCAGAGATTGTGAATTTGGATGAGTATTCAGAGTTCAGAGAATTGTGTGGCACGGTTTGCGTGGTTGTGTGTGTATGAGCGTCAATATGTTGCCTCAGAGCTGAGAATTGTGGCAGTGATGTTTGCTTGAGTCAGATTGTTGTATTTGGTGGGCTGATATTGTGTGAGTTCCGGTTGTGACTCCATGGCCTACATTCAGGGTCTTGTGTATATGGTAATGGTTCCATCAGGCTACCTAGCATTCAACTGAGGAGTGTTTACCCACCTGAGGCAGAGATGCGTTGTTCATATGTTTGTCCCTGTTTGCACATGTTATGTGGCTACAGAGGGAGCAATGCACGAGGTTCGAGATGAGTTTGAACCTGAGCATCAGAGAGAGTCTGATTATTGTGTCTCGAGATAACCATGAGGAGCTTAGTGTGTTGCACTCAGTGGCGAGGCTGTCGAGAAGGAAAGGTGTACACAGTTTTCGATGTGATGGTTTGAGGAAAGTGGACTTAGTCGAGATTTTGATGAGGTTGAGTTCTGACACTTCGGGATCAGTGATTTTATCAGGCTGTGACCTTTATGATATTGTTGATGGCCATCAGTTCGAGCAGAGAATCCGTTTGACGATGGTGGAGATCACAGAGTAGCGGATTTGCTCCTGTGGCATGAGTTTGGGTGATCGTTGGTGATCCTTTCACGCAGCAGGTGTCGCTGTGACTGGTGTTCGTGGTACACTTTCAGTTGCTGTTTCGGTGGCCAGGAGGGTCACGTTATGAGGGAGCGCACTCAGCCAGCTGTTGTAGCGATTCGGTAGCTCAGAGTTTACGAGGAGATCCTCATGTTGTTCCTGTGGTCTGATTAATATACCTTTTGACGAGTTATTCAGCAAGTCGCATATGACGTGGGCGACTAGTTGGGCATGTTGGAGTTTGTGCCATGACCTTTTTTGAGGACAGACTTTTCTCCGAGGTTACTGTTGCTTGATATTCATGGCTACTGTACCTGCATCTCCACTTCCGAGGTTTTGGAGAGTGTTGTATCCATCCAGAGGTTGCGAGATCCTTATTGGAGGTTATGTGTTAGCCGCGGACCTGTTATAGCTGAACATTGTGGTTTTGGTGTGCTTGCGAGTATGGACTTACTGACGACGCATTTGGCGATGTTCGAGTGCCTCGAGGAGGAGGTTGTGTTTCGACGACCAGATTTTTCCCGAGATGCTGTTTTGTGATGATGGTCGAGCGGATGGTGGAGACGAGTTGTGTTGTTTGTGTAGCTCATGTTGTGGATACTACGGTTGCTGTGCCCGACATTGGTGACATTGAGGTGGTTCCCGAGTTTTCCAGGTGTATTCCGGAGGAGTTACCAGGTATTCCTCCAGTTCGGGAGACTGATTACACTATCGAGCTTGTACTAGGTGCTGGACTCATTTTACCGACGTCTTGTCGTTCAGAGCCAGCGGAGCTAATGGAGCTATTGTTTCGACTCCAGGAGTTGCTGGAGGAGGTTTCAGGAGACTTCGTGCGACCCCGCGTATTTGTGTGGTGTACTCTTGCATTGTTGTGCGGATGTTGGATGGTTTGATGTGGTGGTGCATTGACTACCGAAGCCTGATTTGCTTCAGAGAAGAGTGAGTATCCTCCGCTTCAGATTGATGGTTGGTTTGATCAGCTCGCGGGAGCTTCAGTCTTTTCGAAGATTGATTTCGGATCCGGATACCATCAGTTGTGGACCGATGAGTCAGATGTGGCTATGTTGGCTTTCGGATCATGGTGCAGGCATTACGAGTTCTTGGTCACGCTGTTGGGTTGACCAATGCCCCGTAGATCGTGTAGACTTGATGGACCAGGTGTTCAGATGGTTTCTGGACGAGATGCGGTCATGTTCGTTGGGAACAACCTGATGTATTCCAGGAGTGTGGGCCAGTACCTGAAGCAAATGTGAGCGACTTTGCGGATTTGCGAGACGATCAGGTGTTTGCGAGGTTCAGTCAGTGTGAGTTTTGGCCGATTAGTGTGAAGATGTTGGGCTGTGTGATGCTTGCCGAGGGAGTCGGCGTGGATCCTGACCGGTTCAAAGCCGTGTTGATTTGGAGTTGCCCTACTATTGTCCCAGAGATCAGGGGTCTCTTGGGTTTGGCTGGCTATCACTGACGGCTTGTGCAGGATATTTCCGGATTGCCACTCTACTTTCCGGATTGACGAAGAAGGCGTCGAGTTCGAGTGGTTCGATGCACACGAGGAGAGTTACTTACTCCTGCAGGATGGTTGACCGTTGCTTCGGTTTTGACCTTACCTGACGATTGTGATGAGTTCATGGGTTATGGCGATGCATCGAGGTTTGGATTTGGTTATGCGTGATACAGATTTGCAGAGCGGTGGCTCATGATTTCAGACAGTGGGAAACCTTATGTAGCTACGTATCCTATGTATGATTTGGGTGTAGCTGTCTTTATGTTAGCATCAGAGAGTTCGAGACGCTACTGCTATGGTGTGCAGCGCAGTGTAGGACGTACACTACGTACACTGATCATTTGAGTTTCATCCACTTGCATTTTCGGCCAGATTTGGGCTTGAGACAGTATAGATGTATGGGGTCGATTAACGACTATGGATGTACTTTTGAGCTTGTGCAGGAAAGGCTAGAGACTGTACTTTGACTACCCATTTGGGGATGTTGTTGCTGATACTTTCAGTCGGAAGACGGGAGCTTCAGTGTTGCATGTGTGTATGTGTGGCTCGAGTTTCCGTGTTAGCCGAGTGTGGGCTACGAGAGCTGAGTTCGAGTGTGATGGTGTTGAGTTGTGAATTGACACGTTGTTTTGATTTGTATGTGGCCATAGGCGAGTTTGTGTTATGCCGTATGGTTCGGCATCGCCTATAGCATTGGCTTTTGTGCGAGCTGTGTTCCGTGTGGCGGAACTGTGTTTCAGGTTGGTTTCGCATTGTGTACCCTGTCTGTTCCTTATGTAGGAACACTTGGCGATTGTGTGAGCCAGTTCAGATTTGTGATTGGAGGGTACAGGGATTCCAGCACGGAGTTATCTCCTATTGTGGAGTCTGTTATCAGAGTTGTTCAGTTGACGTTACCACTGAGCAGTTGAGCAGTATGCAGAGGCAGTGCTCCTATGTGTAGTCGGCAGACTTGGAAATTTCGAGGTCGAAATTTTTCTAAGGGGGGTGGATTTGTGACGACCCGGACCAGAATCAGCAGTATGATCAGCTTGATTGATGAGTTACTGCATAGTCGCAGTTTGTCGGCAGTTATTTGAATCGCCAGGCTCGTTAACGACTAAATTATTGGCCGAGAATTGGAGCTGAGTCTCTTCTCGAGAGTCGTTGTACGTGTAATTATGAGTTCATGGGCGGTTTCGGATCGTTATTTGGACGACTGAGGAATTAGTTATGAATATTTGAAATTTCGACGGAAACGGATTTAAATGGCAGGTTTGTTCGCGACTAAATTATCGGACGAGAATTTGGTTTTGACTTCTTCACGGAAGTTGTTCAGAATTTAATTTCGAGCTCGTGGGAACTTCCGCAGCATGATTTTGAGTTATGGAGATTTAGTTGTGATTATTTCCGTTTGTGGATTGTTTAGTCGAATTAAATGTGTGTTTGGTTGAACAATTGACTTTTTATCCGTTTGGCCGATGTGTTTGACTTTGGGTAATTATTGAAGAGTACGTCGAGACGAGTTTGTAGCCGCGAGAATGATCGGGATCGGAATCACGACGAGAAAGTTACGTGGGTTTGAAGTTCGTCGAAACGGATAATTACAAGTTTCCTTTTTGGTAAAGATATAAATAGCAACTTGCCATAAGGGGAAAGTCAAAGATTACCATTAATGTGTTGACCAGTTTGACTCGGTTTGACCGATTGGGAAGGAAGACGTGCGACGGTGACCCGCGGCCTAAGGCGGTGGCTCGCCGTTCGGCCACCTTAGGCCATGGAACTTACCTCTTCGGCTTCGCCTCGACCTTCTGAGCATGTTTCTGACCTCCCTCCACGGCGTGGCTAGCCAGAGGAGCTTGATTTTCCGGCGAGAAGTTGAAGGAAACGGAGTGAGTTCGGGTTCATCAAATTTGACCGAATTGAACTTCAAGAGGTACTGGGTTTTGTTGCCCTCTTCAATGTGATTCTAACCATATAAACATGGTGTTCTAATTCGATTTGAGCATGGAGAATTTTGGGTTTGAATTTTGTGTTCAATTTCGGTTTTACATGAAATTGAGCTAGTTAGAGTTTGAATTGGACTTCGGTGCAGTTATGGAAGTTGCTCAGTGAACGATTTTGAGTGGAATTGGTGCAGCTCCGCCTTGAAATTCTTCGGCCGGCGGCGGCGCCGCCGTGGACGGCGGTCAACGGGTTGACTTTTTGACTTTCGACAAGTTGCATGTCATTTGACTCGAAATCGCGCTCCGATCGCAGTGGGGAGGTTCGTTTTTCGAGTTGAGCGTCCGAACGTAAAGCGAGGTATTGAGGTGGTATATATGGACTTTCGACGATTCGTCGTATTCGAATTGTGTTTTTCCGAGAAAGGTGGTTTCTCGTGATTTGATTTGATTTGTTGGATTATGACTTTGAATATTGGACATTGTGGATATTCAGGTGTTCGTGATCGTTTGTTTGGCGAGGGGCATTCCGCCGGATCACGGGTTAACGTGATACGCGTTACGCCAATCTGTGAGTGGACATTTCTTTTCACGGATTGTTTGCGAGTCTTTTATTTATGATTTATGAACTTGAGCATGCAGCATGATTATGGTTTTATGAGCATGAGATTTCATACGAGATTATGTTTATTACGAGCATGTGTTATACGGTTATACTTATACGAATATATGTATACGAGTATACATACACTTATATGCTGTTTCATGCATTTGAATCAAATTGTTTGTGATTTGGTTTTCATAGAGTACAGTCTTGGTTATGTTGTTGTATCGATACACTTGCCTCTCGGTTGATCCCCGATGGTAGGCCATCCAGGAGGGGCGTCGTCATCCCTACCTGACCGGTGATGGGCGTTTTCCCTGGAACCGAGGCCATTTCTGGCTTAGAATCACGGGGACCAAGGACCTCGTGATTCGGACTGTACTAGCACGGTGTGTGTCCATGAGTGACCGCATGGGATTTTTACTTGCATGCTCAGTACACTGGAGGAGTATGAGTTTTACCTCGTGTACTTGTTATTTTATTTACCTGGACTCGCATATGTTATTTTAAACATATATATTAACTGGTGAAAGACATTTATTTTCGTCCACTCACTCTAACGTGTTTATTGTCTTTCCCCTGGGCTTTTCAGTTTCCGTGCCCAGTTTGCAGTTCAGGCTCTGGTGTCGCACGTCGTGGTTGGAGGCATAGTACTCGAGCAGTCTTATTTCTTCCAGTAGGTTTATTGTTCTACCTACTGTGGTATATATATATATATGTTTATATGTTGTGGTCGCTCTGAGTAATCCGTTGTTGATGTTATACAATTTTTAACCCGGATTTCAGTATAATGCATATATATTTACTACTTTTCGTTATTGTTGATATATTGAGAAATCCGGATGGGATTGGTGCCCACGGTTTGCTTTTTGTGGCATATGATGAAGTGTATTTTCCGCGTGCAGGTAATGGTAATTCCACGTTAGTAATGAAACTCTGCCAAAATTTCTACGATTTTTGTTGGTTCGTGTTTTCGAAGGGGTTTGATTCCGATTTAGGAAGCTAAATCAGGGTTGGGTCCTTTCATGTTCTTACTCGAAAAAACCAAGACAAAAGTCTACTTCAAATGACTGAAAAATATGCCAAAAAAGAACCAAAAACTTGAATACATACAAGTGCTAACCGCCTATTACATAAGCTATTCAAAATCTGAAGTTGCAAGGTCCCCCCTCCTTGTGCTCAACAAAACTGATATTGGTGCATGTTTCCATCTCAAAATCTTTAGCATAGTTGGAATTTTGAGCCAAGTACTGCTAGTGTCTCTTGTAGATGTTCTGGATTTTTTTGCTAGCACAAAATTGTTTGTGCATATGCTTTATAGAATCACATTGGTAACATGTGTATTTTCAAGAATTTAAAGACCTTTGCCCATCATTCTGCGAACCAGATTGGTTCATGTTGGAGTTGGCGTTCTGATCTCTATGCCAAGTCAGATTTTGGCTATGGTCTTGACTATGTCCACGTCCACGCCCTCATCTCCCACCACATGGAGCTTTTCCTCCATGCATGTAAGGTTCCGAACGAATGTTCTTTTTCTCATTACGGGCATTTCCTCCAGTTTGATAACTCTCAGGCTTTTTAGTACCAGCCGGTCTTGAGTTATTTTTTGAGTATGATCTCATGGTATCTCTCCTTTTTAGTGAGGCTATTAATAAGAACTGAAGATAAGAATCCTCCTCTGTTTGTACTCGAGCCGGTACTAATGAGCAGGGATACTCATGGATGTTGGGAAGGTATTCAACGACTTCTTAATCATGTCGTTCTCTAACTTGTCCATCCTATAGAAACTTAAGTCAGACTGCAGATCCAACATCGCTTGATTATAATCTTGAATTTTTAAAAAAATTCAGAAGCCTAATGGCATCCCAACTTACAGTCAACTCAAAAAATTGTGCAAAATTTTCTCAGAAAGCTGGCTCAAGAAAGCCTGGGGAGGGGGGTTTCGACGTAAGGGATATGATGAAAGTCTACTTGGCTTTGATGATCGTCTCGAGGACAAGTAAACTAATTTGATATTTTTTGCACATTACCATGCAATTTTATGTTTCTTTCAATCTTTCTTGATGAGTTTATGTGGATGATGGAAATTGATTTGTTTCGACGATTACTGCACATCAGTACTTCCCTTTTTGCTTCCCTTTTTGCTATGTACACTTGACTCGGTACTATATACCATGTTAGTCATGTAGTATAAATCTCCCAATAGAAATGAACTGTGATCAAGCAAATGAGTTCGTTAAACTTGACACTTTATGCTATCTGTTGCAGTTTCCACCATATTTGCTTCTACTCGATATCTATTGGGCTTGTGTAATCTTGCCATATATTGTAGTCTTGTATATCTCTGTATCAATATTAGTTTTCTTTTCTTTTTTGCTATCATTGTGGCAGTAATAAGCTTTGCACACTACAAACTCAGGAAACTATCAAGCAAAAGTCTCAATTTCTTATAACTTTTTTGTGCAACCTAGCGGACGGTTATTTCTTATATAACAAACACAAATCACTGTTACTTCTACTGTTCATAATAGGGTATTTTAGTCTTTTCATGCTAAAGTCTTTGATACTCTCTCTCTCTCTCTCTCTCTCTCTCTCTCTCTCTCTCTCTCTCTCTCTCTCTCTCTCTCTCTCTCTCTCTTTCTCTCTCTCTCTCTCACCCGTAGCAATGCGGCGGGCCACTTAACTAGTATTTGACACTTGGATGAAGGTGTATAACTTTGTAATGCTTGGACACTTGATTTAGCTTCTTGTAATTTGGGTGAAGCCTCAGATTCGCAAAGCCACTTTGGGCAAAGTTTGCAATGGGCCCTTTTCCAAACAAATCTCGGAATGGGCTGGTGTACAATGTCTAGTACGAAAACTCAAAAAGCAAAGAGAGATGCCACTTAAAAATTGTATAATCGACTTTGTTTAGGCCAATGGACATAGTGTGTGTGTGTGTGTATATATATATATATATATATTCTCTGAGTCCGACTGATGAAAGTTATAGTAATATTTCTGCAGTGTGATACCAGAAGTCTGTGATAACTCTTCCCTTGTGAAGCCTTCAGAGCCGCCGGGAACCTAGTGCATCACTAGTGTTTGAGACATGTTGAGATGTGTTGTGGTGTTGGTGACCGAAGTTATGGTTTTGACACGCTTGTGGTGATGGGAAACCATTAGAATAGGGATTAGAGAGACCGAGATGGTGAGGCTACAAGAAGTAATGCTGGATAACCAAGGGCTGGCGCGGGTGGCGATTGGTCAGATGCGATAGCGCGGAGTGAAGATTGGACGGATTTCATTAGATATTGGTGAAGCTGTCGAAAAGAAGAAAGTGGGCGACACAGGTCACAGTCCAAGGGGACATTAATGGAGTTGAGTGAAGGAGCTGGCTGCAAGCTTTAGGTTGCAGAGGGAGGACGATGGGAGCTCTGTCGGGCTCGACTCAGGGACTTGATCGTAGTACTGACATGGCACTATCAGCGGCATGGGCGATGGCGTGCTGCTGTTGGTCCACATTTGACAAAGTCGAAAACGACATGGTTTTAAGAAGGCAGCAGGACAAAGGTGGTGCGTGCTACCTCCAATCTTGGGTCAACTTGGTCAACGTTAGGCTAGGGTTGAAGATGTGGGCATGTGGCTCAAATCAAAGTTAGGCCTCCTTTGTAGTTGGACCTTTCCTGATAGTTCGCTTCCTGGGTATGGGACCTAAGAAAATTTAGTGTCATCACAAATAAAGGGCCTCAGTGCTTCACACCCAGTTATGATGTTTTCTTACGACACAAGTTAGGATTACGGTGGCGATGGAAGTACGTATCATACTCGGATACCAACTAAAAAATGTTCGCCCCTATAAATGTTATCGCAGGGGACACCGAACATCCAAAAGTTCATTTAGCAAAACAGTGATCGAGTACACAGCTGTTTACAGCGACTGGCGCTTTGTTAAAGTCTATCCCAGTTGCTACTTTAAAAAATATTTTTCTCATGTCCTTGAGTTATATGTTTTTGTTTCAAAAGACCTTGCGTTATGCAAGAGATCGTTATGTTTCTATTCAGCACCAAGTAGAGTTGTTGATCTGATTGTAATCGTTTTAAGGTTGAATACAATTTTTATCGTCCACCTAAAAAAATTGATGAAAGTCATGAAACTCAAAATCTTGATTCTTTTATGGTTGTCCAAATTTAGAGAAGTAAAAACTTTATTATTGCCTTTCAAAAAAAAATTATTATTGCATTTAAAAAAACACTTTATTATTGAAAATGGAACCGAAACACATTCTAAACTATCAAAGTGTTATGCTTTGTAGAAAATAGCTCAAATAATGTTCACAATCTTTCTCGATCAAGTCCTAAAAGACTGCATGCAGAGCCGGCCCTTGGGATGTGCTATCGGTGCGGTTGCACGGGGTCTCCAATTTTGGGGGCCTCCAAATTTTATACTATACATTTTAAAGATGACAATATAAAATCAGTAATTGAAATAGTAGAGTTGGGTTTCGAATCTCACCTCCTTCTCTTCAATTTTTGTTTTCAGTTTCTTAGCTTCAGCTGCCTCATTCTACTTTTTTTTTCTTCCTTTTTTCTTCAATAAAGCATTCTATATATATTGAACCAATTAATCCTTTTAAAAGATTAATAGAGGACAGTTAAAAAAACAAGCCCTATTGATTGATAAAGGTTTAACCTTTTATTTAAAGAAAAATATATATATAACCTGATTTTTTTATACGAATTTATAAATAGGGCTTAATTTTTTTATTTGCATCGGTCCTCTAAATATTCAGGGCCGGCCCTGATTGCGTGCTACTAAATTTTGCCTGGGTAGGCTCCAGTCGGTGTTGTTCCGGGCATGAATATATATATGTTAGCTACTGGTAGGCAGAAGCAGCCGCAACAATATAGTGAGTGAAGCAGTAAGCCAGACCGTTTTTGAGGAAGTTAACAACTATATGCTGCTATAGTATGCCAAGACTGATATCACTCTCAAGCTTTGCTGGATGAGTCCCCATCTGAAAGCCAATAAGGAGGTCGACCGACCACTACATCCATGATTCGGCTTCGGATTAATTAATTGTTTGAATTGGATGGTTTGCTGCAGCACGCAAATAATTAGAACTAAGGTCATCAATGAACGAGTCCCATTATTGATGGGAGATCAAGGTACAGTCCATGCTTGACTGTTACCCCCAATGAGGATCTAACCAGACAAAACTTGACCTGGTCCGAAAGAACCATGTACGACTTTGAGCAGCCTATAAAGATGGTCCTCTGCTCATAAGTCATAACTAGCTAGCTTGGAGTAGACGAGTAATGCTAGTGTGACTTCGATCACAACTTGATCTAATAGACCTTGTATGTTTTTATTATCCAGGATAGATCCACGTTGGATTATACATGGCTTTTGTCAACCAGGTATGGGTTGCTTGCTTAACTTGCTTTCTGGGTTATCATAGTTGAATTCTATGGTAATGTCATTTTTGATAGCGCGCGGATGAAGAACAAGTAATATGGTATATTAATTAGTCTGATTTTGTTATGGATTACACACCTATGAAGAACAATATCCACTACAATAATATAGGACAATAGCCACACACTCAAAGGTGGACAATAGGCGAGTGACAAGCAACATTAGTGGTTATTTAGCATTGCGAACCAATGCAGCCACAATTGGGTTGTTTGTGGTCAATAGGAGTGGACAAACAAACACAGTTCACATTGTTAGTGGCAAGAATAAATATATTGGTAACAAAAATAGGTATATTGGTGACAATAGAAGTCTGGCTCCACCATTTCATTATTGGTGGCAAACTTATAGTAGTGATCGAAGTACGTACTGTGAGAGCAGATTTGTCTCCCTCTAGCTTGAATCTCCACGAACCTGCAAAATAAGTCAAAGTACGGTGTGATACCGTGCTTAGACCCTCCGAAGCTTAAGTCAGAACTTATCCTCAAAATTGTTTAGTGATTAGGGCAGAGTTACGTTACCTGAGACCATGTATGATCGGTCTATATATAGAGATCGTGCTAGGTTTAAGCATAGTCCTTATCGAACCAGACTACTTTCTATTAGGAAATGATGAAACCATTAAGGAATGGATCTCCATATCCAAGGCCAATCAAATCTTATGATTATCATGGACCCTTTGGCATAATCCCCTCAGATACACTTTAAATCTTGCCTTATTCCTTTCAGATTCTGTCAATCCCACAAGACCTGATTGTATAATCCCTCGTGGTCAGATTGCGCAGCCTTCTTGAGGTCCGATCTTACCTTGGGATTATCATGCCATCGAACAATCTAAAAACCTCTACAATGTCCCAGATGCTTCTAGAAACCTCTCGATAATTCATTCTCTAATTGGAGCTTTAATCGTTCAAGCCCAAGGCCAATTTCTGGCCTCATTGGACCTCATCCAAAATCAGATTTCCTAAGCTCGTCTTCCTCTAGCTCAGGTGGCCAAAAACGACTCCCATAAATAGCCCACGGCAGTGTGAGGTTCGACACATGTTTGCCTTGCACGGCTGTCCTCCTAGCTTTACCATTCTAGATTTCGAAGAACTCTCCAGCTTTTCCATCTTGTCGCGCACGAAATCCCAAGCACGTGCCTTCACTATGCCACCTTCATCATGACTCCTCCATCATACTCTCTCTTCAGAATTCACGACTCTCCCCAACTGTCACGACCCTTTCCATTCTCACCTCATTTCGAATCCAATCACATCCCTTGAAATCTAAAACCATCTATATCTTCAAACTATAATCCCTCCTCACTTCATACCTCTTCGTCGTATATAAATCAAAACCTCTTTCCTCTTTTTTTTCTTCACATCTTCTCATTTACTCAGGCTCCTTTCTTTACCAAGAAAACCAATTTGCAACCCCAAATTCTTAAACTTTTGCTTCCCATAACTTCAGAAAATTCAGGAAACATCAATGGCCGCCAAGAACTCCTCTTCCCCTACTCCAGACGAAATCATCGGCCATACCATCACTATTCTTCAAGATTCGAACGCCTTCGATCAGATTGACATCTCCAAACCACTCGCCCTCTCTATTCCCCCTAAGTACCATAAGTATCGGTGGCTGTGTAGCAAGGAACGCCTCAACCCTGGAGGTCTGGAAGGCATCGAGCCCCTCCAGCATGAGAATCGCCAAGAGTTGACCGAGGTCCCTCGAGCCCCTCAGGTCTACAAAAAAATGAGCCTCCACCCCTAAGCCCGTACACGTCCAAGCTCTAACCGAGCTAAGGGAGGTCTCTAGGCCCAAGAATAGGAAGCTGGTAAAGACCGTCAAGCTCACCAAGGGTGGGGTCCAAGCTTTGACCTAGGCCGAAGAGCCTAAGGGGGTCCATCGATTGGTTTCCTCTGCTGCTACTATTACCACTATTGCTACCATCTCTACTGCTGCTGCTACTGCTACTACTACCGCTACTGTCTCTCCTCCTCTCGGAGATCTCTCACCTCCTTCTCCTCCGTCCAAGAATGTGAAATCTACCAGCTCTTCTCCATTCCAGCCCGTATCCTCTGAGCTAGGGTCTTCCAAGCCTGCGAGCTTTTCTCTGGGTGAGTTTTCCATTGCCTTACTCCGAGATTATACTCAAGTTGTACTTCCTTACATGTTTTATCGTTCAGTAGTTCGTACACTACTTATTGCTACTGTTTTTGGATATGTGTAAATACTGTATTCTTGCTTGTATAGGTTCCCTCGGGGAGTTAATTGAAGGTGTTGATCCTGATCTCCCCATGGTCTACTTCAAAAGCACCCAACCAGACTAAGGCTACATCGTCCAGCCTCCTTGTGATCTGTCAGAGAAGGAAATCGAAACCTTTGGTAAGGGAGTTGTGCTCCCCCGCGTGTGGAAGGGGGGGGGCATATCCCTTCCAAGTTTTTCTCTGAGTTGGGTCATGCTGATGTGGCCTACTATTCCCTGACCTCCATGATGCTTGAGCAAGATGTTGAGGACCTTGGGTCCTTTAAGGCCGAGGATCCGATGACGCTCTCCTGGACTTCCCTCTACAGGGTAACCCTTCTTCTTTGTGTGTTTCTTCATTTTATTCCCTTCCCTTCATTGCCTAACATATCTTCTTGATCTCGTTTCATTCCTCTGTTACTCTTACTGCCACCCTCAGGCGCTTCCATGCCACAGCTCACGAGGCAGACCAGATGGTTGTGGAGGCAAAGAGGAAGGCTGAGGAGTCTGTCTCCAAGATCAAAGAGCTAGAAGTCGAGGTCCACAAGCTCAGGGATACTCAAGCTCATGCCTTCCGTATCATCAACTAGAGGGAGATAGCCCTCGAAGAGGAGCGCTCTTTACATGAGGGTGAAGTGAGGACTCTGAGGTCTGAACTTGAGAATGCTTAGTCTGAGGCCAGAAGAGCGGCTAAGGTGGCCGAAGCTAAGCTCAAGGAAGCTCTGGATGCCAAGGATCGAAAGTGTGAAGATTGTATAGCTGCTTTGGAAGATTCTCGTGGGCTCCAGCTCGAGTCTCAACGAGTAGATTGGGAGCAGGAATGCAAGGAGCTTATCCATACATACAACCCTTCTGCCGCATCCGAGATCGAGTCCGAATGAAGCCCCTTGTCTGTTTAAAAGGGGTGTATCCCTGTGTTAGGACCATTTTCTCGAACAATTTTACTTTTCTTAGCTTATGTAGTTTTTGCTGATCTTGGCCTGGGCCTTAGCTTAGATAACCCATATTCCAAGAATGAATATGAACATCATACTTTAGTTTATCGTGCTTTAGCTTATTGAGCTTAGCTTTTTTGTGCTTTTCTTTCATACCTTTCACTTTTACATTAGAGTTTGGGGGATTTGCCTCTGAGTGCCTGTGGCCTCAGTGTGACTTACGGATCCCGATTTTCCAAGCTAATACTCTCGGGAGAGGCTTAATGAGATTTTTGGTAAATTTAAGGTCTCCTCGAAGGTGCTCGCAGTTTTGAGACTGCCTCCCCAGTACGGGGTGTGCATGCTTATCCCCGGGTCTATACAAAGACCATCGTGCTCCAGACCCTTCCCACGACCAAGTCCCTTGCTCTTGAAGCACCCTGCCTTGGTAAGACCCCCGACGCTATCACAAAGACCACGTCAGGATTGTCCTCCGGCTTGGATCCTACCAAGGGGACTCGTCTGCAGTGTTGTGTTGGGGTCTGTAAAACTTTCTATAAATCAAATTTGGCTTATCCCTAGGGCGTCACCAGATGTAAATGTTTGGTACTTAGAATACCCAAAATGCTAGAATATGGCCTAAGTAACCACCGAGGTGTTTGTTTTAATCTGACCACGTATATTCTAATCTCGTGAAATCTGACCCTGAGGCCTTTACTAACCCAAGATTACCTTGCCCTTGTGGGATTTTTCTCTGAATGTTTTGGTTTGTCCATGGGTGCCCTTCTCAATGTCCTAACTTTCCCCCCCTCAAGGTGTCTTATGTTTTGGAGGACTGGTTAGTTCGCAGAGTAAAGATCCTTCCCACAAGAACCAACGTCATCTGCCCCACTCGAGCTCGCTGCCTTTCCTGGGCTTTAACCTCCTCCTTAATCGTATGTATCGAAATGTAAAGTTGCTTGTATAGTTCCATTGTTTTGTAAAGACAAAACAAGATATTGAATATAAGACATAGTGAAAAGCGCAGTTACTGAAAATATAAGCTTTTATTGAATGATCATATACATCGTACAATGTCTATCGTATGAGCAAGGAAGTATCTGACGCACCTAGTTAAACCTACCAACTTGTAAAACAATCATGATAAAAACTAAGCTGGTTAAGAAGAGTACGTGTCCCTTTTAGATGCTTGCTAGCTTCTATCTCCAGGTCTTCAGCTCTGTTCCAAGCGGTACTCCTTCAGGTAAAGAGCATTCAACCGTTTGTCTAGCAAGGCTCCAGTTCTCGAGTTCTCTAGCTCTTAGAACCCTTTGTAGCCATCTCCAACAATTTTATAAGGTCCCTCACAGTTTGCCCTCAGCTTTCCCTCCCCTGGAACCTTGACACTTTGCGTAAAAGCAAGGTGCCTGGGAGGAAAACTCTAAGTCAAACATTTCTGTCATAATAGCCCTTTATCTTCTGCTGGTAGGAGGACACTCTGATTTGAGCTTGTTTCCTTTTTTCCTTTAGTAAGTCCAACTCTTGTCTCAGGCTTTCTGTGTTGCTCTCTACTGTTCGCTCGGCCAGCTTGAGGTTAGAGATCTTGTGATTGATGGGAATGACAGCTTCTGTCCCATACACTAAGGCAAATGGAGTTTTCCTAGTGGGTTTCCTCTTGATTGTTCTGTATGCCCAGAGCACGTTAGGGAGCTGAGACACCTACAGTCATTTTGCTAACTGATCGAGCCTTCTCCTTAGACCTTGCAATATTGTCTTATTCGAAATCTCTGCTTATCCATTACCTTAGGGATACCTTGGGATGAAAAACTTGATCTTGATCCCATACTTGGCACAATAGTCCCTGACCTCTTAGCAGTTGAACTGAGGGTCATTGTCTGCTATAATCATTCGTGGGATCCCGAAACTGCATACTATAAATTTCTAAATATAGTTCTTTACTTCTGCTTCCCTTACTTTTGATAGAGCTTCATCTTCGATCCACTTGGAATGGTAATATGTAGCAACAAGGATGCACTTTTTCTGCCTACCCCCAGCTCCGGTTGGAAACTCCCCCAAAATGTCTAACCCCCTACTGTGCGAAAGCACATGGAACTGAAACCGAGTGCAGCTTTTCAGGGTGTAGGGGTGGTTGAGTGGCATGCCTCTGAAAGGCCTCACAGGCATTGGCATGCTCCATGAAATAGTTCTTCATATTGGGCCAATAATATCCCTCAGTTAAGCATCTGACCACAAGACTTCTACCCCCAATGTGCATGCCATATATCCCAGAGTAGATTTCCTACATGATAGCTCTAATTTGGGTGGGGTGCACTGCTAGCTGGTATGGTCCACTAAAGGATCATCTATACAACTTCCTGTCTCTGATGTTGTACCTTGCTGTCTGTCAGACGACCTTTCTTGCCTCTATGTGTCCTTCTGGATACGGTGCCTGCCTCTATGTTGTCTTCTATTTCGTCCATCTAGGAGGGGCCTAACTGTACCGGCATTACTTTCACGACTTCCTCCTCGTCCTTACTTGGGTTGGGTAGATGCTCTACAGGAATCGTTCTTTTGAGCTAGTAATCAATGCTGGAGGCTTGATTTGCCAAAGCATCGACATGGGTGTTTTCAAACTTGGGGAGCTGCATGATAGAAAACTCTTCGAATTGGGAAACCAGTCCCTTTGCCAGGCTGAGGTATGCTTCCATGGACGCGTGATGGGCTGCATATTCTCCTAGCACCTAGTTTTCAATTAGTTATGACTTACAGAACACCTTTATCTTTTTCACGTTCAGCTCTCGAGCAAGCCTTAGTCCTGCCATGAGTGCCTCGTACTCAACTCCGTTGTTTGTGGCCTTCCATCCCAAGGTTAGAGCATGTTCCATGATCGTTCCACCTTGCGTCTTCAGTACTAATCCTGCTCTACCACCTTTGTCCTTCAACGATCCATCTGTCTAAAACATCCAGTGATCAACCCCCAGCACGTCTCCATCCTCGTCTCTCTCTCTCTCTCTCTCTCTCTCTCTCTCTCTCTCTCTCTCTCTCTCTCTCTCTCTCTCTCTCTCTCTCTCTCTCTCTCTCTCTCTCTCTCTCTCTCTCTCTCTCTCTCTCTCTCTCTCTCTCTCTCTCTCTTCTCTCATGTACCTCTGGTTCTGGCGTTGTAAGGCTAGGAAGTCTGCAAAAGCTTGCCCTTTCATTACTGTTTGAGGCCGGTACTCGACATCGTGCTATGCCAACTCGATAGCCCACTTGGTCACCCTGCTTGAGGAATCTGGGGTATACAAGATCATTCTTAGTGGATACTCAGTCATAACGATTATCTTGAAGGCTTGAAAGTACGGTAAGAGCTTTCGTGATAACGTGGCCAAGGCTAGTATCAACCTCTTCAACTTGAGGTAGCAAGTCGCTGGGTCGAGGAGAGCTTTAGATACGTAGTACATGGGTAGCTACCCCCCAGTATATTCTCGAACCAGAGCTCTGCTTACTGCTACATCTGAGACTGCCAAATACAAATATAGATCCTCCCCCAGCATGGGCTTACTCAGGATAGGGGGGAGATAAGGTCTTGGAATTCCTTTTCACACTTCTCTGTCCACAGTTCTTCCTTGGTCTTTTTGAGTGCTTCGAAGAATGTCTTGCACTTATCAGTCGATTTGAATAGGAACCTGCATAGGGTTGCCAATTTCCCGTTCAGGCTCTGGATTTCTTTAGCCGTCGACGGGGGCTTCATTTTGATGATCGCTGCTACCTTGTCAAGGTTCACCTCTATCCCACGTTATGTTACTAAGTATCCTAAGAACTTTCCAGACCCTACTCCAAATGTACACTTCTAAGGGTTTACCTTCATCCCATGCAATCGTAGGAGGTCGAAGCATCCCTTTAGATTAGCCACGTGGTCCTGCCAGTTCCTGCTCTTGACTAACATGTCATCCACGTACACCTCCATCGTATCCCGAATCAAGAGTTTAAACACCTTGTACACTAGTCTCTGGTACATTGCTCCTGCGTTCTTTAGCCCAAAAGGCATCACCTCGTAGACATAAACTCCATTCTCAGTCACAAATGTTATCTTTGGTACATCATCTTTTGCCACCTTGATTTGGTTGTAGTCACTTTAAGCATCTATGAAGCTGAGGAGCTCGTGACCTGCAGTAGAGTCTACCAGCTGATCCATCCTAGGCAGGGGGAAACCATCCTTGGGGCACGTCTTATTAAGGTCTGTGAAGTCGATGCAAACCCTGGGCTTCCCATTCTTCTTCTTGACAAGAACCATGCTAGAGAGCCATTCAGAGTGTAGGACTTCCTTGGCGAACCCTGATGCGAGAAGCTTTTCCACCTCCTGCTCGATTTTCATGTTAACGTTCTGCGGCAAAGGTTCTTTATCTCTGTGCTACGGGTTTCACCTTTGGGTCCACATAAAGCTGGTGCTCGGTCACTTTCCTGTCAATCCCTAGCATGTCTCGTGCCGACCATGCGATTAGGTCCTTGTACTCCTTTAGTAGGTCCACTAAGTTCCTGCGCTCGACTCTGCTCAGCCCTGACCCAATCCTTGCACATCGATTTGGTCATTCTCAATCGAATTGCACGAGCACCACATCTTCCTTTGCCTTCTCCTTGAAAGGCAACTCTTGAGGGTCGAGCTCTATATCTAGCTCGTCGATCATATTCTCTCGAATCCCACCCTGTAATTGCTATGTCGGCAGAGCTGGAGCAACTGGATCCCCAGTTTCAACCAGTGTTTCCCTCTTCATGCCTTTGGTAGCCAGCACCGTGCATAATCTGGCGACAGCCCTGTCTCCCCTGATAATGAAGGGACCATCTGGCGTTGGATATTTTAGGACCTGGTGGTAAGTCAACGCTACCGCTCTCATCTTATAGAGCAACGGTCTTCCCATGATTTTATTGTGAGGGGAAGGGGCATCAACTATAGCAAACAAGGCAGTTGGGTTGGTGATGGGTGTCCCAACTTGGAGGGGAATGATCCCTAGGGTCCTCACCTTTGATTCTTCAAATCCCATGAGGGTCGTGCAGTGGTTCTGGATCGCGCCCATCAGGCTCATTCTCTCCACAGCATCCTTGAATATAACACTCACAGTAGCTTCGTTGTCGACCAAGACACTGACGACCGTTATGTAGGCCATTCTGATGTTAACAACCAAAGCATTGTCATGGTCGTCCTCTTCCTCCAGAAGGTCTGCATCTAAAAACTCAAGCAGGTTGGTTCTCGTACTAGCCTTGGGCTCGCCCTTGGCTCTGAGTCTCTTCTATTTGTGTTCCTTCTCCTTGAGGGTTGCCTCGGCCATGGTACAATTCAAGCTGGGGAAGGTAGTCTCCTCGGGGTACCTAGAGGCCTGGAGTATATAGTTTAGCATAAGGTACTTCTCCTCTTGGTCCTTAGGTGGTGGTGGTAAGGTCTTGTTGTTCCTCTGACGCTTACCATTACCTTTCTGCTTCAATGAATCTTCAAGCTTTTTTCTATACTCTACTGTCAAGTATTTCCAGCAGTACTCCTGGTCCACCAGCTTTGCGATGTGCCACTTGGGGATGCCACAATCGACTATTTTTTGCATGTTTGCCTTGTAGTAAGCATAGAAGTCCTCATAGTCGTTCTTGCTAGTAGTCGGAGGTAGCCTTTTGAGCCATGGGGCTCATTTTTGATGTGGTGGAGTATGGTTGAGATTAGAATCATCGTGGGAGGAACAAACTTCTTTCCCCCTTGGCTAGCTGCCTGGTGCCATGTGGCCTTTCTGTTATTGCCGTAGTTGTTCCTTCCCTGGTTCATGTTGTTACAGGTCATATTTTTCCTTGTGCTGGTTCCACCCGTAGTTGTCTTCTCTACTGGGGAGTCTCTATTGCTATAGCTTTTCATGTCCTCTACCCGGGCATAGTCCAGGGCCACATAGTAGACAATGGATAAGTCCTTAGTCTTCTTCCTGATCAATTTACTAGCCAGTTTTGAGTCCATGTCCAACTCATTAATGAATGATGTGGCTGCTACAGTATCGTCCTTGCAGTCAACTGTCCCGTACTCCTTCCTAAACCTCGTGACCCAATCTCTCAGGCCCTCTCCTCGCTTCATCTTGAGGGACGTGAGATAGGTCACATCGTTTGTTCCCTCAGCATTGCTCTTATATCTTTTGAAGAAAGCCTATTTCAGATTTCTCCAATCCTTAATCGAACCTACGGGGAGCGTTTCGTACCATTGCAGGGCGTGGTTTTCAAGGCTTGCCTGGAACATCTTGCACATTTAAGCATCTTTCGATTGGCTAGTGGTCATGGCTAACTGGTAGTTTCTCACATGCGGGTATGGGCCTGAGTCTCCCGAGAACCTGTCAAACCTGGGGTGACTCACTTCTTAGATGGTTGTGCATCCTGGATGAACTGAGCCAGAGGATGTTGGGATATTCTTCGAGCCCTCTACTCTGCCTCTGATTCCCTTTTGAACATCCCTCCTTACTCAACTTCTCAGTTTCTTGATGGTTTAGATGTTGTGGGCGCGTTGTGTCTCCATGAATTCTTCCATCATGCTCCTGAGGGCCGCAACCTTGGAGGTTTCCATTTTTGTTACTTCCTCTTGTTAGTTGTCCTGCACGGATGCAGGGACTTCCCGTTCCATTTGTATGGGTGGACCTGGTGTGACCAGCCCTTGCTTCTTCAGAAGCTCTACCAGGTTCAGCAAGGTAGCCTGCACGATAACCACAGTGCCCGCCAGCTCGTTTGTGCTTCTGGCGGCCCCGTCCGTAGACTGTTGTAGCGCAGCCATATCGATCCTCAGATTTGTGTATCATTCCTCAGCCCGATGGAAGTCATGATCGACCTTAGCTCTATATTCCTTGGCCCCTTTGTTCTCCTGGTCTGATCCTTCTTCTTCGCTTATGTGCCCCTCGTCTGCAAGGTTTCGTGGCAGAACCTGATACGAGAGGGTGATCCCATGCTTCGACACCCCGGTGTCGGGGGTGATCTGGTTGTCTCCCGCAAGTGGAGTTGTGTCCTTGTCACGCTAGTTGTTCATAGTGGTGTTGTCTTCCATATTTTTCCGTTCACGAGAGTTAGCCTAGGGTTCTGCTCTCAATGAAAGCACAAATTTCTGAGAGCAGATTTGTCTCCCTCTAGCTTGAATCTCCGCAAACCTGCAAAATTAGTTAGAGCACGGTGTGGTACCGTGCTTAGACCCTCCGAAGCTTGAGTTAGAACTTATCCTCAGAATTGTGTAGTGATTAGGGCAGAGTTACGTTACCTGAGACCATGTATGATCGGTCTATATATAGAGATCATTCTAGGTCTAAGCATAGTCTTTATCGAACCAGACTACTTTCTATTAGGAAAGGACGACCCATTAAGGAATGGATCTCCATATCCAGGGTCAATCAAATCTTATAATTACCACATGCTCTTTGGCATAATCCCCTCGGATACACTTTAAATCTTGCCTTATTCCTCTCAGATTTTGTCAATCCCCCGATGCCCGATTGTATAATTCCTCGTGGTCAGATTGCCCAGCTTCCCTGAGGTTCGATCTTACCTTGGGATTGTTATGCCACCGAACAATCTAGAAATCTCTACAATGTCTTAGATGCTTCCAAAGACCTCTCGATAATTCATTCTCTAATTGGAGCGTCGTTCAAGCCCTGGCCCATTTCTGGCCTCATCGGACCTTATTCAAAATCGGATTGCCCAAGCTCGTTTTCTCTATCTCAGGTGGCCAAAACCGACTCCCACATGTACTATCTATACGTACATACAGTTCTTCTTCTTAAGACTATACATTTACTTCAAAAAAAAAAGACTATACATCTGTACGTACGTAGCTGTAAAGAAATATGCACGTGTTCATGATACATACTACTCCTCACACACATATATATAACGTACGTAGCCAGTAATATATGTAATTATCAGTTAAAATTTGTGATCGACGTCGTCGTCTAGTATTTAATTAGTTATCAACCCGGCCTGTCCGAAGCAAGTTATCATAAACATCTTGAATTGTGCGCTTGAGGAGAAATTGCCAAATCCTGTGAGCATAAGAGATAACCTCATAACCAAATACATTATTTGACCTAATCTGCATAAGCTCATGTGGGCTGTAGCTATAATTCTTCTTATTAATCTACATAATCATGCAGATGAAATAGGATACGTACCGACGTACGTACCATTGTATAGCTCTACAGATACCATATACATGCATATACACAACAAGATTGAGCTAGATCAATCATCAGTGCATTCATGAACCTTTGTTATCCTCTTCAAATCTAAGATACGTCGTCGTCTCCTTTATCCAGATCGAGTAGTTCAATCAACTAAATGAACGAAGACTCATCACCAAATCATAGCAACACACAAATGTTCCTTGGTTCATATCATATATGCCAATTTGGTGCAAGTAGGTCGAGATTTTAAACGTAGAAACCGATAGATTTGTGCCAATCTAGCTAGCAACTTCAACATTGTATAATTTTATGGAAACCTAGCACACTAACTGGAACATGCATGCACAATTCCACAGCTACCTCTAGCTAGTTCCTATATACAAACCTACGGTAACCCTCAAATATGTATGAGATCGATCGCTTCCTTTCCAAGCAAGACACCGAAGGATAACTAGTAGTAGTACAAATATATAACTTCGAAGCAGGTTAAAAATGGAACTAGCTCATCCTCTCCTTCACGACTATTCTCAAAGTCAATGGCCCCAAATTAAAATGAAAACTTAGGAATGTATACATGTATAGAGTCCGCTTCTACTGATCGATCAAAGTGGCTACGTGTAGCTTTCGTTCACCTTTTAGATGGATTAGAAAAGAAATATATACAATATATATCTAGATAACAAAAGACATCGAATGAATACGATTTAATTTATTAAATTTTTGTATTCGTTTTACATTGTTCTTTGTTTGATTTGTTGACTGTTTTTGCTGTCTTGCTCGGATACGAAATTCTTAAGCGTAATGAAGGGTCCCTACGAGGTTGACCAGCGGGAGCAAAATGGTCCATGTCAATGTCTCCTTAGGAATGGACTAACATGGAGGATCATGTTAGTTGTCACTATGGTATAAGCTTCTCACGGTCCCTAATTTCTTAATGTGTGCTCAGAATGTGGGGCGGGGGGCACTTAAACGAGGCTTTCACATGCCCCTAATAACCCCTCTACTACAAACCACGTGGTGTACGTACCATCACATATTATCTCCTAGATGAACTTGATTAATCATCTACCAATACAAGAGCAATCGCAATATGTACGTCTTTTAGACAAAACATTGAATTATATATCTGGACGTTATCTTGTTAACTATATAAACTGTAAATGAGCTATATCCAATTATGTGGGGACTTCATTTGGTAATCAGATTATACTCGATAGTTGAATTGGGTCACGTTAGTTTGTTGTAATTACTTAAGTTGAAAATTGTATAACAAATTCCTCGTAAAAAATTTGTTTGAATTTTGTCATTTGGATTCTCAAATAATACGTAATGTATTACTCATATATACATCGTAGAACGGTATATGTCGTGCTATAACAACGACAATTGCAAGTGGTCCGACCTCTTATTTGTCGTAAAATGCATCAATCATATCATATGTTCATATTAGCCAAAAGAGAGAGCACCTTAAACCCTTATCTATTATATTTGATGACTAGCGTGGACACTCATTAGAGTATCCATGCATGTATTGTCTAATCATTAACATTGATAAGGTTGATATCAAATTAATTCATTCAAGGCTAGCAATTTACGAAGAAACAATTAGCATCAAATTTTGGATGCTCTATTTTTTTGTCTTAAGTTGAGAACGACAATTTATTGATAATGTGTACTGTAATTTTGTGATATATATATATATATATATATATATATATATAGAGCGAGCCTTAGAGGGTGTCTCACAGTGGCTGAGCCAGCCACGGCTCCCTGGACTAGAGTCCTGGTAAGATTTTAAGCACTGAAAAAATTACTACATGGCTATATTGATGCAAGCCTCTTTGTATACACGTTCTATGTTGCTGTGTATATATAATATACTTGCACAATCAGAGGATGCAGAGAAGATACAATATCATATAGTGCACCCTAAAACCAATTTCACGTCGAACCACTTAATAGACTGCAGCAAACGTAAGTTATGCAGCACCGTACCATAGAGGAAGAAGAAGGTTGGCATTGTGGTGCGATAGTGCCAATCCGGGGAGTAAAGGATATACATACAGGATCATCTACCAAATTATGGGAGTCTCATCACTCTCTTGTTGTCTACATATATACTTATATAGTCCAAACGTAGTCTTTAGAAATAGATTCTCCCAAGCATACAACATGATGAAGTTGCGTAGTTTTGTTTGAATCGTATTTTTGTTGGTGTTCTTGTTTGAATGGTATTACTTAGTGTAAGAACTAATTGTATATAAGTAAGTCTAAGGAGTACAGTTCATTACGTTAGTATGTCCTCCGTCTTGGAATATCTCTTTTACATATATTAAAATTTTGTTCCCCTTTCATTTATTCACTTAGTTGTTTTTGTGACATCATTCTCATAAAATCATCGCATATTTCCTCTTTTTTAATAAAATAACATCAACTTTTCGTAATCTCAATGACTTAATCTTTGGGTAGAACGTACATCTATCTTTGATTTTGATTATGTTTTTAGCGTTTTCTCTACTCCATCTAGCTCTTTCAAGTTTAAAATTTTAGAATTTAGTGAGTTATGATTCGTAGAAATTTTTTTTTTCTTGGTCTACTATGTTAAAATAAAATAAATACGGTGAAGTAACAAAAACCTATAAAAAAAAATGATGTGTTGCACAATCAATACAATACCAATTTATAATTAGCCCAAATAATATTGTAATCCTGACTTGTCACTGTTGTCTAAGCATATATGTATGGAATGTTCATACAAGTTTCATTAATCTAATTGGTCAAAAGCTTTGAATTCTAAGATGTGTACTGCCATTACTCAAAACAGATTCGCAACTTTGCATATAAAGATTGATAACCTTCAAACAAATAATTGGATGGATGTGTATACATAGTTTTACCTACTGACCTACACGAACGTCGAACTGACTAACATGCATGCAGTAGAATACCAAAAGAAACTTGGCTTGTATATGGTTCCGAACTGGTCGATCGATCGGTTTTTCACGTAATCGAAGAGACAAAGTGCATATCTAATCCTAGTAAAAGGAATCTTACAACACAGCGTATCTATTTTTTTTTCTCCAAGTAATGATTGATTCACCCACTCCTTGATCAATAGCTAGACAACATATCAATATCAACGCCAGAAAGGATACCATAAGCCTGACCTGTCTCTCACTTTTACTTAATTCAGATCTTGATCTCGAATATATGTAGTTGGCAGAGGAAATTTGCCAAAGAAAGCTACACATAACACATGTACACATCCCCTACTTTATCTCATGAGATAAATAGACCCAAGCTACACATGCTATAGACTCTAGTTTAGCCGTGATATCTTTAATTGTGTCGGAATCCGTAAGAAGAATCATGTTGCTGTGCACCTAGGTTAAACATTTAAGGGGATAATTTTTTTTGTATCACACGTGTCGCAATGCAAGACATTATCTTTTTTAATTTTTTTTCAAATAAGCTCAATTCATCGAAACTTTTATTTGTCCAACAATCAAATTTGTCTTCACTATTGACTCTAGACATCGCTACCGCCGTCGGCGATGAACTCCACCGCACTCTCTCCCTCCCCCTTCTCCTTCTTCCTCTCTCTCCACCCTCTCCTTCCTCCTTGTCTTTCTACCTTGCCCACAAGCCACAGCCTATCCTTCTCGACATTCGGTTGGGTTGGGCAAACGAGATCGGTGTGGCCAGGAGGCTAGGAGCATGCGACCGAGTCGCCGTCATGTGTGCAAAGCATGTGTAATGTAGGCGCGACGAAAACCCATGGCCATGGGTCACTCAAAAACGTTGGGCTGATGTTGGTGAGCGCATAAGCGCATTTCAAGTAAGGGAGAAATCATATAGTTACTGTGTGTAACAGACAAAACAATAGGTTTTTCATAGTGCTGAAAGCAATGAATAAATTGTTCCACTAGGCTACCCTTCTCTGAAAGCTCTGTGGGACCACATACCACTAGTATGATTTGTCACAACACTTACTTATGGGCTAACGGGTCACACTTGTTCGTTCAATACTTAGGGAGAAGAACTCTCATTGTTAACACTACAACCAAGGTGCGCAGTTGAGTGCTCGCAAGTACAGGATGAAATCGTAGAACGAGTTGCAACTGGAGGTTCGATCGAAGTCGTGGAGCAAGATGAGTCGTGACTGAGGTGTGCCGCTTGGTCGTTCGAGATACGGCGCATGATCGTGCTCGGGGGTTGAGACGTGCTGCCTGGGGCGACGAGGCGCGGACTCTGGGATTTTATAGCTTTGACGAGGATCTGAACGTGTTTTTCGGTGACGGTAGACATGCAATCGTGAGGCGATGCAACTAAGAAGTCATCAAAGACCTGGGAGAGACAAGGATCATAGAGCTTATGATAAACTCACTCAACTTTGATAGAAGTTGATGAAAGCAGCCAATCAATTTGTAGCATCTGTAACCTAGAAAAATAGTCTCTGAAGTGAATAATTTTAGGGTGCATTTTAGAATTTTGCGCGTCGAAAACTATCTAATTAGTCTTTTTATCAACAGTAAATATAATTTAAGTCTTAATTCAACATTTTATATTTATCACTTTAGATGACCGAACAATTATCAGCAATTTACTTTTAAAATTAAAACCTAAAAATCAACAATTTGAATAATATATGTGAATTAATTTAATGAAGCTCACATCAAATTTAAGGAACACGACAATTTCCATATATAAATTTTTTTTTTCTCTATTAATCAATTCGATCATTTGACTCGAGGACAAATAAATCATGTGAACTGCCTTTGTAGTTTTTATTAATTCCCTTCACGGAACAACTAGGAGTATATATATATAATCTAGCTAGGCAAATTACAATGGGAATGGTTCAAAAATCAGGTAGTAGAAACAAAGGGCGGGGAGTGTGGGTTACAAGTTAAGAATCATTATTGCTTTCTTTAATACTTTCCTAATCTACCCACTTCAATATTTTCTTAAACTATATATGCATTTTATTTTAGTGGCTCGAATGCTCTATCATTTTCATTCTAAAGTTTTGAAAAAGAAACGCCAGACCCTACTGGCCAAGAGGCAGAAGCATTACCATGCAAATACGACTATGAGAGATTTTCCACTCAATGTATGGGCAATCCAATCAAAATCGCAATCAGTTTCAATCAAATATTTCCTACTTTATTTTAGTAGTGCAATCATATATGTCGTGACACCCTGAGATAAAAGAAAATATATGCTGATAAATTTAGAGGTTATCTAATCTTAACTATAAAATTCATGATTAATTTAAAGTATATGCTTCACAACACTTTTACTACGAATATTATTGAGCATACTGTTGAGTGTCAGAACAAAGATTATCAAATATACACAGCCGCGGAGACTCATTCTTTAATGAATTAACGTGGCATCACCTTTATTACATTAAACTAAAACGCTTATGCTTTATTGTTTAATTTGTTATATCATATGAAATATTGTTTTAAAATACAACATATTTTAAATATGTTGGTTTGGATGATCGTATATTGAAATAAAATAAGATGATATACAATTTAAAAGTGGGTGATTTATTCTTAATTGTATGGAGGTTTTTTGAGATAAAAGTAGAAAAAATATATATGTAAAAGCGTTTAAGGTAAAATGTTATTTTCATTTAATTTCAAATTGGGTATATATACAACTTTACAAGACAGATTCCTAATAGGAAGGAATATCTACAATAAAGAATAAATCAATTATATTCACAATATGAATCCTAAATACCAACAATTGTCAACACTCCCCCTCAAGTTGACGCGTACATGTCAATCATACCCAACTTGACCATACATTTACTAAAGGCATCATGTGATAATCCTTTAATAAGAACATCGGCTACTACTCCTCATATGACACAAAAGGAAACCAGATAATCTTCTTGTCAAGGTGATCCCTTAAGAAATGTCGATCCACCTCCATATGTTTAGTTTTGTCATGCTATACTGGGTTATGAGCAATCTCAATAGCAGCTGTATTATCACAATGTAAATCTATAAGATTCTGAAGCTTGAAACCTAATTCTTTAAACACATTCTTGATCCACAATAATTCACATACTCCATTCGTCATTCCACGATATTTAGCTTCTGCGCTAGAGCGAGCAATTGCATTATGCTTCTTACTGCGCCACGTTACTAAACTTCCACCAATAAAAGTAAAGTAACCAGAAGTAGATGCCCTAATGGTAGGATCACCAGCCCAATCTGCATCACTATATAATGAAACACACACCTCATTAGTGTAGCTAGAAACACATAACTCATTGTTCCTTGCAAACAATAAACCTTTACCAGGTGTGCCCTTAAGATACTTGAGAATACGTAGCACTGCACTCATATGATCTACTCTAGGGTTATGCATAAACTAACTTACCACACTGACAGCATATGCAATATCAGATCTAGTATGTGATAAGTAAATAAGTCTCCCGACTAAACGCTGATACCTGGCCTTATTCGTTAGAACTTGATCTGGAAGAAGCTCTAACCTGTGATTATACTCAATAATAGTAACAGCAGGCTTACAGTCTAACAGTCATGTCTCAGCAAGAAGATCCAAGATATACTTTCGTTGGAACAATGTAATCCCTTGCTTGGACCTTGCAACTTCAATTCCTAAAAAATATTTCAGGTCTCCCAGGTCTTTCATGTCAAATTCTAGCGACAACTACTTCTGAAGAATTGCCATCTCACATGGATCATCTCTTGTAACCACCATGTCATCAACATACACAATCAAGGTAGTAGTCTTACCATCCTTGCGTTTAACAAACAAGGTGTGGTCAAAATTACACTGGCGATATCCAAACTTCTTCATTGCTTTGGAGAAACGCCCAAACAAAACTCTAGGTGATTGCTCTAGGTCATATAAAGACTTCTTCAAATAGCATACCTTTACTTCATCATCAAGTTTACAACTGACTCCTGGTGGAGCATCTATGTATACTTCTTCTTCTAAGTCACCATTCAAGCACACATTCTTCACATCAAACTGACGTAGAGGCCAATCATAGCGGGCAGCAAGAGCAATACAGATTCTTATAGTATTAATTTTGGCAACAAGTGTGAAACTCTCTTGGTAATCAACTCCATACTTCTGAGTATAATCTTTAGTAACCAGCCTAGCCTTGTAGCGATCAATGCTCCCATCAACTTTAAGCTTCACAGTAAATACCCAACAACATCTAATAGTCTTCTTACCAGGTGGCATGGGGACCATATCACAAGTTTCATTCTTCTGCAGAGCTTCTAATTCTTCATTCATAGATTATTTCCACTTGGGATCTGTCAAGGCATCTTGTACATTGCTAGAAATAGATACTGAAGATAATTGATTAACAACAAGTGCATGAGACTCAAATAGCCTATGGTGGGAAATATAGTTGGCAATAGAGTATTTGGCTTTGGCATATATACTAGGCTCATATTGTTGCTTAGGAACTTCTTTAGTAACACGGTTAGATTTACATACCTCAGGTGGAGCATCCTGAATGAAGATCTCAGCTAGTGATGTAGACGAGGGGGCAGTAGTCACAGTACTATCTTGACGTTGTAAAATTGGAAAATCCTCTCTGTCAACAACATTTTCAACGAGTTGAGCTATAATTCTCGACCGATCGAGAGCATCAAACTGTTCCTCCGGCACACATTTTTCTACTGGTCGAGAATTCTTACTCAACCAGTGTGACGACCCGGACCAGAATTGGTATAGTAATCGGCTTAATCTGCAAGTTTTACTAGTAATTGAGGTTTATCGTAATTAATCGGATATGCAACTTCGTTAACGACTAAATTTTCGAACACGAATTTGATTTGCTTTTGTTCATGAGAAATGTAGAGAATATGATTCGAGTCCGTTGAAGTTTTCCGAGGATTTTTCGGATAATCGAGGAATATAAAATAAATATTTGAAATTATCGCCGAGTTAGTCTTGCTTATCCGTTCGAGTTTGAGTTATTCGAATTGCGGATAGAGTTGATTTTCGACATATAAATAGCCGTATAGTCGTAAAGTTATCGAAAAGTTCAAAAATGGGCTGTTTTGACCGAGTTGACCAGAGCTAGGTTGAGTTGACCGAGTCAACTGTGTTGACTCAGTGAGTCACGACTTGCCGTCGTGGTGGATGCCGGAATACGGCGCGAGTGCCGGAAATAAAGGTAATTAAGGAATTGAAGCTTGATGTTTGGGCTTTCGTTTGATGTATGAATTGTAATGTTGGGTGGAGGTTTTGGGTTGAAATTGTGGAAGATAAACGGTGGGTTTTCGGGGGTGACGGATGGCGGTGCTCCGGCCACGGTGGTGGCCGGGGATTAGGGGGGAAAGGTTCGTGGGGCCACGGTGAGGCTTTTGGGTGAGGTCTCGTGAGCCACCGTGCGTCGTGGCCGGAGTTCTGGTGATGGACCATCGCCGACCGGTTTGGAATCCTTGGGGGTTTGAGCTGTTTTCCGGCGGATTATAGCTAAATTGGAGGAAGTGGTTGTTGAGAAAAGTATTGGGCTCGAGGAGGACTTGAATTCTGGGCTTTCCTCGCCGGAAAAATCTCTCCGGTGATGGCACGCCGCCGGCGACGGCGGCAGTCAACGGTGGAGCTCCGGCGAGGCGTTGACTTTTTGGATTTTGTCAAGTTTTATGCCGTTTTACTCGTAATCGCGCCCCGATCGTCGCCTTGAGGTTTTCGAGTTGATTTGGGTGGTGAATTTTAAGTCGAGGGTTTATGTGGAGTATTTTGGGATTTTCGACGATTCTTTTGTTATCCGAGTTATATTTCCGAAAATGGTTGGTTTCCGAGGTGTGGTTTAGAGTATTGAATTGTGATTTTGATCAGTGATATTTTGTGATTATGCAGGGGATCAAGATCGTACGTTGGGCGAAGGATCTTTCACCGGATCTCGGAATTAGCGCGTCTGCGAGCTGTGCTTATATGTGAGTGGACATTTATTTACACTATCGTAGCAAGTTCTTGGTTTCAGTATTTATTTCCAGTACAGTATTAAGATTATTTATTGTTTTGGAGGTATTGTTTTATATTTTATTGGTGATGGCATTTACTTAGCATCGATGCATTGACTACTCAGGTGATCACCGGTAGTCCAGTTCCAGGCTTGAGAGATTCGCTTAATGTGCCCACTAGGCTTGAGAGATTCGCCTAGTCTATCACCGTCGGGCTTGAGAGATTCGCCCGACACCTCCATTAATTTTAAGAACTCGCATTTTTTTTATGTTATGTAAATGGTGAAAGGTATATGTTTATTTTCGTCCACTCACTCTAACGATTTTATTTGCCTTTCCCCTGGGTTTTTCGGTGTGCCCAGTTTGCAGTTCGGATTCTGGTGTCGCACGTCGCAGTTGGAGGCTTAGTGTTAGAACTACCTTTCTTTCTCAGTAGGTTTCTTGTTTAGCCTACTGCTGTGTATTTATGTATATATATACTAGAGGTCGCTCTGAATACTCTGATGTTTATTTTCATATGATTTTCCCGGATTTCTATAAAGTTATAATTTTGCTTATTATTTTATATTATGTTATGATTTTGAGAAATCCGGATAGGATTGGTGCCCACGGTTTGGCTTTTGTAGCTTAGGATGAAGTGTGTTTTCGGGTGCAGGTTAATGGTAATTCCGCGATATAGTGAAACTCTGCCGAAATTTCTGTAGTTTTTGAAAATTCGTGTTTTCAGAAGGGGTTTGAATCCGGTTTAGGAAACTAAATCGAGGTTGGGTCCTTTCAACCAGTCGATGATATCAGCCTGTTCCTCCGTCACCAAAATTTTGACGGGTCAAGAATCCTTACTCGAGCGGTCGATGATATCAATCTGCCGCTCCAATGCACCATATTCTACTGGTCAAGCCTCTTTACTCATCTCCAACTGTTCAAATTCATCAAATTTTGGTAAAGTAAGAGAATCACCTCCGGAGCCGCTCTCCTCCTGAAGGGAAGACTCTGAAACTCCCCATGAGTAAAAAGGTTCAGACTCACGAAAAGAGACATCAAGGGACACATGAGTCTTCTTGGTGAGAGGATCATAACACAAATAACCTTTCTAAAAATCAGCATAGCCAATGAAGATGCATTTCAAAGCACAAGGATCAAGCTTGTCGCGAAACTGTTTGTTAATATGGACATAAACTGACCAAATACTCGAGGCTGAAGATTAGGAAGGGAAACAACATTCAACGATTCTTGCAACTTCTGAAGTGGACTTTGTAAATCAATAATACTGGAGGGAGTACGGTTGATCAGGTAAGCAGCAGGGGTAACATCAACGCCCCAATAAGATCGAGGGACATTCATGCCAAACAACGAAGCACAGACAACCTCGAGTAATGTCCGGTTCATACGTTCTGCCAAACCATTATGCTGAGGAATATAGGCAATAAATGTTTGATGACGGATCCCATGAGAGGCCAAATATGAAGTTATGGAGCCATTAACATACTCACCTCCATTGTCAGATTGAAGAACACGAATAGGCTGTTGGAATTGTGTCATCACCATCTTATGAAACTCAGTGAAGCGAGAAAAGACATCACTCTTGCTTGTCATCAACGACACCCATGTCATCCTAGTACAGTCATCAATAAAAGTAACAAAGTAACGAGCCCCAATATGTGTAGAGATTCTAGCAAGACCCCAAACATCATAATGAATTTTCATAAAAGGAATAGAGCATTTATTCAAACTTGAGGAGTAGGAAACACGGTGGCTCTTGGCTAGTTCACAACCATCACACTTAAATTTAGACTCATCAACACCCGAAAACAGATGGGGTTGTAACTTCCTAAGATAACCAAAAGAAAGATGACCCAAACGATGATGCCATAACCAAACAGTCTCCTTGGCTTTATGTAAACTGCTAACATTGTTGGATTGACTAAATTGCTGCTCTCCACTGGATATCATTTCAAGATAGTACAGCTTCTTCCATCTAGTACCATAACCAAGAATCTGTCGTGCTAGGATGTCCTAAAAAACATAATAGTTGGGATAAAATGTGACAGAACAAGAAAGGGTCATTGTAATTTGGCTAACAAATAAGAGATTATATGCTAGAGCGGGGACTACTAAGACAGAATCAATAGTGAGGGTAGGAGAGAGAGTAACATAGCCTTCACTAATAATAGAAGAAGGAGAACCATTAACAGTAGAGACACTAGGTAAAGTAGAGGGGTGACGAGATTGAACTAAGCTAGGGGTATTAGTCATATGATATGATGCACCGGTGTTAATTATCCAAGCATTATTCCAACAAGATGTAGCAAGAGAGGCCTTACCCGACATACCTGATTGTACGATATTGGCAGATGCATTGGTGGGAGTGGCGCCACTACTGATGGGAGAAAGGGTCTTGCGTGGGTGAGGTCCTCACCAATCTGGATATCCAATCTTGGCAAAGCAGTTTTCCGGAGAATGACCCTTATCCTTGCATAGTGCGCAGACAAAGTTGGCATATAGGTTGGGAGGGCGGACAAAACGAGAGGACTCAGACCGGGAGATAGAAGAAAAACGGTGTTGAGCCATAGCGGCCTGAGCATCGGGAACCGGCGCCGGTGGTGGTGGTATAGAGATAGTGGTAGTCATGACCGCAGGCTGACTTAGACCAGTAGAATAGGTAAGACGATCAGTGTGAGCACAACGAACACGAGCATATATCCGGTCAAGACTCAATAATTCCTCCCTACGAAGAAGCTCCCCCCGAATTTGATCAAATTCGGGATCTAGACCTCCCAAGAACATGCGAACCCAAAGCATAGACCTGTAGTTGGTGTCTTGAACAATTGCAGCCACATTATCAGAGAGAGACGCTACACATTGATCCAATTCTTCGAGCCATGCTACCAACTCATTATAGTAAATAGACAGAGGTCGTCCTGCTTGTTTGGCAGTGAAGCAGAGATGGTGTAACTCATAGATCCGGGTAAAATCCTGATCATCATGGTAGGTCATTTGTAAGGCCTTCCAAATTTCAGCAGCAGTCTTGAGATGGAGATAACGTTGAATGATACCAAGAGACATGTTATCGATCAACCAACTCTTCACCTTCTCATTGTCAGTCGCCCAAGTAGTATGTTCAGAAGTTCCAGGAGGTGGAGCTGCTGAGACACTAGTAAGAAAGCCAAGTTTGTTGCGGTCTCCAATGCGCATCTGCATAGTAGGAGCCCATGTAGATTAATTGGTGTCATTTAAGAGAACTCCAATAGGAAAAGAGAAGTTTTCCTGATGGTAATGGATGAATGTAGATGTAGGTGGAGGTAGAGGAGAAGAAATCACAACAGAGTCGGATCATTCAGCCATGGTAACGAAATTAAGGAGTAGTGGGTGACAAAAAATAAGGTTTTGTCGGTAGGTCTACAGGGTTGGCTCTGATGTCAAGTAGAAAAAATATATGTAAAAGTGTTTAGGGTAGAATGTTATTTTCGTTCAATCCTGAATTGGGTATATATATAAATTTACATGACAGATTGCTAGTAGGAAGAAATATTTACAATAAAGAATAAATCAATTATATTCACAATAAGAATCCTAAATACCAATAATTGTCAACAATAAAAATTCAACTCTTTAAAAGTGATCAAGTTTAGACGATGTTAATATAATTACAGACCATATGTGCTAATGTGTCCCTATTCAACTTTCTAAAATATGTATATCTATTTATCTATCTAATTCTATACATAAATTTATACATTTAGTCTCATCTGCATGTTAGATTGAATTGGTCCTCATGTGAAATTGTTAAAAATATTTAGTATTGCTCTAGTAAAATTTTGTTTCGATCTGATTGTTTATAGCTAATCTCAATTGGTTCAAACAAATAGCATCTCTAGTTCTCCAAAACAACTCAACCAAATAAATGTAATTAATCAACGTACTAGATTCTTCATGCATTTTCAGTAGTCACTATTTATCTTCTTCTTTGAGAGAGAGAGAGAGTTTCCAAGTGTTTGACTCGAATGAATAGAAGATTGTTCGCTCCCGATCAAAAAAGAAGAGACTTTGTTTGCTCATAAATTTTGAAACTCAAGAACAAGGGCTTATAAGAAAAAATGGTTGAAAAGTGCAAAGAAAAATGGCCGACAATATTAGCTGTGGCTACTCCACAGTCATGCAGCATATGGTCCCCGTCGCACAGTCTTGGATCGGACCTTATGGGTCACTTCACCCATTTTCTACGATATTTCCTTGTCGGTAAGGCCGCAAGTGTTTCTCAACAATACTAGACCCATAGTCTTGATTCTTGTTTCCTTGTTTTCTCACAATATTACAAGATTAATCGCCTCGCCAATTCTCGACTACTAATTAATTTCAAGTCCAGCGCGAGCTCTTAACTAGATGGTGCATTACACTCTTCCTGGCTAATTGATCGATTCTGATCGAGTAATACTTGGGAGTGTCAAAGTCTGCTCCATATCTTTGCTTTGTTTTGGGACGGTGGAACAAAGCGCGTACAATTATTAATCGATTAGATCATTCGTATTAAGCAAAACAGAAGAGAATATCCGATATGTATAATACAACTTGCTATATATAGCCCCTCATCTCCAACGCCCAATAACCATCATCTTCAACATCCCCAATTCAAAACACAACGGAAAACCTCCACTCTCTCTCTCTCTCTCTCTCTCTCTCTCTCTCTCTCTCTCTCTCTCTCTCTCTCCATCTACACCTCTATCTCTCTACTTATATTTCTGTTTTGCGCTTTATACACAAACCTAGCTAGCAAAAATGTGCATGTTGTCAACAAAAGTTACGTGCAACTCCCACGGCCAGGATTCTTCATACTTCCTAGGTTGGCAGGAGTATGAGAAGAACCCCTTTCATGAGGTCCGCAATACGACCGGGATCATTCAGATGGGACTTGCCGAGAATCAGGTAATTAATATTCCCGGCCACAATTATCTCAATTATTAATTGTTTACTGTCGCATACAATCCCTCAACTTTGCAGACATCTTACGTCAATGTTCCGTTCTCTTTTCACAGCTCTGCTTTGATATTCTCAAATCGTGGATTACCAACAATCCAGAGGCATCGAACTTCAAGAGAAATGGAGAATCCATTTTTGGCGAGCTTGCTCTCTTCCAAGACTACCACGGCATTCCCGAGTTCAAAAAGGCATTGGCGGAATTCATGTCTGAAATCAGAGGAAACAAAGTGAGCTTTGATCCCGATCACTTGGTCCTCGCCGCCGGTGCAACTTCGGCTAACGAGACTCTTATGTTCTGCCTCGGCGAGCCCGGAGACGCATTTCTCCTTCCTACTCCATACTACCCAGGGTACATACTCGTTTACGTAAATAGTAGGTCAAAAATAATACACGTACATTGCATTATTAATGTACTCAACGTATAGTTACTGATCTTAGTTACTTGCATCTCTTGCAGATTTGATAGAGACCTCAAGTGGCGTACCGGGGTTGAGATTGTACCCATTCACTGCACGAGCTCAAATGACTTCCAAATTACTGAAAGCGCTCTCCAACAAGCTTACCAAGAGGCCGAAAAACGTAATTTACGAGTCAAGGGTGTTTTGGTCACTAACCCATCAAACCCATTGGGTACAACCATGACGAGAAACGAGCTCAACATGCTCGTTAACTTCATTGAAGAGAAAGGCATCCATCTAGTTAGCGACGAGATTTACTCCGGCACGGCTTTTAGTACCCCGAGCTTCGTAAGCGTCATGGAAATTCTCAAAGAGAAAAACTGTAACGAGAATGGTTCCGAAGTATGGAAACGAGTTCATGTGGTTTACAGTCTCTCCAAGGATCTAGGTCTTCCGGGCTTTCGAGTAGGCGCCATTTACTCCAACGACGACATGGTCGTGTCTGCAGCTACTAAAATGTCTAGCTTCGGGCTTGTCTCTTCCCAAACTCAGTACCTTATGGCCGCCATGCTATCCGACAAGAAGCTCACCAAGAATTACATCTCCGAGAACCACAAGAGGCTTCAAAAACGTCAGAAGAAGCTCGTTTCGGGCCTTCGGAAAGCCGGCATAAGCTGCCTCAAGGGAAATGCCGGTTTGTTCTGTTGGGTTGACATGAGGCACTTGCTCCGGTCCAACACCTTCGAAGCCGAAATGGAGCTATGGAAGAAGATTGTCTACGAGGTCCGGTTGAATATCTCTCCCGGATCCTCTTGCCATTGCACGGAGCCAGGCTGGTTCCGTGTGTGCTTTGCCAATATGTCAGAGGACACATTGGACCTGGCACTGCAACGTTTCAAAGCATTTGTCACTGAATACTACAACGTCACCGAGCTCAATGCTCACCAGCAAACCAGCCGCTTATACCACTCGAGAAGAAGGTCACTCACCAAGTGGGTTTTTCGGCTATCATTCGACGACCGCAGCCCTATTCCGGGTCGTTGAAAGATAGCCTGGTTCGACCACAAAAAACAGGCGGAAAATCATCAAAAGGGATCACATTTTTAGACTACATCGGCCTGTACGTGAAATACTTTTAGCCAGAATTTTTTTGGTTGATTTTTTTTTTATCATTATTATCATTTTTTTCAAATGTACGTAGAAAGTGCACTCGGTCCAGCTTGTGGATTTGAAGTGGCTTTAGGTTCATTTGTAAAACTATTTGATGTGAGTCCCAGAGTGACATTTCGAAACGATAATGGAATGTCCATTGTGATTATGATGTACCACGTTTAATGATTTAAGACCGAACGTACTGTATCTCAGAGATCAATTACATTATTGTATTTCAAATCATGTGACTGGAGTGTGAACTTAATCTCAATCTCTTGCTTAATTGCCACTTGTCATATAGAAATAGCACAAGTTATGCCGCCACCGTAGTTTGCGGCTTCAGAGTAAGACGGTACGGTGTCGACGCATATCATAACCGCCGAAGTTGGCCGGCGGATCTCCACTAATTCTTGGTCGACCGCCATGTATAGCTTTACAATTTCAAGCCGTTTGTGTAGGAAAGTTTATATATTATTATTTGTTAATAAATTATTATAATTTACAATATGCAAGAGATTGTGTACTTTAGGGGCCAAACAATCGGAAACCAATGGAAGTGGAAAGTTTACAATCAGCTGCGGATGTGTGGTTATGATTCCACTAATATTCTACGTGTTTAATAGTGCGTGAGAAACCAATGGAAGTGGAAAGTTTTTGGGATGTTCAAAGAGGTGGGAATATATCTCAGCGCCTACGTAATTAAGGTGAGGAAGAGTTGCTTGCAAGAAAGGTAAAAAAAGGTTCATGATTAAAGGGCGCTCTATGAACTTTCTGGCTGGAAGTGATACGAGTACTTCAAAACTTTGTCTTGTAGAGAGATATACGCGCGGGTTGGTCCCATGAGGAAATGAAGGCTCCATCACCGTGGTATAATTAGAAGTCTCTTTTTGTTTTTGGTCTGGATCACATGCCAATTGGATACATCATTTTTCTACACCATTTTTTTTTCTTCAAGTTATACACGTACATAGTCGAAATCAATCACGAAAATCCGTTAATGAATAGTAAACTACAGGTTGTTGAATTTTCTTATTCTTAGTCTTACGCAATACTATTTTTTTTATGTACATCTCAATACGCTCTCGCATGTATGACGAATTTTCAAGCTAAACACAATTGGTCGGGTGATGGTGAGGAAGTACGTCTTCTTCTTCCGAAAATCTGTTAATGAATAGTGAACTACATAATTAGGTTGTTGAATTTTCCTATTCTTAATCTTACGCGAGACTATTTTTTTCATGTACATCTCAATATGCTCTCGCATGTATGACGAATTATCAAGCTAAACACAATTGGTCGGGTGATGGTGAGGAAGTACTTTTTCAAGCTAAACACAATTGGCCGGGTGATGGTGAGGAAGTACTTCTTCTTCTTCTTCTTCTTCTTCTTCTTCTTCTTCTTCGTACGCGGAAATTAAAACATGACTATGATCATTTGGACTTCAAAATCAAAACTAATTGACAGTGGTTGAAGATGACAAAATTTAATGTTTATGCATCACAATACACAGTTAAGTATATTGCAATGTTGGATTCTATCTCCCTAGATTCTCAACAACACTTTTTTTGAACATAATCGCAAATCATGAAAGTGATCTGCAGAATATATACTAGTAGTCAAAGTAATTTCAGCAAGCTATAGCTAATTTCAAACATTCAAGTATATATCATGCATGCGCATCACTACCCTATGAAACAAAGTATCATGCACCAACTCTTATCTTTAGACTTTTAAGTTTTGAACATACAAGTTATATGGATCCAAACAACGACTACCGAAACTGTGTTTTGTTAATTAACTTTGACTATCACATGATTAGTTACTATTTTAGTTAAGCTTAATTCACTTAGTATCAACAACCACTTCGGACCCATGTGACACAGGTTTTATATTAATTGTTGCCACCCCTTGTTGACAAACACCCTGATAATTAATAAAGTATATGAGAAAAATAATAATGATCTAACCACAAAATTGATCCGGAACTGTATAATAGTTCTACTAAATGATTTACCCATAATATAATGTCTATGTGAAGGAATAATTAATTCTCCTACCATGCCTATTTTAAATTCAGATTACAATTTGGTTATGACTTATTAGGAGGGGAAGGAATTGAGGATTCTTTGTGATTCCAGAAATATATAATTAACTTCCCCAACGGCCCATGATCGTTGCATGTGAAGCAACCAATTAATTAGTTAGTACTCATTATTCATGACGGAAAATATATTGATTATTAAGTTAGATTTTAATTTGAATCAACTAATTAAAATACGAAAGTCGGAATTTTGGTCGATTGTGCATGTGGCCTCAGAAGTACGTACCTGGTTTTTTGCTGCATATACAATTCAGCAATAATCTATACGTACAGTTCAATTCAGATAAACTAATTCTGTTATAGAACTGAAGATCATCAACTGGAAGATCTCAGGTAGGTCTACCATCTTGTGATCTTCATTATTAAGATTTTTCAGCGCGTTTCCGTTAAACTATGTTCTTCAACGAGTACATCCAATCCGATCCTGGGCGGCTGTTGGAAGGGAACTGGTCGTTTGGAGAAGTTTTTAGAACCCATAAACATATAAGTTTGTTTAATTATCAATCACTTTTTTAATTGGACCTCTGACTCAATCCAATCACTTAGTCTTAAAGAAACCTACACTTTGTCTCTTTAATCTTGCTTGGCCAGTTTTGGTGCAGGTAATTTAGCACGGCAATGGTGGAAGAGTAATTATATATAGTCTTTTACTTTATGTTAATTTCATACACAGAGCTGTTAAAACTTACAACAACTTTGGATTCTGGAAATCCACAGTACTTGCATGCCTGCTAGGTTTTAGCGACTTCGATCCACCACGAATTTTTTTAGTGAATTAATGTTGAATTTTCGCTGTTGGAATCCTCCTTTTCCCTCAATAAGTAATGAACACAATGGATAAAACATAACCGACGTTAAGCTTTAATTAGTATATTAAACCTAGATAGACCAACTTAGGCAGTGTTTAAACAGCAATAGCTAATACAGCTAACTAATTAATTGGCATTTCATGCAGACAACGAAAAAATTCACACACATGAAAACCTTTGAGGCTTTGACAAATGAAGTTGTTTCTCGACAAAGTAACAGACACAAACCCTTAAAAGCTATAATGTTGTCACGACTCCAACTTAAATTAGCAGAATTAATCTTTGTTAGTCGAGTTATTTGTCGAATTAATTGTTATATGATATATTTATCGAAATTCGTCACCGCTAAAATTGACTTTTTATAAGTTTTGATTTTGGACTCATTCTTTTCAAAAGTTGTAAAGGGAAATTTTTTTGAGCTCTTCAAGCTGAGTTCGTGGACAAGTTAAAATGTTAAATTTGGAGTAAAAAGTTTTGGTCAATCGGAGTTTGTCGGAAAATTTTTCGTTCAATAAGTTTCGAGATATAAATACTCAATTTCCGATTTTGGAAAGTCAGAAAATTTTCTTTTTCATCAAAATGGGGTCAACACGTGATCAACCCCTCTATTTTTCTCTCTCCCCGACCCCTTTCTCCCCGTGATGGTTGACATTGGCGAAGCACCACCGGCCGACCACCAAATTCGTCAGCCTTGGTGTCAAAATCTTTTCCTTGGCTTCCTCTTCCACTTCCCTAATGTTTCAACCTCTAATTCACGTCAACCACAGTTAACCATCGAAGTAAAAATCTAGGGATTCGGCTCAATTTTGTCGACGGCGCAAGGTTGGGGGTTCTAAAGCCCCGCACTGTCACGAGTCGAACGTGACCTGTCTCAGGTCACGTCGTGGCCTAACAACGGCGACCGACCAACTTAATTTTCTGGCAAAGGTTTCGAATTTCAAAGGTATATTTTGATATTTTCCAGCAAGGTTCTGACTTTGGGTTGTTTTGCAATGTTGTTGGGTTTATTGAGATGAAAATATCTATGTGTGTGTTGTTTAAGTTGGAGCCTGCCGGATTCCAGCCGCCGCCGTGCACGGCGGACACTACCACATATTGACTCATTGCCGGCGACTTTTAAGTCGCCGGCAATGTTTTTGGACATTACCGGCGATTTTTGCCAGAAAAATCGCCGGTAATGTCTTTTTTTTTTGACATTACCGGTATGTCGCGGGCAATGTCTCGATGGTAATGTAAAAAAAAAAAAAAAAAAGACATTACCGGCGACATAAATGAAGTCGCCGGCAATGTCTTTTTTTTTTTTTTTACATTACCATCGAGACATTGCCGGCGACGACATACATTTATGTCGCCGGTAATGTAAAAAAAAAAGAAGACATTACCGGCGATTTTTCCGGCAAAAATCGCCGGTAATGTCCAAAAACATTGCCGGCGACTTAAAAGTCGCCGACAATGAGTCAATATGTGGTAGTGGGAGTTCTAGTGACCCAGAAGAGTCATTTTTCACAGGGAGTTTCTCTAATGGATTCATATTAGTTTTTGAGTAGTTTCATAGATTTTAGGAACTTGCATAATATTTCTATGTATGTTTAGGATTCGGATGCGACTCATCAAATTCGACGCGATCTTTCGATGTGTATCGAGTCAATGCTCACTTTTCTATGAAGCTTGGAGTCATAGCACAACGAAGATGTTTGATATTGCGATGTAGCGGAGTAGCAATGCTTAGGGGGATCGAAAATGGAATGTGAATATTTGGGATACAAATTGTATCAGATTCCTTATATGCTCTAGCTGTACTCGATTAGAATACTATATTAATTAAACTAGATCTTTGATTGGCTTAGGAACACTATGTACGAATTACGAGTTGTGGATAGACTATTGAGTTTCTTACAATCCAGGTGAGTGGACACTTTTATTTTCACTGTCAATTTGCGAGTCTATTCTATACATTTTACTATTATACATTTGCTTGGAGGCACATATGATTTTGTTTTACACATAGCATATCACAGTTGTTGCATCGATGCACTGGCTTCTCGGTTAATCTCCGAAACACTCCGTGAGAGCCGGGGACCTGACCTAAGGATTTATATAGTACCCAGGAGGGTCAGGAACCTGACATGAGCAGTCATAGGGCTTGAAATCGTTTGACCTAAGCCATAGCCTCCACATATCACATAGTATTCAGTAGTCCAAGGAATCCGACCTTGACGTGTATATTTTTAGACTCACATCATTTTATGTATATTCTATAAAGAAAGGAAGAATAGTTATGTTTTTCATTTTAATATGAGCCTTTACTTTTCGTCTACTCACTTTAACGATTTTTATTATTTTATTTGTCTTTCCCTAAGTCTTTCATTGTCAACCGCCCAAGTTGCAGAGTTTCAGCTGAGGTCGGGTGTGCACGTAGTTCATGACATAACAGTATTCACTGTAGGATCCAAGGTTGATCCTGCGAGTTAGTATTTTAGTTTGCATAGTAAGTTTAGATTGTATAACTGTTATGATGTTGAAAACAGTTGTCTATCTTTTATATTTTAGTAGTGAATTAATATGTAGAAAATTTATTTATTTCGTGACACTTGAGTTATGGATCTCTATTTCGATTTTGAGTTAGTGAGTAGAAACTAAGGTTAATAGAATTGTTAGGGCCTAATTCCAATTTAAGTAACTAAGTCGGAATTAGGTCTTTCAAATGTCCTATTTACCAATATCATAGAGGGACATTGAAAAGAAGAAGGCTGATAGAGGCCGGCTAGGTAGAGAAATTAACAGAAGAGTTGTCTAGTTAAACTCTAAACTAATATTAATCAGATGGAAATTATATATGATGTTGTTAATGTCCTTGTTTGGACCTGAAATAAATATTTCATATTGGGCTTGAAATGCTGAAGTCTTGACGAGCGGCCCAGTTAAAAGATGTAGCTTGGCGAGCGGTTGAGTGGAGAAACAGAGTCCGTATCCAGATCAACTTAGGATTGTGGATTCCGGATAGCTGATTCACGCAGCTTAATGTCTATCATACCTTTTTTGTTTCAGATAGGTTTCTTCTAGTGAAGGAGTTGTGATAGCATTAGAACTATATAAAGATAAGACCCGTATGTTGGATGGTGTTAGAGTTATAGTGAGATTCAAAAAGCAAGAGTAGAAGAAGTTCAAGAGAATTGAAAGACGACTACTGAGAATTATATAAAGATAGTAAGAGCATTGTTGAAAGGGTCCCCGATCAAATACAAAAAATTTGCTATACGCAAGTACACCTAGACATCTTGTCAAGAGATTCTATATTTACAGCCAGACGATCAAAGTGCTTGTCACCGAACGAGTGAGAGTATTGGGATTAGAGGAAGCAAGTATTACGACTGGAAGATTGAAGAGCTTGTCACCTATCGAGTGAGAGTTTGGATATCCAAAGGGAGTAGACGCGACTGGAAGGTTGAAGGGCTTGTCACATATCGAGTAAGAGTTTAGATATCTAAGGAAGCGGTGTTCTCAACACATCGTCAGAGAAGTTGCTCTCCTTTGCACTCGTAAAGGGTAGTGTGAGGTATCGATTTCTGCGGCTATGTTAGAGACACATAAACCCAAAGTCTTAGGTTACTAGGCGAGAATGACCCATTCAGGCAAGGTTGGTGCTCTCCTTGTCTTAATCACTTATTAAGAAGTCAGGCAGCTTTACATTCCATATTCCATTGAGAGACGGTGACACGCCAGCATATGAAGTACATACAGGATAAACCGACAACAGCGGTCAAATTGTCCGAACTCAATAAAAGAGATTGCTTTGCGAAAGGATCTCTCCGCGAGAGATATTTTAGCGTCAAACATTTTGGCACGCCCAGTGGGACAACATTTGTGTCTCTAAGTGACAATAGGGGATCCTTACCGAAGGAATTACCCTCTGTGTCACAAACACCCACAACCGGTTTACTTTGAACATACATCTACTCGGTATTGTTCACTAGGTAATCAAGCGGTTGAAATTATCTTCGCTAAGGAATATCATTCAAATATGTCATTCAAATCTTTCAGTGAAGTGGAGATTGCGGAACTTACGTTCTCGGAGTACCTAGCTTACGCGGCTAGGCTCGACGAAGATCAGACTAACTACTACATGGCTCTTGGTGAAAGGATTGAACAACAAGCAACCCTTGTCACTATCCAAGGCGACATAATAGACGCGACATTAGCCGAAATCCAAGCATTACGGGTAGAACTCCATAGAGGTCGGGAGGAGAGAGAGGCAATTGGAGCCCAGGTAGCAAGTCTCGCGGAATGTCAGGATAAATTACGGATAGATATCATGCAAATCTTGGGGTCAAGTTAGGATGAATACCGCCGACATGCGGCGACACTGTCTCAAAGGACAGACAGGGACATAACGTCTCTGATAAAATCCATTTCTGATCTCGCCAGAACGACTAGACAGGCAGAGACTTTCCCACCTGCGTGGGAACAACGGTTAAATAAGTTCATGAACGACTGTGACATACATTTGGCCAAGATGTATGACTCATATGAGACACCGTTTCCTCCCATGTAGAAGGATGATCCAGATGCTTGGCAATGGCCAAAGTACTTGTGACGACCCGAACCAGAATCAGTATAGTAATCGACTTAATCCGCGAGTTTTGCGAGTAATTGAGCATTATCGTAATTAATCGAATTGACGGTTTTGATCACGACTTAATTATCGGACATGAATTTGATTTGGGTTTGTTCTTGGAAAATGTAAAGAATTTGATTTCGAGTCCGTGGGAACTTTCCGAGGATTTTTCGGATAATCGAGGAATATAAAATGAATATTTGAAATTATCACCGAGTTAGTCGTGTTTATCCGTTCGCGTTTGAGTTATCCAAATTGTGGATAGAGTCGAGTCACGACGTATAAATAGCCGAGTAATCGTAAAATTGTCGAAAAAGTGCGAAAATGTGTTGTTTGACTGAGTTGACCGTTCTGGACCGAGTTGACCGAGTCAACCCGTGTTGACTCATTGAGTCACGGAATCGCCGTCGAGGTGGCTGTCGGAATACGGCACGGTTGCCGGATTTCAAGGTAAGGCTTTGAAGCTTAAGGTCTAGGCTTTCATTTGATATATACATGGTGTGATTTGGTTGAGGTTTGATTGGTGAAATGTGGTGGTGAAAATGGCCGGAATCGGGTTTGATGGGAGATGGTTCTCCGGCGTGTTTCCGGTAGGTTCTTGGGTTGGAACAGGTTGGCCTTGAGCTAAGGGTGAAAACCCCCTTGGTTTGAAGCATTTTGGTGGCGGAATGGCGCCGGAATCGGCTGGGAAAGTTTTTCAGCAATTCTTGGCCGTGAACCTTTCGGGGTTGATTTCGAGGTGTTGCCGGCCGATTTGGGTCTTGGTGAAGAAGAGTTTTAGGCTTGGATTGAGGAGGAGAAGCTGTGGTGGTCTTGGTCGCCAACAAATCTCTCTGGTGACGGTGCGCCGCCGGCGGCGGCGGCGGTTAACGGCGGAGCTCCGGTGACCCGTTGACTTTTTGGATTTCGACAAATTTTATGCCGTTTTGCACGTAATCACGCCCCGATCATCGGCTTGAGGTTTTCGAGTTGATTTTGATATCGGATTTTTAGTCGAGGGTTTATGTGGAGAATTTGGCGATTTTCGTCGATTATTTTGTATCCGAGTATATGTTTTCGGAAATGGTTGGTTTCTGAGGTGTGGTACAGAGTACTGAATTGTGATTTTGATCAATTATGTTGTGATTATTCAGGGGATCAAGATCGTACGTTGGGCGAGGGATCTTCCGCTGGATCTCGTGATTAGCGCGTTTGAGCGCTGTGCTATCTGTGAGTGGACTTTTATTTACACTGTCATATCGAGTTCTTGATTTCAATATTTATTTCCAGTACAGTATTAAGATTATTTATTGTTTTTGGAGGTATTGTTTTATGTTTTATATGGTGATGACATTTACTTAGCATCGATGCATTGGTTACTCGGCTAATCACCGGTAGTCCAGTTCCAGGGTTGAGATTTGCCTAGTCTATCACCGTCAGGCTTGAGAGATTCGCCTGACCATCGGGCTTGAGAGATTCTCTTGACACCTCCATTTATTTAAAGAACTCGCTTTGTTTTATGATATATATATATGGTGAAAGGCATATGATTATTTTTGTCAACTCACTCTAACGATTTTATTTTCCTTTCCCCTGGACTTTTCGGTTTCCGTGCCCAGTTTGCAGTTCGGATTCTGGTGTCTCACGTCGCAGTCGGATGCTTAGTGTTCGAGCTACCTTTCTTTTCCAGTAGGTTTCTTGTTTTGCCTACTGTTGTATATTTATGTATATATACACTAGAGGTCGCTCTGATTACTCTACTGTTATACTTTCATATGATTTTCCCCGGATTTCTGTAAAGTACATTTTTTATTTATTACTTTACATTATTGTTATGATATTGAGAAATCCGGATGGGATTGGTGCCCACGGTTTGGCTTTTGTGGCATATGATGAAGTGTGTTTTCGGGTGCAGGTAAACACGAACTTGCAATATCATATCCCCTGCTGGAGCGACTGTTTTCTCAGGTTCAGCTGATCCAGAGATTTGTGGGGCATGGTTGGTTCAGGTTGAATGCGTCTGTGAGCGTCTGCGTTTCACTCCTGAGCAGATGACAGTGGCATCAGTTGGGTTACTTGAGTCTGATGCATACTTCTGGTGGGTTAGTGATACTAACCATTACTAAGCACTAAATTAACATTTAACACTCAACAGTAATACGTCAATTAAAACCCTTTTTGGTAGATGTAGCATTGGTAAATAAGGATCGTTCTTAACCGGGGATTGATGGTGCATACATAACTATGCTAGGTTTATATGGGGGTGCGAGTTTTTGGTTACTAAATTCTTACAAATTTTAAGGTAAAACATCCTAAACTAATATATTTACAAGGATCGACTCATCTTTCACCTAACTCTTTAGAACCTACCAAATTACATGCAACCTATTAGTTCTAAGTCTTTAGCTACTAATTTCATGCATATCTCTTGAAAGTAAAGTGTAGGGATTTCCCTAACACTTCCATCGATTTAAGGTGGGATTGCCCTGCAATAAATCAAAGCGTTAAGCACAAAATATCACATGAAAGCTAAAGATCAAAACGGGGGAGATCACATGAACTTGATAAAATTACAAACCAAAAATACTTCAACAAATTTTTCCATACAAACCAAGAAATAACACAAGAAGTAAAGAGTATAACTCACGATTACACTTTTTGATGTCGGGATTGCCCTAGTCTACTTGATGTAATCGTTCCTTCAAAGGATGAAGAGAAGCACTAAGGATTGCCTTGAATACTTCGGTGGAGGAAGGGAGTTGATGAGCTTTGGAGTGGACGGCTTCTTGGTATTCCTTGGAGAGATTTTTGGACATGAGGAGGTGTTTTAGGGCAGAGCTTCGGCTATATGGTGAGTGATGATGATGAATGAGTCGAGCTCCCCTTTATATAGGAGAAGGGTAGGGTTTTTCCTACCAAAACAATGATTCCTAGCAAATCCAGGGAAATCTGACCAACTGTAGTAAAACACGTTTTCCTGGAGTTGTAAAATTTGAAAAATTCTAATTCTTGTTGAGTTGGAAAGCTTATTCAAAGGGCTATAAAATCCATATAAGGAACACCATATTTGGAATTGAATTGAATTTCCTACGGATTTTAGAAATTGTATGACCTGGCTGCCCTGTTTTCTTCTTCTTCAAGGAAAAAGAAATCTTCAAATCTTGCATTCCTTATTCCATAATAATTCTTGGCCGAATCTAGCATATTCTTACACATATTTTGGCCCTCAAATCAGGTCTGAAAATTCATATAATATCTCCCAAAATTCGTCCATTATATGCTCCATATATTCCGCCATATTTGCTCTTTCCTGGATTGCGCAGGAGAAATGTCTTCAACTTTTTGTCCACCATTTTGGCATCCATTTCATTTGGCATTTGGTCTTCAATTCTTGACACCATGTGGGAATGCGTTTTAGTAACCATTTGAAGACCATTCCTCGGACCATTTCTTCTCTGGAATTAGGAACTTTTCTCCTTATCCCGCTTTTAGCTCTGAAACGCCTCCTTTATTATTTCCTCATTTAATTCTACCTAAAAACATAAAGTAAGTTAGAAACATATTTACTAAGTATAAAACAAAGTTAAATGTAGAGAGAAAGACATTAAGAATCAAGCATAAAATGCGTAGATCAAATTCCCCCACACTTAGACTTTGCTAGTCCCTTAGCAAATACAAAACAAAACTACGGACTCGAAAAATCAAAGTGAATCAATAAAGGAAAATGTCATACATTATTCACAAACACTTAGATGTTTCTTCGTTTCAAAGCCGCAAATTCTCATGTAATCATGTTTTAAAATGCAAGAAAACACTAAGTAAAACAAAACTAAGCCCTTAGTTGAATTTGTCTCAGAAATTCTTAAAGTATATGGCAAATTAAGCATGAATGTTCATAGAATTCAATAGAGAATAGAGATATAATCATGTTATGAACAAGTAAGACATGGAGAAAACAATGGTGATTTTAAGTCTGTGCATGCTTCGAATAAAGTTCAAATCAACTCACATGGATGCTCTCATCATATTTCCACACATGCAAAAAGGGTTCTCTCAAAGTGTTTAAATATGCAACGAAATGGAATCAACTACTTGCACAAATGAATCAAAACCATATGCTTACTCATGCAACTTACTCCACAGATTGAAGGCTACTTATCTTAAGGATCAAAAATGACTTTTAAGGGTTGTAATGGGGCTTAGGCTAAGGCATTCAAAAATATGGATATGTGGTGGTTAAGAACATTCAAAAGACTTAGTCAAAGCACTAAAAACTTCATAAATTTCGTTCATCCTCCTCTCACCAACATCACCATGGTCAAATCCTACGTACACGGGCCAGATTTCATCTTGTTGGATCCTAACTTCATTCTAAACTTCCCTTGAGCTTTTGTAGGCAGGACAAATGCCATATTTCTTCACTTTTGGGCCTTCAATTCAATACAAACTCCAAATCCACAAGTATGGGGGACATTAATCCAAACAATGTACACTAAAAACCTATTGCCGGAGAGCTTTTGATTTTTTGATTTTTACTCTTTTCTTTTTCTTACTCTCAATTTTTTTTCTTTTCGTCTTTCTATTTTCGGCAATTGCAAACTTTTTTTAAGGTATTTGGACAAGTCTATCCCCATACACGCATCTCCTCATGATCTTCACACCATCTCCATGATTCTAGCTTTAAAAATCCCCACCAAGTCTTTTGAACAAGAGTACGGATATTCTACACTAGGTTAAAGTGTTTAGATATGTATGGTAATGAAAGAAAGGCATAATGTGGGCTCAAATGGGTTATCTAGGGGTGTCGCAACTCGTGCGCACAAATGGGACACATGACTATTTGGCGAAGTGGTGGATATCCTAAGTGCCTTTAATCACATCTAAAATCAGAGTATTTATCAACTTAAAAGCTTTGCAAATCTAGATGAGTAAGTTCTAGTATTCTCTAGTTCATTGAAATCTATGACAAACAATTAGATGAGGCATGTTTTATTTTTGAAACCATTATGCACGAAATTCACTCTCAAAAGAATAATGTAGGCTCAAAAACTCACTTTTATGGTTTGTATGATTTAAAACTCATTCTAGCATGCGAAATCTATACCATGTTTATGCAAACCATATCCACTACATGTCATGACAATCAAAATATCTCAATTAGCACTAGAAATCTCATGCAACGCCATATGTTTATACTTTTATGTCTAATTCTCATCATAGACTAATTAAGGGCATCCTAAAAACTCTTTAAAACACTAAATTAAACAAAAAGACTCACAACAATTTTTTTAGGGCATCATCCACCGGAAAGTTCCATTGTCCGCCTGTTTTTACAATTTATGACTCAAATAAGTTGTAAACCCCTCCCCCACACTTGAACTCTACATTGTCCTCAATGTACTAAAGTAAAACATAGAATCAAGCATGAAGAATAAGATTTACGAAAAATCTAACTAAGAAAAATAAAAGCTACAAAAATTAAAAAGAGAAAAAGGGAAGAGAAAGCAAATCTGGTTTGTAGACTCCTCCGTTGGGTTGCCTCCCAACAAGCACTTGTTTTTTAACATCTTACAGCCTAGATGTGTTGCTTTCTTTTATGTTTAATGAACAGCTTGTCTTGGAGGTCCAACTCCTCCATTTTTGCCTTCCACTTTTCAGCTTTTATGTTCTGACCTCCGTGCATTTGAGCTTTAATTCCCAACAATTTAGAAATCATAATTTTGTGATCTTTATATGGATGGAAACTAGACATCCAGAGCTTTCAAACCATATAAAGAACTCCATCTAACTCCAATCGAGTTGAAAGTTATGGATTTTCGAATTTGACTGTTCTTTTTTGACCGAAGCGGCGAATTTATGAAAACACTTGGAGCACGTTCCTCCATCGTATCCTTCAAAACTCAACAAACATCAAATCTAATGGAAAAATTCATGAAATGAAATGATGAATATGATGCATGATGATGCAACTATGTAATAAATGACATGATATGCAAAGATGTATATGCATCCTAAATATTACAAAAATCGAGCAGCCTGAGCATGACTCCTTGCATAATTTCTCTAGAATTAATTACATGTTGGAACTAACTGAAATTTTACGACTATAAACTAGACACATATACAAACATGTCATAAAAGTGTCAGAATTTTCTTTGACTTGAAACTATGTCAGATAAATCACACAAAATAGCCTATTACCCAGCTCCGATTTGACTATCTAAAACTAAAAATAAAATTAACATTGTACAAAATATGAAATGGTTAGAGTATGGTTAGTTTTCTTTACAAAGTTCAATTTCGACATGTATGCACAAGTATTGTCTAAATTGAGTACGCCAATGATTTAAAGAGAGTACACTAGCTTAATCTTTACGTCGTTCAATGGACGTGCGACTCGCGCGATAAAGTATGAAATTTCAATCAAATGACCTTGGTTCAATCGAAAAACATGGCCAGTTAGAGATAGAGATAACGCGAGAGGCAAGACTAATTTCGACAATATACCCCGAGGCTAACCGGGCCAATGGTATATACTCTATTGGTGTAAGTCTTTCTTAGATCCAGAACCTGTCACCAGTCATAACCCATTCTAGACACCATGTCCGACATTCAGCCAATCTTTCAAAAATTTACACTCCCTCAAGTCCTTTGTAGACTCTGCCCTCAATCTCATGTCCATAACTTCACTTAGGTTATGATATGCGGTGATGAAATTCACACATCATGAGGGGTTAAGAAGATAAACAAGGAAAAGAAGCGCCATCTATTCCAAAGAGTGTGACTTAATCAACCAAACTTATGTACTAAATTTAAATCAAAGACTACCTTTAAAAATGTATACATGGCTGTAAAAATACAATATGAACAAGTGTTAGTACATAATTTATAAACAAATTTCGTGGCTTTTATATACATACTATATATTTGCACAATTTCACATATTTACAAACATAACACATGCAATTCCAGATTCGTGGAAACTTGAGCACAGCTGCCTGTCAATTTTTACCAAAATTATTGGCTTAGCCGAATGCAATGAAATTTTACAGGCACAAACTAGACACGTACCCAAACAATCCTGCAAATTTTCAGATTTTTATGAGACCTGTAGCTATGTCAAATAATTTACAAAAAATAGGGTAGTGCACAGTTCCGAAAACAGAAAAATATGAACATATTGTACGAGCATAATCACACAATTCTTTACAATCCCCGGCAACGGCGCCAAAATTGATACTCATCATTAATAAATACTAAATTAACATTTAACACTCAACAACAATAAGTCAATTAAAACCCTTTTTGGTAGATGTAACATTGGTAAATAGGGATCATTCTTAATTCTTAGCCGGGGATTGAGAGTGCATGCATAACTATGCTAGGTTTAAATGGGGGTGCAAGTTTTTGGTTACTAAATTCCTACAAATTTTAAGGTAAAACATCCTAAACTAATATATTTACAAGGATCGACTCATCTTTCACCTAACTCTTTAGAACCTACCAAATTACGTGCAACCTATTAGTTCCAAGTCTTTAGCTACTAATTTCATGCATATCTCTCGAAAGTAAAGTGTAGGGATTGCCCTAACACTTCCATCGATTTAAGGTGGGATTGCCCCGCAATAAATCAAAGCGTTAAACACTAAATATCACATGAAAGCTAAAGATCAAAACGGGGGAGATCACATGAACTTGATAAAATTACAAACCAAAAATACTTCAACAAATTTTTCCATACAAACCAAGAAATAACACAAGAAGTAAAGAGTAGAAATCATGGTTACACTTTTTGATGTCGGGATTGCCCTAGTCTACTTGATGTAATCGTGCCTTCAAAGGATGGAGAGAAGCACTAAGGATTTCCTTGAATACTTCGGTGGAGGAAGGTAGTTGATGAACTTTGGAGTAGACGGCTTCTTGGTATTCCTTGGAGAGATATTTGGACGTGAAGAGGTGTTTTAGGGCAGAGCTTCGGCTATATGGTGAGTGATGATGATGAATGAGTCGAGCTCCCCTTTATATAGGAGAAGGGTAGGGTTTTTCCTACCAAAACAATGATTCCTAGCAAATCCGGGAAAATCTGACCAACTGTAGTAAAACACGTTTTCCCGGAGTTGTAGAACTTGAAAAATTCTAATTTTTGTTGCGTTAGAAAGCTTATTCAAAGGGATATAAAATCCATATAAGGAACACCATATTTGGAATTGAATTGAATTTCCTACGGATTTTAGAAATTGTATGACCTGGCTGCCCTGTTTTCTTCTTCAAGGAAAAAGAAATCTTCATATCTTCAAATCTTGCATTCCTTATTCCATAATAATTCTTGGCCGAATCTAAAATATTCTTGCACATATTTTGGCCCTCAAATCAGTCTGAAAATTCATATAATATCTCCCAAAATTCGTCTATTATATGCTCCATATATTCTGCCATATTTGCTCTTTCCTAGATTGTGCAGGAGAAATGTCTTCAACTTTTTGTCCACCATTTTGGCATCCATTTCATTTGGCATTTGGTCTTCAATTCTTGACACCATGTGGGAATGCATTTTAGTAACCATTTGAAGACCATTCCTCGGACCATTTCTTCTCTGGAATTAGGAACTTTTCTCCTTAGCCCGCTTTTAGCTCCAAAACACCTCCGTTATTATTTCCTCCTTTATTTCTACCTAAAAACATAAAGTAAGTTAGAAACATATTTACTAAGCATAAAACAAAGTTAAATGTAGAGAGAAAGACATTAAGAATCAAACATAAAATTCATAGATCAGTTAGCACCGATAGAGTTCCGGTTGATACTCCGTGGACATTATCCAGGGATTTGTTTATGCGAAGATACTTCAACCAGGCTACACAGCAGCGGAAGTATGAGGAGTTCACTAATTTGAGACAGGGTAGCATGTCAATACTTGAGTACCGGGACAGATTTACTCGCTTATCTCGGTTTGCTCGTGACATGGTGGCTACAGAGGAAGCCAAGTGCCGAAGATTTGAGCTGGGCTTGAACCTGAACATCAAGGGGACACTGACTACGATGCCTCGGAACAACTTTGATGAGTTTGTTAGTGCCGCACTTCGAGGCGAGGATATCGAGAAGGAAAGGGAGATGAGATTCCAGTCTCGACGATTTGAGGAGGGTGGACCGAGTCAGGGACCTTCCAAGAGGCTGAGTTCTGACACTTCCAGATCGGCATCATCATCTGGCAGTGGACCATATAGACCACCAGCTAGTACAGCTAGACAGAGACAGAGATGGAGGAGGGATCGACCACAGAGACCGCTGTCTAGTGGGAGTTCGGGCGGTTCCAGCTATCCTCAACATACCGGTGACACTTTTGCCGTATCGAGGGAGTATCCTCTGTGTAATCTCTGCAACAGCCATCATCTTGGTCCATGTCAGCGAGGTCCTGTTGTTTGCTATCGTTGTGGCCAGGAGGGTCACTATGCGAGGGAATGTTCCAGCTTGCTGGTGTTGGTGGACAGGCGGCTCAGAGTTCAGGAGGAGAGCGAGGTACACTTCTGGGGCTTGACCAGTACAGTCTTCTGGTCAGGGCAGACAACAGAGTCACCCTCAGCGTAGATGGCCAGCCGGGCAGACTAGGGTTCATGTCATGTCATTGCGTGAGGGCAGAGCTTCACCGGAGGTTGTTATTGGTACGTTGCATGTTTTTGGCTATCTAGTACTTACTTTGCTAGATCCAGGTGCTACGCATTCATTCATATCATATAGATTATCATCTTTAGCTACTATGCCTACATCTCCACTTCTGGGGTTTTGGAGAGTGTTGTATCCATCCGGTGAGGTTGTGAGTATTGGTTGGGTGTATAGGGATTGTAAGATTTTTGTTGGAGGTTATGGTTTAGCCGTGGATTTGTTATTGCTGGATATCGTCGACTTTGATGTGATTTTGGGTATGGACTTCTTTGAGACACATTGGGCTATGTTCGATTGTCACAAGAAGGATGTTGTGTTTCAACGACCAGGTTTCCCTGAGATATTGTTTCGCGGTGAGAAGAATACTTCATTGCCATGTGTGATTTCAGTGATGAAGGCCGAGCGGATGATGAAGAAGGGTTGTGTTGCCTATTTAGCTCATGTTGTGGATACTACGACTTCTGTGCCAGACATTGGTGATATTGAGGTGGTTTCCGAGTTTCCAGATGTGTTTTCGGAGGAATTACCGGGTATTCATCCAGTTCGAGAGATCGATTTCACCATTGAGCTTTTACCCGGTAATTCCTCCAGTTCGAGAGATCGATTTCACCATTGAGCTTTTACCGGGCACTGGACCCATATCTCAGGCACCTTATCGTATGGCGCCAGCGGAGTTGAAGGAGCTACATATTCAACTTCAAGAGTTGCTAGAGAAAGGTTTCATATGACCCAGTGTATCACCGTGGTATGCTCCTGTGTATTGTTTGTGCGGAAGAATGATGGTTCTATGCGGTTGTGTATTGATTACCGGAAGCTGAATCAGGTCACCGTGAAGAACAAGTATCCGTTGCCGCGGATTAGCTCAAGGGAGCTTCAGTCTTTTCGAAGATTGATCTGAGTTCCTGATACCATCAGTTGAGGATCAGAGAGTCAGATGTAGCTAGGACAACTTTCAGATCACGGTTCGGGCATTATGAGTTCTTGGTTATGCCGTTTGGGTTGACCAATGCCCTCGCAGCTTTCATGGACTTGATGAACCAGGTGTTCAGGCGATTTTTGGATAAGTTTATGATCGTGTTCATCGACGACATCCTGATTTACTCCAGGAGTGTGGGCCAGCACAAGAAATATTTGCGAGCTGTTTTGCGGACTTTGTGGGACAATCTGTTATTTGCGAAGTTCAGCAAGTGTGAATTTTGGTTGGATAGAGTGAAGTTTTTGGATCACGTGATATCGGCTGAGGGAGTCAGCGTGGATCCTGACAAGATTGAAGTCGTGTTGAATTGTAGTAGACCTACCACCATACGAGAGATTAGGATTTTCTTGGGTTTGGCAGGTTATTATCAGCGCTTTGTGCATGATTTTTCATTGATTGCCACTCTACTTACCAAATTGACGAAGAAAGGCGTCAAGTTCGAGTGGTCTGACGCATGTGAGGAGAGTTACTTGCTCTTGAAGGAAAAGTTGACTACTGCACCGGTTTTGACCCTACCTGATGACTGTGGAGAGTTTGTGGTTTACAGCGATGCATCGAAATTGGAACTTGGTTGTGTTTTGATGCAGCATGGCAGAGTGGTGGCTTACGGTTCCAGGCAGCTAAAACCACATGAAGTTAACTATCCTACACACGATTTGGAGTTGGCTGCTATTGTATATTGTATTAACTTTGAAGAGTTGGAGACACTATTTGTACGAAGCTTAGTGCAAGATATACACAGATCACAAGAGTCACTTATTTGCGCACGCAGCCAGACTTGAATATGAGGCAGCGCAGATGGATGGAGTTGATTAATGACTATGATTGCACTTTCGAGTACCATCCAGGAAAGGCTAATATTGTTGCTGATGCACTCAGTCGGAAATCTGGAGCTTCATCTTTTCATGTGTGTGTGGCCAGAGTTTCCATGTTAGCCGAGTTACGGGCTACGAGACCTGAGTTTGAGTGGGATTATGATGGAGCCTTGTTGGCTAGCTTCCAGGTTCGACCGGTATTGGTTGATCAGGTTCGGGAAGCTCAGGATACAGATTCCTATCTGTTGGACAAGAAGACCATGATTCAGAATGGTGTGCCAACAGAGTTTCGGTTGAGTGATGATGGTACATTGCTATTCAGAGGCAGATTATATGTACTCAGGGACGAGGGTTTAAAGAAAGAGATTTTAGACAAGCTCATTGTTCTGCTTATGCGATGCATCCCGGCGGTACGAAGATGTTTCATACACTCCGAGCTTATTATTGGTGGCAAAATATGAAGAGGGAGATTGCCGCATATGTGAGCAGATGTCTTATTTGGCAGCAGGTTAAAGCAGAGAGGCAGAAGCCTGCAGGAAATTTATAGCCCTTGGAGATTCCGGTTTGGAAGTGGGAGCACATTACCATGGATTTCTTGTATCAGTTACCGCGTACTTCTGCTGGTAACACAGGTATTTGGGTTATTGTTGACCGTTTGACGAAATCCGCTCATTTCCTTGCACTTCCGGGGAAGATTTCAGTGGGCAGATTGGCAAAGCCGTATTTGGCGGAGATCGTTCGTCTGCATGCGGTGCCTGTATCCATTGTTTCTGACTAGGAAAGTCAGTTTACTTCAGAGTTCTGGCAGGCATTGCAGCGAGCCTTGGGTACTAGATTGCATTTCAGTACATTTTTTCATCCTCAGACTGATGGGCAATCTGAGAGGACTATTTAGACTCTCAAGGATATGTTGCGGTCTTGTGTTTTCAGTTCAGAGGAAATTGGTACCAGCAACTACATTTAATTGAGTTTGCTTACAACAACAGTTATCATGCCAGTATTGATATGGCACCGTATGAGGCTCTATACGGGAGGCAATGCCGCACTCCATTGTGTTGGAGTGAGGTGGGCGAGCGATGGTTTATTGGCCATGATCTGGTGAAGAGCACCATGGAGGATATTCAGATTATCCGGGATAGATTGAAGATTGCCCAGGATCGCCAAAAGAGTTATGCGGACGTGAGAAGAAAGAGTCTCGAGTTCGAGGTGGGCGATTGGGTCTTCCTAAAATTATCTCCTTGGAGGGGAGTTGTACATTTTGGGAAGCGTGGCAAGCTTCGACCACGGTACATTGGTCCGTACGAGATCACAGAGAGGGTTGGTGTTGTGGCTTACAGATTAGAGTTGCCTTCTGAGATGGCTTGAGTACACGATGTTTTTCATGTCTCGATGTTGCAGAAGTATATTCCAGATCCATCACATGTGTTAGCGCCACATCAGCTTCCTATCCGGGAAGATTTGACATATGTGGAGGAGTCGGTACAGATTCTCGATCGACGTGAGCAGGAGTTGAGGCACCGAGTCATACCGCTTGTGAAGGTGTTATGGCAGAATCATTCAGTTGAGGAAGCCACATGGGAGACCGAGCAGCGTACGCGAGAGCAGTATCCACATCTGTTTACCTAGCAAGTACGTAAATTTCGAGGTCGAATTTTTTTTAGGGGGGTAGATTTGTGACGACCCGAACTAGAATCGGTATAGTAATCGACTTAATCTGTGAGTTTTGCAAGTAATCGAGCATTATTGTAATTAATCGAATTGACGGTTTTGATCACGACTTAATTATCGGACACGGATTTGATTTGGGTTTGTTCCTGGAAAATGTAGAGAATTTGATTTCGAGTCCGTGGGAACTTTCCGAAGATTTTTCGGATAATCGAGGAATATAAAATGAATATTTGAAATTATCGCCGAGTTAGTCGTGTTTATCCGTTCGCGTTTGAGTTATCTGAATTGTGGATAGAGCCGAGTCGTGACGTATAAATAGCCGAATAGTTGTAAAATTGTCGAAAAAGTGCGAAAATGTGTTGTTTGACCGAGTTGCCCGTTCTGGACCGAGTTGACCGAGTCAACCCGTGTTGACTCAGTGAGTCACGGAATCGCCGTCGAGGTGGCTGCTGGAATACGGCACGGTTGCCGGATTTCAAGGTAAGGCTTTGAAGCTTAGGGTCTGGGCTTTCATTTGATATATACATGGTGTGATTTGGTTGAGGTTTGATTGGTGAAATGTGGTGGTGAAAATGGCTGGAATCGGGTTTGATGGGAGATGGTTCTCCGGCGTGTTTCCGGTAGGTTCTTGGGTTGGAACAGGTTGGGCTCGAGGTAAGGGTGAAAACCCCCTTGGTTTGAAGCATTTTGGTGGCGGAACGGCGCCAGATTCGGCCGGGAAAGTTTTTCGGCGATTCTTGGCCGTGAACCTTTCGGGGTTGATTTCGAGGTGTTGCCGGCCGATTTGGGTCTTGGTGAAGAAGAGTTTTAGGCTTGGATTGAGGAGGAGAAGCTGTCGTGGTCTTGGTCGCCGAAAAATCTCTCTGGTGACAGCGCGCCGCCCTCAACGGCGGTGGTTAACGGCGGAGCTCCGGTGACCCGTTGACTTTTTGGATTTCGACAAATTTTATGCCGTTTTGCTCGTAATCGTGCCCCGATCATCGCCTTGAGGTTTTTGAGTTGATTTGGATATCGGATTTTTAGTCGAGGGTTTATGTGGAGAATTTGGAGATTTTCGTCGATTATTTTATATTCGAGTATATGTTTTCAGAAATGGTTGGTTTCTGAGGTGTGGTACAGAGTACTGAATTGTGATTTTGATCAGTTATATTTTGTGATTATTCAGGGGATTGAGATCGTACGTTGGGCGAGGGATCTTCCGCCGGATCTCGTGATTAGCACGTTTGCGCGCTGTGCTATCTGTGAGTGGACTTTTATTTACACTGTCGTAGCGAGTTCTTGATTTCAATATTTATTTCCAGTACAATATTAAGATTATTTATTGTTTTTGGAGGTATTGTTTTATGTTTTATATGGTGATGGCATTTACTTAGCATTGATGCATTGGCTACTCGGCTGATCACCGGTAGTCCAGTTCCAGGGTTGAGAGATTCCCCTGATGTGCCCACTAGGCTTGAGAGATATCACTGTCGGGCTTGAGAGATTCGCCTAACCGTCGGGCTTGAGAGATTCGCCTGACACCTCCATTTATTTTAAGAACTCGCTTTGTTTTATGATATATATATATATATGGTGAAAGGCAAATGATTATTTTCGTCCAATCACTCTAACGATTTTATTTGCCTTTCCCCTGGGCTTTTCGGTTTCCATGCCTAGTTTGCAGTTCGGATTCTGGTGTCTCACGTCGCAGTCGGAGGCTTAGTGTTCGAGCTACCTTTCTTTTCCAATAGGTTTCTTGTTTTGCCTACTGTTGTATATTTATGTATATATATACACTAGAGGTCGCTCTGATTACTCTATTGTTATACTTTCATATGATTTTTTCCCGTATTTCTGTAAAGTACAGTTTTTATTTATTACTTTACATTATTGTTATGATATTGAGAAATTCGGATGGGATTGGTGCCCACGGTTTGGCTTTTGTGGCATAGGATGAAGTGTGTTTTTGGGTGCAGGTTAATGGCAATTTCACGTTATAGCGAAACTCTGCCGAAATTTTTGTGGTTTTTGCAAGTTCGTGTTTTCAGAAGGGGTTTGATTCCGGTTTAGGAAACTAAATAGGGGTTGGGTTCTTTCAGTACTACCGACATCAAACCTTCCAGACTTTCTCTAGTGATAATGATTCCAATGCGACAACACATTTAGCATATTTCACACTATAATTAGGGCAGTTTGCCGATAATGATGGACTCAAGTTAAGAGTCTTTGGATCATCTTTGTCAGGATCGGCCCTCGTATGGTATACGAGATTAGAAAAGGGTTCGGTCAACAAGTGGAAGGATATGGAGGCTTTATTCATAGACCACTTTAGAACGGCTAGACCTGAAACTAGTGTTGGAAAGTTGGCTTCCTTGAGCCAATCGGCAACATAAAGTCCAGTCACCTTCCTGCACCGTTTCCGGTCAGAATATAATCTATGAAAGACTCCACTAGGTGAAGAGGAGGTAGTAGAGATGGCCAAGAATGGTTTGGAGGATACGTACCACCAACTGTTCTTGAATAGTAAGTACTTTTCCTTGAACGAGCTTATCACAGCTGTAACTAGAGCTTACAACACCATGCAAGAAAGAGACAACAGAAGGAATGCGTCTAAGGGAACGTACATTGCTAGGTCTTACGATAGACCAAAGCCAAAAACGGTGGCTTATATAGAAGACATAGACGACCAAGATTCAGACTCTGATGGAGAACAAGTGGTAGCAGTGGATTTATCGACAAAGAAAGTTTTAAAACTCTTCAATCTTCAAAAGAGTAAGGGCCCCATCAAGCTTTCGACAGTGGCTTTCACTAAGCCAGAGTTCGAAACATACACGTACGACGCTAATATGGCTCATGAGATCTTGGATGAGCTCTATGGCATGCGAGCTGTCAAAGCAGATTTTGGACCTCCTACGGCTGAGCAGTTAAAAGGTAAAAAATATTGCAAGCTCCATGGAGCATGTAATCACATTATGAAGGACTGCATCAAGTTGAAAGATCAGATCCAAAAGTGGATCAATGAAGGAAGACTAGAACTAGAAGGAGCGACCAAGGCAGCTACATTAGTAGATTCAAAACCCTTCCCATTGCCTCAGGTTAATATGATTGATATCAGATGGTCATCACCTGATAGTTGTATTGGAGGCGTGGAAGATTGGGATATGCTAGTCTTTTTATGGAAGATTGGGATATGCTAGTCTTTTTATCTTATTCTTTCCCGTATGATAAGATGGAAGAGATCTTGGACCGGCTGTGTGAAATAGGGTTGATCTTTTATTGTTTTCCCGTAAATAATTTGCAACACTTACTGTTTGCCCAGAAGGCTTGGACATTTTCTTCTTAAGAGCTTGTATGGCAACAGTCACGTCTGGTTCTTGGGCGTGCTGTTGATTATAAGAAGGAAGGGTTAGCTAGACACAATATAACAAATTGCTAATATATGTGGCACATTTGAGTGTAAGAGGTATACTTGTGGTCAGGGAGTTCTACTCGTGTTCTTGTACAGCTTCTATATAACCGCCAAATCTTCTTCATTCGAGAACCTTTTGCCAAAATCGCAAAAGATGGTGGAAAAACTAGTAAGCGGTCCTATGTGTCGTATATCTTCCCAAAGCTGGGAGCGCCATATTCAGTACGACTAGGTGACTGATTGAGAAATCATGAGTGGCTTCGTCAATTCAGGAATAACCACCTTTGAAAAGCCAAAATGTTCATCATGCATATCCGGTGTTGAAGGATGACTTCTGCCTCGCCAAAGAGTATATTTGTTCACAGAACAAGTAAGGGGCATGGGGGCATCTTGGATGAGCCCGAGTTGTCTCAAGAAATGGTTTGGAGAAGAGCTCATACCCGGGGCTAGAAGAATCAGGGATTGGCAGGTTCTTGCATATATGACATTGAAGGAAAAGGTTCCTAGCAAGGTCATCTTGCTCTGGCGAGGGCATAAATCCACTCGCAAGACTACCAGGGTAATGACGATTTAGAATCACTTCAACTGCTGTGGTTGGAAAGTCTTTATACGAGCAAATGTGGTTGAAGCAAAGTAGATAGGACCATGCTCTAGTCCTAGTTGGTGCAGATACCAAGGTCTGGCCCAGAAGCTTGTGTTCTTCAAAAGAGGAACTGTTGCAGGGCGAAAGAAAGGGAAGTACATCCGCAACCATAACTCTACCATCTAGAGTGGCCCTGGTTGATTAAGGTCGAGCTTTGAGAGGACGACTTGCCTCAGACCATATTAGATGTAGGCGAGAACGGATTCAACCAAGTCCAGTTGTTCTCGATTGAAAAGGCATTCGGCGAGGTTGGTCCAACATCTGTTGATCTTTGCAGAAGAAGGAAAGGAGATGTACTTTGATAGCCAATATTCCAAAAAGGCTATGCCTCCTAGGTCAGTGTCTTTTTTCTCCTGTGCAAAATGCTTAACCCAGGAAGAGTAGGAAGAATGATGATTCAGGGAGGCTTGAACTGGTGTCCCGATTTGGTGATTATGTAACCAGAAGTTTTCAAATGCTGGAACTCCAAAAAGGGTATATAAATTAAGAATAGTAATGCTCACATCACCATAGGAAAGGCGGAAGCAGTTGGCGGTGCAATCCCAAAAGCACATGGTTGTAGCGAACGGTGCTCTGTTGCCACCAGCTGGGAGTGAAAAACACAAATTGATGAGTTGGGTGATGCCGACGGCTTCCCATCGATCAATATCTTGTCCGCGACGGTGCCGGTACAAAGCGAGATCCTGTGCGTTTGGGTGCGGCCATTTCCTAATTAAATAAAGAGTATCTTTGTTTGTCCATTATTTGGGTTCTGCCTTAGGATGTTCTTGGAATATCAAGGCTAAGTTGCAAAGGGGATGGCGGAGAAGATTAAAAAATTCTGGATTGATTGGAGTGTCCAGAAAAGGACCAAGTAGGCCAATGCCTTCATTTGGGTCAACATTTAAGGAGATGACTGCCTCTGGGTTTCATTGATTGGCGACGGCTTTGAGGTGTCTAGAGAAATTCTCAACGTTACGGTATGAGTAAAGAATGGAGATGTCTTTATGTGGAGGCATGTTTTAATCGGAATAGATGGACGACGACGAGAATGAAAGGGCTTAGCTTTTGGCTAGGGAGGCTGAAAGATTAGGATCAAGGCAAATGAGAAAGTCTTGTTGGGGAATGAGATTTTGTTGATGTGGACTGGTGCTTTTATATTACATCAATCGAGTGATGCAACTTTTTAGAGGAGTTGTGTAACGTGGCACTTGCGTGTGATATTACCGTTTGGTTTAACAGCGCGTTATTCGGGTAATATTCAAGTCTTTTCGCTTACACATGTAATTTAAACTCAAGACTTGAGGGGCAATGTTTGGACCTGAAATAAATATTTCGTATTGGGCTTGAAAGGCTGAAGTCTTGGCGAGCGACCCAGGATGAGCTGAAGTCTTGGCGAGTGGCCCAGTTAAAAGATGTAGCTTGGCGAGCGGTTGAGTGGAGAAACAGAGTCCATATCCATATCAACTTAGGATTGTGGATTCCCGATAGCTGATTCACGTGGCTTAATGTCTATCATACTTTTTCTGTTTCAGATAGGTTTCTTCTAGTGAAGGAGTTGTGATAGCATTAGAACTATATAAAAATAAGACCCGTATGCTGGATGGTGTTAGAGTTATAGTGAGGTTCAAGAGCAAGAGCAGAAGGAGTTCAAGAGGATTGAAAGACGACTACTGAGCATTATATAAAGAGAGTAAGAGCATTGTTGAAAGGGTTCACGATCAAATACAAAACATTTGCTATGCGCAAGTACACCTAGACATCTCGTCAAGAGATTCTATCTTTGCAGGCAGACGATCAAAGTGCTTGTCACAGAACGAGTGAGAGTACTGCGATCAGAGGAAGCAAGTATCACGACTGGAAGATTGAAGAGCTTGTCACATATCGAGTGAGAGTTTGGATATCCAAAAGGAGTAGACGCGACTGGAAGGTTGAAGGGCTTGTCACATATCGAGTGAGAGTTCGGATATCCAAGGAAGCGGTGTTCTCAACACAACGTCAGAGAAGTTGCTCTGCTTTGCACTCGTAAAGGGTAGTGTGAGGTATCGATTTCTGGGGCTCTGCTAGAGACACATAAATCCAAAGTCTTAGGTTACTAGGCGAGAAGGACCCATTCAGGCAAGGTTGATGCTCTCTTTGTCTTAATCGCTTATTAAGAAATTAGGCAGCTTTACATTCCATATTCCGTTAAGAGACGGTGGCACGCCAACATACTAAGCACATACAGGAAAAACCGACAACTGCGGTCAAACTGTCCGAAATCAATAAAAGAGACTGCTTTGCGGAAGGATCTCTCCTAATAGATTTTCAACAGATTAGTTCCCCGGTAGTTTTTTTTTCCGGTTCACATCAGGATATGATGACAATTTTGATTACGTGGGTATGGGTGACATGTGGGTTTCACATGAGCAAAGGCCATGCCAAGTTAGCACATGGTGGGGGAACATGGAACACCTGCATGTATATTATCAACCTCAAATCTAAAATTGTAGGCTGTGAATATTCGTGAACATTTGAGGCCCGGTAGGGTTTTAGTCTTGTTCGGACTTCGGAGGCTCATGGAGAGGAGTAACCTGGTATGCCCTCCCTTAGCCCATGCTCACATGGATGGAGACAATGAGGGTCAACATGAACATGGCTCATTACCTCACTACTGATCCTCATGGCACTTATGACTCCTCGCACATTTCCCATACCAAGAAAACCTGTATATATCATACAATCCTGCATTACCTACCAGGTCTTGTATACGAGGCTCCACAGATTGATAGATCAGTTCTGTTGGAATTATCATGTGAATTCATGATTGGACAATGAGATATTTGTCATCATTTACAGGCATATGATAGAAATGTTTTGTAATTTTCTGATCGCTAATATAATTTTGTTTGGCCCTCTTATATTCTGGACCCTGGATTGTCGCCATGCACGCCCTACGTCAAGGCCGGGTCTGCTAGCAGGCCGGAAAGCAAGAGAAGCAGATTCTTTAAGTGACTTCAGGAAAAAATGCATGAACCTGTGATGAGATGGTTTTAGTTTGCAAAGATGAGCAGCTTCAAAATAGCAAAAACTTGATAGAAAAGGTCAGTTGCTAGTACACTAGTACAGTTCTCTAGCACATAGGACACCAGTGATGCAAAATTAAGATCATACCGTAGCCATATTTCGAGAAAAAAAAATGTCGTTTAGATCGTTTAAACGGTAAACAATGAAAATATTAAACGTTTTTGGGATGAACGGTCTATTAAACGATAGTAAACAGCGAAACGATTGACTAAATCGGTGATTGAACGGCCGACTCGGCCTGCTCTTTTAATTAATATAAAATGTGAAAAACAAAAGAAATTATGAAGATAAAAAACTGAAACCTAATTTCACAAAAATCAAATTTGGGTCGCACCCACCCTCTCGCGTCTCACCTCTCTCTCTCGTTTCTCTTTGTCACGATCGTCATAGCCTGCCTCCTTGCCGCCATAGCCGAACTTGATGATGACGCATTTGGAAGGTTTGATAATATAGAGTGATTTTCTGGTTTGAAAGACATTTTGTTGTGCTTATATTTTGATGTTGAACCATGCGTTTGATTATTTTGATTAATTTCATAACATTTTCTTTGAGATAAATATTACGATTCACGGCCGTTTACTATTTTTTTTAACATTGATCGCAGCAGAACAGATTTGAACTTATTGTGGCCAGTCTACCAGATATGAAGGTTTTTAAACTCTAGTATTCACACACACCAATCAATTACATAGAGTTAAATAGACCAAGAATGGCAATTTTAACTGCTGGAGCGAAAAGGAAGCTTTCATTCATTCAACAAATTATATCTATATGAAAGGACGGTTTGAGTTTACTGTTTTCAAGAACAGTGGATTTTCATTTTTATCCAAATTATTTGACATAATTACGATAATGCCACTCTACGTAAATCCCAACCAGACGCCCAAACATATCTTTTCTTCACGGCTGTGGATCTTTCTTGGCGCTCTTATGTTGTCGCTCTCTCCTCTCTGATCTCACTATCCAATTGATCAACTCCCTCTATTAATTAGGTTTGTGTCTTAAATTCAACTTTGTTTATAATTTAAGGATTTAGCATGCTGCAAATTGATCGAGGATCAAATTTAATTGTTTGACTTTGATCTGGAGTTTATTTGGGGATTAGTGGGTTCAATGAGATTAGTCTCTTGGGTTTGTTTACTTTGTTGGTTGCATGACGTAGTATATGACTGCATGTTTTTATTTTTGGTAGATTGTTGAAATCAAATCGACTCCCTCAACTAAAGCTTTGTCGAGATAAAGTTTCATCCTAGGTGTAATACACTCTGCTGTTGGGTTTCTTTATGGTCTTCGTATTGATTTAGGAGTTGGTGGTTTACTATGTTTGTGAAATTTATGTAAGCTCAGCATCTTTTGGCAAATTAAGAGTTTGATTTTGGAAAGGCCTAACTCATAAGCCGTCTTTTGATTCTTTTCGAGTATTTCCTTTCAACCATTTTGTTGTTTATCATGTTTTTTCTGTTTTGTTCATTTGCAGGTAAGCTTGAGCCTATTTTTATTTTCGTTTACTATTCGTATTCGTTGTGTTTGGGTTGTTGTTATGAAAAGCTTCATGTGATTTTTGTGCTGTCTTTTTTAAGAAAGGGATCAGAGGTCGTGTAGTTTCATATTTCGAGGATAAATTGTTAGAGGATTATTTGATTTATTCATTCGCTGTTAGCAAAGTTATGATTTACTAATCATGATTTGATTAGTTCTTATTTTCAGTTGTATGAGAATGAAGCCTTGGTTTATTTTGTTCTTACCCAGAGTTTATTTTTCATTCATTATGCTGTTTTTTTATGTTAGATTGGTATGATTTACTTGCATGTTATTGTTCATATTGAAAATAGTCTGAGATCTGACTTTGTTTTGTTGAGTGATAGAGTTGGATTTCTTTTTTCAATGTGCAAAATATTAAGGCCTTTTTTGTGAAAGATTTGGCATGTCTTCCATGAATTTTTGTTTATGTGCTTCCATGAGTTGAGAGGAGTAAGAGGTCTGAAGATTCGAGATTTGGCCTTGATTGGCTACAACTAAAAGTACATAAGAGGATTGGAAACAGATAGAAGGAATATGAAATTCAAGAACAGGAAAAGATACGAAAATGTACTAATCGAAACAAAGATTGAGGAAGTGTATGAATAAATGAATTGATGAGGTTGAAATTTGTATTTTCACGAATATTACTTAATTTTCTTCTATAAACAATCTATTCTTTGTAATAAATATGCAACTACTTGCATTTCTTTTCCAACCTACCCAACATTGGTTTCTATAACTCTCTAAACCGCGTTGAGCTAGTATATGAGCCACTCGATTGTCCCAAACATCACTGTTACCGGAGGGAGTTTAAGCAATAGCTCCTTAACATCACAATTACCTAAGGGAGTTTGAGCAATAGCTCCTCAACATCCTGTAACAGGTGCAATGTACACATTTGAATATCAAATATCGGATTAATAGCTTATTCCTATACCAAAGCTGTCATATATAGACAATCATTCTTACTTTGGATTTATTTGATAGGGTCCATAATCTACATAAAAATAAGAGAGGGGTCGAACGGGGGATAAGATAAAGGGTAAATTATACCTAAAGTCAGTTACGTAAGATTAGTTATATATAAGGTCACCTGACTTTTCTTTCAAAAATAAGGTCACTTGATTAAACAAAATACCTTGAAGTTTGATTTATTTACAAATATACTATCATAAAAATTCAATTTAACACCTCTCTCTCCTATCACTCTCTCCATATCTCAGTTTTCTCTCTCCCGCCGCCTGGTATTCTCTCTCTCTCCATTTGGTTTCCTCTCTCTCCCCATCTCTCAGTTGCCTCACCGCCTCCTCTCTCATCTCAGTTGCAGCCTCATCTCCCTCTCTCAATCCCTCACCACTATCACGCATCCTCTAGGTCGTATCTCTCTTCCCCACACCTCGACACCGACACCACAGCCGCAAAAGATCTCTCTCTCTCTCTCTCTCTCTCTCTCTCTCTCTCTCTCTCTCTCTCTCTCTCTCTCTCTCTCTCTCTCTGAGCGTTGGAGATCTATTTGTATGCAGAAGTGTGCTTTGGTTGTTAGGCAGATTGTTGTGTTTTGGTTATTACGTACGTAGTAGTGTCTATAATAATCTGTGGTAGTACATATGTTACTCTGTAGTATTATGTACAGACTGTAGTGTACTCTGTAGTTGTTAGGCAGATTGTTGTGTTTTGGTTATTACATACGTAGTAGTGTCTATAATAATCTGTGGTAGTACATATGTTACTCTATAGTAGTATGTACAGACTGTAGTGTGCTCTGTAGTTGTTAGGCAGATTGTTGTGTTTTGGTTATTACGTACGTTGTAGTGTCTATAATAATCTGTGGTAGTACATATGTTACTCTGTAGTAGTATGTACAGACTGTAGTGTGCTCTGTAGTAGTATATACAGACTCTAGTGTGCTCTGTAGTAGTTTGCAGTGGTGTATGTGAGTAGTATGTAGTCCGCTCTGTAGTAGTTTGCAGTGTGTTTTGTAGTAGTTTGTAGTGTGCTCTGTAGTAGTACTACAGTGAGGACGTTGCAAAACACACCATTTGGCAGTTTCATGAAAAGCACTACAACAATTTGTTGAAAGTACTACTGTAGTTTCAGAAAATACTACTCTAGTTGTTGGATAGTACTACTCTACTGGAACTTATGCATTCTAACTAAAACTTTGTTGAACGTACTACTGTAGTTTTCAGAAAGTACTACTCTAGTTGTTGGATAATACTACTCTACTAGGACTTTATGCATTCTAATTAAAACTTTGTTGAAAGTACTACTGTAGTTTTCAGAAAGTACTACTCTAGTTGTTGGATAGTACTACTTCACTGGAACTTTATGCATAAAAAATATGGATAAAAAAGTGACCTTAATTAGGATAAAAAATATAAAATGACCTGAAAAGTTAATATAAAGAGGTAAAATTTGAAAGACAGAAAATATAGATAAAAAAATGACCTTAATTAAGATAAAAATATAAATGATCTTCAAAGTAAATATAAAAGGGCAAAATTAGAAAGACAGAAAATATGAATTAAAGAAAGTGATCTTAATTAGGATAAAAAGTTTAAATGACCTTATGTGTGAAATAAGGTCTCTAATTGACCTTATATGTAATTTACTATAAGATAAAGTGAGGATAACCTCAGTAACAACAACAATCTACCATTCACAACATAAAAAAGAAGATATGTCAAAAAAAAATTAATGTGTAGTACTTAATAACTACTTAAGATTATGAATAATGTCAAACTAATATTTTTATTATATGTAAGATTAAGATTGATTCTAGTTAAGTGAATACATTAGGAAAAAAAATACTATAAATCTTTTATATATAGAGATTAAACTTATCATTTTTTTTTTGCTAAAAAATATATAACTAGGTTAAAATACTAAGAAACAAAAAGAATTAGATAATAAACAAGGGCGTCTAAATAATTAATTGTTATGGGTATTATTTGTAAGAAATGGAGAGCCAAATTATAAGTTATGGGGGGGAAAGATAAAGTGAGGATAACCCTAGTATCAACAACAATCTACCATTCACAACATAAAAGATAAGATGCGTCAAAAAGAAAATTTGCAGCAGCACAACTATTATATATACCAAAACAAAGGGAATAACAAATGTGAAGTTGTCAATAAGAGGGCCAAATACAACCTTGCACAATCGTACTTCCAACAAACTACAAGAATAGTACTAGTTTATCCTGCCAAATGTGATCAGCTCGGTTTCCAACCAAAGAGAATGCTCTTGAATTTCAAGTTAAGCAAGTAGCATCAACAGCAGCTGCATGTATAGTTTAATAGCAATAGTCTATCTATAATACCTAGAAAAAAGAAAGTACATCCAAATCAGAATCAGAATTTATGTATATCAAATAGAAATTAAAGTCTATTAGTAATTCAAAATCAGTATACACTACAAGTAAAATTCATTTAGATCGTGGACCATTTTCGTCGTCTAGGTGAGCATTTCTGAAGTCTAAGTACTTAGACTACGGAACTTCTGTGGACTAGGTTACGTCCTCCAAGTACCGTCGTCCAGGTATTTAGACGACAAAACTGGAGGATTTCGCGGTCCAAGTGAAACTTCGACCGCGGACTTTTTTCGCGGTTTAAGTGCTCACTTAGAGCACGGAAAAATCATTCTCCGTCGTCCAAGTGGGACTTAGACTGCGGAAAAAGTCCGCGGTCTAAGTTTCACTTGGACCATGGAAAAATAAATTCTCCGTGGTCTAAGTCATCACTTAGACCGCGGACTTTTTCAGCGGTCTAAGTGAGCATTTAGACCGCGCAAAAAGTACGTGGTCTAAGTGCTCACTTAGACCACGGAAAATACTTTCTCCGTGGTCTAAGTGAACACTTAGACCGCGGATATGGTGCCTATTTCCGTCGTCTAAGTGAACACTTAGACTGCGCATATGACTGTCTCCGTAGTCTAAGTGATTATTTAATTTTTTTTACTTAAAATTTAAATTTAAAGTAAAATCTTAATAATTTAATTAAAATACTAAATTCTCATTTAAATAATTAAATATTTATAAATTAATTAAAATAATAAATTGTTACTTAAATAATAAAAATTTGTACATGCATGAAATTAAATCGTTCGGAATTGGAAAAAACGATATGATGAACTACATAGCTAGAATACATGCAAACTACTAAAATACTGGAGGAGCAGACGCGCCACCGAGTCCCCCGCCTCTAGTCGTGTCGTCGTCGTCGGGGTTTGGGTTCGGAGGAGGTTGACATTGTTGTCAAGCCTGATTTTTCATGAGGGCGACGAGTTGGGCTATCTGCACTTCTTGTTGATCAAGCCTCTGACGCATAGATTGATTTTCCTCCCGTGCGAGTCGAGCCTCTTCAAAGGCTGCTTGGATAGCCGCAGCCCGAGTACCTTTCCTCGCCGAACATGCTGTAGATGAATCGGACGACAAATCTCACTGGACCTTGCGTCCCATCCCCCTAACCTCCTTGCTAGCTCGACGACCGTATACCTCATCGGCGATTGCAATTTGGCTCTCCATCGATAGAGGAGGCAGGTCTTCCGGCGGCAAATCCGGGTGTGCAAGCTGCCTGTCGGCCAATTCCTGCTGCGCCCGTTCTACCAACCTCGCCTGAAAAAAAATAATAAACATTAAATAATTATAAATTTGTACGAAAATTCAATAAATAATAATTAAATAATAACTACGCTAATTAAAAATCAATATATAACACTTACGCCATATTGACTCGCTTCATTATCGAGCCCAGGCGTCACGTACGCGCTGACGCTAGCATCCAGATAAGGGTGTTTGGAGCCCTTATCTCTGTGCTCCTTGGCTATTTGGATCATCTGCTTGGAGCTGGAAATATGATGTTTGTCCTTCTTCCCTCAGTTGGTCTTGTTGATGTTTGAGAATTTCCGTTTGACAACATAAATCATTAAAAAATTAATAAGTAACTAAAATAAAAATAATTCAATTCTCTTAAATTTAAATAAAAAAAATAATCACCTTATATTCTTCTCCTTGGAAGTGGTTACACAACCACTCCCATTCATCTTCCCTATCCCTACGCAGCTCTATGGGGGTAGGCACGGGGCCGATATCGTCATAATACTTATGAAGTTTTTACTTCCAATCACTGTAGATGGCGTTGGCGGTTTGGTTGATGTGCCTAAGAATCTCCGGTGTGGAATCCACCTCATATTGTTCCTATAAGAAATAAATAGAAAATTATATTCGTATATATTATGAAATTACGATTTTATTGGTTATTAGAAAATAAATTTAAAATTGTACGTATTACGTACCAAAAGTTCTTTAAACACTTTCGTCTTCTCTTCATCCGGCAACTCCTTCTAAATAGGGGCAATCATACGAACCCTGTTGCGAAGGATTGACCCGATGCTGTGTGCTGAGAGACTAGCTAGCTGAGATGTGGGAGGGCCATCGGTGAATTCGTCGTACGACAACTGGATCTTTTGCTTTTACGGGACCGCGAGTCTTTTTGGGTTGAGGTTTTGTCGAGGCCCTCCTGAGCTTGCGCCGTGCACTGTAGAGGATAGACTAAGAGGAGGCCGACAAGGCTTGAGCACTTTCTGCCATGGACGTCGGACCGGAATGGACGTCATCATCACCAGTCGGGATAACTGGGGCAGCGGGAATTTTCCCAGTCGGCGTTGTCGAAGGACCAGCTGAAGGGTCTGGAGGAGGCACATCGTTGTCCTCCTCTAACTCCCAACCAACTTGCTCCTCCAAGCATCGGAGTAGAGCATCTTCGGCCTCCTTTTGGGTCTTTTTCTTTCCCGACGGGGCCATTTTAACCTAGGAGTTGTTAAAATATTATTATCATAACAATTATATATAAAAATTTACGATAATTATTTACAAGTATTAAGTGTGCCTAAGATTTAAAGAGAGTACACTATCTTGGTCTTTAGGTCGTTCAATGGACGTGCGACCCGCGCGATAAAGTATAAACTTTCAATCAATCAGTCTTGGTTCAATCGAAAAATAGGGATAAAGATAACGCGAGAGGTAGGACTAATTTCGACAAAACACCGCGAGTCTAACCAAATTAATGGTATATACTCTATTGGTGTTAGTATTTCTTAGATCCAAAATCTGTTACCAGTTATAACCCGTTTCTAGACACCATGTCCAACATTACAGCCAATCTTTCGAAAATTTACACTCCCTCAAGTCCTTTGCAAACTCTGCCCTCAACCTCGTATCCATAACTTTACTTAGGTTATGGTGTGCGGTGATGAAATCCACACATCACAAGGGGTTAAGGAGATAAGCTAGGAAATGAGGCGCCATCTATTCCAAAGAGTGCGACTTAATAAACCAAACTTATGTACTAAATTTTAATCAAAGACTACCAATTTACTACAAAATTGTCATAATTACCAATTTATTATTTTTAATAATTCTCTAATTTACCATATTTACTATAAATTTACAATATTACAACAATATTTACAAATTATAATTACATGCTATAATAATTACCAATTATAATATTAATTAAAATAATATTTAATTACAATAATTAATTATTATTTACCATGCCTTTACAATAATTAATTAGGAACTAATATTAATTATTATTACCAATTATTACTAATATATTATTTTTACTAATTAATTAATTTACCAATTTACTAATTTATTAATTAAATTATAATTATGTTAAAAAGATTAAAAAATTACCTAAAAGATGAGTCGGCAGAGGGAGGGAGGGAGTCGCCGGAAAGTCGTCGGAGTGGAGAGTCGCCGGATTTTTAGTCGCCGGAGGAGGGAGGCCAGATTTTTAAGAGAGAGTGAGAGAGAGGAGAGGGATGATTTGATTGAGAATGTGATGAGGAAAAGGCTAGGCCTTGCTGCCTTTATATACAGTTTCACTTAGACCGCGGAGCCCTGTTTTCCGTCGTCTAAGCGCAGTTGGACGACGGAAACGGGTGTTTCCGTTGTCTAAGTGAACCGTTTCAAAATTTTCAACCAGCGCCCAATTAATTTGGCGGGTGGGAGTTAACTGCCTTAATTTTGGCAAACATTTCAAATTGGACTTAGACGACGGAGATAGGTTTCTCCGTCGTCTAAGTCAAATTTGAACTATTTTCCCAAAAATAAGGTGGTGGTAATTGGACCGCCATGCTTCTTTAACCTAGACGACGGAGACACACATCTCCATCGTCCAGGAGGTCACCTGGACGACGGAGATGGTTAAAATCCGTGCTCCAAGTTAAATTTACTTAAATATAATTTTTAAAAATAATTCGCAAGGAAGGTGCCTATTTGTCATTCGAATGAAATAGTTGTAAAATATCGATCAATGCATCGTATATATAAACAATTGAATTTGAGACGACGAATAATCTTACGTCTTTAAACTTGTTAGGTATCTACTAATCTTTATAACTTAAGTGTTATTAAGTATAGGCTCATTGCATATCGATATTAACGAAATTGAATTTGGACAAAACAACCATTGGATACATTCGCCGTAAGACAATATATAATTAGAATAATTTTCAGAAAATAGTAAGTTCGTGAATGGTTTCATTGGGACAGTCAACCGCAAAACCGAAATTTTGACAAACCAGAAACGTGGATACACGAAAATTCGTAACTCCTATTTTGGAACCGTCGAAGCTCACACTCCAAGAATAGTTTACTCTATGGTCTTGACGAAAAGAATATGCATTGGGACATGGTCTAGATAGTCGTTGTCTTAGATAAAATTACGAAATCTTAACTTAGACGATGCAAACGTGTGTTTGCGTCGTCCAAGTGAAAATTCCCTTAATTTAGGGTTGGGGACTTAGGGTTTAGGTTTTGGGGTCTACTTAGACGACGGGTTGACCCTTTTGCGTCGTCTAAGTACTATTTTTAGGATTTAGGATGATATATATAAGTATAATTAATTAATATTGTGTTTAATTACCTTAGTATGGACTACGAAAAGTCATTTTTTTGTCCCCGTTTTAATAGTCGTGAAAATAAATTAATGTACGTGATTCGATCGATCAAATTATCGATCGATCCAATCCTCCGGATGGATTAATTAATTAATTAATTGATTTTAATTTATATTACGCCGGTCAAACTGACCACGTTATGTAATTAATTATTAAATTAATTAAGTACGAAATTAATAGTTGTACATACGTACTCCTCCTCATAATATATATTAATTAATTGATCGATCATGCATCATATATTACAATAATTACAATAATTAATTACCAATTAATATTCCTCGCCGTTATATTGTACTCTTTGTCATAATCGTCATCATCCTCATCCCCGTTATCTGATTGCTCCTCCTCCTCATCATACTCAACATCGTCAGACGAATAACCTGAGTCCTCGTCCTCGTCCTCATCCTGTGCGTCTTCTTCATCTACCTCATTATTGCATCAATAATCTCATCTTCAGTTAGATCTGTACAACCATCAGGCATGACTAAGCGTTCACCATCTTGAACCAAGTCCATTATGTCGGAGCAGATGACAAAAATATTAGGCTCTTAATAGGCAGGAATGTCTCTTTCCAGTTCAGTAGCATCTTCAGTCACTGGTGTCCCTTCAATTGTCGTAGTATTCCATATTCCTCGATGAGAGATATGGTTCACTATTTTCCACCATTCACCATCTTTCGGATCATCAAGATAGAACACCTGTCTAACTAAGGTGGCACGAGCGAAAGGCTCATCCTCATACCAGCTTGAGTTTGTATCGACTGATAAAAATTCCAGGCCTTCTGATAGTTCCATATTTTTGCGTCTATTCGGTATTTAATTTGTTCCCTATATTTAGTTTATTGTTATTAATCGAGTGAATTAGTTATGTTTATTTGTTTTTAGGCGTTTTGGGGATTAATGAAGAAAATGAGATTAAATAATATATTTTAAGAGTTATTGTGGAAGAGGAAGACTTACGAGGTGTAGGAATTGTAATCCATTAAGGATACTGTTGGAGTCGTTGGCGAGCACGTGATGAAAAGAGCACATGGGTTTTGCTAGTTTAATTAAACTAGCTAAATGATATATATTTATATATTTGCAGCTTGTTGAGCTGTTTTGGATTATGAGAAGTAATGGAGTTGAGTTGGACTTTGGGAAGAATTCTACTTGGTGTTGGATTGCATGCACGTGGGCTAGCTAGTTTAACCTAGTTTTGTTATATATATATATATATAGCTAGCCAAAGTGGGGGGCTAAGGAGAGTGGCTGGCGAGAGAAGAGAGAGAATAAGAGAAAAAGACAAAAGAAAAGAAGAATAAAGAAAGAAGAAGAAGTGGAAGGAATTCGAAAGAGAGGAGTTGTATTGCAAGCTTGCGATTCCGACGGGGATCAAGAGTTTATTTCTTCTCCTTCTTTTGTTCATCTTTCATGAATTTTTTAATGTTATTATTTAAGACTATGAGTAGCTAAATGTCTTTTGTTAGGGGCTGATTGAAGCCCAAGATATGCTTATGACTTTGAACCCCTTTTGATTCTATTAATTATTTGGATGAGTTTTGTTTCACTGTTTTCTCACCGTATGATTTCTATGTTCATGTTTCTTTGAGTGCATGCTTAGATACATGGCTTAGGATCTATAGTCTTTATTATGTATATGACCACCTTATCATTGCATATTCTTTAGAGACAAACATGAATTTGTGTGAAACAAGCCTTAGTGATGTAAGGGTGACCACCTTATCAACCCTTGAAGCTCTGTTATTCTTCAAACATTCTTAGAACGTAATGACTTTAGTTCTCTAGGCTTACATCACCATATGTATAAGTCGGTTAAATGAGGATCAACATCGAGCGGATTGCCCCTCCCTCTTTCATGCCAAGTAAGAGAGTGTAATACATAAGATGACTTAACCAAAGCTCTTATGTGGGGAGTATTCATCCATGGTTAGTTCAATTATATTGGGGAGGTCGTAAGTATATCTAGGGTGGAGAGAAGTTTTTAACATTCATATCTCATTGGTTATATAGAACAATTTACTTTCTGCAATTTACTGATTTCTGCATTAGCTGTAGCTTAGCCGATTTATTTTGGTAACCAAATCAACTCAGAAAACCCTCAAATTTTGTGTGGTAGTCCACCACTGTGTCTATATTTTTGTGTCCAAATTTCGTAGCATTTGAGTTTGTCTAGCTTAGGCTCGCGTTGTCATTAGTGTACTGTAGTCGAGTCTGTCAGCATAGTAGTTTGTTAGGATTTAGTTTCACCAATTCTTTGTGTTTGACAACCCCTATTTATCTTGCTACATTGATATATCTAGATTGTGAATAGGGTATCTTTAAGAAGTGTTTACCCGCCTTGTCAAATTTTGGCGCCGTTGCCGGGGATTTGCTTAATTCTAAGTCCTAAAAGAGTCTTTAATTTTCTGTTTTGTTTTTTTTTCTTTTGAGTCTTACAGTCTTTTCTATGTGCAGGAACATTGTGTAAGCTTACTAGGCATACAAGAAGCGCTGAGCCATTATTACTTGATCCAGAGATTGAACGCTCAACAAGGCAAAACAGAAAGCAGCAGGGACAACTGTCCATGAACGTGATCAGTGGTGGTCAGCCTGAGCAAGACATATATTCTGATACAGGATCTGAATTTGAGGAAGAACAGAGTATTCCAACACCACCACCATCACCAAAAAGAATGGCAAATGCAACCAAGCTGAGAGAGTCCTTTATACCGGGCACAGGTGCAGAAGATTCACCGATCGTACTACCAGAAAATCTGGAGGCTTATTCTATTCCTCCATCACTTATATCGAATCTGCCACACTTCAGAGGAACACCTTCTGATGACCCCCAGGACCATCTCAATGAGTTTATAGCATTGTGCAGAATCCAGAGATCGACTAATGTGGAAGAGGATACAATGAAACTCCTCTTGTTTTCGTTCTCTTTGAAGGAGCAAGCAAAAGCATGATATAATTCTTTAGCTCCTTTATCTATGGACACATGGGAGAAGATGTGTTCTGCATTTATGAAAGAGTTCTACTCTGCTTCACGCACAAAGAGCTTGAAGAAGCAAATTAGCACATTCAGGCAGAAAGACAGTGATGAATTGCATGAAGCCTGGAGCCAGTTTAAGAGTCTTCTTCGACAATGCCCTCACCATAAGTTTGACATCAACACTCAAATGGAGTTCTTCTATGAAGGACTTGATTCTTTTAACAGGTCAAAGCTTGATTCAGCTTATGGGGGAAATTGGTGGAATATGACTGGAACAGAAGCGAAGGAAATTGTTAAGAACCAAGCAGAAAATTCAAGGCAATTTTAGTCAAGGGATAGATCCATGGGAGCAAGTAGACGATCTCTCAAAACAGTTGCAATCGATGGAGCCATGGAAAAAAGATTAAGCTCTATGGAGAATGATATTGCTCTGATTGCTAGTAGTCTGAAAGTGAGCAAGAAGACAACAGTTGCTGCAGCTTAGGTTGTGTGCATTTTATGTTTAGCTACAAGCCATCTAGCAGAAGATTGTCCCAAGTTCAGAGCAGATGAAGAGGTTGATCAAGAGGAAGAAGCAAATTACTTCCAAAGACAACCCAACACATATGGTCACTACCGGATTAAGACACATTGCCGGCGACTTGGCCTTATTTTTTTTCTCGCCAGAATTGTCATTACCGGCGACAAGTCGCCGGCAATGACGTCGCCGAAAATAGCCCGCTGGAGATAACATTGCTGGCGACAGCGTTTCACGTCGCCGATAATGTCCTAAACATCACCGGCGACTCAAGTCGCCGGCAATGTCAGGACATTACCGGCGACTTGAGTCGCCGGTGATGTTTAGGACATTACCGGCAACTCTAGTCGCCGGCAATGTCAGCGCCGCCGTGGCCGGAATTTGAAGACATTGCCGGCGACTTAGGTCCATGTCGCCGGCAATGCTTGGAAAAATTTTGAAAAAAAAAACGCGGTTCTGTATTGGGCCCAATTCCAGAACCTGCATTGAAAGACATAAACCGTACAATCATACAAGTTCAACAGTACACATAAATGTCCAACGTACAGTACAAATAGCAACGATACGAAAATTAACTACAACTACACGTCAGGGTCGAGGAACTTGCGGGTCAGGGTCGAAGAAATCCATGTACTCATTTGAACTCCGGTGGCTACCCTGGTCTTGCTGTGGCGGTGACTGGTGCGGTGGTGGTGGTGGATAATTGGGGAAACTGGGGAACACAGGGACCGGGGGAGGTGTGGGGAGCGGTTGTCCGGTAGTCTGAGTCGCGTACATCGTCTGCATCCAAGTGAACATTTGTGTCTGCTGATGGACCATGAGGCGGTGTTGCTTGATCATCCCCGGTACTCGGTATCTCTGGCTGCCTACTGCTCGGCCATCTGCCTCATCTCCTCCATATGCCTCCTTTGCTCCTCCAACTCCCTCTGCGTCCTCTGAAGCTCCGCTGCGAGGTTACGACTAGAAGCTGAACTTCTTGACCCGGTAGAGTATTCTGAAGTGTTCTTCAATACTCCTTCGCCCGCCGAGCCCATTCCCCTACAGTAGTAGGTATTCTTTCCAGTCCCGCACGCTTTTGCCATGATCTGAGCTGCTATAGGCCGATCAAGCGGATCGATCTGAGAGGCATACTGGGTGACTTCTTCCTCGGAGCAGTCAGGATGGTTATCCCGAGCTATATTCATGGTCACTTCTGTGGTCGCCTCCTCCACTCTCGCCTAATTGAAAAGCGAAAATGAATAACGTATTATCTAACAAAATAAATTAATATCGAAAAATAGTTTTATTAACACATGGAGAGGCGAAAGACTTACCGCTTCTTCAGGGCACTGCGGATAGAACTTCTGATGAATATACACCAACGGGTTCACTTCTTGTTGTTGCTGCGCCTTACTCGACCAACCCAAATAGTTCAGTGAACCTGCATGATGGGCCCTGGTGTTTTTCAATCTATTCGCCCGGTTCGTCTTCAAAATAGCCTTGTTTGATAAACATATGTAAAAAAATTAGTAACTAACTATTTGAATGTGATACGATACATTAGGCTTGTAAGATATGTTCAGGATGCATACCTTCGCTTTGGGGTGCTCGAAGTGGGCTATCAGCTACAGCCACTCGTACTCCCTAAACCGGAATTCGCTAGGGGTAGAACCTCGGCCTAGCTCCTTGTATAGAGTGTAATGTGAAGAAAGCTCGTTCTTCCACTCTTTATACCTATATTAACACCAGGAAAAAAAAGTTAGAGATATCAAAACACTTGATAAACAAAAATCTAACTCGATATATATTCAAATAACTCGAACCACATCACCTCATATGTAGTTGACGCTCTACCCACGTGTGAATAAGAACTTCATCCACGTCAAACCACACCTGCAATATGAATATATAAACGGTAAAATTATATATTTATTCAGACTTAATTAATAAATGTAAAATTTACGTAACGAAAATACGATTTAACTCACACTCAATGCATTATGCACTTGCATCTTCACGTAGATAGGCACAGATTCCCAATCTGGCCAAAGCATTGGGACCTTGTCCCGCACGATCGCCCCGGCCATGCTGACATATTTTCACGTGGTGTCAAATGCCTCGATCACCTCGCCATCCTCATTGGCCCTAATGGGAGTTTTCCTTCCCCCGGTGGCCTGCTCAAGTCGCCGCCCGATGCAGGTGCATCTAGCCCTTTTCCGTTTTCATGTACCATTAACGAAATTGGCTAATAATACAATGTCAACAAATTGATATCATTAATTGAACCTATCGTAAGTCTTAAGTAATAATTAAGTAATCAATCTAATGTTAAATAAAATTTACCTGCATCGTCCGTTTGTTGGTTGGTGCACCTCACACTCCAAAGATACACGGGGTCGAACGGGATGAAGTTGTACGCTTCCTCCACGCTCAAGAACTCCGGCCGTCCTTCAACATAAATAGGCATCCCCCTATCATCGAATTCAGGGATCACCGGAATCTCGTCGGGTAGGAAGAGACCGGACGGCGGAGATAGACGAGGCCTGGACGATGAGGTGCCAGCACCATCTGCCTCAGATGATTCCCGTGATATGGGAGTAGGCACCGGGCGAATTGGGGGCATTCGGATGGAGGGAGTTTCTGATGCCCCCGTTGACTGTCGCTCGTCTGAAGGTCTGCTGACGGAGGGACGTCTGCTGACTGAGCGTCTGCTGACTGAGGCTCGAGGCTCGACTTCCGATTGCACGGCTCCGGATCGTGCAGCTTCCTCCTCTGCTCGCGCAGCTAGCAAGGCTTGTGTGCGAGCATTCATCATTGGCCCACTGCGCGTGTTGCTGACTGCGGCTGAGGAGGACGCTTGACTACTGCTCCCTCCACTATTTCGGGAACCTCTCCGTTTGATGCCTCCAAGCCAATTTGCCGCAAAACCTCCTGGACACCGTAATAGTCATGGATTCAGTTCTATAGCAAATCGGAACCGGACCGTTTGGAACCGGAACCGGGCGGAACCGGAACCGATTGAACCCGGAACCGTTTGGAACTGGAACCGTTCGGTTTCAAACGGTTCCGGTTACAAACAGTTCCGTACCCAAACGGTTCCGGTTCCACGCGGTTCCGGATTAAAACCGTTCTGGTTCCAAACCGTTCTGATTCTAATTTTTCACCTTAATTTATACGTTAAATTAACAACTATATCACCTTAATCCAAATTAAACAGATTAAATGCCGATTCCGATTTTTCACCTATTATACGTTAAATTAACAACTATATCACCTAAAGTAACATATATACATACATCATTTTCGACTTAAATATATACATATTAATCCAAATCACGCACCCTAATTAATTTTCCACATTTTGCACACATATATATACATCATGCATCTTAATTAAATTTAATTTTCACACATATATATACATCACATATTAATCCAAATCACGCACCCTAATTAATTTCCCACATTTTTCAAACATTACCGGTATATATATACATTGCATATAAATTAATCCAAATAACCCTAATTAAATTTAATTTCCACATACATTTATATATACACATGGCCACATACGTACATACGTATATATATATGCATAAAAATAAACAAAAATTGAGAGAGAGAGAGAAGGAGAGAGAGAGAGAGAGAGGGAGAGAGAGTGAGCTTGCATGCACCTGCCATGGTGGAGCTCGACCTGATTTTCCGGCGACGGAGGTGAGGGGAGGAGGAGAGGAGGAGGGGAGGAGAGGAAATTTCAATTTGAAATGGGGTTTTTTAGTATGGAGAGAGGAGAAGGGAGATGAGGTGAGGGGAGGGGAAAGGGGAGGAGAGGAAGAGGGAGGTGGCCGGAACAGTTTGGGAGGAGGAGAGGAGGAGTTTTAGGGTTTGAGATAGTGAGAAATGAGGGAGAGGTCGAGCTGAAGCAGCCCATATGCAGTAGACATTGCCGGCGAGTTCGTTGCAACTCGTTGGTAATGTCATTACCAACGACTTAAACTCGTTGGTAATGACATTACCAACGAGTTGATAAACAACTCGTTGGTAATGTCATTATTTCCCGTAGAATATCCAACACGATTTCCGACTACGATTTCCAACACGATTTCCGACTACAATTTCCGACTACATTTTCCGACTACGATTTCCGACTACGATTTCCAACACGATTTCCGACTACAATTTCCGACTACAATTTCCGACTACATTTTCCGACTACGATTTCCGACTACGATTTCCAACACGATTTCCGACTACAATTTCCGACTACGATTTCCAACACGATTTCCGACTATGTACAATTTCCGACTACATTTTCCGACTACAATTTCCGACAACGATTTCTGACACGATTTCCGACTACAATTTCCGACTACAATTTCTGACTACAATTTCCGACTACATCATTAACGTACTAAGGATGATAATCGTAATCATCTTCATCACTTGAGTCTGACTCGGTTTCATAGGTAACCTCTGGCAATATGTGCCGCTCCTCGTCATCTGAATCAGCGTCAACTTCATATGGATTAACATGGAGAAGTTCTGCTCCAGTAATTCGAACCACACTCCCAGATCTCACATTATTAAGGCGAATCGTAGATGATTCTGGAATGTCAACAGCGTTCGGCTCTTAGTATGCAGTAACTTCCTCATCATCTGCGGTCTCACCAAGTGTGGCAGCACTGTATATGTTTCTATGAGCAACATGGTTAACCACCTTCCACGGGACTTTGTTAAGAAGATCGTCAAGGTAAAACACTTGTTTTACTGATGAGGCAAGAACGAAAGGGTCATCTTCATACCATCTAGTAGCAGTATTCATCGAAAATGTTCCGTACTGATCGGTCCTTGTGTTCTCCGGGCTAGTATCAAACCATCTACACTTGAACAAGTGCACTTTCATGCGGTTCCCATAAATTAGTTCAACAACTGAATGAAGGACACCGTAATAGTCAACGCCATCCTGCCCACCATGGACCATCACCCCACAATTCTGTGTTTTCAGTCGGTCGTCTCGAGCTTCACATATAAATTTCACGCCATTGACCTGACACATCGAGTAAACTTTTGAAGTTATCGGTTTCATCGCCAGGACCCTCAATTCGTTTGACCACTCTGGGCAACCATCATTTGCTATATGGTTCATCTGAAAACGATAAGAAATACGTACATAAGAAATTATGAACATAGAAACCACAAAACCATGTACGTACACACATGCTATATAAGGATATATATATATATAAAAAATAGACATATACACATATACCCTTACCCATTGACCAAAATAGTTTGCAAACGTCCTGTTGTGGTAATCAACATTTCCGGCAATAGCAGGGCAGTGAAGATGATAGTTTTTCCAATATTGTACTTCTTGACAGTTAATCAGTACCGACCAGTGGGCAATGGCTACCTCATTTCCATCTAACTTGTACGACTTTGGCAAGCTTCCCTGTACTACCACGTCATTCGAGATGATAGAATGGTTGAACTGGGGTTCATCTATCGGCATCTGTTGTTGGGGGTCCTCAAGCGCTCCCAAATACACTTTGGTGTACGTTACACACTTGTGCGCAACATATGCTTCAGCGATACACCCTTCAGGTGCATATTTATTCTTCACATAGTCCTTGTAGGCTCCCAATTGTCTACAAGTTAACAAGTGCATGTTAACTTACGTAAAAAATAAGAATTTACATATAAAAACAGAGACAAACCAAATGTATGAATCATTTGTACCTTTCCATGGGATACATCTAAGTGTAGTGTACGAGACCGGTAAGCAACAATTGTTCGGGGAGATGGATCATCAGGTGAGGCATGATGTCGAAAAAATTTGGGGAAAATATCCTCTCAAGCTTGCACATGATAAAAATGATGTCATCTTGCATCTTCCTGAGATCTGATTTTTTAACTTCCCTGGTGCATAACTTCTGAAAGAATCTTGACGAGGCCACCAATGGCTTCACCACCTCTTTGAACAGGTACCCTCGAATGAAAATAGGGAAAAGGCGTTGAAGCAGTACATGGCAGTCATGACTCTTTAATCCGTACATCTTATTGTCCCGGAAGTTAACACACCAGCTTATATTTCCTGCATAGCCATAAGGATACCTGCATATATATATATATAGCCATAGGCAACAATTATATTTCTCGCATATAACCATAATCCGGTAAAAATTTAAGGCCAATTTCCTGCATAGCCATAATAATATATACCTGACATTACTCAACCACCCAAAAATTTCATGCTTATGCTTCGGCTTTACGGTGTAAGGAGCTTGCGGCATTTTTCTCTTACCATCTCTTAACCACAAATGTTTCCGCAATCCCATAGCTTTCAGATCAATGCGTGCCTTGGGGATGTCTTTTGTTTTCCCCTCCAAGTTAAGAACTGTGCACACCACACTTTCACACACATTCTTCTCTATGTGCATGGCATCTAGGTAGTGTCTGATAGGCAACCTGGACCAGTAGGGGAGTTCCCAGAATATGCTCTTGTGTGTCCAAAACTTATACCTTTCGGGCTTGTCTGGAATTGACGCCACTATGTCAGGATGATTGCTCAGCTGGCCAAAATCATATTCATTCAACACTTCCAAAATTTCTTCCCCTATCCATCGCCTGGGTGCCACACCTGTTTCCACAGTCCCATCAAACGCGTCTGGATCCTGCCTAAATGGGTGATCATATGGAAGCCAACAACGGTGACGCATCTGAACAATTTTACTGCAATGAGGACTGCATCAATCAACCGTCATGCACTCAGAACAAGCCCTGTAACCCCTGGTAACGTTGCCCGACAACATACCGCGAGCAGGTTAATCACTGATGGTGCCAACAAGCATGGCATGCATCTGGAACATCTCATTTTTGAACCTATCGTAAGTGAGGTGACCACACTCACTCAGGTACTTAAGCTCCTTAATCAAAGGCCTCAAATACACATCGAGACACTTTCCTGGATAACCCGGGCCCGGAATTAAAAGAGTGAGCATATTGTATTCCTTCTTCATGCACATCCATGGTGGAAGGTTGTACGGTACCAAAATAACTGGCCATATACTGTATTGAAGACTTATGTTGCCAAAATGGTTAAATCCGTCAGATGAGAGCCCTAGCCAAACATTTCGGACCTCTGCTGCAAAATGATCAAACTCCCTGACCATGTGCTTCCAAGCCTCTCCGTCGGAAGGCTGTATAAGGGTGTCATCGTCAGGAAAATTCCTCTCAGCCCACCATCTCATTGCTTCGGCCGTGAAAGAACACATGAACAACCGCTCCAGCCTATCCATAAGCGGGAAATATTGAAGTATCTTTACAGCTTTCTTGTTGCCTGCAGTAGTCAACTTATACCTTTCTGTAAAACATACCGGGCAGGCTTCAAGGTCTTCAAGATCTTTTCCCCAGAAGAGAATACAATCATATCTGCATGCATGGATTTTGATGTAGGAAAGCCCAAGATCTTTCAGTATATGTCGCACCTTATGATGAGTGGTAGGAAGACGATGACCGGGTGGCAGTAGCGAAGCAGTCCACTTCAGCCAAGAATCAACAGCTTTGACAGACATTTTGTTCTCCATTTTGAGCTGCATCACTCCCATCACACTTTCAAGAACAGTCTTACTACAACCGTCGTACAACGGAGTCTGTTGCAATGCAATCAGGTTGTTGTACTTGTCCATACCACTTGTGTTGACATGAGCTCCAGGTAATGGCTCGACTGGCTCAATATGGGGGAAACCCTCAACGACGGGAGGGACATTTGGTGCTTCATCAGCAAATACACCGCTCTCATGAGGAAACATATCATTGATTAACATCGATGTTGGATCATAGGATGGACTGCCCCTCTCAACAAAATCTCCATGATCATAGCGTGGACTGGCCCTCTCACCAAATTGTCCATGATCATGCGGGCCCGCTAACGATGTTTCACCGTGATAAATCCAACAAGTGTACTTATCCCAAAACCCGTATTTACTCAGGTGCTTCTGGACTTTATCAATGGGAAAACGAAATCGATCGCTGCAACACTTACATTCTTTACACATGCAATAATGAAGTGTAGTGTCTCCACAATTAGCCTTCACAAAATTCACAAAACTCCTAATTCCCTGGTGATATCTGACATCCCATCTTTCGAGGCTCATCCAACTCTTGTCCATCCTGAAAATTCTAACAATTTTACGTATTATATATACACACATTCACTACTAATAATCGACGCGATATCTCAATTCAACTCTAATTAAATCAACACATGCATGCATATATATATATATATCGATCTAATCTCTGAATTCGATTCAATACTCGATGATGGTATTCTTCTTTTTTCAGTTCAGTATTTGACTAGGTAGGAGGCTCTCTTAAGCCTGACTCCGATAGCACTACGATAATACCAGTCGTTGATTCAGACACAAGATAAGATTAACTACAAGCAGTTTTCTCGTTTCGGTGACATCAATAACATTTCATATCTCACGAATTGGATTTGATCAACACACACATATATATATACATACACATATACGTATATATACACGTACCTATATATATATAGCTTCCCGAGTGATCGAGTTTTCGACGCGCGCCTTAATTTTGACAATACCGAAGGATCGATTTCAGAGCGTTTTCCTTCTTTCGATTTCACCAGATTTTTTTCAATCCAAATGAATGAGCTGCTGCGATCTGCATCTAATATAAGAGGAATTGTCGGCGATTCATTAAATCGCCGGAAATGGAGACGTTACCGGCGACTTTTCGCCGGAATTTCGCCGGTAATGTTTCAACACATTACCAGCGACCTCCTCCGTCGCCGGCAATGTCAAGCCAAGCATTTCCGGCGATTTTCCGGCCGGAATTTCGCCGGCAATGTCAAGCCAAGCATTTCCGGCGATTTTCCGGCCGGAATTTCGCCGGCAATGTTTGGCTTGACATTGCCGGCGACGGAGGAGGTCGCCGGTAATGTTTTGAAACATTACCGGCGAAATTCCGGCGACATTACCGGCGACGGAGTAAGTCGCCGGTAATGATGAACATTACCGGCGACTTTCCCGGTCGCCTGCCTTGTTTTTGGAAATCTCGCCGGTAATGTTGCAAAACGTGGTAGTGGGTGGAAATAGAGACCTGTTGAGCTATAGGAGCAACAATGTACTCAATCCTCCTATTGTTCCACCTGGATTTTAGCAGAGACAGCCTACAGGAGATGGGCAGCAGTTTGGCCAAAGGCGTATGCCTCAGCAACAACAAGCTCAAGCTCAAACATCATCAGGAAATTCTACTTTGGAAGCCATGATGCAACAAATGATGTTTGACAACAAGAAGGAACGAGAGGAGAGTAGTGCTTTTCGCCAAGATATCAAAGCTACTACTCTGCAGCAAGGGAAGGCAATTGACTTGTTGGAGAGACAAGTGAGCCAAATTCAGCAAACACTTGCTCAAGTCAAGGAAGGAAGTCTTCCTAGCAACACTCTTCCCAATCCCAATACAAAATATGAAGCTCATGCCATGACCTTAAAGAGTGGGAAGGTGTTGGAAGAACTTCCCAAGTCAACAAAGAGAAAGTGGGAGGAGCCCGTGCTTGAACAACTTATTCCTTACAAGCCGTTGGACAAGCCATCAAAAGATTCTACAGGAACCCCAATTCGAGCCGTTGAAAATGCACCTGAAACAGAAAAACTGACAAATCAAAAATCAAGCCAGGTATCCTCTACTCCTTCTCCTTCTATTATTCCTAATTTACCTTTTCCTAGCACGTTGAAGAAGCAGGTGAAGGTTGCAAAAGAGAAGGAGATCTTGGATGTGTTCAGAAAGGTAGGAGTAAACATCCCTTTATTGGATGTGATCAAGCAGATACCACAGTATGCAAAGTTCCTGAAAGATTTGTGCACAACAAAGAGAAAATTCTATGGAACTGAGACTGTGGCTTTGGGAGAAAGAGTATCTGTTGTGCTTCAAATAAAGCTTCCACCTAAGTTGGGTGATCCAAGACGTTTTACGATCCTATGTACCATTGGTGATCACAGGTTTGTGGGTGCTCTACTTGATTTAGGTGTTTCCATTAATTTAATGCCATACACTGTTTATAACAGGTTGAAAATGGGAGAACTTATTCCCACAGGTGTCACCATTAAACTTGCTGATCGGTCTAACTGTTACCCTCAAGGTATTATTGAGGATGTTTTGGTGCAGGTGGGAGATTTGATATTCCCAGCAGATTTCTTTGTGCTAGAAATAGAGCATGAGCCAATGCCATCAGAAATACCATTGATTCTTAGGAGACCGTTCATGAGAACAGTACATACAAAGATAGATTGTTTTGATGGATCATTGAGTATGGAAGTAGCTAAGGAGAAAATTCACTTCAATATTTATGAAGCTCTCAAACATCCAAATAGTGATGATGCTTATTCATGTTGTTCAATTGACACTTTTGAGAGTTTTGTGCAAGAATTCATTCAATATTCATTGGAGGAGGATCCTTTGAGAAAGGTCATAGAGGTATTCGGGAAAGAAGATGCTCTAGGTCTGGAGCTTGGCGAGCTTGTCAAGAAGCTTGGCGAGGAAGGACTGGAGCTTGGCGAGGAGAAGAAATTTCGACCTGTCGAATTTGAACCTATTTTTGAGATAGCTTCGGCTGAGGATCTTGAGATGGAAGAGGAGTATTATGCTATGGAAGAAGCACTTAAATCCTTGCCAAGTATGAAAGGTAAATATTCTGAACCCATTTCTCTTCCAATTTCAGATGACGTTCTTGTTCCGTCTATACAGGTGGCAACCATTTTAGAGTTGAAACTTCTACCCGAGCATTTGAAGTATGCTTTCCTAGGGGAGGATGATACACTTCCAGTCATCATCTCTTCTAAGCTCTCAACGTTACAAGAGGAGAAGTTGCTGAATGTACTTAGGGAGTACAAGGCCGCCATTGGATGGACAGTAGCCGACACCAAGAGCATCTGCCCAACATTGTGTACTCACAGAATCCATCTGGAGGAGGGAGCTAAGCCAACAAGGGAAGCTCAACGTCGTCTCAATCCTCTTATGATGGAAGTTGTCAAGAAAGAAGTCATCAAGCTTTGAGATGAAGGTATCATTTATGCTATTTCTGACAACAAATGGATTAGTCCTGTGCAGGTTGTGCCCAAACGTTCAGGAATCACAGTGGTAAAGAATGATGAGAATGTGGTGGTGCCTCAAAGAGTCCAAACGGGATGGAGAGTGTGTATTGACTACCGCAAGCTCAATGCCACCACAAGAAAAGTTCACTTTCCGCTCCCATTCATTGATCAGATGTTGGAAAGGTTGGCATGTCATGCATATTACTGTTTCTTAAATGGTTATTCAGGATACAACCAGATAGCCATACATAAGGATGAGCAGGAGAAGACCACCTTCACTTGTCCCTATGGCACTTTTGCTTATAGGAGGATGCCCTTTGGTCTATGCAATGCACCTGCCACATTTCAGAGGTGCATGGTAAGTATTTTCTTAGACATGGTTGAAAAGATCATTGAGGTATTTATGGATGACTTCTCTGTTTTTGGTGATTCTTTTGATATATGCCTTCATAATCTAGCTATGGTTTTAGAGCGTTGTGTAGAAACTAACCTTGTACTTAATTAGGAAAAATGTCACTTTATGGTGGAGTAGGGTATAGTTTTGGGACATGTTATTTCAGCTAGGGGCATAGAAGTAGACAAAGCTAAAGTAGATATTGTGCGTACCTTACCACCTTCTTATACTGTGAAGGAGGTGATCGAGATCTTTCCTTAGACATGTAGGATTTTATCGCAGGTTTATCAATGATTTTTCCAAGATATCCAGACCATTGTGTGCATTGCTCCAGAAAGATATAGCTTTCAACTTCACCAATGAGTGCTTGCAAGAATTCAACAAGCTCAAGGAGTTGTTGACTATAGCTCCAATCATTCAAGCACTGGATTGGAGTCTACCATTTGAGCTCATGTGTGATGCTTCAGACTATGTTGTTGGTGCTATTCTTGGCCAACGACCACAAAGACTTCCACATGTCATCTATTATGCCTCCCGTACTTTAAATGATGCACAGTTGAATTACTCAACTACAGAAAATGAGCTCTTAGCAGTGGTTTTGCTCTTGAAAAGTTTAGGTCTTACTTGTTGGGAACTAAAATTATCATATTTACTGACCATGCTGCTTTGAGATATTTGATGACTAAACAGGATGCCAAGCCCGGGTTGATTCGATGGATGCTCTTACTTCAGGAGTTTGATATTAAGATCAAAGACAAGAAGGGCACTGAAAATGTGGTGGCAGACCACTTGAGTAGACTCACCCATGGGTCTACAGCCGAAGAGGACAGTCTTTCTCTCAGAGATAGCTTTCCAGATGAACAACTCTTTGTTGTTCAAGCTGTGGAGCCCTGGTATGCCGATATTGTTAACTACAAGGTAAGTAGATATATTCCACCAGACTTCACCAGAGCGCAGAAGGACAAGCTTGTCAAGGAAGCTAAGTACTATGTGTGGGATGAGTCATATCTATGGAAACATTGTCCAGACTTGCTGATAAGAAGGTGTGTGCCTGAAACTGAATTTCATTCCATTTTATCTTTTTGTCACTCACATGTAGCAGGAGGCCATTTTGCTGGAAAGAAGACTGCGATGAAAGTACTTGAGAGTGGATTCTACTGGCCAACATTGTTTGGTGATGCACATAAGTTTCATAAATCATGTGCTAGATGCCAATTGACAGGTAACTTAGGTCCTAAGGATCAAATGCCCCAGCACCCAATTTTAGTGGTTAAGATTTTTGATGTGTAGGGTATTGACTTTATGGGTCTTTTTCCTAGCTCTTTTCAGAATAATTACATTCTACTTGCAGTTGATTATGTTTCAAAGTGGGTGGAGGCAGTAGCCACTCGTACTATCGATGCTGCTGTTGTTTTGAAGTTCTTAAAATCACTTTTTGTGAGATTTGGCACTCCCGGGTACATAATAAGTGATGGCGGTTCTCACTTTTGCAACAAGTCATCTGCAGCGTTGCTCAAGAAGTTTCATGTGCATCATAAGGTGGCAACACCTTATCACCCTCAGATGAGCGTGCAAGTAGAAGTATCTAACCAGCAGATCAAGCAAATTCTGGAGAAGACTGTTGGACCAACAAGGAAGGATTGGAGTCAACGCTTAGATGAAGCGTTGTGGGCATACAAAACAGCTTTCAAAATGCCGATTGGAATGTCTCCCTATCGGATGGTTTATAGAAAAGGCTGCCACCTTCCAGTGGAGCTTGAACACAAGGCATATTGGGCAGTGAAACGACTCAATTTTGATATTGATGATGCCGGTGTTCATAGGAAGTTACAACTGAATGAGCTTGCTGAGATTCAAAATAATGCCTATGAATCTAGCCGCATTTACAATGAGAAGACAAAAATGTTTCATGACAAAATGATCAAGGAAAAGCTTTTGTCAATGGGCAAAAAGTGTTGTTATTCAACTCACGGCTGAAGTTGTTTCCAGGTAAGCTACGGTCCAGATGGACTGGTCCTTATGTTGTCCATAATGTGTTTGCTTATGGTACAGTTGAAGTTCTGAATCAAAGAGACGGCAGCACATTTAAGGTGAACGGACATAGACTCAAGCCATTCTATGAGCCGTATCAAGTGCGAGACGTGGAAGAGATTCCTCTTCAAGATCCTACACCAGAGGATTGAAATTGGTGTGCACTGTCTGGCTGAAGACAATAAACTTAGCGCTACTTGGGAGGCAACCCATGTTGATGGAGAAGCGTGGAAAACCAGATTTGAAATTCTTAACTCTCTATCTTTCTCCTTTGCTTTATTTTTCTCCATGTTTAGTGTGATTTGTTATGTGTTATGTGTCTCATTCCATGCTTGTTTGATGTATTGTATATTTTAGTTTCGTTTTACATTGAGGACAATGCAAATTTTAAGTGTGGGGTGGGGTTTATATCATATCCTTAGTGTCTATGTATAAATTTTTCGTTTTTCGGTACTGTACAGTTTGCTGTTTCGTGTCAATTATTTGACATAGTTTGAGGTCTCGTAAAGTTTTGAAATTTTGAGAGAATCATTTTAAATGTGTCTTTTTTATGATCTTAAAATTTCAGCTCATTCCAATGTGTGATTAATTCTGTAAAATTCTTGCGAGTGGGATGAGTCTCTGGCGAGCTTCATTTTTCGATACTGTGCAGTTTGATGTTTTGTGTGATTTTTTTGACATATCTATAAGTCTCGTAAATTTCTGAAATTTTTAGTGAATATTTTTACATGTTTCTAGTTTATGCCCTTAAAATTTCAGCTCATTCCACTGCGTGATTAATTCTGCATAAATCTGGAGAGTGGAGTGCGCAAGCGAGCCTGAGGGGGTCTTTTCCGACGACTAGTTCGTCATGGAAGGGTTTCCTCGCCAGAATTTGGTATTTTTGAGTTTTTTATTTGTTTTTCTTGTGTGTTTTAGTGTCTTATTTGAAAAACCAAATACAAAAATAAAAAAGTGTCAAGAAAAGCAACATAAAAAAAAGTCTCTTGTTTTGAGTCTTAGGTGCCCTTAACTAGTCCATGATGTGATTATATCTTCTAGAATTGTGACTAAAAGATGATTATGTTATTTAAAGTTTCTTGGGTTAATCTTGATATATGATGCATATGCGAATGTGTAGTGGATGTAGAAACGAGTTAACATGGTACAGATGTTTGACATGCTTAAACTTTGTTGAGATTCATTTGACCTGTGAGCGATTGAGCCTATATGTGAATACACATGTTTTCATTGTTGAGTGTCAATTGCTTGTCACAGATGAAGTTAATGGACTCTAGATATTACTAGAACTTGCTCTTGTGCTTTTCAAAGCTTATCGTCAATACATGTTTTGATTGAGGAAGTGATAAAGGCATTTAAGGGACACCACAATTGCCATATAAAGCTTGTGTCTTAATTTTGTGTACACAAGATGTGCACCCCTTAGTTAACCACTTTGAACCTACATGTTTAAACTTTTTGTCATCACCCACATATCTCTGACCTTAAACTTTAGAATAGTTATATATTTACCCTTGTTCTAGGACTTGGTAGAGCTGTACATGAGACAGGTATGTGAAGATGGTGACAACATCGAAAGGTGATGCAAAGAAATAAGTGTGGGGTATCAAGCTAGTGTGTAAAAAAAAAAATATGAATGAAAAGAAAAGAAAAAGTGTGATGTCTAGTTTGATACCCGAGTTAACTGTTGATGAAAATAATGATGTGAATGCCCAACAAGATGAAATTCGGCCACAAAAGTGAGAAAGTTCATGGTTGTAAAGTTTGAAAAAGTTTCTTATATGGTGCTCTACTGGGTTCTAGAATTATATTCGAATTCCGGATCCATTTATTCTTTAACCTATGAGCCAAGCCCCATTACAACCCATGAAAGTCCTTTTGATCCTCAAAATGGCAGCCTTTGATCTGTGGAGATTAGTCACACGAGTAAGCATATGGTGTGGTCCATTTGGCAAGTAATTGAGTTGAGTGAATACCTTAGATATACTTTGAGAAAAACACTTTTGAGAGCATATACCTGTGAGGTTGAATTTTGACAAGTTTTTCGCATGCTACAGCTTTACATTCTCCATGATTATGTATTCGTCCTACATATTACATGTGTGTCATACATTGAAATTAACTTTCGAAACTTTACGGATATATAAATCAGGAAGTCACACTAATCTTGGTGTTACAATTGTGGAAGATTGCTGAGACAATTTGTTGAGGGCGATAGAGTCATGTAGTTAGAGTTTTTTTAGAAGTCATAGTTTAGTGTATTGCTCGAGGACTAGCAATGTCTAAGTGTGGGGTATTTTGATAGTCGCATATTTTTGCGTCTATTTGGTATTTAATTTGTTCCCTATATTTAGTTTATTGTTATTAATCGAGTGAATTAATTATGTTTATTTGTTTTTAGGTGTTTTGGGGATTAATGAAAAAAAGGAGATTAAATAATATATTTTAAGAGTTATTGTGGAAGACGAAGACTTCCGAGGTGTAGGAATTGTAATCCACGAGGTGTTGGACTCCTTGGCGAGCACGTGATGAAAAGAGCACATGGGTTTTGCTAGTTTAATTAAACTAGCTAAATGATATATATTTATATTTGCAGCTTGGCGAGCTGTTTTGGATTATGAGAAGAAATGGAGTGGAGTTGGACTTTGGGAAGAATTCCACTTGGTGTTGGATTGCATGCATGTGGGCTAGCTAGTTTAACCTAGTTTTGTTATATATATATATATATATATATATATAGCTAAAGAGGGGGGCTAAGGAGAGTGGCTGGCGAGAGAAGAGAGAGAATAAGAGAAAAAGACAAAAGAAAAGAAGAATAAAGAAAGAAGAAGAAGTGGAAGGAAAGAGAGGAGCTGTATTGCGAGCCTGCGATCCCGACGGGGATCAAGAGTTTATTTCTTCTCCTTCTTTTGTTCATCTTTCATGAATTCTTTAATGTTATTATTTAAGACTATGAGTAGCTAAATTTCTTTTGTTAGGGGCTGATTGAAGCCCTAGATATGCTTACGACTTTGAACCCATTTTGATTCTATTAATTATTTGGATGAGTTTTGTTTCACTGTTTTCTCACCGTATGATTTCTATGTTCATGTTTCTTTGAGTGCACGCTTAGATGCATGGCTTAGAATTTATAGTCTTGATTATGTATATGACCACCTTATCATTGCATATTCTCTAGAGACAAACATGAATTTGTGTGAAACAAGCCTTAGTGATGTAAGGGTGACCACCTTATCAACCCTTGAAGCTCTGTTATTCTTCAAACATTCTTAGAATGTAATGACTTTAGTTCTCTAGGCTTACATCACCATATGTATATGTCGGTTAAATTAGGATCAAGATCGAGCTGATTGTCCCTCCCTCTTTCATGCCAAGTAAGAGAGTGTAATACATAAGATGACTTAACCAAAGCTCTTATGTGGGGAGTATTCATCCATGGTTAGTTCAATTATATTGGGGAAGTCGAAAGTATGTCTAGGGTGGAGAGAAGTTCTTAACATTCATATCTCATTGGTTATATAGAACAATTTACTTTCTGCAATTTATTGATTTCTGCATTAGTTGTAGCTTAGCCGATTTATTTCGGTAACCAAATCAACTCAGAAAACCCTCTAATTTTATGTGGTAGTCCACCACTGTGTGTATATTGTTGTATCCAAATTTCGTAGCATTTGAATTTTTCTAGCTTAGGCTCGCATTGTCATTAGTGTACTGTAGTCGAGTTTATCAGCATAGTAGTTTGTTAGGATTTAGTTTCACCAATTCTTTGTGTTTGACAACCCCTATTTATCTTGCTACATTGATATATCCAGGTTGTGAATAGAGTATCTTTAAGAGGTGTTTACCCGCCTTGTCATCTTCCTTTGTAAGCTTGAACCAGTTGCACTTGAATATGAAAACGTTGACATCATTCCCATAACATAGCTGAACGACATATACAATAGCCTCGTAATATAGATCATTGTCTTTCCCAACCGCTACCCCACTGTTTTGTGTTCTTTTTCCTTCATCTTGGGCTAATGAATGGAAGTTTATACAGTTCACAAAACATCCGGGGTAAATACAGTGTTTAATCGGCTCCCCTGCTAGCAAGTGCTTTGGCCAGGACCACCAGCCCCCGTGGTTTTCAGATTTTTGTAGATCAATCATCCTGCCAAAATGGGAAAATTAAAGGGTTTAATTTCTATAAACATGATCGATATGTATGTAAAATAAATACTGAGGCATACGTATGTACGTACCCATAGGAAGAAATAATCAGGGAACTTCTTCTTAACCATTTTCTCAAACCACGCTGAACTCTTGTCCAGATTTAACGCCTGAAGCCTCTCCCTGTATGACATCATGTATGGCTCAACTTCATCACAGTATCGTAACACTACCCAATGTACCTCAATAGTTCTTAAACGATTCCTTTAATACTCCTCTAAAAGGTCGTACGACATTTGTGACGACAGAAAAATTGATGCGGGCACTAGATCGGAGGCAATGGGAGGTGGTGGATCTTTGAGGTACCTGTTGCAGTAAGTAACACACTCATGCATTAGGTATGTCTTGGCTATGGAGCCATCCAGGGCCGACCTGTTTTTGATGAATCATTTATACTGTCCAAGCTGTCTACAAAATCAAACATTCAATTAATTCATTGTAGAATAAGTACATATAGCTAGTAATCTCCAGTTGAACAAATAATAGATCAAAAAACTTGTATAATTAATTAGTTGTATGTACCTTTCTTGAGAATACATCCAAGTGTACTGAATCAGACCAGAAATGAGCACCTGCTCGGGCAGGTGGATCATTAGGTGAATCATGATGTAAAAGAAAGCAGGGGAAAAAATCCTCTCTAGTTTGCAAATGATGTGCACAATTTGTTGTTGCAGTTCCACGACATTTGACTTCTTTAACTCTTTGGTGCATAACCTCTGCCACCAAGTGCACAATGGCACTATTGGTTCTACTACATCACGATGAAAATATGGCCGAATTACCACCGGAATTAGACGTTGCAGCATAACGTGATAGTCATGTGTCTTTAGACCAAAAAACTTGTGTTGCACCTCGTCCATTGCTCCAATTATAGTACCCAATGTGCCTCAATAAGTTCTTAAACGATTCCTTTAATACTCCTCTAAAAGGTCGTACGACATTTGTGACGACAGAAAAATTGATGCGGGCACTGGATCGGAGGCAGTGGGAGGTGGTGGATCTTTGAGGTACCTGTTGCAGTAAGTAACACACTCATGCATTAGGTATGTCTCGGCTATGGAGCCATCCGGGACCGACCTATTTTTGACGAATCCTTTATACAGTCCAAGCTGTCTACAAAATCAAATGTTCAATTAATACATTGTACAATAAGAATAAGTACATATAGCTAGTAATCTATAGTGGAACAAATTATGAATCAAAAATCTGTATAATTAATTAGTTGTATGTACCTTTCTTGAGGATACATCTTAGTGTACTGGATGGGATCAGAAATGAGCACCTGCTCGGGCATGTGGATCATTAGGTGAATCATGATGTCAAAGAAAGCAGGGGGGAAAATCCTCTCTAATTTGCAAATGATGTGCACAATCTGTTGTTGCAGTTCCACCACATCTGACTTCTTTAATTCTCTGGCGCATAATCTCTGCCACCATCTGCACAAAGCCACTATTGGTTCTACGACGTCACGAGACAAATATGGTCGAATTACCATTGGAATCAGACGTTGCAGCATAACGTGATAGTCATGTGTATTTAGACCAACAAACTTGTGTTGCACCTCATCCACTGCTCCAATTATAGTAGCTGCATACGTAGCCGGATAACGAATGCTCTTAAACTAGTGAAATACAGAACGTCTAAGTGTCGGCTTCACTGTGTAAGGTGCAACAAGAATCTTGTTGTACACTCCTCTCCTATCCATCCTCAACCACAAGGGACGACGTAGATTCATAGATTCTAGATTTTTGCGCGCTTTGGGAGTATCTTTAGTCTTGAACTTAATACCGAGAATTGTTCCCACCACACAGTTGCACACATTCTTTTCTATGTGCATTGCGTCCAAGTTGTTCCTCAGCTTCAACTTCGACCAGTAAGGGAGTTCAAAGAATATACTATTGTAATGCCAATAGCTAAGATCATGTGGAGGTATTGAATTGCATTTCTTTACATCCGCGTCATTGGTCAACACACCAAAGTCGGAATAACTCAACCTCTCTAAAATCTCTTCGCCCGACCAACTACGGGGTTTAGGATTGTTCTCTACCATCCCGTCGAAATGAGCTTCATCCTGTCGTCACAGGTGGTCGTGAGGAAGCCATATACGGTGACCCAAGTAACACACATTCCCCACGTGCCAACTAGAGTTCACGTCGTCCAAACATATAGGACATCCTTTATATCCTTTCGTCCTGCAGGCTGCCAACATCCCATATGCTGGAAAATCGTTGATCGTCCACATTACGGCAGCCCTCATCGTGAACATCGTGTCAGTGAATTTTTCATAAGTTGGGACTCCATTTTTCCACAACAGTTTCAGCTCGTCGATCAAAGGTCTCAGGTAGACATCTAAGCACTTCCCCAGAGATTTAGAACCTGAAATTAGGGGAGTAAGGAAATTAAATTCCTTGTTCATGCACATCCACGGAGACAAGTTATACGGCAGCCCAATAACTGGCCAAGTGCTGACAGTAGAGCTATTACTATCCCAAGGATTGAATCCGTCTGTAGATAGTTCGAGTCTAACATTCTAACCTCTGCGGCAAAGTCTCCAAATTTTCTATCGAAATGTTTGAAAGACTCCCCATCGGTGGCGTGTCTCAAGACATCGTCATCTATTTGCTTTTCTGTGTACCATCGCATCGCCTCTGCTATGTATAGAGACATGTACAGGCGCTGCAATCTGGGAATCAAGGGAAAATATCGAAGAACTTTCACAGGAATTCTCTTTTTCAAACTCTTCCTATTCAGCTCATATCTGCATTGGTCACATACGAGACAATAGTTCAAATCTTTATATTCTTTGTAAAACAGCACACAATCATTCGGACATGCGTCAATTATCCTGTACTTTAGGCCGAGGCTGCTCAAGATATTTCTAACCTTATAATGGGATTTAGGAAGATTGTGATCATCAGGAAGCAACTTACATATTTGCCCCTGAATTTTGTCAAAAGCACTGACTGACATTTTGTGCTTCCCTTTTATCTTCATTTAATCCATCACATATTGCAACACATTCTCTCGATATCCAGGGTACACTGGGGTCTGCGCTTCAAGTAGCATCATGTTGTACTTATTCATCTCACTAGTGTCAGTGGCCAAACTAGCAGCGGCGAATGTGTCATCATGCTCATGAATGGTATTGTAACCTCCCTCTTGGTGTTGGTGTCCACCATGACTAAATCTCGGAAACGCATCATGAACCAAATCTGCAGTTGGGTTCTAAGCAGGGGGACGACACCACTGCCGCTGGATGAGGCACCATGGTAACTGTACCCTGAGCTGAAGTCTGCTGCTTCACCATGCTCGCTCCACGTAGTGTAACTCCACATCATACCATTTTTCGTACAGGTGTTGGACCATAATATTAACCTCCACATACTGACAGTTAAGACATTTTTGGCATGGACACCTAAAATGCTTCTTTCTCTGACCATGTTCTATCGCAAAATTCACAAATTCGCTAATTTCATCCATATACCGGACATCACTTCTATTCCGCAACTTCATCCAACTCTTGTCCATACTTCTACGAATTTTAACAATTAATTATCATATTAGTCAACTATTATATATACATATATATACAGATTTTCAAGCTAGTAATTATATATGAAACTATTATATACATATACACAAATTTTCAACTACCTTAATATATTAAATTAAATTATTAATTAATTACCTTCAATAATTACCTTTATTAATTATTGGTGAATATATGTACTCGATCTACATCAATTAATTACGGAAATATGTCTAACATACGTACGTTTTAACTAAATATTAACCAAATTTTTAAACATCCATACCTATATATATGTACCGGTCAATATTAATTAACTAATATATATATAATCAATTACCTAACTTAATTATAAATATATATTAGAACGTACTAATTATTAACAATGCAATCAATCAAACATACAATTAATTATATATATATAAACGTTAAACAGTGTTGAAAAATTAACTACGTATGTACGTACCTAGCCTTCTTTGATATATGGCGAATCGATGCTCGGATATAGTGCTAGCTAGCTAGAATTTGCTTGCGCATGCGCCATATACGTATGTGTGAGGATCAGAGAGTCTGATTGATCAAAGGAGAGAATTAATTGAATGATCGATCAACATATATATGCATGGAGATGAAGTTGAGACGAGCGAGCGGAGAGGAAGAGAGCTCGGCATGGACATTATATAATGCTTCACTTAGACGACGAAGTGTCGGTCTGTTGTCTAAGTTTCCACTTAGAGGACGAATTGGGCGCTTCTCCGTCGTCCAAGTGCTTACAAGGACGACGAAGAATTTCTCCGTGGTCCAAGTGGCCACTCGGACCACGGCGTGTCGGTCCGTTGTCCAAGTGGCCACTTGGACGACGGAAAAAGTGTTTTCCGTCGTCTAAGTGTAACTTGGACCGCGGAGAAATTCTCCGTTGTCCAAGTGGACACTTGGATGATGCAGACACTCTTTCCGTCGTCCAAGTGTCACTTGGACCGCGGAGAATTTCTCCATCATCTAAGTGCATTTTTCTTGTAGTGATTGCACAGTAGTTATAGGTCAAACCATGTTAAATCATATGCTAATCATGATCTATGATTCTAAGAAGGAAAATTATATGGGCATAAGAATGACCACACTTGTGTGTCCATAAATCTAGGTGGAATTACACATCACTATATTTAGTTATATATATAACCTGTCACATCATACTTGTTAAATGTCTATCATATCTTTTAAAATTTAATGATTAAAGAAAATTCACATCTTTTATTTAAATTAGATAAATAATAATTATGAAAATATAAATAAAATCAACAATTATTTGCGCTGATTTGGTTTATTAGTCTAGGGCTTGTTCGTCATTATTTTAAATTAGTGTAGTGGTACGATAGAATTTCATTATTTTGCATACCGAGTAATCCGGTGAAATTTTGTATTACTACAATTTTATTTCTATAGTGAATTATTTTAGCGGCTCCCTAAAAAAAGTATAAATAAAATCAATATATCAATGAAGATTTGGCCTATATATATCTCTCAGCTTCAAACATATGTGTTCTTTTCCTTTAGAAGCTTGAAATAATTTTTCTTTCTTATTATATTTGTAAGATGAATTTTCTTTATTCTATATGATTTTTGAAAAGATACAGAAGATCATAAGACCAAAAAGCTAAAAATCATATGTATCTCAAGACTTTTGATTTTGAAAAAAGTAAAAAAAAAGAAAAACGAAACAATATCATTCGAACAACGTACAAACTGTATGTTATTATCTTTAATATGCTAATTAAATATAATTATTAATTGAACACAATTAATTATAAACATAAATAATTGTATTTGTAAATTAATGAGAAAAAAAATCTAGTTTAGATTTTTTTTCTCTTATAAAATTTAACATAAATTTTCAATATCAAAAGAATTCATTTTGTTTTAAAATATGTAACAACTCAATATTATTTTTATAATTACTACAGATGTCACCCACTATAAAACTCTATTTTCTTTGTGAAAAATCATCTCATCTCTCTCCAACAAGCTAAAGGAGAGGAGTGATGTATATAGCTTTGGCATTGTAATTTTGAAAATTATCACAGGTCGGCCCGTCTTTTCAAGAACAAACGGTGTGAGAACTCACATTAGTAAATAGGTGGAGCTTATGCTTCCGAAAGAAAACATTTACAATATCATTGATCCGACTTTAGAGAGAAAGTTTAATGTTAACTCTGCCTGGAAAGCTTTGGAAATAACAAGGAGGGCGTCAAGGAGGTTGGTGTCGAACCCCAAGCGTTCTTCAATTGCAAGGAGAGCATCACGTCCATGTTTGTAAACTGTGGTAGGTATGTACGTATTGTGGGTGAGATCGAGTACTTTTTGGTTTATCTGAGGCTACTGAAGACCTGAAGTGATCGAGTTGGTTTATATAGGACTAATTCAAGGGATGAGTATAGGAGAATTGTGAAGCGGTGTTGGACTGTTGGTGCGTGGACCGACGACAATTTTAGTTTCTGTTGGCATCTGCATATGCTCAACATTTGTAAGCTGATCAGGTGCTGATGCTTAAGCTCTATCTATTGACTGCTGTCGTTGGTTTTAGAGTGACACATAAGCTAGCTAGCACAAAGTTATACTAGTATTCACGTCCTGGTGAATAAAACAGCGTTAGAAATTAACTAAGAAACTCGTGAGAAAGGATTACTGTACACAAAATTAGATCGATCAGCTGCTAGAAAAAGAAGAAGGATCACAGATGGAACCTGCCCATCTTTAGCCCGGAGGCAGCACAAATGCACAATCGCTCTAAAAAATAAGCTCCCAAATAGCACATGATCAATAAGCTCTTGGACTCTGAGCTACTAACCCCTCTTTTTTTTGAGCTACTAGCCCACATATGGTCCATTTTGCTTCTGTGCTCAAGGTTCACATGTATATATTCACGTGTATTTTTCTTGAGAAATTATATATGATAAAAATGTAACGTTGAATCTAATTGTGAGGTCCTTTATTCAATATATTTCTCCATTATATCATTTTTTTTCATGATTTATGGTTGTAGCTGTCTGGGTATCTGTCTAAGTAGCTGTCTATGTATCTGTTTAAGTAGATGTTTAAATAGTTGTCTGGAGAGCTGTCTTTGTCTCAAAAATCAATTCCATTTGAATTAACAGCGTCATATATTACCTTACACTTCACTTACTTGACTCCATAATTTAATCAATTAATTAGGTTTTTTCCCTCTCAATCTCTTCTTCTTCATGGTTCACATGCATATATACAAATTTAAAGGAGAATTTTTTCTTGAAAAATTATATATGATGAGAAATTAATGTTGACTCTAATTGTGGGATTTTTTATTCAATATATTCCTCCATCACATCATCTTTTTTCATGATTTATGGTGAAAGAACCTGATTAGAAATTAATGTTGAATCTAGTTGTTTGGGAAGCTAGCGAAGTAGTTGTCTGGGTAGCTGTTTAAGTAGCTGTTTAAGTAGCTGTCTGGAGAGTTGTTTTTGTCTCAAAAATCAATTATATTTGAATTAATGGCGTCCTATACTACCCTACACTACACTTAATTGACTCCGTAATTTAATCAACTAATCAGGTTATTTCCCTCTAAATCTCTTCTTCTTCCTGGTTCATACGCATTTATATACAAATTAAAGGGAGCATTCTTCACTTAATTGACTCCATAATTTAATCAACTAATCGGCTTTCCCTCTAAATCTCTTCTTCTTCCTGGTTCATACGCATATATATACAAATTAAAGGGAGCATTTTTTTTTGAGAACTTATATATGATGAGAGCTTGTCTTTTATTTAATATATTCCTCAATCACATCATTTTTTTCTCATGATTTATGGTTGTAGCTGTCAGGGTACGTGTTTAAGTAGCTATTTGGGTAACTGTCTAAGTAGCTATCTAAGTAGCTGTCTGGAGAGCTGTATTTGTCTCAAAAATCAATTTCATTTGAATTAATGACGTTCTATACTATACTATCCTACACTTCACTTAATTGACTTCATAATTTAATCAATTAATCAGATTATTTCCCTCTCATTGTCTTCTTTTTCATGGTTCACATGCATATATCTCTACTATAATAAAGGGAAGCCCCTTTTGGTGTCATTAACATACCAAAATATAGAAACCCCAAAATATCCCCAATTTTCTATGAGAGAATAAAAACAAAAGCAGTGCGCAAGAAAAAAGAAAAGAAATATATGGATGGAGGGCATTGCTGTAAATGCACCAGAAAAGAAAAATAAGAAATAGAAATAAAAAGATGATAAGCAAACAAGTCGATCAGTGCTGGAGAAAAAAAACAGAACAACAGTTTTGCATAAGAACCAAGCAAAAACTGCTATAATAGTGGATGAAATAGTGGTATTTGAAAAAATAATTGCTATAAACATATTTTTACTCTGAGAACCTCTCATTTTTCATTCCGCACACATCGAGTGCGGGTCTTTGCTAGTATGTAAATTAAAGGGAGCATTTTTTTCTTGAGAAATTATATATGATGAGAAAGTAATGTTGAATCTAATTGTGGGATCTTTTATTCAATATATTCCTCCATCACATTATTATTTTTTCGCATGATTTATGATTGTAGCTGTCTGAGTAGCAGTTTAAGTAGCTGTCTAAGTAGTTGTCTTTGTCTCAAAAATTAATTCTATTTTAATTAATGGCGTCCTATACTACCCTACACTTCAATTAATTGACTCGATAATTTAATCAAAATAATCATATTCTTTCCTTCTCAATCTCTTATTCTTCATGGTTCACATGCATATATACACAAATTCAAATGAGCATTTTTTCTTGAGAAATTATATATGATGAATATAATTGTGGGGTCTTTTATTTAATATATTCATCCATCACATCATTTTTTTCATGATTTATGGTTGTAGCTGCCTGTGTAGCTATCTGGGTAGCTGTCTAAGTAGCTGTCTAGAGAGGTGTATAGGTAGCTGTTTAGGTAGCTGTCTGGATAACTGTCGATTTTTTCATCCATTTTTCGGCGACCTGAGACTTATTCTGCTCAAAATCAAACAACAAATAACTTTCTCTTTTACAACATCCTCCAATTCTAACTACAAAACTTACGTCGAATTTATCTTTGAACATCAAAATCTCAATATCTTCAATTTTTTGATTCGAAGAACACCGATTGAATTAGAAAATAACCAAGCTATGGTTAGCTTCGTGGAGATAAGGGCTACAAAGCCCAGTGAGTTGCCGTTTCTAGGATCTTGAATTGACCAACCCCTAATTTCTAGGATTTGGGGTTTTTTGGACTTTCTCTTCACTTTTTTGCGTGATTTGGCCAAGGATAAGAGCAGAAGTTGAGGGAAAGAGAAAGAAGACGTCGAGGTGGTCATTTTAGTACCTTACTCGAAGATTTTGGTGGCCGGATAGCCTTGCTCCGTCGCTGATAACTTCATCGCGGGAGAGATAGAGTCGAGGAAAAGAAATATGGTCAGGATAGATAGAGAGACTAAAATGGAAGGGGATGAGCTGACTAAATAGCAACCCTTCTTTAGGGGAAAAATTGGAATGACAAAATGAATTTTATAACTTATTGGATTTTTTTGGGAGAAAATGACGTTAGATGAATTTTTTTGGAAGAAAAAGGGTCATAAATTAGGTTTTTTTTACCTAGGTGTCATAAGTTTTTTTTTTTGAAATCTTATCTTTTTGGGGTTTTAAAATAATTTCTCCTAAATTAATTCATGTTTACTTAATTGAATAATCTTTATCGACATATTAATTTTATTTATATTTTCATAATTATTATTTATCTAATTTTAAAAGAAGATGTAAATTTTCTTAATCATTAAATTATAAATAATATAATAGATATTTAACAGATATGACAGGTTATATATATAGCAAATTTAAATTTAGTTTTGTGTAATTTTACCTATATTATGACCACAAAAGTGTGGCCATTCTTATGACCCTAACATTGCCCATATAAGAATCATGCAAGGTACTAGTTTTTGGATAGAAAGTTGAAAGATAATTCACCATATGATTGATATTACAGCCCATAAAAAAAATAAAAAATAATGGAAAACACAACAGACCACACTAACTCTCTCTCTATCTCCATCCCTATCCTCCTGTTATTCTAGTTCATCATCTTAGCTTTAGCTTCTTCAGATTACAAGACCTACATAGTCCAAGTCCACTTTGATAAACAAACAAATACTGTGGTTGATTCGGTTCAGTTTATATTAACCACAATGTAAGAAATGATTGGCACATCAAATCACAATCTATTCACTTATGTAAGAGCAGTAATGACTATACAATATACATTCATAGAACTCATACTATTCCAATACACACTATGAATAACTATTTCATTTTTTTCCTAAAGCACCTATGGACCATATTTTCATACTATGGAGATAATATTCAAAAAAAATTTATTATCTCTTTTTGCTTCTTCAGGAATTTAATATATTTAATATACATACTTAATATGATAAGTCGATAACAATTTGAGATGTTAAAGGGTACAAATGTATTTGCATTTAATTGCTGAAAGTTTAGTAAGTAGCATGAATGAATAAGCTAAAAGAGAATGCACCTATTATTTCTTATGAAAGAAGCTCAACTAGTCAAGTGACTCAAGGCCATCACGTCCACTCACCAAATTCACTTTTTTTAAGAGTGATTAATATTAGAGCTCATAAAAGTTAAAAAAAAAAACTTGCATACACACCGGACCACACTCACTCTCTCTCACCAATGTCTCTCTATCTCCATCCCTATCCTCCTCTTTTTCTTGTTCATTATCTTAGCTTCAGCTTCTTCAGATAATAAGACCTACATAGTCCAAGTCCAACTAGACTCACAACCCTCAATCTTACCAACTCATAAACACTGGTACGAGTCCTCACTATCCACACTAACCTCTAAACTCAAATAAAAACAACTAATCCACGCTTACAATACTGTCTTTCAAGACTTATCTACCAAGTTCTCTTCGGCTTGCACGTAATGGTTCCACGAAGAACTGGAGAACTAGACTGAATTGATCTAGAACTGCTAGATTCAGTTCGGTTCTTTAAATTTTTTTAAAGTAATATTGATGGTTCAGTTTCAAATGCAAATGTTTTAGTTCTGGTTCCTAAGCTACAAAATTTAAGAAACTGAAAAAACCCAATAATATGAAAAATATACATGTCAATATATTATTGGTAGTCTTGTAAAGTCTATATTATTATATTATAGACATGGACATAGATGATCATTCCTTTCACACTATAAAGTCTATGCAAAAGCTCTCAAAAAACCCTTATAGACGACAACCTAGCTCGCGGCCGCCACCCCCTCAACCCGCTCGGGAAGTCGCGCCGCTGCCCTCACCCTCTCGCACAATCGCGCTGAGCTCTCTGCCAACTACTCCTCTCAATCTTGCATCATTTCATCATGTAATTAATCTCGATTTCACTCCTCAACTATTATTGATTGTTTGGTGACTTTGATTATCTGTTGTTTTGGTGTTGATTAAGTCTCTTTGTTGTTGTTGTTATTGCTGCTGCTACTTTATCATTTCGCCCTCACCCTCTTGTACATAAGCTTTTGATGTTTCTGCTTTTCTTTGTTGGGTTACTACTTTCTGTGTGCTTAGGGTTCACTATCAAAAACACACACTTAGGCGACGAAATCATAAAGATTTCGTCACCTAAGTACGACATAGACGATGAAACCATACTTTGTCGCCTAAGACGAAAATTTCGTCGTCTAACTAATACTTAGACAACAAAACAAAAAATGTCATCTAAGAAAGAAAAAATTAGTCGTCTAAGAAACCTTTAGATGACGAAATCTGAAATCCTCGCCTAAGTTAAATATTTCGTCGTCTAAGAAAGACAAATTTCGTTGCCATAATATTCGTACTTAGACGACAAAATGATTACCAATTCGTCGTCTAAGTCCATACGCTTACCTTAAACCATAAACCCTAACCCCTAAACCCTGACCTGTAAACACTTAGATGATGAAATTAGCATAATTCGTCATCTAAATTGTCACTTAGACGAAGAATTAAACAAATTTTGTCATCTGAGATGAATTTCTTTGCCTCTGATCAAAGAGCACCACCTTGTATACCATCTTAAAATACTTTTTTTTTCAAGGGCATATAGTAAACAATTATTGGACTGTGAGTGTCGACGATTCGAAAATCGGAATTATGAAGATTCGTATATAAACGTTTCCGTTTCGTTGACATTTTAGTTTTATGGTTGACTACGTTGAACAAACTGTTAACGAACTTCGTATATACTGAAAAAGTTTGTCCACTGACATATTATGTTGTGATGAATATATCTAACGGTTGTTTTATCCAAATTTAATTTTATTAATATTGATGTGGAGTGAATATAAACATACAAACACTTAAGTTATACAACATTATTAGATATATATAATAAGTTTTAGTCTCCAATCAACTTTTTATGTCAAATTTCAATTAATTTCTATCTAGTTAACAAAATAATTTTTTACGACAAGATAAACACCCGTTACTTCGGAAACGGGTTCACGAATTATATTTTACGATCAATTCCATATTTTAAACTATTTTTCGACATATAATCACTAAATTTAATCGATCAAATCCTAAACTAATCCGAATTGGGTTGAATATTTTTCTACAATATTGTTTAAATGTAATTGTTACATCTGACAGTTGATTTTTTTTATGATTTTTAAGCAACTATCATAAATTAATTTTTCAAATATATATAGAAAAATAAAATAAAATTCACTTAGGCGACGAAACTATATTGTTTCGTTGCCTAAGTGAATATAGTTTCGTCGCCTAAGTGAATTTTATTTTATTTTTTATATAGTTTTTGAACATATCTAAAAATTATTTTTTTCACAAAAATTTTGGAGAAAATTTAAAATAATTAGATGATGATCTATATATATTTTGTCGCCTAAATAATTTTTTATTTTTTATATTTTATAAATATCTAAAAATTAATTTAAAATTTAATACACTTAGACGACGAATCTATAAGGTTTCATCGTTTAAATGAAAAAATTTGGCATTTTTTTCACCAATTTTTTTGCCAAAATTTCAAATCACTTAGGCGACGAAACTATTGTGTTTTGTCGTCTAAGTCAAAAATGTTGGCGAATTTTTTGAAAATCTTAAAATCTTAGACGACAAGACCTAATTGTTTCATCACCTATATCCAAAAAGTTGGCGGGGTATTTTTCCGCCAAATCTTTTGCCAAAAATTAAAATCACTTATACGACGAAAACCAACAAGTTTCGTTGCCTAAGTCGTTGACTATAAAACCCATAATTCACTCTCTTATCTTACCCAAGTTTCTGTCTCTCCCTCTCTCTCAAACCATCACCATCACCACAACCACCACCACCACCACCACCACCTCGGCACCACTAACACACACCACTTTGGCACAACCACCACCACACCACACGCCGCCACCGCCACCACCACCACCCCCATTAAATTTTGTATTTATTAAAAATTTTGTATTAATTAATAATTAGTATATAATGAAGTAATTAGCATTTAATGAATTTTTTTTAAATCAACAACTTAGACAACGAAACTATTGGGTTTAGTCGTCTAATTAGTTTATTGAATTTTTTATTGATTTTTTAAAATAAAAATTCAACCACTTAGATGACGAAACTATTCGGTTTTGTCGTCTAAGTGGTTTATTTTTTATTTTTTTAATTCAACTTTTAGACGACGAAAAACCTAAAATTTCGTCGTCTAAGTTTTCCATCTTAGACGAAAAAATGTTGCTTTCGTCTTCTAAGTGTTCACTTATTGAAACTGAAGGAAATAGTACATGATGGAGGATAACCAGACATTACATTCAGGAGGGATGGGTTGCTGGTAATCAATGGTAAATTTTTGTTTTGAACAATGAGGAGTTGAAACAGGAAATACTAGATGAGGCTCAATGTTCAGCATACTCAATGCATCTCAGTATTACTAAGATGTACCAAACTCTAAAGGAGTATTATTGGTGGCCTAATATGAAAAGAGAAGTAGTTGCATATGTGAGCTAGTGTCCCATTTGTTAGCAAGTGAAGGTTGAACGGTAGAAACCTTCAGGACTAATGCAACATGTGGAGATTCCATTTTGGAAAGGGGAACAAATCACTATAGACTTTGTGTATAAACTGCCTCGTACATCCGAGGGTCACACATGTATTTGGGTAATTGTAGATCGCTTCACGAAGTTTGCACATTTCATACCAACCATAGAGAAACATTTGGTAAGCAAGCTAACTTAGTTTTATATGCAAATGATTGTGAAGTTATATGGTGTGCCTGTTTCTATCATCTCGAGTCAAGATTCCCACTTCACTTCATAGTTTTGGAGAGCTTTACAAGAAGCTTTGTGAACTAAGTTTCGATTTAGTACGACTTTTCACCCACTGAAAAATTTCATGTCCAAGAGAATAATCTAGACGCTGGAAGATATGTTGAGATCTTGTTTATTGCAGCTTCCAGGAAAATGGAATAAGTATTTGCATCAAATGGAATTTGCGTATAACAATAGTTTCCACTCTAGTATTGGGATGTCACCTTATGAAGCCTTATATGGAAAACAGTGTCAGACTTCATTGTACTGAACTGAGGTAGGAGAAAAGAGCCTTATAAGTCCAGATAACATGCAGATCATTCGAGACAGGTTAAAAGCCGCAAAGGATAGACAAAAAAGCTACGCATACGTTAAGAGGAAGGATTTGGAGTTTGAAGTTAACGTCTGGGTATTCTTGAAATTGTCTCCATGGAAAGGAGTAATGCATTTTAGGAAGCGTGGCAAGCTTCAGCCGCGATATATTGAAACTTATGAGTTACCGCCAAAACTAACACGAGTTCATAATATGTTTCATGTGTCCGTGTTGCGGAAATACATTTCTGACCCCTCTCATGTCATTATGTCTCAGCAAATCCCGTTATGTGAGGACTTGGTCTATATTGAAGAAACTAGTGGAGATTCTTGACCATAGGGAGCAGGTTCTCCAGAACAAGACCATACATTTAGTGAAAGTTTTATGGAGGAATCATTCCTCAAAAGAAGTCACTTGGAAACTAGAGTAGCGCATGAGGAAGTAGTACCCTCATTTTCTAGAAGACATGTAAATTTTGAGGATGAAATTGTTGTAAGGGGCCAGATTTTTACAAACCAAACCAAAATTACGCACTTATCAAGTCTTATTAAGGTTTATGGCCGATTAGTCGCACTACTTGGGTTATTAACAATTTTTTTCACCGAACAAGAATTAGACTTGAATTTCTTCATGAAGGTTGTGAAGTATTTTATTTCAAGATAGTAGGAATTTTTTGGATAAACGAGCTATTTTAATGTGTATCGAAAGTCGGCATGAGAATTTATTAAAAAGAAATCATTTTTGGTCTATTTAATCTCGACCGTTAGATCTAGATCAGATGAAATATGGGCCATTGTTCAATTGATGAGCTTAAGGGTATAAATTGGATTTTTGTGAAAAACCAAAATGATTTTTTTGAGTGTGGGATCGACCTATTTTTGAACGCGAATGACCCACGCCTCACACTGACCCAACCTAACAGAATTTGTCATTTTTTTGCCATCTCCGACGTCCAGAAAGGCCATTGAGATCACGACCCCGACGAATGTAATTTCGTTGGACCTTAGCCATAGACATAGATTTTTTAGTAGACTTTTTATTTTTCAAAGTCGTTTGCGATTTCTATATTTTATCATTACATTTTACGGTATGTTTCAGAGCTTGTAAATTTGGAGGTGTACTCTGTGATTGTTTCATTTAGTTGCATTGATGCCTTGGCTATACCGCTGGTCACTAGGTAGTTGGGTTGGACTAAGTTAGGTCAAATACTCTGCCCGACCCTAATCGGTTTGATTTAGGACAAACACCCTAGACAATCCCATCACCTATACTTTTCTTACATATAGTCGTTCCGGGTTAGGAAAAACACCATGAACGACCACCTACATTTTTATTTCAGGTTTACGATATTTGAACTGGCATTATTTTACAAAAATCAGTAGAAAGGCATAAAACTTCATTTTTATAGATTTAGACAGACTATATATTTTTTGTCCACTCACGCTAATATTTGATATGTTAATGCCTTTTCCTGGGCTCTTTAGTTTTCGTTGCCTATGCTGCAGGGTAGATCCTCAGAGTGCTTGGTTTTGTTGAAGGCTTCAAGTCCACCAGTCATATCTTCATTAGTAGGTTCCAGTCCACTATTAGTATGTTTCATATATTTATAGGAGTTGCTCTGGATACCACTTGTATTTTGTTGCTTCCAGTGATGCTCATGTATATAATCAGCTACTCATGTAGTCGTTGAGTTTACTTTTTCTTGTCTTCAAAAGTAGTACTTTTTAAATATGTCTTAAATTCCTAAGATGAGTTTCATGTTTTGCTTATGACATTGGTTGAGAAATCTGGATGGACATCGGTGGTCCACGATATGCTATTGCGATTTTTTTTAAGTGTTCTCTTCATGCAGGTTTTTGGGTTGTCCAAATTTCAAAGGAGGATATGTCAAAATTTTCTTAGAATTTCTTAGATTATGGTTAGTTGTTAGGACTTAATCTTAATTTACTAGTTAAATTAGGGTTGGATCCTCTCATAGCATCTCTAGTTACCATATTTTTGTTCTTTAAACTTAGTTGACTTGTGCGCAGCAAAGTAGTGATTTTTGCATTCTTCCAGCAAAGTCTTGTACGTAACTAAATTCTGTGGCAGAAGAGGGTGTTTAGAACAATGTATATTTTCAAGTTCAAATGATGTTCCACTTTGTATCCGATTTCACAACAAGACAAGTGAAATTTGCAAAGATATAGTAGGTTTCTATGTTAAAAACAAACAGATGAATAAACATAGGTACTAATTTCATAAAAGCAATAATTGTTTTATATGTACAACCACAAGTTGAAACCTACTTCATTCTCCCCGAAGATGCAAAGATTACAAAAAGGCATCATTTTAGAACTGTAAAGTTCAACACAAAATAACAACTAGAATGGAAATAAAACGAAGACATAAACATAACCAGAAACATCAACTTTTGAAGAGCCACTAGATTCCTTACCTTTGATCTCCCCTTAGTATCAGAGCCACCTTTAGGAGAGGAAATGGAGGAGTTATTCTCAGAGGATGGGGCGGTATCAACTTTAGTTTCCAAAAGTTTGTGGATTCTCTGAAAAGAAGAAAGCATGTCTATACGAAAATAATAGAGAGCTTCTTGCATAACACTAATGTCTCTCTTGAAAAAAGTTGTCTCAATAGGATCAACATAGACAAAAGACTGACTAGCCGATTTGGTAAGAGTGACTTTGTCCACCGGAGTAGGAGCTTTGGCAAACACATCTTCATCCAAATAGGGGATATCAGAGTTCAAACACATCAAACTAATGATGGCAGGAAAAACAAGTGAGGATCCATGCCGTGTTTGATTTTCCAAAGCAGCATGTCTAATGAAATGATAGATGTAAAACTCTACATGCATGTAGGGATTGTTTGCTAGAGCAAAGGTAAGAGATTAACCCAGCTTGCCTAAAATTGATCTCAGATGACTGAGAGTTTAGGGCAAGGAGAGTCCAGACCAAAAATCTCATTAGCTTATAGAATTCACTCATAAATTGGCTTTGGTGGTGAGTTTCCCTAAACTGAGAGGTAGGTGGAGTGGAGTAAAATTGGTTCACAAGTGTTTGAATGTTCAAACCAACAATGTATTTCCTAACCTTTCTGAGGATTTTTCTCTTAGTTTCAGGAAGAGTAAGAGCATTCCTAATGCTTCTAGGAGATACATCAATATCACAACCACTAACAGTCACACAAAGGGGTGTATTGGATTGAATGTCAACCTAATCAGACATACTACTAGGATAGTTGGCATAAAGTTCTCTAACCCAAGATAGGTTAACCCTAGGAAAAGATTTGAGAGCATGTAAGGGTTAATTCCCACACATCAAAGTTAAAAGGTTTCTCAAGGCACATCATAGTCTGTTAAGGATGTTCTAGTTCCAATAACATTTTTATTACTAGGTCTAAGGGTTAATTCCCACACATCATTTCTTTCAAATTGATTCAATTTTTCATGCATGGCATTGATCCAATCAACAACACACAAGGCTTCCTTGATATTTCTAGGTTCAATAGAATACTTAATATCAAAAGCAGTTATGACATTGATGTTCCTATTAAAAATAGCCAAAAACGATTTTAGGATAGTGAATTAACTTACTATCCCGTGTACCTTACTTCTGGTTCTCATAGGCTCAAGGGCGTTACTAATAGTATCAGTGGTTGAATGAACTTCCCTGACTTGACGCTTTCTAGCTCTGTGAAGAGGCTGGATAGCTAACGTTTCATCTATCTCATTGCCTTTGTTGTCTGATTCAGGTTCATGATCAAATTTATCAACATCAGAATTTGAATTTTTCTCATCAATTGCAGTTTCTACTTTTGGCAGAGGTAATCTATCAGCAACCATATATTCATTAGAAATATAAGATATTATGTGGTGACAAGTAGGAACGTCATCAATTGCAACATTTATGATCTCCATAATTTTGCAAGTTCTTTTATTATACACTCGATATGCCCTGTTGTTTGTGGCATATCCAAGGAAACATCCTCGATCACATTTTGCCTCAAAATTGGTTAGATATTGACAATCCTTGTAAATGAAACAGATGCTTTCAAAAACTTTGAGATGAGAGATATTTGGCTTTCTTCCTCTCTATATTTCATATGGACTTTTGTTTGTTACTGGTCTAAAGATAACTCTATTCGAAGTGTAATAAGCATTAGCTACAGGTTCTTCCCAAAATGAGTGAGGAAGATTGGCAGATTTGAGCAACACCCTTCCCATTTCAACAAGAACACAATTTTTTTTCTTTCCAAAATTTAATTTTGTTAAGGGGTGATGGGAGCAAAGAATTCATGAAACACACCAAACTTATCACAGTAATTAGAAAATGAAACATTTTCAAATTCAGTTCCATGATCAGACCTGATCCTCACAATAATTTTAATGTCAGAAAGTTTTTCATTTGAAATTCTTTTAGCAAGACTATAATATTCATCAAAAGTTTCACTTTTGTTGGGCAAGAATTTTACTTAAGTGAAACGCGAAAAATCATCAACAACAACAAGGACATAGATTTTTCCATTTTTGCTTTCAATTTCTACTGGTTCACTAGATTCAGATGAATTAGTTCCAGACATTATGAAGTTGGTTTAACCCTTAGTGAAGTGTGAGGAGTATGAGTGAGCTTACCAATTTTGCAGTCACCACATGTAATGCCTCGATTTGCACCTCTTCAAATCGAGCACATTACAGTGCCGCGTGTCCCTAAAACTCAAGCTATGATTCTTAACTCCAATTTTAAGAACCCACAAGGTAAAATAAGAACATAAAACTTATCTGTAAAGTAAATAAGAAATATAGCTTGCAAAAGCGTTTATTGAAAATGAGGTGAAAGCGAGAAACTATAAAGTGAAATACTTTAGAAACAAATACAAGTGCCAAAATAATTATTGAATAGTAGTCTGATTTTAGCCAAAGTTTGAATAATTGACAAGAGAAGAATTTTACAAATAAGCTAACAAGAGAAGCATTGTACACACAAGCTATACTCAATAAAGAAATCAAGCTAGAAGAAATGAAACAAGGAAAACTGTCACGCGGATCTAACTCCATCAATGACATTGCAAATACAAGAAAAGCCAAGCCATACCCAACATCATCCATCTGTCCCATCCTTGTACACAATACCTACATCCAAAACTGTTGTAGGGATGAGCTTTCATCCTCGTTGCTCCATAGAGATGTGCCCCAACTAGGTGTGAAAAAAAAAAAATCATAGTTGTCGCCGACAAGTAAATGAAAAAGCATACTCATGATAAAATATTCAAAACCACAAATTATAGCAGTGTATAAAAACATAGTAAGGCCCATAGAGAAAAATCAAACATGACGACCAGACTATATGCCAACTGCCATCTTACCATGATTAATATTTCTACTTAGCGAGGTGTAGCAGAAGTGTCCACTTACACCATATCACCTAGAAGCACTATCACACCTTAAAGGATATCACACACTCTTCTGTTTATAGAGCCTCTCCGGAGGTTTAGGGGATCGAAACCAAGGGAAGTCGCTATACTCCTCTCACTCTCAGGTCATCAAACAGAAATTCATATGCATTGAAAACATAGTAATCATACATAAATAAGACACATTCTTTTATAAAACCACTAACTGAGGCAAGTCCAGAGTCCCTTACCTGGAACATCTTCTCTTTGACATCCACTTGCTTTATTGGGTGTCTTACTTCTGGTTCTTCCAGCTCAATCTGAACTTGAAATATAGATATATCCAATGGTCAAGATTGTCCAGCAAATAATCTTTTTATTTAATATTTTTTTTGTTTTTAATTAATCTTCTAAAATTTATGTCAAATAGCTCTCTTGTCCGAAAATCATTACAAAAATTACCACGAACTCGTGATGATGCATACTTATTTGTCGAACTTTTAAACCAAGGATTTCACTAACTTGAAATTTGAAAAAGATTTCCTCGAAGGTTCTTGGTAATCACCGAGATTACAAATTAAGTGTTGCATTAATCCCCTTAAATATTTTCGGGGTCTCACACCACACATGCCTTCTGGCTTACTTGAGAGTTTAGGAGGCCTCTCACACAATCTTTGGAAGATAATTTGATAATTTCTTGATGGTTTAGATGACACATACGTCTATGCCATAAGTCTCGAGTATTGACAGAAACAAGTGATCTGAAACAGACTTTAGAAGAAAATTTAGATTAGCAAGAACACAATAGCAATAATTTTTTGTTCTTACACTCTTCATGAGACTTTTTCCCTTTTCGTAGTGAACAAGGCATCTTGTTCGATTGAAAATGAAAGATTCATGTTCATCAACTCTTTGGCTAACACTCAGCAGATTCACCTATAGTCCTTTAACCAACAACATATTTTTAAGGTTAGGGAGATCAGGGGTGTTAACCATCCCACATCCAATGATGTTAGCCTGAGCAACATCACCAAAAATGACTTTTCAAGATGGATGTGTCATTCATGGATGAAAATATTTCTTGTTTTCAAGACATATGTTTGGAACAACCACTTTCCATGTACCAAGAAACAAAATCTCTTGGAATAAGAGCAGTAAGTGTAGCATTGCATATAGCAATTATTTCAGTTTTCTTTTCAAATAAGGAAGTGACACAAGCAAAGTTGCTCATATGATCATCATCAGCATCAGAACGTTTTCCATTTGGGAAGGTTGTTTCCATTATCTCGAGAATATGTTTGTCTCTACACATAAATGGTTTGATAGATAGCCAACTCTCTGAGTAAATCATGTTGCGTAACAAAGTATCTGGTGTACTCTTTATACCCCTCCACTTGTTCCTCCCTGTATTCATTCAATAGGACAAATAAGGAAAAAAGGATAAATTCTTATACATAAAATAAGACACTTTTGTTCAAAATATAAAATAATATTAGTACTTGCTACTTACTTTTTATCGACGAGATTAGCTAGACTCTGGTTGCTCTGATCGTAGATACGGGCAATTCATGAAGTCTCTTCATCCAAATCGTATATTATTGCCAACATATCAATTCGAGCAGTAACTTGGATTTCAACATCTTCGAGAAACTTTTGTTTTGGTCTAAAACATCTTCAGGGAATAGATAGGTCTAAGAAACATTCCTTGAGCATAAGCATTGCGTTATCTAAGGCATCCGTGCTACTTTGGAGTTGAAGAAACAATTCAATCTCAGAGTCAAGAATAGAAGAATCTTTTGACCATTCACTTACTCTACTTTGCCATATCTCTATAGGTTGCCCACAAAGTGATCTTCCCACCACTGCAATTGCTAATAAGAATCCCCTACATTATTTTTTTCATACAAAACTAATAAACAATAAAAGTAAGAGCTAGAGAGAAGAACCCTTAGGGTAACCAGCACCCATCTGATTGAAAGCAATCAGTAACAAAATTTAGCTAACCTATCAACAAGGAATGATCGTAAGTGTGGATATTCTGGAGGTTGTGTCCATAATTGGCTAACCTATCAGCATCAAAATTTTCTTCCCGAAGAACATGCACGAAATGGATGTTCTCGAACTGATCAGTATGCTTCCTTATGTCTTCAAAAAATGTCATGAGTCTCCAAGAAATAGAGGTCCTCCCATTGATGCAATTTATAATTCAAAAGGAATCTCCCTCAACTACAACATTTCTAAGATCAATGCAGCAGGCATGGTAAAGAGTATCCTTTAAAGCAACGACTTCAGTAACAGGAACACTAGTATCTCCAAATCTTCAAGCACTAGCAAAGATTGGTTGTCCCTCAGAGTCTGTGATGACAAAACCCCCAATAGCACTCCCCCCCCCCCCCCCCCCCCCCCATGGAACACTGAACCATCGCCGTTGATTTTCAAAGTGTTAGGAGGGGGAGGGTGCCATTTGACAAAAGTAGGACTTGAACTTTTCTTCAGTTTGTCTTGATTGTGGTCAAGGTGACTCTTGAGAAAAGCAGCAGCAGCAGCCACAATACCTGAAGGATTTGGCTGCATATTCATGAAAACAAAATAATTTCTTGCTTTCCAAATATACCAGCATGAAGTAAATAATTTTTCAATATAACATGATCACTATTGGCACTCTGTAAGATCAAGTTGTAAATCTGATAATAAAAGTTGTTATTCTTATTGAGGCAATTAAGATTCATTAGCCTCCAAACATTATTTACAATTTAACAAGAGCAAAACAAATGGTGAACAAATTCTTCTGTAATAGAGCATAAAGGACAAACATTAGTATCAATCAATCAAAATCTATGGAGTCTATCTCTTATTTTTAGCCCCCTTCTAATGAGGATCCAATAAAAAAAATTTCCTTTTGGAGGAAGATTTAGCTTCCAAATTTTATTCAAAACATCAGCTTTGTCATGTTTCTGAAGATAAACATTTTGCAACCAAGTTGCAGATTTAATAGAAAATAAGTCATTAGAGGAAGGCCCTTAAATAAACTTGTCCTCTTGCTCATAAATAGGAATTAGAATTGTACAAATTTGTTCCACTATAGAACCATTAAGAACACTGAGAAGCTTACCTTTATTCTAAGCACCATTTGGAATATAATCACTCACATTTTCAGCAAGATTAATGGAAACATTATCTGCATCAACTACATCCTTGAGAGGAAAAGGTAACACCTAATTAAACAACCAAAAATTAACATTTCGTCCATTACCTATAATCCATCTCATCACACTTGAGAGGAGAGATCTACAGTCAAGAATCACTTTTTTTAACATTGAGAAAAGAGAAACGTTTAAGATACTTCTTAGATACTATTTTACCCCACTAGTTTTTAGGTTGGGTAATAATCTTCCAACTAAGCTTAGCAATGGCAGCATTGTTAAATTGAGTAGTTGGACTAACACCCAGCCCACCCTTGTGCTTAGGGTAGCAAATTTGTCTCTAAGCCACTGCATTGCATTTAGAGTTCTGATCCCTGAAAAACTTGCTGGATTCTTTATCAATCATATTGATTAACTTAGAATGCCATTTAAAGTATGACATTATATGGTTTGGCATACCTGCCACACTGGACTTAATCAGAGTTAGACTTCCTGCTCTAAAGAGAGTATTTTTCTTCCAAAAATTCAATATTGTGAATACCAAGGTATTTTCCTATAGTATTTTTATGCTGAATATGCAAGCCATTCACAATATCATTCTTAACATTATTATGAATTCTAGGAGAGAAATAAAGATAGGACTTATGAAAATTTATTTTCTGACCAGAAGCTTTTGAAAACACATTCAATACCTGCAAAACATTTTTAGATGCTTTGGTGGTTGCCTTGCAAAAAATAAGACAGTCATTAGCAAAAACTAGATTAAAAATTCTTAGGCCACTTGGAGAGGAGAGTAAACCAACATTGGACTTGGAGCTCTTAGTTAAGGCATTTAACTGTCTAATCAGAGGCTCCATGCACAGAATAAAAATATAAGGAGAGAGGGGGTCTGCCTGTCTAATTTCTCTAGTGGAATTAAAGAACCATTCAACTTTAACATTGATCAGCAAAAAAAAAGACATAGAAGTTATGCATTCCAACACTAGATTGATCCAACTATCGCAGAATTTTTTCAAACAAGATCTACTATAATTGATAAGACCTACCCCGGACTACCGTAATAATCCAAGATAAATTTTGTGAGACCCGTATTAGAGTCTCTAGCACCGCCTATTTCATATCAGCTACCCTAGTACGAGCAACCCTGAACTTTAACTAAGAACTTACACTGAGAACACAAAACTTATAGTCTGTCATGCCTCGTACCCTGGATGGTCACGACTTCAACAACCTAACCTGCAATCTGAGCAATTAAAAAAAAGAGCCTAGGGAAAGGTATTAAAACATAAAACGTTAGCATGAGTGGACAAAAATATCGTATAATTTGCGTAAATCGATATAGCTGAAGTTTCATGCCTTTTCGTTGATTTTCGTAAAAATAATGCGAGTTCAAATATTGTATAGCTGAAATACTAATGGAGGTGGTCTCCCATGTGTTTTTCCTAACCTGATTTGATAATAAATAAAGTAACAAAGGTGATGGGATCGTCCAAGGTGTTTGTCCTAACCTTAGACTATTCAGGGTTAGACAAGTGTTTGTCCTAACCTCCCCTAGCTGGACTATCTGGTGATCAGCCTGACAAGACCCACCCTACATTACCATCGTAATCTAGGGTAAGTCTTGCGGGACCCATATTATAGTATCTAGTACCAACTACCCAGTACTAGCTACCCTAACACGAGCAACCCTAAACTTTAGCTGAGAACCTACCCTGAGAAAACAGAAGCTGTATATTATCATACCTTGCACTCTGGATAGTCACGACTTCAACTGGCTAACCTGCAATCTGGGTAATTTAAAACAAAAAGCCCAGGGAAAAGCATAAAACATAAAATGTTAGAGTGAGTGGACAAAAAGTAAATTTTGTAAAGAAATGAAAGATGTAACTCAAATGTCTTTCACTATAGAATATACGAATAATGATGCGAGTTTAAAAATATAAACGTCCAGGTCAGATTCCTGGTCCTCATGGGTGCTATATGATGTATGTAGGCGGTGACTTGGGTCGAACAACCTCAAGCCCTAAGACTACCCATGTCAAGTTCTCGGCCCTCTTGGGTGCTATATGAATCCTCGAGTCAGGTCCCTGGCCTACCCGGAATGTTTCGGGGATCAGCCGAGAAGCCAATGCATCGATGTAAAAACTGTGACTATGCTATGTGTAAAAAAATCATATGTGTCTCCATGCAAATGTATAATCATAAAATGTATAAAATAGATTCACAAATCGACAGTGAAAATAAATGTTTTCAATCATAGTATTGTGCCGTGAGTTCATTTAGCCAAAGTCCGCCTATTGGCGTTTCTAAACATCTGTCACTGACTGCTAACATATGCTTCTGAAACAACGATTATTACTTAATAACTAATCGTCGAAAATCATCATGAATATCTAAGCTCATTCACCTACGAGCATTTATAATCAAGAACCTCGCATTCTCGAATGTTGTGCTTCCCGAACTAATAATGAGTTTTAATCAAATTCCAAATTCTAACTCTTGAATACTTTTAAAAGTCGTAAAACATTACTCAAACGTCAGGTGACTCGAGGTCAAATCGACAATCGATTCAACTGTTCCATATATCATAAATTGTTGAATTAAAATCCAATTAACCACACGTATTACTCATCAATATCCAAATCTATTTAACAACATCTTCATTACATTTGATATGTAATTATAAGTAAAACAACATAAAATTTATGCCGAAACACCATTCGCCAGAGCGCCTCTGTTTACCACCGCCAGCGATGGCGGTATGGCGGCACCGGTGACTTTTTCCGGCTACCTGAACCTGCACTACCACATATGGCATCATTACCGGCGAGATCACCGGAGACAAGGCCGGCGACCGGAAAAGTCGCCGGTAATGTTCATCATTTCCGGCGACTTACTCCGTCGCCAGTAATGTCTCTTATATTAGACGCAGATTGCAGCAGCTCGATCATTCATTCATTTTGATCGAAAAAAATCCAGAGAAATCGAAAGAAGGAAAGCATACGCTCTGAAATCGATCATTCGGTATATTGTCAAAATTAAGGCGCGCGTCGAAAACTCGATCACTCGGGAAGCTATATATATAGGTACGTGTATATATACGTATATGTGTATATATATATATGTGTGTGTGTGTGTGTTGATCAAATCCAATTCGTGAGATATATATGAAATGTTGTTGATGTCACGGAAACGAGAAAACTGCTTGTAGTTAATCTTATCTTGTGTCTGAATCAACGACTGGTATTATCGTAGTGTTATCGGAGCCAGGCTTAACAGAGCCTCCTACCTAGTCAAATACGTTTTTAATTGAAAAAAGAAGAATACCATCATCGAGTACTGAATCGAATTCAGAGATTAGATCGATATATATATATATGCATGCATGTGTTGATTTAATTAGAGTTGATTTGAGATATCGCGTCGATTATTAGTAGTGAATGTGTGTGTATATATATATAATTAATCCGTAAAATTGTTAGAATTTTCAGGATGGACAAGAGTTGGATGAGCCTCGAAAGATGGGATGTTAGATATCACTAGGGAATTAGAAGTTTTGTGGATTTTGTGAAGGCTAATTGTGGAGACACTACACTTCATTATTGCCCGTGTAAAGAATGTAAGTGTTTCAGCGATCGATTTCGTTTTCCCATTGATAAAGTCCAGAGGCACCTGAGTAAATACGGGTTTTGGGATAAGTACACTTGTTGGATTTATCACGGTGAAACATCGTTAGCGGGTGCGCTTGATCATGGACAATTTGGTGAGAGGGCCAGTCCACGCTATGATCGTGGAGATTTTGCTGAGAGGGGCAGTTCATCCTATGATCCAACAACGATGTTAATCAATGATATGTTTCCTCATGAGAGCGGTGTATTTGCTGATGAAGCACCAAATGTCCCTCCCGTCGTTGAGGGTTTCCCCCATATCAAGCCAGTCGAGCCATTACCTGGAGCTCATGTCAACACAAGCGGTATGGACAAGTACAACAACCTGATTGCATTGCAACAGACTCCGTTGTACGACGGTTGTAGTAAGACTGTTCTTGAAAGTGTGATGGGAGTGATGCAGCTCAAAATGGAGAACAAAATGTCTGTCAAAGCTGTTGATTCTTGGTTGAAGTGGACTGCTTCGCTACTGCCACCCGGTCATCGTCTTCCTACCACTCATCATAAGGTGCGACATATCCTGAAAGATCTTGGGCTTTCCTACATCAAAATCCATGCATGCAGATATGATTGTAGTCTCTTCTGGGGAAAAGATCTCGAAGACCTTGAAGTCTGCCCGGTATGTTTTACAGAAAGGTATAAGTTGACTCCTGCAGGCAACAAGAAAGCTGTGAAGATACTTCGATATTTCCCGCTTATTGATAGGCTGGAGTGGTTGTTCATGTGTGCTTTCACGGCCGAGGCAATGAGATGGTGGGCTGAGAGGAACTTGCCTGACGATGACACCCTTATACACCCTTCCGACGGAGAGGCTTGGAAGCACATGGTCAGGGAGTTTGATCATTTTGCAGCAGAGGTCCGAAATGTTTGGCTAGGGGTCTCATCTGACGGATTCAACCCTTTTGGCAACGTGAGTCTTCAATACAGTATATGGCCAGTTATTTTTGTACCGTACAACCTTCCACCATGGATGTGCATGAAGAAGGAATACAATATGCTGACTCTGTTAATTCCGGGCCCGGGTTATCCAGGAAAGTGTCTCGATGTGTATTTGAGGCATTTGATTGAGGAGCTTAAGTACCTGAGTGAGTGTGGCCACCCCACTTACGATAGGTTCAAAAACGAGATGTTCCAGATGCATGCCATGCTTGTTGGCACCATCAGTGATTTTCCTGCCCGCGGTATGTTGTCGGGCAACGTTACCAGGGGTTACAGGGCTTGTTCAGAGTGCATGACGGTTGATTGTTGCAGTCCTCATTGCAGTAAAATTGTTCAGATGCGTCACCGTTGTTGGCTTCCATATGATCACCCATTTAGGCAGGATCCAGACGCGTTTGATGGGACTGTGGAAACAGGTGTGGCACCCAGGCGATGGACAGGGGAAGAAATTTTGGAAGTGTTGAATGAATATGATTTTGGCCAGCTGAGCAATCATCCTGACATAGTGGCGTCAATTCCAGACAAGCCCGAAAGGTATAAGTTTTGGACACACAAGAGCATATTCTGGGAACTCTCATACTGGCCCAGGTTGCCTATCAGACACTACCTAGATGTCATGCACATAGAGAAGAATGTGTGTGAAAGTGTTGTGGGCACAGTTCTTAACTTGGAGGGGAAAACAAAAGACATTCATAAGGCACGCATTGATCTGAAAGCAATGAGTCTGTGGAAACATTTGTGGTTAAGAGATGGTAAGAGAAAAATACCGCAAGCTCCTTACACAGTAAAGCCGAAGCATAAGCATGAAATTTTTCAGTGGCTGAGTAATGTCAGGTATATATTCTTATGGCTACGCAGGAATTTGGCCTTAAATTTTTACCGGATTAGGGTTATATGCGAGAAATATAATTGTTGCATATGGATATATATATATATATATATGCAGGTATCCTTATGGTTATGCAGGAAATATAAGCAGGTGTGTTAACTTCCGGGACAATAAGATGTACGGATTAAAGAGTCATGACTGCCATGTACTGCTTCAACGCCTTTTCCCTATTTTCATTCGAGGGTACCTGCCCAAAGAGGTGGTGGAGCCGTTGGTGGCCTTGTCAAGATTCTTTCAGAAGTTATGCACCAGGGAAGTTAAAAAATCAGACCTCAGGGAGATGCAAGATGACATCATTTTTATAGTGTGCAAGCTTGAGAGGATATTTCCCCCAAATTTTTTCGACATAATGCCTCACCTGATGATCCATCTTCCCGAACAATTGTTGCTTACCGGTCCCGTACACTACACCTGGATGTATCCCATGGAAAGGTACAAATGATTCATACATTTGGTTTGCCTATGTTTTTATATGTAAATTCTTATTTTTTAAGTAAGTTAACATGCACTTGTTAACTTGTAGACAATTGGGAGCCTCAAGGACTATGTGAAGAATAAATATGCACCTGAAGGGTGTATCGCTGAAGCATATGTTGCGCACAAGTGTGTAACGTACACCAAAGTGTACTTGGGAGCGCTTGAGGACCCCCAACAACAGATGCCGATAGATGAACCCCAGTTTAACCTTTCTATCATCTCCAGTGACGTGGTAGTACATCGAAGCTTGCCAAAGTCGTACAAGTTGGATGGAAATGAGGTAGCCATTGCCCACTGGTCGGTACTGATTAACTGTCAAGAAGTACAATATTGGAAAAACTATCATCTTCACTACCCTGCTATTGCCGGAAATGTTGATTACCACAACAGGACGTTTGCAAACTACTTTGGTCAATGAGTAAGGGTATATGTGTATATGTCTATTTTTATATATATCCTTATATAGCATGTATGTATGTACGTGGTTTTGTGGTTTCAAGATGACATAACTTCTTGTGTACGTATTACTGGAGGTTTTCAGATGAACCATGTAGCAGATGATGGTTGCCCAGAGTGGTCAAACGAATTGAGGGTCCTGGCGATGAAACCGATAGCTTCAAAAGTTTACTCGATGTGTCAGGTCAATGGCGTTAAATTTATATGTGAAAATCGAGACGACCGACTGAAAACACAAAATTGTGGGGTGATGGTCCATGGTGGGCAGGATGTCGTTGACTATTACGGTGTCCTTCATTCAGTTGTTGAACTAATTTATGGGAACCACATGAAAGTGCACTTGTTCAAGTGTAGATGGTTTGATACTAGCCCGGAGAACACAAGGACCGATCAGTACGGAACATTTTCGGTGAATACTGCTACTAGCTGGTATGAAGATGACCCTTTCGTTCTTGCCTCATCAGTAAAACAAGTGTTTTACCTTGACGATCTTCTTAACAAAGTCCCGTGGAAGGTGGTTAACCATGTTGCTCATAGAAACATATACCGTGCTGCCACACTTGGTGAGACCACAGATGATGAGGAAGTTACTGCATAGCAAGAGCCGAACGCTTTTGACATTCCGGAATCATCTACGATTCGCCTTAATAATGTGAGATCTGGGAGTGTGGTTCGAATTACTGGAGCAGAACTTCTCGATGTTAATCCATATGAAGTTTACGCTGATTCAGATGACGAGGAGCGGCACATATTGCCAGAGGTTACCTATGAGACCGAGTCAGACTCAAGTGATGAAGATGATTACGATTATCACCCTTAGTACGTTGGAAATTGTAGGCGGAAATTGTAGTCGGAAATTGTAGTCGGAAATTGTAGTCGGAAATCATGTCGGAACGTAGTCGGAAAATGTACTCGGAAAATGTAGTCGGAAATTGTAGTCGAAAATTGTACGTAGTCGGAAATCGTGTTGGAAATCGTAGTCGGAAATCGTGTCGAAAATCGTTTTCGGAAATTGTAGTCGGAAATTGTACGTAGTCTGAAATTGTACGTAGTCGGAAATTGTAGTCGACCATCGTAGTCGGAAATCGTAGTCGAAAATTGTAGTTATATATGGTCGAAAATGTTGTCGGAAATTATTTAGTCGAAAATTGGTCGGAAATAGGTCGATCGGATAATCTTCGAGAAATAATGACATTACCAACGAGTTGCTTATCAACTCGTTGGTAATGTCATTTCCCACGACGTACAACGAGTTACGACGTAACTCGCCGGCAATGGTGGCGGTATTTCCAGGGCAGCTCGAGCTCTCCTCCCCTCTCTCCTCCTCCCCATTTCTCTTCGCATCGATCTCTCTTCCCTCTTCCCTCTCTTACACCGAAATTCTCTCTTCACCTCCCTCTCCTCAATCCTCTCTAATTAGCTTCCTCTCATCCCCTCTCCCCTCTCTTCCTTTCCTCCCCTCTCTCCTCCCCACTCCTCCCATCTCTCCTCCTCCCCTCCTCCTCTTCCTCCTCCCCTCACCTCCGTCGCCGGACAACAGTTGGGTCGAGCTCCACCATGGCAGGTAATAGCTCACTCTCTCTCCCTCTCTCTCTCCCTCTCTCTCTCTCTCATTCCACATTTTATTTTTATGCATTTTGATTAATTAATTTTTGATAATTGTGGGATGTATGTATGCATGTGGAAAATATTTGTAAAATGTAATTAAGGTATGTTTGAAAATTGTGGGAAAATAATGTGGATAATTGTGGGGTGAAGGAGAAATATATGTGATGTATATATGTGAAGAATTAATTAATTTATATGGAATGTATATATATACGTATGTTTGAAAAATGTGGAAAATTAATTAGCTAGGGTGAATTGGATTAATATGTGATGTATATATATGTGTGAATTAAGGTGAAATTAAGATGCATGATCGATGTATACAAAGTGTATATGTGATGTATATATATGTGAAAAGTTTAAAGCCGGAAATGATGTATGTATATATGTTAAGTTAGGTGATATAGTTGTTAATTTAACGTATAATAGGTGAAAAATCGGCTTTGGAATTTAACGTGTTTGGATTAAGGTGATATAGTTGTTAATTTAACGTATAAATTAAGGTGAAAAATCGGAATCGGAATCGGAACAGTTTGGAACCACAACGGTTTTAAACCAGAACGGTTTGAAACCAGAAATGTTTATAACCGGAACCGTTTGTAACATAACGGTTCCAGTTCGAAACGGTTCCAGGTTGAAACGGTTCCGGTTCCAAACGGTTCCGGTTCCGATTAATTTGTTATAGAACCGAAACGGTTTGGAACCGGAACGGTTTGGAACCGGAACTGTTTGTAACTGGAACCGTTATGTTACAAACGGTTCCGGTTACAAACAGTTCCGGTTTCAAACGTTTCCGGTTCCAAACCGTTCCAGTTCCGATTTGTTATAGAACCTTAGTACGTTGGAACCGGAACTGTTTGTAACCGGAACCGTTATGTTACAAACTGTTCCAGTTACAAACACTTCCGGTTTCAAACGGTTCCGGTTCCAAAACGTTCCGGTTCCGATTTGTTATAGAACCGAAACGGTTTGGAACCGGAACCATTTGGAACCGGAACTGTTTGTAACCAGAACCGTTTGTAATATAACGGTTCCAGGTTCAAACGGTTCCGGTTCCGATTTGTTATAGAACCGAATCCATGACTATTACGGTGTCCAGGAGGTTTTGCGGCTAATTGGCTTCAGAGAGGTTCCCGAAATAGTGGAGGGAACAGTAGTCAAGCTTCCTCCTTGCCCGCAGTTAGCAACACGCCCAGTGGGCCAATGATGACTGCTCGCACGAGAGCCTTGCTAGAGGCGCGAGCTAAGGAGGAAGTTGCACGATCAAGAGCCGTGCAACCGGAAGTCGAGGCTCGAGCCTCAGTCTCCAGACGCTCAATCAGCAGACGTCCCTCCGGTGGCAGAGCCTCAGACGAGCGATAGTCAACGGGGGCATCAGAAACTCCCTCAATCCGAATGCCCCATATTCGCTCGGTGCCTACTCCCGTTTCACGGGAATCATCTGAGACACATGGTGGTGCTGGCGCCTCATCATCCAGGCCTCGTCTATCTCCACCGTCCGGTCTCTTCCTACCCGACGAGATTCCTGTCATCCCTGAATTCGATGATAGGGGGATGCCTATTTAGGTTGAAGGACGGCCGGAGTTCCTGACCTTGGAGGAAGCGTATAACTTCCTCCCGTTCGACCCCGTGTATCTTTGGAGTGTGAGGTGCACCAACCAACAAACGGACGATGCAGGTAAATTTTATTTAACATCAGATTGATTACTTAATTATTAATTAAGACTTGCGATAGGTTCAATTAATGATATCAATTTGTTGACATTGTATTATTAGGCAATTTCGTTAATGGGACTGGAAAACGGAAAGGGGCTAGAGGCACCTGCACCGGGAAGAGACTTGAACAGGCCACCGGTGGAAGGAAAACGCCTATAAGGGCCAATGAGGATGGCGAGGTGATCAAGGCATTCAACACCACGCGCAAATATGTCAGCATGGCCGGTGCGATCGTGCGGGACAAGGTCCCAATGCTTTGGCTAGATTGGGAATCTATGCCTATCTACGTGAAGATGCAAGTGCATAATGCACTCAGTGTGAGTAAAATCGTATTTTCATTACGTAAATTTTACATTTATTAATTAAGTCCGAATAAATATATAATTTTACGTTTTATATATTCATATTGCAGGTGTGGTTTGACGTGGATGAAGTTCTTATTCACACGTGGGTAGAGCGTCAACTACATATGAGGTGATGTGCTTCGACTCATTTGAATATATATCGAGTTAGATTTTTGTTTATCAAGTGTTTTAATATCTCTAACTTTTTTTCCTTGTTTTAATATAGGTATAAAGAGTGGAAGAACGAGCTTTCTTCCCATTACACTGTATACAAGGAGCTAGGCCGATGTTCTACCCCTAGCGAATTCCGGTTTAGGGAGTACGAGTGGCTGTGGCTGATAGCCCACTTCGAGCACCCCAAAGCTCAGGTATGCATCCTTAATATATCTTACAAGCCTAATGTATCGTATCAGATTGAAATAGTTAGTTACTAATTTTTTTCCATATGTTTATCAAACAAGGCGATTTCAAAGACGAACCGGACGAATAGATTGAAAAACACCAGGGCCCATCATGCAGGTTCACTCAACTACATGGGTTGGTCGACTAAGGCGCAGCAACAACAAGAAGTGAACCCCTTGGTGTATATTCATCAGAAGTTCTATCCGCAGTTCCCTGACGAAGCGGTAAGTCTTTCGCCTCTCCATGTGTTAATAAAACTATTTTTCGATATTAATAGATTTTGTTAGTTAATACGTTGTTCATTTTCGCTTTTCAATTAGGCGAGAGTGGAGGAGGCGACCGTAGAAGTGACCATGAGTATAGCTCGGACTAACCATCCTGACTGCTCCGAGGAAGAAGTCACCCAGTATGCCTCTCAGATCGATCCGCTTGATCCCCCGATAGCGGCTCAGATCATGGCAAAATCGTGCGGGACTGGAAAGAATACCTACTACTGTAGGGGAATGGGCTCGGCGGGCGAAGGAGTATTGAAAAACACTTCACAATACTCTACCGGGTCAAGAAGTTCAACTTCTAGTCGTAACCTCGCAGCGGAGCTTCAGAGGACGCAGAGGGAGTTGGAGGAGCAAAAGAGGCAGATGGCCGAGTACCAAAACATGGTCCAGCAGCAGACACAGATGCAGGCTCAGATGTACACATGGATGCGGACGATGTACGAGGCTCAGACTACCGGACAACCATTCCCCACACCTCCCCCGGTCCCTCCCTTCCCTAGCTATCCACCACCACCACCGCACCAGTCAACGCCAGAGCAAGACCAAGGTAGCCACCGGAATTCAAGTACATGGATTACATTGACCCTGACCCGCAAGTTCCTGGACCCTGACCTGTAGTTGTAGTTAATTTTCGTATCGTCGTTGCTATTTGTACTGTACGTTGGACATTTATGTGTACTGTTGAACTTGTATGATTGTACGGTTTATGTATTTCAATGCATGTTCTGGAATTGGGCCCAATCCAGAACCGCGTTTTTTTTTCAAAATTTTTCCACACATTGCCGGCGACATGGACCTCAGTCGTCGGCAATGTCTCACATTCCGGCCACGGCGGCGCTGTCATTGCCGGCGACTCAAGTCTGAGTCGCCGGTGATGTCTACGACATTACCGGTGACGGCGTTTCCCGTCGCCGGCAATGTTAACACCGGCGGGGAATTTTCGGCGACGTCATTGCCGGCGACTTGTCGCCAGTAATGACAATTCCGGCGAAAAAAAAAGACCAGGCCGGCGACGGCAGGTCGCCGGTAATGTCTCCATTTCTGGTAGTGCTGGAAACACTCAAAATCTTGCAAGCAACAATTTTCTCAACTACACCAAAGTCCAATTCAACCTCTAACTAGTCGAATTTACCTTGAAACCGAAATTCTCTAAAAACTTTGATATTTCGATTCTCTTTGCTCCGGTCAAATTAGAACGTATTGTTGGGGTCCTCAAATTCGTGTTGAGGAGAGCTTCAATTACTAATAGGTTTTGCCAGTCGATTTGGTTAGAAAAATATCGATCCAAAACCAAAATTTTCTCGGTTTTTCCTCTTGAAATTCCGGCTATCTTCGGTCGAATTGGTGGTAGAGACTATAGGGGAATGAAAGAGGGAGGAGAGACGAATGCTTTGACACCAAGACCACAGGATTTGGTGGCCGGCTGGTGGTTCATTTGCAGCAAGCCGTGGTGGAAAAAGAGAGAGAGACCGCGCGGGAGAGAGGGAGAGAGGAGAGAGAAAAAGTCTGACCAAAAAAGAAAATTTTGACTTTCCACTTTCAGAAAGTTATATTTATACTCGTGACTAACCAATTTCATAAATCGTTAAAAAATTTCGTTGACCATAACTTCGATTTAAACACTTGACGTGCCTAGAAATTCATCTCGATAAACTCTACGACTTTTTCCAAATAAATTCATTGAAAAGCTTGATCGATAAAATTCTGATAAAAAGGGTCACCGATAATTACAGACGGTAAAAACTAGTTATCATCATCAATTAATAGTTAACCAGAATGTAAGAGGTTAATTTCGGGTAGGGATGTTACACAGCCAAATAGTCAGAGCGACGATGCAACTAACTAATACCAACACAAAATAAACCTCTAAATTTAAATGCTCTGAAATATACTGTAAAATGTAATGCATAATAATATACGAACTCATAAGCAACTGTGAAAAATAAATGTCATTCACCGTACAATATCGTGATATCCATAAAGCCAAAGCTTGTCTGACAGCGTTTCTATCCGTCTGTCAGTGACTACTAACTTGTCGTCCTGAAATAACGATTATTATTTAATAACTAATCATCGAAAAACATATCGAATAACTATGCTCGTTTTCTCAACGGGCAAAATCATTGAGAACACCGTATTCTTGTATTGCGTGCTTTCCTAGCTTAGCAAGCTTTTATCCAATTTCACTTTCTATATTTTAATCCTTTTAAAAAGTCGCAATACACTCCTCGAACATTACACAACTCGAGATCCAATCGAAGCCCGACTCAACCACTTATTAATATCATAAAATCGTTTAATTAATATCCGATTAAAAATACATCTTACTGAACTACATCGACATCAATTCAATAACCTTTTCATTACATTTGGTACGTAATTACGAGTAAAATAACCTAAAACTTCTGCCAAAATTCTTCCCCCGGCGGCGCGATGTTGACGATGTCTTTTCCCGACAGACAATAGCCAAACGTGTTCACAATTAACCCAACAGCACAATTGTCTTCTATCACAAAGTCCAATTTGAATAAAAAACGACTCAATTTTACCTTTGAAACTCGGATCCCAAAATTCCTCAAAAAAACATCATTTCTTCGATTCTTCCTCTACAAATGGAATCGGGACATGATATTGATGTTATTAGCTTTGTGGTGATGAGAGCTTCAAAGCCCAGTACCATCAATTCAAACTCAAAATCGTCGTCCCTAAAGATTGGGGTTTTGATTATGTTTCATCCATCTCACCGCTGCTACATCTCGAAAAAAAAGGTAGAAGATGTTGGGGAAAAGGTAGATCAGGTCATGGTGGTCATCTTAAAACTAAGACCGACCGTTTTGGTAGCTAGCTGAGGGACGTCGCTGGCGAAGCCGACGGGAAAAATGAAGCGCGATTGTGAGAGAGAGAAATAAAATCACGCGGAGGAGAGACAAAGAGCTGACTAAAGTTGAAATTTTGACTTTTCACCTTCAGAATTATGGTATCGGGACATGATATTGATGTTATTAGCTTTGTGGTGATGAGAGCTTCAAAGCCCAGTACCATCAATTCAAACTCATACAAAATTTCAACTTTAGTCAGCTCTTAGTCAGCTCTTCAAAGCCCAGTATTCATACTCGCAACTAACCAAAATCTTAAAATCATACAAAATTTTCACAGAATATAATTTCTTCATCGTAACTTCAAATTTAACACTTGACATGGCTATGAACTCGTCTTGACGAACTCAACAACTTCCCTCAATAAAAGTTCTCAAAAAACTTAACCAATAAAATTCTAATAAACAAACCATCCATAATTATCGACGGTAAAAATTAGTTTCCATCATCAATTAAAATTTAATAAAAAAAGGTTAATTTCGGATCAATTAACATGATCTCCGGTGCATTTTTCATATTGTGTTGAATTGAAATGTTGTTGGGAATGATGAGATGACTATTTTGATATGCAGGTCGGAGCAATCAGAGCATGTTGGATTTTGACCGCCTTTTGTGGTGACACGTGGGAACCACGTGCCTCCGTGTACGATGGAGCTCTAGCAACCAGTAAAACCCACTTTCTCATGAGAGGTTCCTAAGCCTATTTCTGATCTAATTTTGTATAGCTCTGTGTGATTTGAGAATTTTAGTGATGTTTCAGCTATTTTCATAATTCGGACCGACTCCACAGTTTCATGCTATCATACAACATGTGTCGATTCGATGCTCATCTTTGGCCGAGTTTTGTTGCAAGGCATGATGTTAAGAGCAAGCTCTGAGTTTGTCGATACGAGAAATTAGGGCATTGGCTCGCGATTATCATAATATTAATGTGAGGTATCGATGGTCATTTATCTCGACTTCCTTTCTCCATTTAGTTTTGCGTTCATAAACCTATTATTAATTGATATTAGACTCTCACTTTGTCTTAGGAATGTTGAGTAAGACTTTTGAGCTTAGCAATCAACCATATATGTTTCAGGCCATCCAGGTGAGTGGACATTTGTTTTTCACTGTCGTTTAGCGAGTTTAATTTTACGTTTTCGATTTCTTAAAGAAACAAGTATATAAATATTTATAATATGATATGATATGTTTACGATATCCACGGAGGCATCTATGATACGATTTCATATTTTTATGCACGTTATATTCATGTATGAATGCATCGATGCATTTGGCATCTCGGCTGATCAGCGAGGTGCTCCGAGAAAATTAGGACAAACACTTGACCCGTGATTATGTTATGCATGTCTCCATACACTTACGATATATATGTTTTACATTGACTTGCTATATTTTTACTATATGATTCCAGTGAAAAGGCATAACATAAGTTTTATGATTTCTTACTAATATTTTATTTTCGTCCACTCACTCTAATGATTTTCATGTTTTATATGTCTTTCTCTGAGCCCTTCGATTTTTAATGCCCAGGTTGTAGAGACTCAGCTGAGATCGGGTATGCACACAGATCAAAGCATAGCAGTATCCGCCGTAGGATCCAGGATTGATTCTACGAGTTAACAACTTAGTCAGCATAGATAGTTTAGAAAGTCTAGCAACTGTGGTGTTATAAATGGTTTTAGATTTTGTTGTTATGAGTTGTTTCTGAAATTTAGTATCTATAATTTATGATTTTCAAATTATTAAATTTCCCTTTTGTTTTCTTTTGAACTAGTATGTTTAGGTTCTAATGATCATTAGGGCCTAATCCCAATTTATGCATTTAAATCGGGGTCTGGTTATCTCAATCAAGATCTTAGGTCATTTTTAAGAAATAAATTGAATAGATACACTCACATGTGGTGGATGAGTTTAAATTGCCGACTTCAGATTGGAATTTTACCAAAAAAATCAAGGCGGCTATCACGCTGATCTTATCGTACTCCTTGATGTCATTATATGAAGAACAATGCAAATCAACTACGACTTTCATGCTCTACGTAATAACGCCAAGCAAAAGATCAAACACCTGAAATGAAGTAAATAGTATGCCCTCACGGTAGTATTAAGTCTGGTTGAAGACATCGTTAACAAGATGAAACGTGATGTTTCAAACTAATAACAAAATCCCTGAAAAGGGACAACATGTTCCCACTACTGAGATGACTAAGGCTGCTTACCCAAGAAGCAACAACAATAACAACTTAGTTTAGATATGAAATTGTCACTCCATACCATACTAAAATCTAGTTATCCTTAACCCTGATGTCAATGACCGACCAGAGCACTAATGAACCTGACAACAATGCGCCTCGAATATATTCTCTTTGATTACCTTAAACTGGTACATATATGCAACAACCCATATAGAAAACGAATCAAGAGGAAGAAAGCTCCAAGGCATTTCCTTAAATGCCAATGACGGTGACCGATAAGAAAATTTAATGGTATGTCAAATACTCGGGTTAGGTCAAAACAACAAGAGTTAAGCCAAAGTGTAACCATGTGGGTCAAGAAAACGTACTCTCGATAAATCACAAGCCCTGAAAGATATCAGAGGATAAACTGGACCACTGCTATAAATTTCATCTTTAATTTCACGATTATACCATGTCCTTGATACTCTATTCATATTGTTCGCACCTATGGGACCACACATTTTTTTCTGAAAGAAGAGGAAACACATTAATCCGAAACACTACTTGTTAAAGCCGAAGAAATCGATGAAGTCACCAACTCGAGGGTCAATGATCCAGAAATATATTCGTCATGGCTAACCCGATCACTACGACCATTCCCAAATAAACCTTACTCCCTGTAGTTGTCATCATCAATACTTCATCCACATATGCCCCCATGCCCATGTCTCTTATCGACAAACAAATCTCGAATACAGAAACAAACAAAACGATTAGTGAGAATAGGTTTATTGACATTCAATTAACCTAAGGGGAAAATCAGTTGTGTAGCTATAAAATGCAACATTGCTCCTCAAGAGCCTCCACGTGGGTATTAAGAAGCAAACTCCCTTAACTGGTCATGTATCTCCCCTTTCTCGTTGGATGAATTAGAAATTAGCTAAAATAAACCTTAAGCAATGTGAATAAACTGGAATGAATACAAGTGCTCAAATTTTAGACTCAAACGAGAATCACGAGCCAACACATGACATATGTATTAAGGGTTCTCAAGAAAGAATTTCAAAACATCCCGTGAAACAATAATGGTTGGCGTAAACAGTTTTCTTGACCCACATAGTTATACCAATACGATAAATGTCCTCATAGAGTAACCTCATACCTCCACTAACATCCGAGTTGATGTTACAGGTCGATAACTATAGGAACTATTAGCACTACATTCCCATAATGATCCTGCTATCGCCCCACTAAGAATTAACCAATAATGTTCAGCATAGTGAACTCCTTTAAGACACATGTGATAGCAAGAACCTTCTAATGTCCTCAAAAACTAGGGAGATAGAAATACAATTTTACTCATTTCCTTTAGTGCCACCACTACAAGTGTAACTGACAAGAGTGATTGACATATCACCTCATAATGATTTTACAAGAATTGAGATCGCTTCATTAATCTCATACCAAGATATCCCATATGATCTATACCAAAGTGTCTAAAAAAGGGGTCTGACTAACCATACTTGCTTCTCATACTCAAAGATGAACAACATTTACTCTCACCCCTTATGTCTGCACCAAGTTCATACAAAGATGGAAAGAATTATCCTTAAGTTTCCTATAACTACCTCACAACTCTACCATATCGCGAAAATCTAAAGAACAAGGCATAACCAAAATATTTTGGAACCGTCTCATATACTACTAACGTCCATCATATTGAAGTCGTCGATCACGTCCATGAGGCGTGACACGAAAGGAACAACAGATTCAGGAGCTACCAAATATTGTTAGTGATATAGATGTCAAAAGGCATATGATGGAATCGACTGCATTTAGGCCATCACACACTTAGTCTCACTAAAAGTATAAGATAACCGATAGGATCTGAAAACCATGCTATGATACCAACTGACAAGACCTACCCCAGATTACCGCAGTAATACATGATATGTCTTGCGGGACTCATATTAGAGTCTCTATCACCGCATATTTGATACCAGTTACCCTAGCACGAGCAACCCTGAACTTTTACTCAGAACCTACACTAAGAATTAACTACAACATTTTTGTCTATTACCGGCGATTGGAAAACTAAGGCCGACGATTTAAAATTTGTCGGGAATAGTTTTCCCTATTGCCGACGATTTGGCCCCAAAATCGTCGGCAATAGTATTATTGCCGACGATTTTTGGGCCAAATCACCTGCAATAATTGGTCGGTAATAAAAAATAAAAAAAAGTATTACCGGCGATTTTCATGCAAGTCGCCGGAAATACTTTTTTTTTTATTACCGACCAATTATTGCCGGCGATTTGGACCAAAAATCGTCGGCAATAATACTATTGCCGACGATTTTTGGGCCAAATCGTTGGCAATAGGGAAAACTATTACCGACGATTTAAAAATCGTCGGCCTTAGTTTTCCAAATCGCCGGTAATAGACAAAAATGTTGTAGTTAACACCTAAACTATGGACTATCATGCCTTATACCCTGCATCGACTTTAACCGGCTAACCTGCAACCTGAGCAATTAAAAACAAAGGGCCCAAGGAAAAGCATTGAAACATAAAACGTTAGAGTGAGTGAAAAAAAATATCGTATAATCTGCATAACACTACAAGAAAACTTCACTTAGACCACGGAACATTTAATGTTCCATGGTCTAAGTGGCACTTGGACAACGAAGAAATCTCCGTGGTCCAAGTAAAACTTGGACAACGAAGGTCATTGTCTTCGTCGTCCAAGTGTACACTTGGACCGCGGACAAATCTCCGTGGTCCAAGTGGTGACTTGGACGACGGAGATTTCTTCGTTGTCCACGTGTACACTTGGACGATAGAGACGGAGATCTCCGTCGTCCAAGACCGCGGAGATTTCTCCGTTGTCCAAGTGTACACTTGGATGACGGAGACAATGATTTCCGTCGTCCAAGTCACCACTTGGACCACGGACTGACACGCCGTGGTCCGAGTGGCCACCTGGACCGCGGAGAAGTTCTCCGTCGTCCTTGTAATCACTTGGACGACGGAGAATTGCCAAATCTGTCCTCTAAGTTGCCACTTAGATGACAAACCGACACCTCCGTCGTCTAAGTGAAGCATTATATAAGGTACATGCCGAACTCTCTTCCTCTCCGCTTACCCATCTCAACTCTCTTCCTATCTTGATCAGACTCTCCTCACGCGTACATGCACGCGTGCATGCAATTCAAACGTACTAGCTAGAACTATATATATCTTCGGCTCCGACCATCGATTAATTCGCCATATATCGGAGAAGGCTAGGTACGTACGTAGTTAATTTCCCAACACCATTAACGTACGTTTATATATATAATTGTATGTTTGATTGATTGCATTGTTAATTAATTAGTACATCTAATATTTATAATTAAGTTAGGAAATTGATGATATATATATATATTAGTTAATTAATATAGACCAGTAGTATGTATATATGTATGGATGTTTAAAAATTTGGTTAATATTTAGTTAAAACGTACGTACATGCATGTTAGACATATTAAAGTAATTGATGTAGAGTACGTATACGTATATTCACCAATAATTAATAAAGGTAATTATATATTGAATGTAATTATTGAAGATAATGAATTAATAATTTCTTTTAATTAAGGTAGTTGAAAATTTGTGTATATATATAATAGTTTAATAATTACTTTCAAATTTGTATATATATAATTAATAGCTAGTTAATTGACTAATATGATAATTAATTATAAAATTTTGTAGAAGTATGGACAAGAGTTAGATGAAGTTGCAAAATAGATGTGATGTCCGGTATATGGATAGAATTTGTGAATTTGTGAATTTTGCGATAGAACATGGTCAGGGAAAGAGGCGTTTCAAAAATGTCTTAATTGTTAGTATGTGGAGGTTAATGTTATGGTGCAACATCTGTAGGAAAATGGTATGATGTGGAGTTACACTACATGGAGCGAGCATGGTGAAGCAGTAGACTTCAGCTCTGTAGACTTTACCTCAGGGTACAGTTACTATGGTGCCTCATCTAGCGGCAGTGGTGCCGGCCCCCCTGCTTGGAACCCAACTGCAGATTTGGTTCATGATGGGTTTCCGGGATTTAGTCATGGTAGACACCAACACCAAGAGGGAGGTTACAATACCACTCATGAGCATGATGACACATTTTTTGCTACTAGCTTGGCCACTGACACTAGTGAGATGGATAAGTACAACATGATGCTACTTGAAGCACAGACCCCGGTGTACCCTGGATGTTGAGAGAATGTGTTGCAATATGTGATAGAGCAAATGAAGATAAAAGTGAAGCACAAAATGTCAGTGAAGCCAACACTTAGAGCATTCGTTTTACGGCTACGTATGCAGCTACTATAATTGGAGCAATGGACGAGGTGCAACACAAGTTTGTTGGTCTAAAGACACATGACTATCACGTTATGCTGCAACGTCTGATTCCAGTGGTAATTCAACCATATTTGCCTTGTGATGTCATAGAACGAATAGTGGCATTGTGCAGATGGTGGTAGAGGTTATGCGCCAGAGAATTAAAGAAGTCAGATGTGGTGAAACTACACCAACAAATTGTGCACATCATTTACAAACTAGAGAGGATTTTTTCCCTTGCTTTCTTTGGCATCATGATTCACCTAATGATCCACCTGCCGAGCAGGTGCTCATTTTTGGTCCAGTCCAGTACACTTGGATGTATCCTCAAGAAAGATACGTACAAATAATTAATTATACAAGTTTTTCTATTCATAATTTATTCCACTGGAGATTACTGGCTATATGTACTTAATTATTCTACAATGTATTAATTGAACGTTTGAATTTGTAGACAGCTTGGACAGTATAAAGGATTCGCCAAAAACAGCTCGGCACTGGATGGCTCCATAGCCGAGATATTCCTAATGCATGAGTGTGTTACTTACTGCAACAGATACCTCAAAGATCCACCAACTCCCACTGCCTCTGATTCCAGTGCCCGCATCAATCTTTCTGTCGTCACATATGTCGTACGACCGTTTAGAGGAGTATTAAAGGAATCGTTAACGCGGGAATAAATTATTCAGGCACATTGGGTAGTGTTGCGAGACTATGACGAAGTTAAGCCGTACATGATGTCATACAGAGAGAGACTTCAGGCATTAAATCCGGACAAGAGTTCAGCGTTGTTTAAGAAAATGGTTAAGAAGAAGTTCCCTGATTATTTCTTCCAATGGGTATAAACATACGTATGTCTCGGTATTTAGTAGTTTATATACATATCGATCATGTTTGTAGAAAGTAAACCCTTAAATTTTCCCATTTTCGCAAATGATTGATCTACAAAAATCCCAAAACCATAGGGGTTGGTGGTAATGGCCAAAGCACTTGCTAGCAGGGAAGCCGATTAAACACTATATTTATCCCGGATGTTTTGTGAACAGTGTAAAATTTCATTCATTGGCCCGAGATGAAGGAAGAAAAACACAAAACAGTAGGGGTAGCGGTTGGGAAAGACAATGATCTATATTACGGGGCTATTGTATATGTCGTTCAGCTATGTTACGGGAATGATGTCAACGTTTTCCTATTCAAGTGCAAATGGTTCAAGCGTACAAAGGAAGACCTGGGATTTTTATCAGTCGATACAAACTCAGGCTGGTATGAGGATGAGCCTTTCGCTCTCGCCACCTTAGTTAGGCAGGTGTTCTATCTCGACGATCCGAAAGCTGATGAAGGGTGGAAAATAGTGAACCATATCTCTCATCGAGGAATATGGAATACTACGACAATTGAATGGGCACCGGCGACTGAAGATGCTACTGAACCAGAAAGAGACATTCCTACCTATCAAGAGCCTAATGTTTCTGTCATCCTCTCTGATATAATGGAACTGGTTCAAGATGGTGAAGGCTTACCCATGTCTGATGGTTGTACAGATCTAACTGAAGATGAGATTATTGATGCAATTAATGAGGTAGATGAAGAACACGTGCAAGATGAGAACGAGGACGATGACTCAAGTTATTAGTCGGACGATGTTGAGTATGATGAGGAGGATGAGCAATCGGATAACGGGGATGAAAATGATCACAATTATGACGAAGAGTACAATATAACGGCGGGGAATATTAATTGGTAATTAATTATTGTAATTATTGTAATATATGATGCATCATCGATCAATAATTAATATAAATATTATGAGGAGGAGTACGTACGTATGTATAACTATTAATTTTGTACTTAATTAATTACATAGCGTGGTCGGTTCGACCGACGTAAATTAAAATTAATTAATTAATTAATAGATCCGGTTCGGAGGAGGATCCGATCAATCGATAATTTTATCGATCGAATTGAATCAGATCAATTAATTTTCACGTCGATTGACTATTAAAACGTGGACGAAAAAATGACTTTGCATAGTCCATACGAATTGAAGGTAATTAAACATACACAATTCAATACGTATGTACTCGATCGATCGATATATCAACCCTAAATTATACCTATATATATATGTATAAAATCCTAAATTCTAGACGACCCAACCCTAAGGCCCCAACCCCTAAATTCAGGATTTACACTTGGACGACGGAAAAGGGAGTTTTCCATCGTCTAAGTGCGTACCTAGACGACGCAAACATGTATCTCCGTCATCCAAGTATACACAACCCTAAACCCTAAGGCCCCAATCCCTAAATTCAGCGTTTTCACCTAGACGATGGAGATACGCGATTGCGTCGTCCAAGTACTCACTTGGACGACGGAAAACTCCATTTTCCGTCGTCCAAGTGAGTACTTGGACGATGCAATCGCGTATCTCCATCGTCCAGGTGAAGATTTCATAATTTTATCTAAGACAATGACCATCTAGACCATGTCCCAATGCATATTCTTTTTGTCAAGACTATAGAGTAAACAATTCTTGGAGTGTGAGATTCGAGGGTTCCAAAATAGGAGTTACGAAATTTCTTGTATCCACGTTTCTGGTTTGTCAAAATCTCGATTTTGCAGTTGACTGTGCCGATGAAACCCTTCACGAACTTACTATTTTCTGAAAATTATTCTAATTATATATTGTCTTACGGCGAATGTATCCAACGGTTTTTTTTGTCCAAATTCAATTTCGTTAATATCGATATGCAATGAGTCTATATTTAATAACACTTAAGTCATAAAGATTAGTAGATACTTAACAAGTTCAAAGACGTAAGATTATTCGTCGTCTTAAATTCAATTATTTATATATAAGATGCATTAATCGATATTTTACGACTATTTCATTCAAATAATAAATTGGCAACTTCGTTGCAAATTATTTTTATAAATTAATTTAACGTAAATTTCACTTGGACGACAGAGAACACCCATCTCCGTCGTCCAGATGGTCATTTGGACGACGGAGATGGATATTCTCCGTCGTCCAAGTGCCCACATGGACGACGGAGATGGGTATTCTCCGTCGTCCAAGTGCCACATGGACGACGGAGATGCATGGCTTCGTTGTCTAGGTTCAAGAACCATGGGATCCAATACTACCGCCTTAATTTTGGGCACCATTTCCAATTTTGACTTAGTCGACGGAGAATGCCATCTCCATCGTCTAAGTGAAATTTGAAATGGTGCCCAAAATTAAGGCGGTTAACTCCAACCCGCCAATTTAATTGGGCGCCATTTCAACATTTTGAAACGGTTCACTTAAATAGCGGAAACACCCTTTTCCGTCGTCCAAGTGCACTTGGACGACAGAAAAAAATGCTTTGTCGTCTAAGTGGAACTCTATATATAGGCAGCGGCTCATCCTTTTTTCCTCATCCCATACATTCTCCTCTCCTCTCTCTCTCAAAAATCCGGCCTCCCTTCTCCGGCGACCAAAATTTCGGCGTTTCCCTCTCTCCGGCGACTCTCCACTCCGGCGACTTTCCGGCGAATTTCTCCGACGACTCATCTTTTAGGTAATATTTAAATTTTTTAACACAATTATCATTTAACTAAGAAATTAGTAAATTGGTAAATTAATTAGTAAAAATAATATATTAGTAATATATAATTGGTAATAATAATTAATTATATTAGTAAATGAAAAATTATTATTGTAAAGGCATGGTAAATATAATTAATTATTTTCATTAAATATTGTTTTAATTAATACTATATTTGATGATTATTATTGCATGTAATTTTAATTTGTAAATATTGTTGTAATTAATATTGTAAATTTGTAGTTAATATGATAAATTAATTAGTGAATTATTAAAAATAATAAATTGGTAATTATGACAATTTTGTAGTAAATTGGTAGTCTTTGATTTAAATTTAGTACATAAGTTTGGTTAATTAAGTCGCACTCTTTGGAATAGATGGCGCCTCATTTCCTAGCTTATCTCCTTAACCCCTCATGATGTGTGGATTTCATCACCGCATACCATAACCTAAGTGAAGTTATGGACACAAGGTTGAGGGCGGAGTTTGCAAAGGACTTGAGGGAGTGAAAATTTTCTAAATATTTGCTGAATGTCGAACATGGTGTCTAGAAACGGGTTATGATTGGTGACTGGTTTTGGATCTAAGAAAGACTAACACCAATAGAGTATATATCATTGATATGGTTAGCCTCGGGGTGTTTTGTCGAAATTAGTCATGCATCTCGCGTTATCTCTATCCCTAGCTGGTCATGTTTTTCGATTGAACCAAGGCTGATTGATTGAAAGTTTATAAGTGTATGCATAGTCGTATACGTATATCCGTATAAATATAAACGTATAATCGTAAAACACATGCTCATAATAAACATAATCTCGTATGAAATCTCATGCTCGTAAAACCATAATCATGCTGCATGCTCAAGTTCGTAAAACGTATATAAAAGACTCGCAATCAATCCGTGAAATTAAATTGTCCACTCACAAACTGGCATAACGCGATACGCGTTAACCCATGATCCGGCGGAAAGTCCCTTGCCAAACAAACGATCACGAACCCCTGATTATTCACAAAGTCCATTATTCAAAGTCATAATCCGACAATATAAACAAATCACGAGAAACTGTCGTTCTCGGAAACACGTAATCCAAAGTCGACGAATCGTCGAGAATCCATATACAACACCTCAATACCTCGCTTTACTTTCGGACGCTCAATTCGAAAAACGAACCTCCCCACTGCGATCGGAGCGCGATTTCGAGTCAAATGACATGCAACTTGTCAAAAGTCCGAAAAAGTCAAACTTTGACCGTTGATCGCCGCCCACAGCGGCGCCACTGCTGACCGGAGAATTTCACGGCGAAGCAACCCTTATTCCACTCAAAATCACCCACTGAGCAACAAAGTCCAATTCAATCTCTAACTCATCCAATTTCATGTAAAACCGAATTGTTCCACAAATTTCAATCCCAAAATTCTCCATACACAAGATGAATTAGAACTCCAAACTTACATGGTAGCTTGCTAGTGATGAGAGCTTCAAAGCCCACTCAAAGTTGTAGCTCAATTCGGTTCGAATCACCAAACCCGAATCACCAAGTTTTTCCTCCTTTTCTTGCCGGAAATTCTCCCCTCCACAGCCACCCTCGCCTTGAGGGGTGGCCGGAAACACGGTCGGGACACCGAGACGAAGCGTTTGGGTCCGGTCTCGGCCTCGAAGGTGGCCGGAAACCCCTCGCCGCCATGGAAGCCGTCGCCACCATCGTGAGCTCACGTTGACCGGTCAAGAAGTAAATGACCAAATGTTGACTTTCCTCTTATAGAAACCTTCTATTTATATACATACCAAAAATGGAAACTTTCCCAATTAATTACGACAAACTTCGGATATCCATAACTCTCGCGTCGTAACTCCGATTCCGATAATTCTTGCGGCCACAAACTTGTCTCGACGTACTCTTCAATAATCATCCAAAGTCAAACACATTGGCCAAACGGACAAAAAGTCAACCATTCAAAGCAACACACATTAAACCGACTAAACAATCACAATCGGAAATAATCACAACTTAAACTCCGTAATTCAAAATCATGCTCCAGAAGTTCCCACAAACTCGAAATTAAATTCCGAACAACTTCCGTGAAGAAGCCGAAACCAAATTCTCGTCCGGTAATTTAGTCGCTAAGTAGCTCGCCATATTAATCTGTTTCCGTCGAAACTTCAAATATTCATAACTAATTCCTCGGTCGTCCAAATAACGATCCGGAACCACCCACGAACTCATAATCACACGTACAACGACTCTCAAGAAGAGACCCAGCTCAAATTCTCGGCCAATAATTAAGTCGTTAACAAATCCGGCAATACAAACGACTGTCGGAAACCTGCGACAACGCAGTAACTCACGTACATAGCTGATCATACTGGTGATTCTGGTCCGGGTCGTCACACCAAACCAATGTTTAACGGGAAAAAAGGTGAGCCTAACAACAAATACTTAGACATCTGTTCAGAATATAAATTATATGGTGCTTACAGGTCATTTTGTGGATGATAATTGACTCTTGCACAAAAAAGTTTTAAATTTTTGTGTGATTCCAAACCATTAGAGAGATTCCATTGCTAAGCTCTTAGAAGATTGTATGCTGGAATGGAATATTGATAGGGTTTTAACAATAAAAGTTTATAATGCTTCGGTAAATGATGTTGCTCTGAAAGATATTGTGAAGAGAATTAGTGAATGGAAATGTACGGATGCACTGGTGGGTGATGAAAAGAATTTGCATATGAGATGTGTTGCCCATATTTTGAATTTAGTTGTAAATAATGGGTTGACTTTAATGAATAGCTCCATCTTAAGCATTCGTAATGCTGTTAGATATGTGAGATCTTCTCCACAAAGGTTGGACATGTTTAAGAAGTGTGTTGAGAGTGTGAAATTAGAGAGTAAAGGGCTGGTGATATTGGATGTTGCAACTAGGTGGAATTCTATATATTTGATGTTGCAGTCTGCCTTGCAGTTTCGGAAAGCATTTGATAGATTGATAAAAGATGATTGTCACTACAATAAGTATTTTAGGAGTGACACATGAATGAGATTAAGAGAGGGGCCACGTAATTTTGATGATTGGGTCATTGTCAATGAGTTTGCTGTTTTTTTGAAGCCATTTTATGATTTCACTTTGCAAGTGTGCTGCTCTAACCTTCCAACAATTCATACCACATTCAAGGATTTGCTTAAAAATTTTGGGTTATTGCAAGAAAGTAGTAGTAGTGAACTACTTTGTGAAATTACTAAGCCTATGCTTGAAAAGTATGATAAGTATTGGGGAAGTTGGAGACTATTAATCCATATATATTTATCAAAGTTGTTCAAACCCGCGCCATAAATTGGAGAAGCTCAATGATTATTTTGATGAGTTGTTTGGTGAGTTGGATAAAAGGGTTGATGAAAATGTGAACAAGGTGAAGAATCTCTTGCTTAAGTTGTTTAAAGTGTATGAGAATGAAGCCAATCAAGCCATGCAGCAAACAAGTTTATTGTCTCAAGCTGCTCCTAGTTCTCAAAACACTCGACCGACCTTATCATCTCCAGTTGTTGGTTCCACTCAATTAGAAAAAAGGTTGGCTAAAAAAGAACAAAGGAGAAAGGCAATGAAAGATGGAGTTACTAGTAATGATGTGGAGAAATATCTACCGGATCCCATTGAAGGAGACGAAGATGAGAATTTTAACATTTTGGGGTGGTGAAGAGTGAATGGAGCTTCTAAGTACCTAATATTGGTTAAAGTTGCAAAGGATGTTCTAGCTATTCCGGTGTCAACTATAGCGTTGGAATCTTCATTTAGCACAAGTAGTAGTGTCATTAATCCATTCCATAGTTCGTTAAGTCCAAAGATGGTAGAGGCTTTGATTTGTACATAAAATTAGCTAACGGGCACTACCACAAATTGAAACATTACCGGCGAGATTCCGGCCAACAAGGCCGGCAACCGGAAAATTCGCCGGTAATGTCGCCGGAAACTCGCCGGTAATGTTCCAAAACATTACCGGCGACTCCAATCGTCGCCGGCAATGTCAAGCCGAACATTTCCGGCAATTTTCCGGCCGGAATTTCGCCGGAAATGTGTGGCTAGACATTGCCGGCGACGGTTGGAGTTGCCGGTAATGTTTTGGAACATCCTATGATCCAACATCGATGTTAATCAATGATATGTTTCCTCATGAGAGCGGTGTATTTGCTGATGAAGCACCAAATGTCCCTCCCGTCGTTGAGGGTTTCCCCCATATGGAGCCAGTCGAACCATTACTTGGAGCTCATGTCAACACAAGCGGTATGGATAAGTACAACAACCTGATTGCATTGCAACAGACTCCGTTGTACGACGGTTGTAGTAAGACTGTTCTTGAAAGTGTGATGGGAGTGATGCAGCTCAAAATGAAGAACAAAATGTCTGTCAAAGCTGTTGATTCTTGGTTGAAGTGGACTACTTCGCTACTGCCACCCGGTCATCGTCTTCCTACCACTCATCATAAGGTGCGACATATCCTGAAAGATCTTGGGCTTTCCTACATCAAAATCCATGCATGCAGATATGATTGTATTCTCTTCTGGGGAAAAGATCTCGAAGACCTTGAAGCCTGCCCGGTATGTTTTACAGAAAGGTATAAGTTGACTCCAGCAGGCAACATGAAAGCTGTGAAGATACTTCGATATTTCCCGCTTATTGATAGGCTAGAGCGGTTGTTCATGTGTGCTTTCACGGCCGAGGCAATGAGATGGTGGGCTGAGAGAAACTTGCCTGACGATGACACCCTTATACACCCTTCCGACGGAGAGGCTTGGAAGCACATGGTCAGGGATTTTGATCATTTTGCAGTAGAGGTCCGAAATGTTTGGCTAGGGCTCTCATCTGACGGATTCAACCTTTTGGCAACATGAGTCTTCAATACAGTATATGGCCAGTTATTTTGGTACCGTACAACCTTCCACCATGGATGTGCATGAAGAAGGAATACAATATGCTGACTCTGTTAATTCCGGGCCCGGGTTATCCAGGAAAGTGTCTCGATGTGTATTTGAGGCCTTTGATTGAGAAGCTTAAGTACCTGAGTGAGTGTGGCCACCCCACTTACGATAGGTTCAAAAAGGAGATGTTCCAGATGCATGCCATGCTTGTTGGCACCATCAGTGATTTTCCTGCCCACGGTATGTTGTCGGGCAACGTTACCAGGGGTTACAGGGCTTGTTCAGAGTGCATGACGGTTGATTGTTGCAGTCCTATTGTAGTAAAATTGTTCAGATCCGTCACCGTTGTTGGCTTCCATATGATCACCCATTTAGGCAGGATCCAGACGCGTTTGATGGGACTGTGGAAACAGGTGTGGCACCCAGGCGATGGACAGGGGAAGAAATTTTGGAAGTGTTGAATGAATATGATTTTGGCCAGCTGAGCAATCATCCTGACATAGTGGCGTCAATTCCAGACAAGCCCGAAAGGTATAAGTTTTGGACACACAAGAGCATATTCTGGGAACTCCCCTACTGGCCCAGGTTGCCTATCAGACATTACCTAGATGTCATGCACATAGAGAAGAATGTGTGTGAAAGTGTGGTGGGCACAGTTCTTAACTTGGAGGGGAAAACAAAAGACATCCCTAAGGCACGTATTGATCTGAAAGCTATGGGACTGCGGAAACATTTGTGGTTACGAGATGGTAAGAGAAAAATGCCGCAAGCTCCTTACACCGTCAAGCCGAAGCACAAGCATGAAATTTTTCGGTGGCTGAGTAATGTCTGGTAAATATTCTTATATATGACTATGCAGTACGGAAGTTGGTTTGCCTTTAATTTTTACCGGATTATGGTGATATGCGAGAAATATAATTGTTGCCTATGGCTATATATATATATACATGCAGGTATCCTTATGGCTATGCAGGAAATATAAGCAGGTGTGTTAACTACCGGGACAATAAGATGTACGGATTAAAGAGTCATGACTGCCATGTACTGCTTCAACGCCTTTCCCCTATTTTCATTCGAGGGTACCTGCCCAAGGAGGTGGTGGAGCCGTTGGTGGCCTTGTCAAGATTCTTTCAGAAGTTATGCACCAGGGAAGTTAAAAAATCAGATCTCAGGGAGATGCAAGATGACATCATTTTTATCATGTGCAAGCTTGAGAGGATATTTCCGCCAAATTTTTTCGACATCATGCATCACCTAACGATCCATCTTCCAGAACAATTGTTGCTTTTTCGGTCCCGTACACTACACTTGGATGTATCCCATGGAAAGGTACATTTGGTTTGCCTCTGTTTTTATATGTAAAGTCTTAGTTTTACCCCTTTTAACATGCACTTGTTAATTTGTAGACAATTGGGAGCCTACAAGGACTATGTGAAGAATAAATATGCACCTGAAGGGTGTATCGCTGAAGCATATGTTGCGCACGAGTGTGTCACGTACACCAAAGTGTATTTGGGAGCGCTTGAGGACCCCCAACAACAGATGCCGATAGATGAACCTCAGTTCAACCTTTCTATCATCTCCAATGACTTTGTAGTACAGGGAAGATTGCCAAAGTCGTACAAGTTGGATGAAAATGAGGTAGTCATTGCCCACTAGTCGGTACTGATTAATTGTGAAGAAGTACAATATTGGAAAAATTATCATCTTCACTGCCCTGCTATTGCCGGAAATGTTGATTACCACAACAGGATGTTTGCAAACTACTTTGGTCCATGGGTAAGGGTATATGTGTATATGTCTTTTTTTTTATTGCCATTTTCCTTATATAGCATGTGTGTACGTACGTGGTTTTGTGGTTTCTATGTTCATAATGTCTTGTGTGGTTTCTTATCGTTTTCAGATGAACCATGTAGCAGATGATGGTTACCCAGAGTGGTCAAACGAATTGAGGGTCCTTGCGATGAAACCGATAGCTTCAAAAGTTTACTCGATGTGTCAGGTCAATGGCGTGAAATTTATATGTGAAAATAGAGACGACCGACTGAAAACACAGAATTGTGGGGTGATGGTCCATGGTGGGCAGGATGGCGTTGACTATTACGGTGTCCTTCATTCAGTTGTTGAACTAATTTATGGGAACCGCATGAAAGTGCACTTGTTCAAGTGTAGATGGTTTGATACTAGCCCGGAGAACACAAGGACCGATCAGCACGGAACATTTTCGGTGAATACTACTACTACCTGGTATGAAGAAGACCCTTTCGTTCTTGCCTCATCAGTAAAACAAGTGTTTTACCTAGACGATCTTCTTAACAAAGTCCCGTGGAAGGTGGTTAACCATGTTGCTCATAGAAACATATACAGTGCTGCCACACTTGGTGATACCGCAGATGATGAGGAAGTTACTGCATACCAAGAGCCGAACGCTTTTGACATTCCGGAATCATCTACGATTCGCCTTAATAATGTGAGATCTGGGAGTGTGGTTCGAATTACTGGAGCAGAACTTCTCGATGTTAATCCATATGAAGTTGACGCTGATTCAGATGACGAGGAGAGGCACATATTGCCAGAGGTTACCTATGAAACCGAGTCAGACTCAAGTGATGACGATGATTACGATTATCATCCTTAGTACGTTAATGATGTAGTCGGAAATTGTAGACGGAAATAGTAGACGGAAATTGTAGTCGTTAATCGTAGACGGAAATTGATAATGAAAATTGTAGTCGGAAATCGTAGACGGAAATTGATAATGGAAATTGTAGTCGGAAATCGTAGACGGAAATAGTAGACGGAAATTGTAGTCGTTAATCGTAGACCGAAATTGATAATGAAAATTGTAGTCGGAAATCGTAGACGGAAATTGATAATGGAAATTGTAGTTGGAAATCGTAGACGGAAATAGTAGAGGGAAATTGTAGTCGTTAATCGTAGACGGAAATTGATAATGAAAATTGTAGTCGGAAATCGTAGACGGAAATTGATAATGGAAATTGTAGTCGAAAATCGTAGACGGAAATAGTAGACGGAAATTGTAGTCGTTAATCGTAGACGGAAATTGATAATGAAAATTGTAGTCGGAAAATGTAGCCGGAAATCGTTGACGGAAAATGTTGTCGGATATTCTTCGGGAAATAATGACATTACCAACGAGTTATAAGCAACTGGTTGGTAATGACATTACCAACGAGTTAACTCGTCGTTGGTAATGTCATTACCAACGAGTTCCTTCAACTCGTTGGTAATGTCATTACCAACGAGTTGAAGTCGTTGGTAATGTCATTACCAACGACTTATAAGCATGTCGCCGGCAATGTCTTCTGGATAGAAACCCCCCAGCTCGACCCCGAGCTGTATTTCTCAAAATCCTCTCCTCCTCCCCTCCTCCTCCCAAATCGGTCCGGCTTCACCTCTAGCTCACCTCTAGCTAACCTCCTCCTCCTCCTCTCCCTCTCCTCCTCCTTATCCTCTCCCTCTCCTCCTCCGAAAATCTCCTCCTCCCCTCCTCTCTTCCCCTCACAATTGTAGTAGGCAAAGCATTGTAGTGGTTAACCATGGCAGGTCCTCTCTCTCTCTCCCTCTCTCTCTCTCTCTCTCTCAATTTTTAATTATTTTTGTGTATGTGTATGTGTATGTGTATGTGTATGTGTATGTGTATGTGTATGTGTATGTGTATGTGTATGTGTATGTGTATGTGTATGTGTATGTGTAAATTAATTAGGGTGCTAACTTGGAAATTAGGGTGATAAGTTGTAAATTTATATGCAATGTATATATATGTGATGTATATATATATGTGAAAATTAAACCTAATGATGATGCATGATGTATATATATATATATATATGTGTGTGTGAAAAATGTGAAAAATTAATTAGGGTTTGTGATTTGGATGAATATGTGAAAATTAAATTTAATTAAGCTGCATGATGTATATATATACATCGAAAATGTATATATGTTAATTTAGGTGATATAGTTGTTAATTAATCGTATAAATTAAGGTGGAAATCGGGATCGGAACGGTTTAGAACCAAAACGGTTTTAAACCGGAATCGCGCGGAACCGGAACCCTTTGGAACCGGAAAAGTTTGTAACCGGAACCGTTTGAAACATAACGGTTCCAGTTCCAAATGGTTCTGGTTCCGCCCGGTTCCGGTTCCGATTTGTTATAAAACCGTGTCCTTATGACTATTACGGTATCCAGGAGGTAATTTTGCGGCAAATTGGCTTGGAGCCAAATTACGGAAAGGTTCCTGAAATAGTGGAGGGAGCAGTAGTCAAGCTTCCTCCTCACCCGCAGTTAGCAACACGCCCAGTGGGCCAATGATGAGTGGTCGCACGAGAGCCTTGCTACAGGCGCGAGCTGAGGAGGAAGCTGCACGATCAAGAGTCGTGCAACCGGAAGTCGAGGCTCGACCCTCAGTCTCCAGACGCTCATTCAGCAGACGTCCCTCCGGTGGCAGAGCCTCAGACGAGCGACAGTCAACGGGGGCATCAGAAACTCCCTCAATCCGAATGCCCCATATTCGCCCGGTGGCTACTCCCGTTTCACGGGAATCATCTGAGGCAAATGGTGGTGCTGGCGCCTCATCATCCAGGCCTCGTCTATCTCCGTCGTCCGGTCTCTTCCTACCCGACGAGATTCCTGTGATCCCTGAATTCGATGATAGGGGGATGCCTGTTTATATTGAAGGACGGCCGGAGTTCCTGAGCGTGGAGGAAGCGTACAACTTCATCCCGTTCGACCCCGTGTATCTTTGGAGTGTGAGGTGCACCAACCAACAAACGGACGATGCAGGTAAAACCCATTTATCATGTGCAAGATTGATGACTTAATTATTACTTAACATTTACGATAGGTTCAATTAATAATATCAATTTGTTGACATTGTATTATTAGGCAATTTCGTTAATGGGACTGGAAAACGGAAAGGGGCTAGAGGCACCTGCACCGGGAAGAGACTTGAGCAGGCCACCGGGGGAAGGAAAACGCCCATAAGGGCCAATGAGGATGGCGAGGTGATCGAGGCATTCGACACCACGCGCAAATATGTCAGCATGGCCAGTGCGATCGTGCGGGACAAGGTCCCAATGCTTTGGCCAGATTGGGAATCTGTGCCTATATACGTGAAGATGCAAGTGCATAATGCACTCAGTGTGAGTAAAATCGTATTTTCATTACGTAAATTTTACATTTATTAATTAAGTCCGAATAAATATATAATTTTACCTTTTATATATTCATATTGCAGGTGTGGTTTGACGTGGATGAAGTTCTTATTCACACGTGGGTAGAGCGTCAACTACATATGAGGTGATGTGCTTCCACTTATTTGAATATATATCGAGTTAGATTTTTGTTTATCAAGTGTTTTAATATCTCTAACTTTTTTTCCTTGTTTTAATATAGGTATAAAGAGTGGAAGAACGAGCTTTCTTCCCATTACACTGTATACAAGGAGCTAGGCCGAGGTTCTACCCCTAGCGAATTCCGGTTTAGGGAGTACGAGTGGCTGTGGCTGATAGCCCACTTCGAGCACCCCAAAGCGAAGGTATGCATCCTGAATATATCTTACAAGCCTAATGTATCGTATCAGATTGAAATAGTTAGTTACTAATTTTTTTCCATATGTTTATCAAACAAGGCGATTTCGAAGACGAACCGGGCGAATAGATTGAAAAACACCAGGGCCCATCATGCAGGTTCACTCAACTACATGGGTTGGTCGACTAAGGCGCAGCAACAACAAGAAGTGAACCCCTTGGTGTATATTCATCAGAAGTTCTATCCGCAGTGCCCTGACGAAGCGGTAAGTCTTTCGCCTCTCCATGTGTTAATAAAACTATTTTTCGATATTAATTTATTTTGTTAGTTAATACGTTATTCATTTTCGCTTTTCAATTAGGCGAGAGTGGAGGAGGCGACCGCAGAAGTGACCATGAATATAGCTCGGACTAACCATCCTGACTGCTCCGAAGAAGAAGTCACCCAGTATGCCTCTCAGATAGATCCGCTTGATCGCCCTATAGCGGCTCAGATCATGGCAAAAGCGTGCGGGACAGGAAAGAATACCTACTACTGTAGGGGAATGGGCACGGCGGGCGAAGGAGTATTGAAGAACACTTCAGAATACTCTACCGGGTCAAGAAGTTCAACTTCTAGTCGTAACCTCGCAGCGGAGCTTCATAGGACGCAGAGGGAGTTGGAGGAGCAAAAGAGGCAGATGGCCGAGTACCAAAACATGGTCCAGCAGCAGACACAGATGCAGGCTCAGATGTACACATGGATGCGGACGATGTATGAGGCTCAGACTACCGGACAACCGTTCCCCACACCTCCCCCGGTCCCGGTCCCTCCGTTCCCTAGCTATCCACCACCACCACCGCACTAGTCAACGCCAGAGCAAGACCAAGGTAGCCACCGGAATTCAAATGAGTACATGGATTACTTCGACCCTGACCCGCAAGTTCCTCGACCCTGACCTGTAGTTGTAGTTAATTTTCGTATCGTCGTTGCTATTTGTATTGTACGTTGGACATTTATGTGTACTGTTGAACTTGTATGATTGTACGGTTTATGTCTTTCAATGTAGGTTCTGGAATTGGGCCCAATCCAGAACCGCGTTTTTTTTTCAAAATTTTTCCAGACATTGTCGGCGACATGGACCTCAGTTGCCTGCAATGTCTCACATTTCGGCCACGGCGGCGCTGCCATTGCCGGCGACGGCGTCGCCGGTAATGTTAACACCGGCGGGGGATTTCCGGTGACTTGTCGCCGGTAATGACAATTCCGGCGAAAAAAATAGACAAGGCCGGCGACGGGAGGTTGCCGGTAATGTCTCCATTTCTGGTAGTGGGGTACTTATGTTGCCTTAAATGAAGACCCAACAGTTGATGATATGGAGTTCTGTGATATTGTAATGGAATGTACTATTTTATTGAATATATTTAGTTTGTTACTTTGTTGGTTAACTTGGTTTACTTTGTTATATTACATTTTAATGGTTTCTCTATCTTTTGTTGTTATGTATAATTCCGTAAAGAATCTTGTTCGACTTCATCAAATGGTAATATGGGATCTTCTACAAGTGTCAATCATGCTTGATGCAATTCAGATATTGATGTAACTCATTCTAGAGTTTCCTAATGAATGTTTGGAGGTCAATTCTACCAACTAGATTACTCTGCCCAGTTTGTTTGTATTTGTATTATTGGGTCATCGCATTCTATTTAGAGCATAAGATTGATAATTTTACTAATTTAGATCAAAAGTGAACTACTCAGTCACTAGATTATAGATAGAGCAATGTCATATTTGATTGTTGTGTAAAGTGTAAACTGTGAACTTTGCTAGTTTGAAAGAAAAAGAAATATCACTTTGCCCAGGTATTGATGTAAGTCATGTAAATTAGTCTAGAAATTCATAACCTGCTAGAATCATAATTTGATATATTTTTGCAGGTTTCTTCCTGGAGACGGAGACATGAGTGCATACAATTGATTGAATTGAATATCAATGCTAACTTAAGCATGAAGCCATGAACTTGTATTGTATTCAACTTCAGATGGACTTGGATTCAACTCTTATTTTTTACGAAGTATGATGGACATGTATTTTATTGATTGGATTTGTGTAGTTTCATCATTTTTTTTTCTAAAATTGATTTCACAAAAAACCAAAAAAATAACCGAACCAAACTAACCTGAATATATTTGGGTTATCAATTCAAACTGAAAAATCGAACTGATTAAAAATTTTGGTTTAGTTTTTGGTTCAAACAAAAAACTGGACCGTTTGACCCGATTAATAGCCCTAATTCGAACAATGTTAATGATGAGAGCACAAGCGATGTGGACCATTGGTGATTTTCCTGCTTATGGGATATTGGGATCTACCACAAATAAAGAGTACAAGGCTTGTTATGTATGCTTAGAAGACGTCAACTCTAGTTGGCACAGGAGGAAAGTGTGTCATAAGTCACCATAGATAGCTTCCTTAGGATCAAGAATGGCGAAGCGATAGTGATAAGTTCGACTGGACAATAAAGAATGATTTGAAACCCTGAAAATGGTCTGGTGATCGATGAGAATCTTGAGAGGTTGTCTAGATTCTATTTCGGTGTGTTGAGCAATAATAATTTTGTGACAATGTACAACCCATACCCTCTCAAACATCTTAAATATTGGACCACATGAGTATTTTCTTCTAACTCGCTTACTGGTTAAATTGAAAATTAGAGCAACCTAGATGTTATGCACATAGAAAAGAATGTATGCAGCAGAAGTTATGGACTAGAGAGTTGAAGAAGTCAGATGTGGTCGAATTGAAGAAGAGTTTGTCTACATTCTTTGCAAGTTAGAAAGGATTTCCCCCAGTTTCTTTGATGTCATGATTCACCTTCCTAATCAAGTGTTGCTTACTGGTTTGGTACACTACATGTGGATGTATTCTCAAGAAATTTACAATATTTCATGTAACGTAATTTTTTAAACATGGTTTTTATCATTTATATCTATTCTTGTCTTACATATTAATTTAACAATTTTGTAGACAACTCAGACAGTATAGAGAATTCGTCAAAAATTGTTCTGCCTTGTATAGTTTTATAGAAGAAACATACATTGCACATAAGTGTATAACATACTACGAAATGTACAATAAAGATCCAGTCCCTTCCACCGCCTCCAATACACATGATCGCTACAATTTTTTAGTCGTCACAAATGTTGTACGATCGTCTGAAGCAGTATCAAATGAAAGCTTAAGTAAAGAGGAATTCATTAAGGCTTATTGGGTAGCATTGTAGGCAATGATCAAGTCGATGATTTCTTTAAGTTTTATAGCTCTGAAATTCAGAGAGACAATCTAAACAAGGGTCCTAACTGGTGTGATAGGAAGTATAAGAAGAAGTTCCCTTCTTATTTCAAGAAATGGGTATGTTAACTAATTATTGGTTTAATATTTCACTATTTTGAAGATGAGAAATCCAGATGAGAATATGTGTCAACGGTAAGTTATTTTAGAATTTGGTTATTCGAAGTGTTTTCCTTCGTGTAAGTTTTTGGTTTCCTTTAATTTTAGGGGAAACTATGTCAAATTTTCGATAGAATTAGACATTCATATTGTACTTGTTAACAATTTTGTATAATTAGAATTCATATTGTACCTTCGTATCTACTGGCAAATGTGTGTACTTTAGCACCCGGCGCAAAGTGAACAATGACACCTCAAGACTGCCCCCGAAACTCTCTCGCAGGTTGGTGAAGGGGGCTAAAATCGATGCGATGGTAAATTCAATGTGGGAAGATCAATGTGTTGTACAACGAATGGACTAGATGCCCTCTAATGAAGGAGATTAACAGTTTGTTTACGAAAAGCATCAGGTCGGCGACTTGGAAACAACTGCAACTGAACGATAAGTTCCCATTATACCACGAATTGACGGTAAGAGTTTTGGTCTATGTAATTTAATTTAATTTTTAAATTATTTTTAATAATTTAATCTCTGTAAGAATTAATAAATTATTTTTAATTTCTTTTTATTGGTTTGTAGGTTGCATATGAGATTGGTCAAATTCACGTGATGCATGACTTCATAGAGCTAGAAGCACATAAGACTTCAATGACTGGAAGAACCAGCTACATAAGCACTACATCGAGCAGTCTTCACATTCGGTTTCGTTGAGTATGCATTCGAGTGTGATGGTTGTCAAGGAGCGAATTCGAGCGGCCGAGGAGAAGGCTCAAGCGGCCCATGAGGAGAATTAAGCGTTGAAGGATCAGGTCAAGCGAATGCCAATTTCCTCAAGGGGTTGAGCTGGAATCCTCATCCTAGCTTCCACTTGTCATCTGATTGTTACGCCTCGGGATCGGGACACGATAATCCGGGCAGCACTGGAATCGGCGAGATTGCAACTCTCAATGAGGCTTATTTAATTCCGTACTTTATATTTCGAAACACTTTTTATGTACAAATTAAATATTTATTATTTTAATAAATATTTTCTTAATTAAATATTTTTTATAAATTTCTTTATATTGTTAGTTATGCAATTAAACTATATTTGGCAAAAAAAAAATACAACAAGCTGAAGAATGTCAACAATTCGTCGTCTATTACAGTATATTTTGTCGTCTAAAAGGCAAACCATTAGACGACGAAAAAACTGGTGCGTCGTCTCCAAAGAATAATTAGACTACGAAAGTCATACGTTTCGTCGTTTTAGTGAAACCACTTAAACGACGAACCTAAATTTTGTTCGTCGTTTAAGTGTTTAAAGATGAATACTTTTTATTCGCCGTCTAAGTATAAACTCTTAAATATCGCAAATTTTATTCGTCGTCTAAGAACAATAATGCGACTAATGTTTTTGTCGTTTCGAGATTCTATTTTTCATCTGCTTGAATGTTAGACAACGAAACATATTTCGTCGTCTTAGAACAACGAATCGTTCATCTTTCGTCATCTTTGTACCTAGCTCACAACACTTAGACAAAAAATCTTTCGCTATCTAAGTTTCCAAACTACGAAAAATGTCTCTTAGACGACAAATTTGGTTTGTTGTCTAAGTTGGTTGGTTTGGTAATGGCTTATGACTTATATCTACCATGGATCGATCAATTCAACCAGCTAGGGTTTATAGATGTAAGCTGTAAATTAGAAATGAGTGTCAATATATTGATAGAATGATCCCACGAATGGTTTCCGCACAACTCTCCTCATCTACCCACATTGCCTCAAATCGAAAAAAGTGTTGTCAACCCAAAAAATGAATTTCTTTCTCCTACTTAGACATTACCCAAATAGCCACATGATCACAACAAAGAGGAGGTAGATTGATCACCTGAGTTTCCAAGAATTGTTGTCTCCAATTTGAAGTAGCTAGTGCCCGATCTAATCTACACTGAGTTTTAGAGTCATGACAGGTGAACAATCCTCCCAACCCAAATCCTCAAGTGCACAATCATTCATACACCTGATCATGTCATTCATTTGCCAATCAGGTCTCACCGGTCTACCAGACTTCTCTGATGAACACATAATCTCATTGTTATCACCCATCACACACCACCGAGAAGGTGATATCAATGAGATGGCGCCAAATGCCTTACTAAGTCCCACGTCTGATAACGCAAGATTATGTATGTATGGTTCACTGTACAAACCCGTGAACCGCTATGGATGACCAACCGAGGCTTATACTCGGATTTCCACATTAATGAACCATGGAGAATGATCCCTGTAATGGAGATCGATATCATCCGCCCAAAATAGCATAAGACCTCTAACATTTGTGTTAGAGCATTCGCTCATTATACCATGCCAAAACCCTAACTGGGTTTTTATAGATTCGAACCTAGATTGGTTGAAGCATTTGGTTTCCTGAAGGAAGACAAGGCCCGACCTCTTGCTAAAGATTAGAGATCGAAGTGCATCGATCTTAAAGTCTGCTCCCAAACCTCGCATATTCCAGGAGAGTATGTTGAAGTTGCCCATGTTCTTCGAAACCCTAAAACTCAAAGAGAGCAATCGAGTCAATTGGAAATGGCGAAAAGATGTAAAGAGTTGGATGTGTTGCATTGTGGAAGAGGAGAAGAACGACGGGCCAAGAAGAATCAGCGTGAGCCAAGCACACACAAACCCTAGCCGGCGACATCGGACAATCTCTCCATTTCTCACCACCCTTAAAACCAAAGCCCTATTATCTTAGCAAGTCAATCGTTTTTATATACTTGTTGTGATTTGGTTGTCTTATAAAGAATATATATATATGGAGAAAAGAGTTTGATTGTTTTTTTTTTCTTTTTCTCCGTCTAAATGGCAAGCTGGAATTTGAGGCCATCGACTTTGGCAATTGTATATATGGACGGACCAAGTAGAAGGCAAGTGGTCTTTCATTAAACTTGGATTTCGAAAACTTCAGTTTCCTGGAGACTATCGTAGAAACTAGCACAACCCATATGTCACGAATTAACCATTCGATTCATAGTAAACTAATTAAGCTTTTCTTGACTAACTATTCAAAGATCATGCTTAGAAGGTAACATAGGGAGAAAAAAGAGTAGTGACAAACAGGGTTTCGGCGTCTAGGGTTTTGTGCGGGCTTTTCCAGCAGCTCGCCTCTTTAACACCGTCTTCTGGCAGTGTCTAGACCTGTCAATGCAGGGAGCTAGACTGGACCAACCTAGACCCGCTCCGACCCATTTATCCGTGGATCTCTAATAACCAAATCTAGATCCATAACGACGGATCAATGGAGCGGATCCAAACCCTTTTCTCAATATGCTAATTACTAAACTTATTTCGTTTATCAATATGTTAACTATTATCAATACATATATGATCTTTTTATATATCAAAAATATTTCATTAAAGACAACTTAGATAGACCAAAATAATAATTTGCCTTCCGAACTTCATTGAGAACGTAAACAAGAAACAAAACGATTTGGTTTATCAATCATTTATTTGAATAGTATTGTTATATTACTTTGATAAATTTTATTTTTAAATGACTTTTAGATTACAAACATGTCATATACATATATGAAAAGAAATTATATTTAATGAATTAAAAATATAAACGAGTCGGGTCATTAACGGATCGAATCACTTGTGATCCGGATCTGATCCGTTGAGTAAACGAATTAATAAGTTCGGGCCACAAATGAATAAACAGATTCAAAAATTATATCCAAAATCATTTAATAGGCACAGGTGTAGAACAAGATCCGCCCATTGAATTTGGGTTTTAGACCCTTCAGATGATGAGATCAATATAAATGGGCAAATACCCACAAGATAATGAAGGGGGGATATAGAAAGTAAATTATTATTGTTTCTCCTTTGGTCCATGTTCTCGAAGAATTGAAAGCTTTTCTCCATGCTTGAAGCTTGGATATTCAGATCTTGAATATTCGACAATCACGCCCATGCTCAAAAGTTAATGTTATCATCCATGGCAATATTTATTTTGATTATATTTTTAGCCATTTTATTTAGAGGAAGGATTACAAACACCATTAGTGATTTAGAAGTTTTCTAATATACAAACTATACGTACCATCATTCAACCTATTAAGCAATTGACGGTTCCTACTACTCTGAGGTGGGTCGACTAATTTATTACTCCAGAGAGAGTTTGGGACCTATAGCTGCTTAAATAGTTTTTGATCCCATATGAGATTGAGTTGGTATGAAGTATTCCTTTGAGTAGGACTGTACACTCAGACAGATTAGTGTGACATTTTACTCAGAAAGGTGATTATACTATAAGTAGTGCTTATAGACTTGCTAGGGATGTGCTTGTTAATCCGTAGCTGGCAGAGCAAAACCATCACAATTGATTTTGGAAGAAATTATGGGGGTTAAAGGCTTGCCCTTGCAGCAAAGATGTGTGCATGGAAGGCATGTCAGGGATACTTACCTACAGGACCCCGGCTATAGGTCGGCGAGTGAATGTAAGTGGTATCTGCTTGTTGTGTGATCAGATCCCTGAGACAGAAGTGAATTTATTTAGAGATTGTTCAGCTGTCCAACTGGTAATAAATTCGGTGGCATCTGGGATTGGATTATAGGCAGATACTTATCAGGAGTGGTTTCAGACCTGTCCCAAGCTCTTTTGGCTGATGACTTGGCTATGTTAGTTGTGTTTATCTGGTTTATCTGAAAGGGCCGTAATGATGTATTGATGGAAAGGGCTTCGCAAGATCACTTTATGATGCTCCTCGGACCGCCCAAAAAGAGTTTTAAAGACATGGAGTAGACCCCCACTGGGTCAGTATTGTGTATGCATGGATAGTGCTTTTGATACCACTAGAAATAGGGGTGGTATTGACATTGTGGTCAGAGATTGGTCTAGTCAGTTTGTGTTGGGATTGCCAGGTCGGGTTGATGGAGTTTACTTGCCTGTGATAGTAGAGTTAGCAGAAGCAGGAGAGGCTTTACGTGTCACCATGGAACGTTGTTTCCATCCAAATCGATTTAGCTCTGACTCTCTAAATGTGGTGAATGGGATAGCTGAGCCTAGTTCGTCCTCTGCTATGTTTCAAGATATATGTCAGGATCTTTGTGATAGCCTTAGATAGTTTTTCAATTCTAGGTTTGTTCATCTGGGTAGGGATGCCAATGTTGTGGCTCATAAGTTAGCTAGATGGGCTTTGCGACATGTAAATTTTTCTATAGCTTTTCCCGTAGCCCCTCTATTCTTACATAGGTGGATGACAAATGATTGTAATACATGAGACTATCAATATATTCTATCGTTTCACTTTTAAAAAAACCACTTGTTCAAAAAAGCCAATGCTACCAGAGCACAGAGGATTGACACGTAGTTCATGCTTGTATATATAAATATTGGATCTTTTAAAGAGTTTTCTTCTTATAATAACTGAAAAAACACTCGATCCCTAGTTTACTCGGACCCGAATCAAGTATTACACTCATGAGAGCCTTAACCTTATCATAGGGATCATAATGGACTGGGCAGGGCCGGCCTCGGCCCTAAATTTAAGGCTCATGGTTGGGGTTGGTCAAAATTCAAAATAGAACGAGGTCCGGCCGAGGCCGCAAATCAGAAGCCCTAACCCGTCCATTAAGGCTAGGCTGAAGAGGCTAAAGAGGCCAGACTGGGCCGGCCTCTATGGGCCGGGCCAAGATAGGCCTTAAATTAAAAAAGAATAATATATAAAAGGTTGGAGGTATTACAATTATTGATTTATGATATTTATTTTTAAAATATATTTGTAAGTTGAGAAGAGTGAAGAGAATAAAAAGGAAAAATTATTAAGAAAATATGATAATAATCATATATTTCAAGTCTTTTTTAAATAAAATTGGCCGGACTTTCGAGGCCAAAATAAGCCGGACTAGGCTTAGCCCCTAAGACTCAAAAAAGTTGGACCGAAGGGCCATGCTAGGTTTCACTTACATGGCCCAAGCCTTACCTTAATTTTAATGAGGTTAGGCCAAACTTCGGTCTCATTGACCGGATTTGACTAAAACGAGGCCTGAGACTTTGAGTCCAAATAATGACTCCTATCTTATCAAAAGAAAGGATTAGATGTTGATTACTCAGGGATATACTAATTAATCATATAATATTAGAACATGGCACATGTATTTAGCTGAAAACGAATGATCAATCTATACATATCAGTTGTGATTAGGCTCCAAAACCAATCCAAAGAGATCCAAACTTTTCGAGACATGCAATTGTTGTATGAGATATCACACACTGTTTGTTTTTAAGGAGGCCGCCTAAGCTAATTTGAGCAATGAAATGTAGCTAGAATTGCCCAATACAGCTAGAAATGTAGGTAGCCTGGGCTGGGTATGAAACGGGTTGGGTCAATTTTTAGTTGTCTCTATTTCATCTCGAATAGGACAGGACATAATTGAGCATTTAAAATGCCCGTCATGATTGTTCCGAAATTCGAATCTAGACGGGATGGGATATGACGAGACGGGTCTAATTTTGGGTCTAATTTAAAAAAAATTAATATAATATTTAATAAAAAAAAGCCTAAATGAAACGGGACGAACCAAATTATGGGCTCAATAAAAGATAAACATAGTTTAATAAGACGTAAAAGTCTACGACTATACAAAGTAATATTTTTTTACTTAATATTTTATTAAAAACAGTAAAACTACAAGCAATTTTCTTTTATTTTTAATTAAAATATTTATTTCATATTACAAGTAGTGTAATATGTTAATCGTTGTAGGGTAATTTTATTTTTTGGTTGAATATTGCCAATTGTTTGATAATTTAAGATGTCAACTCTTAATAAAATAAATTATAAAATAAACAAAATATATTAAATGGGACATGATGAGTTTTCAAAACTAAGATTCGATCCCGTCCATAAAAAATGGACGTATCAAGACAGGACAGAATAATAAAAAATTAATTTTTGTCCAGTTATGCCCCGTCCATTTTGAGTCTAATTCGAAATTTACTGGATTCGTACTCAAATCTAAGCAGCCTAATGTTCAGGTCTTGGACAAGTACTCCACGTATCCCAGACCGGAAATCTAGAATGAACTTAAACCCCAATCAAGTGCCCGTTTAATGGCTCAAGCCCAACCAGGTTAATTAGTTTAGGGTACCAAACAGATAATGGTTACCAAAACCCCAAAGGGCTCAGAGCCCCGAAAGCCTAATTTCACCACAACCACCACCAATCATTTATAGGTTCCGACGAATGCCATTGATCCTCCCATAAACTTCAAGACCTTGCCGTTTAAACTCCATAGCTAGGTGCCAATGAACAACACTATTGATGCTTATGAATGGAGATGGGCACTATTTTCTGTTCAACGTGTCAATCTGTTGCCTGTTGGGTCGGACAGATTTATAGAGAAAGGGGTGTACTTAGTTGAGTTGGTTGCACAGTATTGGTACAAAATCTAGCTCAAAGGCCTCAAACTCGATCATAGATCTAAAAGTACAGTAACATCTCTATACGGTTTGGGCCGAGCAAAATTTTTTTTTTTATAAAGAGATTATTTTTAATAGAGGTTTAATAAAAACATTATATCATATTTATTGCATAGATATCAAAAATATAATTTATTTGTGATAAAAACTATAAAGCATAAATATGTGTTCATAGCTACCAACAAGCTCAAATATGTGATATTAACTAATGAAGCATAGATCATCACATCAAATTGTTATAGAAATGTATTTTTTTTCTTAAATCACATTATGTTTTATTATTAGTGACAATTATTACTATATTGAGGCACATTTTTTATATATGGGACCAAATTTTTTTTTAACATATTACAATATAGAAGTTATTCCTAATTATAATTAGTCCCGAGTTAGAACCGAAATTTTTTATCACCATAAATAGATTATTCCTATATAAAATATTCTTAAATCGAGATTCTATTGTATAAGCCAAACTTGCAAAGAACATTTGCATGAGGCGGTTATTCTACAGAGATGAGTAGCCCCAACAACGTACGTACGAGAGAGTAGCTTTGGATGGTCAAGTTCCTTGCTAGTTAACCTAATATCTTAAAAGTATTTTTCAGATATTCAATGAAGCCATTCTAGTTTGTTCATTGAAAAGAAGAATCGTGTGTGTGTGTTTTTAATAAAAAGATCGAATTAAGATGACACGCATTTCCTATCCAAAAAAAATGAGATGCGTTTTATTGCAAATTAAATTCTTAATTACAAAACCTTCTAAAGTGTGATCTTATATATATTGTGATAAATCGTAACTTTTTTTTTCCTAGGCAGGTCTCTTCTTGCAAAAATCTCTTTGATGGTATTGCAAAATGAGCATTGTCGACGTTGTCATTTCCTCCTTTGCATGCGTTCATTGTGATTTAGGTACCCTTTGCATGTATTATTAATATATTTTTTAGGGCAGTGAAATTAGCATTTTATTTTTAATTTTATAAACCACACCCGTTTTTATATATTTTAGGTGTATTTTTAATACGCTTTTATGTAGTATTAGGAAAAAATGGGATGTAATTTGTAAAAAAGATGTCAATTTCACCTCCTTTTTTTTATTACCAAATACATCTTAACTCTTAAGCTCACTCCAATGTAATACCGTACATCTTAACTCTTAAGCTCATCCCAACCCACCATTAGAGATGACTTAAGTAACATCTTTTACGAAAATATGAATGAAAAAAGAATTCTCAATGTTTTGAAAGAAATATATAATTCTGAATAATTTTGCTTGATGAAGTATCGCCATCCCATCATCGATGACACTCCTGCTTTCCACTCCCAATTCAGTAACAATTAACAAAAACTCTATAGGTTTTTCTTCCTTGGAAACAGAATATTAATGGATATTGCATGTTGGAGACATTGAGCAGGCTTGGATCGGAAATTATGGAAAGTACGGATGAAAACAAAGATTTTGTTTAGAAAACTATATTTCTCATGTCAGTGAGTGTCAATGTCACTACATAATTAAACAAAAAGGTAGGGTTATGATTAAGTAATTATTCATGTGATAATAAATATATAATAGTACTTAGTTTCATAAATATAGAATAATGAAAAGCTTGCAAGAAGGTCGTCCGGTGGTTTTTGTCCTCTCATGGGTGACCAGCACAAGGCTGAAGGCTTCAATCGAGGCTTATTTGCTTGTTAACTTATTATTTATTAATTTGTTTTCTTTTTATTCATCTATTAGAAGGGGCATGCATGTTCTTGTATAAAAGTAGCTAGCTCAGAGAAGTGCTAGCTTTTGGTACGTTGTTTGTATGTTTGAAGCTCTTTCTCTTCTGCTTCTTCTCCTCGAGGATTATTCCGGTTCACTTTACACAAGTTAGTCGCTTTACTTTGTAAGCTTTGCCACTAATGACAGTATTTAAAATTAAAATTCTTGTTTGGCACTGCTTGCATTATCTTCAAATTAAAAGCTTACTACACATCTGTTCGCAGGCTCTGCTGCACGAAATTGCTATTTAAGCTGCCACCATGACAACACCAAATTGTCTTTAAAAGCTTCTTCTTCTTTTTTGGCAACTTGGCCAACATAATTTGAATATAGCACTCTTCTTTCATTTTTGATTCGATCATATCCCTTTTTTTAAACACTTGTAAGATACGGAATCCCAATATTGTGTAAAATTTATAGAAAATTATGATACTTGAAAAGTGTAATAGGGTTATCAAAATATTAGCAAAGTTTGCACTTGTTTTCAAATGAAGATATTCATATCATCAGAGATTATAGACGACTATCTAAATACAAGTTCCGCCTTAATCTGAATGATTCATCTTCTTCTTTTTTCCTAAAGAAGCATATGTAGCAGACCCTTTTGACATATTGCATTGAGATATATATATATATATATATATATATATATATATAGCTAGTGCATGTACGTGTATGGTAGGAACTGTGAAGCAGCCCATCTGCCTTTTATAAGTTTCTTCTTAATTGATGTCACTGCTCACACAAATTCTTTTGAAGAACCTAGCTTTTGAATTTCGTACTTTATATAGCTTAATAAAGTTTCTTGGTACGTACCTCGCTCTGATCAATACCTTGAGCTACATGATCTTCACCATCAGTAATAATTTTAACTAGATCCTCAAACTTCTTCTTCTTTTTTATTCACATATATTTGACATATAGAGAAGTTGTACTCATCGGATACAGAATTACATTTTCTTTTAATTGCAATGCAAAAAGAAGCAGAGGTCAAGTGATACTGTTAGAGCTAGCTAATATGAACTTGAGCACTTCCGACCAACCAAAATATCCACACAACAATATAAATCTTAAGAGATCGATATGGATAATACTTGGCTGCGCTTGGTCATATCATATTAGTATGTTCGTGTCGGTATCACATGATTATGCGATTGCTAATTTCTCAATGAATTGTCAAAGTATGTCAACATGTTGGAAAAATAAAAAGGAAATATAGCCAACCAACAACAAAGAACAGAAGTCAATTAAGAAGATATATTTTTTTAATTAGTTTTAATAACACCAAATGTCATAGATCGACGAGTAATCAGGCTCTAACATACAATTATTTGAGTCGGCACTGTTTGAAAAGAAATAAATTATAAAGTTGGCACAGCAACAAATATTGATATCAATTATTTTCAACTTTTCCACTCAAGAGTCATGTTTTTCTTATCAACGACATTGCATTGCAACCATACATAGCGTCAAATCATGACCTACATTTAAGAAAAAATGGGGTCACAAATCTATTGGATCGATTATCACGTTTGAAACCGTAGAGGTATAATATCCTTGAGTATGTAAATTACATATAATCAAACAAAACTACAATATAGCTGAACAAAATCTAATTACATTAGTGCGCGCAATATATTTGGACAAATACTTTCAGATAATCATGCTTTGAACATGACCCGTTCTTAGGCTGAGGCTGCTCTAATAATGATGCATAAATTAATTTACAGACCAGTCAAAACGTATATATATGGATTTGCTAGCTCTTTAATTAGCTACGAAGTTTTCTTTTCATGACGTTGGTTTAAACAATACCCGAGCTAGTGTGGATCAATGGTGAATTGATGATGAAACCCAAATCTCGAAATGTCATGGACTGAGATCAAGAATCAAAACATGAGAAGGCCAGCATGCAGCAGGTTGGTACCTTGTTGACTGCGTAAAAATTAAGACGTCCTCAATCATTTCGACATCGCTTATTGTCTTTGACAAATATACTTAATATGAACAAGTGAAAATATTAGTTCATTCCAAAAAATACAACTAGAAATGGTTTTACTCGACGAAAGCCCTAAACTTGGCCTAAATCTAACATAAAAAAGAAGAAGATAGTTTTCATTAATGAATGATCGAAAGTTGTTCGCATATAGATGCAATCCTCAGTACGTATATATCCAGACACTGAAGCACACCTCTAGGCTGGTTCTTTTCCTTTGCCAAATCTTCTGGTCTGGTTTAATATAAGAGACATCAACGTTAGGCGAGCTAGAGAATATAACTATATATCTTTATTTTATTTATTTTTTTGAGGAAAACGATCTTTTGGAGAGGCTGTAAGATAATTTTATTAAATAATACGACTACGATCGTAATCTGTGGTATCCAGAACAAGCTCTGGAACAGAGGTGAACCATTCATGATGAATGTCACTATAAACAAATTTATGTGCTACACTATTATAGCTACTAGCACTACATTTTAAATTCATAAAAATCGACAAATGTAAGTTTACTTGCATCGCATCAAGATCATGAGAATCACAGATAACTAGAGATAACAATGCACATCAGCACGCAATTGTGGTAGGCATGTTAACTTTAATGAATCTCGCAATCCACATGAGATGCAAATAATTAAACTATCAACATTAAAACCAACATAATTTCCAAGTCAACACCTGTAATAGGTCTAGAGAACATCTCACCAGTATCCCAAGACTCACCAAACCTATTCTGAGGCCCAGTAGCCCAAATTGGAGCATAGGATACACCTGGGTGGGTCCCATATCTCACTAGGCCCAACCTTAGACCCAGTAGCCCAAATTGCAAAATGAGATCCTCCGCCGTGAGAAGCAAAACGAAGTGCAGCTAACAACTTGACGTTGTCGCCATAATCAGCACCAATGTTGGAGTTCAAAGATCTTGCGCCACCCAATTGAAATGCATCCCTCACCACCAGGCGACAACTTTTGACGCAACCCGAATCCATCGCCGCTCTCCTACCTTATTCATCACCTTCACTTCTTGCTTCAAATCGGGCACAAAGTGACGGGGCTCCAAACAAAAAAACTCGTCGAGAAGAGATCTGGATAACCACATGAAGCAAGGACATCCTAAAAACGACGTCGAGAGAATCAAGCATCACATGAAGCACGCGGAAAGGCCGAACAAGGACCGTCGATAATGAGAGTCGGGTAGGGTTAGAGAGAAACTGCATATTTATATGAGATTGGTTTCCCATGCACCCTATTGATAAGAAAAATAAGGGGTGGGGTGTGTGTCTATTACGAGTGATTGACTCAGTTTATGTACTTTTGATCGCGCTTGACTATTGGGATCAATTAGCCTGGCTAGCTGCTCATTTTAGTCAATCTCGTTTAACTCAGTGCCTCTTATCTTCTTTTACGATCTTCGTTTGATTTGTGCTTTGTGGAACCACGCGCGTGTGTGTGTATATATATATATATAAAGTTTTTATTCAGGTATATCTGAAAATGATTATTTTAAGGTATATGACTTTATGTCAAGTTTTTTATTATATTTTATCATCTCCATAGTCTAACTACTAGGATTATATGAGTATATCATTCCTGTATATCATTTATATTTTACCATCTCCGAAATAGTGATCGTTAAGGTATCGAACTAGTTTAAATTAATAGACGGACCGAATCTGTCAAACTTGAACTGTTCTTGTTTATGAACTTCGATTGCGGTTTTGAATACCTTAACGATCACCATTTTGGATAAAAATTTACAAACTTGATCTACACATTAGGACCTAAAATATGAGCGGTAGAGATGGTAAAATATGATAAAAAAAAGTTGGTAAAATATGGTAAAATATATATACACACATACAGTCTACTTCTCCTCATGTATTTCTTTTTTGTGTATTTTTAGGTATAGGACATTACACCAACTTTTAGATTATATTTTGACATCTTCACCATTCAAATGTTAGTTTCTAATGCGTAGATCACTTCTTCAAATTTTCAGCCAAATTGATTATCGTTAAGGCATTCAAAATTACAATAGAAATTTATAAGTATGAACGATTCAGGTTTGACATATTTGGTCCATCCCTTGATTTAATCTAGTTCGATACCTTAATAATCATAATTTTGGCTAAAAATTTATATGAATGATCTACACATATAGTCCTACTAATTGGACGATAGAGATGCTAAAATATGATCTAAAAATTGGTGTAATATGTTATACTTGAAAATAGACCCAAAAAAAAAATACTCGAGAAGAAAGGGACTAGATGTATACAAAGAGATATACTATCTTAAATTGATGCGGTCGTCCGAAACATATATTGTGGTTTACTTTGATGTTATTTGATCTAATATCGATATCTATCGTTCTATCTTTAAGCAAATGATCGAACAGCAAGACACTCATGAGTCATGACTAATGATTGAGATTCTAAGTACCAAAAGCTTCGTACATACTTCGCCATATATTTCTTAGGCCTAATTATTACATTGATACCTCTGAATTAGCGGCACACCATTTAGCCGTCCAAGTATATATGCTTGAGATCGATCTGTCAAATTAGGTATGTTGGAATGAATATAATTATTGTAATTAGAATTAATTTATGTAGATATAATAAGATTGTGTAAATTTTTTTTATTATTAAAAAATTATTTGTAAAATTATATTAACCCCAAAATTATGATGAATAAAATCATTGAATTCTCCATGAAAATACTTTTTTACTTGACATCAGAGCTGAATTCCTGGAATTTAAAAAAACTCTTAATTGAATTGAGTTGAAACCCTGAATTACCATCGCCAAATTTTTCCTTCCTCTGCATCTGAAATCTCAAACCTTGGAACCCTGAAATTGAACTTGAATCCTTGAATTTGAAAAACCCATAATCCCGGAATATATCCTTGTTATCCTAAACCTTGAAATCCTTACTACTCGAAGTACGAAGATGTCACTTGGATCATCAATTGCCTCCACTAATATAGTTGAATCAGGTGTGAGGAGTATGGCATCATCTCTCTCTACATTATTTGCAAATCCTACTAGAATCATTGATACTGGTGCAAATGATCATATGGTGAAAACCTCCAGTTTGGTATAAACAATTAATCCATCCCCTCAACATGTTGTGTCCATGGATAATGGATCTCTGTCTCCTGTTATTGGTGAAAGTTCTGTCAAGAACTCTGATAATCTGTCAATTGATTATGTTCTTGTTGTTCCTTCTCTTGCCTATAACCTTTTATCTGTTAGTCAGATAACTGTGGTGTTTGCATGTTTTGTCACTTTCTACTATGAATTTTGTATCTTTCAAGACATTGTGACTAAAAAAGTTTTCGGATTTGGTATTCGAAAGGAAAAATTATACTATCTTGATTTAATAGACAGTGGAGCACACAAATTAAAATGATTAGGACAGGTGAATGATACCACCAGTTTGGATAAAGCTAAGGAACATATGTGGTTATGGAACTATCGTCTAGGTCACTTGAATTTTCATTATCTACGAAAGTTTCAACCTCAATTATTCTCTCGTGTGTAGGCTTCAGAATTTCAACGTGGTACATGTGAATTTGGCAAGAGCCATCGTAGTACTTGTGGGAGTCAATTTTGACCACCCTGATGAGGCAGATGGGCTTAGTAGGTTCTGTTCCGGACAGGTCTGATGAGGCAAAAAATGAGCCTGGGCTTGGAGGACTAGGATTTTTATTAAAGAACAAATTATTTGGAGGTTTCTAGAAGCATCTTGAACGTTGTGGAGACTTTTAGAATGTTTGATGGCATGACAATCCCAAGGTAAGACCAGACCTCGACGGACTGTACGATCTGAACTCGGGGGATTGTATAATCGAACCTCAGGGGAGTGCTAGAACCTGTGAGGAAAATGGTAAGATTTGAACGTATCATAGGGGGATTGTGCCAAAGAGCCTATGGTAATCAAGAGACTTGATTGACCCTGGATATGAAGATCCATTCCTTAATGGATTCCTCTTTTTCCAATGTAAAGTAGTCCAGTTCGATAGGGACTATGCTTAGACCTAGTACGATAACTATATATAGACCATCCTAACATGGTCTCAAGTAACGTGACTATCCAAATAACTCCTTGATTTTTGAGATAATTTCTGACTTAAGCATCAAAGGATCTAAGTACAGTACCACACTGTGCTCCGACTTGTTTTGCAAGTTCACGGGGATCCAAGCTAGATGGAGACAAAATCTTCTCTCACAAATTGGTGCTTTTATTGAGAGCAGAACCCTAGGCTAACTCTTGTGAACGGAGGAACATGTAAGACAACACTGATATGAGTAACCAGCGTGACAAGGAGGTAACCCCTCTCAGGGGAGCAACCAAACCACCCTAAACATGGGGGCATCCAAGTACTGTAGTACCATTTTTCATCAGGTCCCACCGAGGAACCTTGCGAACAAGGACCACCAGAGTGAAAAAGAAGGTTATGAGCTAGAGAACGAAGGAGCCAAGGGATAGAGGGCAAAAGTTGATCAGGACCTTTATCGGGCTGAGGAACGATATACGAACCTAAGGCTCCATATGACCGCGCTACAGCAGTCTACAGACGAGTTGGCGAGCATCGTTGTTGTAGTTTGGCCAACCTTGCAAGACCTGGTGGGCCTCCTGAAGAAGCAGATGCTGGTTCTACCTAACCCATACGCGGAGGAAAGATAGGAGGCTCCGACGACCAAGCATAACGAAATAAGAGGGACCAACCCCTCAATCTGCCACAAGCGTGGAGGTCTCCGGGGTAGCAGCCCTTAGGAACATAATGGAGGAGTTCATAGAGACACGACGCGCTCACAGCTTCAAAACAAACCAAGAAACCGAGAGGTTCAGAATAGAAGGGATGTCCAAGAAGGAGTCTGAAGCTGAGTAGAAGGCCCGAAGGATGTCCCAAAACCCCCTAGCTAAGTTCATCTAGGACGCTGAACGTCCTAAAAAGTGGAGTCACCCTAGATTCGATAGATATTCAGGGGACTCGAACACGTACCAGCACGTGAGGAATTACATGTCGCCCATAGTGACTAGCCAGTCAAACGAGGCTTGAAAGACCACGTGCTGCAGAGGTGCGAGGCATTTCCCCCAAGTTCGATTGAGGATTGGAAGGGTTTGAAGGCAGCATTCTTCAAAATGTACGAAAGCAACACAGAAGGAGTCGAGGATATGACAAACCTCACATCCCTCAAGATGAAACGAGGAGAGTCCCTGAGGGATTGGGTCACGAGGTTCAGGAGAGAGTATGCGACAGTCAATTGTAAGGATGAAACTGTAATGGCCACGACCTTTATCAATAGGCTGGGAATAGAGTCAAAACTGGTCAGTAAGTTGATCAGGAAGAAGACCAAGCACTTATCCACGGTCTACCACGAGACCCTGGACTATGCTCATGTGGAGGACATGAGAACCTATAACAAGGACTCCCCAACAGAGAAAACACCAGGGAGTAGCACTACCACGAGGAGAAACACGAACAGCAGCAGCTCGAGCCAGGAGGGAACAACTATAACAACAAAAGGAAGGCCCCAGGGCACCAACCCACCAACTCGGGGGGAAAGTTATTTGTTCCTCCCACTACGATACCGATCTCGACCATACTTCACCATATCAAGAACGAGCCATAGCTCAAAAGACCACCATCAATGACTAAGAAGAACGATTCAAGGGACTTTTACACCTACCACAAGGCCAATGGACATAAGATGGACGACTGTGGGGTCCTCAAGCGGCACTTCACGGAGCTTGTGGATCAAGAATACTGCTAAGAATACCTGACCGAGGAGTATAAGAAAAAGCTTAAATATTCGTTGAACCCGTAAGGTAATGGTAAGCGTCAAAGGAACAATGAGACCTTACCACCACCACCTAAGGGCCAAGAAGAGAAGTACCCTATGATGAACTATATCTTCCAGGCCCCAAAGTATCCAAAATACATCATCTTCCCCATCTTGAATTGCATCATGGCGGAAGCGAGAGAGCTGGGGGGCAACCCTAAAAAAGAAAGAGCATGCATCAAAGAAGCTCAAAAGTAGGGGCGAGCCCAAGGTCAGGCTAAGGACAAACATGCTTGAATTCTCATATGCAGACCTCCCAGAGGAGAAAGAGGATCATGATGTCGCTCTGGTCATCAACATTCGAATGGCACACATGACTGTGAACGTCATCTTCAAGGATGGGATGGAGAGAATAGGTTTGATGGGTGCAATCCAGGATCATCTCACGATAGATACTCATAGGATTTGAGGGGGTCAAGGGTAAGGAATCTGGGGACTATTCCCCTCCAGGTTGGAACGCCCCTCACCAATCCGACCACATGGTTTGCGGTGGTCGATGTATCTTCCCCTCATAATGCAATCCTAGGAAGATCATGGCTTCATTGGATGAGGGCAGTGGCATCGACCTTCCACCAGGTTCTAAAGTACTCAACCCTAAAGGGTCCGATAATCATTAAGGGAGATAGAGCCGCAGCTAGATTATGTACGGTGCTAGCCACCAAGGGCACGAAGAAAAAAATGGTCGAAGGAGCTGGGGGCACGGTTGACCCAGCCCTTCTTCTAACATAGCAATCACAGGACGGGGGTAGAGAAGACATGTTCGATAAGATAGATATTGAGATCGACCCCCAGGAACTGCCTTTTAAGGAAAAGGCTGAGGAGGATGTGGTCTTCGAACCATTTGACCATGAAAAACCTGATCGATGTGCAAGAATTGGATCTGGGCTGAGTGGAGCTGAACACAAGAGTCTGATGGAAATGTTGAAAGAGTACAATGACATATTTGTATGGTCAGCTAGGGACATGTTGGGAATAGAAAGAACGGTGATTAAGCATCAGCTTCACGTGGACCCCAAGGCGAAGTTCATAGCACAAAAGAAGAGAATCTTCGTTGCCAAGCATAACAAGATAATCGAGCAGGAGGTGGAAAAATTGCTTGCAGCAGGGTTCGTCAAAGAAGTCCCACACTAAGAATGGCTTTCCAATGTGGTCCTCGTCAAGAAGAAGAACGGGAAACCCAGGGTTTGCGTTGACTTTACAGACCTTAGAAAAGTCTTGTCCCAAGGACGGTTTCCCCCTGCCCAAGATAGACCAGCTAGTAGACTCTACTACAGGACACGAACTCCTCAGCTTCATGGACGCTTACAGTGGTTATAATCAGATTAAGATGGCCAAGGACGATCGTGCAAAGACGGGGTTTGTGATAGAAAAAAGGGTATATGTCGATGAAGTGATGCCTTTTGGCCTGAAAAATGCAGAAGCGACATACCAAAGGTTAATATATAAGGTGTTCAAGCCCCTGATTGGGGATACTATGGAGGTGTACATGGATGATATTCTAGTCAAGAGCAATAGAAGGTAAGATCACGTGTCGGACCTAAGGAGATGCTTTGACCTCCTATGAAAGCATGGATGAAGCTAAACCCTGAAAAATGCCCTTTCGGTGTGGGGTCCGGAAAGTTCTTGGGGTATTTGGTGACTTAGCGTGGAATAGAAGTAAACCATGACCAGGTAGTAGTGATTTTTAAGATGAAGTCTCCATCTACGGTTAAGGAGATACAGAGCTTGAATGGGGAAGTTAGCAACCTTGAGCATATTCATATCCAGGTCAACAGACAAGTGCAAACCGTTCTTTGAGGCCCTCATGAAGACCAAGGGAGAACTATGGATAGAAGATTGTGAAAAGGCGTTCCAGGCCCTCAAGAACTACCTTGTCTTTCCCTCCATCCTGAGCAAGCCCTTGTTGGGGGAGGACTTATACTAGTACTTAGTTGTCTCAGAAGTGGCAGTGAGTGGAGCTCTAGCTCGAGAAGATACTGGGGGGCAGCTACCCGTACACTATGTGTCTAAAGCTCTTCTTAACCCAGAGACTCATTATCCCAAGCTAGAAAGGTTGATATTGACTCTCGTTATGTCATCATGCAAGCTTTGACCATACTTCCAAGCCTTCATGATAATCGTCATGACTGAGTACTCATTGAGAACGATCTTACATACATCAAATTCTTCCAGAAGGATAACCAAGTGGGCTATCAAATTAGCGCAGCACGATATCGAATACCAGCCTCAAACAACAATGAAGGGACCGGCTCTGACAGACTTTCCAAGCTGAGTTCACAACTTTGGAACCGGAAGTACAAGAAAGAAGAGAAATGGATGAGGAAGCAAACGAGAAAGGGGGTGACCTCTAGACTCTACATACAGATGGATCTTCAAAAGATAAAGGATAAGGAGAAGGATTAGTATTTATGACCCCAAATGAGATGATCATGAAACAGGCCCTGACCTTAGGGTGGAAGGCCACCAAAAATGGAGCTGAGTATGAGGCACTCTTAGCAGAATTGAGTTTAGCACAAGAGCTAATGTGAAGAAGATCAACATATTCTATGACTCCCAACTGATTGCAAACCAGGTGCTTGGAGAATACGCAGCTTATCACGCATCTATAGAGGCGTACCTAAGGTTGGCAAAATGGTTGGTTAGTCAGTTTTAAGAGTTCTCCACTATGCAGCTCCCCATATTGGAGAACACACATGTCGACGCTCTAGCAAACCTAGCCTCTAACATCGACTACCAGCTCAGGAGGACAATCCCTGCAAAGCATTTGCCCAGCCTAAGTACGGATGAGGAGAAGGGAGTGACGGTGATGCCAGTATAGCTAGGACCCTCTTGGATGGTCGAGATAACGAATTACATAGAAACTGGGGCCCTACCAGAGGGACGTGTGGAAGCCAGAGGGTTCGTTCGACCGGTAGCAAGGTATAACATCAGGGATGGGAAATTGTATCGACGATCCTTCAGTGGGCCAGATTAGAGCTGTCATGTAGGAGCTATACTCGGAAATATGTGGCATGCACATTGAGGGAAAAAAACCTCGTGGAGATGATTAACTGAGGGATATTATTGTCCTACGATTAAGACGACTGCATGGAGTATGCCAGTGCTTGTGAGGCCTATCAAAGACATGATCCTAACCCACCCTTAACCCCAAAAGAGCTACACCCGATCTCAGTTCCATGTGCCTTAGCACAGTGGGGGTTAGACATAATGGGAGAATTCCCAACCGAAACTGGGGGTGGGCAAAAGAAGTATCTCCTCATTGCAACAAATTATCACTCTAAGTGGATTGAAGCTAAGGCTCTATCGAAGATAAGGGGAGCAAAGGTAAAGAACTTCATTTGAAAGTTTATCATATGCAGGTTTGGGATCCCACAAACGATTGTAGTAGACAATGGCCCTCAATTCAACTTCCAGGAGGTTATGGACTATTGTGCCGAGAACCAAATTAAGATTAAGTTCTCTACTCAGAGGTATCCCCATGGTAATTGACAAACAGAAGCTTCAAACAAGACAATCCTGTAAGGTTTAAGGAGGAGGCTAGATCAGCTGACGAAGGGGCAATGGGTATCCCAACTATTAAACGTACTCTGGGCATACACAACGACTAAAAGGAAGCCCACTAGGGAGACTCCTTTTTCCTTAATATATAGAACAGAAGTTATCATTCTTATCAACCAAAAGATTCCCAACCTCAAGTGTGCAGCACGAACAGTAGAAAGTAACACAGAGAGCTTGAGGCACGAGCTTGAGTTGCTAGAAGAACATAGGGAACAAGCTCAAATCAGGGTGGCCTCTTACCAACAGAAGCTAAAGGCCTACTACAATAGGAAGGTTCGCCCTAGAGTTTTCCTCCCAGGCACCATGGTCCTACGTAAGGTGTTCGAAAACACTAAGGTGCTAAGATAGGGAAAACTGAGGGCAAACTGGGAGGGACCCTACATGATTATTGGAGAGGGCTACAACAGATCGTACGAGCTAGAGAATCCAAGAACGGGAGCGTTGATTGATAAACAATGGAATGCTCTTTACTTGAAGGAATATCACTCGGAGCAAAGCTGAAAGCTTGGGAACTAAAGATAGCAAGCATCTAGAAGGGGCACATACTCTTCCTAACTAGCTTGGCTTTTAATTTGATTGTTTTACAAGTTGGCAGATTTAACGAGGCGTGTCAGATACTTCCTTGCTTATTCAATAAACTGTGTACGATTGATACAATCATTCAATAAAAGCTTCTATTTTCAGTAACTATGTTTTGCATCCCATTTTGCGTTTGATTTCTCTTTACAAGATATTAAGTTTGTGTAAAGAGTCTTATGGTTCGATATGTTCGATTAAGAGGAGCTTAACACCCAGGAAAAGCGTCGAGCTTGAGTGGAGCACACGACTTTAGTTCCCATGGGAAGAACCCTCACCCTGCGAGCTACCTAACTCCCCCAAAGGTAAAACATCCTAAGGGATGGGGGTTAAGGCATCAAGGGGGATACCCATGGATAGACCAAAACACTCAGAGAAAAATTCCAAGAGGGTTCAAAGTAATCTTGGGTTAGTAAGGCCTCGAGGTTAGATTATGTGTGGTCAGATTAATAAAACACATTATGGGTGACTTAGCCATATCCTGGAATTTTAGGTATCCTATGTCCCAAGCGTTTACACCTGGTGACGCCTTATGGATAAGCCAAAGTTGATTACCAAAGAGATTGAGGACCCCAACATTACGTTGCCGACAAGTCTTCTAATGGGAGAACCTAAGCTAGGGGCAGTTCTGATGTGGTCTTTGTGATAGCATCAGAAGCCCTATGAAGGCAGAGGGACATCTAACAAGTTAGAGACATGGTCGTGGGAAAGGACTAGTGAACGATGGTCTTTGTTTAGACCCGGGGCTAAGTAAGTAAACTCCTTGAAGGGGAGGCAGTCTCAAAACCGTGAGCACCTCTCAGGAGACCTTAAAGTTACCAAAGCTCTCCTTAAGCCTCTTCTGAGAGCAATAGCTTGGAAAATTTGGGATTCGAGAGTCACACTAAGGCCACAAGCACTAAAAGGAAAATCCCCTAGCTTTGATAAGAAAAAGAAAAAGTGTAAACAAAAACAAAACATAAACAGTTGGTATTATTGGTATTTTCCCCTGGCACAAGTAATCTGAATTTAGGCTCAAGCCTGGGTTAGCGAAAAGTAGACAAGTTATAAAGTTAAACGTTGTTCGATAAGAGGGTCCTAAAACTATTACATAAATACATCCCTAGAGACAGGTAGGGGGCTTCACTCTAACTTGGTCTCAGACGCAGCAGAGGGGTTGTAAGCATATTTGAGCTCTTTGCATTCGTGCTCCTAGTCCACTCTTTGAGATTCAAGTTGGAGCCCGTGAGCCTCCTTCAGAGTAGATATACGATCCTCGCACTCTAGGTCCTTGGTATCCAGAGCTTCCTTAAGCGTCACCTTGGCCACCTCAGTTGCCTCCTTTACCTCAGACTGGGATTTCTCCATTTCAGATTTTAGGGTCTTCACCTCATCCTCGTGTAAGGAGCGTTCGTCCTCGAGGGCCCTCTCCTTCTCGTTGATCAGGCGGTAAGCATGTGCCTGAGCATCCCCGAGCATGGATATCTCACCCTCCATCTCAGCGATCTTAGAGGCAGATTCCTTGGCTTTCTTCTCTGCCTCCACAGCCCTTTTGTCTGCCTCGCGATCTGTGGCATGGAGGTGACCTAGGGTGGAAGTGAGGGTGATAGAAGCCTAAAGTAGGATAAAAAATATATGTCAAATAAGGGAGAAAAATGAACTATACGAAAAATCATGCAAGATGAAGGAAGAAAGATTACCCTGTAGAGGGACATCTATGTGAATGGCATCAGGTCTTGGGTTTCCAAAGACCCAACGTCCTCGGCATCCTGCTCGAGCATCATCGAGGTCAGGGAGGAGGAGGCTACGTTTGGGGGAGCCAGACCAGAGCAGAATTGGGAAGGGATGTGCTTCCCTACACGAGTGAGCACAACGCCCTCCCCAAGAACCTCAACCTCCTCCTCGGTTAGATTATGAGGAGGTTAGACAATGTAGCCCCGACCTGGTTGGGCCTTCTTGAAGTAGAACCTAGGTAGCTCGGGGTCAGCGCCCTCAATTAACTCCCCAAGGGAACCTGCATGAGTTAAGATATAGTATTTATGCTTATCCAGCAAACTCAGCAACAAGTACTGCATAAATTCCAAGATAGAAGGTCATGTACGAACTCAAAATATGGGCGTAATATCAGAACAAGTCATGGAACGATAGAGCAGGGTGGAAGTAAACCTACCCAAGGAGAAGCCAGCAAGCTTGGAAGACCTCGGCTCAGACGATGAGGGCTGGGTGGAGCATAGGCAGTAGACTTCAATTTCTTTGACGGTGGAGATGGTGGTAGAGAATCCCGGCTAGGAGAAGGATGAACTTCATCAGCAGCGACAAACGTGATGGGCTGGGGGACTTGCTCAGACTTCTTGGCTAGGATCGGAGCTTAGACCTTGTCCTTCACAAGCTCGGAGGTCTTCACGAGCTTCCTCTTCTTGGGCCTGGAGGCCTCCCTCTACTCGGCTAGAGTGTGGACATTTGAGGGCTTGGGGGTGGGACCTTTACCGGTCTTATGGACTTGAGGGGCTCAAGGGACCTTGGTCAACTCCTGACGATCCTCGTGCTGGATGGGCTCGATGCCATCCAGGACCCCTAGGTTGAGACGTTCTCGACTCTATAGCCACCTGCACTTTCGATACTTAGGGGGAATGGCAAGGGCGTCGATCAAAAGGTCACAATGAAAGTCGACGGCCCTGGATAGTTCTTCTGGCAACTTGGAGATTCGATTAATGGTGGTGGAGACCTTGAAACTGGCTTCTCTGCCAAGCTTATCCTAATCCCCAAAAACAAAAATGGGAGTCTTCTTCCAATCCTAGAAGAGTAAGGAGGATCGACCAACAGCGAGTCTTTGCTGTACATTATCCGCTGAGAGAGGTAGAATTGGTTTGGTAGAGTGGGCTAGGCCTAAAAAAGCACCCTGAACTCCGGGAACCCCATACGACAATTGAACCACCAGTTGAGCCGATCAAAGCAAGCGAAACAGCGGAAGCTGTTTGTGCACCATTTCTCTATAGCCACGCCGTAGAACTCCATAGCAGAGCAGATGAAGGCAGGGATAGGGAAGGTGAGACCAAAGACGATTTGGAAAGGGTGGACGAGCAGTCCCGAACCATGAGCTTTCTGGAGCTCCGATACTTTCGCTTCATCCTTTACGAGAGCGAACCGAAAGTTCTCTTTGTCCCCTTGGTGGAAGGAGTGGATGGAAGAAGTCAGAGCTTTATCAGAATCGAACTTCAGGGCCGATGGGAATAGCTCCTCCCAAGCTTTCTTCAAGGCAGCCTTAGTAGTACACGGTTAGAGTTACGTGTTGGAAAGGTCAGCCTTGACATCCAGAACTAAGGATTGGGTTATTTCAACCTCGTCCACTTTGAAGGTAGTGGGTGAGGGAAGGTCTTAAGCAGCCTCCAGGGATGATTCCCTGTTAAGTTTGATGGCAGCCGAAGCGACGACAGGCGGTTGAGGCTAAAGAATGGGCACTGCGGTGGCAAGTGGCTTGAAGATGTCGTTCTGATCAATGACATCCGGGTCTTGAATAAAAGTGATGGTATGGCCAATGACTTCGTTAGGGTTAGGGGAATAAGAGTTGTTAGAGGCCATTGATGTTTTCTAGGTTTTTTTTTGTTTTTTCTGAACCACGAAAGTTGGGGACTTTGGAGTTGCAGACATATTTTTGGGTTTAGCAAAAGGCTTGAGTGAGTAAGGAGATGTAAAAACTGAGAAAGAAGAAGGGTTTTGATTTATATATGGCAAGGGGGTATAATACGATAAGAGGTGACCATTTGAGGAGATAAGAGGTTTCGGATTTCAAAAGATGTGATTGGGTTTGAAATGAGATGGGAATGGAAAGAGGCGTGACAGTTGGGAGAGGAATGAATGCTAACGAGGTTTGATGACGAAAGAGTCATGGTGAGGGTGAAATAGTGAAGGCTTGGGGTTTCGTGCGCTACTTGATGGGAAAGCTAGGGAGTTTTTAAAATCCAAAATGACAGAGCTTGGATGATAACAGTGCAAGGCCAACATATGTCAGACCTCACACTATTGTGGGGATATTTGTGGGAGTCAATTTTGACCACCATGAGTTAGGGAAAGATGGGCTCAGTAGGTTTGGTTCCGGACGAGGACCGATGAGGCAAAAAATGAGCCTGAGCTTGGAGGACTAGGGTTTTTATTAAAGAATGAATTATTTGGAGGTTTTTAGAAGTATCTCGAACGTTTTGGAGACTTCTAGAATGTTTGATGGCATGACAATCCCAAGGTAAGACCAGACCTCGAGGGGCTGTACGATCTAACCCCGGGCGATTGTACAATCGAACCTCAGGGAATTGGCAGAACCCATGAGGAAATGAGTAAGATTTGAATGTATCCTAGAGAGATTGTGCCAAAGGGCCTATGGTAATCAAGAGACTTGATTGGCTCTAGATATAGAGATTCATTCCTTAATGAATTCCTCTTTTCTGAATGTAAAGTAATTCAGTTTGATAGGGACTATGCTTAGAGCTAGTATGATCACTATATATAGACCATCCTAACATGATCTTAGGTAACGTGGCTCTACCCTAATCACTCCTTGATTCTTGAGATAAGTTCTGATTTAAGCATCGGAGTGTCTAAGCACTGTACCATAACGTGCTCCGACTTATTTTGCAGGTTCACGAGGATCCAATCTAGTGGGAGACAAAATCTGCTCTCACAGTACTTATTCGCCAAGTTTGAATAAAATTTTTGTCCCTTTTATGAAAATATACTCTGATGTTTGGGGTCCTACACAAGTTTCTACCTGCTCTGGCTTTCGTTATTTTGTAACTTTCATTGATGAATGTATTAGGATGACTTGGGTCTCCTTGATAAAGCACAAGAATGAAGTGTATTCCAGATTTACTGAATTTCATTCGATGGTGAAAACTTAGTATATACAGCAAATCTGGGTACTTCAATCTGACAATGGTGATAAATATGTGAATGGTGAAATGTCTGCATTCTTGAGTTCTCGTGGAATCCAACACCAGACTTCAATTGCGTATACTCCTCAACAAAATGGATTAGCTTAAAGGAAGAATAGACAGATAATGGAAGTTGTTCGAGCCTCTCTCTTTGGTATGAATGTGAAACGAAACTTGTGGGGAAAAGCTGTTCGTTCTGCTACATACTTGATCAATTGCACTCCTTCCCGTGTTATTAAGTTTCAAAATCCTTATCAGAAGTTTCATTAGTTGTTGAATGTGCAATTTTTGCCAAATTTAGAGCCAAGAGTTTTTTGGTGTACTATGTATGTTCACATCAACAAACAACTGAGAGACAAACTTGATCTATGTGCTGTGAAGTGTACCTTTGTTGGATATGCTGACTTCCAAAAATGTTACCGTTGTTATAATCCAGTTTTGAGCAAGATGCATATTTCTCAGGATGTTTCCTTCCTTGAATCTGAACCTTATTACTCAGAGGGAGTTTCAGAGTCTTCCCTCCAGGGGGAGAGAAGTATATATGAAGGAAATCCTTTAAATTTGAAAGAATTTGAAGAATTATAGAGCTTGGAGATGAGACTTGAAGCTGTAAATCAGATAAAGTTTGAAGAAGTCTAATTCGACCGGTCGAATTCTCTCCTCAACCCTTCGAACAATGGAATCAAAATCGGAGAAAAGGTGTCCTTCGACCCGTCGAGCAACATCCTCGACCCATCGAAGGATGGCACCGAAACTGAACAGAATGTGTCTTTCGACCGGTCAAACAATATCCTCGACCCATCGAAGAATAGAACTAGAATGGGACAGAATGCTACTTTCGACCCGTCGAGCAACAATCTCGACCCATCGAATACTGAATCTCATGAAGACCCCCCTTCTACTCCATCAACCAAAGAGTCTTCTCGAAATGTCTCACCTAAGGTATGTATTGATAACATTGAATTGAGCACTGTAGAAGTCATTCCTAGAAGATCTCAACGAGAAACAAGGGGGTTCCAAAGAAGCAATATGAGCCTACTATAGAAGCCAAATATATCTAAATATCATATTGCTAGCTTTATATCTCACCATAGGTTGTTTGGATCCTATGCACTTGTTGTTAGTCAATTTTCTACATTATCTATTCCTAGTAATGTACAGGATGCCTTTGCATATCCAAAGTGAAAACAGGCTATGAATGAAGAACTGAAGGCTTTGCAAAAGAATGAAACATGGGAGACTGTTCCTACACCACCGGGAAAGAAAAGTGTTGGATGTAGATGAGTATTACAGTGCAACTGAAGGAAGATGGAAGCATTGATCAATATAAAGCTCGTCTGGTTGCTAAAGGTTATACTCAGCGATATGGAGTTGACTATCAGTAGACATTTGCCCTCGTAGCAAAGATCAGTATTGTATGCATTCTTATTGCTTTAGCAGCTCGACATGATTGGTCATTGCAACAATTTGATGTGAAAAAGACTTTCTTGAATGGAGATTTGGAAGAATAAGTGTACAAGGACATTCCCCTAGGTGTCAACTATAGGCCGTGTGATGTTGGAAATGTTTGTACACTAAAGAAGTCTTTGTATGGATTGTAGCAATCTCCAAAAGCTTGGTTTGGAAGATTTTCTAGAGCTATGAAGAAATTTGGGTATCAGTAGAGCAACTTTGATCACATCTTGTTCATCAAAAGCAAGGATGGTAAGATTACTGTTCAGATTGTGTATGTGAATGATGTGGTTGTCACAAGTGATGATCCAGTTCAGATGGAAGATTTGAAGAAGCATTTGTCCTAAAAGTTTGAGATGAAGGACTTGGGTCCCTTAAAGTATTTCCTTGGAATTGAAGTTGCAAGATCCAAATTGAGAATCATTTTATCACAATGAAAGTATGTGCTTAATCTTCTTGCTGAAACATGAATGCTAGATTGTAAACCTACTAATACTCTTATTGAGATGAATCACAAATTGAAGTTATGTCCTGATCAATTATTAAATTCTTCCTGAAAATATTTATATGAAAATAAATATTCTTTTAACTCATATACAAAGGAAAAAAAAAGTTTGCAATAATTAATTATTCTTTTAACTCATATACAAATTCACTTCCTTCATATTCTCAACATAAGTGAACTAGAGTATACATGCAACCTTTGGTCTTTGCAAATAAATGAATGAAAAACATGGTTATTGGTTCCCATGCCAGCCTAGCCAGCTAGAGATGGAAATACAACGTACGTACTATATAGACGTACTCTAATATCACTGTAGCTAGGGTACTGCAACCAACCAAGTATAAAACTGTAGTGATAACTAACATCCATTGAGATATTCCTTAAATGATGTAAGATACGCGATTTAAAATGTAGTTTGATCCAGCTATTTAGAATTTCACATGATCGGGAGACATATAAAGAATAGAAAATGTTTTTCAGAGGCTCTGCTGCTGTTGCAGGCACGAGGAAAACTATAAAGGAATGTATCCACGTACCGTGTGATACCCTATATGCTAAAGCCGAACCGGTTATGGCCAAAACGTCGATCATAGCACTTTGCACCACTTTATTGTATCGTGACTCATGAGGGCCGAGTTCATAATTCACAGCTAGCTACTTTCTGTTCCGCTGCATGAAATTCAAACCCGGCCATTTGAAAGTACCTAGCTTGTTACCGTGTAGCTAGTTGTATATATACACGCTCAATTTCGCACAAGTAATTCCTCGAAGTACTGCATTACTACTGTATCAGCATTCCGATCGCTAGCTAATATAGAATGTGGTATCCCAACACGACTGCACTCAGAGTTGGACCCATGCAACTGCACCAGAGCACAGTTAACTAACTATATTTATTATATAACAAGTGTGGTCCTTACTGTACTTTGCACTGTTCACTATTCATCTCCCGCACACTTATCGGTTGTTTACGTTGCACGCTTCCGTTCCTAATCTTCTTATCTGGTCACTATTTTGGATCAAATTTCTCACTTTTCTCAGCCGATCCCTACAACTCCTTTTCTCTCTCTCTCAATTCTTGCTCTCCTCAACTCAGACTCAAACTGATAAAGAACTTGGGGAAGATTAGAAGAGGTTGAGTTGCATATATGGTGTTAGGATTTTGTTCGTGGGTTTTGAAAACAAACACGTTGTGATGCTTCTTTAGTTTATTGCTCCTCAAAAGCAAACAAAGGAAAAATACATGGGTTTTGACTCTTCTCAGTTGGGTTGTTGTTCTTTTATGCGTCTCCTCTTTTTCTTTGCAATCTAAGACCTCCGCCTCTCTCTGGATTATGGCCGTCCTAGAACCTTTTATTGCAATTTGAAAGTAAGACTTTTCGATCTATTAAAGTAATGCATTATATAACAGTTGTATATCTAACGCTGGATATAGAGCGAGCTAGCTACCTAGCATGCATTTCTATCCAGAATTGGGAGTACTACTATGCTGGAAATCATAGATGGATTTATTTGGATCATGATCGATGTTATGGGACAGATTAATCTGTATTGTTTATGTGTTTGATGCTTTGATTGATATGGAGTTTGGTGTGCGTGTTGTGGACTTAGATTCGATTCGGTTTTACATTTTGGGTTCAGAGGTTTTGGGGCTTTGAATTTTGTTGTCATTTTGAAACCATGTGAAACCATATAATTGGATATGACATGTAATATTTGAGTGTCGTGTTGGGATTAGATCAGTTGATAGATGATTGGGTTGGTTTGGATTATATATGTTCATGGGTCATTGGCCAAATCGATGCTGGGTTCCAATTGGATCAGTGGTCGAGAGAGTGACAATGTAATGGTAGTGTAGAGAGAGATTCTGATCATCGAGTGATGGGTTTGTTCTTTAAAATTATGAGAACTTTGATTATTCATGTCCTTCGTCTTTGTTTCCTTTCCATCTTGCTCAACTTCTTGGTTTATGTTTTTTCAGGTCCAACTTTCTTCATTGTATCTGGGTTTGGTTTTAGGTACAATTTTTCTTATCTTTGCTGATGTCAATTTTGGCCAAGGTCATGGCCAAGACAGTTGTACGTTGGTGCCCTTTGTTACTAGCCTATCTTGCTTGCTTGACACTTTGATTTTGATTTCCATCTATGCTAGCATCTCATCCAGTCACGTCAGTGAATTTCGCGATTTCTGTCTCCTCTACCATCTCATCCAATCACATCGTCATCTCTCCATTTCATTTTCTTTTGATCTCCCTTGATTCGGCAGGTAATCTCTCTCAATTTTCCATGTATCTCGCGATTTCATGTGTCCTAGGCTTACATTTATTTTTTTGCTTTGCTGTTGTTTTGTTTACAGTGATCAATTTTAGTTGTGCAGTTATGTCCGCTCCTCTATCACGTGGACACACCCCAAGGTAGTTATGCATTAGATTTGGTCATTTGGGTTTGCTTATTTAGTGTCATTTCTAAGCTTTTCATCTCATTATTGTGTGTTGTTTCTTCAAAGGATCCACAAAGGCCAATCCATGTAAAAATTATGTTTTTGCTATATTTCTAGCCTGGATTATGATAGCTTTTGATTAGGTTTGAATGGGTAGCATGATTGGGATATTTTTTCTTCCACTATGTTTTCGAAGGCCACGAAGTAATGGGCATGTTTGCTATCTTTTGATTGTGTTTTTGCTATATTTGTAGCCTAGATTATAGTAGGTTTTGATTGGGTTTGAATAGGTTGCATGATTGAGATATTTTTTTTCTTCCACTATGTTAACATGTTGCCCTTTCCGTAACTACACAGTGTAAATGTTGTTTACGTCTAATGTGGCTTGGATCTAGATTCATCTTTTTTGGTTTTGGTTTGCATTTAGATATTGAAGCGTGGTCTAATGATGTGTGCATTAACTTTCTGATATTTTTTTTATAGTTTATACTGTTATGATATACTGTATTCAGCCAGATATATGACATTTCAAATTTAACAACCAAAACCAGATATTTCTTTTTAAACTATTTTTCTTTTGAGATTTAGGTAATATGTTTAGTTGAATCCTAGCTCTTCTCTCAGCTTTCACAACCAAAGCCAAATATATCTTTTCAAACTAATTTTCTTTTGGGATTTAGGTAATATGTTTAGTTGAATCCTAGCTGTTCTCTCATTAACAGAATGAGACATGATAACAAGGGTGTGAACTTAGGGTCTTACAGTTTTTCAATTTAACCAACTTAGGACTTGTTTCTCTCATTTCATGTTCTTTTCTTATTGTGTTTCAATTTATGGGTTACAGAATTATCGGGTTCTCTCAATTGTATCTGCCATTTTCGTTGATTGTTCGAACTTTGATCGACTACTCTCTTCTCTAATCCCGACTGGGTAATGTAGTTTGTCCGATTATGTTTATCAATTTTTGTTGGTTTTAGTGTGGTATATTGATTAAGTCTCACCGCTCAATTCTTGATCACAGGTTTTGCTTACCCTGTTCTACCTATCTGTGTCCATTTGAAAATAGGCAAAGGATTTGAAGTTCATTCACTACAAGAAAATTGCACCTAGACCACGGACCATTTCCGTCGTCTAGGTGCAGTTTTCCGTCGTCTAAGTACTTGGACGACGGAAACTCCGTCGTCCAAGGTCCGTGCTCCAAGTGATGTCGTCCAAGAACCTGGACGACGGAGTATTAGTGATCCGTCGTCCAAGTGAACTTGGACCACGGACATTATCCGTGGCCCATGTATGCACCTGGACGACGGAAACACTTAATCTCTGTCGTCCAGGTGAACACATGGGCCACGGACATTGCTCGTTTCTCCGTGGCCCAGGTTTTCACCTGGACGACGGAGAATTAGCGTTTCCGTCGTCCAGGTGCATACATGGGCCACGGATAATGGTAGCTTATCCGTGGCCCAGGTGTTCACCTGGACGACGGAAACAATAATTTTCCGTCGTCCAGGTGAAAACCTGGGCCACGGAGAACGACAGGGTTTAGGGGTTAGGGATTTAGGGTTTAGGGTTTTGCACCTGGACGACGGAGAACATAATCTCCGTCGTCCAAGTGAATATTTAATTTTTTTAAAAAAATAAATTGAAATTAAAAATTATTAATTTAATTTATTATTAATTTAATTTAAATAATGAAAAATGCTAAAATTAAATAAATAAACTAAATTTTGAATATTATAATTAATAACTTAATTATTAAATAATCAAAGTAAATTAATTTGTACATACGAAAAAACCCATAAATTAAAAATTAAAATATTGTTCGGAATGCGGAAAGAAACGAGATAATATACTACGTGCTAGCTAATACACTGGAGGAGCAGATGCAGGGCCGAGTCCTCCGCCTCCAGCCGGGTCGTTGTCGTCGGGGTGTGGGTTCGGAGGAGGTTGACATACTTCTCGATTTTGTTCCATGAGGGCGATGAGTTGGGCTATTTGTGCTTGTTGTTAGTCAAGTCTTTGCCGCATTGACTCATTCTCCTCTCGTGCCAGTCGAGCCTCTTGAATGGCTGCTTCGACGGCCGCAGCCTGACTCATTCTCCGCTGCCTCGAACCTCCCGTAGATGATGAGCCGGAGGTCGTCGACAAATCTCGTACCACCCTAGGCCCAAAGTGCCTAACCTCCTTGCCAGCTCTACGACCGTAGACCTCATCCGCGATTGCAATTTGGCTCTCTAAGGATAGAGGAGGCAGGTCTTCCGGCGGCACATCTGGGAACACAAGCTGAGTGTTGGCCAACTCTTCATGTGCACGCTCTATCGCCCTTGCCTACAAAATTATAATTAATTTATTATAATGAAATCATATTTAAATAATAATTACTATAATTAAAAGCACATATATATATATCACTTACCCCGTATTGACTCGCTTCATTATCGAGCCCTAGCGTCACGTACGCGCTTACGCTTGCATCAATAAAAGGGTGTTTGGAACCCTTATCCTTGTGCTCCTTGGCAATTTGAATGAACTGCTTGGCGCCGGTAGTATGGTGTTTCTCCTTCTTCCCCCGGTTGGCTTTGTTGACACCGGAGAATTTCTGTTACACAATATAATTAAATCATTAAAAAATGAATAACTAAAATTTAAATAATTCAATTATCTTAATTGAAATAAAAAAATTAAATTAATACCTTAAATTGTTCATCGGCAAAGTGGTTACATAACCACTCCCACTCATCTTCTCTCTCCCCTTGCAGCTCTACCGGGGGAGGCACGGGACCGACATCTTTGAAGTACTTATGGAGCCTGTACTTCCAATCTTTGTAGATGGAGTTGGCGGTTTGATTGATATGCCTCAACATAGCCGGTGTCGGATCCACGTCAAATTGTTCCTATGAAAAATAAATAGAAAATTATAATCGTATATATTATGAAATTTTAGGCCGAGATTAACAATATTATATAATAACTAAATTGAACGTATTACGTACCGAAAGATCTTTGAAGACTTTCGCCTTCTCATGATCCGGCGCCTCCTTCCAAGTAGGGGCAGTGATACGAACCCGGTTACGGATGATTGACCCTATCCCATGCGCCGAGAGACTTGCTAGCTGAGCTGTGGGAGGGCCACCGGTGAATTCGTCGTACGGCAAGTCGATCTTTTTACCGGTCGCCTTGCAAATACGCTCCGCTTTTCCCCCTTTAACGAGACCCCGAGTCCTTTTCGGTTCCGGGTCAGTGGGGGCCCTCCTTTGCCTACGGCGGGCGCTGTACATGATTGATTCGGCGGTCGAGGACGCCTGAGTACTTCCCGTTGAATGGGTACCGGGCGTCGGAGATTGGAAGGGGTCGAAGTCATCACCGCTCGAGATGAATGGGGGAGCGGGAATTTCCCCAGAGCGCGCTACGGACGGATCAGATGATCCGTCCGGATTGAGAGCGTCGTTGCCCTCCGGTGGTAATTCCCAACCGACTTGGTCCGCCAAGCGGCGGAGCATGGCATCTTCTGCCTCTTGTTGGGCTTTCTTCTTGCCGGATGTCGTCTTTGGCGGAGTCATTTAAACCTAAGAGTACGGGGTTAAAATACCTACTTACCATAATAATTACAACTTAAAAATTTACGCTAATTAATTAAGTACGTTTAAGATTTAAATAGAGTACACTAGCTTGGCATTTTCGGTCGTTCAATGGACGTGCGACCCGCGCGATAAAGTGTAAATTTTCAATTAATCAGCCTTGGTTAAATCGAAAAACATGGCCAGTTAGGGATAGAGATAACGCGAGAGGCAGGACTAATTTCGACAAAAGTCTTTCTTAGTCCAAATCCTGTCACCAGTCATAACCCGTTTCTAGACACCATGTCCGACATTCGGCCAATTTTTCGAAAATTTACACTCCCTCAAGTCCTTTGCAAACTCCGCCCTCAACCTCGTGTCCATAACTTCACTTAGGTTATGGTGTGCGGTGATGAAATCCACACATCACGAGGGGTTAAGGAGATAAGCAAGGAAAAGAGGCGCCATCTATTCCAAAGAGTGCGACTTAATTACACCAAGCCTATGTACTAAATTTAAATCGAACACGTACTACTAATTAATTTACTAAAAAATACACGTAATTACATGCAATAATTTATTTTCCATTTAGCATGCAATAATTAACCATTTAATTAATTAATAACAATAATTATTTATTTAATTAATTAATAACAATAATTATTTATTTATTTAATAACAACAAATTTACAATTATTCATTTAATTAGGAAACAATAACAATAATTATGATTTAATTAATAAATAACAACAATTAATCATTTATTAAATATTTAAAATTAATTACTAAATTAATTTCTACTAATTTATTATATTTAGAATTTAATTAATTAATAAAATGAAAATTATTTAAATAAGGGAAAAATAGAAATTTACCGAATCGGAGTTTTCGGGAATTTCGCCGGAGTTGTGTCGTCGGAGAGGAGGAATCGAACCACGCCGGAGTTGTATCGTCGGAGCGTCGTCGCCGGAGGAGAATATCGCCGGAATGAGATTGAGAGAGAGAGGAGAGGAGAGATGGAGAGAATTGTAAGGGATGAGGAAAAGAAGATGAGCCGTACTCTATTTATAGAGTTTCACTTAGACGACGGAGCACTATTCTCCGTCGTCTAAGTGCACCTGGACGACGGAAACAATGTTTTCCGTCATCTAGGTGGCGGTTTAAAAATTTTCAAGCGGCGCGTAATTAATCGGCGGGACGTTTTGAACCGCCATGGAATTGGACTTAGACGACGGAGAATTAATTCTCCGTCGTCTAAGTGAAAATTCAAGCGGTCCCAAAAACGGAAGCGGTAAATTGAACCGCCATAATTTTGGACTTGGACGACGGAGATGGTAAGTTTCCGTCGTCCAAGTGAAAATTACATGAAAAAATTAAACAAAAAAAAATTTGAACCGCCATGATTTTTGAACCTGGACGACGGAGATGGTCATTCTCCGTCGTTCAGGTGAACACCTGGACGACGGAAAATGACCATCTCCGTCGTCCAGGTTCATATTACGTAAAAAAAAATTTTAAAAATAATTCGCTATGAATTTAGCGATCTGTCATTCGAGTGAAATAGTCGTACAATATCGATGAACGCATCGTATATATGAACAGTCAAATTTGAACCGCCGATTAATTTTACGTATTGAAACATGTTAAGTATCGACTAATCTTTACGACTTCAGTGTTCATGAGTAGACGCTCATTTGCAGCAGAGTATTAACGAAATTGAATTTGGACAAAACAACCGTTGGATATGTTCGTCGTAACATAATATATAATTGTCTTCAAAGGACCATAAAATAATAAGTTCGGGAAGGGTTTGATCGGCACAGTCAACCGCAAAACCGATAATTTCACAAACCGGAAACGTGGATACAAGGCATTTCGCAACTCCGATTTTCGAACCGTCGAAGCTCACACACCAAGAATTGTTTACTCTAAAGTCTTGAGGAAAAGAAAATGCATTGGAAGAAGGTCTAGAGGGTCGTTGTCTTAGAAAAAATTTTGATATCTTCACCTGGACGACGGAAATGAGCGTTCTCCGTCGTCCAGGTGAGAACCCGGACGACGGATATGAGTGTTCTCCGTCGTCCAGGTGCATAGACCCTGAATTCAGGGGTTAGGGCCTTACTGTTTAGGGTTTAGGGTTTGTGAACTTGGACGACGGAGAATGACCATTCTCCGTCGTCCTAGTGTGTACCTGGACGACGGATAATGACCATTCTCCGTCGTCCAGGTGTATAGACCCCGATTTCAGGGGTTAGGGCCTTAGAGATTACGGCTTAGGTCGTCCCCGGTCATTTGTGTACGTACGTGTCCGTTTAATTATATTCTAATTCAAAAATATAATTAAAAAATTTATCGATCGATCCGATCGAACTGCTAGCTAGATTTAGGGTCAAGGATTTAGCTAGGGTACGTTTTATATGAGATTGAGATTTGGCGCCAATATTTATTAATTTCTCCGTTGGCCAGGATATATAATTCAGATTAATTTCTTACCGTAAACCGGCATCGATCATATATATATTACAATAATTACAGTAATTAATTACCAATTAATCTCCCTCGTCGTATGACCGTACTCTTCGTCATAATCATCATCGTCCTCATCCCCGTTAGTCGACAGCTCATCCTCGTCATCGTACTCAACATCGTCCGACGAATAACCTGAGTCCTCGTCCGCGTCCTCTTCCTGCTCGTCTTCTTCATCTACCTCATCGATAATCTCATCTTCAGTTAGATCTGTACAACCATCAGGCATGGGTAACCGTTCACCATCTTGAACCAGATCCATTATATCGGAGCAGACCATAGAAATATTAGGCTCTTGATAGGCAGGAATATCACCAGAATCTGGTTCAGCAGCATCTTCAGTCGTCGCCGGTGTCCCTTCAATTGTCTCTGTATTCCATATTCCTCGGTGAGAGATATGGTTCACTATTTTCCACCCTTCACCGGCTTTCGGATCGTCGAGATAGAACACCTGCCGAACTAAGGTGGCGAGAGCGAAAGGCTCATCCTCATACCAGTGTGAATTTGTATCGACTGATAATAGTCCCAGGTCTTCCTTTGTACGTTTGAACCATCTGCACTTGAATAGGAAAACGTTGACATCATTCCCGTAACATAGCTGAACCACGTATACAATAGCCCCGTAATATAGATCATTGTCTTTCCCAACCGCTACCCCACTGTTTTATGTTCTTCTTCCTTCGTCTCGGGCCAATGAATGGAACTTTACACCGTTCACAAAACATCCGGGATAAATATAGTGTTTAACCGGCTTCCCTGCTAGCAAGTGCTTTGGCCATGACCACCACCCTCCGTGGTTATCAGATTTTTGCAGATCAATCATCTGCGAAAAAGGCCAAATTAATATAATGGTTTACTTTCTACAAACATGAGCAATATGTATTTAAATAATTAATACCGAGTCATACGTACGTACCCATTGGAAGAAATAATCAGGAAACTTCTTCTTAACCATTTTCTCAATCCACGCCGAACTCTTGTTTTGATTTAACGCCTGAAGCCTCTCCCTGTATGACAACATGTACGGCTCAACTTCGTCACAGTCTCGCAACACTACCCAATGTGCCTCAATAAGTTCTTCCCGTGTTAACGATTCCTTTAATACTCCTCTAAACGGTCGGACGACATTGGTGACGACAGAAAGATTGATGCGGGCACTGCGATCGGAGGCAGTGGGAGGGGGTGGATCTTTGAGGTACCTGTTGCAGTAAGTAACACAGTCATGCATTAGGTATGTCTCTGCTATGGAGTCATCCGGGGCCGACCTGTTTTTGACGAATGACTTATACTGTCCAAGCTGTCTACAAAATCAAACGTACACATTACATAAGTACATATAGCTAGCTGGCTAGTATATATATAATCTCCAGTGGAACAAATTAATTAATTAGTTGTACGTACCTTTCTTGAGGATACATCCAAGTGTACTGGACCGGACCAGAAATCAGCACCTGCTCGGGCAGGTGGATCATTAGGTGAATCATGATGTCAAAGAAAGCAGGGGGGAAAATCCTCTCTAGTTTGCAAATGATGTGCACAATTTGTTGTTGCAATTCCACCACATCTGACTTCTTTAATTCTCTGGCGCATAACCTCTGCCACCACCTGCACAATGCCACTATTGGTTCTACGACGTCCCGAGGCAAGTATGGTCGAATTACCACTGGAATAAGACGTTGCAGCATAACGTGATAGTCATGTGTCTTTAGACCAACAAACTTGTGTTGCACCTCGTCCACTGTTTCAGTTATAGTAGCTGCATACGTAGCCGGATAACGAACGCCCTTAAACCAGTGAAATACAGAACGTCTAAGCGTCGGCTTCACTGTGTAAGGTGCATCTGGCATCTTGTTGTACACACCTTTCCTATCCCTCCTCAACCACAAGGGACGACGTAGATTCATTGATTCCAAATCTTTGCGCGCTTTGGGAGTATCTTTAGTCTTGAACTTAATACCGAGAATTGTTCCCACCACGTTGTCGCACACATTCTTTTCTATGTGCATCGCGTCCAAGTTGTTCCTCAGCTTCAACTTCGACCAGTAAGGGAGTTCAAAGAATATACTCTTGTGATCCCAATAGCTCAGATCATGTGGAGGAATTGGATTGCATTTCTTTACATCCGCGTCATTGCTCAACACACCAAAGTCGAAATAGCTCAACCTCTCTAAAATCTCTTCCCCCGACCAACTACGGGGTTTAGGATTGTTCTCTACCGTACCGTCGAAATGAGCTTCATCCTGTCGCCACGGGTGGTCGTGAGGAAGCCATCTACGGTGACCCAAGTAACACACCTTCCCCGCGTGCCAACTAGAGTTCACGTCGTCCAAACATATAAGACATCCGTTATATCCTTTTGTCCTGCAGGCTGCCAACATCCCATAAGCTGGAAAATCGCTGATCGTCCACATTACGGCAGCCCTCATCGTGAACATCGTGTCAGTGAATTTGTCATAAGTTGGGACTCCATTTTCCCACAACAGTTTCAGCTCGTCGATCAAAGGTCTGAGGTAGACATCTAAGCACTTCGATGGAGATTTAGGACCTGGAATTAGTACGGTAAGGAAATTAAATTCCTTGTTCATGCACATCCACGGAGGCAAGTTGTACGGCATCAGAATAACTGGCCAAGTGCTGACGGCGGAGCTATTACTTCCCCAAGGATTGAATCCGTCTGTAGATAGGCCGAGTCTAACATTTCTAACCTCTGAAGCAAAGTCTCCAAATTCTCTGTCGAAATGTTTGAAACCCTCCCCATCCGCGGCGTGTCGCAGGACATCGTCATCTATTCGCTTTTCTGCGTACCATCGCATCGCCTCTGCTGTGTGTAGAGACATGTACAGGCGCTGCAATCTGGGAATCAAGGGAAAATATCGAACAACTTTCACAGGAATTCTCTTTTTCGAACTCTTCCTATTCAACTAGAATCTGCACTGGCCACATACGGGACAATAGTCCAACTCTTTATACTCTTTGTAAAATAGCACACAATCATTCGGACATGCGTCAATTATCCTGTACTTTAGGCCGAGGCTGCTCAGGATATTTCTAACCTTATAATGAGATTTAGGAAGATTGTGATCATCAGGAAGCAACTTACATATTTGCTCCTGAATTTCGTCAAAAGCACTCACTGACATTTTGTGCTTCACTTTTATCTTCATTTGCTCCATCACATATTGCAACATATTCTCTCGACATCCAGGGAACACCGGGGTCTGCGCTTCAAGTAGCATCCGGTTGTACTTTTCCATCTCACTGGTGTCAGTGGCCAAGCTAACTACGGGGAATGTGTCATCATGCTCATTGGTGGTACTGTAAACTCCGTCTTGGTGTTGGTGTCCACCATGACTACATCCCGGAAACGCATCATGGACCAAATCTGCAGTTGGGTTGCAAGCTGGGGGTCCGGCACCACTGCCGCTGGATGAGGCACCATGGTAACTGTACCCTGAGCTGAAGTCTGCTGCGCTTAACTCTACTGCTTCACCATGCTCGCTCCATGTAGTGTAACTCCACATCATACCATTTTCGTACAGGTGTTGCACCATAACATTAACCTCCGCATACTGACAATTAAGACATTTCTGACACGGACACCTGAAACGTTTCTTTCCCTGACCATGTTCTATCGCAAAATTCACAAATTCGCTAATTCCATCCATATACCGGACATCACATCTATTCTTCAACTTCATCCAACTCTTGTCCATACTGCTACAAAATATTATAATTAATTAATTATTACATATATATATATTAGTCCATTAATTTACTCTTAATTATACGTACTCGATCTACATCGATCAATCAATTACGTACGTACGTAATTTAATCGATCTGTACATATATATATATAGCGCGCTAACATCCTTGCATGTATGTACGTACGTTTTCACTAATTAAATATATATTAATTAAGCAAATTTTAACTGCGTACGTACCTGTTGGCCTTCTCGATATCTGTACGTTAATTAAGCTAGCTAGCTAGTCAGCGGAGATCCCGGCCCTAGCCTTAATTATCCGGCCATCCTGATTCTTCTCGGCTTTAATTAATTTCTAGCTAGCTAGCTCCCTTCTCCTTCTCCGATCCCTAGCTTCTATCTCTCCTTCAAATTAATGGATCGAATGAATTCAGTTTGAATTTGGCATCGATCGGGCTTATATATAATGCTTCACTTAGACGACGGAGGTGTCGGTACGTCGTCTAAGTGGAAGTACGTTACGTACTCGGACGACGGTGTGTCGGTCCGTTGTCCAGGTTATCACCTGGACGACGGAGAATACCTTCTCCGTCGTCCAGGTGATAACCTGGACAACGGAGTATTATCCGAGGTCCAGGTGTTCACCTGGACGACGGAGAAGGTATTCTCCGTCGTCCAGGTGATAACCTGGAGGACGGAAAAGGCTCCGAGGTCCAGGTGTTCACCTGGACGACGGAGAAGGTATTCTCCGTCGTCCAGGTGATAACCTGGAGGACGGAAAAGGCTCCGAGGTCCAGGTATTCACCTGGACGACGGAGAAGGTATTCTCCGTCGTCCAGGTGGTACTTGGACCACGGAGCCTTTTCCGTCGTCCAAGTGTCACTTGGACCACGGAAAAATTACGTTTCCGTGGTCTAAGTGATGTTTTCTTGTAGTGATTCTCAATACTTTGGTCTGGTGAGCTCTTCCCCCAGTAAATAGATTTTATTTATTTTGACATATTGATTGTGAGGAGTGTGATTTGGAGTGATGGAATCTAGAATTCAGTCCACTATGTATATATCATACTTTACAAATCATTTTCTTTTGTACATGGTAGACTCATTTAAGAATTGAGATTCATCAGTTCTGAACAGTCTTTCAGCTCCAAATTTAACAAATAGTAGCCATAACAATTAGCCATCTAATGATTTGAGTAAGTAATAATTGAAGAGAACATAGATTGGCATAATCAAATCGTGTTAACCTTGATACATTGGTTTACATAAAGTGTTCAAAATCAATGTTAACTGATGTAATTTTAGCCACATTGGTTATCTAATAATTGAAATAGCCACATTGATTAACTAATCATCTGAGTTATTCTTGCACCTGTGTTAAGTCACCGCAAGATAAGTTGGCTAATTTATTATGTGTAATAAAAAGCAGTGATCTCTTTGTCTTCTTCTTCATCAAGTATCTGACACTTTTTTTGTTTTCCTTATAGGGGTTTGAATTTTGTTGCTTGCATCTTCATAGATTGGTAAGTTGATTCTCGATCACCTAAATCCACTTCTTTGTGCTTCCATTTTTTTTCTTTCTATTTTGGTGGAACATAGTCTTTTGAAATTCTGCTTAGAATGTAACATGGTGTTTCAGAATTTCCATAATAACAATGTGGAAATGTTGTTTCCAATATCTGATAACAATGTTTAGGTGTTACGTATAGCAATTGGTTGAGTATTTTGCATGAGTATTCTTTAGTGTAATATGATTGTTTGAGATTGAGCAAGTGTGGAATAATTTAATTAAAGTTAGTTTGGTTTGTGGATTTCAGGTGATATTAGTACATTGAGTTCGCTTTGTTTATACAGGTTTTATGCGAAAATCTCTTAGCTGTGTCATTCTGTTGTCTTTGTGGTTGCTGTCAAGCGTTGTGATCCCCCATTATAAATTTTTGGGTATGTATATTTATTTGTCTATGAGTAATAGTAAGGGTACTTTATTCATATAGAGCAGCTGACATGAAAACTACACTTTAAGACTTGGATAAAAACTGCATTGTAAATACCTTTCATAATAGTGAGAGCTTCGTTTCATAGCAGCACACAATTTTGTTTTGTTTTCATCTCAAACATTTTCTTTATCACTATTGTGTTACTTTATTAAAATATGAGAATTCAATTGTAGGAACAAATTGTCATGGAGTGTACACAATTGAGTGACTATCTAACTGTTACCTATAATACACTACAACATTTTTACACATTGCCGGCGACTTTTAAGTCGCCGGTAATGTCCAAAAACAAGGCCGGCGATTTTTGGACATTACCGGCGACTTAAGTCGCCGGTAATGTAATTTTCTTTTTTTTTTTTTTTACATTGCCGGCGACATGAATTTATGTCGCCGGTAATGTCTCGAAGCTAAAGACATTGCCGGCGACATAAATTCATGTCGCCGGTAATGTAAAAAAAAAAAAAAAAAAAAAAAGACATTACCGGCGACATAAATAAAGTCGCCGGTAATGTCTTTTTTTTTTTTTTTTTTTACATTACCATCGAGGGATTGCCGGCGACGGACATTACCGGCGACAAAAATCGCCGGTAATGTTAAAAAAAAAAAAAAAAAAGACATTACCGGCGATTTTCCGGCGAAAATCGCCGGTAATGTCTAAAGACATTGCCGGCGACTTAAAAGTCGCCGGCAATGTCTCCAAATGTTGTAGTGATATTTTATTTTTATTTTTTCAGTTATGAGGCCGAAAAAAGATTTGAACAAGAGAAAGCGATTCTTTGAGGACCCGCAGAATTTTGAACAAGGCTTGGCAAGCCATGGGACAATGGCAATGTCACCTTATTTGGAAGATGAAGGTTCAAGCGGATCCAATCCACCGCTAAAATTAACCAAGAAGAACTGTTTTTTTTCAGCAATGTCTAAATTTTTCTCAAGATATGGGTGGAAGCATATCAAATGTAGCTATGGACCATGTCAATGAGAATCAATCAGGTAACCTCACAATATTTTGCAATAGTAGGAATACTATAATTGTATAGAAGATATATTATGGTGACAATTGTGTCATACCAATGGCTTTATTACTGTTGATGGGTTTTTTGTTCTTGCTTTGGCTTGCCAGACCATTGTTCTGGAGATGTGGTTGGAAGTAGCTCGAATGTAGCCATGGACCATCTCGATGATAATCAATTAGGTAATCTAACTATATGGTGCATTAGTAGAAAACTTTTCTTGCAATTTTAAAGTTTTGTATACATTAACTGTACAGAGGATACATGATGATGACAACTGTCTCATAACAGTGGCTTTAATAATCTTGATGGGTTTTTTGTCCTTGCTTTGAAATGTATATCACAAATATGTTTGAGCTATACCCTTATACACTTGGTTTTTCTACTAATGATTTTCTTAGATGAGAATTATTCTGCTTTATTAATATCAATTTTAGTGGTGCACATAGTTTGTATCATTTTTTTGTATTTGTTTTTGTTGCTTTCCAGCATGTCAAGTGACTTTGGAAGAGGACAGCAGCGACGATGAAGATGGTCATCAAGTTATATCAGGTATTGTATGCATATAGTAGCTAGCTTATTCTGCAGTATAATCATTCCGGCATTTCTCACAATCAATCTAACAATAATTTTTTTCCATCAAATATAGGTCATGGAGAGACTATTTTTGGGCAAGCATCATATCAGAGAAGCCATAGAGGTTAGTGACACACTATTATTGATTATTAATCAACCATCTATTCATTATTCGTTATCAAAAATATAACACAGATTTTGCTAATTGTGATTGCAGGTGTGATTGTTCATTATAATGATTCTGGAGATGACGCTTACACATGCAGACATTGCACTGCTTTATTCTGGTCCGGCGAAGCATTGAAAAAAAATGAAAAAAATCAATTGATATATACTCATGTTGTGAAAAAGGACAAATACAACTTCCTATATCATATTCAACTCCAACTTTCCTTGATAAATTATTAAATCCAGATAATGGTAGAAAAAGTGTATTATTTCGTGATAATATTAGAGTTAATAATTCCATGTTTTCTTTTACTTCTATAGGGGGCTAAAATTGAGCATAGTATAAACAATGGAGGAGCTCCTTATGTGTTTAAAATATGCAGACAAGTGCATCATTTGATGGGTTCAGTTTTACCTTTGGAAGGAAAATCTCCTAAATACGCTCAGTTATATGTATACGATACTCAAAATGAGATTTTAAACTGAATAACTGCTATTAATCCAAATAATGCAAATGACAAGATTGATATTGATATTGTTAAGGGATTGGTGGAATTATTAGATCAATGTAATGAATTAACCAAAGAGTATCGATCTGTGAGAGATGATTATGAGAATCATTCGTTGCCCAATTTTGATATGACTATACTTGATCGTGAAAAAACTGACAGCAAACAATATGAATTACCTTCTGCTTCTAAAATTGGTGGATTAATTGTCGGTGACATAGGTGAATTTAATTCTAATAGAGATATAATTATTCGATCTAATGAATGGTCACTAAAGCGAATATCTAAAATTCATCCGAAATTAATGTCATTACAGTATCCACTTCTTTTTCCATATGGAGAGGATGGATTTAAAATTAATATGAAATTAAAACCAATTACAAGCAATGATGACAATAAAGATAGAAAATTAACAATGAACAAATTTGTATGTTATCAAATTCATGATAGAGAAAACCAATCGAGTACTTTGTTAAAAAGTGGAAGATTATTTCAACAATATTTAGTCGATACATATGCAACTGTCGAAGAAAATCGTTTGGAATATATAAGACATCACCAACCAGAACTAAGATGTGAAACATGGAATAATATATCTACGTTTATTTCAGATGGAATTGTCCAAGGTTCTGATATTAGAAAAAGAGTTTTTCTTCCTGGTTCTCACACAGGTAGTCCAAGAGATATGATAAATAATTATCAAGATGCAATGGCAATTTGTAGAGAATACGGTAATCCCGATTTGTTCATTACTTTCACGTGCAATGTGAAATGGCCAGAAATTTTGAGATATTTCAGGAAAAAAAGCATGCTACGAACCAGAAGATCGTCCTGATATTATCTGTCGAATTTTTAAAATAAAAGTAGATGATATGATTGCTTATATTAAAAAAGGAGAACCATTTGGAGAAGTCCACGCTCATGTATGTACAATTGAATTCCAAAAAAGAGGGTTACCTCATGCTCATTTATTATTTTGGCTAAAAGATAAATACAAATGTTATACAGCAGATGATGTAGATTCTATAATTTCAGCGGAATTGTCCGATAAAAATATTAATCCAGAATTGTTTGAAATAGTTAGTCAGTTTATGATTCATGGTCCTTGTGGTCAACTTAATCCATCTTCTCCATGTATGCGAGACAAATTATGTACAAAACATTTTCCAAAACTATTTCTTCCTAACACAATTTTTCAAGCAATAAAGTCTCCTCGATATAGACGTCGTGATGATGATTCACGTTTTGTAGTTAAAAAAGAATTTCATGTTGGTAATAATTATGTTGTACCATATAATGCTAATTTGTTATTGAGGTATAATGCTCATATAAACGTTGAATCATGTTCTCAGTCTATATTAATAAAATATTTATTTAAGTACATAAATAAAGGACCCGATAAAGCTCGCGTATTGGTTCGTGACAATATAAATGATGAAATCCAAAATTATTTGAATTGTCGATATTTAACTCCGCATGAGTCCGTATGGCGTTTATTTGAATTTTCCATTCATTCTAGATTTCCTGCAGTTCAATATTTAAAAATTCATTTACCCAACGAACAAAATGTTTGTTTTCATCAAACTAATTCTCTTGAAAATGTCTTACAAAGTCCAGGTATAGAAACTACAATACTGACTGCTTGGTTTACTACTAACAAGACTTATAAGAAAGCAAAGAAATTAACATATACTCAATTTCCTACAAAATTTGTCTGGAATGCTAATCAAAAATTATGGACCCGAAGGAAAAAATATATTGTTCTCGGTAGAATAGCACATGTACCACCAAATGCGGGTGAATTGTACTATCTTAGAATGCTTTTGAATATTCAAAAAGGATGTATCGATTTTAAGGCAATAAGAACGGTAAATGGAACAGTATACTCTACTTATCAAGATGCATGTCGAGTTTTGGGATTACTAGGTGATGATGAAGAATGGCTCGAAGCATTGATGAAATCTACTTTTACTGCCACTTCTCCTCAAATTCGTTATTTATTTGTTACGATTATTCTTTTTTGTAATGTCTCGGATCCTCGAGCTTTGTTTGATGCATATTGGATTAAGATGTCCGATGACATATCACACAGAATGAAATTAAATTTTAATATGGCAAATCTTACCATACCCGATGACAAATTAAAGAATGTCGTTCTACATGAACTCGAAAAATTGTTTAACATGTCATCCAGTAGTTTAAGAGACCATAAATTACCAATGCCAAAGATAGAACAAATACATCAACTCGACAATAGGCTTATCAAAGAAGAATTAGATTTTGATTGTGAAGCATTGAAACAAGAACATTCTGACTTGATCACTAAACTAAATAATAATCAAAAAAATTATATACGATGAAGTGATCAAAGCCGTAGAACAGAAGAACCCAAAATCATTTTTTGTTTATGGTAGTGGAGGTATAGGCAAAACTTTTTTATGGAATACTATAATTTCAAGATTGAAATCTGAAGGTAAAATTGTTTTGGCTATTGCTTCGTCAGGCATTGCTTCATTATTACTTCCAATAGGCAGAACAGCTCATTCGCGTTTCAAAATAATGTCGATTATAGACAAAGATTCAAATTGTAATATAAATAAACAAACCCATCTTTCTGATTTAATTGAAAATGCTAAAGGGATGAAGCTCCTATGTGCAATAAATGGTATATAGAATTGGTGGACAGAACATTGTGTGATATTTTGTCAAACAAAGAAGAGCCATTTGGAGGAAAGACAATTTTATTCGGCAGAGATTTTAGACAAGCTTTGCCTGTGATACAAGGTGGTAGTAAAGAAAAAATTATTCAAGCATCATTTAATCATTCATATTTGTGGCCTAACATTATATTATTTCATCTAATTGAAAATATGAGGTTGTCGACGATTGGTTTAACTCCTCTTGAAAAAATTGAAATTAAAGATTTTGCTGAATAGATGTTACAGATAGGTGATGGTCGATTGGAATCTAAATTGCCCATGGATGATCCTGATTTGAGTTGGATTGATATACCGAGAGATTTGTTGGCTGATCCCACAATGAACCCATAAAATCGATTTTTGAAGCAACTTATCCCAATTTTGATACGAAATACAATAATACCAATTATTTGAGGGAACGTGCTATTGTAACTCCCAAAAATGTGACTGTTCATGAAATCAATAATTATGTAATTAAATTAATACCTGGAGATAGTAAATCATATTTTAGTTCAGATTCTATTTCATATAATTCAGGTAACAGCGATAATATTAATCTTTTGTATCCCATAGAAGTTTTGAATAAGCTTGAGTTTAGTGGTTTGCCGACACACGAACTTATATTGAAAATTGGTATGCCTATAATGCTATTAAGAAATATAGATCAAATACGTGATTTGTGTAATGGCACGAGGTTAATTGTGACAAAATTGTTCGAAAGATTAATAGAAGCAAAAATACTTACTAGGAGTAACGTCAGAGAAAAAGTACATATTCCGAGAATAGTATTGTTTACAACTGAAACTAAATGACCGTTTACGTTTAAGAGACGTCAATTTTCTGTTAGACCATGTTATGCAATGACGATCAATAAGAGCCAAGGTCAATCATTAAATCAAGTCGGAATATATTTGTCAGAACCGGTTTTCACCCACGGACAATTATATGTAGCAATGTCAAGGGTGACGTCAAAAAAATGTCTGAAGATAGTGATAAAAAATGGTGATGATGTGCCTAATAACTATACGAAAAATATTGTCTACAAAGATATATTACAAAATATATAATATGTATAATTACATACATATTACACATACACACATAATACACAACACACATATTGTCACATGTTTTAATGCATGTACATTTTATACATTTAAACAGATTAACACATATATTATAACAATGTTATTTATTTACTACTTTCACTATTCAATGAATAGTATGACCAATGTTATTTATAACAAGATTATCGTTGTCATTGCAATCAACCATGTAGGAGCAAGAGAGAAAGATCTATGTTTGAATGTTAGTTGTGTGGCTTATATTTTTTGTAACTGTGATGACTTATTACCATCTTAGATGATTTGAATGGTACTTTATGTAGTCATCGAAAGAGAAGTCTTTATTTTAGTTTGGAAACTCCAAATCAAACTCCATGTAGCTTCTTATATTTGTATTTAGCTAATGTTGAAGTTGGTTTCCGTTCAGCTTTAGCTTCAGCAATGCTTTGCTTAGGATGTTCTATGTTTTACTCACTGACCCTTTTTCGTACATAACTATGTAAATGGTCTGTAACAAAACTGATATAAGTATCTATTTAGATGTAACTATTTAGATCTTCTTCGTTCTTATTTCATCTAAGTTTAACGAACACCCACGCCTCGGCGTGGGGATCCACCTAGTATATGTACATTCAGTGACTAGACCCATCGAGTTCTTATTGTCTGGGCAAAATAAAGACTGAGAGGCATGCATGGTATCACGGCCGAATTTTTGAGGAGCGAAAAAAGGGACCATGTGGCATTTGTCTGTTAGCAAGTCAACCAAATGAGTACCTTGCAAGCAATAATAATCTACACGATATTAATATAATGTGAGAGACAAGCAAATAAACAATCAAGCATGCATGCGAGTAAGCAACCGTGTGGGCTGAGCGGCGGCGAAAAACACAACAATGAACAATAATTTTAAGAATCGAATTGGACAATCTCATAGTGCACAGATGATTGAATCTCCTCTTTTATTGATGGTAAGACGTTTAGAGAGGCAGAAGTACATGTGCTTACCTATACTAGTTCCTAAGTCCAACAGTAATGCCAATTAGGAACCCCTCCATATATATGATATCTTACATAACTTCACTCTGCAGGGGAAAACATTAAAATATTTGAGGAGTCATAATGAAAGAAAAATTACTATTTTAACCCTAGCACACAAGTAATCAGCCACGGACTTAACTCATGATCCTGGAAAAACTTGCTTGTGGCCTTACAACCTGTCAGGAGGCCGCATGGCATGCCAGTAGAGTGCGGCTTCTGACACATGGCATAGTAGCTCTATCTTATTGTACGTGCTCTCTTTTGACTTCTGAGGCATGCATACCGCATACACAATTTTTGAAGTGCTTAATTTGACACCATAACATATATAACTTACCTGAAATTAAACTGCATCAGCATCAGTGGTGAATCTAGTATTCAAAGTTCGGTAGGGCTAATATGTTAATGAATCTTGAAGTACGATAGATATTTTTTTTTGGAGTGGGGGGATTATACCTTATAATATGATCCCTAGATTAATATCAACCCAAGAAAGAAGAAAAATACGATATTCTTATAAGGAACAAAAAGACATATCACACACAACTTTAATTTAGTGTAGCTACTAGTTGCATGTTTCCTAAGAACTTTTGAGTTTTATGTTTCCTAATAACTTTTGAGTTTTGATGATAATATGCTTGAAATCGCGAAAACTAAATGAGAAACGAGGAAGTGGAGGAACAACACTACGAAATTCCAAAAATATGTGAAAGAGACATACTAAAATGAAATGAGCAACGATGGACTCAAGGGTTTTTCATTAATTTCTCAACTTATTATGTTATTATGTAGTAATTACTAAGAGTATTAATAATTATTATTATTTTCACTCTTTAAAACTCAGCCTTGGTAAGCCAATAGGTAGAGTCACCCCTGAGCAGCATGGTTGTGGTTGTGGTTGTTATGGTTGTATTGTTTAATTCCTGTTGAGAAGAATTATACCTCTACACTTGTGAACTATTATCTAGCCCATAAGCGCAAAGAATTTCTCTACCCACAAGTATACGGGGTCAAGTTATAATATTTGTAAGGAAGTCGAGTGTCCAACCCACGAGAATTGACCACTTAAACTCTTTAGCTTGACTTGACTAAGCACTTGAAATCATGACTAACTAGACACTAAACTCGACACTAAAGGTAACGTAACATGTGAAAATGTGTATCTCACACTACCAAGTCATTTGGAAACTTGACATTGTGAGGGGTGATTGATTTACGATGAGTGGTTAAACGAAAGGTTGATTGAATGTTTACTACTAATTAATTTAAGTGAAAATATAAAGTGAGAGAAAAATAGAGTGTAAATATTTGGTCGGATAGAGATATTGCCACTAGCCAACTCAATGTACCAACAATATATGTCCAAGTTATGAGTTTAGTTAGATTCACATGTGATTGTCCAATTCGTGATCTTTTCGAGTCACCATTGGTTGTGAACCGAATCTCCTAGGCCATTAGGGCACTAGAAGTGTTCCAGTTCAGCATTCAAATATAAAGCAAACTAAAACTAGAATGCAACTCAATTATGAATCGTATCTTAAACATACCACATGCATAATGAGTTCAATGTGTGTTCACTTATGATGAATGTGAATGGCTTTCCTTCCTAAGTCCCTATTAAAGGACATGAAAGTATGTTCTAATGACTTTCCTAATCCACACATTTTAGAACATGAATTAGAATAAGTAACGATTAGCTACAAAGCCCATTCGAGTCAATGTAAGTTTGACCGAAGCTTCTTGAGCCATTTGGAGTTCAAGAAGGCTTTGGTCCATGCTCAAGCCCAACGAAAATCAAACTTTAAGCCTATATTCTCAAATACAACATAAGTCATGTTTACATGCTTATCTTCCGTATGTGAGTGACTAATTCACTTATGTTCATTTTTAGCTTGCTTAAATATGACTCAACTTAGTCAAGGCTATGACATGAATATGAAAACATTGAATCAAACCCAAACGTGCAAACACACCACAATCATATCACAAGCTATCAAACTCATTCACAACATATAGTAAACCCAACCAAATTTAAATCGATAATCGAAACATAGTTGTATGTACATCAAATTGGCCAGGGCTAAGCCATTGCCTTCCAAAAGGAAACTACTCACTAAGCATAACGAAATAAAAGACTAGATACATGCTCAAAAAAAGAAGAGGAAAGAAATAGCCAAGAGTCTCCTTAGCCAAAGCTCCACCAAATGACTCCAAACCTTCTAGCTCCACTTCTTCACTCCAAGCTAGCACCAAGTCTTCAAGAGGTAAGGGTAGTCCTTAATTAGGATTCCAAGGATCCAAGGGGAAGAGGGATTACTTCCTTTTCCTTTGAACTCTAAAGACCAAACCAAACCCTAGAGGCAAATATGAGAGAAGGAACACCCAAAATAGGTCAAAGTGATAGTGTGGTGGTTGAGAGGTTCTGCTCTACCCAAGAGAGGAAAGAACTAGGTCTCTAATGGTGGTGGTTATAGAAGATTTTTGTCCTAGAAAGGGATGAGAAGAGGTATAAGAGAGTGTTAAAGGGTTGAGATAAGGATAAGGGGTCTAGAGAGAGTGTAAAAACTATGAAAAATATGAAAATGAAGTGAGATGTGTGTGCGGGGAGAGGGAAGCTCGAATTTGGGGTGAGTAGGAAGGCTAATTTAAACCCTTAGATGATAGAAAATGGTGAGATGGAACATCTAAATGTTAGTTTTGAATGAAGGAGACTATGATCCACTTATTTAGGCTTTATAAGGCTAAAGTCCCAAATAAGTGACATCATGTGGTCCAACTTCTTCTTTTTCTCTCCAAATCAGATTGGTAAGCACAAATGGATGATTGGACCTCCATTGGGCTGGACTCCATGTGATTGGGCCGGCAATGGTGGTCCAATTGGCCATGGTGAATTCCGACGATTTCCGGGCAACTTCCGGCGACTTCCGGTGAGACTATTTTGTTTTTTTTTTCAGAGTTGCTCTAAATTCTCTTCTGACCTAGGAAATGTATGCGTCTTCTCCAATAAGTGTCTAATTCTTCATGTTTAATGTATTTCCAAGTCAACTCCCACTTTCCTGGCATGAACAGTAAACGTAATAAAAATGATGTTTTATTCAAAGAAGACAAGTAATAAGATGAAGTTAGGAACATAATTAGAACACAATTATGGACCTAAAAATTCCCCATCAACATATGTAGTACAATTAATAGTAACTTCAGAACAAATTGCATGCATATATAGGGCATGCTTACTTACTTGGAATTGGAATTACCAAGAATCGAAATTTACAGGAATCGGAATCGAAAAAAATGCGAATGGGAATATATCATTTCTATTGAGTTATTTACTTACTATTTGAAATCATAATAGAAATCTAAATTAAAACTAATTTGATTACTAAAATACCCCTACAAAACAATAGCTATATTTTCATATTCAATAAGAATCTTCTTTTTTTATGTATATGAGCAAATTTTATTGGAAAATTATTACAACGATATTGGCATAAGAAAAAATCATATGAGATAACTAAATACCAAAAACTGAAAGTTAAACGTCATATTTAGCAAGCTCTATAGCTAGATAAAGCTCTAAAATTAACAAAATAATAATCATAATACCTTTAAAAAAATTAAAATATAACCATTCGTAGTAGTAATTTTAAAAAAATGAAATATCAAGTCTAAAAAAATTGGAGGCATTTAACAATACATAAGGTTCTCTTAAAAAAAATATACGTAAGGGTATTATGGGTAAAAAAGTTGATTCCGAGAGGAATAATTCCTAAATTCATCTCCCCCCTTGGGAATCAAACTCCAAGATCATTCAGAAATCATTCCCGATATGAAGGTGGGACCCACCTCCATTCCAATTTTCTTATATTTAAGTAAGCACTGGAATGAAGGAGAATGAGAATAATTCATCCACCTTTGATTTACATTCTTATAAACATGCCCAAATTCACTGAGTTACCACCGGATACAATTCTAAAAGTAACCGATTACAACTGACTACAAGTCTACAACTGAATTGACCGCCAGGGCATGACTTACCATGTCATGTATATGTTCACATTTTATGCTCATTTCCTACTAGCGAGTAAAGTGAAGTTATATATCATTCACAACATACATAAAAACAAAGTACAAGCCACTTCGAAAAACAATTTAGATCGATAGCCTCTGACTTAACGTATATAACATCTTAAAATTAATGTTTAACAAGAGGAAATTTTCGGAGACACTTTATACTAAAGAACATACGCAATTTAGAGAAACGAAAGCTGTTATATAATATGATTGAATTAAATGCCTAGATACTGAAAATTAAGTAAGAAATCCTAGTGATGGCATGGTTCCTCAATTCATGATGGCTCTCTGAAATTCAAACACCTAAACCCTGTGGTCTAATTTACAAACCCCCAACACCAAACCATGTACATTAGTGTTGCTATTTCATGCCAAAATAGGACTCAGCAAAAGCAGAATCCAATGGCCGTGCACCTTGTTGGCAACTATTTTCATAGTCAGAAACTATTGGAGTGGTAGTACTATAAACCAGAGAGTTTATGTCTCCCCAACTAATTTCACTCTCCGCTGAAGTACTGGTCCCTGCAGTTGTGCTACAGTTCAGAGTCTTCATTTGATAAAAGCCAGCCAGGCCGTCACATTGCGGATGAGAGTAGATGTTGCCGTAAACTATTTCGCTTAGCTCGGCCTCTAGATTACTCCTTTGATGATCAACCCCATGAAACATGATTGGACTTGAACTTGGACCCATCTCAGCGTAGTTACTGTTGGCTGCTGGTGAACTAATAAGAATCTGATCAATATTGGAGTTCTGAAAAAACTGTTCTGAAGGGGTAGCAGGAATGTGATCATTAGGATACACAGAATCTGTGGTGCCAGAAAACCTTCCTCCAAGTTTGATCAGCATGTTCTTGATGGATGCCTGATGGTGGTCATTGAGTACTTGAGGATCATGGGTTTGATAATTCATCACTTGCATATCTGCTGCTACAGGTAGTTGCTCTGGTGCCCAGTAAGGGTTCACAAAGCCATCAGGAGGAAGATAGAAACTTGTTGTAGTAGTGCATGTCTTGATCTCTTGCTTTTGGCCGCCGCCGCCGGCTCTTCGATCCTGAGCCTGTTGCTCTTTGCGCTGCTTCCCCAAGAGCTTCTTCTTCAGCCTTGTGTTCCAGTAGTTCTTAATATCATTATCAGTTCGCCCTGGTAATTGTGCTGCAATGATAGACCACCTACACATACGTACGCGTACACATAACCTAAATTTTACTCAACCTCTAATTTGGATTAAGCAAGTGAAACAACACAACTACTATTGAAAAATAGATCAATAGGGTAGACTTGAAAGTTTAGTAGTGTTACCTGCTTCCTATACTGACATAGAGGCTGCAGATGATGTTATCTTCTTCATCAGAGAAGCCACCGTGCTTGATATTGGGCCGGAGATAATTCAGCCACCGGAGACGACAGCTCTTCCCGCATCTCTTAATGCCTGAGGATCAGCAGTGCAACAATGGTAATGATAAGCTAACATGATTGTAAGTAGAGGACTAGTAATTAATTTGAAGGGAGATTGTTAATCACTGACCTATCTTCAGGGGCAAGGCAATCCAGTTGCCACCGGTACCGTGCTTATCAATGTAAGACTTGAGTTTGGCATCTTCTTCAGGTGACCAGGGGCCTTTCTTGACCTTGGTTTTGTCACAGCAAGGAGCTCTCCCCATGGCTTCTTCTGATCTGGGTTGTTATGATGAGGAAGTTCAAGTATGAAGCTCAGCTACCTCTATATATGTATCAGACGAATGCCACTAGATGATAACGATAACGATAATATTGTTATTAATATATATACTATAATTTGAGAGAGAGAGAGGGAGAGTAATAGCTGGAGAGGGAGGGGACTGGGACATGGAAACAGTGGAAATGGTCACAGAATTTCAAAAAGTTGAAGTGGAAAATGGATCCGCCTTTTCTTTTTTGTATAGAAATGAATAATATAAGAGAGAAATTGGAAATGCCAGAAGCGGAGACCAGGGTTTTATCTCGTTGTCCTTCTTAGTCCGGAATCTGCAACACATAATCAGCTAGCCATCCCACCTTGACTCTCTCTCTCTCTCTCTCTCTCTCTCTCTCTGCATGATAGTGGATGATGATGATGGTGAGGAATTGAGTGACGCAAGTACTAGAAGGTTAAAACTTAAAAGGGAACGTTGAAGCAAACAAACCAGACATCATCTGAGATTGAATTGTTCCTCGATCGATCTGTGTACGAAGGTTCCTCATCATTTTAACTGCCTTCAATAGTAAGTAAGAACGATCATTCTTCAACCGTCGTCATAGAGACTGCATCATAAGTTTCATAACACAAGGGCCTAGTCAGAAAATTATTATTTTCACTATTATGATCTTGGTAATTGCATGGATGTCATATAAGATATCAAATACAATTATCAAACATAAGTATCCAATGATCGAAGTATCTATCATGTACGTCTTCACTTCGAATAGAATCAATCATACTATATCGATTGAAAAATTGTACTATGATCATGTGTGCATATACAAACCGCATCAGATGCTAGATACAAGTATCTAACATTATTCATTAGACTGAGGTGATCGAGAAATCACGTTGTAGCATATATAGCTTGACAACATATAAACCCTAATTGACATAATTAGTTACCAAATCATATATACATGGCTTACACTAATTATTATTTTTGAATGAACACTAAATAATTACACTATATTTATTCTTTTACATCAAAAACTTCTACTACTCAATTATCTTTGTTTTATATAAAATTGAACTAATATTGTATTTTCCTAACTTGAAATCTAGAAGTCGAAATGAGTTTGTCTACTTGTCAAGTACTACAATATATATATATATATATATATATCTTATGTACATAAAATATACTGATCGAGGTTTATTTTTCGATATGCATGTTAGGTGACCAAATCACCTCTAAGAAGAAGTCACCATGAAACTAGCTAGCTACCTTACCTTGAGATCAAAGCATGAAAGTACAGTGATGTGATAGTAAGATGTGGACCAATATATATCAGGCACAGCAAAGTCTTATAACCAAACCTAATTAGTAACAAAAATGGACAGCTCTCTAGAGTCTAGATCTAAGCAAAGATATTAACAATTAGCGCTTGATTTACTTAATTAATTAAAAACACACTGGACCAATTTAGGAGAAAGATTGTGGCAGCAACCAATTATACCAATGACACATGCCATTTTTGGAGCCAAAGTATTATCATCAAAGATTTTAAGATTTTTAGGAGCTAAAGGTACGTACTGACTTGTTTATATTTTGCAGTCAGCCAGTAGACAAGAGAGGAATCCCAGTGTCACCTCACATATTGGACCTTCTTGCATGTCGTTTCTTGAGTCGCAACATTATTGCGTAGCTTTCCACTTGCAAAATATATGAGCGTAATTGGATCACGTTGTTATAATAATTCCATCTCTAAGTTAATTTTGACACAAGATGTTTGTTGATATATACAAATCTACGTACGCCATACGTACAAAAATCCTCTCACTATGATTTGTAGACATCTCGTATCAAAATTCAATAAATATTGTACAAGGGCAACAAGGCAATCTATGCTATTATGGTTCGCGAATCGGTATTTTTGGCTAGAATTTGAGATTGAGTTTCATTCGAGGAAACAATGAAAGAACAAAACAAAAAAGGATGCTAGAAAACGAAGAAAAGGACACTAATTAATTGACCGCATGTGAATGGGATGAGAAGTCAAAGATTGGCTTGTACAATATATATATATAGAGACATATATGCTTGTTGAATTTTACAAAGTTTCATTATGTCTTGTATTTTAATTGTGTTGGACTGTCGTATGCATATCTTCATGGCCTCTCACACTCTCACCAAGACTTTAAAGTTCTATTAGAAAAAGATCGAAGAAGATAAAGTCTACAAAAATAAATGTAAATAAGGTAAGTGTGAAGGACGTACGATACACACTAGATATACGTTCACATGTAAAGAGGAAGGACTTGGTCTTCCTGTTGATTAATAGGCCAATGCAAATAACCTGTCCATCTCACTCAACTCCCTCAGGTTTTATGGAAACTTCCGGGCTGCCTCTTCTCTTCGTATCGAGTGTACTAGTTTGAAAGAGCTTCTTAATTATTAACTAAGTGCATGTTCAAAGCATTACAGCTAAACTTTACTTTCTTCCTCCAGGCATTTTCTAACTCATGGCATTAGTATGATCGAGCAAGCTAGTACATTGACACATGCATGCAGGTGTGGAAAATTAAAATTTTAAGCAACAAGAATTTGTCATATTTTGACCCTTGTTGCAGAAGATATATATTAAAAGAGTCAAATGATATGATCCTAAATCCTTTCTTAACACAGATTTCGTCAACCTAGTCCATCGAAAAATCCCAGTTTGTTGCATAAACCCTAATTAGGGTATCTTAAGTTCCACCAGATCGATGATGCTTACATTGCGATACTTTGCAGTTTCCATGGTACATAGGCAAAGAAGAGGAAATTTTGACAGAAATCAAGAATTAATGTAGTATATACGTACATATTGTGAAACAGAAGTTCTTTTCGGTCAAGATATGCCACTACAAGAATAAGCAACATTACCGGCGAGATTTCGGAAAACAAGGCCGGCGACCGGAAAAGTCGCCGGTAATGTTCATCATTATCGGCGACTTACTCCGTCGCCGGTAATGTCGCCGAAAAATCGCCGGTAATGTTTCAAAACATTACCGGTGACCTCCTCCGTCGCCGGCAATGTCAAGCCAAACATTGCCGGCGATTTTCCGGCCGGAATTTTGCCGGCAATGTTTGGCTCTACATTGCCGGCAACGAAGGAGGTCGCCGGTAATGTTTTGAAACATTACCGGCGAAATTCCGGCGACATGTCGCCGGTAATGTCTCCATGTCCGGCGATTCATTGAATCGCCGGCAATGCCTCTTATATTAGATGCTGATCGCAGCAAGTCATTCATTTGGATCGAAAAAAATCCGGTGAAATCGAAAGAAGGAAAACGCTCTGAAATCGATCATTCGGTATTGTCAAAATTAAGGCGCGCGTCGAAAACTCGATCACTCGGGAAGCTATATATATATATAGGTACGTGTATATATGTGTATGCATATATATATGTGTGTGTTGATCAAATCCAATTCGTGAGATATGAAATGTTGTTGATGTCACCGAAACGAGAAAACTGCTTGTAGTTAATCTTATCTTGTGTCTGAATCAACGACTAGTATTATCGTAGTGCTATCGGAGCCAGGCTTAAGAGAGCCTCCTACCTAGTCAAATACATTTTGAACTGAAAAAAAGAAGAATACCATCATCGAGTACTGAATCGAATTCAGAGATTAGATCGATATATATATATATATGCATGCATGTGTTGATTTAATTAGAGTTGAATTGAGATATCGCGTCGATTATTAGTAGTGAATGTGTGTATATATAATACGTAAAATTGTTAGAATTTTCAGGATGGACAAGAGTTGGATGAGCCTCGAAAGATGGGATGTCAGATATCACCAGGGAATTAGGAATTTTGTGAATTTTGTGAAGGCTAATTGTGGAGACACTACACTTCATTATTGCCCGTGTAAACAATGTAAGTGTTTCAGCGATCGATTTCGTTTTCCCATTGATAAAGTCCAGAAGCACCTGAGTAAATACGGGTTTTGGGATAAGTACACTTGTTGGATTTATCACGGTGAAACATCGTTAGCGGGTCCGCATGATCATGGACAATTTGGTGACACTACTGGAAATTGACTCATTGCCGGCGACTTGTAAGTTGCCGGCAATGTTTTTGGACATTACCGGCGATTTTTGCCGGAAAAATCGCCGGTAATGTCTTCTTTTTTTTTTTACATTACCGGCGATTTTTGTCGCCGGTAATGTCCGTCGCTGGCAATCTCTCGATGGTAATGTAAAAAAAAAAAAAAAGACATTACCGGCGACTTCATTTATGTCGCCGGTAATGTCTTTTTTTTTTTTTTTTTTACATTACCGGCGACATAAATGTATGTCGCCGGCAATGTCTTTTCCGGCAAGACATTACCGGCAACTTACATTTATGTCGCCGGTAATGTTAAAAAAAAAAAAGACATTACCGACGATTTTTCCGGCAAAAATCGCCGGTAATGTCCAAAAACATTGCCGGCGACATAAAAGTCGCCGGCAATGGGAAGAAATGTTGTAGTGTACGTGAGAGGGCCAGTCCACGCTATGATCATGGAGATTTTGCTGAGAGGGGCAGTTCATCCTATGATCCAACATCGATGTTAATCAATGATATGTTTCCTCATGAGAGCGGTGTATTTGCTGATGAAGCACCAAATGTCCCTCCCGTCGTTGAGGGTTTCCCCCATATTGAGCCAGTCGAGCCATTACCTGGAGCTCAGGTCAACACAAGCGGTATGAAAAAGTACAACAACCTGATTGCATTGCAACAGACTCCGTTGTACGACGGTTGTAGTAAGACTGTTCTCGAAAGTGTGATGGGAGTGATGCAGCTCAAAATGGAGAACAAAATGTCTGTCAAAGCTGTTGATTCTTGGTTGAAGTGGACTGCTTCGCTACTGCCACCCGGTCATCGTCTTCCTACCACTCATCATAAGATGCGACATATCCTGAAAGATCTTGGGCTTTCCTACATCAAAATCCATGCATGCAGATATGATTGTATTCTCTTCTGGGGAAAAGATCTTGAAGACCTTGAAGCCTGCCCGGTATGTTTTACAGAAAGGTATAAGTTGACTCCTGCAGGCAATAAGAAAGCTGTGAAGATACTTCGATATTTCCCGCTTATGGATAGGCTGGAGCGGTTGTTCATGTGTGCTTTCACGGCCGAAGCAATGAGATGGTGGGCTGAGAGAAATTTGCCTGACGATGACACCCTTATACACCCTTCCGACGGAGAGGCTTGGAAGCACATGGTCAGGGAGTTTGATCATTTTGTAGCAGAGGTCCGAAATGTTTGGCTAGGGCTCTCATCTGACGGATTCAACCCTTTTGGCAACATGAGTCTTCAATACAGTATATGGCCAGTTATTTTGGTACCGTACAACTTTCCACCATGGATGTGCATGAAGAAGGAATACAATATGCTGACTCTGATAATTCCGGGCCCGGGTTATCCAGGAAAGAGTCTCGATGTGTATTTGAGGCCTTTGATTGAGGAGCTTAAGTACCTGAGTGAGTGTGGCCACCCCACTTACGATAGGTTCAAAAATGAGATGTTCCAGATGCATGCCATGCTTGTTGGCACCATCAATGATTTTCCTGCCCGCGGTATGTTGTCGGGCAACGTTACCAGGGGTTACAGGGCTTGTTCAGAGTGCATGACGGTTGATTGTTGCAGTCGTCATTGTAGTAAAATTGTTCAGATGCGTCACCGTTGTTGGCTTCCATATGATCACCCATTTCGGCAGGATCCAGACGCGTTTGATGGGACTGTGGAAACAAGTGTGGCACCCAGGCGATGGACAGGGGAAGAAATTTTGGAAGTGTTGAATGAATATGATTTTGGCCAGCTGAGCAATCATCCCGACATAGTGGCGTCAATTCCAGACAAGCCCGAAAGGTATAAGTTTTGGACACACAAGAGCATATTCTGGGAACTCCCCTACTGGCCCAGGTTGCCTATCAGACACTACCTAGATGTCATGCACATAGAGAAGAATGTGTGTGAAAGTGTGGTGGGCACAGTTCTTAACTTGGAGGGGAAAACAAAAGACATCCCTAAGGAACGCATTGATCTGAAAGCTATGGGACTGCGGAAACATTTGTGGTTAAGAGATGGTAAGAGAAAAATGCCGCAAGCTCCTAAACCGTCAAGCCGAAGCATAAGCATGAAATTTTTCGGTGGCTGAGTAATGTCAGGTATATATTCTTATATATGACTATGCAGGAAATTGGTTTGCCTTAAATTTTTACCGAATTATGGTTATATGCTAGAAATATAATTGTTGCCTATGGCTATATATATATATATATATATATATATGCAGGTATTCTTATGGCTATGCAGGAAATATAAGCAGGAGTTTTAACTTCTGGGACAATAAAATGTACGGATTAAAGAGTCATGACTGCCATGTACTACTTCAACGCCTTTTCCCTATTTTCATTCGAGGGTACCTGCCCAAAGAGGTGGTGGAGCCGTTGGTGGCCTTGTCAAGATTCTTTCAGAAGTTATGCACCAGGGAAGTTAAAAAATCAGATCTCAGGGAGATGCAAGATGACATCATTTTTATCATGTGCAAGCTTGAGAGGATATTTCCGCCAAATTTTTTCGACATCATGCCTCACCTAATGATCCATCTTCCCGAATAATTGTTGTTTACCGGTTCCGTACACTACACTTGGATGTATCCCATGGAAAGGTACAAATGATTCATACATTTGGTTTGCCTCTGTTTTTATATGTAAATTCTTATTTTTACCTTAGTTAACATGCACTTGTTAACTTGTAGACAATTGGGAGCCTACAAGGACTATGTGAAGAATAAATATGTACCTGAAGGGTGTATCGCTGAAGCATATGTTGCGCACGAGTGTGTAACGTACACCAAAGTGTATTTGGGAGCGCTTGAGGACCCCCAACAACAGATGCCGATAGATGAACCCCAGTTCAACCTTTCTATCATCTCCAATGACGTGGTAGTACATGGAAGCTTGCCAAAGTCGTACAAGTTGGATGGAAATGAGGTAGCCATTGCCCACTAGTCGGTACTGATTAACTGTGAAGAAGTACAATATTGGAAAAACTATCATCTTCACTGCCCTGCTATTGCCGGAAATGTTGATTACCACAACAGGACGTTTGCAAACTACTTTGGTCAATGGGTAAGGGTATATGTGTATATGTCTTTTTTTTATTGCCATTTTCCTTATATAGCATGTGTGTACGTACGTGGTTTTGTGGTTTCTATGTTCATAATTTCTTGTGTGGTTTCTTATCGTTTTCAGATGAACCATGTAGCAAATGATGGTTGCCCAGAGTGGTCAAACGAATTGAGGGTCCTGGCGATGAAACCGATAGCTTCAAAAGTTTACTCGATGTGTCAGGTCAATGGCGTGAAATTTATATGTGAAAATCGAGATGACCGACTGAAAACACAGAATTGTGGGGTGATGGTCCATGGTGGGCAGGATGGCGTTGACTATTACGGTGTCCTTCATTCAGTTGTTGAACTAATTTATGGGAACCGCATGAAAGTGCACTTGTTCAAGTGTAGATGGTTTGATACTAGCCTGGAGAACACAAGGACCGATCAGCACGGAACATTTTCGGTGAATACTGCTACTAGCTGGTATGAAGAAGACCCTTTCGTTCTTGCCTCATCAGTAAAACAAGTGTTTTACCTGGACGATCTTCTTAACAAAGTCCCGTGGAAGGTGGTTAACCATGTTGCTCATAGAAACATATACAGTGCTGCCACACTTGGTGAGACCGCAGAAGATGAGGAAGCTACTGCATACCAAGAGCCGAACGCTTTTGACATTCTGGAATCATCTACGATTCGCCTTAATAATGTGAGATCTGGGAGCGTCGTTCGAATTACTGGAGCAGAACTTCTCGATGTTAATCCATATGAAGTTGACGCTGATTCTAGTGAGGAGGAGCGGCACATATTGCCAGAGGTTACCTATGAAACCGAGTCAGACTCAAGTGATGAAGATGATTACGATTATCATCCTTAGTACATTAATGATGTACGTATTTTAATTATAGTCGGAAATTCTAGTCGAAAATTCTAGTCGGAAATTCTAGTCGTAATATGTGATCGGAAATTGTAGTCGGAAATTCTAGTCGGAAATTGTAGTTATATATGGTCGGAAATTGGTCAGAAATTATTTAGTCGGAAATTGGTCGGAAATTATTTAGTCGGAAATTGGTCGAAAATAGGTCGATCAGATAATCTTCGGGAAATAATGACATTACCAACGAGTTGAACTCGTTGGTAATGACATTACCCACGAGTTATCAACTGACATTACCCACGAGTTGAACTCGTTGGTAATGACATTACCCACGAGTTATCAACTCGTTGGTAATGTCATTACCAACGAGTTCAACTCATTGGTAATGAAATTACCCACGACTTACCTCGTTGGTAATGTCATTACCAACGAGTTACCACGTAACTCGCCGGCAATGGTGGCGGTATTTCCAGGGCAGCTCGAGCTACTCCCCATTTCTTCACATCTCTCTCATCTCTCTTCCCTCTCAAACCCCTCCTCTCTCTCTTCATCTCAATCAATTTCCTCATCTCCCTCTCCTCAATCCTCTCTTCGAATTCCTCTCCTCCCCTCTCCCCTCCCCTCACCTCCTCTCCTTTCTCCCCTCTCCGAAAAAAAAACCCCAAATATCTATTTCCTCTCCTCCCCTCCTCCTCTCCTCCTCCCCTCCTCCTCTTCCTCCTCCCCTCACCTCCGTCGTCGGAAAGTCTCCCCTCTCTCCACCATGGCAGGTGCAAGCTCACTCTCTCTCCCTCTCTCTCTCCCTCCCTCTCTCTCTCTCAATCCACATTTTATTTTTATGCATTTTAATTATTAGATTGATTAATTAATTTTTGATAATTGTGGGATGTATGTATGCATGTGGAAAATATTTGGAAAATGTAATTAAGGTATGTTTGAAAAATGTGGCAAATTAATGTGGATAATTGTGGGGTGAAGGAGAAATATATGTGATGTATATATATGTGTGAAAAATTAATTAATTTATATGCAATGTATATATATACGTATGTTAATTTGAAAAATGTGGAAAATTAATTAGCTAGGGTGATTTGGAATAATATGTGATGTATATATATATGTGAAAATTAGGTGAAATTGAGATGCATGATGTATATATATATGTGGAAAATTTAAAGCCGGAAATGATGTATGTATATATGTTAAGTTAGGTGATATAGTTGTTAATTTAACGTATAATAGGTGAAAAATCAGAATCGGAATTTAACGTGTTTGGATTAAGGTGATATAGTTGTTAATTTAACGTATAAATTAAGGTGAAAAATCGGAAATCGGAACGGTTTGGAACCAGAACGGTTTTAAACCGGAACCGCGTGGAACCGGAACCGTTTGGAACCGGAACTGTTTGTAACCGGAACCGTTTGAAACCGAACGGTTCCAGTTCCAAACGGTTCCGGGTTCAAACGGTTCCAGTTCCAAACGGTTCCGGGTTCAAACGGTTCCGGTTCCGCCCGGTTCCGGTTACATTTGGTTCCGGTTCCGATTTGTTATAGAACCGAATCCATGACTATTACCGTGTCCAGGAGGTTTTGCGGAAAATTGGCTTCGGAGAGGTTCCCGAAATAGTGGAGGGAGCAATAGTCAAGCTTCCTCCTCAGCCGCAGTTAGCAACACGCGCAGTGGGCCAATGATGAATGCTCGCACGAGAGCCTTGCTAGATGCGCGAGCTGAGGAGGAAGCTGCACGATTCGCAGCCGTGCAACCGGAAGTCGAGCCTCCTCGAGCCTCAGTCAGCAGACGCTCAGTCAGCAGACGTCCCTCCGTCAGCAGACAACCAACAAATTGGCAGGAGAATTTCGTCCGTCCCTCATCGTCCAGGCCTTGTCTATCTCCGCCGTCCGGTCTCTTCCTACCCGACGAGATTCCTGTGATCCCTGAATTCGATGATAGGGGGATACCTATTTATGTTGAAGGACGGCCGGAGTTCCTGAGCGTGGAGGAAGCGTACAACTTCATCCCGTTCGACCCCGTGTATCTTTGGAGTGTGAGGTGCACCAACCAACAAACGGACGATGCAGGTAAATTTTATTTAACATCAGATTGATTACTTAATTATTACTAAAGACTTACGATAGGTTCAATTAATGATATCAATTTGTTGACATTGTATTATTAGGCAATTTTGTTAATGGGACTGGAAAACGGAAAGGGGCTAGAGGCACCTGCACCGGGAAGAGACTTGAGCAGGCCACCGGGGGAAGGAAAACGCTCATAAGGGCCAATGAGGATGGCGAGGTGATCGAGGCATTTGACACCACGCGAAAATATGTCAGCATGGCCGGGGCAATCGTGCGGGACAAGGTCCCAATGCTTTAGCCAGATTGGGAATCTGTGCCTATCTACGTGAAGATGCAAGTGCATAATGCACTGAGTGTGAGTTAAATCGTATTTTCATTACGTAAATTTTACATTTATTAATTAAGTCCGAATAAATATATAATTTTACCTTTTATATATTCATATTGCAGGTGTGGTTTGACGTGGATGAAGTTCTTATTCACACGTAGGTAGAGCGTCAACTACATATGAGGTGATGTGCTTCGAGTTATTTGAGTATATATCGAGTTAGATTTTTGTTTATCAAGTGTTTTAATATCTCTAACTTTTTTTTCCTGGTGTTAATATAGGTATAAAGAGTGGAAGAACGAGCTTTCTTCCCATTACACTGTATACAAGGAGCTAGGCCGAGGTTCTACCCCTAGCGAATTTCGGTTTAGGGAGTACGAGTGGAAGTGGCTGATAGCCCACTTCGAGCACCCCAAAGCTCAGGTATGCATCCTGAATATATCTTACAAGCCTAATGTATCATATCACATTGAAATAGTTAGTTACTAATTTTTTTTCATATGTTTATCAAACAAGGCGATTTCGAAGACGAACCGGGCGAATAGATTGAAAAACATCAGGGTCCATCATGCAGGTTCACTCAACTATTTGGGTTGGTCGACTAAGGCGCAGCAACAACAAGAAGTGAACCCGTTGGTGTATATTCATCAGAAGTTCTATCCGCAGTGCCCTGAAGAAGCGGTAAGTTTTTCGCCTCTCCATGTGTTAATAAAACTATTTTTCGATATTAATTTATTTTGTTAGCTAATACGTTATTCATTTTCGGTTTTCTGGAATTAGGCGAGAGTGGAGGAGGCGACCGCAGAAGTGACCATGAATATAGCTCGGACTAACCATCCTGACTGCTCCAAGGAAGAAGTCACCCAGTATGCCTCTCAGATTGATCCGCTTGATCGCCCTATAGCGGCTCAGATCATGGCAAAAGCGTGCGGGACTAGAAAGAATACCTACTACTGTAGGGGAATGGGCTCGGCGGGCGAAGGAGTATTGAAGAACACTTCAGAATACTCTACCGGGTCAAGAAGTTCAGCTTCTAGTCGTAACCTCGCAGCGGAGCTTCAGAGGACGCGGAGGGAGTTGGAGGAGCAAAAGAGGCAGATAGCCGAGCAGCAGGCAATCAGAGATGCCGAGTACCAACACATGGTCCAGCAGTAGACACGGGTGTTCACATGGATGCAGACCATGTACGAGGCTGAGACTACCGGACGCCCGTTCCCCACACCTCCCCCACACCCTGTGTTCCCTAGTTATCCACCACCACCACCGCACCAGTCACCGCCACAGCAAGACCAGGGTAGCCACCGGAGTTCAAATGAGTACATGGATTACTTCGACCCTAACCCGCAAGTTCCTCGACCCTGACGTGTAGTTGTAGTTAATTTTCGTATCGTCGTTGCTATTTGTACTGTACGTTGGACATTAATGTGTACTGTTGAACTTGTATGATTGTACGGTTTATGTCTTTTAATGCAGGTTCTGGAATTGGGCCCAATCCAGAACCGTGTTTTTTTTTTCAAAATTTTTCCAAGCATTGCCGGCGACATGGACCTAAGTCGCCGGCAATGTCTTCAAATTCCGGCCACGGCAGCGCTGCCATTGCCGGCGACTTGAGTCGCCGGTAATGTCCTAAACATCACCGGCGGCGGCGTTTCCCGTCGCCAGCAATGCTATCTCCGGCGGGCAATTTCCGGCGACGGCATTGCCGGCGACGTGTCGCCGGTAATGACAATTCTGGCGAAAAAAAAAACAAGGCCGGCGACTTATGTCTCTTAATCCGGTAGTGTGCCCATACAATATATACAAGCTAGTAAATTGTTGAAGGATCGGGGGCGGCTGCAAATGAAAGGCAAGATGGGTTGCAGCCACCCAGATTTTTGTGTATTTTTAAAAATAAAAAAATTATGTATATATTTATAATTAATCTCTTGTGCGTCACGCATTTTTTTATAACTTTTTCGTCTCAGTGGTCTCGATTATTCAATCTTCGTCCATCTTTCTTCCTCATATAGGAGTTTTCTTTCTCCGCTATCACACTATCCAGTGCTCTCCATATTTGTTTTCCTCTATTTTTATGTTCTTTTATAGCTTCAACTTTTTTTTAGAGTGAGTTAATGTTTTCGTTTCTGATGTAGTAATAGTCAAAGACGCATATGATCGAGTTAAAAAAAATCCTTCGATATATGTTCTTTTCATTTTTTATAACAAAAATATTACATCATTTCATTATCTAAGTTATGTATTCTAGTCTCATGAGCTTTAAAAAAAACAGTGTGTTGTACAATTTTATATAGTCCATTCTCTTTTAAAATCTTGGATCTGCCCCTGGATCGACCATAATTATTTGGCATGCAATCCTGCTATAAATGGTTATTTGGCACACAGTTATCTGGATTAACTTATGAAATTGTTGGAACAAATTTTGCTTGTGTTGAAAGTGATCGATGCAACATTTTACCACCTGAAAAATACCATAAGAACAAGCTAGAGGATGATATCGATCACAATATATAGCGATAGCTAGGTTACTCTGTCATGTACGTTTTCCCTGGCCGGTCTGCTTCTTTTTCTAGAAATATTCTTTCATTTTATTTGTTTCTGTCTCCTTTGGAGTCAACTGAAAATTAATTGCAGTCCAGATGGTCTAGACTACGTACGTACACCAGACGCCATGCATGCATTTCCCTTCTGAAGAAAAATAACCTCTGCTCCATTAGGGCATCTTCAACAATGGAGGTCATATACCTTATAGTAGAACCTTAAAAAAAAATTCATCTCCAACTCATAAAAATTTAGGTCTCATACCCTATATCTAGGTCTCATACCCTATCCAAGATTCTAAAATATAACTCAATATGAGGTATAGGACCTTGTATATTTTTGTGGGCCCAACTGTTTTAATGAAGAGTATTTTGTTGTTTTCTTATAATGGATTAAACTTTCATTTATTATACACTCACTTTTATTAATAGCACACAAAATTAAAGGTCAATACAACACACCAAATTAAAAACACAACAACACACCAAATTTAATTAAAAAATTCAATAATAGATTATTTTAAATTAAAATAGTTTGAGAAATTATTATAGAATACAATATGTATATTTTAATATTAAAAGAAATCTATAATAAAGATTATGAGTTTTAAGGTATAAGATATAAGATCCATGGTTGGAGATGAGAAAATGAGTTTTATTATGAGGTATACAACTTTCATTGTTGGAGATGATCTTATAAAGATTGTACTTAGTTTATTAGTATAATCATTTATGGTAATCTAGAACGACGACGACTAGTGTCTTCGAAAAATCAAATCTGATGTTGAGACTTGATATATATCTATGATCAACATATGAGCGTCTAGAAACAGACGAAATACTCTATGATGTTAATTAAACTGACTCCATAAGCTGGAATGAAATGTATGGAAGTAATTAATCAAGTAATCTATTTTTTAAAAGAACTTCGGAGCTTACGAATTCGTATGTATACACTAATCAAATTATTGATATTTTCCTCATACTAATGGTACCGTTTACGAAGTCTCATACTAATTTGAGCAAATATAAAAGGCGGTGTCATTAGTTAATTAGTACGTACCAATTTCGAATTCTAAATACTGTAATACTGTATTTAGGATTAAGAACATTGATCTGTCACTTCATCTTAATTAAGCTTATGCTCGGGTTTAGCTTCTTGTAGTAGCATGATTACTCAAATATGGCTTGAGGCTTGATCGTTGCAATTAAGCCAATTATTGAACTGGCTCGCTGGTTGGCATCACAGTCCGAAGTCTGAGTGCGACAGATGTCTTAATGTATATGCTAACCAAAGGTACTGGAAAGCATTGCCAGAATTGACTCTAACCAAATCTTTCTAAGAAGAAAGCAATTGAACCTTTTTCTCTCTATAATGAGCTCTAACTTTTCACTGGGTATTTTGCTTTGCTTTCCATTTAAAAAAACCAGAGTCAGCAACGCGGTTTCTTCCATTGTTCATGATGCTTTGTCAAGTTCAGAAAGCTCATAGCTTGAAAAGAGAAGAAAAGCTTAGTGCAGAAGGTCATCGAAACACAGACAAGACAAAGATGTAGGTATAAAATAAGAGTGGTAATTCATATCTTAATGTATGCTTTCCAAGATATCGGAGCTAATGGCGCCGCTTTCATATTAGCTTTGTAGTGATTTTCCTGGTGATTGTGTTTTAGGGAGCAAATTCCTCCATTGAAATAAGAACGCCATTTGAGCTGTTACCAAAAAAGAATGCAATCGAAGTCCTGCAGAAACTACAAAGAAGCCGATGCAGTGATGCAAACATATCTCGTCCAATCCAAAGGCTTTTGTTTTGTGATTATAATTTTGTTCATGAAAAAACAGATTTACGTACATGTTGCGAGAACGAGATATATAACCAGTATTGTAATATAATCTTGTTCACATGCGGTGTTGTATATGCTACATGTAGTATTCCCTTCTGCAGGAACTTGAAAGCGTTAAAATTGTTTGTGACCAACATGAACTAGAAGAGCAAGATGACCCTCATCAGTAGACTGGGTTAATTCAATTGCTTAATACTCTAAATATACAAGCTATGCCGTTAATGGTCTGAAACCCTAGCATATCTGTCTTCAAAGTCAGACATGACGCTCATCAGCCAAATAACCTTTTATTTGGTATGCAGTAAATGGACTTTAGGGACATGTTATTGCAGCGATATGATAGCAATCTCGGCTACTCCTTTCACATTCGTGGCACTTGCCGGATTAGTGGTCATTATAGCAGCCTCGTGGTGTTCTGAGATGTCTGTGGTTCAGTCCCAGTTCTGACCTTATGGTTGATGCTGTCTATTTAGTTAGAACTTAGAACATAAACACAGGACCCTAGTCCCTCTGACACTTTATTTAGTCAGGACTTATAAGTACTTGAGTAATACTATCTATTGCTTCCGATTGATGCCTCCTACTGGAACTTTTCAATATGAATCAATCAATGAAATCCATCTATGTGATAAAAGAACGACTAGCACTACCTAGCTAGTCGTACTCGTTTACATATACACACCTTACTTCATGATGGTAGACAGCCCAACAGAACAAGCTTTACTGTGTTGGGCACTCAGGGCAGGCATACCCTAATTCTAACTGGTTTGTGCATACAAGGAACTGATCTGAATCCCTACTATGAAAGAAAACAAGGAACTTGGATAGTACCTAACTAACTTTAACGGAAAAGTGGGACCAGTAAAGTACTATCTACAAACATAAAAAACAAATACAAACTAGGAAAACATTTCATAACTGAAGTTCAGGGAAATGGACAGTGGTTTGCAACCCTACAGTAGAGTTTAAACTAGAAGTACCATTTCACTATGCCTTTGCTGGCTTTAGCTCCACGGTCCAGTCCATCGTGTCCTCTATATGACCCATCTGTAATCTGGTAAGTACAGAGTACAGCTTCTGAGACACGGCACCAAAGCCATCCTCTCCGTATGACACCCTGTTAGTTTAAAACCAGAACAAATTATGAGATGGGAAGTTTACTCATGACCAACTAACATTTGAACATTACTGGATTTCACTTCCGTATGATTTTGCTTGCATTAGCTCAATAGTACATGTCATGATTTCCATTCAATGGTCGACAAAACATTTCTTTCCCATTTAGGTAAATTTTAATTATGTTGTTGAACAGACAGATACTAGTTTTCACAGATCCACTACTGGACATTAAACTTTACCTTCTATCACGGTAAGTAATGCTGCCCACTGGTGACACAACCACAGCTGTTCCCGTACAGAAGACTTCATCAGCTTCAAGCAATTCATCTACATCCACAGCACGCTCCTCAACCTGCAAATCGTTATATTGCGTTCAAGAAATCTAGTTACTCAACCACATATTCAAGCTATGGCTAAAACACTGGTACTATATATTGCTTAACATAGGACCAATACAACTATTTGGAAATTCTGGTAACTACATTGACTTTAAGCACATACAACTTACACCGCAACCATCCCTCTCTTCAAAAAAACCAAATATAAGTACCTGGAATCCTTGGCTGCGAGCAACATCAATGATACTCTTGCGAGTAATGCCCGGCAGGATTGTCCCCTTTATTGCAGGGGTTGAGATAACATTACCCTGGGAACACATGGAAATTGAACATAAATTAGCAGTAATCACCTCAAATAATAACAAAATATAGGGGCATTGTTGTTACTAAGGAGATAATAATTATCTGTTATTGGGACAACTAGGCAGCATGTTGATTCATGAAATAGTGGGGCTTCCTGATTGATGTTCAAGTAGAGTACAAAGACGTGATGGTGAAATTCATCCAGAATTAAAAAGACAGAATTTCCTCTTTCAATGTGAAAGATGGAAGCTACAATATCTTTTGTGGTAAATGTCATGGTTTTGAAGAGACTTCAGTGCTTAAGATCATTTGATTAGCCAAGCAACCATAAAATTGGTAAACATTGTAATATAACTTGTGGTATAGCAGCACCAGGCAATTATGTGTTAGTATCACAACACTGATCAGGTGCTATGAGTACCAGATAGTGATTAAATATGTCAAAAAAATGGTATCAAAGCACATATAACTCTGCTCCACTGGTAAGGTGGTTGAATAAAAGTGTCAGAGTCTGTACAATGCTGCATTTGAATATAATCTGGCATGACTATCAGATCATCGTGAACAGAGGGTTGATGAGTTTGTGAAATACTACTCCACGGAGAAGATTTGCCAGACCCAAATAATGAGTCATACAGTATTTTTGAACACCAATAACAATAATATTAAAGTTGGAGAAATTTGCTAAAGAGATCACTCATGTTTGACAGTTAAGACGGATTGCTCACTTATGTTTGACATTTTCATTCAGATTGGTCACTTTGTTCGTTTTGAATGTTAAAAGTCACACATGTAAACACACGTGATTTACTTAAATGCATCACTTTATCGTTGTCATGCTAATAAATTAACTTATATGCACTTTACAAATAAAATAACATGTTTTCTTTAACATCTAAAATGGACAAAGTGACCAATCTGAACGAAAGTGTTAAACATAAGTGACTAATCCGATATTTGTCAAACATGAGTGACAAATCCGTTTTAACTGTCAAACATGAGTGACTTCTTCAGCAATTTCCCCTTAAAGTTGTGAGAACAATCAAATCGAAATCCAATCACAATACCTTCACAACGAATATGTTACAGGATGAAACCTCTTCTAGATATTTTTTGTGAACACAGTCAAGATACAGAACATCCGAGTAGCCTTTTGCTTTAGCAGCAGACTGCGCCTTCAGAACCTATAAGTATATTCAACATATTCAGTTTTATACTATACTTCAAAATACTAGAAAGTAGAATACAAAATATCATGCTCTCAATTGACCACAAAAAGAAAACTAGACAAGATTACTAAGAAAATAAGGAAATATAGTTGGAATGTGGCTTTGTTCAGTCAATGACATCTCACGACTTATCAACTTTTTGTCACAATACTTCATTTCACCGAGCCTATCAGTGGAGTCTCATACTTGATGAGACAACATTATTTCTTATTTGATCACTGTAACATTATTTCTTTAAAAATAAAAATAGAATAAAATTAATTCTACTTCTAGTGGTTGGGAATGCTAGCAGAATTACAACCATTTGTTGAAGGAAAAAAAAAACTACAACTTCAAATCAACAAATTATTTGCGGACCAAAATTTTGGGTAGCAGACGAACAATCTCCAAAACCAAAATTGGCAGAAAGATGCCGTGAAGCACAAGAGCTTACCGCAGCATAATTCCCAATAGTCTTAACACCTCCAGTACCACCAGGAGTAGCTCGATGCAATTCATGCTCAACAATCAAGTTTATAGGAGCCACGCCTTCCTGCCACCAGAAGTGTAGATATAAGGTGCGCAATGATCAAAGGTAGGAAGAGCACCTAAACTATGTACGAATTACAGAGCAAAAAATAAGAATAGTTTAGTTAAAAACAAATAAATAAGCCATCTAAGTGAACAATAATGAGATCAATCAGATGCCCTAATAAACTCTAAAACTGACAAAACAAAACAATAAGATTCAATTGTTTCCTATTTACTAGATTTAGGCAACAGTATTATGATGAACCCAACAATTATGGATTGTTAGTAGTGTTTCAAAACATCCAGAAATTGAATTTTTCCAGCATGCCTCTAGCAGGGAATGCAGCATGAGTAGAAGCCAAACCAATAACTTTTGATAGAAATCTTTAAGGAATGGACATAAGAAAAAAGTATAAAGTTAGCAATCACCTTGTTAAAACAAATAATAATTTTAAAAAACAATATATACACAAGCATTACCCAAAATCAAGAGCAGTGACAAGGTACTTTGAAAGAGGAAATTTAACTGCAGGCTTGAAGCAGTAGAGTAAGTTACAACAAACCTTAAAATAGTTTCCAACAGGTGAAACATAAATCAGAAATGTGTATTCAGGAGCAGGTGCAAGACCTAGAACAGAACCACTTCCCAATAGCAATGGCCTGATGTACAGAGAACCTTTGCCCGGAGGGGGAACCTGAAATGAGGTATCGATAAGGTCTTATAAAAATTACAGATCTAATATTAACAAAAAAAATATCTTACAAAAGCATCATGGTAGTGCACTCTACCCAACGTTTATTTGCTAAAACAATAGCCTTCACAGCTTCCACAAATTGTTCAATAGTAGGTGAGGGCATGCACATCCGCTCAGCACCCAACCTCATTCGTGATGCATTTTCTTCTGGACGGAACAAGAGTATATGACCATCTTGCTTCTTGTAGGCTTTCATACCTTCAAACAAACCCTAATGAGTCGAACAAGAGAAAGAATAAAGTAGGATTAGTTCATTGTTCAAGCAATAAGTTACTTATTCAATCATGTTGTAACCTTTCCTTTCAGTTTAACTCCATTTTTCATATTATCGGATCAATTTCAATGAACACTAGATATCTCTGCCCAACATTTAGAGTCAGAAATTTAGAGCCGGAGAGAACTATAAAACCTGGTGAATTTTGATTCCACTCTTCAACATTCTGGATAAATTTCTAAAAATTCATCAGTCAAAGCTCAGCAAGCAGTCAAGCACTATATGCAGATGGAACCCCAATGAGCTTATCCCATAAAGAAGAAAGTAATATTGTCATTTACGCATGCTCGATTTTACAAACAAAGTGTGAACTTTTTCAGTGATATGGAAAACAGAACTCAGATAACATAAGACAACTACGACTACATACTCCATCAGTATAGACTTCAAGACTCATGTAGAGAGTTACTTTTCTAATTTTGAAAACAGAACTTACAGAACATTATAACTTTTGCAACTAATGAAAATCAAATCATAATATAAATATTCAACCTGCCCATAATTCAAGACCCCGGATGAAGGGCTCAACTCAATGTTCCCAAAACGCTGCAATTCACCATCAGAGAAGCTGCCGCCTTGAGCACATTTCATAACATACATATAGTCAGTCGGAATAAATCCAAATCCAAGGGTGTCCCATTCTATGTCAGCTGATTCACTTGTTTCGGTGCTGTCTCCAACAAAACCAATCACACCAATCACGCCAACAACACAAAACAGCAACAAAACCGAGAAGAATAAGTCAAAAACTGTACGGAAAGTGACAATAACTAGATGAACTAACCATTAACTAATGTCACGTTTGATCAAAGCACAAATCAAATCATAATAATGAATATCAAAAGAACCCAAAAAAAAGCCAAGAAAAAAAAAGGCCATTACCGGAGAGCATCGGACAATGTGGCATTCCGGCGAAAAGGAGAGGGAGGAACGGCTTGGTAGCAAGCCAAAGGAAGCTGCTTTTGAAGCTCCAAATCAAACAATGGTGACCATTACCCAATATCAATACCAATCTAAAAATCTAATCTTTCGTAATGGGCCAGATTGAGAGACGAGTATGTACCTTGAGAGAGGAAGAAGCAGATGAATGGTGAGTGGAGAATGGGAGGAGAAGAGAAGAAGAAGGATTGCGTGAGGGGTAAAGAAAGTAATTTGGTTGAAGGCCTGCGATGACGGCGCTGCTGCTCTCCATCTCAATCTCAATCTGAAACCCCAAAACTCAAGTCTGAACTGTCTTCTGTTACAAATTCCCAAGTAACTAAACTAAAACCCTGTTGTTGTTTGTCTCTCTCTCTCTCTCTCGTTCTCGCTCTGGTGGCCGAGTCGTATGGTATTTGGCGGAGAGAGTTGGGCTGAGTCAGACTGAGGGTTTTTCATTTCAATTGGTTTGTGTTTGTCGTCGTTATCCAACAAATTTGGAAATTAAGAAAGATATTTATCCATAATTCACTTAAAATTATCGATTTATCCAAATATTTACTTAATTTTTTTGAAACAAGTTATTAAATTTGAATTTTAATAACAAAAAGTCACTTTAAACTTTACGATTTGAAATAAAAATCTTTTTTCACGCGGATTATTTTACTTCTCTCCTTTTTTGCTCAAATTTTTTTTTTCAAAAAAATAAAATAAAATTTATTTTTCATTTTATTTTTCACGACATAACTGAAAAAACAAAGATGTCAACTCTAGTTTATAAAGATACCTACATAAGTTTGTAAATATATTATGACTTATTTTTATTTTTTTCTTCATCATTCAACACAAACTCAATCAACAAAAATATTGTGTTATACAGAGAGGGAGATGATTTAGTCTTAAATACATGCCCATTTTGTTCACGCTAAAAAAAAATTAAATCTTGGTCGTTCATTAATTCAACGTGGTGTATATTGACCGATGTTACGATAAGGTTAGCCCACAGAATCCTCTTCCAGACCCAGAAAGCTCAGCCCCTCTTCGTCGCCGGTGATCTCGCTCGGCCGCCAAAAAAAATTTCGCGGGGAATAGTTGCCGCCGGCCACCTCGTCCCTTTGTCTTTGCCGTCGGCTCTGCTCTGGACACCCAGAGCTCCGGAGTTGACCTCTCTCTCTCCCTCCTTTATCTCTCTCTGTCGCCGGAAACCTCACCGAACGACGCCGCCGCCATGCACCTCCTTTCCTCTATCTCTCTGTGTCTGTGTCAATACCGTGAGCCGTGAATGAGTAGCTTCGTAAGCGGCTGGCGAGCCGATCTGACGTGGCAAATTAAAAAGAAGGGAAGGTAAAAAAATTAACTCGCACGCCGATCGAGTTATTTGCGAAACACTCTTGGAGCAGTCAGAATTAATCCATGGGTTGTAATCGATCTGGCGATTGGAGAGAGCTGGGCATGATATATTTGAATTCGAATTGGAAGTTGGAAACTGAAATTGGCGTGGTTTGGTTTGTTCCAGCCCTACACCGACAATTCCCAAACGTAAGTTTTCTTTTCTTCTGAACCAACTCCTCAGTCTCAGTCTTGTGCTGGCTGACTATTGTTGTTTTCTGGTTCGTGAAAATAATCACAAACGCCGATCCAACAGCTCAGCGATTTTGAATTGAGGTCACGAATCTCCCCCGAGGTTAATTTTTATCTTCTCGGTTATATAAGTGGCGTTTTCTTTTGTCATAGTTCGGAACTTTAGCTGTCGGTTTATGGGTTTATGTCATGCATAGAATTGCAGTCATAGGAGAAGCTTTATTTAGTGCAAGTTTTAGAGTAGATTTGTCAAGTACACAAAATGTGGAAAATATGTAGTATGTTATTTAGAGGTTGTGTTTCTTAACATAAAGCACTATGTTCAGCTTCAGGATTATGGCCTTCATCGACTGAAAGGCTTATGTCTTTTATGGGACAAAGGAATGAGGATGACACTGTTGAATCATCACAGAATGCTGAGTCTTCCGAGTCTCCATCTAAGGTTGAGAAATCATCAGTGGAGTCTGGATCTCCACTTAAAGCTGAAAAATCATCAATAAAGCATGAATCTTCGCCTAAGGCTGAGAAATCACCGGTGAAGTCTGGATCACCAATGATTCTTCTGAGTTGGATTTGAAACAAAAGGATTCTATGATCGAGGAACCTGAAGTTGGTCATCAAGTTGATGATGGGGAAACCAACTATAATTAGCAACATTTGAGCTCAGGAGAAAAGTCAGACACTTCACCTGCAGGGGCAAATGTGTCTGATGCTTCCAGCGCTTTGTTTGAACTAGAGAAGGTGAAGAAGGAAATGAAAATGATGGAGGCTGCATTTCAAGGTGCTGCAAGACAAGCTCAGGTACACAATTTCATGATTATGTATTCTCTTATTCAATAGCTAGTTAAGACTTCAATCATTTGCTGTCCTTGACAGTTGGATGGTTACACACATTTAAATGCTGAACTTACTTTATGTAGTTTTGAATTCAGAAGTGCACTGTTGATGATTATGAAGACAGTTGGATAGTTTATTTCCCCACTGCAGATTATTAGTGTGTGTTGACTATGTTAAAAAGAAGCGCTTTTCTGTTTCTGTTTGATGTTTGAAATAAAGTGGCTTTAGTGAGGTGAATTAAGCTAGTTGGAGATGCATATGTTTTCTATTTCCCTCCCTCCTCTCTCGTACACCAAATAAGTTTGAGGAAATTTATGTTTAACTAGTGAGTTCATTGAACAGAGAAAATCCAATGACGCAGAATATATTTTTGTTCTAAGTCATAACCGAGATTCCGCAGAATATATTTATGTATTGAGATGAATTTGTGTATATATTTATGTTCTAATTCATTTTAAAATCAGATATTTATGCGTTTGATACAACCACATGAAGTATTCTCTGTCTACACACACGCACGCGTACAGATTTCACATTTTTGTGGAATTACTGTATGGTCAGTCATTCCAATAGTAATAAATATCTGTCCACATGAAGTATTCTCTGTCTACACACACGCGCGCGTGTACAGATTTCACATTTTTGTGGAATTACTGTATGGTCAGTCATTCCAATAGTAATACACAAGTGCATTGTTCAACCTTCAGGTAGAAGAGAATAAAGTAGAGAGTATCAAAAGGGACTAGAGAGCTACAGAAAAGTTGCTGCAGGAAACCATAGAGAAGCACCAAACAGAACTTGCAGCACAGAAAGAGTATTATACTAATGCTTTGGCTGCAACCAAGAAAGCTGAAGAAATGGCCAAGGCACGAGCGAACAATGAAGCCAGAAGTGAACTAGAGAGTAGTCTAAGAGAGGCCGTGGAACGTGAAGCTATGCTAGTTCAGGCACTTGAAGAATTACGACATACTCTAACTAGGACAGAGAAGCAGGTTTGTAATGTGTCTGTTGTTATTGTTGGTTTTAGCTGCTGCTAGAGTAGGAATTTGAATTGGCGAGCCAAAAGTCATGTTTATCGTTACTTTGTACTACTCTCAGGCAGTCTTTAGAGAAGACATGCTTTGCCAAGACATTGAGGATCTTCAGAAACGTTCAATTATGTTAGCTATCTTTCTCGATAAATTTCTTAGAAATGTGTTGCAACTTAGTTAACTCAGATAATCACTTTTAGGCAAGTGAGCGTCAATGTGAGGAGTTGATCACGCAAGTACCAGAGTCGACTAGGCCTCTTCTTAGGCAAATTGAGGCAATGCGGGTGAAATGGGATTCTTATGGCTTTTTAGGCAGATATTCTGATGATGCACTTTTGGTTTTGATCTTACTGTCTTAGCTTACTTGTCTCAGGTGTAGGGAGTTGAAGTTGAATTTTATATGCTTTTTTGGTAACAGGAAACAACTTCAAGAAGGGCAGAATCTTGGGCAGCTGTTGAGAGGTCACTCAACTCTCGACTACAGGTTTGTAGAATGTTGTAGCAAGTCATAGTTTCAGACTTGAAAATGTGGTATTTATCTTGGTGAAAGAGATGAGGAGGTAGATGCACTAAGAAGTAAGCATTCTGCTGCTCTGGAGCTGATGGGTGAAAGAGATGAGGAGGTATTATATGCCTCCATTTTGGTTTGCCTTCAAGTGAATAATCAAACTAAGTGTGTTATAAACTGTGATCCAGTCATTGTCTATCATTCAACTCTTGGAAAAGTCGCTTAAAATTTAACAAGAGGCCATTACTGTTTATTTGGGTTAATAAGTTCATAATTTTCACAAATTCCGGTTTCAGTTTAAACTTCAAATGTTAACAATATAATCCCTATGCAATCTTGTTTCATGCTAAACACCTTTGTGTTGATAGTGGTATACTCTAAGCTACTCCTTTAGCATGTGTGATTAGTTGATCAAGTCAAACATTATCCTTTCCCCTTTCCTTATTTTCTAGTGTGTTTACACTTAGAATTGTGAAAATTGTCATATTTTGTATCTTCCTGATAATTATAAGTGGATGCCTACCTATCTGTAGCTGGAGGAACTTCAGGCGGATATTGTAGACTTAAAGGAGATGTACAGAGAGCAAGTAAACCTGCTTGTGAACAAGGTAAACATTTGGTTCTTTGTTTGTTAAAGTTTCTTCACTCTTCTTTTTTCTCGTATGGTATGATTATATGTTCCTTACGTCTACAGATACAGATAATGAGTTCAGCAGTTGGAGCGTAACCTCAATTATACTGCGCATCTAGCAGTTCATGATGTTCACGGTATATATAAGCTATATATTGTATGCTGGTAAATGCCGTTATTTCATGTTTTGAGATTTATTCTTTGTGCGCTGAAGTGTTAGGAAAGGGCATGGCGTGCCCTCTGGTTTAATGTTTTGTAATTTTTGGTGATGTCCTCTTGTTAAAGTTACTCATTGTATGTAATTCAGAGTAATTGTTGTATAGCTTGACTCTTGCTTAGTCAGTTTTTCCAGGTTATACACAGTTTAAAGAAACTAAGAGAGCCTTACCAAACAGTATCCATCCAACTGTAATATGTCAAAATGATACATTACAATGCACGTCTCTTTTTCTTTTTTGTTGGTAATAACATCCTACGCACTTTAAACTCATCCGTCTTGTATTTTCATTAATTTTTACATGATATTAAAGTATGTTATGACAAGGAAATTCTGGCCGTAGAATGTGATGATCAATTTAATCTAAAAATGATGTGAAAATTTTTTTAAAAAAATTATTTGAAATTGACCTCGATCCGTGCGTCCGACTGTTGTTACTACATTGTCCTTCCGACTAAAATGCGAATGACCACTCTTTAAAAAAAAATAAGACCAAATTTCACACACATTCTCGTGGGATTTGCATCTATCTCGTCATGTCAAAGTATTTAGCCAAAAAAATCGATTTAGGTATTCCACCCTTAGAAGAATGAGCAAAACACATTAATGGGTATTTAAATAATTACACAAAAACAAGTTTGACCTCCTTGATCGAGGTCTAAACAAACTCCGATAAAGTTAAAAATTTCACATAATACACATTATAACTAGGTTGACACATGAGTGTGTAATTTTTTTTCATTAGACTATTTCAATTTCATACATGTCTCAAAGTACCATATGACTACTAATGTTGTTTACTTTGTTTGTTTGATACAAGGAAACGCGAACCTTTGTGATATCAAATCAGAAACAAAACTTTATTTTGCGAATCCGAATGTAGAATGTGATGATCGAGTTAATCTAAGAATGCTATGAAAAATTCAAAAAATATTGACTTGAATTTGACCTCGATCAGTGCGTCTGACTGTTATGACCACAATGCCCTTATGACTAAAATGCGAATAAGTACTTTTAAAAAAAATAATTTGAGATAAAATTTCATACACACATTCTCGTGGATTTCATATCTACCTCACCATGTCAAATATTTTACAGAAAAAATGAACTCATGTACTCCCTCCATAGGAGAATGAACAAAGTACATGAATGGGTATATATACAAGTAATTTCTCAAGAAAAAGTTTGACCTCATTGACCGGGGTCTAAACGAAGTCCGACAAACCTATTTTTTTTCTTCACAAAATGTATAAAACAACTAGGTGGATGCATGAGTATGTTCTGATTTTTTATTAGACTATTTTAATTTCTCATATGTTTGAAAGTCACCATATGACTACTAATATTGTTTACTTTGTCTGTTAATTTGATTAAAATGTAAACCTTTATGATAATAAATCACAAATGGAAAATTATTTTGTAAATCCGACCGTTGGATGTGATGATCGAATTAGTTTAAGCACTCTGTAAAAAAATTAGAATTTTTCGACTTGAATTCGAATTACTGTTTAGACCTTAATGCCCTTATGACTAAAATGCGAGTAGTGCTCCATTAAAAAAACAATTTGAAATAAAATTTCATACATACATTCTCGTGGCGTTCATATCTACCTTACCATGCCAAAATATTTCACAAAAAAAATTAACTCAAGTACTACCTCCATGAGAGAATGAACTAAATACATGAATGAGCATTTAAGCCTTTTCATGACATTATTTGCATTATAACTATTGAGTAATCACATATTTGACCTGAACCGTCTATTTATTTCTGAAAAAATAATCTCTATTAATTAAGCCAAAATGACCTTTTACAATTACTTTTCAAAACTGAACGTTAAACATGCATAGCGATAACCCTTTAATTACCCTTGCTAATATACAAGTCGACATGCAGCAGAACTGATATAAAAAGGGCAAAAGAGTAAAGTAGATAACAAGAAACTGGAAACACGACACATATAGAAATATAACGAAGGAAAGAGAGGAGAGAGCATTGACGAATCCGGTTAACTGCAAAACTCTCAATCTAATCGGCAGTTATCTTTCTCCCCATCCAATTATAGTTATCACAGTTCTTTGCCATCCATCCCTTTGAATCAGGAGTAGAGGAAGTTACGTTCACTCCCTCTGCACCTTGAGAAAGCTGCTCGATTATATTTGTAGCTTTGCTAATAGTTTGTGCTTTGTCAATGTTGAATGATGATCTACACGCTTTTAGTGCTTTGTCAATGTTGAATGATGATCTACACGCTTTTAGTGTTTTGTATTCTTCTTCCTTATTCAGTTATCATCTTTTAGTTTTTGTGTATCTATGTGTGGAATTAGATATCACGAACAGACGGAGCAGTTCTTCTTCGCGGTTATCCAATGAAAACTGATTTGGAGGTTGTAGTCATTGTCGGTATCAACTGGGTGGTGTCCTCTTCCATAGAATTTTGTTATTTTATTACTCTTAAGTTAGTTCACTCTGATTTGCGTGATTTTCATTTTATTATTTGTTCTTTGTCAGTTGGACTTATGCAACGGAATATTGTTTGTTATTCATGTATGTGTGTGTGTGTTCATAATCGATTTTACACATTTGATCTGTACGTTTTTGTTATTAGTATTGATGCTTTTTAGTTTGGGAGGAGAATATAGGGAACAAAACTCATGGGAGGTTGTTCTTGAATATGGCTTCTTGTTATATATTATTTATATAAACATTTTTACAAATGATAAATTTAATAAAAACACTTAACTTTATCAAACCCTAAACCTTAACCTTAAAACCCTAACCCTAGTTTGAAAAAACGGAAGAAAAAAAAAAGCGGCGACTGCTCGCACGCCGCCGCGACTCTCGTCCTCGTCATTGCACTTCTTCTCGCACGCCACTGCGAATCTCCTCCTCGCCATCACTGCTCTTCTCTGAGCGTCGTGCCACACTTCGCAGCACCGCACTGCTGTTCCCTGTGCGCCGTGCCACACCTCGCACCACCGCATGCTCCTCACACCCCGTGAATCTCCTCCTCGCCATTCAATCCAGTTCTGCTATCTCGACTTGTGCTCGACCTCGAGTTCCCCACCTCCCCCTTGCACCATGGGCAATCGATTCGTGGCTGTCTTGAGCTTGGATTGCCGGATTCCGGCGAGTTTAGGGTTAAACCATTCCGAGGGTTGTTGTCCATGCAGACCCTGATGACCTCGGAAAGAGTGAGTTTGAAGCAATCTCTCTTCAATTTTCTCTCTTCTACCTATAGTAAGCGGTGAGATTGAGGTGCGCTGTAGATGGCTCAAATTTTCGTAGTAACACATGTGCAAGTTGTTTAGATTTTGGATCTTTTGGTTATTAGTTCGTGTTCACCCTTTCAGAGGAGTTAGATTAGTTCCTCTAATAATACTAGTGGATAAGTTTGGTAATATGATTATCACAGTGAGTATATTTATTAATATGGCCCGTCTAATCCTGTATGATCTGCGTATGTACACAGGTGGACATGAGCTTAGCAAGTCTACTGAAAATGGTGGTGGCAGGATAGCTTGTGGTAAGTTTAGTGCTTTACCTTGGGATATTTGTCATCGTTGCAGAGTTTCTTATGTTTTGGTCTGTTTGTCTACTTATACATATCTTCATGCTCTATCAAGTGCTTTATAAAGTGTATAGTGCCTTACTAATAATGTCTCTTCGGGTGTTTCTGTGCTGGACTACTTCACCAAGTATTCAGTAGATGATATGGCAGCTCAGGTGCTTGCTGATTCAGGCGACATCATGTCAGAGTGACTCGTAACACCCTGGTGTAACCGAAAGACATGGCTCTTCTATTGATGTGTAGGGAATTCCTGCTTGTTTTATTTCCGTCAGGTTTTGCTTTAATCAACAATGTTAGACTGCTACATCTTCCAGAAATTCTAAGTGTACAGTAATGGTGAAGACACCTCAAGATGACCCATCAATGGGTTTGTTTTGTAGGAATAGCGGTAGATTTCATAAGCTTTACATTTGTATCCAAGTAGATGAGCACTAGGCTACCCAAGTTGGCAGATAAGAACATGCCTTCACTTGAGGCAGTTTCTGGTCTTCAAACTTCTTTCAATTTTCTGGGAAACAATATGGCTGTTTTAATCAGTGACCACCTGATGACTGAAATTTGTGTGAACGGGTTTTTGGTTTTGATTTTCAAAATTTTATAATGAATTATGTGTATAGCAGTTACCAACTCTTTTCCATGCAGCTGACTGAGTTGAGAGCAATTTGGCTTCTCCTTGTGTTTGCAAGACGCATAATGATGCTACTTGCCTACTCGTAGTTGCTTCCAGTGATGCTTGGCTTACAAGTATAGTGACGCATATTGCTAGTTGAAATTTCATTTTACCTTCTTACACACCTCACTCTTACTATTTTTGAGAAGAACTGGAGGACTTGTACCAAGTTAGATTTTCAACTTACCAGTAGACTACAAATTATCAGATCTCCAGCTAGCGAAATAACAGATCTACAACTTACCCAATATACAAATTAACTGATCTCCATCAATCAAATAATATAAGGAGAATGCCATTTTTATCTTCACGAGAAGAAAATTAGTTTGCCAGCAAAGCTGCAAAGGAATATCAAATCTTTTTACAATTTTCCTCCAAGGAGACACATGTTTACTGCATATGTTACAAGTAGATTCTGGAAATAGGGTTTAACCTTCAAAATATTTATGATTAAACAAAGGAAAATATTTTAATAAGAAAATAATACAGATTCGTATCTGTTTATTCTTTTTAGTTACAGATGAGGCCAAAGAGGCCTAAGAAAGATAAAAACTAGACAACACCACTTCTAGTTCGCCTGGGGAAACTGCTCTCAGGCATACCAGCATAGTAGTTCTAAAGAGTATGAATAGGAGAGGCATCAAGGATAATCATGCCTAACTCATGATCCAAGCTAGCCTTGGCAAGTGCATCAACAGTACCATTACACTCTCTGAAGATATGTTGAATAGTGACCTCATACTGTTTTCTATTTTTTCTTGAATGAACTCTGAGTTGGGGTTCTTCCTCACTCAATTCAAAAATAAATAAATTATTGTACATTGTAGTAATTGTACATTGTAGTATTCAACAATTTTTATACAAGTACCAGCACATTCAGCAATGAAGGAAATATGTTTACAACTTTACGTCGGAAGAACTTAACTCTGATAAGGTGTTTTTTCATATTCTGAAATTTAAAGTAGCTGAAGCCATATCTAATTAGCAGCTTGTACAGGAATTCTAAATTAGCTGGTGCACAAATAGGAAAGAAACGGCAATACGGCAAATATCAGTATCCAATTTACTGCAACATTTGATGGTCCAACAAATGCATGTATGATGATACACTTAGTGTTAAATAATCTCTCTTTCCATTGCAGCAAGATGTAAGAATATAAAGAATATGAAAAACAATTTTTGAAAGCAGAATACCTCTCTGGTAGTACTCCATACTTGTTCCATACATAGAAGAACTCGCGGTGGGATGAGTTTGCAGCTGCAATGTCCCCAACAAGAACTTGCAAACATGTTTCATTAAATCCATTAGACTCGGGATCATTACACTTCAACCAGATTGTTCTATTCCACCTCTTAAAAACTAAAGATCAGAAAGTTCGTTATGAGGTCTGACAAGTATCAAGTACCATTATGACAGCTTTGAAATCCCTACCTGTAGGCCAGGCCAAAATGCTTGAAGGCTTGTAAGTTGCCAATAAGTTGCTTTTCCCATCCTCATATCAGCTTCATGATACCTAATCACAAAAAGAAGTTATAATCACTAAAAATATTGTGGCCTACTCAGCGCAGTTAAAACTTTTATCCATTTCTTTAGAGTTCCAATAGAAACATATGTGAGATATTGTATAAGACATGAAGTTAGTGTTGTACCATGGACCATGTCTAAAATATTTCTGCACAGCAATATAAGCAGATTGAAACATACTCCAAAACTCTTCTTTTCCGAAAAGAATGTGGGCCTTGTATAGATACTCATAAAATGAATCAACCCCTGATTGAAAGAAACAAAGCACAGAAACATCAGAAACTATGTATTTCACATGCAATCTGAAAGAGTTCAATAGTCTGTAATGAAGCATTAAACCATTGGCAGACTACACAATCAAATGCTGGCCACTTCCTATTACGGAACCACAATGAAGTACTTGACACAGTGACACATCCAGTGTATTGAAAACCTCGATTCCATGAATAAAATCTACCAGCCCCAATCCCAGAAGAGTACTCAATTCATTCTCCAGTTGATACATCCAGTGTAGTACCAAAAAAATTCAACGAACTCTGCATGCTCCATAGTTTACAAAGAGATTGTAATGCTATGGATTCATATTTGGGGTCTCTAGTTAATCGGGATAATGCTCCCATTTCCAGAATCAGAGAACCTAGAATCATGTGGAAATCAGAATTCAGAAAAGTTACACTTATTGATAACCTCACTCAATACTGCAAACAAAGCCACTCACAACACCCTGAAGTACTTGTTTCAGTAGTCTCATTCTCCACCACTCCTTACTGTCCACAGAATTTCACACTGATGCAGAGTCATATGTCCTTCTTACAAACAAAACCACCAGTCCATTTTCATATATTTTTGAAACTTGGAAGGTACATGCTTGAATTCTCCAAATTCCCCCAATGCACAATCGGTGAGCTGGGATGAGGAACAACCCATATTATCGATTTCATCACCTAACAAATTTACATCAAAAACTTCAATCAATCAATTTAAAATACCTGAATAGCCTTGTGCTGATGAGCTAAGACGGCACTATCCCGATGAAGCAAACAAATTTTTTCCAAAACTCGAAGCGCTAGCGAGAACTCGTAGTCCGTTGAAGGCTTCGCTCGACTCCGAAAATTGGATCCAAACTCCTCATGATCTCATCCTCCGCCGAGTGTTGAAAAAACATCAGCACCACTGTAAATCCAAACACACATTCACACATACTTCAAATAACTCAAATTCTAATTTTCAATTTTCGATTACCTTGGAGGTCTGGGAGAAGAGGTTGATGGTGGAGTTAGACTCGGCAACGGATCAGAGGATCTTGAGGAGAGAGCGGAGGAAGGAGAACTCGGCGCGGAGCTCTCGCAGGCCGAGGTCTCAGTAGCAACTCGCAAAAGAGTAGGACTTCATACTCAGAAAATTTGAATGTCATCCCATTTCGGTAACAAAGAACCAACTATTTTACTTCTTCTTTTTACACAACCTAAGCTGAAAGCCAAGCCGGGCGGCGGCTAAGCCTAACTAAGCCTGCTGCTCCCGCTACCAAGCCAAAGTGGCTCCAACGATATAATTTCTCCTCGGCGTCTTCGTCGGCATCGGCGACGAGGTCAGAGAGAGACGAAGAGAGGAGGAGGCCAGATGGAGATATATGAGAGAGATTTCCGGCAACGGATTCACGGAGGCCGAGGATAGAGAGTGCCCTGAGATTCTGAGAAGGATCCATCCACCTCACTGAAAAAGAAAAATTGACGGATACAAAGAGGCGACAAAGGTTTTCTGGTGGCGTAACGCGGTCGTCAGCCCCAGAGAGAGAGAGAGAGGGCGAGTTCCTTGACCAGGATGAGGATCAGGTGAGTTGAACTTATCCTAAGCTCGTTGACAATAGACTTTATTAACCAATTTAGTGCTACCACGTTTAACTTTCTAAAAAAGTTTGAGCATGGACCAATTGGCCGTGTATTTAAGACTAACTCAAGAGAGATCGAGAGATCGAGAAAGAGAGAGTCTAAAGTGTAAGGTATATGTTTTAGGTATATACTGTATAGGTGTATGGTGTCGGATGAGGTTTATGGTTTAGGGTATATGGTTTAGGGTTTAGGATATATAGTGTAGGGCTTAGAATACCAACATAACTCAAGAAAGATATGAACTCAAGTTAAGAAATGTACTAAAATAAGTTGGAAAGTATATCATCATTTGTTCATAAAGATATCATCACAGTATCATAAAAATACATTCGCAGTGTCATAAAGATACCATGAAAGTTTTATAAGGACATCATGACAGTGTTTTAAAGATATTATCTCAGTGTTATAAATATACCATCACAATATCATAAATATATCATTGTAGTATCATAAAGATACCATGAAAGTGTTATAAGGATACAACATAAAGATACCAACTCCAGTACATAAAAATACCAACTGTAGTTCATAAAGATACTAACTCAAGTTCGCAAAGATACCATGACTTATTTTTTGTTTTTTCCTTCATGACTCAACACAAACTCAATCAACAATAATATTATGCCGCATTCATGAGATACCATGATATTAAAGAGAGAAAGAGAGGATATAAGGTTTAGGATATATGATATATAATTTAAAGTTTAGGGCATATAATTTAAGGTACAGGGTATAAGCACCGACGGAGCTGTTATAATTTGGTGGTATATTATGGGCCATAAGTCTTAGTGTTCATATGAATATGAAGAAGCAGTCTTGCAACATTGTTTCTGTTCTATTCTATTCTTTGGGAGATATTCAAAAAGAAAAATCAACAACTGGATAAGTATGTTGGACAAAGGTGCAGATGCTACTAAATTAAGTAGTTCTTGTGACTGGAATAATGACTCTTCATTCATTTAGTGAGTGATCTGTTGTTGCCGTGTTGAGGTTTCTTTTGGTGGCTTAAAGGGTTTCTCTAAGCTAAGGGCCTTCTGATGACATTGGTTATTGCAATCCACAACGTACCAAAACGAATTGTTGTGATTCTGTGAGTATATATGGTTATAGTGCTTGCATCAAGAGGTCTCCAAGACATGGAGTATTATATATCCATATTACAGGTTTATCAAGAAAGAGCAAAAAAATTTGCCCCACCTAGAACCAATTCTTGGCTCCGTCACTAGGTATAAGGTTTAGGCTTTAGACTTTAGGCTTTAGACTTTAGAGTATAAAGTGTATGGTGTATATGATACCAATATAACACAAGAAAGATATGAACTCAAGTTCGGAAAAATACTAAAAAAAATTGGGACTTGGTACCTTTACATAATAGACTTAGTACCTTTATACAGTGAACTTGGTGCATTTACATAGTAGATTTGGTACCTTTACATAATAGACTATGTACCTTTACACTGTGGATTTGGTACCTTTACATCGTACGCTTGGTACCTTTACATAATGAACTTGGTATCTTTACAGACTAGAAAGAGTAACCTAGAAACTACACATGAATCTTTACCAACTGTTGATAAAAGTTGTTTACTTTCTATATAGGGTGTCGGGTGTAGGGTTTAGCGTATAAAGTTTAGGGTGTATGGTATATGGTATATGGTTTAGGGTTTAGGGTTTAAGATATAGGATTTAGGATATAGGGTATAAGATTTAGGGTTTATGGATAGAGTGTAGGGTGTAGGGTGTATGATACCAACATAATACAAGAAAGATATAAACTCAAGTTCGGAAAGATACTAAAACAAGTTGGGAGATATACCAGCATTGTTCATAAAGATACCATCTATCGTTTATAAAGATACCATTAAGAGTCGACAACGGGCCGGGCCAGGACGTCCAAATCCAAGCCCATTGGGATTGGGCCAGGCTTCAACACAATTTTACTAAAATTCGGGCCGGGCTAGGTTGGGTTTTTCCAAAAAATTTAAGTCCGTGGGAGACCCACGGACTGGGCCTTAACATGATTTTTGGGCGGGGCTGGGCTAAGTCCATAGTGCCGGGCCTATTAGGCCTTTTATATTTAATACCATAAAAATATGAAGATTAAAAAAAATTACAGTTTCTTTTTTATTCAACTCTTCGAGTGAGACTATGAAAAAAAAACCTCTTCAAATGAGACTTTATTGCTACTATAATAATCGACTTTTTTGGAGAAATAAGGAAATATGATAGAAGTCATAGAACGTACACTGCACTATTGTAAAAAAAAAATACTATAAGATTAAATTTCTATTGTAATACTAACATTATAATTAGTTAATTAAGTATCAGTATACTTAATTAATTCTAAGACTATAATTCATTAATTATAAATTATAAATTCTTGAGTGTTTAATTAGTTGATATATAATCACTATTATGTGGCTTTTGCCCCTTATTTTTGTTGTTGTTGTAATGTATGACTTTAAAGTATAATGTATAATTGTACATATAACAAATTGTTTATATATAATATATTTGTTCATGGACTTGTCGGACCGACCTCGACGGCCTAGGTGGTCTTTTGATGAACCGGAATTTTCTTGGCATATGGGGTTTGGGACCTCGGCCTAAGCCTGACCTTATGTCCATCGGGCAAGGTTTTTCGGGCCTAAATTCGGGCTGGGCTTGGGCCTAATGGGCCACGTGCTGCCCACAGACTTTTCGGGCCTATGAGCCAAATGGTGACCCCTAAATACCATGAAATGGTCATAAAGGTACCATAACAGTGTCATATAGATACCATGATAGCATTTTAAATATATCATCACAGTGTTATAAAGATACCATGAAAGTATTATAATGATACAACATAAGGATACCATGACAGTGTTTTAAAGATATCATCTCAGTGTTACAAATATATCGTCACGGTGCCATAAAGATACCATCGCGGTGTCATAAAGATACCATTTCAGTTGCAAATATACCATCGCAGTATCTTAAAGATATCATCGCAGTGTCATAAAGATAGCATCGTAGTGTCATAAAAATCCTATGTATGTTTTCTAAGTATATCACTCATATTTAGTAATATATACCATTCACTAAATTTACTATTACTGTTGTAGGAGAAAAGTATGTAAACTATAAAACTGTTACTCTTTCATTAATAAAATGACTTAAATACAGGCTGATACAATATATTACAATAAATGTCCCGATATAATAGGGATTCTCTATATCTATCTAATCAATATCCGTATCTAAGTAGGACAAGACACACACCAGGAATTATAGAGAATTAATCTCCTTAAACACTCCCCCTTGTGTCGATGGCCTCAAGAATGATGCATGACTTATTGTCTCACTAAAAATCTCGCCAAGCAAACAAAAACCTCATGGGTAAAATAAAAGCTTGATATAAGGGAAAAATAGTACAACGCATCAACTATAAAAGCTACTACATATGACATAGACTTCCCCTGATGTCTACATAAATTAATGTAACTTACCCTGACTGTAAACTCAGTCATGGAGTTCAGATAACCTGCGCATGCCAATGCGTCTCACATGTTTCAAAAATGTAAATTTAGGTAATGACTTGGTAAAAAAGTCTGCAGCATTATTAACGGAACCAATCTGGTTCACTTGGATATTCAACAGCCATGTTGCTGCTGATTAAAGAAGAACTTCGACGATATATGTTTTGTATTGTCACCCTTAATGTAACCCAACTTCATTTGTTCAATGCATGCTGCATTATCCTCATAGATGTAAGTGGCAGAAGTAACAGTAGATGGTAATCCACTAGACTCTTGAATATGACCTATGACTGACCTAAGCCAGACACATTCTCTAACAACTTCATGTAAAGCAATAATTTCAGAATGATTCGAGGAAGTAGCAACAATGGTTTGCTTTATTGATCTCCAAGAGATCGATGTGTTTCCCATAGTGAAAACATAACCAGTCTGTGAATGATCTTTGTGTGGGCGAGAGAGGTACCCAGCATTAGCAAATCCAACCAACACATTATCTGGTGTCTCGGAATAGGGGATTGCATGAAAACTGTTCGAAGTAGGAAAATTTTTTGATGGGTCGAGAGAATCCCTTAACGGGTCGAAAGAATCACTCTGGTCGATCCAAGGTGAAAAATTCGATGGGTCGAGGCCATGGCTCGACGAGTCGAAGGATCCCTTTGAGTTATCACAGTTTATTGCATTCGACCGGTCGAAATGCCCAGAACTTGAATGTTGCGATTCAACTATCCTTTGACCAGGATTTTCATGCTTCTCTCTGTATTCTTTGTAAGGGAAGATTAAGTCCATGTCAATGGAACCTTTCAAGTACCTGGAGATTTGTTTTACTCCATTCCAATGACGTTGCGTAGGTGCAGAGCTAAATCTGGCCAACAAGTTCACTGAGAAGGCAATATCTAGACGTGTGCACTGAGCTAAATACAACAAAACTCCAATAACACTAAGATATGGAATTTTAGCTCTCAAGATCTCCTTATCATCTAATAGCGGACGAAACGGATCTTTCTTGGGGTCTAGACTGTGAACAACTATTTGTATGCTAACAGGGTGTGCTTTATCCATGTTAAATCGCCCGAGCATCTTTTGGACATAATCAGACTGGTGAATAAAAATTCTACCAACTTGATGTTCCATCTCTAATCCGAGATAAAATCGAGTCCTACCAAGGTCTTTAATCTTAAACTCAGATTTTAAGTAGCTAACCGTCTCATTGATTTCATTAAGAGTTCTGATGATGTTCATAATCATCAACATAGACTACTACTATAGCAAAACCTGAACTTGTTCTTTTAATGAACAGGAACGAGCATAAGTCATCATTTTTGTATCCATTCCCAATCAAGTAGTCACTAAGACGTGTATACCACATCCTACCGGATTGCTTCAATCCATATAGTGAACGTCTCGATTTGATAACATGAGCACTCCGTGGTTTAGAGTTACTTGATTTGGGTATAGCAATGTCATCTAGCACTCTCATGTATATCTCTGAATCAAGATTTCCATAGAGATATGCAGTAACCACATCCATAAGCTGCATGTTAAGCTTTTCGGACACTACCAAGTTTGTCAGGTAGCGGAAGGTGATGATGTCCATAACAAGAGAATATGTCTCCTCATAATCAATTCCAGGGCGCTGAGAGAAACCCTACACTACAAGCCTAGCTTTACAACGCAAGACCTCATTCTTCTCAATACGCTTCCGAACAAAAACCCATTTATGTCCAACTGGCTTAACATTCGGTGGGCATAGCATAACCAGACCGGAAACTTGCCTTTTATTCAGAGAGTCTAGTTCAACCTCGATTGCTACCTTCCATTTTGGTCAACCTTCTCTACGTTGACATTCAACAACAGGGGTTCCACTTCATCGTCGTCAATAATCTCCGAAGCGATGGAATAAGCAAACACATCATCAACTAACATGGAAGATCTATCCATAAGAACACGCGCATCATTTGTTCTAAGTGAGATTTCTTTGTTCTCTGACATCACAAGAGGTTCTGGAGCGTCCCCCAGACTTGCCAATTGTGATTCAAAGACATAACTGTAGTCAGAGACAATCTTATGTGAAGGATTCACAATCTTGATGATGAATGGATCTTTTTGTGCCTTGATGACCTGCCTTTTAACCAGCGGCTCATTAGTGGATTTTCTTGGGCTCCCCCTTTTCTTGGTGGGAGCCGAGGCCGATGCAACACCTTCCACATGAGCAAGAGGAACGCTTCCTTGCCCAGTGTTTCCACTAACGAATCCCTTTTTCGGGATTTCCAACCTTGCAGGGACATTTGCAGTAGGTATATCCGATCTCGTCACTTTAGTGATATTAGAAAATTAGTCAGGCATAGAGTCTGCTACTTGCTGGAAGATCAAGTATTCTTCGCACTTCCGTCTCACTTTGAGACGTGCGAGGATCATAAAGAGATACAGTGGGATTAAACCACGTCAATTCTTGACGTTCTACTGGAATAGAAACATTTCTATCTCCCCTAGCGGCGAGAAATATGTCTCTTCAAAGTGACAATCTGCAAACCTAGCAGTAAAGAGATCTCCTATCGAGGTTCAAGATAGCAGACTATCGTTGGAGATTCATAACCAACATAAATGCATAATCTTCTTTGAGGACCCATTTTAGTGCGTTGTGGAGGTGCAATTGGAACATAAACCGCGCAACCAAAAATGCGCAAATGTAAAACATCAGTCTCATATCTAGTTACCAACTGGTACGCATTGAATGGTTGGCAGGCTACGGGTCGAAAACGAAGAAGCATTGCTGCATGTAACACTATATATCTCCACGCAGAGTCTGATAATTTTGTATGCATTTCCAAAGCTCTAGACACAAGCATTAACTGCTTGATATGAGCCTCCACTAAACCGTTCTAAGAATGAACATGAGGAACGAGATGTTCAACTTCAATCCCAAGAGACATGCAGTAATCATCAAAAGATTTGGATATAAACTCTCCTGCATTATCCAATTAAATAGACTTGATTGGATGATCCAAGTGGTGATCCCAGAGCTTAATGATTTGAGCCAGGAGTTTTGCAAGCACGGCATTTCTTGTGGAAATCTAAGCAACGTGTGACCATCACGTTGATGATCTATCAAAACCATGAAATATTTAAATGGCTCGCATTCAGATTTGATAGGTCCACAAATATCACCTTGGATCTTTTGAAAGAATGGAATATTGTCATTATTATCAACAACAAAAGAAGAACGTGTTTGTAACTTTACTAAAGAACAAGCTTTGCAAAACGAGTGATGTCCATCAGAGATTGCAACATAAGAATCTAGTGGGATAACGCACAATGCCGCAGCAGTATTTTTTCGGGATGGTATTGCCCTCGTCTTGGAGACCAAGCCAGGATTGAGAGGAGTAGTTTCATTCTCACCATCTAAACCGATGGAAATAGGTATTCCCACATTTTTTTTCTCTAAATAATGGATGACCATAAGTATTTTTTTTAAAGATTTTGATCATCATATCACGACCTAGATGTCGTAGTCAAAAATGCCAAAGCTTGTATGAGTCATAATCACACGTAGTAGTGTGAGTCACGCCATTAGATTCAATGATCCAAACTGTAGTTATATACAAACCACTACAAATAGCTAGAAACTTTTCTAGAATGCGCTTGCAGCCACATTCAACAGAGGTTATGCACAATAGTTCTTTCACATTCTCACAATAAGTTTCCAAGTGAAAACCGTTGGCACGAATATCCTTAAAACTTAGCAAGGTTCGATTGGCCTTTGGCGCATATAAGGCATCAGTGATATAATTTTTTGTACCATGGGGCAGCAGAAACTCTGCATAACCACGCCTTTTTATAACGGACGCTGCACCAATCATGGTTGTCACTGAGGATTTGTATAGAAAAATATCTGGAAATAGTTGCCTATTCCCGGATTGGTATGGGTAGTACCACTATCTACTAGATACTTAATTTCGCCTTGAAACATCTACAAAATCAATGTAAATAAGTAAATTTTTGTACTAAAGACCAAGCGTACACTTCAAGTATACACTTAAAGATTTGAATAAGAGTGTGACACTTGTTGAGTGCTGATATGACATGACATAAATCGATGTATAAACAACATCTGGTACTGAAATCCAGTTTGGTAAAAAAAAATTCAATATTTTCCAATAAAACCGATGTATAAACACATCTAAAAACATCACATTTGGGTAACATCTTCGACGGGTCAAAGAAAATCCAAAATAAGATGTCGATTTTCCGATACTGATTTTCGACGGGTCAAGTGATATTTTTGATGGGTCAAAATAGTGTCTAGGGGTTGTTAGAACAATAATTATGTGCATATTACGCTACTAACTTTATGCTTATTGCTTGTTTTCTATGAATAAAACATTGTTCTTATGACGTTTCCTGTTCTTGCTAGGAAATGTAGAGTTGGCTAGAAAATGCATTAAATATGAAGAATTAGATACTTATTGGAGAAGACATATATTTCTGAGGTCAAAAGAGAATTTGGAGCAACTTTGGGAAAATGACGAAATAACTTCACCGGAGGTCGCCGGAAGTTGCCCGGAATCCGCTGGAATTTGCCACAGCCGGCCGGCCCACCTTGGCAGGCCCAATCACATGGAGTCCAGCCCAATGGAGGCCCATTGAACCCATCTATGATTACCAATTTGATTTGGAGAGAAAGAGAAGAAGTTGGACTGCATGATGTCACCATTTTGGAGCTTAGCCTTCCATAGCCTAAAATAGTGGATCACGATCTCCTAATTCAAAGTTAACCTTTAGATCTTCCATCTTACCCTATTTTATATCATCTAATGGTCCATATTTGCCTCCCCATTCAGCCCAAATTCGAGCTCCCCTTGGCATCCATATACAACTCACCTCATTTCTTAGTTTTTCATAGTTTTAGTCTCTCTCTAAGGTCTTCATCCATATCTATACCTAATAGCCATCTCATCCACCTCTCAAATACCTATTAGCACCACAAAAAATCTTGAAAACCTCTATCACCACCATCATACTTCCATCTACACCATCTTCTCCTAAGCCTACGGTGGGTGACTCAAGTTCTTGGAGCATAGAAGCATATTTGGAGCAAGAAGGGAAGGAGGGCTTGAAGAGCTTGGAGCTTTTGGGACTCTTTGGTTATCTCTTCTCCTATTTGTCTCTAATTTATGTATCTATGGTTAGTGAGTAGTTGTCTTTTGGAAGGTTGGGACTTAGCCCTAGCCCTAGCCAATTTGATATACATACAACTATGTTTTGAGTTATGGATTTGAATTTGGTTTAATATATTACATGTTGTGACTGAGTTTGATATCTTGTGATGTGATTGTGGTATGTTTGCATATTTGGGCTTGATTCAATGTTTTCATATTCATGTCTTGGCCATGACTAAGTTGAGATGTGTTTAAGGAAGCTAAACATGAACCTAAGTGAATTAGTCACTCACCTGAGGAAGATAAGCATGTAAACATAACTTAGGTCTACACTTAAGAGGATAAGCCTAAGGTTTGGTTTCCATTGGGCTTGAGCATGGACAGAAGCCTTCTTAAAGTCCGAATGATTCAAGGAGCTTCGGTCATGCTTACATTGATTCAAATGGGCTTTGTAACTACTCGTTACTTCTTCTAATTCATGTTCTAAATGATGTGGATTAGGAAAGTTATTAGAACCTACTTTAGTGTTCTCTAATAGGAACTTAAGAAGGAAAGTCATTCACATTCATCATACGTGATCACATATTGAACTCATTAGGCATGTGGTATGATTAAGATACGATTCGTAATTGAGTTACATTCTAGTTTCGATTTGCTTTATATTTGAATGTTGGGCTGAACACTTCTAGTACTCTAATGGCCTAGGAGATTCGGTTCACAACCAATGGTGATTCCTAAAGATCACAAATTGGACAAGTACGTGTGAATCGAGCTAAACTCATAGCTTGGACATTGTTCGTACATTGAGTTGGCTAGTGGTGATGCCTCTAGCTAACCAAACATTTCCTTTGATTTTATTTACTTATGTTTTCACTTTATTTAGTTAGTTAATCAACCAATCAACTCGTATAATCACTCACCGTAATTGCATCATCCCTCTCAATGCTAAGTCTCCAAAGGACTTGGTAGTGTGAGATACACTTTTACATTTTATCTCCTTTTAGTGTCAAGTATTGTCTAATGAGCCGTAGTCTTTGTGATTTTCACTCCCAGATAAGGAATCTAAGTGCTTAATTCTCGTGGGTTCGACACTCGATTTCCTTTTCTATACTATTACTTGTCTCTGTATATTTGTGGGTGAAGATCATTCTTGCTCTTATGAGTTAGCCAATAGATTACTAAGTGTGGGGGTATAAATCTTCCAACAGGGGCATACATTCGACGGGTCATGCTAGTTTTCGACGTGTCAGATACAACCTAAAACCGATATCGATTTTTCGATATCTACTTTTGACAGGTCGAGATCAATTTTTGACGGGTCGAAATTGGACATAGTCGGAGACAGAAGCAAACATTCGACGGTTCGAGCTAAATATTCGACGAGTCAAAATTGGACATAGTCCAAGGAAGACGCAAAAATTCGACGGGTCGAGGAAAAACTTGACTGGTCAAAAATTGTGAAAACCGATATGGAGTGGAACATTCGATGGGTCGAGGAAAATCTCGACGGGTCAAAAAATGTCCTGAGATAAAAAAAACTGCATTTTTTGTGTCTCGTCTTTACTGTATCATTATGTCATTATGCCATATACAATTGTAAATATTGAACCATACATAAGAATTGTATGAAAATAGAACATTCTTAACACTTTCATATACCGAAAAATAGAGAAATATTCATTGCTGCCAATAAAAATACATCATAGATGTTCTTAATAAAAAAACAAGACAAGCGTCTTAATAAATTTGACCGAAAAGTAAGCAAAAAACAAAACCAAAACTTGAAAAATTACAGAGACAACATCTTTTACATAGGCTTAATCAAAGTCCGAGGTAGCAAAATCTTTCCCCTTGTCTTCTGCAAGAACAAGATTGGTGTCAACCTCCATTTCTAAATCATCAGCATAATTCGACTCTTGAACCAAATATTGCTTGTGCCTCTTGTAGATCTTCTGGATTTCTCTACTAGCACGGCACTGTTTATGCATATTCTTAGTAGAACCACATTTGAAACAAACGTATCTTCCAGAATGTTGAGACTGTTGATCATCAGAAATTGAACCAGACTGGTCCTTGTTGAAGTCGGCATTCTGATCTCTATTCCAAGTCAGATTACGGTTGCGGCCTTGGCCACGCCCACGCCCTCCTCTACCCCCATGTGGAGCATTTCCTTCATGAGTATAAGGTTCTAAATGAGCAACCTTCTTATTTTTTTGGGCCTTTCCTCTAGTTTGGTAACTCTTAAGCTTTTTAGTACCAGCCGGTCTTGAGTTATTATTTAGAATGATCTCATGATGCCTTTCTTTTTTCGTAAGGCTATTGATAAGATCACTAAAGGCAATAATCCTCATTTGTTCGTACTGAAGCTGGTACTGATGAGCGAGAATACTCATGGATGTTGGGAATGTTTGTAACGCCCTCTCAATCATGCCATTCTCAGATTTTTTCACCCCACAAAAACTCAACTTTGACTGTAGATCTAGCATGGCTTGATTAAACTCTTGAATTTTGGGAAAATTCACAAGTCCAGTGTTCTCCCATCTTGCAGTAAATTAAGGAAGTTATGCATCATACACGTTGTTGAAGCGCTGCTTCAAGACGTCCCACAATACCATGGGATCTGTTTTGTTTAAATAATGCTTCTTGGAAGTTGGATGAACATGGCGCCTCAAAAACATGAGGGCTTGAGCTTTTGATTCTTCAGTGGGAGGCAGGAGATTCGTTCCAGGCCCAAAGGGTTTGATTGTGTTAGTCAATCTCTTTTCGATGAATGTAGTTTCCACATCTGAGACCCAACGGTGGTACTCTTTGCCTTGAAGGTCAAGGATGTCGAATTTCGGCCTAGCTGGCTCATTCAAACTCATCTACAAAAATAAACGGAGACGTTTTTATCACTAACGATCAAAAACTATGATCACAAAAACTTTCAAGTTTTATTGAATAAGAACGTGATCCATGATAAATGGTCACAAAATCGATAACAAACGGTGGCAAAAAATCATACCCAGCTACCGTGACTAACTATCACATAGGATTGATTTCGCTTTTCTTTTCTAAACCATGACTTCCCCAGGACCATCACTTATACTCTATGGATATGGGTCCATAGGAACTAGGGTAAACATGTAATATAAAATAACTCATATTACAATTATCATCAACTTAGATGTAAGGTTTTGCGCTAAGTAAGTTTGATCCTAGATCTAGAGATCGATGGTTTAAAAAAGTTTACCTCGATGGGTGTTGTGTTTAGTATGACCGGTACACTTGTTGATGGATTTGATGTTGAAGCTCGTTTGAAACGATTATTCAGAAGTCGAGCAATCTTGACGACGTAGGGAGATTTAAGGAGCTTGTGCTTGTGTGAGGAGCGCCGGAAATGAGAGAGGCTAACGGTGGTGGTCGGCGGTGACTAGGTCTGTCAGCGATGAAGGTCTTTTGTGAAGGTTAGGTTTTTTCTTCTTCTTCATTGTGATGGCTATCAACCCAGAGAGTTACTGATAATGTGTTGCAGGAGAAAAGTATGTAGACTGTAAAACTGCTACTCTTTCATTGATAGAATGTCTTAAATACAGTCTGATACAATCTGTTACAATAAATGTCCCAATATAATAGGGATTCTCTACATCTATCTAATCAATATCCGTATCTAAGTAGGATAAGACACACACCGGGAATTATAGAGAATTAATCTCCTTAAACAAAAACTATATTTACAGTTTGTTAGTTATGGTCAAAATTATAATTAATGACAAAATAAATAAAAAGATGAAAATTGCAAAAAATTGCAAAACTTCCTCGTCTTATACACATGTAACCCGTCTACAATAACTTTCAGCCAGTTTTGTTACTCTTTTTTTCCAACTCTCACTCTAATAAAATAATAAAATAAAAATCATTACACATGTATAGCATATGCGAGTCAACCAAACCAGAATATTTTTACCTTAATATCCTTTAAACATTAGGACAGACTTTAGATTATCCCCCTTAACTTTGACTCAGACATCATGTTAGTCCATTTTATTTCAAAGTTGAATATTTTGCCCTTAATCTTTACAATTGACATCAGTCTTACCCATTCGTTAATTTTCAATTCAATTTTACCGTTAAGTGGTGACATGGCAATTGCCACGTCAGCAAGTAAGTCACACTGCTATAAATTCATATTTGATCTTTTAATTATTATTTCAATTTTTTTTATTTTCTGTTCTCCATTTTTCATTTTTAACCGTCTCATTTTTGTTTTTATTTTTTCTTTCTCTTACAACCCCATGATTGACTACAATATCATTAAAAAAAAGGTAAAATCCAAAAACATAAATAAAAAAAGAAAAATGTAAAAAAAAGAAGAGAAAAGAGTAAGTTGCTAGAGAAAGAAAAAAAGAAGATAAAGATAAAAAAATTCAACTAAAAAATTAGACAATTAAAAAACTAGAAATAATTACGATCTTGTCTTTTTTTTTCTCTCACAATTCTACGACTAATTACAATCTCGTATTTTTTTCTTACATATTGTATTATTCTTATATTTTTTTATTTTCTTTTTATGAGAGTTCAAATTGAAAAAATAAACATAAAATTATGCATGGATCAGATATATCATGGCGAATTCTTCAGAAAAAATTGTGTCTTTCACAATGGAATACTACAAAAATAAAAATGTGACAATCAATTGCAACTCAATGAAATTTTTTTTGGGGGGCTCTTTAGGGGTCCTAGGCACAGACCTAGTTTGTCTGTGTTTAGGGTCATAACTTCTGTAAGTGGTTTTCAATTTTTTATTTTACTGAAAACGTAAATTGCTATAATAACTGTCACTAAAACAATATAAAAACTTAAATTTCACACACCCATAGGGTGTGCATTTTTCTAGTATATATATATATCCCTTCAAGAAAAATGTGTGTGTATATATATATATATATATATATATTCTATATTTAAAGAAACTCATGTTGTCAAACAAAACTAACTTTTTTTAACCCTCCGCTATCAAAATAGTTTAGATGAGTTTTAATTTAAAATGATAAAGTTGTAATTTTTGAAAATAAAAAATAATTAAAAAAAAGAAGAAGGAAAAAGTCGAATATAACACTTAACGTTTGAAGCATAACCACTTCTCTCATCCGTACTTCCCGCAAATGTCTTTCTTTATTTGGACACTGATAAGCTCAAACGTAGAGTACGTTCCCTACGTTTGACTCTAACACCATTTCACTATGTGCGAATCTGTCCTCTTCTTTCTAATATTAATTATTTATTAAATAAAGTAACTGTTTTAATTTCTCTCACACTCAAACTCGATCAAAATAGTGTCTTTCTATCTCAAATTTGACTAAAGCCAACATCATCCACACTTTTCTCTCCTCTCTTCTGGACTATTATGATTTATGAAAACATATTTATTTTCTTGCTTAGAGAACCTCGATCTCAATTTTGATCTCTCTCTAGTCGGCACCCTTAACCAGTCAAGTCCATTGCTTCTCTGTGCACAAACTTATCGACCCAATTACCCAATACTCTTCCAGCAACTACATTGACAAACTTGTTGAGAAAGCTCACGAGTTTGTTCTCTATGATTATATATCGAAATTGGTTTATTTTGATGGTGCTTTGGCTTTGAACATATAGTTCTCAAAAGACAAATATGGATTGGGTATTGCTAAGAATCTAAGCTTGAAGACAAATTGAGCAGCGTAGGAAACATTTGAGAAGAGATCAGAATGGATCGGAGAAGAAAAGCAAGGGTAAATTGGAAAAACAAAGTCACCTTGTGTTTGAGTTTAAATGGGTCTAATAAATAATTAGATATTAGAAAAAAAAAGACAGCTTGACACATGGCAAAAGGGTGTTAGACTCAAACGCACATTATGTTTGAGCTTATCACTGCCCTCTTTATTTTTATTTTTTCAGTTTCTTATTTATTTAATCATTTTATATACATAATAATTTTTAGAAAATCAGTTTTAAGAAAATAATTTATATGCAACACATGGGTGTCGATGGCTAGCATAAATTATATATATATATATATATATACACGATTTTTGTTTCACATCACATGCATAGCATGTGTAAATGGGTTAATATCTATATTATACACTGTTTTAAAAATCGCCGCCTAGGTGCTAGGTGGCCACCAATTGTTGAATTTTGTATTAAATTGAGCAAAAATTTGTTTTCTCTTTTTAGGCAGTCAATTTTTTTTAATTTTTTTTTAAAAGTTTTTTAATTTTTTAATTTTTTTTATGGTTCTAGGCGGGTCAATATTTTTTTTTTCAAAAATATAAAAAATTTAAATTTAGGGACCTAACCCTAAATTCCCAAATTAACTCGCGACACAGTGCCTCTGAAGTCTTGCCTTGTGACAATCAATCCCGACTAAATAAGCTTGATCTCCTCACTTTGCAACATTTCATTATGTTATGGTTTTGCATTATGTAGATAGATGGATTGTAAATACTATAAAATCTTAACATTGTGTCATGTAACTTATAATAAACACTCTATTGTATATTTTTTATTTAGTTATTGTGACTATAATTATGTCTAATTTGACTTTATAAGGATCTTTATTATTATTATTATTATATATCAATTAATATATATTTAATACAAACTGCCTAAAATCCGATTAATTTCCGTCTAACCGCTAGAGGTACTCTCACCATCTAGAGCCGCCTAGCGATTTCTTGATACTATATATAAGGAAACACCCCTTTGTCAACCCTCTAGCAGTAAAAAAAATTTGATAAGAAAAATTATGTAAGGATACAAGTGTAATTACAAAAATATTGGAAAAAATGTATAGAATTATTTTAAATTTACGATACCTCAATTTTTGCTCATTTTAAATATTTATACCTCAACTTTACAAAATATTATAACCATATCTCAACTTTTGACCTCAACCCAAAAATCATATCTACTGTTATTTATTCCGTTAATTCTTATGTCACTCTTATGTCATTGAAAGAGTGACATAAGAATTAACGGTATAAGACAGAATAAATAACGGTATGTATAATTTTTGGGTTGAAATCAACAGTTGAAGTATAATTTTAATATTTTATAAAATTAAAATATGAATATTTAAAATGAGCGAAACTTAAAATACTGTTTAATAAAATTTCCCTCCGCCTTAACAGCCACAGAAGAGGAGTCGAGGAAACAAGAAGGATAACGGAGGCTGGTATGGATGAATACAGAGAAAACCTCAATAAGACCATCTCCAACAGCTTCCCCAAAAATTTCTCCAAAATGGGGAAGCAAAAGCTATATTCTTCAAATTATTTTTACTCCAACTCCAACAGCTTCCCCATTTTGAAGAATCTTGCATTTATTTTTGCTCTCCAAAAATTTGCCGAATGCTGCAAATATGGGGAAGCCTCCCTTTTTTTTCTCCTCCTTCCCTATTTTGGGGAATGGGATGGGGAATCTGTTGGACCAAAAAAAGCCTAAAATTCTCCAAAAGTGAGAATACCAATAAAATGAGGAACCTGTTGGAGATGCTCTAAGACTCGTCTAGGAAAACCTCTCACAAAGATTGATCACACTACTAGAGCAGCTAGATTAAGTATCTTGCACAGAGAAATAAGAAAAGAAAGAAAGAGAGGCCATGTTGGAACAAGGAAACCACAGAAGAGATTCAGATGTGCAACTTTCCACTGTTTCTGAAATGAGAAGTATAAGATGACTCGGCAATGGTTCTTCAGCAATAGTTCACATGACCCATTAGTTATGGTTGACGATAATGTATCCCCGAAGCGAATAAAACATATGCACACACGATGCAACATTCCTAAAGTTGATTCAGCTGCCACAAACTGGTTAAACCGTTAAAGTGACAAAATCTCAACTCTGAAAGAATAAAGATGTCACCGAATAGCACACCAGCTGACAATCCATGATCATCCACAAACGACACTAGACAAGATCCTTCATATTACAAACAGGTGTCACACAGCACTCCAATCCTCCATTTGGTTTGCTCAACATAACCCTCCAAAGACCATTTCGGATCAACAGATCAATCACAGATCTCTTCTACATCACTACTTTAAGCTAATTATAACTACTCATCCAACATACAAGCCAAGCAAACGAAGCATAATTAAATCTCGACAACTTCTGTGAGCGATGCACCTACAGCTATGGATATTGTTAGCAAGCTTCACTTGCTATCCACCTGAGTACCTTAATTTGTATTCAGAAGTGATAATAACAAGGGTGGCAGGAAGTCTGCTTTCCAGAATTATCTGTCCATATCTAAGCTGCTGTACAGATTTTGACTATCTCACTGGGAATGCAAAAGCTTCACAGGTATCTGTCTATCTTCACGCTGCATACCAATCCATCAATTAGTTTCTAAGACACCAAAAGACAAGCAAAAATAGTATATCACAATAAATAAGGTAATAGAGGTCCAATGGTTTCAAAAGAAGTTTATGAGATTATAACTTCGACTCCAGCAGACAATATTTTATAGGGCTTGAACACTAATTATGAAATCATGAATGGACATCCTCTTTTTGCAGACAATGACTACAGCAAGACTCCCACAACCGTATCTACAACGGGACATAAACATTAGAAAATGAAGCCACTAGACTACATAATATGAAAAATTAATGATGAAAGAAAATATTCCTCGAACAACAGTGCAAACGAACCAATATCAACAGAAATAGTTGACAGAATATAATTAAACTAATATACATATAGAAGAGCCTGCGTTCTACAGGAGACTTTTTTCTCAAACAAAATGTAATGTTTCATATCGACATGCAAAAAGTTGAGGATAGGTAGCAAACGACATTACCTTATGATGGTCTATACCTACTCCAACGTCTCCCAAGTCTGATTCTTTTGTTTTTTCGTGAGCCTCAGGCTCAGAGGATACACCATTCTCTATATGGTTTGGTTCCACAGCAGAATTTTGAGCGGATAATTTGTCCTCATTCGCAAAACTTACAGTTTCAGTTCTTTCGCAAATCACTTCTGTTACTTCTATGACTTTATCTACCACTACAACACTATCATCTACTGCCCCTTCACGGACTTGATCAGATGGCAATGATTCATCGTGCTCCTCTTCAACTTGTGTCTGGGTTGATACAAAGCTGAAACAATATGCACAAATACAGAGTTTAAAGTTGGACAAACAATCAATAATTATCAATCATCAAGATACCACCAAGTTTAGTTGACAAGAGTTTTACCGATGGGTAATGACATGTTCTGTTGAATCCACAGTGTCACCATGGTGCCTCATTTTCTTACTGTTCTGCATAGTCTCAAGTACTGAATCAGAACAGTCACCAGAAGAACATTCCTCAACTCTTCTTTTCCTTCCTCCCTGGACAACTTGTTTAGTAATTAAAGGGGTACACCTTTCACCGGCAGATTGAGAATCATGTGTTGACTCGTTTTCAGCATCATTTGTTGATTTCATATTCTCACCAACAGGCACTTCAACTATCACCTTTGGCTCGCCAAAAGCATTTTGCCTCCTGCTGAAAATTTGAGAGTTGCCATTTCCCATGTACCTGTCCCCATCATATTTACTTGATGTCTCTAACAGTTCAGTTCTTGACAAGCTTGAATTTTTTTTAGAAGTCAGAGGACTTTCTTCATATGTAATTTGTTGCTTCTCAGGAGATTGTTTGAAAACCAATTCTTTGCACCGTTTCAACCACGCAAAACGAGCAGAACTGGGAGGAGAAAATCCTGCTTTTACTATAGATTGGGTGCTCATTTTGGTAACATTTACTTCATCATGTGAATTGTGGTCACCTTCTCGTACCGATGTTGCCTGCTTCAAATGTCTCAAAGAAGTTTTCGGCTTGCCAGACACTGAATCAGATTGTTGCATCTCACCCTCTAAAGCAGCCTTCAAACTCTCCAATTCCTTCAAATGTTCAACTTGACTCTGAATCTCTTCTCTATCTGTATGCAATAATTCTCTCTGCTTCTTCAGCTTCTCCCTCTGAACCCTTAGTTCCTCAATTGAATTATTTAGCTCAGCCCATTCCTGATTCCTTCGCTCACGATCCAGATTAATCTCCATTCTCTGAGTTTCAAGTCTTTTCCTTTCCAAAGCAACCAGTTCCATCTCTTTTGAAGCTTTTTCATTTAGAGAGCTGATATACTCAAGCTGACTTTTGTTTTCTTGCTCAAACACCAACTCCTTTTCCTTCAAAGAACATTCTAATTCTTCATGTTTTTTATCAATACAGTTCTCCAACTCCCTCCTCCGCATGTCAATTTCCAGCAAGAAATCTGCACGTTCTTGCTGCATCTTGCTGAACAACTCAGAACGCTCACGGGCCATGTAATTCATGAAGTCTTGCCGCTCAATAACAAGTAATTCAGTATCACGTTTGTACTGATCTTGCATTTCATTCTTCTCCTGCTTTAGATTATCATGCTCTTCTTTGATAAACTTGGAGAACAACAACCTTTCCTCTGCTACATGCTCCGCTTCCTTCCACAGCACTTCCCTCTTGTCATCAAGTGATTCCCACTCAGATTCAAACTTGGCGTTTTCCACAGCCAATTTTTCAGCCTCAGACATCAGCTCTTGCTTTTGAGCTCTGACTAAATCAATCTCTTCCTTGAGTTTCATCTCGAGATCTGAAAGCTCACTTGTTTCAGTTTTCAAAACCTCGAAGTCCTCTCTGGAACTATCAAGTTGTCTCTTTTTCTCTTCAAGTGAATCTAAGGAGTTCTGCAGCTCTACCTTCAATTTAATAATTTCTTCTTTTTCTTTCTGCAAAACAGCATTATTCTGCTCAAACTCCTTCTCAGCAGCTCTCAAAGTTTTTTCTCTCTCCTCAACATGATTTGACATCTCTGACAAATCTTTCTCCCTCTCCACCAATGACCTAGACCGAACTTCCAAGTCATGTTCCCTTTCCTGCAATAGGTCCTTTCGTTGATTAAGATCCACCTCCTTCAACTCCCAAGCCCGTCTTCTGGCTTCAAGTTCAGCTTCACACAGTTTGCGCTTCTCCTCCACCTCTGCGTCAAATTCAGACTTCTTCTTGTTCAACACAAATTCTTGACTTGCAACCACTTTCTTAATCTCAACCTGAATCAGACAAATGAAGAATGAGGATGAAAAAGGATTAAATAGTTACTTGCCAGACAATAGCCAAAATGATACAGCCTAACAGAACTGAAGAAAATAAACCACAATATGGCCAAGAATGATGACTGACCAAACTAAAAACTCACAGATTCCTTGCTGGATAATTTTTCCTGGAAAACAAGAAGCTCTTTTTCCTTTTTGTCCAACGAAGCTTCTTTTCTATTTAAAGCCTGCAAAGACAATTTTTTTAAAAAAAAATCAAACCACATTAGTCCAGCATTTAACAAGGAAAATAACAAACATTCACATTTACAGAAGTTTTTTTTAAAAAAATATGAACCTCTTGTCTATTAGTAAGGGAAGTCTCAGTCAGCTCTAGATTAAACTTCTGATCATTTAGGGCTTTACGCTCCTCTTCAATATTCAGTTTTAGGTCTTCCAACTCTTTTTCGAGTCGATTTAGTTCCTCAGATCGACCAAAAATAAAATCCTCCCTTTGGTTAAGCAGAGCTTGAGCATCCAGTAACCTATCTTGTTCTTGCTGGAGAGACTTCTGCCTTTCACTTAAAGATTGTCTCTCAAGGCTCATCTCCTTTTCTTTTTCATCACAGCTGCAATTAAATGAAATAATTCAGCAACCATCAGCTTCAAGCCAATAAACCACCATTTCATGTATGGAAATACATTGGGGCCTTCTTGGGGAAAGTCCCAAGAAGGAATAACATGAAATCCAAGCAAATGATGCTGTTGGGATACCCTGATACCACACCCATAGAAGTGCTCATGGGAATAGATGTTATCAGTGGGATTTTCATTTTCCTCTAGCCTATATCCTTAGGTGAAGCAGAGATTACGTCCAACACGAACATAGCACAAACTGAGAAAAATAAGCAACACTTAAAATAAAAATAGAATACTTACTCAGTCTTGAAAGATAGAATGTTCCTCCTAAGATCATCCTCATGGGCTTCAACTTCTAGCATCTTTCTTTCAGCAACACGGTGATAGCGAGAAGCTTCTGCTTGCAAAGATTCAGCAAGGACCAGTTTTCTTTCAGCTTCAATGAATTTCTTCTGAGCATCCTTCACCATACTACGTGCTTCAGCCAATTTAGTCTCAGCAGCAACCTTTGTTTCAGCAGATTCTGCACGCATCTCGTGCATCGACTTCTCGATCTGCACAAAAACCCGCGTAAAAATATGATGACATGCAAGGAGAAGTGTGTTTTCATTAACGAGCTTCAATTCATCAACTTACACTTGCTATACACTCGTCCTTGACTCCAACTGCCTTCTTCAGTCTCTCCTCTCGTTTCCTTGCTTCGGCCAACGCAGATGCATGTGCAGCTTGATCACGGTTATACATAAGTTCAGCTGTCTCTGAAGAGGCTTTAAGTTGCTCATACTCAGAATCCAACCTCTTCTTTTCCAATATGATCAGACCCATTTGGTTTTGGTGGTCGTAAAGCTAAATCAAGCGAAATTGGTTAGCAACAAAGTAGAACACCCTCATAGCAATATATGAATCAACTACTCCAAGTTGTCCCATTGTAGCTAAATAAGTGAATAAATATGAACATCACCAATAGAAAGGTTATACTACCCAAGTAAAAACAAGAGCATAAGATCAGAGGATTTACAAACGGTTGTAACTCCATCGACTGGAAAATCTGAAATGTTGAGAATGTAGATTCAAAGAAGCTGAAACCTCTCCGTTTGTTATAATGTATTTTATAAAACAAGTTGAAATTGATGAAACAAATCATCGATGAAACCTATGCTCTTATGCTGTTTCTTATTCAAGATCAAAGAAAGCTTAATATATACATATATAACTGAATATCCTAGCAATGCACTTCCCTTTTCTATTCGATAAGTTGGCAACAATCAAGCCTCATTCCGAGTAATAAATATATCTATAACACATCATACCTACAACAATTGCCACATAAATAAATGTAAAAAAGAAAAAAATACAAACACAACAGAAAACACAATAATAAGAAGTTCTTGTATCAAAACGCACAATTAAACCAGTACAGTTGCATCTAACTCATTACATCTACTACGCACATATCATTGCTTTCGGAAAATCAGAACCCGAATTATATCACTTTTCTTCTTAAGCAAGAAGTTCATTCAAGAAATTACATTACCTAAATGTGAAAAAAATAAAATATGTAAAATTCAAAATTGCAGAGAGAGAGAGAGAGAGTTACCTCAAGTTCAAGCTTAGCAATATACTTTATGAGCTCAGCCTTGTCCCTACGCTTAATGGAGTCCTCATCGAAGCCAGCGTCTTTGAGACGCTTCCAGATCGCTTCGTCGCTGACGGGACTCTGCAAGATTCTCGACCCCGGAGCTATCGACAGAGCTCTCCTCGCCGACCGCGGACTAGCCATTTTTCAAAACGACAAGTCGTATCCGCCGCAAGCGAAACCCTAGATTCCCCTCTTTCTTTTTCTCCGGTGGAAACTTTACCAAATTCGAAACACTACTACTAATGATCTAAAATACTCTCGCGGCTTCTTCTTTTCTTTTTCGCTCTCACTCTCGCTTTTTCTGGCGTCACCGAAGAGCGAAGAGAGAGACTTGTGCTTTTGGCTCGTCCCTCCTCGTCGAGTCTTGGTTTGGCTCCACCACTCTGGCCTGCTTGGACTGAGTTGGCTGTGAGATTTTGGTGTTTTCCAACGCGATACGAGAGAGCGACGTCGTTTTGAAAGCGGTGTGGGTAAAACGTGCGGGGTTTTTAATTTTTTAAAGATAAATTAAGCCGCCTTTTTATTCTTGGAGATAGTGACTTCATATCTCAGTCTTGCGGTAGAAGCTGCACGTCGTTAATATAGACCCGGGTTTGGGCCGTATTGATTATTGGGTCGGATCTGAACTAGGACTGGGCTGAGTCCATAACTCTTGTAGAACAGTACGAGTATGGCACTCAAACTTGCAGGAATGCTTTTGAGGTGTGAAGTTCATCCGAGACTTATCAAGAATAGGTTGAAATGCATTATGTCCGTATAATCTAAACCTGACTTTCTAACTAACTCGACTATCTGTGGGGGTTGCTGCAACAAGGGAGATGTGCTCGATTAAGTAGGTTTTTGGTCTTACGCCAACAAACTAATTAATTAGTTCTTGTTTTTGTTCTACAGAGATGTCCACAATAGAAATGGAAACACTGGAGTGGCTAGTCCATGCATGGGAACGATAAGAAAGCTATTGAGTATTGCAACCTTGCTAATGCATTTCAAACTAGGACATGACCATACAAGTTTGAACTAAAGCGACATGGCAAGTTACACTTCATCAGCAGCACCAATTCAGAGCCTTGTAAAGGCACAAACTTAGCAGTTTGTGTTGAAAGTTTTCCACTATACTTCAAATGCATACTGGCAATAGAAACAAGCCTAAAGATATTGCTTCTTAAATAAAAGATAGCTTTTGAGCTGATTTTACAAAACTAATAAAACATATGTGCCGAATTGTCCTACTTCATGGTTGATGCATAGAAAAAGTTCATTTTGTTCCAGGTAACAGTTGAGCAGATTGACTGAGAATGTACAGTATGTTATAGAATGACTTCTACAAGTCAGATAGCTGCTTTCTTTTCTTGATAGAAGTTATTTAACCAGCCTTGTATCAGCTTAATCTCACTTGCCCTTTGCTGTACCAACCATTCAGGATCGTCTTTAGTAGAAAATCGCAAATCTATGTGATGAGCACCTGATACACAACAACAGGAAATTAACAGCTATCAGTAGCAAGCTGCTGGCTAGGGCGTGGTTAGCTGATATAAGCTTAAGCAGCATCTAAAGGCTCTATCCAGTTATTTTCAATGGAAAAAAACCAGCTCCATCTAGTGAAATACTTGAGCAAAAATAATTACATAAAAGAGCTGAAATCACACAACCTAAGAGTTCAAATGAATTATAGTGAACTAATCTAAACCCACAGTAGGTCTACGATCGATTTGTGTCACTAAGAGAACCCTTAGGTAGTTACGTATAAGAATGAAGAAGCAAGTACGTGTGTCATGAAATATCATTTGTTCAAACATATATATGACTTAAAAAGTAACTAACATAATTCAGATGTACCTTCTTCAGTGACGAGAGCAACAATAGACTCGGATATATTCTGGAGAACACTGCAATTATATTTCTCACAACTATTAGGACTTATATGATGAAACTTTGACGACACTCATTGAATATGATAGAACACAATACTTACCTGCCACCACTCCATGGATCCAATAAGCCGTTGGAGAAGATGATATTACTTCCAAACATTTTCAAAGTGGCCATAATATCCTTCAAGTTTAACAGCCAATAACATCAGTTTATAGTTTTTCAGAAAATAAAAATAAAAGCTATGGTATGATCATCTCTACACTATTGAACGGGCAGATAGCTAAGGGTACAGCAACAACCCATACTGTTCAGAGAGCAGATGAGCACTCCTGCAAACCTCAAAGATCAAAGACTACCTCTGAAGCAAATATATTAGAAAGTTCAATCAACTACGAAGTATTAACAATGACTTTTCAGAGTCGAGATTTGTAGAGGATTGTATTAGTAACAAATGTGAGATCAATAAGATTATAACACTAGCATGTAGGAAATCATACTTCCTCCCATATTGAACGTGAAAATTATTGATCGACTATTACTGCATGTTCATTAACTGCAATACTAGTACGTACATAGTGGAAACCTAGATTATCCAGAGTTCATAACTCCTTATTTACCGTGGGCATCCAATCATCAAATGAGGGTGCTTAGAGAATTAGATGGCATAGGAGTAACTATAAGATGTTACCATATGCTAAGGAAGAGAAAACAAGATCATTCACTCAACCAACATACCTAGAGATTGAGTTATATCAGTGAAATAAAATTGTACTATGAAGTGGAAACAATAAAGAAATAATAGTTGATCATTCTCTTACATGTCCACCGAACTCTGTTGTTATCCATGCAGGCCTTGGTTTCGCATTGAATTCCTTCCAGCACCATTCTTGTAAAGAGGAGAAATTAAAATCATATGTTGGAAACATGCTCTTATCCCAGCTACTAGACATTGGCATAACCATTTCTGTGCAAGCCTGTATGAAACGAACGAAACAAATGATGGCAACAGGTGCATTCAACTTGTAAAATGTTCTACAAAGTAAAATTTGAGTTCTGAGGACAGTCACTATTTTGATTAAAAGAGATGATACATAACAGTACTGCAAATAAACCTGCCAATTCCAACCATCTGTGCCAACATCAGAACCATCTTCCAGCTCAAAGCATTCAGCTTTTCCAGTGTAATTGTAGTATACACTTATGCCCTCAAATATGCGCTCAAATGTGCTAGTCCCATCTGGACAACCATCAATCTTTTTGCATACCTACAGCAGGAACTAAATAACTACTTCGATTTACAGTAAAGGTAAACAGATAAGGCGTATCTTGCTTAACTGAAATTCAGATAGATGAAGAAAACACAGCAACGAGATTAAAGACAAAAGAAAAACAAGAGTTAATAAGATTATTAGCATCTATGCTAGTGTGTGCAAGGAACCACCTAACCTCTCTTATTGGGTGTCCAGGCAAAGGCATTATAAATTCCGAACCATATGGGTAGTTCACCATTGCCAAATAACTATAGGCCGAATCCAACCAATCTGCAAGATCTTCTGTCTTCTTTAATTCTCTGTCAAATGGTTTTAATCAGCTGAAGACAGTATCTAAAGAAAAATATTGAAGTGCAAACAAAACCATCACCCCTCTGAAATCAACAGGTAATATACATCATATGGTATGAATTCCGTACCCACATAAACGAAAAGTTTTTGTCAGCTGAAGCAGGCCATTCTTTTTCTGGCCCTCGGTTATCAACGCATCCCACGACTCTTTTATGGTGTCAAAGCAGCTGGTACTCTCACGCTGCCAATATCGGATCCAGTCAAACACGAAAACATAATCGCAATGTAGGAAATCCCACCACAACAACAATTCAACAAACATACACCTTAAAATCATTGGAGACAATGTCATAAAACGTCTCAGTGGGCACAATATCTTCAAACTGAAGAATTGGCGCTGAAGAAGCAAGTGCACCAATCGCAATGTGAGGATACTTGAGCCTCATCCACGCTGCCAACACTGTTTTGCAAAATCAAAATGACAAAAGTTACCACTCAACAAATTCCGATCATTTCCCAAATTTCACTAAAACCAATGGAATCAAATTTACATACTTCCGCCATAAGAACCACCAAAGAGCACCACAGGGCATCCCTCCGCCGACATATTCCGTTTCAGCTCAGTGATCAACACAGCGAAATCGGCCAAGGCTTGTTCGGCAGTAAGAAACGACATCGTACTCGCATTCTTGTACGCCACGTCCTTACTCCCGTATGGCATCGATTCTCCATAGTAACGATGCTGTCGATTTCACTAACCACCTTAAAAAACCGAAGTCGGGTACTTTTGTTTTTCTTTGTTTCATTAAATTTCTCGACAACTGAAACAAAACAAAAAGAAGAGAGGACTTACTTCGGGAAAGAGGACCATGGCGCCGAAGCGAGGCGCGAGTTGCCAGACGAAGCCGGTGTTTTGGGCGAACCATACGATGTCGCCCTCGTTGCCGCAGTAGAGGAAGATTGGGCCTTGGCGTTGTGGGCCGACCCAGTAATCGGTGTTGACGAGGTACCGCTGTTGGAACTTGTGGGTTTCGGAGAAGCTGAAGTGGTCGAGGTCCTGGGCGAAGTATCGGGTTTCGTATTTGATTTGAGATATATTGGGGGTGGAAGAAAGCGAGAACTTTCCGAGGAAGCGTGGATTGGATGCGAGGGATGAAGATGCGACTGTGGTGATGATGAAAATGATGAGATGAGGAAGACAGAGATTGTAGATTTTGAGTTTGAGTTTGAGTTTGAGTTTGAGTTTGGCCATGCCTGAGGTTTGAGGCGTCTCGGTTGCAGCGTCGGAACTCGAAAGTCAGCTGAGAATGGAGTTCTTGCGACTGCAGAAAGCTTTGTAGATTGAAATCATAGAATTCCAACTTCCATCTGATTTTAACTTTCTTGTTTTTGTGGTGGGTTGAATTAGTCGTGGGCTTATGACATTGTAGAACAAAAATGTCATTTGGGCCTCAGGAAATTGGTCTGCATACATATTGGCAACAACTCATTTGGGTTTCTGGGAAGAACTCGTGGATTCTTTATGTTTCATTGCTGAGGTACTGAAAATGCCATTTGGGCTTCAGGAAATAGGTCTGCATACCAAACCATTTGATCCGAATCCACCCCTTATAGTTAGCAAATTTCATTCTGCAATAATGATCGAGAGAATTGTGTCTCAATACTGACAAAATATAATGGGTTGCAGTAGTGGATAATTCTTGGTTGCTCGACCATCGACAACAACTCATGTTCACGCCCACCGAAGAGGTGACATGTGTACTCCACTCCTTTAATTGTATCATTTTCCTCTTTGAACTTGTCGAGTGGTTGAGTTTTTTTTTGAGATGGTGTTAAAATTCATTGGATGATAACAACAATACAGAGTTTCACCGGATTACCCGGCTTGATAAAAGGAAATCTCATTATATCACTGTTGTGAAACACAGTTTGATTTTACCTAGGCAAACAAACCAGAGTAGCATTGGACTAAAACAATTCGGGTGCACCACTCTTTAACTGTCTAGGCACCATCTCTAGGCAACCACACTTGCTTGCATTCTCTGGATCTTCCACTTGAACAGTTCTGAATTGGCAATGCGTCGGATTAGTCCTATCTTGAATCGGCCTTTCTTTTTCACCAATGAGCGGTTGTAGCTCGCCCTCCCAAACCAGGTAATGTGACGAGCCCCATCATGCCACCATTTCCAAGCACAAAGGAGACGCTTGAAATAGCTCCAGCGTCCCATCCATCTAGTGTCCTTGAAGCTTCGGACACCACACCTGCAATAAACCCAACCTGCTCCGGAACCCAAACTGCGGTCCAGGAACTCGAACGTCCAAGTCGCTGTCGTCGGCGCGTAAGCTTGAAACTCTAGCAGGTGCACCAAAGTCATCAGTCGGTGTCATGACATAAGAATTTGGTACATCTGGCATGGTCACATCTGGCTCTGATCCTTGCACCGTTGGACCATTTGGTCCTAATACAAAATTGCCTTATGCAAGTTCCACCTAAGAAAATCCATCAAAGTCAGTGGGGTTCCTCACCAAGGTAGGCTTCCCCGGTGTTACCATCGTGTCCACTTTCTTTTCCTCCTTATCCATCTCCATCCGCATCCCAACAGAAGGATCATGCCCGTATGTAAATGGTGTCGGCATGATACCATCATATCGGCCCCTTGACTGCCCAGAATCCCATTAAGACCAACCTTTATTCACCATGCCTGTACCTAGGCGCTCTGTCATCGCCCAACCTCCCCTGCTAACTGAAGCAGCCACATTAGATGTCGAGATGGACTACATCTCACATCCTTTCTCGCCATGAGCAAAACATCCACAATCCACACATAATCATTTAACTATTTCATAATGCAAAGCAACAGTCACAAAATGATCCACAGATAAAGGAACCCGGTACCTTGCCACCAATGGCCGATCTAGGTTCACCTCCACAAGAATCTGCATTTGCGACCTATGGTAAAGAATGTGTTGATCGAATTCCATGTAGTCTCCTAGAACATTGCTAATATGGTGACACCATCTCTTTTGAAAAATTGGGATTAGTTGAGTCCGTCACTGACACTACTGACCCCTAGGTTTGGCCTCGACATGTATGTGGCATCATAGGATCCGAAAGACCGTCGAAAGCCTCAGCCATCATTGTAGCTGCCTGAAAAAACCACGGCCCACCTCCGGTCACATTCCGATCAGAATTTGCAAATGAAGCGAGCAGAGGCTATATGCATAACGATAATTTAGCCCGATCCATCGGCATCTTGCCATAGCCCGGATAACCGAATACGAAATGATTGTAACTTTGCTGTTGCAATCGGTTTGAGAGAGAAGACACACCTACAAAGAATCGGTCGTCTTCATCAATGTCATCATCACCGCAAGTCAGGTAAACCTCCTCCATTGTTTTCGGCGTCAACAAAAGAGTCGGCCTTGATTTGCAACTAGGCTTGGGGTCACCAGCGAACAACATGGAAAACATGTAGGGGTATAAGGTTGTAGAGGTTGAGAAGAGGAACAAGAATATGAACTCAGAATGGAGATTGAATGGGTTGATAGGTGTAGATCGAAGAAATAAGTTGTCAGCGGCTAGGTTTTCTTTGGAGAACTTTTCACTAACAAAGAGAAGAAGAGAGAATCTCGATGCACTAATACGCGTTACAAAAGAAGATCCTTAAACTTTACCTGTCGTAAATAACTTTCAATTGATCGATGTACGTACACCTTTTATATTTAATGAATATTTTATTAATTTAATTGATATTTAATATTTAATTTATAATTCAGAAAAAAAAAATTAACAACTTAGACAACGAACAAACAATAATTCGTCACCTAGGTTCAATCACTAAGACAACAACACATTCTTTGCCTAGGTGGTATACTTTAGACGATGAATAAGTGTTCGTCATCTAAGTACTACTTAGACGATGAACACTTATTCATCATCTAAGTGATTGACCTATATTCCTACTTAGACGACGAACACTTATTCATCGTCTAAGTGATTGACCTATATTCCTCGTCTAAGTGGTAATACTTAGACAACAAAGGTTGTTGTTTGTCGTCTAACATGAATGTAAGACGACGAATAATGTCGTTGTTTATATCAAAAAATTTCGTCGTCTAAGTACAAAGGTGACAAAACCTTATTTGTCGCCTAAGTAGCACTTTAGATGACAAGAAACAAAATTTCTTCGTCGTCTAGGTACTTAGGCGATGAAAAAGATCACTTAGGCGATGAAATTTCTTCATCGTCTAAGAGCGTTTATCTGGTAGTGATGAATGACAAGGTCTTGGTTCATGTCGTGGTGGAAAAATGAATCGACCGCGACATAGAGAGTCTAGGGGATGCAATCTCATGGAAGATTACGTTATCGAACGACCCAATTTCTACGCGCAAGAATTTCGGCGGAGGTACCGAATGAGCAAAGACTGATTCACCATTTTCATGACAGATCTCTGCAACCACAACCAATCTTAGCATCAAAAAGTAGACGCCACTGGAATGCCTCGGCTTCTTCCCTAACAAAAGATGACCGATGCTCTATGAATGCTGGCGTACGGGGAAGCCGCGAATTAGTGTACTGAAATTACATAGATGGGGGAATCGACTACCCTGGAATGTATGAAGGAGTTTTTCCGCCAAGTGGTTGACCTCTATGGTCCAAGATACCTCCGCACTCCAACACCAAAAGAGCTCATGTGACTCCTAAATAAAGGTCAACGTCGAGGCTTTCCATGTATGATTGGAATCATAGATTGCATGCATTGGGAATGGAAGAACTGTCCAACCGCTCATCAAGGGGCATACTCAGGGCGAAATGGTTGCCTCACTATTACCTAGAGGCGGTGGCCTCATATGATACGTGGATATGGCATAGTTTCTTCGGTTGTCCTGGAGCTAAAAATGACATCAATGTGCTCCACCAATCAGATGTGTTCGACGAGATCCTTGCTGGAAGTCTACGAAGAGAGGTACTCCAACGCTTATTATATGTCTGACAGAATATCCAAGGTACTCTACATTAGTCAAAACAATTTCTAATACTCAGATGCCGTAGGATAAACTCTTCACAAAGAAACAAGAGGCATACCAGAAAGATGTGGAGAGATGCTTTGGCATCTTGCAATCTCGTTGAGCAATTATTCGTCATAGTTATACATTACACCACAAATTGGTAATCACATCCATCATGTTAGCTTGCAGCATATTGCATAACATGATTGTTGAGGAAGAGTACGTGGAGGATGAGGAGAATGAAGAAGAAAACATGTAAAACTCATTGAGAGCTTTCCAGGTTTATGATGGGCCGGTGGATGCACAAGGGAATCAAATTTCTTTTGTGCTAATGAGAAGAGATGGACATCAACAGTTTCACGACCGTGTTGCTGATCTTGAATCTGTTTATATCGATACAGAGCTCCAGAAGGACTTGGTGAAGCACAACTGGAGGTTGGAAACCGGTGAAATACTCTAAATATTGGATTAGGGATTATATACGGGTTGTTGATTATGGATTATGTGATTGATTATGAAATTTGATTATTGATTATGGATTATGGATTATGTGATTTTGTGTAATATATAATCAATAAACATATTCGTTACTTATGGATTATATATGGATTATTATTATATTTGGTTAGATTGGTTATTAATATATAATCAATAAACACATATTGTCTATGGTAGTTTTGATTGTGATTTTGATATGGTTTAGGGTTTTGGATGTGTTGTGGTTTTAATTTTGTGATGAAGTTATGGATGATTGTGATTTTGTGTGTTTAGGATGATTATGGATGATTGAGGGTACTGTTTAGATTTGTTAATGTTGTCATATGGTTAAGTAGGAATGATAATTGCAGATTATATGTATTTGTGTGATTTATGGGTGGTTTTTAATTGTAGGCATCATAAATTTGTTTGGCAAAGGGAAGAGGGGATCTCATAAAGGAAACAGGTCTAGTGCCGACAGTTCCGGGTCCACTTCTATGAACAACCTCCATGCAACATTTTGCGGCCCTCAGTTGAGCTCTCTACACCGTCAACTACTTCAGCAGACGCCACAACATGATGTAGTGGCCCACCCTCATTGACCACACAACACGAGACAGCTCTTCAATGAAGACGATCCCCCCATGCCCTCAACGGCAGGCTCTATGGGTCTCGCGCCTTTGGGTGCCCGTATGCCTTCCATTACCCGGCATGCGCCTTCTCCTTCTACGGCTCAAGCCCATTGTACCTATCATGCTGGTGCTTCAAGTACCTCGTCGTCGGGGGTAATAAATGAACCTCTAGCTATCCTCTTCATGCCTTCGAGCGTACCTGCCTTGCCTGATGTCAATGATCAAGGAAAGCCTATTCCAGGAGACCTCCATTACATCCGGCCACCTGCAAGAAGTATATGTCTATGTGCCGTTTGATAAACATCTTTTTAGTGCGAGGTTAATGAACATATCGACGTCAGAATCGGGTAAATACCTTGGTTATTTAAATTTAACTTATTAATAATTTTTATATTAAATTGGGTGATCCTATTTTAATATTTTTACTTTGTCTTATGTGACAGACGCCGGAGGCAACAAAAAAAAGACCAGAGGATGCGTAACTGACAAGCAACTTAAGAAGGACGTGAAGGATAGTGGGCCACTGGTCATAGAGACGAACCTTTATGGATCGGTGAAGTTGGGGAAGAAGGTGGTACAGAGGTACTCTTGCCAAGTAGGAAGTATCATACGGGACAGAGTCCCTGTTCTATAGGGAGAGTGGTCCTGTGTGCCACAAGAAGTGAAGAACATGATGAACAACGCTATGTCGGTGAGTTAGTTAGATATTCATTATGTATGTCTACCTATATTAATTAAGTCCTAATATATATTACCATAAATGGGTACATTGTAGGTGTGGTTCCATGTTGCGGAGCACCTTATATATATAATATATATATTGAGATATTATGTTGATCTTGTGTAGTCACTTTCTAACATTTGTATTGCATATATAGGTACAAGGAGTGGAAAACTGAGCTGTGCTCGCACTGGTGGATGCATGGCAATAGACTTTCGGGTACCCCCCTCGAGTTTATGTATTGGGAGTACGAGTGGCAGTGGCTTCTAATCCACTTCAACAACCGACAATTTGAGGTATATACGTAACATTATATTTGTGTTTACTTGTATCCTATTTGACGAAATTAGTTTCCTAACATTTTTTTAATTATGTATGTTTATCCACGAAGGCCATTTCTAAAATAAACACGGCAAACCGGGAAAAAAACACGAGTAACCATCATGCCGGTTCTAGATCCTTTGCGAATTATATGGACGAGGTAGCCAACCAACACTCTGTAGTCAACCGGTTCGCGTATACGCTCAAAGATATTGTAAGTCTTATGCCCTTATAACTTAACATAATTGCTTATATATATATATATTTTCTAACTCTCTTTTTATGTATGTTTGCTAATATGTTATTTTTTTCCTTGTCAATTAGGCGAGAGTGCGGGAGATGACTGATGAGGTGTTGACTCAGATAGTGAAGGAGCGATGGCCTGAGACCCAAGATGAGGACCTTCCCCAAGCCATCTCTCAGATTGATCAATCTGATGTAACGGTTGGGGTGAGGATCATGGCTAACGCTTCCCCCCCAAGAGGGAGTAATTACTACTGCAGGGGTCTAGGATAGCTCGATAATGGGGTATTATAGAAGACGCTCAGTTTCGCATGCAAGTCGGGATCTTCCAAGGCTTCTTAGCTACAGGAGCAACTGCAAAGGCAGGTAATGGAGCATCAAAGATAGCATGAAGAGACTGAGAGATGGATTGCTGCCCAGCAAGCTCAGATGGAGGAGATGCAAGTTCAAATGGCTTCTCATTTCCAGGAAATGAATGCACAACTACGGGAGCAAGGACTCTAGGTCCCGGCCCCACCTTGTTTCCATCTGTCCAGCGCCCCTTCGATGCTCCACATCTTCAAGAGGATCAGGAAGATGATGGTAGTACCCCTTATATTTTCTAGAACATAGATTTGGATAACCCTTAGTTTATGTGTTTTCCGGGACAAGTAGGATGTATCATACGCTTAAGTTCATTATTAATTTATGTTTGTTGGTGAATAATGTGTTTTATTTTTATTTTATGTGTTGTTGGCTATTGTAGAAATAAAATTGTGGAATTGGCAGGTTCTGGAAATAGAAATCCAGAATCTATAGTTTTTTCTTCTTCAGAAATTAGTACTTTAGCCAACTACTTTAGTCAAAGTCATCGGCCAAAGTGCTCACATAAACCGACAAGTTTCATACAATAGCCGACGAGTTGCATACTATAGCCGACGACAATAAAAAACAATAGCTGACGATGATCTTTCAAAGTCGTCTCTTAGGTTCTACAAGAACCACCTTCTGTTGTTGCCATTATCGACATCAACTATGGCAAATGCAATTGGATACAATCCTGAAAAAAAAATTTAAAGATAATTGTATAATTAATACTGAAATGCAATGCATAAAACAAAGACAACTACCTAGACAGTTATCAAGTCATCTATCCATGAATTAACCTATGAACTCCTATTTTTATATATACATTACCTTAATCCGCATCTTTTGAAGAGGCGCCCATGATCTGTCATTTGTATTTGTTCTTCAGAAAACTTGCATCAACAAACATCATGGGTATATAGTTTTGGAATCCTTGCATGCAAGCATCAAATGACACAGAAAGACATTGAAACCTTTGTGTTTCCGGATCAACAACGACAAAAAAAATTTGAGACAGGATTTGTTTTCATTAATTTATTTTTGGAACCAAAGAAAGTTTGTATATGATTGGGCTTCGTTTCCATGCAATGAAGTCATTTCTAATTCCTGGTCATACCACACCATCTTGTAAGGGACTTTTAGGCCACAAGTCTCTCTAATTTCTATTTGAAGGCCTTGGCTCTCTTATTAGGATTAACGCGGAGTTTTCCTTAACAATTGAGCTAAGAATTAAAGAATTAGAAGATTTAAATATTCAACTACAGAAAACAATTGACAGAAAGGAAAAACTCTTGAGACAGATAGTTTAACAGGTAGGTTGACAAGCATCATTTCTTATGTTAGAAACTAACAGACTCATATCTGACAATAGAAGATCTCATCATCTCACTTGTTTGGAGCCACACCTTGTCTTTGCATGTATGCTTATTGTTGATTTTAGTGATATAAAATGATCCATTCGTCCGATATAGATTTGTCTGCATAGACTATTGGCATTTATTACACCCTTTGTATTTGCAACGTACACTTACACGTGTCGGCTCCTTCTTCATATATATAAACTTGAATCCGCTTTCAATTGAGTACTTTCTGAGCTTTAGATTGAATTCATTGACACCACCTAAGAATTTCTACCCCTTTTCTTGTATTAGGTTTGCCCATGGTTTGTCATGTAATCTTTTGTCTCCTCTTCGCGAAAGCATCCAAAACCTATGTAAGCAACGTTACTAATTTCCATGTAGCCATCCATTTGTACATCATGCTCTGAGTTTTCATTTTGCGAGCTACAAACTGATTGGTTGGAGTTCACATTTGCAGGTTGCTGAAAAGAGGGAAAGTTTACATATTTAGCTTGTGAGATATGCATACAGATGTTCAAAATAGATATTCAGAGGAATTTGGGATGTTCTACCTTATGCAAGTCATTGACTCTGATAACAATATATTTTGAATTGAGCCTTTGCAGAGAAAACATCATCAAAAACACATCACGATCACTTTCCAGACAAATGTGTTCATTCTCTTGTGGGATACAGTACTTGTACATCAAGTTTGAGTTGTTCAGTGATTTGAATCATTGACGGACAATATCCATAATGTCAGTAAGTGTGATATCAACACTTAACATATCCATCACAACTCCTCGACCGTGAATATATTTCATAATGATTGGAGATGGCATTGTTGCCATTGCATATACTGCAAAAAAAAAACAATTGTTTAAGAAATTGAAGAAACACATGTAGCCCCTTTGATTAACTCACAGTTAGGCATCATACTTCCAACATATAGACAAACAGATATCCAAACAAATCTTTAAAACCAAAACCATATCCAAATTAAGTAGAGTTCGACCTCACATTGTTTATAGTGTGAGGAACAAACTGATTAAGCAAAACAATACTTTCATCAAATCGAGTAATACACTACGAACAGAAACAATTTTATGCAACATCAATTCAAATCGTCGATCATATTTAGAACAGAGTAAAATAAGATCTTTAACAGAATTTAACATATGAAATCATCAATTGTGTCGATTAAATTGCTATATAGTGATCGATTAAGCGCGCCCAAGAGAGAGAGAAGGAGGGGGAGAGAGAGAGAGAGAGCTACTGGAAGACAAGAAATTTGAATTAGGAAAGGAAGGCTTAAAGGGCATAATCGGGAGTTCAAAAATATATTTTCTGAGTTTTTGGGTTTTTTTTGGATAAAAGCATGTCAATTGGGCTTTTTTTTTTGGAAAAAACATGGGTTATAAGTTGAGCTTTTTCTACCATGGTGTAATAAGTTGAGTTTGTTTGAAAACCAAATGTGTTTTTGGGTTTTTCAATAATTTTACCTTATTTATAATTAAAAAAATACATTTTGATATGTGTTGAGATATGCTCAGATTTGATGTGATATTTTATACCGTATCTTGGATACGTATCTCATAAAGAATAGGATTTAGATTACATATTGGATTATGTTTCCTTATTGCATAAATATCATTCCTTAATAGAATCAACTATGGATCTATGAATCTATATATATATATATATATATATGGTATTCTCTATGAATAAAGATGATGAACTTTGCTTTACAATATATGCTTGTTTCCATACATATTCCAACACGTTATCAAGCATGAGTCTCTAACCCGAAGCTCAATATGCTAAACCCCTAAATACTCTTCCATCCCCAAATTCAAGATTGACTACTTCGGTCTCACAACATGCACACCAGTTCGTCAATCGACCACCAACGCTGTCGTTGACCACAACCAACAACATGGAAAATCAGCCCATGCAGATCAGTCAAATTTCACAGAGGACTGCAAGCAGCTCAAGATGAACCATATAGAGATCTTTATTTTCCCGAAAAGTCCCAGATGTCTAGTTTCCAGAACATCCTTCAGATCTTCATTCACATGCATCTAAAGGTATTTATGACCGATTAAGTGCGCAAAGGTCAATCGGACAAGTAAGTTTTGTTGTGAAAGTTCTCTTCTTTTTTTGGACTTTAAAAATCCCTCCTACTCCGTCTTTGCGATTTCTTCAATCGAAAACGTTAAATAAATTAAATGTATGGATCTGTGTGTTCCACGCACGTGACCGACATATGTTCCAATTACTAAATTCAGACCTAGAACAAAAAGTTCTTCTTTTGCCTTTCAGATGCTTCACTTGATTAATTTAGATCATGAGATGCATCGTATATGACTATATGTCATCAATTCGCTACTAGCAATTATTTTAGACGATGTGGAGATATTGTGAGAACTCTTAAGATCTTTACCATCCACTACAATGTATGAAAACATGGTGGAGATAGAAACCAAAAGAGAGCTACAACTTTAACTTGATATAGTTGACTCCTCCACCTAGGCACCACCAACGACGTGACATGTATGTTGTCGGCATCTGCCATCCACTTGGCCAGGAATGACTTATGCCATACTCCCCTTTGTCTACAGTTGAAGACCCTTGAAAGGATTAGAATATCAAACATGCAAAAGAGGAGAATTTTTAGACTTAAGACCCCATAAGCGTTCGTCATTGTACGGTTGTGATTCTTAAGTTTTCCCCATTTCAATCTAGTTTTTCTCTAAGTCTAGCACATTAGTCGCCCTTGTAATAAAAGTCCTTTCAAGGTAGATATTCTATAATCTATTACGGCTCACCTTATTAGTTTATGATGTCTAGAAAGTGATTTCGATAACAGTGCACTTAAAAGGGACTGGTGCCCCGCCTACCTCAATCTCTCAACCTGGTCATGAATGAAAAGAGCTACCCGAATGATTTAACTTTACTTAAATAAATCTTATATTACAAGATGATAGATTATGCAATATAAAATGGAATGGATAAAATGCGATCTAGATTTGAAACTGAGTGTAGGTGTAAGACTAGATTTGATCAAATCCGTTCCTAATTAGGGTTTTGGAATAAAGAAATGGTTCCTTGCACGGATACTTCTGCAGGTGGCTTGATATTATTATGGGCAGATGATATTAATCTTCATCTCCAAGATCATTCGCCCTGGTTTATCGATGCAGACATCCGCTGACCCGCGGTTATGGGTAATTTCTGGCGACTTACGGGTGTGTATGGTGACCCCACATGTATCGTCATGCAATCAAACTTGGGATCTTCTTTGAACACTCTCTCAACATGCTGGTTCAGATAATTAGTATGTGGTAGGTGATGTAAAAGAAATTATGCGAACCTTGGAGAAATCAAGTGGTCCTGTCCGTGCGGATTGGCAGAGGAACGATATGATCAGTTGTATGAATGATTATACCCTTGGAGGATTTGGCCTATACATGAAATCTTTTTATGTGGCATGACTCGACTACGCAGTTCAAAGCGGCTTGAAGGCAACAGTTCAGTTGTATGAATGATTATACCTTGGAGGATTTGCCACAGTAGCTTGAAGGCAACAATTCAAAGCAGCACATGTAGTACATCTATTACCTATTGGTTCAGATGTCCTAATATTAGTTCTTGTTAGGGAAGAAAAGTAAGTTTGTTTCCCAGGTTGGCAACATTTTTTCAGATTTGAGGCAATGTGGCCAATGATGAATCATTTGTTGATGCGGTCTATGAGGCTTAGATCAATTCCGGGACTTACCCAAGGTCACCCTTAGAATCAATTTATTAGTCGAGTGGCAAATACTATAATGGGTTTGCACACCCTGGTCACATGAGGTTTTTGGCAATCGAAAGCAAGAATTGGAGTTGATTCAGAAGCAGTTAGGGGAATTTCTAAATAAGTCCTTTAATCCTGCAGACATCTCAAAGAGGAAATAACTATATTCCCGACAAGATGTTCTTCTACAGGAAGAAGCCACATATTGGAAGCAGCATTCCAAGAACTAGTGGATGAGATACGGAGAAAAGAATACGAAGTATCTTCATCGTCGAGCTTTTAACAAGAAGAAGAAGAACTGGATTCATGGTTTATTTGATGATCAAGGCGAGTGGTAATACACACCGTCTGGTTTAGAATCGGTGGTGCTTGGTTACTATAAGATGTTTTTCACTTCCAGTAATGTTACTCCGAAATAGATGTATCCTGTTCTGACCTCTTCGTCACCTGTTATCACGGAGGATTTGACAACACAGCTCTTAGCTGATTACACTAATGAGGAGATAAAGGTGGCACTCCTTCCAGTGGCTTACGCCAAGCGGACCCACTATCTCCCTACTTATTTTTACTGTGCACTTCAGGTCTATCAGCTTACATATGTTGTGCACACCATGCTAGGGAACTACAAGGTATAAATGTGTGTACTAGGGCCCTTGTTCTCCACCATCTGTTGTTTGATGATGATAGTCTCCTTTTCTCAACCACGTCGAGTTAGGCGTGCCATTAAATTAAGGAAATCTTACAGACTTATGAAGGCACTTCGAGCTAGTCAATCAACTATGAAAAAAGTAGTGTGTGTTTTGTTTGGAATTTAGAAGTTGGCATCCAGGAAGACCTCACGGGAATTCTAGTGATGGAATTAGTCCCATTTCATGATAAGTATCTTGGGTTTCCCACTCATGTTGGCCAAAGTAAGAAAGCAACGTTTGCCTATATCAAGGATAGCGTTAGAGACAGACTGGAGGGATGGAAAGGTTCCCTACTGAGTGTTGCTGGTCGTGAGATTCTTATTAAGGTAGTGGTCTAATCTCTGCCCAACTATGCCATGAATTGTTATTTGCTACCTAAGGAGTTTTGTAATGAGTTACAACAATTGTGTGCCGACTTCTTCTAGGGGGATACTACATCCAAACAGAAAATACTTGGTATACTTGGGATTTCATGTGTCTGACTTTCAATCTGGCAATGCTGGCAAAGAATTTTTGGTGTATCATCTAGAACCCAGATTCCTTAGTAAGTCAGATTTATCGAGCTCGATACTTTCATTCTTGCTTTATATGGAAGGCAACTACGAGTGACGCTCCTTCCTATACATGGCGTAGCCTTTTAGCCGCTACGTCAGTTGTGGACAGTAGGGCTCGTTGGCAGGTAGGTGATGGCACCTATATAGGGGTTTAGGAAGACAACTGATTATCCCGCCCTAGCCAATTTCGGTCACTATGACCGTTGAGGATGCCAACCAATATCCATTATGTACGTCTCTCAGTTTGTTCTACCTAATCGCACTTAGAATGTACCTCTGATGGAAAGATATCTAGGCCTTGAGGATGTTGCCCCGGCTAGAGAGATCCCTTTGATTCAGCATATCTGCAAGAACAGATTGATTTGACATCCACTAGTACAAAAACAACATCATACGAGGCCCCTCAAACGACATAATTGAAAAGACTGTCGTCTGACTGAGTTTATGAGAAAGAGACGAATTCCCAAAATGTGTGTCATGTAATGCTGCTTGAAATAATGTTTTTATTAGTTTTTAACAGCGAGCATCCAAAATTTATAGTTTTCATGGACAATTACCTCAAATTGCCGTGATTTAAAAATATTTCTCAAGTCAGATGACAGACATCTGTCTCTTGAATATTTTGCACAAATGTTGTGAATCATCAAGTTGTAATTTTCAAGGATGAGCATCTCAAATTTTGTTTGTCTTACAATATTGTTAAAGTTAGCCGATAGTCATCCGTCATCTGAGTATTTTGTGCTATTAGTCCTTCAATCATCGGTCGACTGTCGTCTGAATATTTGCCAAAAACTTTATAAATTTGTTTCACCAATTTTAACAAATGAGTTGTATATATATAGGCAATTATCCAAAGGACCTTACTAGTATAGATTGAGTTTTTTGATGAGACAACGCATCATCTGTCGAATGAGTTATGACATAATCTGAGTGATAAATTTTTCATCTAAATTGTCTCCATGAGCAATTAAAATTTACAAATTTTAATAGTGGGTATCTATAATTTTGATGGTTTTGAAATATGCATAAATCAGATAAAAGCCGTATGTCATTTAGTTAAGCTTTGACATTTATTTTGTTACCTTAAATGGCAAATGTTGTAATTGCCTAAAAATAATCGTTTTAGTAAACTTGACCATTGGATGGTATGATCGGGATACTGTTAAAACACTTTCTAAAATTTTAAAAAAATTGACTTTAATTCGTCCTCGATCTGTGATTGTCACTGTTATAACGCTAAGGCTCTTTAGAGTAAAACTCAATTTGTAGCTCTGTTAAAAACTAATTTGAGACCAAGTTCCATACATGCATTATCGTGGAGTTCATATCTATCTTATCATATGAAAAAATATGACAAAAAAAAATCAATTTAGGTACTCCCATAAAAGAATGAGCAAAATCCTTGAAAAATGTTATTTTAGTCTTTTGTTAGTCTTTGACCTCATCGATTGACCTCTAAACAACGAACTCTGAAAAGGGTAAATTTTTTGGAAAACCCATTTTATCACGAGATTGACGCATGTGTATGAACACATTTCTCACTAAACCATTTCGATTTCTCGTATGTCTTTAATTCCATATATAACTACTAACGTTACTTACCATGTTTGTCGGTTATATGAAAACCAAACCTTTATGAAACTAAATCACTAACAAGTAATTCCAAAGTGTGACTGTTGGATGAGGCGATCGGATTAATCTAAGCATGTTGTGAAAAAATTAAAAATTTTTGATTTGAATTCGAGCTCGACCGAGTACATCACTCTTATTCTTGTGAGATTCATATCTATCTAGCCATGTAAAAAAAAAAAAAAAAAAAATCTAAACCCTAATGCAAAACTCTAAAAAAATACTTAAGAAAAAAAAGGGTCTCTAGGTCATGCTAACCAAAGTGGCAGCAATTTTGCCTCCCATAATTTTGCGTTTTGCCATCATCCTCTCCTTGTAACACAGTTCCTTCGAAAGACTAAACTCTCTCTCTCTCTCTCTCTCTCTCTCTCTCTCTCTCTCTCTCTCTCATAGGGGAACCTCCGATCTCCCTCCCTCCATCTCAGTCATAGTGCTCCCACCTCGCCATTATTGCATCTAAAGTCCATGAACCTCGACTTGGGCATATCTTTGATAAAACGGCTTTCCCCCGCCTGGATCTCAAACTCGGCGCACCTCAGCTCGATCTTAAAGGTTGTGCCTGGGCCGCTTGATCTCGAACGTGGGCTAATTTATCTACCGGCTGACTACTTCCTCATTTTTCTTAGCCCTAACCTCCGCTGAAAATACCAAATCGAAGCGGAGAAACCAAACCTTAACTCGTGGGCGGGTCCATTTTAGGTCATATTGAGGCCGATCGATCACTGGGCTTTGCAGGGTTCTTCTTCGTCTTTCAAACGCTACTAATTTCACCCTCCAACTAAATCAGAAGCGCTCGAATTGAACAATTGAAGAATCAGGCAGCCTTGAGGGTGTTCCACTACTCAAGCTCGACCTGGGCTTTTTCAATTCCAAAGCTCACGTATGTTGAGCTGAGGTTAGCTGAGACGTAGTTGACGATTAGCCATATACGGAGATGATGAGGAAGTTGCGAAGCATCAACCAACTGGGATTAAGCTCTATTCTTAGATTGAGAGGTTAAGTTTTGTTCTTCTATGCTCATTTACTTTGTTTGTGAACTATTTTTTTATGCTTTGTTCTTCTATGCTCAACTGGGATGTATACATATTGGTCTTCTGTATGGTTCTAATAAGTAGCATACAAAATGCAGGTTTGTTGAAGGAATGACTCTGATTTTCTCAAGATCTGCTCGGGATTGTACATGGCATCTTATAAAGGTAGCTTAATTTAATGAGTACATGTGAGCATTGTTGTTGACTATGTTTGTTTGGTGTTGTAGGCATGAATATTGCGGCTAACGAAGAGGGTGTGATTAAGCTAGTGAGTAGTGCGATTAAGTTTTTGATGTTGACTTCTGTTTGGTGCTGGTTTTCTGTGTAAAATTGAGCTTAATCTGGTAGAAAAAAATTGTGGGAATGGTGTATAAGTTTATAGTCTGATTGTAGACATGCTTCAACTTTCACTATACATACAATCTCATTAAGCCAACTAGTTTGTAGATCAATGCATTTTATGCTAATGTGAGCTACTTTAGTGTTGAAGCTTGCATATTTATGTTGATTTTCCTGTTTACAGAACCACAAGATGAGAGGATGAAAGCTTAATATTTTATCCCCTTGTTTTGAGTTAAAGGATATGTAGTTGCTGTAATAATTATTAGTTTTCAAAAATTATATTTGAACAGTTAGTAACGCTTTAGTGTGGTCGGTATTTCTTCTTGTTCATATGAAGTTCATGGCCAATGTTTTGAATGATCATAGGAAAATGTGAAGATAAAACATCCATAGTTGTTGTATGAATTTAAGTTGTACATGATCCTATGAGGAGAAAGTAGGACAAACTCTTGAATTCTGTAACTTGATGGGTATTTATAGATTTTACTCATTTTACTCATTTAGTTTCAAGTTACCAATTCCAATTTACTCATTTTACTCTTGAATTTTATGCTTTGCTCTAAAATTTTGCTTCCTTTTTGCAATTCCAACTGTGAGTCACCTTACTTATGCAACTATTTAAATCCTATATATGTAGATATACTTGGTGAACATGAAGAATAAGCCAAATAGCATGAATTGCACAAGTCCTGCTGGTGGCCACATGGACCAAGAAGATGAAGATGGAGAATAGATGAAGATTGAAACTTAGACTTGTTCTTTCTTCTTCTTTTACTCTTTTTGTACTTCAATGTGTACATTGATCTAATTGAAAGCAAATTTGTGAATAATGTACTGTGTATTTGGTAAAAAAAAAGAGCAAGGCAAATAGACACCATAAAATGTAGACCCAAGTTTGATTCAAACTCATACAACACATACTAAAGAAAGAAAAATGATACTTGGCATAATAAAAAGCCTGTTGTTTGATCCAAATTTATATGACACACACGAATGTATGAAAGACTGACGTCTAAGAAGTGGTCAGACGATGCACAATATGATAGAAAAACTGATGTCTTAACAACAATCACATGACGCTCGAACTAACTAAAGGATTGATGTCTTATACAAATATATACGCCAATCGACTGTTGTCTTATTATATGCCATCAGACATAAGCAAGCATAGGCATGGATGGCAACTATAGGTAAAATGAGTGGCATCCGTCGTCTAAACTCTATGATCGTCATCCCTATGATAAGTATACGACAATCATTTTAGATTTTTTAGCGTTGTCTGAAGCTATTCATCAGACATCGCCTAGATAGACGACAGATGATACACATTTCAGATGATGCACAATGAGCGTCATGTGAAGTGTTTTGTGTAGTAGTGATCATACAGCACATGACCTTTTTAAAGTTAGCAGTGCCTACATTACTGCTCGAGATACCATTATACTTCCCACCCAGGCCGCGAAAATCCCTCCGGCCTAAACTACCTTCTGGAAGTCCCTTTAGAAACAACAATCTACCCCTGCCACAAAGATGTGTACCTAGAAAGCGGCTAAAGGGTGCCTCCCCTTGAATACCCGGCTACGGTCTAGAATGGTTGATATTCCATTGGAATGCCTGTTGTGCAATACAGATCCAGAATCGGAACTACATATGTTTCGAGACTGCCCACATACAGACCCTATGATCCGTTATATTACTTTTGGATTAGGTGCGGAAATCACCAGTTTCTTTGAATGGATCCAGGAATGTGGTAAGCAACTTTCCGTTGATGATTTTGGTCACTCCATCACTTTTATTTGGTTTATTTGGAAATGAAGAAATGATAAGGTCTGGAATAGTCTGGAGTTTGTGGGCTAAGCAATTAAACTCCACACTCTGACATGCCACGAACATTATGTATATGTTAATCAATGCCCTCCAAAGTTGGGCCGACTGTTGAGAGATTTTTTCCCTCAACCATTAATTAGTCTAAGGCTAAGTGGAATTTTCTTACTCACAAGTATACAGGGTCAAGTAATATAATTTGTATAATAGTCGAGTGTCAAACCCACGAGGATTGACTAACCCGATTCCATAGCTTTTTTCAATTAAGTCATTTAATTACGTGAAACAAAAACAAGTGATGCGAAAAAGAAACACAAAAAGGTGGAAAAATGTGAATCTCACAATGCTAAACCCTTTGGAGGTTTACCATTGCAAGGGATGATTAAACTATGGTGAGTGATTTAACGATGAAATGATTGGTTAATTACAACTAATACAAAGATGACAAATTGAAATGATCACAAATTTAAGATAAAATAATGGTTTAGGGTTTAGTCACATTTGATGCTCAAAAAATGTCCAATTTAGGGTTATAAGTTGTTTAGTCTGGTTTATATACTCAAACATCTTTGGGAGTTGGCTAGGGATGCCCCCGTTAACCATTTGATGCTCATACAATGTTCATTTTATTATGGGCCGAAACTCCTAAGCCTTTTGGGATTTTAGAAGGTTTTCGTCTATCCATGAAGCACAAAGTAAACCAAGATTAGAAGCTAGAATTTTGGTGCTAGATTCCTAATGTATTTCATGCATAATGAGTTTGGTTGCAAATACATGTGAAGATTATGGATGGCTTCCCCTCCCAAGCCTTTATTAGAGAACTTGGGAATGAGTTCTTATGAATTCTCCTAACTCGCACATATTGGGTTACAAGTAGAAAGAATTAACAATAGCTACAAAGCCTCTCGGTTTAGTGTAAGCTTAATCGAAAACCATTTAGGCACGTGAACTTCAAAAGTGCTTCGATTAATGCTTAAGCACAAGGAAACTGAATCCTAAGCTTAACCTTTTAAGTCTAAGCCTAAGTCGTATTATATGCTTATCTTTACCTAAATGAATGGTTATTTCCCTTAAATGTCATTTCTTAGTCCCTTTAGACAAATCTTAACTTAGCCAAAGCTAAGACATGTATAAGTGAACTAATCATTGAGCCCAACATATCAACATGCCATCATCACATCACACACACAACAAACTCATTCAATAGCATAAAACACTCAAAACATACTCATTAGCACATATCAAACATCATTGTTCTACATCAAATTGCTAGGGTTTGACCCCTAGCCTTCCATAAAGATACTACTCACTATACATGCTTGGAAACAAGTTTTGAAGGTTTTTTTCGGGGGGGGGGGGGGGGGGGGGGGTGAATAGGGAGTTTGCAAGTTTTTCGATTAAGTAAAGCGATATATAAAACTGAACACAAGTACGTTTTCTTTAACGCAGAAACCTTGCAACCAGGAGTAAATTGTGTACCTCTAACTCTTGAGGGACAAACCTTTCCAATAAGTAACAAGCACTTCTTACTAGACTTTTATACTCTGAGGATACATACATCTATAATATCCTAATTAGTCTCTCTACTAGTTTAACAGAGCTACTATCTCTTACCTAAGTGTTTACAATTCAAAGGTTAAAATATTCAACTTGGAACTCAGCTTGCACTCAAATTAACTCCTCATGAATAGCTTTTTGGGTTCCTCTACTACCATACCGATCTCATGATATGCATAATGGAAATGTATGTAGTGAAAAAAAGTTGTGACAACACACTCTAAGACTTATATGCAAAGGGAAAGCTTAGAGAAAACTCAGCAAATAACTTTTATGCTCTAGTCAAAAGCACCTACACAACCAAATTGTGAAGAGTGATTTGCTCTCCTTTTATAGCCAATGCGATCCACTACAAAGCAGCCACATGGGGCTCAAGCATCAAGCTCGTTTTGATTGTTTATACTTTGGCAAGATACAACCACGTGACACAAGAGTTTCAAGGCCAAACAAAAAGGACTAACTCGTGCTTTCTTAAAACATGCTTAGACTTCAAAGGCAAACAAGTTTTTCCTAACTTACTCTAAAATAGGCTATCGATCACATGATAGGGCAAAAATGTTTTTCCAGAAATCTTAAGATGCCAGTTGATGCTTTGGTTATGTCTATTTTCAAAAACAAAAAAGAAAAGACACAGGTTGCAAATAAAACCTTCATGAAGCAAACCAACTTGGGAACCAAGTTAAACCCTAATTTGTCTCATCAAGATATTTTCTGATTCAAAGACTCTTTTAAAAAAAAAACACTTAAGAACAACTTTTGAAGTGAGACAGAGGACTCGGGATACACAAGAATATGTTATCGCAGATGCGATGCATATGCATATTATACCTGAGTATCAATGAGATCAGTAGGTTTTTTTAAAACGATTCTACTTCAGCTTGATCTTCAATACCTAGACCTAAGTACATTGTGTTTTGTTCAAACAAGAGATTTCCAACTAATCTTATACCTACAAGTTTGAATACATCAATATAGAAATAAGGTGAAGAAATAAACAAAGAATCTCCCAAAGCAAGCCAAGTTTCTTCAAATCCACTCTTGTGCTTCAAACTCCACCATCTTTGCTCCAAAGTGTCTTCAAGCTTGTAGAGGAGGAACATTACCTTAGGCTTAGGTGAGAGGGTGGATGTGAGAATATAGTGGTGAAAATGATGGGTTTCTCGGCCTTTTGGTGAGAAAATACTGTTAGAGGGTTAGGGAGAGAGTAGAGGTTATCTCTAGATGTAAAAACTATATAAAAAAAGTGTAAAATGAAGTGAATTGTTCACTAGGGTGAATGGGGAGCTCGAATTTGTACGGAGAGAGGAGATATTTTCTAGTTTAAAATTCAAAAGAAAGGTAAAAGACATGATCCTAAAGTTTAGCCTTTAATGTGGTCCTAATTGTGTAGCTCAAATTGGTCATGTGCATGTCATCTCCCTTCTCCAAAATATCTTCAATTTTCATTTGTATTTGGCTTCAAATACCTTCATGGGTGGCTTGATGACTTGATCAAGAGTTGACCTCGTCGTTGACTAATGTTGACCGATTAGAGTTGACCGTTGATCGGCTTTGACCATTTTCATCTTTTTTTCGATTTCGCTACATCCACTCCTAAGGCTCCAGGAATGTGCTCGGCTTCTCCAAAAAGTGATCAATTACCTTCTTTAAGAACGTTTCCATGAAAACTCCCAATTCCCTATATAAAAATGAAACATTATAAGAATAATGCTTTATTCATAAAAGATAAGTAATAAGCATGAAGTAAGGGATGTAATTAGCACATAATTATGGACCTAACAAACTACCTCACACTTAACCTTTACTTATCCTCAAATAAACATAAAAGAAATGAAAACATACTAAGGTAGACTCAAAGCACAAAAGAAAACACAAGATCACACATAAACATGTAAGTGTCCCGAATTGATTATCGATTTTCCTCAAAGAACTATGGCTAATAGGATTAAATTTCTCTTGAGTAACACTTTTAAATCATGAAATCAATGCATATATAATAAGACGAAATAGTCCTGTTACATGCCAAGTCAAATGCATCATAATGAGATGTATTCAAGCCAACATGTTTTATAACCATCAAACTCATAAGATATTATTTAATGCATACAAGTGTTTGATGGTTATTGTTTGCACTCAAAAATCACATTAATAACATGTTCATAAGCTTGATTTTCAACCAAATACTCCAACAATTCATAAACACAAGCAATTCAAATCAAGAGGAATCGTAAAGGGTTGTAATGGGGTTAGGGCTAAAGAATTTGAAATTTGGTTATGTGGTGATAAAATATGTTCCAAAGACTTAGTCATAGCACCAAAACTTATCAATCTTGCACTCCACCTCCTCTAAAGCGTCACCATGGTCATCCTTAGGAGCAAGTGCTAGATTTCATCTTGTTGGGCCCAAGTTTTATTCTAAACTTCCTTTGAGCTTTGCGGATATGACAAATGCCACAATTCTTAACTCTTAGGCCTTGTGACAAACTCCAAATCCACAAGTATAAGGGGCATTAATCCAAACATATTACATTTAAAACCTATTGTCGGAGAGCACACACATCTTTTACATTCTTCATCTAGCTCTCAAAGGCTCTCTTACTTTCTTTTTCTTTTTGTTTCGGCAATATAACACATATACATGTTGTTTGAACAAGTTTATCCCCATACACACATGGTACCCTTAAAAACATCCCCTTCACCCTATCTTCCTAAGCACTAGCATTGAAATCTTCAACCAAGTCTCTAGAATAAGGGCAAGGATCACTATACTAGGTCAAGTGGTTAGATACATGAATGGCAATGAAAGAAAGACTAAAGATTGGTTCAAAAGGGTTATCTAGGGGTGTCGTAACTCGTGCGCACTCAAGGGATACATGGCATTTAGAAAAAGTGGTGATATGCCTAATTGCCTCTATCATATTTGAAACAACTCATGATTGGAAAAAGATTTGCACGGTTTCAAGCAAGTTCTAGATTACATAATGATGAACCGATATCACACATAAAAAGGGGTGCATTATACAAGCTAAGCATGCATATTTAGACTCAAATTCTCATAAAGGGCATAGATAGCTTCAAAAACATGTTAATCCTTATTTTTCTCATGTGAAAGAATTTTCAATGACATATGCACTTTCAAACCAATTAAATATGCGTTGTTTTCTCTTTTCAAGCATTCTCAAAATCATGCAATCTACTAGCCATTAGTTCAATCTCATCATTGGGAGTTGTTATTGAAACACAAACACACCACAACATCATCTTTTTGCATTACATTTTCTCTAATTTTTCAATTTTTTGGATTTTTAGGATAAGAAGTGATAATGACTTAGTCGCCTACCTCACATTATAGAATCAAATTGTCCTGAATTTGCATCAAGCCGCATAGTAAACAAAAGTGTGCAGGAGATAACATAGGCATTATCATTTCATATTTTATTCTCCTAACACATGTTCTCCTAGGCATAACAACTAGCATGCATTCACACATAAAGGGTCATATAGTCTCTAAAAAGTAATGAAGATATTAGAGTCATATAAACTACAATGAGGGTATCCATACTAATCATATTTCAAAGGAAAACGACATTGTAATCAAGCACATAACATAAGGAGACCTCACACTTAGAACTTTAAACACCTTAGCAGGAAATGATCTGAAACTTATAAAGGTATTAAGTTTAAAGCATCAAATGTCACACATGTATTACACAAGATCGCCACAAGCCAAATACTCAAAACAATACACTAATGATGAATAGGTCACCCCCTCATCAAACAAGAGTGAACCATCAAGACAGACTATTACAAAAAATGGTTCAGACGACGAAAAGGCCCATCCCGATGTGTGAAGCTTATTTCAAACTTTAGACGACGGTCAAGTGATACCTGTCGTATAATATACACTTATACGACGGCTGACTATCATAGGAACCCTCATTTTTGGGGAAAACTTCAAAATGTCCTTTGACTTCAATTACACGACAGTGGCCGTCATGTGATTCTAGAGAATTCACAATAACACTAGCCCAAATTCTCGAAATTGCATATGCCTTCATTCATACGACAGTGACCGTCGTTTGTTGTCATATCCCCCCAAAATTTGATGTTGAAACTTTGGTTTTGACATTGGTTCCTCCACTACAAGAAAAATGCACTTAGACCACGGAACCTTAAAGGTTTCGTCGTCTAAGTCACACTTAGACCACGGAAACTTCTCCGCGGTCTAAGTGAACACTTAGACGACGGAGAAGTCTTTTTCCGTCGTCTAAGTGAAATTTCAAAAATTTAAAAATTTCACTTAGACCGCGGAGCAAGTTTCCGCGGTCTAAGTTTTCACTTAGACGACGGAAATGTCTTTTTCCGTCGTCTAAGTGAATTTTTTTAAATTTTTATTTTTAAATAAAAAAATTTAAAAAAAATTTAAAAAAAAAATTTAAAATTCACTTAGACCACGGAAATTAAAAAATTAAAAATTCACTTAGACCACGGAGATGGTCATCTCCGTGGTCTAAGTGAATTTTTAAATTTTTATTTTTTAAAAAAAAAAATTTTAAAATTTAAAAGATTTAAAAAAAAATTTGTACATACTCACTTAGGCCACGGAGATGGTCATCTCCGTGGTCTAAGTGAATTTTTAAATTTTTATTTTTTTTTAAAAAAATAAAAAAATAATTTTAAGTAACCCTAAACCCTAAGGCCCTATCCCCTAAACCATGTTTTTACTTAGACGACGGAAATGTGCATTTCCGTCGTCCAAGTAAGAACTTACACGACGGAAATGTGAATTTCCGTCGTCTAAGTGAAAATTTCGTAATTTCACCTAAGACAACGACCATCTAAACCATGTCCCAATGCATATTCTTTTCGTCGAGACCATAGAGTAAACAATGCTTAGAGTGTGAGCGTCGACGGTTTTAAAATAGGACTTACGGATTTTCGTGTATCCAAGTTTCCGGTTTGTAAAAATTTTGGATTTGCGGTTAACTGTGCCGATGAAACCCTGAACGAACTCAGTATTTAGTGGAAATTATTCTACTTATATATGGTGTTATGGTGAGTATATCCAATGGGCGTTTTTTCCAAATTCAATTTCGTTAATGTCAATGTGCAATGAACCTATACGTACCGACACTTAAGTTATACATAGTAGTAGATACTTAACAAGTTTGAATACGTAAATTAATTCATCGTCTTAAATCTCACTTTTTATATATACGATTCTTTAATCGATATTTTACGACAATTCCATTCAAATTACAGGTCCAAAAATTCATTACAAATTATTTTTAAAAAATAATTTTACGGAATTTTCACTTAGACCACGGAGATGGTCATCTCCGTGGTCTAAGTGAATTTTTAAATTTTTAATTTTTTTTTTAAAAAAAAAAATTAAAAAAATTTAAAAAAAAAATTTAAAAATTCACTTAGACCACGGAGATGACCATCTCCGTGGTCTAAGTGAATTTTTAATTTTTTAATTTTTTTTAAAAAAATAAAGAAATTATTTTAATTAAAAAAATTCACTTAAACGACGGAAATAGACATTTCCGTCGTCTAAGTGAAATTTTAAAATTTTAATTTCTGGCGGTGTTTTTCCCACTAAAAATTTGGCAAAAATTTAAATCCACTTAGACGACGGAAATTTGTTATCTCCGTCGTCTAAGTAAAAATAATTGGCGGTATTCTTTTCCCGCTTAAATTTTGGCAAAAATTTAAATCACTTGGACGACGGAAATACTGATTTTCCGTCGTCTAAGTGAAAAATTGGCGGTATTATTTGAAAATTTAAAGCACTTAGACGACGGAAATACTGATTTTCCGTCGTCTAAGTGTTTTAAAACTCTATAAATTCATCATTTTCTCAATCTCTCTTCATTTTTTCCTCTCCCTCAATCCACTCTCCCTCTCCCTCTCTCCCTCTCCATCTCTTCCCCCCCCAATCAAACCATCCACCATATATCATCACCATCACCATCCACTATCATCATCACCACCACCACCGACATCACCACCGTTGCCGCCATCACCGGCATCACCACCGTCGCTGCCACCACCACACACCACCACCACCTACAACGTCGCCTCCACCACCACCACACACCACTAGCTACCACCTACATTGTCACCTCCACCACCGGCCTCCACATTCCGGCCAACACCACCGGCGCCGCCACCACCACCGCCGCCTATAATTAGTTTAGTTTTAGCTTAATTTTGTTTATTTAGGCTAGATTAATTTACTTTATTATATTATGAATTTTGTATTCATTGTATTTAAATCCATAATAATTTAAATTATTTATTCATTATGAATTTTGTACGTATTATATATTATTAATAATTAATATTCAATAAATTTTGCAATATTATGAATATTAATATACAAAAAATTAAATAAAAAATTCATTAAATGCTTATTATTAAATTATTAATTAGCATTTCATGAATTTTTAATTTAATTTTTTTTTTACAAAATCACCACTTAGACGACGGAGATTGTCATCTCCGTCGTCTAAGTGAATTTTTACATTTTTTAATTTTTTTTAATAAAAAATGTAAAAATTCACTTAGACGACGGAGATGACAATCTCCGTCGTCCAAGTGAACACCTAGACCCCGGAGAATGTCCGCGGTCTAAGTCTCACTTAGACGACGGAATTCTCCATCTCCGTCGTCCAAGTGCTTGGACGACAGCACTTGGGGCACGGAGCTTGGACGACGGAGATTCCGTCGTCTAAGTACTTAGACGACGGAAAATTGCACCTAGACGACGGAAATCGTCCGTGGTCTAGGTGCATTTTTCTTGTAGTGCTCCCAAATATTTTGGCAAACCGCTATAATAAATTTAGTGCCTTTGAATCATATGACGGTCACTCGTCGTGTGTAGTTCATTTATATTATACACCTACTTATTTGGCACTCCATAATGACACTTAGACAAAAAAAGAAAAAGAAAAAAGGCAAAAAAAAGAAGGAAACCCTAGGGACTCAAAATGCATAGGGGGCACAGCCTCTCATCTTTCTTGACTCAACTTCCCATCCCCCATCACTCAAAACCATTGAGCCTCAAAAAACCCTAATGCACAGTCTCGATCAAACTAGTAATCAGCCTCCCCATCACACTCTCAACTTAATCCCCAACTATCTCAGTCGCGAGAAAACCCTAACTTTCTAATCTCTTAGACTTGTGGCTTTCTTTTCCTCAATGACTCCACAACCTTGCCTAAATTGGAGACGAAGAAGATGACTACATTTTGAAATCACCGGAATCCAATCAAAAATTGAAATTGAAAAGCTGCTTATGTCTTCTGGAGTTTGCTCATCAGTTGCGAGAGACTCGCCGATTTCATTCCCAGACTCGTCGTCTTCTAGCAGCTTGACTTTTCTAGGTCCATCTCTCTCTCTCTCTCTCTCTCTCTCTCTCTCTCTCTCTCTCTCTCTCTCTCTCTCTCTCTCTCTCTCTCTCTCTCTCTCTCTCTCTCTCTCTCTGAATTGTGTTCAATTAAATTATCAATTTTTGTGTGGTTGTGTAATTGTTTGGATTTGCTATAGAGAAAAGAAGAAGATGAGGCCGTCGTCGGGGATGTAAAGGACGAGGATGACGAACATGGCAATGGCGATGTTGAAGATGATAAGAAGATGACTATGTTAAAGCAGGGAATGAAGAAAGTGACTGTTGTAAGCAGGGTCACCATTAAGAGAACCAAAAACGTGAGCTTGTAATTGATGTTTTGATTTTTGGGTAATATGTTGGATTGCTTATATATGGTTATATGGATTAAAGTTGATTGTGTTTTTTCATTTCAGATTCTTCTTTTTTTTTATCTCGAAGAGTCAAAAATCAGATACCTATAAAGATGTGTTGCCGGCTGGATATGGATGTATGTTGCAGTACGCATGGTGGGAAAAATTCTTGGTATTAAGTTCAAGACTAAAGTGCACATCATTTGCAAACAAATTCCCACCACGCTGTCGCACACATTCTTTTCTATGTGCATCACATCCAAGTTGTTCCTTAGCTTCAACTTCGATCAGTAAGGGAGTTCAAAGAATATACTTTTGTGATGCCAATAGTTGAGTTCCTATGGAGGTATTGGATTGAGTTTCTTTACATCTTTGTCATTGGTCAACACACCAAAATGGAAGCTACTCAACCTCTCTAAAATCTGTTCGCCAGACCAACGATAGAGTTTAGGATTATTTTCTACCGTCTCATCGAAATGAGCTTTATCCTGTCGCCACGGGTGATCGTGAGGAAGCCATCTAATGTGACCAAGGTAACATACCTTTCCTACGTGCTAACTAGAGTTCACGTTATCCAAACATATAGAATATCCATTGTATCCTTTCGTCGTGAAGGATGCCAACATCTCATACGCTAAAAAATTGTTGATCGTCTACAGTACGGCTGCCTTCATCATGAACATCGTGTCGGTGAATTTGTCATAAGTTGGGACTCCATTTCCCCACAACAGTTTCAGCTTGTCGATCAAATGTCTGAGGTGGACATCTAAGCACCCCGGAGATTTAGGACCTGGAATTAGCATAGTAAGGAAATTAAATTCCTTGTTCAAGCACATCCACGGAGGCAGGTTGTACGGCATCAGAATAACTGGCCAAGTGCTGACGGCAGTACTATTACTACCCCAAGGATTGAATCCATCTATAGAAAGTTCGAGTCTAACATTTCAAACCTTTGCTGCAAAGTCTCCAAATTCGATGTCAAAATGTTTGAAAGCCTCCCCATCTGCAGCGTCTCTTAACACATCGTCATCTATTCGCTTTTCTGCGTACCATCATATTGCCTCTGTTGTGTATAGAGGCATGTACAGATGCTGCAATCTGGGAATCAATGGAAAATATCAAATAACCTTCACAGGAATTTGCTTTTCGTACTCCTCCTATTCTCGTCATCCATATATTTGCACTGGCCACATACGGGACAGTAGTCCAAATGTGTATACTCTTTGTAAAATAGCACACAATCATTTGAGCAGGCGTCAATTATCCTGTACTTTAGGCCAATGCTGCTCAAGATCTTTCTAACCTTATAATGGGATTTCAGAATATTGTGACCATCAGGAAGCAACTTACATATTTGGTCCTGAATTTCGTCAAAAGCACTAACTGACATTTTGTACTTCACTTTTATCTGCATTTGCTTAATTACATATTACAACACATTCTCTCGACATCCAAGGTACACCGAGGTCTGGGTTTCAAGTAGCATCCTGTTGTACTTATTAATCTCAATAGTGTTTGTGGTCAAGCTAGCAACGAGGAATGTGTCATCATGCCCATGAGTGGTATCGTAACCTCCCTCTTAGTGTTGGTGTCCACTACCTGAAAATGCATCATGGACCTAATCTGGAGTTGGGTTCTAAGCAAGGGGACTGACACCACTATCGTTGGATAAGGCACCATGATAACTGTACCCTGAGTTGAAGTCTACTGCTTTACCATGATAACTATACTCTTGGTGTTAGTGTCCACCATGACTAAATCCCAGAAATGCATCATAGACAAAATCTGGAGTTGGGTTCCAAGCAGGGGGACCGACACCACTACCGCTGGATGAGGCACCATGATAACTGTACCCTGAGCTGAAGTCTACTGCTTCACCATGCTCGCTCAACGTAGTGTAACTCCATATCATACCATTTTTGTACAGGTGTTGGATCATAACATTAACCTTCACATATTGATAGTAAAGACATTTTTTAACAGACACCTAAAATATTTTTTTCCCAGACCATGTTCCATCGCAAAATTCATAAATTCTCTGATTCCGTCCATACACCGGACATCACTTCTATTCCGCAACTTTATCCAACTCTTGTCCATACTTCCACGAAATTTAATAAATATCATATTAGTCAACTATTATATATACATATTTTCAAGTAATTATTAAACTATTATATATACATATTTTCAACTACCTTATTAACGTATAATTAATTAAAATATTTATTAATTACCTTTATTAATTAACAGTAAATATACTATACATCAATTACTTTAATCTAACATGCATATACATTTTAACCAAATATTAATCAAATTTTTACATATCCTTGCATACCAATTAATTAACTAATATATATATATATATACACATATCAATCAATTACCTAGCTTAATTATAAATATTAGACGTACTAACAATGTAATCAATTAAACGTTAAGATTGTCAGAAATTAACTATGTACGTACCTAGCCTTCACTGATATGGCGAATCGATGGTTGGAGCCGGAGATAGTACTAGTTGTACGTGTGAGGAGAGACAGATCGAGAGAGAATGAGAATGAGAATGAGATGGCCCGAGGGAGCAAAGAGGAAAAAAATCTGGCACAATATATAATTATGTTTACTTAGACGATGGAAATGAGGCTTTGTCGTCTAAGTGACTACTTAGATGACGAAGAGTCGGTGCGTCGTCTGAGTAGTCACTTAGATGACGGACTATGTATAATTTTCGTTGTCCAAATGAGGGATGAGACGACGACGTGTCAATGTGTCATCTCAGTACTCACTTGGACGACAAAGCCTCATTTCTGTCATCTAAGTCTGACTTAGACGATGGAAATATATTTGAGACGACGAAATTTATTTACGTCGTCTAAAGTCCACTTAGACGATGAAATCTTCACTGTTTCATCATCAAAGTTACTTTTGTTCGTAGTGGATGTATCCTTAAGAAAGGTAACTACAACTAATTAATTATACAGGTTTTCCGATCCATTATTTGTTCCACTCGAGATTACTATATATACCTATTCTACAATTAATTAATTGAGCATTATATTTTGTAGACAGCTTCGACAGCATAAAGGATTTGTAAAAACTAGGTCGGCCACGGATGACTCCATAGCAGAGACATACCTAATGCATGAGTGTGTTACTTACTGCAACAGGTACCTCAAGGATCCACCACCTCCCACCTCCTTCGATCCCAATTGCCGCATCAATCTTTCTCTCTTTACAAAAGTCGTACGACCATTTAGAAGAGTATTAAAGGAATCGTTAACACGAGAAGAACTTATTGAGGCGCATTGGGTAGTGTAGCGAGACTGTGACAAAGTTGTGCCGTACATGATTGTGTACAGGGAGAGGCTTCAGGCGTTAAATCCGGACAAGAGTTCGGCATGGTTTGAAAAAGTGATTAAGACGAAGTTCCCCGATTATTTCCTCCAATGGGTACGCATGTTTAATTATTTAATTATATATATGTTTGTAGAAATTAAATAATTATATATTCTTCCCATTTTTAAAAATGATTGATCAACAAAAATCTGATAACCACGGGGGTGGTTGTCCTGGCCAAAGCACTTGCAAGCAGAGAAGTTGGTTAGACATTATATTTACCCCAGATTTTTTGTGAACGGTGTAAAATTTCATTCATTGGCCTGAGATGAAGGAAGAAGAACACAAAACAGTGGGGTCGCGGTTGGGGAAGACGATGATATATGTTATGGTGCTTGTATATGTCGTTCAGCTATGTTACGGAAAAAATGTACACATTTACCTATTCAAGTGCAAACGGTTCAAGTGTAAAAAGGAAGAACTGGGCCTTTTATCAGTCGATACAAACTCAAGTTGGTATGAGCATGAGTCTTTCACTCTTGCGACCTTAGTTACGCATGTGTTCTATCATGATGATCCAAAAGCTGGTGAAGAGTGAAAAATAGTGAACCATATCTATCATCGAGGAATATCAAATACCACGACAGCTGAAAGGACGCTTGCGACTGAAGATGCTGAACCGCAAAGAGACATTACTGCAAATCAAGAGCCTAATATTTCTGTCATCTGCTCCGACATAATGGAAATGGTTCAAGCTGGTGAGCACTTACTCATGCCTGATGGCTCTACAGATCTAACTCAAGATGAGATTATAGATCTAGAGAATGATGGCAATGAAGATGAGGTGCAGGATGACGACGAGAACTCAGGATATTTGTCGGACGACGTTGAGTATGATGATGAGGAGGAGAAATCGGATAATAGTGGTGAGGAGGATGATGACGGTTATGACGAGGAGTACAATATAACGACGAAGGATATTAATTGGTAATTAATTATTGTAATTAAACTTTTTCTAGGTAATGATGATTATATTATGACGAGGGGTACAATTATTCTGAACTTTTTTTGAACGAGGAGTACAATAACTAATTAATTATTTAATTATAATTCTGAACTTTTTTGTATAATTAACTTCAAATTAATTAAAGAGGTCACTTCGATCTGTAGAAGGTGAAGAGCTTAGACGACGGAATTCGAATGACGAAATGTCACTTAGACAACGCATCGATACTTTATCGTCTAAGTACGGAATGAATTTTTGTCGTCTACGTGACTACTTAGACAACGCATCGATACTTTATCGTCTAAGTAGATATAATTATATAAACCTAAACCCTAAACCCCTTCTCTTAGATGAAGAAATGACACATTTTCGTCGTCTATATGAGCACTTGGACGACGAAGTTCTTTCTTCGTCTATGTCACCAGTTGGACGACGAAGTAATCACTTAGACAACAAAAATATGAACATTTCGTCGTCTAAGTCATGTTATCGTAGTTTGAACCCTAACAGAAAAACCATGTAGACCATGTCCCAATGCATATTTTTTTCATCAAGGGCATAAAGTAAACAATTCTTATATTGTGAGCGTCGACAGTTCCAAAATAGGAGTTACGAATTTTTCGTATATCCACGTTTCCGTTTTGTTAAAATTTTGATTTTACGGTTGATTGTGCCGATGAAACCCTTAACGAACTTGCTATTTACTGAAAATTATTCTACATATATATTCTCTTATGGTGAATATATCCAATGGTTGTTTTGTCCAAATTCAATTTCGTTAATATTGATATGCAGTGAGCATATACTTAATAACACTTCAGTTATACACATTAGTAGATACTTAACAAGTTTGAAGACGTAAATTAGTCTGTCGTCTTAAATCCCACTTTTTATATATACGATTCTTTAGTCAATATTTTACAAAAAAAAAAACAAAAGACAGGTCGAAAACTTCCTTACGAATTATTTTTAAATAATATTTTAGGGAAATTTTACTTAGACGACAATGGAGAAGGCCATTTTCATCGTCCGACTGCGTACTAGAATGACGAAAATGGCCTGTTTCGTCGTCTAAGTTCAAATTTTGAGCGGTCCAAATTCCATCGCCATTTATTTTGGGAACCGCCAAAACTGACTTAGATGACGAAGGAGTCCCTTTTAATCGTCCAAGTGAGAAATTAGACAACGAAACTAGTCTCCTTTGTCGTCTAAGTCCAAAATTTTGAGCGGTCCAAATTCACCGCCAATTTAATTTGGGCGGTCAACTTTTACCCGCCAATTAATTCGGGGAAAAATTTGAGAAGCACTTAGATGACGAAAATCTAGGGTTCGTCATCTAAGTGTAATCGACACTCACCTGGGCGAAGAAATTGGCCCCTTCGTCGTCTAGGTGAAACTGTATATTTTACAAATTCCAGCAGTTTCACGATATCGCTCTCTCTCTCTCTCTCTCTCTCTAACGCTTCCTCCCTAGGGTCGGCGTCTCCGTCTCCCACCGGCACCACCTCCTCCCACCGGCCTCCACCACATGCACCGCCTCCCACTGGCCCCCTCCTACTGCCCCTCCCACCACCGGTAAAATTTGAAATTTTTTAAATTTTTATGTACGTATGTATAATTTTTTAAATATCTATTTAGGTATAATAATGCGTATTTACATATAATAGGGTGTATTTGTGTTTAATAATGTGTATAAATATTATAATTATGTGTATTTAGGTAAATATTATAAATCGGTTCAAAATAATAAATCGGTAAAAATGGCAAATAATGTGTTAGGTAAAATTTGTTTAATAATCTGTATTTAGGTAAATATTATAAATTGATAAAAAATAATATGTATTTAGGTAAAATTTGTTTTAAAATGTGTATTTAGGTATATATTATAAATTAGTAAAAATGGTAAAAATATAAAAAGGTAAATATTAAAAATGGTAAATATAAAAAATATTCACCAAAACATGGTAAAACCAAATGGAAAATAATGAAAATGGTAAATTGTTAAAAAAGGTAAAAATTACAAATAGTAAATATTAAGTGGTAAATATTAAAACTATTAAAAATGGTAAATATTAAAAATGGTAATTATTTTGGTAAATATGGAAAATAGTAAATATTGTAAAATTTTAAGATGGTTATAATGGTAAAATAGGTTTAATAATTGAGTTTTACAACTCTTATGTTAAAATGGCCCCATGGGTAAGAAATAGGCACAGAAAGAAGCCGAAGATGCCCGGTTCCGACACTTGGCAGACCAAGTTCATGGGTTGGCAACGCTTGGAGGATACCGTTGCGGCTCCTCCGGACCCTTCACTTGGTCCCTCGGCTACGACAACTGGGAAAATTCCTAATGCCCCAGTTATAGCGAGAGATGACAGTGACATCCCTTCAGCCCAATCGTCAGTGTCAGAAGGTGCCCACGAATCGGCCTTCGAGTCTATTCTTTACGCACGTGGCGCAAAGTTAGGAGGGCCCTGTCAGACCTCAACCGAAAAGGACCAGAGGACTCAAAAATGGTGAAAAAACTGAGAAGATGTTCAAGGCAACGAGGTAACAGATCCAGTTGTCGTAAGACGATTTCACTGACGGCCCTCTGACCTCGCAACTAGCTAGTCTCTCACCGCACAGCATCAGAGCAAATATTCGCAACAACATCCAGATGGTTGCGCCTAACTGGAAAGAGTTTCCGGATTTGGAGAAGGGGAATGTGTTTAGAGAACTCTTGGTAATACAATTTTAAATTTATTTTTTAATAATCAATAAAAAATCGTAATTTTATAATATATACGATTTTAATTTTTTATTCTTTTTTTCTAGGTACATTATGATGTGGATGGCACACTAGAGATGCTTAGGCACATCAATAATACCGCCAACGGCATCTACCGTGATTGGAAGTACAGACTTCACAAGTACTACAGCTAATTCAGTCGCTAGCCTACCCCCATAGAGCTGCGTGATAATAGGGAAGATGAGTGTGAGTGTGGTTGGTCAACCACTTCGAAGAAGAATCGTATCAGATTCATCTTTTTTTATATATTTAAATTGATGAAATCGAATAATTTATTTTTTAGTCATTTATTAATTTTTTTAATGATTTCTTTTGTCGAACAGATGAGATCGCACGCAAACAAGGTCAATCGGGAGAAGAAGGACAAACATCATACCTCTGACTCCAAGCAGATGATACAAATTGCCAAGGAGCACAGAGATAAAGGCTCTAAACACCCTTATCTAGATGCCAACGTCACCGCTTACGTGATGTCTGAGCTCGACAATGAAGCGAGTCAAAGCAGTGTATGTATCGTATATATTTTCTCTCAATTAACGTAATTCATATTTATTATTTATTAAAATCCCGTACAAATTTATAATTATTTAATTTTCATAATTATTTTCGGGCGAGGTTGCTAGAACTGGAGCAAGAGGAATTGGCCAAGACGCAGCTTACGCACCCGCATATGCCGCTGGAAGACCTGCCTCCTCTATCGAAGGGGAGCCAAATTGCAATCGCCAATGCGGTATACAGCCGTCGACCTGGCAAGGAGGTTAGAAGGTTCAGACGGAAGGTGCAGCAAGATTTATCCGACTCATCTACGACACGCCCGACGAGAAATAGTGGTCAAGATGCGGGCGTCTAAGCAGCCCTTCAAGAGGCTCGACACGCACAGGCGGAAATGTTATCCATGCGTCAGAGACTTGATGAGCAACAAGTACAGATAGCCAACCTCTTCGTCCTTATGCAAAGCAGGGTTCCAGAAGATTGTCGTCGAATTCAGACCCCACACCTCGATGACGACGACATGGCCGGAGGTGGAGGACTCGACGGCGCATCTACTCCCGCCGTATTTACTTAGTTTGTATGTAGTTTTTAATATTTCTTTTCTTTCAAACGATATCGATGTACGTACAATTTTAAATTATTTTAATATTTTAAATAAATTTATTATTTTATTTAATTTTATAATATTTTGCTTTAAATTCAAATTTTAAGCAAAAAATTGAAGAAGAAAATTAATGAAATTGACTTAGACTATAAAATCATATATGATTTCGTAGTCTAAGTGATGACTTAGACTACGAAACAGTTTCATAGTCTAAGTTAATTCTTAGATTACGAAACAATTTCATAGTCTAATAACTGACTTAGACTACAAAATAATGTCGCAGTCTAAGTGATGACTTAGACTACGAAACAATTTCGTAGTCTAAGGTGTACTTGAACAACGAAAATATTATTTCTTCGTCTATGTAGTGTCTCAAACGATGGATCAATTCCATCGTCTAAGTCTTCATTTGGACGACGAAATGTTATATTTTCGTTGACTAAGTACTTAGACTACCGCACTTGAACGACGAAATTTAGACGACAAAGATTTCATCCTCTAAGTACTTAGACAACGAATACTTGAACCTAGACGACAAAATAGCTTCGTCGTCTAAGTGTTTTTTCCTGTAGTGTAGGTAGTTTAGTGTAAGTAGACACTTGTGCATAATGTAATGATGTTTTTTTGGATTGGTTATTTTATTATTAAAAGGAGGATTTGAAGAGCTTTAGATAGTTGGGAAGCAAGATCCCAGGGAACCTTGAGAACTTCGAGACACCTGGTGTCGAAGTTACCACTGGTTAGATTTCATTGCTTTATTTTCGAGGACTTTTGTAGTTGTTGATTGAGTACTTGCATGCATGCTTGTTGGTTTTAAAGATTGGTATTTTTGTTAAAGCTATTGTTTTGTGTAAGTCCTTTTGGGAAAGGTATTGCAAATGTGGTTGGTTTGGTGCTGGCTGAGAAGCATTTGGCTACTCGGTTCAACAAGCCAGACAACGAGATTGTTGACCACATAAGATTAACATCTGTAGAGACTCTATTTGATTTTCTTACTCTATTCTTATTTAACTTTGTAGCAACTGTACTTAAAAGTGGTAATGTAATTATAACTGCACATATTGTTTTTTAGGTGATGGTTGCCAAATGGAGGGTATTTCTAATGAAGTTTCTTCCCTTGCTGGGCATTGGGGACTTGGAAAGATGATAGCTTTTTATGATGAAAACCACATTCCTATTTATGGAGACACTAAGATTGCATTTATAGCTTGTTGATCCCGTTTTAAGGGGCACGTTATCTGGATGAAGAACGGAACACCGGCTATGATGAGATTAGAGATGCCATTAAAGAAGCAAAGGTTGTGACTTACAAGCCCACTTTGACTAAGGTGAGATATCTCTTGCATTTTTAGTCTTTCATACATGTTTCTATAATGAATTTATGAATTTATATATGGCATGTTACTTATCTAAAGTACACTGACCTCTATGATATTAGACATTGACTTTTGTATGTTTTTTCGTTATTAGACCTTTCATTTAGACTAATTATTGATATTGCATCGAATTTATACATGGTTAATGATTAGAATTTGTACATGGTACCTTGATGCACCATTTCAAGTATTTACACTTGAGTCTGGTATGCTTCTGATCTAGTGTGTATTTGTGTTATTTGTGATTATTGATTTAAGTGGTTTCAATGAAAAACTCCAGTAAATTGATGTGTGTATAATCGAAATTTTTAGCATATTGCTCATCTTTGTGAAGTTCTGACATTGGTTCCTTTTAAAGGGATCCGGCACTTCTACTAAAAAAGTGAGATTTGGTTGATGGTGCTTGCTGAGAATGATAATGCTCACAGCCTTATAGTTTCATGTGCCAAGCTAGGGATGACACCATAGTATAGTGAATTATGTATGCTTATAGATATTTGGTACTAAGTTGTATATTGATCTATTGAAAGAAAAAAACCATGTGATGTTTTGTTAGAAGTACAATATTCATTTGGTGATAAATGCATATTAAATCAATTACATGACGCTTGAGAGTGCAAAAAATGTGTCTACCAACTACAAATCAAACGACGCTTATAAAGTATGCAACTGTTGACTGAATCAGTATAAGACGATGGTCATATAATATGTAACTATCGTATGATATACCTTCAGAAGATAGTTACCCATCGTCTCATATACCATCAATAGACGGTTGTCCATCGTTTGAATGTATGCCATGCAAAGATTTGGTGCGCATGTGTGGATGCCTCCCGTCGTGTGTTATTATACATGTCGTCCCTATGATCAGTATACGAAAGTTGCTTTGGTGATTTACTCGTCGTATTTATCAGACGACTGCTCGATAGAAGATGGTCAAGTTGGTCATCAGATGACTCTCCTGAGCCGTCGTGTTAAGCCTTTTTTATAGTAGTGACATTGCAAGGCTAACATCCATTGGAAGATGTCTACTTGTGGGGATGAGAGTTAAACCTAAGCATCCTAACATAACATCATTCTCAATTGTATCCAAAGTTCATATTAGAAAGTAAAGAGAATAAGGTTAAAGAAGATGCAAAGGCTTTGTCGACCGTCTCCAAGCTCTATATGTAAGAACATGTAAACCAACGAATGCCAAGTTAGGTCTCGCCATCCGAAGGGCATACAAATTGATCATTATCCTCTACGGTGCTCTTGAACTTATTTTGGCCTCAAGGTATTGATCTATACTCCATGTCTTAAAGCCCCGAGATCTTGGTCTTCACAAGTCAAATTTACAGAACACTCTTCGATAAGTCGAGAGTTTCCTCTTGACAGGTCAAAAAAGTTTTGCAGATTAGACAGTAGCATGTCTTCGACGGGTCGACTATGACTCTTGACCCATTGAGAATTTCTAGAATATTTCTCTCCAAATCTTGACTTCTATGCTCCATTCTTCATGCTCAAGCCTTCCCTCAACCTCAAACTTATCTTCTAGCATATTGATGGTGCCCGACCATCACAGGTTCTAGTTTAAGGATGTAAACATGGTACATGAAAGGATGAGGAGGTCAAACCATCATGATTGGATCCTAAAAGTGATAGACATTCCCATCCTATTTTCTTGTTGCCTCTTTCAAAGCCTCTACTTGCTCTCTATAAAGCTCAAAAGTTCTCCCATTCATCAAGTTTCTCAAATGCACCACTCCATTTGAGCATATCTCAACCAATTTGTAGCATGCATCTCTTGAGGGGTTGAAGTTCTTCAAGGTGACCTAGCTTCCCACTAATAGCATGTCATCCACATTCTTGCTCAGTTTCAACTTCTTCTCTTTATGGCTCTTGTTTTTATCCGGTGCCTTCACATCTTCGACACTCAACTCATAGGGTTTTGGCTCCTTGTAGCTCACATCGCCATCGTCCTTGGCTTCATCATCCATAACTTCAATGCTCATGGCTTGTAGTGAAGGGATTGGTGATGTCTTGTCAAATATCTTGAATGCCCTTGTCTTCTCAAACACAGCCATGGTAAGCTCTCAGACTTTGACATCAATCATGGTACCTGGCATAGCCATGAAAGCTCTTCCAAAGATTAAAGGGAGATCCTCATGCCCTCTTGGTTCTGCCATGTCGAGAATTACAAAGTCGATCGACACTATGAGGTCGTCAATCATGACGAGTACGTCTTTCACTATGCCCCTCAGATGAACTATATTCTGATCCACTAGTTGCAATGACATGCTCACCGACTTCATCGTCCCTAAGCCAATGTCCTTGTACAACGAATATGGAATTAAGTTAATAAAAGCTCTAATGTCCATCAAAGCTTTCTCAAAGTAATTCATGCCAATAGTGTATGGCATGGTGAAGCTTCCCAGATCTTGCAACTTCTTGGGTACTTTCCTTTGTATAATAGCCTACACCATATCATTAAGCTTTACTTTCTCGGATCCTTGTATCTCCACTTATAGGTTTTTCTTCGACCTCCTATTGGTGCAAAGATCCTTCAAGAACTTAGAGTACATGGGAATAGTTTGAATGACGTCAAGAAGAGGTAAATTGATTTCCACGTTCTTTAAGACATTCAAACACTATTTGGTCTTCTTATCCATAGCTGCTTGTGCTTTCTCTTTTTTCTTGACTTGAGGAAAGGGTATGCATTCATCTTTACCTCTCGGAGCACTTCTAGAATTCGTTTCTTGGGATTCCTAAAATTCTTGTTCAACGGGTCGAGAGGTTTTCTTGATGGGTCAAAATTTGTCACCTGCCGATCCAGAAGCTTTCATTCGATGGGTCGAAGGAGTGTCTCGGCCCATCGAGTCCTGGGCCACCAATTCTCTCTTCTTCTTACTCAAATATAGCTCAGAAAGCTCCCTATCCAAGTCCACACCTTTGGAACCTTTTCCGGCAATCCCATGTCGACTCAAACCTTTATCAAAACCTGTTTGCTCAACCCCAAACTCAGTTTCTTCATAATCCGACTCATTATCTTCTCCATATGGAATCAAAGTGGTCTTCTCTTAGAATTGCACAACCTTATTGCTTCTTATAGTTTCCTTCTCAAATCCAGGAGGAATCTTAGATACAAATGGTGTGTCTAAGTCCTCTTCATCCTCACTCTCCATTATGGGAGCATCTCCATAGTTCTCAAAGCCCTTCCAGATAGCAACATTGGATTCACCACATTCACTTAATGCTTGAGATTTATCTTGGTAAAAGATGGGAACTCATGAGCCTTGCTACTTCCTTGTTCATGATGTGCTTTCACCAATTGGCTCACTTATATCTCTAACTTATGGATTGCACTTTGGCTCTTATTTCAGAGTGCTTGATTGTCACCCTTCATGCTCATGAAAATCTCAAGGAATGTCTTTGTACCCTCCGCTTGAGTCTTAGCAATCTCCTCTTGACTCTTAACTAGCCTTGCTAGAAGATCATCCGTGCTAGACTTAGGTACATCCAATTTTAATGGCGGAAGTGGTTCTTGAAGCAACATCCGTTGTTGAGCTCTAGGCATAAAAGGTGTCCTCGGTTGGTAAGTGTTACCACCTGTAGCATTTGCAAATTCTCCACTTGGCCTTGAAAATCATAAAGCTCCTTGGTTGCTTGAAAACCCCTTGCTTCCACTACTTGAGGAATCAAAGTTGCCTTGGTTACCCCATTGATGATTGTATCCTTTATTTGGTCGTTGAAAGCCTCTTTGCCCTCCTTGGTTTCCTCCATGATTACATCCTTGACCACTCTATGAGAAATTGGGGTGGTTCCTCCAACCTAGAATATAGATGTTAGAGTAGGGATCATTCCTCGGTTGATCATAAAAGATTTTCTTGCATTCTTCGATTATCTCCGGATAGGATTCTTGGTGAGTATAACTAAGGGTCTCATGCATCGTGCTTTCACAAATCATGCAAGTGACCGACTCCATACTATTCTTAGACAATTGGTTTACTTGGCCTCATTTCGGACAATTGAAATTTCTCAAACTGTTTCTTTATAAGAACCAAAAAGATTTGTGCCAAAATAACGGATGCCAAGAAAAGCAAAAGGCCTTGAACACGTAATGGATCTTAAAGTACTACTTCTATATTGTTTTCCTTCATTAAGAGGTTAAACTTCTTGTTCATAATCTCCTCAAGCCTCTTGAGGGCCTCATCTTTCATATGAGCGGCTCCCTTGCCTTCATATATACCGCCATGGTTGGCTTGAGTAGCCTCTCTCATGGAAACAGTGGGTTTCCTCACACTTGGATTCACATCCCACAAGGGTGACCTCTCCGCCATCTTCTCAAGTAAAATGTATGTGTCTTAGGCGGTCTTGTCCATAAAATCACCTCCACAAGCGTTGTCAACTTTCCTCTTTGTCTCCATGCTTAAGCCTTAATAAAAGAGGGACATTAGCATATCTTGAGTTTGGCCATGGTTATGACAACCAAGCTCAAGGTCCTTGAAAAGCTCTTATGCATCACAAAACAACACTCTATGATCTTCTCGAAAAGTCATCGAGCTTGTTCTTTTTTCATTGATTATACCTGGAGGGAAGTACTTAGTGATGGACTTCATTTGCAAGGTCTCCCAAGAATGGATGGAATTGGGGGCAAGCTTATTCCACCACTCCTTAGCTTTATCTTGCAAACTTGATGGGAACACCCTTATCTTGAGTTGCCTCGGATCTATATTCCTAATGTTAAGGTGTCCACATGCCTCTTCAAACTCCAAGAGGTGGGAGTATGGATTGGAATTAGGATGCCCTAGAAAGATCGGAAGAGTTTGAAGAAAGCTAGGCTTGATCTCAAATGAGTATCCTGCCAATGGTTGCAAGAAGATGCAGCCGGTGTGAGCCGCCAAAGAGAGTAAGGCACATTCCCTCAGTGGTCTTTCTTCATAGATTTCATCTTCCATGGCGATTTGCTCTTGTACTATAGGCTCAACCTCTTCCTTATTCGGCGAATCCAACCCAATATGAAAGACATAATTCCAAGTAATGGATTCTTGTGTCTAGCCTCTAAGGCTATGTCAAAAAAAAATTCAAGTGCTTCCTGGTTCTCTACCCTCAATAATGGTATCCCAGATATATATATACACACAATAAATATACAAGTATATATAGTATATATGACAAGCCTAGAGAAAATTGACAAGCCTTTATCCTCACTTTTCTACAATTTTCCCAAACATAGATATATTGTTTCGACTTTGCATCTATTTTACATGTGGAATATACCCTAATCCCCACCTCTCATGTGCACGATGGTTATGAACCTCCATCCATCACCCGGTATATTCTTGCATTTTTAGGCGAGATCTTAGCCATGCACTGTTAGTCACTTTGATGAGACAGTCTTTTACCGTTTAAGAGGAGATATGAACAAAGCTCAAAGGAAACAATATGGAATTGTTATGGTCTATCCCCACTCTACCTCATCTGATCCTAGAACTTTAGACTCCAAATCTGGTATATTCGACCCTTAAATGACTAGTGACTAGATCTCACATACCAACCTAGAATATAAAGGGTACATGAACCCGACGCCACCCTAGTTGGAGGTAGGAATATTAATACTAGATTCCAGTATGTAATCTAGTTGAAGTGTCGTCGTGATCATTGGCATTAACGGGTTAGGTTGGCCACAACCCCCACCTAGTACACCTAGGAACAGGGGGAGTACGCATTGTCTTTGTTATTTCTTTCCTATTAAAGGGAAGATGCCAAAAGTAATTGACCATCTATTAATACTTCAAAATTCCACTCAATTGTTCTGGATGTTTCCATGGAAGTGAGGACTCATCCATGAGAGCATTGATCATTATTAGTTCACATGCATGTGCATTGGAATATTGAAGAAAAGTTAAGTTGTTGTATGGTGATGTGCAACCTATTACAAATTTGCACGATGTTGATCAAGGGAATAAACAAAATATATAGCTCAATCGATAAAGATCAGACTTTGAAGCTATAATGACCACAATGGAAAATCAATTCAAGTTGAATTTTGGTATCCACTAACACTGAGTATGGTTTATGGTAGATACCGCTATCACCTCCTACAATGAATCCTTGAAAATGTATATGTGTTAGGAAATGTTATAAGAGTAAGTAGCTTAGCTCATCTCGTCACGTAAGACTTCTCAATACATCCTTGAATCGTCTGCACGATATGATATGGCATATCGTATGAATATCATATTCAGTTTAGATATCTTACTCAAATTGTTATCTTATTTAGCTACTTTAAGAGTTAGTAGTGTTCCAGAAAACTGTTGATTAAATGATTATTGCTTATCTATAAGTATGTAGATACGATAATTCATATGTACATCACTAGCGGTATTCAGATGTCATGATCAAGTAACTCAAAAGCTTGGAACGTAACCATACATGCATGTAATCTCTTACCCTTGTTATCCTAATCACTACATTTGACTAAGTTTAGTGACACTGCTCATCAATAATCTTCTACTAAGTTAAACGTATTAATTAACAACCATATGCTTATGGTACAATGGAATCTGGGTAGCATTTACACAAACATAAGAAAGACTGGTTTCATTATATTGTGACTTAGTTAGAGATTGCTAGCAAATATGCCACATTCGCGTGACATTTACGAATAATGAGCGTATTGCGGTTGCGTCATCATCCGACTTCGTAAGGTTTGTTTAAATAAGGGAGAGACGTTCGCTTCAAGGAGAATTTGAAGTATGCTACGTCGTGTCTGATGAATGTGAAGGACATGTTGTACTCTTTTTCATACCAAGATTATTTTTATCCCAAAGGGTTTTCTTACTTGGCAAGGTTTTGATGAGGCAACATCATGTGCCACACCTCAATGTTGAAAAGTTTCATATTGTGACTCATGGTCGTTTATTGACATGTTAAGCATGTTGCTCATAATTTTACTTCGTTTGAGAATCATTTTATTCTTACAAAAGTTTTTGGCTCGACGATAGTGTTTAGTGAGGCAACTACAAAGCGCCATGTATCAGAGCATCTAATATCTAGAAGGAGCATCAAGCTACGCTTGGAAATCACAATGGGGATTGTTGAGATATGTTCAAATCTGATGTGATATTTCCTACTGTGTCACCGTATCTCATAAAGAGTACAATCTAGATTACATATTAGATTATGTTTCTTTATTAAGTAAATATCATTCCTTATTGGAATCAACTATGTATCTATGACTTTCCTATATATAGAGTTATTCTATATGAAGAAAAATAAGGAAGAATTATTTTAAAACCCAAAATCAGATTTGATTTTCAAAAAAAACCCAACTTATGACACCAAGATAAAAAAGACTCAACATATGACCCTTTTTTTCTTTCAAAAAAGTCCAGTTGACATCATTTTGTCCCAAAAAATCCAATAAGTAATAAAACCTATTTAATCTGTCGATTTTGTCCTTCTTTCCTCATTTGAATTCTTCACGTCGTCTTTAAGAAAGAGCTGCTTCGCAACTCTGTCTTTCCTCCTCAAATTTTGTCGGGAAAAGAGAACCTCTCTCTCCCTCTCTCTCTCTCTCTCTCAATCACAACCACGATGTCACCACAACAAAAAATCCAATCGATCTCACCATCGTACGAAATTTTCAAATTGAAAATTTTAAGCGTTGACTCAATCACAACCACGATGTCACCACAACAAAAACTCCAATCGATCTCACCATCGTACGAAATTTTCAAATTGAAAATTTTAAGCATTGTAAGTTTCAACTCTCTCTCTCTCTCTCTCTCTCATGTGATCGCTGCATATAAATTGATGATTTCATAAGTTCAACTCTGTTGTACATCCAATTTCACTTTATTTTTATATATGATAGATGATTTGAATTGATGTTGCACTAAACTGTTTTCGTTCGTAGTTATTTAATCGATTTCATGATAGTATTGATTACTTTTCTCCTCAAACTATAAACATTGCGAGATTGAAATCTATTTAATTAGGTCTGAATCTGATTTTGGTTCTGAAGATGTGTTTGGATATCTGTTAATGTATCTATCTGACTATCTGTTAGAGTATCTGTTTGAGTATATGTTTGTATATTTATTCTGTTTGAAGTATCAGACCTAACTATTAGTTAACCAAAGTATTTACATGCGTTTCTTCAATTCTTTAACAATTTTTAATGTTTTTTTTGTAGTATATTCAATGGCAACAACACCATCTCCAATCATTGTGAAATATATTCACGGTCGAGAAGGTGTGATGGATATTTTAAGTGCTAATATCACACTTACTGACATAGTGGATATTGTCCATACCTCACCGGTGCCATCATACAAAAGTGATGAAGAAAAACTGGATACAAATAGATGACAGCTCAATAAAATGAACACGTGCGACATAAAACGACATGTCATTTTGATTTATCATGGATAGTTGTTTACAGAGCTGCCTAAGTAGCTGTTTAAGTAGTTGTTTTTAGTTTATGAAATGCATTTCACTACCAACTGTACACCCAAATTTGAGTTTGTTTTGTGTTGTAAAATGCATCATAAAGTGCAAAAACAAACATTTCATTTCATAGGTTTAATATATTAATTCACTCATTAAAAATTTCAAAGCAACATAAATAGTATTACACATACAGATACTCAAATATATACTCATATGATTACATTCATAATGCTCACCAAATGTACTACTTATAAGACAAACCTCTAAAACTTACAACAATGTTCACAGAATGATCACTACAACAAAATATACACATTGATTACTGTCATACGCTAGTTCATGAGCTGATTCATTCCTTCTACATGTTCCGCGATACCCATGATAGATCATGATCCATAAAGGATTCCAACACTTTGGCCTTGAACCAAGCCACAACCTCACGATTCAAAGTTTGCTTTATTTCCTTGCCCAGAGCTAGGTGATATATGATGAAGCAGACAAAAGTTCCACAATCAAGGCTAAGAGGTTGTCGATGACTGTTAATGATGGACTTCACAGGTATTTTATCAAAATCGAGCTTATGATCTTTGATCCACTGAATGCTTTTGCGTTCATTTTCGTATATTGGGATTTCTCTGATCATCAGTTCCTTAATGGTGCTCTGAGAGTTATCTACCAACATTCGAACATTTAATGATAACATATCATCACTTACGTCTCTCACAGAATCCATCCACATAGAGACCAAACAAACCTGTATCAATACAGTAAATGATAATCAGATATATATCCAAAACAAATATCCAATAGTTAGAGGCATAACACACTAAAAATCATGTAAGCAAAGAAAAAGGAGATCAAGACAGATACTTAAACAGATATCCAGACAGATACATAAATAAATATCCAAACATATACTTAAACAGATATCCAGAATAAAAAAAAACCTTCTTTCACAAATACCACAATTACTACAACAACCAAAAAGCCTTTCGAACACATCACATCACATAGCATCTACAAAAAATCATGAAAAAAGTGCAAAAATATCGAAAATCAAACTGAAAACCCTAGAAAAATGTCAACAACAACAACATTTCAAAATTTTTTAAAACATAGATAAGAACCACAAAAAGAAAGATGCAAACTGCTTAGAAACAACGAAAATGAACAACCGAGGGTTTCGAACCAAGATTACTTACGCAAAACGATAACAATGGCAAGGAAGACCAAGAAGGCAATAAAGAGAACAAATTCAATGGCAAGAACGCGAACACAACGGCAGCAATAATGGACACGACGACGGAGATTTTCAAATGCAGAGAGAGAAAACGCGTAAAGGTAGTAAGTGGGAGAAAGAGAGTGGTAAATAATATAAATATGATGAAAACTATGGTATGTTGTATATAAAAACAGAATAAATTTTTTGTAATTGAAAATTTATAGTGAATTTTTTAGAAAAGAAAAAGTCTAAAATGAAGTTTTACATTCCCCTAAATATAATGATCTTTGCTTTCTAATATATTTATGCGTGTTTCCATAGATATTCCTACCCAGTGATGGAGGTATTATGGGGCCAGGGTGGGCCTGGGCCCCCCTTGAGTTAATGTAGAAAAAAAATATTAGTATATTATTATTATATAATATAAATATTATAATTTATTTGAAGTATATCTAAACTTCAATTACTGACAATTCAATCTGACAACTTTGTAAGAATATTATTATATTATATTTCAATAATAAAATCCAAATACTAGGTCAATTAAGATTCAATCTGTTACTGGGTTTAGGATTTTATGGTTTTTTTCTTTATAAAAGCTCTACCGTACCTAGGATTAAAATACAATCATTTTTATTAAGTTTATTAGATATGGAGAGATACTTCAAAAGAAAAGAAAAACCTTTTTCTTCTACTCTAACATCAGATGAGCAACCACCCACGAAAATTCAAAAGAAGAAAAGCAACAATCTGAAAAAGTCTCGTGCTAAAGATATTACAGAAAATTATCCATCGGATCCCGCTAAACGCCCGTCAATTTCAAGTTATTATCCTAACATTCAAGAAGAAGTTCGAAGATATTATCTACAACAAGGCCCTTGTCGACCTAAAAATAGAACATATCTGCTAGTTTACCGGCTTGTGACATTGACATTGATTCTACCTATTACAACAGCAAACGTGAAGAGAGTATTTTCTACAATGAATATTATGAAGAATCGATTACGCAGCCGAATGAGTGACGAGTTGATGAATGATTGTTTGATTTCTTATATTGAGAAAGACATTTTTCTTACTATTGACGATGAAGTTATTATGAAACGTTTTCAGGATATGAAATCTCGTCGAGGACAATTATCCTTGTAATAGATAGTATTTTACAAGCACTATTTTAATATTTTAAATTATTTAAATTAATATATTATTTTTATTTTTTAAACTTTTCGTTTAGGTCCCCTCACCGAGAATCCTGACTCCGTCTCTGTTCCTACCGAACACAATTGCACTTGCACTTGTTTATATTTATGCTTTATATTTATGCTTTCTAAAGTTTTACATCTTTAATGTTCCCGCAATAGAACTCATATTCCTACTGAACACACTTGCACTTGTCGTAGTTAATTATGCACTTGATCTATATCGATCTACTAATTACTCTATACATGCAACATGCATGGTTCAAATCGTATATAAACGTGCCACATGCCAAAGTTAGCAAACCACATTTCTCAAGCCTCAAGAGTACGTCAAGCCAGACCCACTCCTTTTATCATAATATATAATCGATTATCTTATTAATAAATGTGGTCACTTAAATTGGCATCTCTTTTTAGAAATTGAACACTTTTTTCGAATGTGCAAAAAAGCAGGAATGTAGTTTGTATTGATGGGAGAGTGTCAATATCATTCCCCTTAAATAAAATCTTTTGCCTATATATTAATATAATGATCATGCTATACCGAATTTTATTAGTCTTTATCCGACACATATAGATCTAGTTATGTAAGTATTTGTGCGGATATATAATAGTGTAGTTTATTTTAAGGGGTTCTTTCTATCCCGTCGGAAATTTCGATAAACTCTTTATACTCTACTACAATATCAATTCTATCATTACCTCAAAATATATATATATATAATGACTATGCATACATATATATAATATGTACGGCATGATTTATGCAAGGCTCCGGTCCTTTAGATCATGCCCTCAGTACCACTGTATGTAGAGTTGTTCATACATACCCGCATGAAGCATGCTCCTCCGGCGGCGGCGGCAACAACAACCCCATATATACATCATGTGGTTTATCAAAACTGGAAAAGAAAAAAGAAGCTTATAAATATGTGCATGAAGTCAGAACAATGTATCATATATGATGATAGATCTGGTCTAATCCTATTAGAACTTTTGTATGAATAAATATGGCGATATTTTTATTTTTTGGACTTCTCAATAATAATTCTACATATCAATATCTTTCGCCCGATATTTTCTGAGATGTTCGATATTTTTCGATATATCACCGAAATCTTCGATATTTTTTAATTTATCCGAGATTTTGACTTTACATATATTAATCGCACTAAATCTAAAACACAAAACTCACCACGTCAATAATCCAAAAGTTCAATAAAATAATCTCTATTAATAATCAACATAACACAAATTACAAGTTTCAAAACACATATTAATCATATAATAATCTCATTAAAGTTTCGATACAAATTTTAATGTATTTATCTTAATTTTCGACGATTTTGTACTGAATCGATATTTCATCAATATTTCCGTCGAAATATTTATATTTTAGACAGTCAATATATTTTCGATATCCGATATTTTACTCCTTACCAAAGAATACTCAAAAGGCCAAGAATGTTCCCGGTCAGAGACGAATGTTAAAGCTTGAAGTTGCAACTATATGTTATAAAACTTTTTTTATTATTTTTTTGGATAGTAAAACATGTTTTCTTGTTAAGCATGAACTTGAACTTGAATACTAATTAATTAAAGTGGGGAGCAGAATAATGAAAATTTTGAGTAACATCCTCCTTTAGGGGTGGAACACGAATTACTATTTGAAGAGAAGGAAACTAATTTAAGACCATAACTTCTCCAAAGAAAATTGGTTTATCAGGCCGTCTTTTTCAGTTACTCGATATTATGAGTCGACCACATTCGACAATTCTCATACGATGAGATGGGAAGACTATGGTATGTAGGGTATGTCATACTTTTATTTATTATTTTAAGAACTAAATTACAATACACATGAACAAAAAATTATAATATTTAAGATAATATTACCACAATGACCACATTTTTTTAGAATTATTTATGATGTTTATAATTAATTAGACCAAATTTATAACTTTAAGAACAATTGGTTTAAAAGTTGTAACTAAATTTTTAAATAAAATAATTATCTCAAATATAACTAAATAATCTAAAAAATAACTCATATTATCACAATGATCACTAAATTTGTTGTCAATAAAACAAAATTACTCTGTCAGTACCTAAAAATGATCATAATAAGATATTAAAGGCGGAGAAAATCTCTGGTGCGAGAGTGACATGGGTCTCGATGCTTTTTTTGAGTTACTTCACAACCATCCAAAGCAAGCATGATGCCTATGTGAAGAGAAGAGATCAACAAATCTTGGCAAGTTGGCATGGCGAAGAGAGTTCGAGTGCGGCAAGCCAGAGCCTCTTTTGGCTTTTCCTTTAGCATAGTTGGTGCGTTTGTTCGATAGATCCATTTGATCCCATCTAATAAAATATCTCTCGTCACACTCCATAAGATTAATCACTTTGAGAATCATGGCCTAAGGTACTCATGATAAGTTATTCTGTTTAATGAAAACTGCTTAATACATGAAATTTGAGGAGATTAATTCTTTTGAATTCTTCTAGAAAACTAAAATGAGTTGGAAAAGAATGATGACATATTGTCCGCCGCCTTGCGATTTTAAGATTCTCGATTGTACTCTATCCAAGTAATCAAGAGTGTACGTATGTGTATATGTTCGGGTATTCTGACTTCTTTCGTTAACGTAATATTCATGTTCATCTGATAACTCGCTTTTGTGAGTCAGACTACACAAATGTACTCACTCTTCTGTGCTTTTACCGCGACAGGCTTTCAACTTTCTAAATCTCCCTTTCCCCTACAGATTGAACTACTACTATACTGTTTAGGGATGCATACATGATGCGATGATACTCAATAAACAGGTTCGTTAGTTTGATAATAACAGATACATGAACACACACATATATATACAAGAATAACAGTCAATTCTCAGCTAAAGACATTACATTATGTGAATTTTTTCATTTTATCTCACTTAAACATCAAATTTTGACAATCAAGACCATTCATGCTATAGATACTACTTTAACTGAGTCATCAACAAAATTTGAGTCCAATCGAAAATCGTTTGACCATTTAATTTGTCATTTATATATTGTCAACATTTATTCGCCGCTTCTTATTTGTTTGTCATGTTTCACCATCAAAATAATCAAATCCTTACCATCTCTACTATGGGGACATCCACATTTAAATTTATATATATATATATATATTCAATGTTCAAGTTGCTGTCAATTCATTATTGGGTAGTTAAAAGGCGGGGTGAAGAGAACTTCTTTTATAAGCTAGCAAATATAATTGGTGTGTCAACGGACTCTAGCTAGCCTTTTGTTTCTGATCTATAGACCTCAACTCTAGCTTTCTGTTTTTGATGATCAATCTTAACTCTTGCTTATACAACCATCAATGAGATGTATGAAGTTGATTATAAACATGGCCGCGGCCAGGAAGGAGAATAAACCATGATACCTTGATAATCCCATTTCGACATCTAATTAGCTCACACTTTCCTCAATTTGTTTGACGAAAAGATTCGAATAGAACACAAGTGTTTGAGGAACTTTTTGATATATTGATCAATTCTGAATTGGGTATATATACAAGCATGCGTACAGGTTTAGAAGGAAACCTAATCAATTACAGATTCCTACTTAATTACAGAATATGCACTTCTTAAATATACAAGGAGTGTGACTCACTCCAACACACTTCTTCAAGTTGGAGCATACAAGTCTCGAATGCCAAGCTTGTCAAGTGAATTACTGAAGGTCCTGGACGAAACAGTATTGGTAAGAATGTCAGCTAATTGCTTCTCTAAATGAACAAATCGGAATGAGATAATACGAACATCTAGTTTCTCCTTGATAAAGTATTTATCAATATCTACATGCTTCGTCTGGTCAAGCTGAACAAGATTATGTGCAATTTCCTAGGAAATACTTCAAAACTATAACAACTCACAAATCCCTTGAGTCATACCTCTATACTCAGCCTCTACACAAGAATGAGCTACCACATTCTGCTTTTTGCTCTTCTAAGTAACTAAATTTTCACCCACAAATGTAAAGTAGCCAGAAGTGGAATGCCTGCCAGTATACCCACTAGTCCCCAAATCTCCATGGTTACGAAATGTAAGGCCTTTACTAGGAGCAGATTTCAAGTACCTCAAGATTCTTATCACAGCATTCATATGATCCTCACTTGGATTGTGCATATACTGACTCGCCACACTAACAACATAAGGTAGATCAGGCCTAGTGTGTGACAAATTAATTAACCTCCCAAATAACCTCTAATATAGAGCTTTTTCTGTAGAAACTTGATCAGGATACTCTGTAATCCGATGATTTTGCTCAATAGGTGTATCAACCGGTTTACAGTCAAACATACCAGTTTCGGCTAACAGATTTAAAACATATTTTTTTTACTCAACATGATGCAGTCCTTGTTCCAAGAAACCTCAATATCCAAGAAATACTTCAAGTTCCCAAGGTTCTTAATCTCAAATTCAGAAAACAACTAAACTTATAATCTCTTGATCTCATCAAAGTCATCACCTGTCATAACTATATCATCTACATAAATAATCAAATGTATGCTTCAGGAATAAAGTGTGATCTGAATTGCTCTATCTATCCTTACCAGAAAAACCTTCTTAGACGACGGAAGCGTATCATATCAGTCATCTAAGATGTCTTAAACGACGCAACTAAATGATATCATCTAAGATAATACTTAGACGATGAGTAATATAATTGTGTCATCTAAGTGGTTTCTTACACGACGTACTGACACCTTCATTTATTCGTCGTGTAAGAAACCACTTAGACGATGGATCTTCTCAGTTGCATCATCTAAGATATCTGTTAGACGACGAAGAATGAATTCTAGAGTCGTCTAAGTGAAAAATACCCAATTATATATATGAGCTTTGCCATTCTCTCCATCTCGATCTTCGATCATATCGATCGCTCGCACTCTCTAGCTTCATCAATCTCGACTCTAGCTCTCTAATAAAATATATATATATATAGCTAGCTAACTAACTATAGCCTACATACGTACCTCGATCACTTCATTTCGATCAACGACGACGTCGATCGGAAGGCATGTAATTATCTACGAATTAAGGTACGTACATACGTATATATAATTCTTGTAACTTGTTTCGATCAACGACGACGTCAATCCGATGGTTTTAATTTGTTTGCATGCATATATACAATTAATTCAATATTATTCCATAATGCATATATATGTGACGAACTAGCTGGCTAGCTAGCTATATATTTCGTTTAATTAATTGAATTGGGTGCTACCTAGGTAACTAATTATTAATGATCGCACAACGCTTGAAATGCATATATATATATATATACATATATATATATATATATCTGTGTTCACCGATCGATATATTAAAATCATAATTAAATAATGTTAATTACGTAGAAATAAATAAATAAATTATTTTTTAATTAATTAGGAATTATATGATCGAATTGAATGACAATTTTTTGTTAACTTCTAACAATGGTTTATTCGATAATTTAAAAGTTTCGTTTTCTAGCTTACACATGAATCAAATATGGACAAGAGTTGGATATAGTTGGAGTATTGAAGTGATGAGAGGTATATGGACGGAATAGGAGAGTTTGTAATGTTTGCGATGCAACATGGTCAAGGAAAGAAACGTTTAAGGTGTTCGTGCAGAAAATGTCTTAACCATCAGTTTGTGGAGTCTCATGTTGTAACTCATCACTTGTATGAGTACGGTATGATGTGGAGTTACACTACATGGAGTGAGCACGGTGAAGTAGTAGAGTTCAGCGCAGGGTACAGCTACCAGGATGCCTCATCTAGCAGTACCGGTAGTGGCGCCCCTTCTTGGAACCCCACCGAGGATTTAGTCCATGATGCTTTTCCAAAATTCAGTCGACATGGTAGGGAGCAACAAGAATGGGGAGGATAGGATACTCTTATTGTTGACCCAGTGCCCCCGTATTCCCAAAAATTGACACTACTAAATTTGATAGGTACAATAGCATGCTACTTGAAGCCTGAACCCTGGTGTACGATGGATGTCCACAAACTATGTTGCACGCCATAATGACCGAAATGGAGTACAAAGTGAAGAACAAAATATTGGATGCAGGTTTTGACGAAATCTAGAAACACATATATGATTTACTTCCTAACAATCACAAGCTTCCACGTTCCCATTACAAGGTAAAGAGTGTCTTAAGCAAACTGGGTCTGAAGTACGACACATCCACGCCTGTAGAAACAATTGCGTGCTATTTTATAAGGAGTATGCACAGTTGGACTACTGTCCTGTTTGCAACCACTCTAGATGGAAGTACCCTAAAAGGAGAAGTTTGAATAAGAAGATTCCTGTGAAGGTGCTTCGATATTTTCCATTGATTCCCAGACTGCAACGTTTGTTCATGTCTCTATACACAGTAGAGCCGATTAGATAGTACGTGGAAAAGATAATAGATGACGATGTACTCAGACAAGTGGCAAATGGGGAGGCTTTCAAACCTTTCAATGGGAAATTTTCAAACTTTGCAACGGAGATTCGAAATGTCAGACTAGGACTTTCTACAGATGGGTTCAATTTTTTTAACGATGGCACGTACAACGCTTGGCCAGTTATCCTCATGTCGTACAACCTGCCTCCCTGGATGTGTATGAACAAGGAATTTAATTTCCTTACTCTACTAGTTCCAGGGCCTAAGTCTCCTAGAAAGTGTTTAGATGTGTACCTCAGACCATTGATTGACGAGCTGAAACTATAGTGAGAAACTGGAGTTCCAACGTATGACAAGCTCAGTAACATAATGTTCTTGATGAGAGCCGCAGTAATGTAGACCATCAGCGATTTTCCTGCGTATGGGAGGGATGTTGGCATCTTACACAACTAGAGGATACAATGCTTGTCTTGTCTGCTTGAACGACGTGAACTCTAGTTGGCACGCGGGAAAGCTGTATTACTTGGGTCACCGTAGATGGCTTCCTCATGATCACTAATGGCAACAGGATAAAGATTGTTTCGATGAGATAGTAGAGAATGGTCCTAAACCCTGACAATGGTCCGGCGAAGAGATTTTGGAAAGGTTAAATAGCTTTAATTTCGGCGTGTTGACCAATGACGATAATGTGAAGAAACTGAAACCATACCCTCCACAATATGTTGCATATTGGCACCATGTGAGTATTTTCTTTCAACTACCTTACTGGTCAAAATTAAAGCTGAGGAACAACCTTGATGTCATGCACATAGAAAAGAATGTGTGCGACAGCGTGGTGGGAACCATTCTCTGTATTAAGTTCAAGACTAAGGACACTCCCAAAGCGCAGAAAGATCTAGAATCTATGAATACATGTCGTCATTTGTGGTTAAAGAAGAATAGAAGAGGTGTTTACAATGAGATGCCCGTTTCACCTTACACAGTGAAGCTGGCAATGACAGATGTTGTATTCAACAGGTTTCAACGTGTTCGGTATCCGTCTAATTATGCATCCAACATATATGACAGTGTCAAAGTAAGGGAACACAAGTTCATTGGTTTAAAGACTCATGACTGTTACGTTATGCTGCAATGTCTAATTCCAGTGGTGATTTGACCTTATTTGCCTAAAGAAGTCGTCGAACCAATTGTTGCATTGTGCAGATGGTGGCAGAGGATATGCACCAGGGAGATGAAGAAATCGGATGTGGTCGAACTTCAATACGAAATTCTCCACATCCTCTGCAAATTAGAGAGGATTTCCCCCCCCCCCCTCTACTTTCTTCAACATCATGATTCACCTCATGGTCCACTTTCCCTATCAAGTCCTGCTTTCTGGTCCAGTCCAGTACACGTGGATGTATCCTCAGGAAAAGTAAAATATGAAGTAGTACATATAGAATATATATTTTGAAACAATTTTTCCATCATTTATATATCTCTTTTCTTACAAAGATCGCTGCGAATTAATAATATAATGCATATTTTGTAGACAACTCATAAAATATAAAGGATTCGTCAAAAACAGGTCTGCCCCAGATGGTTCCATCGCAGAAACATACATAATGCATGAGTCTGTTACTTACTACAGCAAGTACTTCAATGATACGGTCGAGACCACCTCCAATACACTTGTTACTTATAATCTTTCAGTCGTCACAGATCTTGTACGACCGTTTAGAGGAGTATTAACCAAAAGATTAAGTCACGAGAAACTTATTAAAGCACATTGGGTAGTGTTGCGAGACTGTGAAGAGGTTACTGGTTACATGCAAAGTTACAGAACTAAAATTCAGACAGCCAAACCGGACAAGAGTCCTAACTGGGTTGAAAAAATTCTTAAGAAGAAGTTCCCTGATTATTTCCTCCAATGGGTATGTCACTATAAATTATTAAACCATGTATGTCGGCTTTGTGCTTCCTTTTTTAAATTTGATGTTGATATATATATATATATATATATATATCTGGATCAACATTAGTATAGGGATTAATTAGTTACGTAATTTTTTATTTGATTTAAATTTGGTGTTTAATTAATGAATTCGTAGTTTTTTGGTCAAATTTTGGTACAGGTTTATTTGTGGTTTCCTTTACTTTTAGGGAAAACTATGGCAAAATTTTGGTAGATATATATATATATATTCTTAATTACATCTTGTACGTTCACATTAAGGATCTACAGAAATCCTCTAACCATAATGGGTGGTGGTCATGGAAAAAATACATGTTGGCCCGTAAGCCGGTTCAACACTATATTTACCTCAGATATTTTGTTAACGGTGTAAAGTTTCATTCAGTAGACGGAGATGAAGGAAGAAGAACAGAAAATAGTGGGATCGCGGTCGGACAAGGCAACAATGTATATTACGGAGTTCTTATCAATGTCGTTCAGTTATTATATAGGAATCGTATCAACATTTTTCTATTCAATGGTAAATGGTTCAAGCGTACGAAGAAAGATCTGGACCTTTTATCAGTTGATACAAACTCAAGCTGGTATGAGGATGAACATTTCGCTCTTGCCACACACGTTAGGCATGTGTTCTATCTGGATGGTCCGAAAGCTGGTGAAGGCTGGAAAATAGTAAACTATATATCTCACCGAGGAATATAGAGTGCCACAACACTCGAAGGGTCATCACTGATTCACACTTAATAGGATAATGTCGTTAGTGCATATCAAGAATCTGATACTTCTGTCATTCCAAACACAAGGGAACTCATTCATCTTAACGAACACTTACACATGCCTGATCGGGAAATAGATCTTACTGAAAAGGAGATCACAGAATGATTGATAATGCATCTGAAGATGAAGAGTTGGAGGATGGAGACAACCTTGGATACGATGATGATAATGAAAGGGACTATGATGATGAGGACCTGCCGTTAATTGAGAGTAGTGAAGAGGAAGATGTTGATGAAGACTATGATCCCGATGCTGATTGATATATATATATAGATATATAAATATATATCGCGATCGATTGATCAACCGATCGAGTCGGTGCTTTTAATTTGTAATTTAATTTGATATATACATGCATGCATGGTTAAACATATATATATATATGTAAAGTCAATGTATATTATTAATTAATGTAATACAATTTAATTATATTATAATTAATATATAATTATAAATTAATTAATTTTTTTTTACTTAGACGACGGAACCATAGGGTACCGTCGTCTAACTCTAAAATTATGGCGGGAGAACAGTGATCGCCCAATTTTTGGGATATGTTTCAAAAACACTTAGACGACGGCAACAAGATATTGCGTCATCTAAGTGGCGTCTTAGACGACGCAATATTATGTTGCCGTCGTCTAATTAGAAATTTATGGCGGTCAAAAGAAACTGCCCAACTTTTAGGGAAACTTTTCAAAAACACTTAAACAACGGCAACATGATGTTGCAACGTTTCAAAAACACTTAGACGACGGAAACATGATGTTGCGTCGTCTAAGACGCCACTTAGACGACACAATATCATGTTGTCGTCGTCTAAGTGGTTTTGAACTGGATAAAGAGATAGAACCCCCGATTAGTTTTTCACGATTGCTCTTTCTCTCTCTGATCTCTCTCTCATTTCAATTCCGGTGACCTCCCCTCCCGACCCCCCTCCCTCCCCCTCACCGGCCCTCTGATCCTCTCCCTCTCCCTCTCCCTCACTAGCGCGGCTCCGGCGAGACCTCCTCCTCCGGCGAGACATCCCCGTCGCCCTCTTCCTCCTGTGAGTCCCCTCCCCGTCGCCCCTCCGATCATCCTCCGGCCAGTACACACATACACACAGATATATATATATACACACACACACCTTAAACATTAATTATATATAAATATATATGTATATATATACTATATACATATTGCATGTGCATATATACGTATTATTGGTATATATTTTTGTATTTGTTTATTTAATATTTGTATATTGGTGTATATTTGTATATTTTATGTATTTGTGTATATGCTCATAAATTTAATTAGATAAGTTTTGTATATTTGTGTATTTAGATAAATTTTGTATATTTAGATCAATTTTGTATATTTATATAAATTTTGTATATGTAGATAAATTTTGTGTATATATATATATATTAGTGTATATATATTTAGATTTATTTATTTTTAGATATATTTGTGTATATATTGTTATAAATAAATATAAATATAAATATATTCAATTAGATAGCTATGATATATTTAATTAGATATGTATAATCTGATAATTTGATAATTGAATAATTTATATGTGTACGTTTAATTGGATAATTGGATATGTCGATATGTTAATGTGTGTGTGTGTGTATGTTAATGTCAGTGAGAATTAATCGATTAGATATATATATATATGTATTGATGTGAATATATATATATATGCATGTATTATTAATGTGGTAATTAGGAAAGAATTTATGTATGAATTTTTTTTTAGATTGTAAAGATGCTGAAGAGGCACACAACAAAAGAAAAACAATCGTTGCATCAATCTATCTTACGACAGATAGGTTGGGGGAGTCAAGCATCTACTAAGTCGGGTACGAGTTCGGCACCCGAAGGGGACATTTCTCACACTCCTCCTACTGACGACGTTGCAGCTGAACATGGCGTTTCAGGGTCGACGTCGCAGGCGCCCCAATCTTCCGATGAAGATTCAGCTGCCGTTAGTGCGAGACGGCCATACAGGAGGGACCTCACACTTCTACCCCCTAAACACATTCAGGGTATTTGCAATGGAATCAAAGCCGAGAGCGTAGCAAAGACATCGGCGACTAGGAGGATCGATGTGCCTCTAAACGCATTCACCCGATGTCTTGAAGGAAGGAGGCTGACTAGTTTGACAGCTCACCAGATCGGAAACTATGCACGTTCTCACGTACGTATGATAGTCCCTACTTGGGAAGAGCTCCCCAACGAAGAAAAAATGAACGTGTTCCACGGACTCATGGTAAAAAAATATTTAATTAATATTATAGTTTTTTTCATAATTGATTAATTCTTTTATAATTTTTTCTAATTGTTTTTTTAGAACAATTTTACTTATGAACAAACACCGGAGATGGTGGACTACATCAACAAAACCGCTCACCAGATTATTAAGGATTGGAAGTACACATTGCACGAGACGTACAAGGCAAACCCCGAAAAGACTCCAAAGGAGTTGAAAAAGGAAAGGGAAGCTAAGTGGGAGTAGTTGAAAGCCCACTTTGAGTCGGACTCATATAAGGTTCGTAATTCGATCATATTTCTCCACATTCGTGTAATTTTTTGGGAAATTTTGTGTTGAATAATGATTATATTGCGTAATAATTTAATTTTTTTTGTAACGTACATGCGCAATCTCAGAGGAACGGACCTAATCTGCAGAAGAAGCTGTTACACCACGGATCGGGCTCCTGCAAAATGATCAACCTGGCGCATAAGCACTTGCAAAAAGGTTCGAAATACCCGCTCATCACAGGCAGCGTTTCTGCTTACAATAGACCTGGGCAGACCGAACATCTCGGCACTCAACACACCGTAAGTAAAAAAATTTCCCAAAGTAATAATATTTAATTTTATTAAATATTGTTGCTTCTTCACTTATGCATAAAGAGATAAACTTGATAAATGAAGATATTATTTGTGTGATGCGTATATATGCATGTGTGGTACATAGGTGAACTTGAGAAATGTGAATGAGATTTTGTTTTGATGTTATTGGAAGTGTTTTGGTTTTCGTGCACGATTTTCGTTTTTGTCAATTTTTAGGAGAAATTATGTCAATTTTTGTTTTGGACAATCTACATATATTCTTCATGATCATTTCAGGAGAGGTTACAACAATTTGCCGACGAGAGAATTCCGGATACGTTGTCCCTGACTCCAAGGGTCCTGCTTGAGGAGCTGCCTACTCTCTCGACAGAGTCACAGATACAAATCGTAGATGCAGTCTTCGGCCATCGACCTAGTAAAGAGGTTTGTGGTCTTGGACAAGGCATCAAGCGAGATATGAACCAGTCCACATCGTCAGAGAGCAAATGCAAGCCTTGGAGGAACAAGCTCGAGTGTTTAACAACAACGCTTTAAGGGCTCAGGAAGACGCTCGTATGGCTCGGGAGGAGAATCAAGCGACTCAAGCGATGATGGATCATATGGCTCAATTAGTGCGCATCATGTCGCTTAAGTTAGGCCTAGATCCCGATGTTGTTTGTCACCCATTTGGCCCCACTCCTCCAGGACTCGACGGGAACGATCCGAGGGGAGGTGGGATCAGCAGAGCCCACCAAACACCTTCTAGTGTCGCTAGTTAGATTTTTTATAATTAATTATGTACGTACTTTTGTGATCTTCATCGGAATCGAACACTACATTATCATTATTATTTTTGTACGAATTTTATATTTAATATATTTTCGATTATTAGTAGTTAAATTATTAAATTAATTTATTAATTTAATGTGTAATATTAGATTAATTATATTTTAAAAAAATTAATATTTACTACTTAGACGACAGAAAGACCTACTTACCATCGTCTAAGTACATTCACCAAAATGACAATACATTCGATCCATGGTCAAAGTGGATACCTAAACTACGAAAAATAGCGTCGTCTTAGTGGACTTAGACGACGGTGTTGACGTGTCGTCCAAGAGGATACTTAGACCACGGTAACACGCGTCGTCTAAGTGTATTCAGACGACGGTAATATATCCGTCATGGAAGTACACTTACACGACACAGATATATGCGTCATCTAAGTATCACTCAGACGACACAAATTTAAATACTCGTCGTCTGAGTACCTAACCTACAGCGATTAGACGACATCTCTAAGACGACGGAGGTTTCGTCGTCTTGGAACCTAGATGAGGGAAAGGCCTACTTAGGCGACGACACCTTATCGTCATCTAAGAGGCTTTTTCTGGTAGTGTATATACCCAATCTTTTTCATGAAAGTTGTGAACCTTCCAAACCAAGCTCTTGGAGACTGTTTCAATCCATACAAATACTTCTTCAATCTACACACCACCATCTCACATGTAGAAGTACAATATCTTGGAGAAAGATCTATGTAATTTCTTCATTCAAGTCTCTATGAAGAAAGGCATTATTCACATCAAACTGTTCAAGGGCCAATCCAGATTAGCTGCTTAAGACACGAGGACTTGAATGGTATTGATCATTGTCACTGGTGTAAATGTCTCATCATAATCTACTCCATACTTCTGAGTATATCTTTTTGCAACCAATCTTACCTTATATCTGTCAACTGAGCCATCTGCTTTATGCTTCACAATATAAACCCATCTACACCCAACGGTCTTCTTTCCATGTGATAAAGGTACCAAGTCCCAAGTACCATTCTTGTTGAGAGACTTCATCTCAACCTCTATTGCCTTGACCCACTTTTCCTCCTTGATTACATCCTGCACTTTACTAGAAATAGACACAGCAGATAATTGATTCACAAATGCAACATAGGGCTTAAAAAGTCTATGGGTTAACACGTAGTTAGCTACATGGTACTTGACTTTGGCTGACAAGAGAGACTCATATTTCTTTAAAGGTTAACCACGGTTGACCTAACAGGCAAGACTCTACCAGACTCAGGTAAAATAGAATTTGACAAAGGAATACTACTACATACCGCAGGTGATACTAGGGTAGGAGAACTTGTTGATGGAGAGAAAGAGACTGGAGTTGCATGTACATCTTCAACAACTACTGGTTGATCACTGAATAATTCTCCTCTTTTTGACGTGTCAGACAAATGTTTGACATGTTAAACACTTTTAGAACTCAGAACAGACCCATCAAATTAGGTATTTTCGACAAGTCGAGCCACATCTTTGACCTATCAAGACACTACTTTAGGACGATCTAGTGTGCTACCTTCGACGGGTCGAGACTTCTCCTTGACCGATCAAAGTTCAACTATGGGTTGATGCTGGCCACTTTTTGGACAGGCCGAGACTTCTTCTTGACGGGTTGAAGGTTATCTACGAGTTGCTCCTGGGCACCATTTTCAATAGGTCGAGGCCTATTCTCGACAGGTCAAAAATCACTTTCGGATGTGACACTTTCAACTGGAATATGAACTTCTGGTTCTAAATTGGTCTTCATAAAACACATTCTTCTCTTCCTCACTACGAGTTTTTGAAGGAGAGAAATAACAGAAGTTTTCACTAAAATGACATTCATGGTGACATAGAACTTCTAAGATGGAGGATGGTAACACTTGTATCATTTCTGGTGAGTGTTATAGCCAAAAAAATTACACATTTGATAGCACGAGCCTCCAACTTAGATCTGTGATTCTTATGAAGATGAACATATGTCACACAACCAAAGACACGAGCAGGAAGTTTGTTGAGAAATGAGATGGCAACATGATAAGACAGTAGTTGAAATGGAATCTGATTCTAAAGAGTTGTTAATGGAAAACGACTAATGAGAAGAGAGGCACACAATACAGCTTCCCCCAAAAGATATTTTGGAATATGAGCACTGAGTAAGAGGGCTCTTCCCATGTTTAGAAGATGACAATTCTTTCTCTTAGAAACTCCATTCTGCTCCGGTGTCTGCGGACAAATAGTTTGGTGAACAATTACATGCTGCTGAAAATAATCTTAGATAGAATGATTGACAAACTCTCATCCATTGTCAGACCAAAATACTTTTACACAAGTATCATACTGAGTTCGAATCATATTATGAAACGCAGTAACGGTAAAAAATACAACATCCTTCTTTTTTAGCAACACAACCCATGTCAGTCTTGTAAAATCATCAATGAACAAAACAAAGTATCTCATTCTTGTCAAGGTTAGATTCTTCAACGGCCCCAAAACATCAAAATGGATCAACTTAAATGGTATTGAACTAGAATGAGAACTGGGAGAGTAACTGTACTTATAACTTTTAGCAAACATACAAGTTTCACAATGGAGACTAAATTGTTTTATTTTCAGAAATAAGGATGGCATAGACTTCTCCATAACACCAAATGATGGATGACCCAACCAACGATACCATAACTAAATTTCTTTAACTCAATCAAAATTTAATGTCAAAGCAACAGGTCTTGGTGAAGCTTGCGTCTCCCTGCTATACATGTAATCTAAGTGAAACAGTCTCCCCCTTCGATCTCCCTTGCTTATTATTACCTGAGTACATAAATCCTAAAATACCACATACATAGGATAAAAAGTAACAGAGTATTTGTTTTGACAATTCAACTCGGATACTGACAACAGATAATGGGATAGACAGGAAACATAAGGAATATTATGTAACACAAGAAATGGAGTAACTGGGATTGACCCAATACCTAAGAATGGAAAAGACACACCATTTGTATTAGACACTTCAGGTACAGGAGAAGGTGACAGACTCAAAAACAAGGACTTATCAAAGGTTATATGATCAGATGCATCATAATCAATTATCCATGTATCACTACTAGTAAAGTCAAAAACTTTCAATGCAATACCAATTTTACCTTGATGTTTCTTGAACCTTTCATGTGGTCTTGACTCTTCATGCCACAAAAAATAGGTTCTTCAAACAAAGAAATATCCAAAGCCATGACAAATTCTTCAGAAGCTAGCAACAAGCAGTGCATAAAACTAACGGGTCTATTGATCAGGTCAGAAATAATTCAGGACAAGACAATCATGAACAAGGAACAAGAGCAGATCTCCAAACAAATTCAAAAAATTGATCATATCACCATGAAAAACAGTTGGACAGAACAGATTTTTACGGGTCGAGAGTTTTTTTTGACGCGTCGAACAGAACAGGCCAGGTCAGATTTGTAGCAAAAAAAAATGGTCAGATCTTCAAGATTGCCAGGATCAACTTAAGCTTTGATACCAAGTTGAATAGTGACAAGCGTGGCACATAGGGGCCATCATGTATCGATATTGTCTCAGTTTAACCACATTTTAGGCGTTGAGTTTTATCCACAAAATACCTCAGTACAATTAGGAATAGACCATATTCATTTAAGTTGTATTTCATCTTGTCCTATTTCGATGTTAGATCTCAAATCCAACATGCCCCCGCACGTGCAAGTTAACTCTAAGTTAGAACATGTAAGTAATGTTAGCTAATTTATCTACTCTCAAGTGCAAGATGTCAAGTTTTAGTAAAGAGATAAGTATGATATCGAACCCACGAGGATTAGCAATCATACTACCTAACTTAGGTGAACCTAAAAGGGAACTAGATGGTGGAATATGCACATGAGAGGTAGTGATTCAATTTTCAATGTGATTATGCTACTTGTCCAAAGATAAATACAACTAAACTAAAATTAAGAAAAAATGTGATAATCAAAGTGACGGTTGTTAAGGCATGAGGTTTTCCACCTCTAGTCTCAAACGCAAGTAATGATGTCTAAGTGAGAATGATGCAATGTACTACCCAATTACCCTCATTGCATCCGATTAAGATTACGATGGCTACACTTCTTTTAATGTAATAACTCTTACCGATTAAGTGAGATGTTAAGTACCTAAACCAAGCTCAATTACCGATTAAGTTTCAATCACTTGCTTTAGATGCATAAAGCTTTAAGTCAGGTAATCATGCAAACCAACTAATCTTAGTTATAGGTAGTTGTAACTCACGATTGCCACAAACACATGGGATATGCTTTCATGCTCTAACATTCAAATTTTATCAAGTTCTAAATGTTATCATGACATAGTAAACAGAATACACAAAGAGTGATAAATTCTAGGTATAAGCATCTAACTCTTGAATTAGTTTGTGAAAATTGTACTCCAATAGCATCAATACTCAATTCAACGTCAATCATAAGCAAAATTTTGCTAGGGGTTTCCAACCCTAGCCTTAATTATGGAATACTCACTCATGGTGTCTAAGAACAACAACATCATCACAAATAACTACATATGAGACTAGAAAAGTAAAGAGAGCAGTAAGAAGTAACAAATAATGAGTGATGTGGTGTGACTTATAAAGCCCCAAGCATGGTGAATAGTGCTCTTTTTCTCCTACCTCTTTAATGCCTCTTCTAGCTCCAAATGCTCCAACTTGGTGATGAGGAGATGGATAGGTAAAATTGGTGTGTGATTTATGATGGTAGAGTGATGGGTAGGTGGAATTTGTGAAGAATTTATGATGGTGGAGTTATGGAAATGGAATTGTGAAGGAATTTGGTGATGGGATGTGTGAGAGGTGGAGAGAGAATATCTTTGGAGGCTAAGGTCTCTAAAGTTGTGCTAGGGTGAGAATGATGGAAAGTGATGTGTGAGAGAGGTGTTTGGAGGGTTTGAAATTAGATTTGGATAAGAGAAAGCAAAGATAGGTTGGGTCAAGTGAGCTTAAAGTAAGGTAAAGCTAAAATGCATATGGTTAAGAGCCCACTTGGTGCATAAAAGACCAACCATGATGCTCCATTTTCTTGAGTCCTCGAGTGATGTAGATCGCCAGAGTGCCTACCGAAAAGTCGCAGGTTGCCGGAGAATCACCGAAAAAAGTCAATTGTTAACTTTTGATTTTTTGATACAAAATCTTCTCTTCTCCTTCTCCTCTCCAAGAACCGATATTTTGAGCTCCGAAATGGTGGTTTGACTCTCTCCTCATTAAATCCTACTAAAATGAGATAAATGGGTTAAAGTAGACAAAATCGAATATGAGATAAGAAAAAACTCCAAGATATGAGGTATAATATTATGTGCATATTATGACTCAACAAGTATATTCAGCAGCCAACGCATCTTTTCGAAGGCCCAATTCATTCAACTGGAACCAATTTTGGCCCATATTTCAATTCAAACCAATTAGGCTCGGGACGCGATTGGAGAGAAACCTACTCTGATACCAAGTCAAATAGAACATAAGTGTTTGAGGAAGTTTCTGATATATTGATCAATCCCGAATTGAGTATATATACAAGCATACTTATAAGTTTAGAAAAAAACTTAATCAATTACAGAATCCTACTTAATTACATAATATACACTTCTTAAATATACAAAAAGTATGATGTTAGAAGCTCATTCTCGAATTTTTCAATCAGACACTAAAATAGTAAAATTAAGGTAATGGAAATATTTTTTTAATTGTCAATGAAAGATGACTCGATATATATCAAGCATATATGCACACCTCGATCAGGAGAAAAACTCACCTAAAATTGCGCTCGTGCACATGTGTCACGTACATGATCCATGCCATCGCTCAAGACGTCAATCATAAACTCATAGCATTGATAGTTAATTAACGTAAATTAATATGAGCTTATACATCATAATGATCAAATGCATGCAACTCCAGATTCTTGATCGTCCAGTTGCGCGGATGAGGTGTAAGGTTAGGGCTACCGGCGTCTATATATAAGTATAATTATGTCTTAATCGATCAGTTTCTATTTCTCAAATTGGCATCTTTGGTTTAGGTCTTCAAAATGTGTGTGGCCACGTGAATACACAATAATTATATATATACGTACATAATAAATATACAGCAAAGGAATACTGGTTAGTATATATGTACGTACATAACTATATATGCTGCTGACTGCGTGTGCGGCGGTGGAGATGCATATGCGAACAGTGTTTTTTCACTGTGCGCACGCACACAGTGCCGAAAAGCATGACCTTCAGAAGAGCAGCATGGTCGGCTGGGCTTTAAAGTTGATGAATAAGAGAGACATGTCCCTCACAGAAAACCTTATCCCAAATTCTCTCCCTCCATCACTGCCAACTTCTGCGCTCTATAATCACCAAACCTCTCCTCACAGAATCAAATGCCCTATCATACCAAATCATTGGTGGTCTCCCACCTGTCTTCTCGGACCCTAAATACTCTACTGTTTCTCACATTGACCTTTACACGTGTCGTTCTCTCCGCTCCACACCCATCCAAGCTTTGTCCACTAGGAAAAATCAAAACGAAACCAAAGGGCTGGATGAAGGTGGCGATGACACATGCATGATCGAGATCCACCACCAGCTTTTTTGGTTTTTTCTTAGTAACTAAGCAAGCAAAATGACGACGATAAATTAGAATCCATAATTCAAATTCACAAATTTGGTGTTTGTTAATATGTGACTAATTAAAATGGTTCCATATTTTCGAGTTCACATATGAGAGTATTATCTCGGTCTATCAAAACGTTCTCAATCATTTGTTATTCAAATTAGCTAGATATTTAAGTCGAATTATTTCTCCCAAAATGCAATAAAAGTTTTTACAGTTGCCTCATATTTTGATTAAGTGAAAAGTTATAAAAAAAAATCAGAATTTGTCAAAGTGCTCCATTCACACCTTTAAAGCGAAAGCTACTGTATATCTGTGTTATATGTATTATAATTGTACTTTGGATACATCCAAACTAGTTTGATATTCTCGCAACATGTCAAAGTCAATGCCTATCAACTTGGGGTCGAAAAGTAATGGCTGTAAACTTTTCCATTTTCTGCCCACGAGAGCTTTGGATAATCCTTTGATAACAAGAGAGATTCTCTATTGAGTTATTCTATAAGAAAATTTTGGCCTGTATTTTTTATGTGATGATTTATAAGACTTAATTTTTTATTATATTTTGACATATCAGCCATTAAATGTTTAGTTATATATAAAAAGATTATTTGTGTAAATTTTTAACCAAATCAAAAATCATTAAAAAATTCAAAATTATGGTTTATCAAATATATACATGAACGGTTCAAATTTGTTAAATTTGGAATGTTGATTTATTTCATCATGTTCGACACCTTAACGATTTTTAAATTTGATAAAAATTTATAGAAATGATATATATATAGATAAATATACAACAGTTGATCTTCAAAAATATTATTAGAAAATTTCCCTTAATACCACCAAGAAAATACTCACCAAGTCCTCACTACAGAGATCATCAATAGAAAATTTCCCTTAATACCAAATACAATAATTATGATGATCCTAGATCATGAGGTTCCAGAACGACCATGGTTCTGATTTTCAAACCCAATAAAAGAAATTTTAAGAAAGAAGTTGAGAAAATGGTCATCCATGCATAATGCCTTCAAAGTCCAATGTTCTATCGAACTTGTGCTTAATTGTGATGGCTCTAGCCAGAATTGTTCCTTAAAATCCAGAAGTATCATATATTATCATTTGGTGATGTCCAAGTACCTAAACTGGGCTTTGAATATTAGATGTCAATGTTTAGTGGGAATATGGAGATGTGAGCGTTTGGATAGCGTTTCAATATGCATTATAGCTCCGTCCTTTTTGCATCATGATTTTCTTTTGTTTTTCCAAAAGAGCCGTAATTAAGAAGTCAATTTTTTCTCCATTTCTAAATGTTGGTTATATATCCAAAAGAAACACGGCGCCACTTCTAGAACGAGTTCTAACTTTTAAGGTGCCTAGTTCCCGTACAATTCGGAGATCCAACAAGTCCTTGGAAGACCCAGGCTTTGAGGGAGAGCCAAACTTGCTCCGCGAGCCCGAACGAGCTTTCCCGTCAACCTCAACTTTGTCATTTCCTTCAAGCCTCCTCTAACGCTTTTCGAGGCTCCACACCTCTCGCTCACGACGAACCCATCTTTTTTCTCTCCCTCTTGCCCTCCTCTGTTTGGCGAGTATCCAATTTGGGATCGTCAATGGCCGTCTCCTCCGACTCACGCTCCACTGCATGGACAGGATCGGCATGTGGCTGCAGGCCAGACATTTCGATGACCGCTTTCTCGCTACCATGATCGGTTGGATTGATAAGGTCCACATACTCCTGGCAGCTTGAAGGCTTCACGACAGGCTGTATGGCATCATTAGTAGAGAGATTGCCATTCCCGTCATCCACCAGCTTTCGAGCATCTGTAGCCTTGCCCACCAGCTCAAGCATGCACTTGTACGCAAGATCTTGTTTCGCAGTCGATCTGGACTTAACCATCTTTGCTGAAACACAAAACAAAACATAAATCAATTAAAACACACGCAATACAAAAGAACACAAAACACAAACTTCTGAAGTGCAACAAACCGAGTGGACAGGATAAACCACAACGCTCTATCAGATCCCAGTGATTCGCAGCCTTAAAATTCTGCGTGTACGGAGCCGGGTCGAACACGAACTTAAGACGTATTAACGGGTACAACCGTTTGTCTGCACAAACAACAACCAAGTCAATACACATCCCGTTTCAAGCAAAACTTCAAAAATCGAAAGCAAAAAAAACACACACGCTAAACCAACCTAGGGGTTGGAACCACTCGGGAACGATCAATTTTGTCTCCATTACGAGATAAGGCACCGTTGACATCCTTGAATTCCCATTCCCCCCTGATAGGGCAATGAAACCTACGAGAAGCGGTCGAGGACATGGGGGGCTTTGTTAGCTACTACTTAGTTCGAGGCTCGAAGGTCATTGTCCTCTAATCCTTACTTCGTGGCGAGTACTTTAAACAAAAGAAATGGAGAATTTCGACACGTGTTGAATATATTAGCTTGCTAAGCAACTAGATATTGTGTAACACAACTAACACCCTTGTCAGTGTCAAACCACATTGCCCTAATGTGATATTCTGCAATGACAAGGTATACTGGAAGAACAAATGCAATGGAAGATTCAAACCTGCCTTTAGATGGAAATGACTCACCTTCACAAAGGCCCATGTACCACCTCTCAATCTCTTTCACTGTCGGGGACCTTTATGGCTCCTGAACAGACTTGCCATCTGAGAAATGCTAATACACGGGACCACATCTAGGATAAATGGGAAGCATATCACCAATCTCCCCAGGCAGATTAAAGGAACCATAGCCGAGTCATGATCCACTTCGTGCGACGCATCGGACTCCGAATTCGAATGATGGTCGTTGATGCCTGCATCTGACGTTATCTTCTTGGGGTGGCTCCTATTAAGCTTCTTTATCAAAATGGGTAACCTACCAAGAGCACCGTCAACGTTAGTGGCTTTCGAGGAAACACTCAACACATTATCAGACAGAGAGTCTGAAACACTATTGGTGGAGCTATAGCTAAAAGATCATATCCCGAATATGTGTATACGCTAATGGGACTTATCACTCGATATCAATATGAGTTCTATAATCCTAGAAAGAAAGAAAAAAGAGGGGGAGTGTAAGTTACACGGAGTATCCCTGCAGTTAGTCTATTTCTCATTCAATCAAGACAAACACTTATCTACTCTTCCTTACAACTCAAAAACAGATCAAAAACTCCTTACTCAAGAACACAAGGTTGTTCTTCCCAGAAAACCCAGAAACCAATCCCAGAATTTCAAAAACCCCAACCCCAAACCCAGAATCCTAACATAACATGTAAGCAAAAACCCTCTGCCTCATTCAGCACCTACCAAAGCAAACCAAGAATATTACAGAAACCAAACTACACCAAACTTACTCTACTTACAAGCAAGAACAGAAGTAAGAACACAAACACGTATACCCAGAAACGCATCAAGACCAATAACAAAACTTGTGAAACATATACTTAGACAGCTCAGAGAAAAGAGATCGACTTTACCTTAGCAAGAAGAAGAGAGAGATTCACAAGTAGTGTTGCTCCAAAATCCGTAAGAAAATTGCTCTGGCAGAGTTTTAGCAGGGAGGTGAGAGTGTAAAAAAAATAAGAAAGTGAAAATGAGCTATTAATATACAGGCGAATTAACCCTACGACCATCCTATCCCATTCACACTAAGCGTCTCAAACCGTTGGATAACAACACTTGTGCAACACGTCTCACGCACTCCCACCCATAAATAATTACCCTAGCATGCTTCAAATTTCGTAGGATACACGTCACACATGAATGAAGTAACCGTTATACACGTCTCTGACATATGCCCTTCACGCAGTAAGTAACTGTTACTCTTCTGAAAGGATAAAATATGAAAAAAGGCCATGATCTAAATAAATGCAAGGCTCATCCGAAACAAGCAAGTCCATTTTGGAAGCCATCTGATAGGGGAATGGCAAGAATGTTCGCGCTATCATGCTTAAACCGGCAACATCAGGTTTAAACCATTTCAGCTCGTCTGAAACAAGGAAGTCCATTTTGGAAGCCATTTGATAGGTGAACGGCAAGAATGTTCACACTATCATGGTTAAACTAATAACATCAGGTTTAAACCACTTTGACTTGTCTGAAATAAGCAAGTTCATTTCAAAAGCCATCCGACAGGCGAATGGCAATAATGTTTGTGCTATCATGGCTAAACTAGCTACATCAGGTTTGAACGGATTCGGCTCGTCCGAAACAAGCAAGTCTATTTTTAGAAGTCATCTAATAGGCGAACGACAAGAATGTTCGTGCTACCATGGTTAAACCAACAACACCAAGTTTAAATCATTTCGGCTCGTCCAAAATAAAGAAGTCTGTTTTGGAAGCCATTCAATAAGAGAACAGCAAGAATATTTGTGCTATCATGGTTAAACCAGCAACATCAAGTTTAAACCATTTCAGCTTGTCTGAAACAAGCAAGTCCATTTTGGAAGCCAGCTGATAGGCTAACGGCAAGAATGTTCGCGCTATCATGGTTAAACCAGCAACATCAGGCTTAAATAATTTCGGCTCATCCGAAATAAGGAAGTCTATTTCGGTAGCCATCCGATAGGCGAACGACAAGAATTTTTGCACTATTATGGTTAAACCAGGAACATCAGATTTAAACCATTTTGGCTTGTCCAAAACAAGCAAGTATGTTTCGGAAGCCATCAGATAGGTGAACAACAAGAATGTTCGCGCTATCAAGATTAAACCAGCAACATCAGAATAAAAACATTTCCGCTTGTCCGAAACAAGCAACGCAAAATTAAACTCCATATTCAACACTCGCTTTGATGCCTAAAAATTGCTCACCAAAATTCGGGCCAGCTCTTAATCGTAGACTTGGGGTGACAAGGCATTAGCCCAGTCCAAACATGGCTAAATGTGTGTAAATTAAGCGAAAAGCTTTTCAACCCCCCAATCAAGAGTTGATCCCCTTGACTTGGGGACTTGGGAGACTTCTTGGTATGCACTACTGTACCACCTAATTAACGCCCACTTAGCCACTAAATGGATTCGCACTACTATAACCAAACGCAAAACAACTGAATGGGCTACAACTTTGAACAACGGCTCGACCTCATCCGAACAGCCACGCGCTCGATGCGGCAATGTCAATATCAAGATAGTCATAAGAACAAGTCCCACATTGAAAAGGAAGAAAAGCCAATTGCTTCAACCACCCTTATAAGCAACTCATTTATGACCAAGGCAAGGTACGCCGTTACTCTACTCTTACTATCACTGTTATATTCAATACATTTCCTGACTTAGGCATCAGAGTGTTGAAGGCGGTCCACCCCGTCAAGACCTATATCGCCCGTTTGTGTATTGTTCCTAATATATATGAAGCAAAGTAGTATTTGGACAAGAATCAGCATCACCATGCAAACGGCCTCACCCGAGCTTCTACGAAACCCTTGCAAAATTTGGTAGAAACAGATTCTCAGTGTCGCCATAGCTTTAGCGGCCGCCTTGTACTAGTGCCTCAAAGCCGCATCTATATGTACTTATTGATTGTATCATTGGTGTGATCATAACTTCATAACCAAGATGGAGGGAAAATATCGGACCTAGGATAGACGAAAGAAATAAAAAGAAGATTATATAGTACGTACGTAGTTTAAGTTAATTTACGATCCTCACTGTCGCCATAGCTTAATTGCTTTAGCAGCCGCTAGCCGCCTCATGCTTGTGCCTCATAGCCACATCTATATGTACTTATTGATTGCATCATTGGTCTAAAATTGTAACAAAGGTGGAGGCAAAAAAGGACTTCAGTTTGCCAGAGAAAAGATGATCTAGTAGTTGAATAGCGACAAGTATGGCACATAGGATCCGTTATGTACCAATGTTATCCCAACTTAACCACTTTTAAGGTGTTGAATTTTATCCACAAAAGATCTCGATACAAATAAGAATAGTCAACATTTATTTAACTTGTATTTCATCTTGCAACCTAACACGTGGAAATATTGACTATTTCATCGGCACACCCAGTCATATTACCTCTAGAATTCATGATCAGCTTAGTAACCTTAGATGTTCGACACTCAGTGATTTTAAATGGTATAAAAATATTTTCATCTCTAGATTTATGCTTAGAGATGAAAGTAACCAACCTTTTTGGAAAGAAAAATTTATACATGGTCTACTAAATCTTTTTGCCCATAAAATTAGTCAAGTCTTAAGTAATGAATCAAGTCAAATAAATTATGATTCTTTTACCTATGGCCAAATTATCATAGTCATCCAAAAAGAGGGTTTCAAAATGTGTATTGATTCAAAAATCAATTTCCAAGCAAAGACAGAAAAGAAAATGGCCAAATATGAATTAGGAAACTTTTGTGAACAATATTATGTTCCTTCTCTACCTCCTTCCAAAATAAAGTCAAAGATTATTGAGTCTAGTTATTACAAAAAAGACCTTTCAACCGAAATAAATTCTATTCAAAAAATAAATTTGAACCAAACAAATTTTACACTAAAAATCAATTCCAAAGATTCTAATCCAAAAAATCAATTCATCTTCAAAGAAATCCTTTGACAACAAAGGTAAATATTTTAAATGCAATAAACCTGATCATTTTGTAAACAAATGTCCTGTAAAAAATACTATCAACCATTTACAAATTAGTCAAGAAGAGCGTGAAAACCTAATCAATCTTTTAGAATTACGAAATACAGATTCTGAAGAAGAAAACTCTTCAAAACTAACTGATAGCAATGCAATAGAAACTTCATCAGATGTTTCTAATACCAATTCCTCCCCACGTGTAACTTTCGGTTGCAACGATGTTTTTCGTTGCAATGATGGTTGTTGTACCAATATAATAAATGTTCTTACTAAACAGGAAGAACAAGAAGAACTATTAATCAATTTAATTAGAAAAATTAATGATCCAGATCTAAAATCTGAATACCTCAAAAAATTAAAGAAATTAATCGCACAAAAAAATATAGTAAACACACCACAACCAAAGATTTGTCTTACTTCGACATTTCAAAAATTTCAAGATAGTAAGAAAGAGATAACTATCTAAGATCTCCAACAAGAAATAAAAATTATGAAAAAACAGATTCATTCACAACATCACACTCACCAACAATTAATCTATGACCATGCAGAAATAAAACAAGAAATGAATATTATAAAAATAGACCACCGATTTCAACATATAGACAACGATATCACTCTAAACAATCTTGAACAATTGTCTCAAGATGCCATCATCAATACTATTAAACAAATCCAATTATAAAAATGGTACGCCTCGGTGCTAATCAAAATAAAGACTTCCAATTAACAACAATTGCTCTTATTATTTCAAAAACAATCAACTCCATCCAAGCAAAATCGAAACAAATAGCTTTTCTCAAAGAAGAAATTAACTTTAAATGAATAGACAATCAGTTGTAAGACACTTCATTACAAAAAAAAAACTTTTGAAAACAAAATAATCACCGAATTATCTTCTGATATTCCTACTGCTTTTTGGCATAGGAAAAAACATATTGTCACTCTCCCTTATATCAAGGATTTTAATGAGAAAAATATCTCCACCAAAGCCCGTCCAATTCAAATGAATTATAAATTCATGGAATTTTGTAAACAAGAAATTCAAGATCTCCTCATTAAAAAGATCATTCAACCCAGTAAATCTTCTTAGTCTTGTCCAGCTTTCTACTTTCAGAAAAATGTTGAATTTGAAAGAGGAACACCCAGACTAGTCATTAAATACAAACCCCTCAACACAGTCCTAGAATGGATAAGATATCCAATCCCTAATAAAAGAGACCTTATTAACAGACTGCAAACTTCTGTTAGCTTTTCCAAATTTGACATGAAGTCAAGTTTTTGGTAGATTCAAATTCATGAATCTGACAAGTACAAAACTGCATTTGTCACTCTATTCAGTCATTATGAATGGAATGTCATGTCATTTGGTCTTAAAAATGCCCCTAGTGAATTCCAAAATATTATGAATGATATCTTCAATCCCTATAGTCACTTCTGTATCGTCTATATTGATGAAATTCTCATATTTTCTCAATCAACTGATCAACATTGAAAATATTTACACCAATTCTTCACCATCATCAAGAATAATGGTTTAGTAATTTCTGCCTCGAAAATCAAATTATTCCAAACTAAAATAAGATTCTTAGGATTCAATATCCATAACCTTCAAATTAGTCCAATAGATAGAGTTATTAACTTTGCAGATAAATTCCCAGACGTAATTCTCGACAAAAATCAATTGCAAAGATTCTTAGAATCTTTAAATTACATCGCGAAATTTTATCAAAATCTTAGGAAAAAATGTAAACCTCTATTTGATAGGTTACAGAAAAATCCTCCTCCATGGACCTCTGTTCATACCTCCTTAGTCAAAAAAGTCAAAAGTTATGTCAAAACTTTACCGTGTCTAGGTATTTCCACAACATATTCCTTCAAAATTGTTGAAACCGATGCCTCTGAAGTAGGCTATGGAGGAGTCCTAAAACAATAAATTTCTCCTAGTCACCCTGAACAAATAGTCAGATTCCATTCAAGAACTTGGTCCCGATCACAAAAAAACTATACTATCAAGAAAGAAATTTTATCTATTGTTTTATGTATTAGCAAATTTCAAGATGATTTACTAAATCAAATTTTTTACTCAGAGTCGATTGCAAAAGCACAAAAGATGTTTTAGAAAAAGATGTTCAAAACATTGCCAGTAAACAGATTTTTGTCAGATGACAAGCTATTCTCAGTATCTTTGATTTTGAAATTGCATTCATAAAAGGATCTGATAACCATATTCTAGATTTTCTAACCAGAGAATTTCTCTAGGGATCCAAAAATGAAGTCTCGGTCGTCTAAATCCTCCAAAACACCAGTCAAATCAGAACCCTCCTCCCCAGTAAATTAAGAGTCACCCTCAATCAAGCAAGAACATCCGTCAAGTATTGTCCCCTTCCCGGGACAACCACAAATACCAATTAATTGGAGATTCAATACACCCGGGAGCACCCTTGGCCAAGTTTGCCCTAATTTTCAGTCAGCTTTAGTCAACCAATATGATCCATACAAAACAGATTCCACGGTTCAAATCCATTACCAAAAATCATCCCCCTACCTTCCTGAAACCAGTTATAACTTTTTTTATGTTAAACCTCCTCACAGTCACCTCAAAAACTCACTGTCTTTAGCAAGAGAACATTTCCCTCCAAAATTTCACTTCTCTCCTAGTCATCCCACTCAAACACTACAATGGTAGAAAAACATCCTTCTTAAAACTGGATCAGTCACCATTAAATCCATTCCTGACCCGAAAAATCCGTCCAAAATACTTTAGCATTCTTTTTACATAGTCCGTATTATCACTCTTGCCTACTGGGGTGATCAACCTTATATATAATGATCACAAATGTGAAAATCTATCATTCACATATTATGATTATATGGAGGCATTGATCAAAGATTTTCCTCCATCAAACAAAAGATTCCAGTCATTCTTGGTTTTTGAACTTTGATAAAAAATTTCAAAGGCATTTTTCAATGTGGTTCATAAGATGGTGGGCATCTCATGGTTGTCCATATGAACTGCTTCCCCAGTCAATAAAAGAAGCAGTCACTCGTTTCCAATCAATTATGAAATTCTCCAAATATGATTTAAATTTCCCAATCACTCTTCATTTTATAGCCAAGTTCAAACTGCCCTGAATTTTCAAATGGCATTATGAACTTAATAACAATATTGTATTAAGGCATTTATCAGTCAAATGGTGGGACAAATTCAAAACCGAACGAGTCCTATCCCAATTCTCAGAAGAATTCCCAGTCATTCCTCAACGCCCTCCTACTACGAGATCGTCAGCTGTTACGGCACCCTTCCTTCAACAGTCAAGCTCATTGGCCATCACACCAACAAACCAACATTTACCTTCCTCGTCTAAATCTGTCAAGAAGATTAAATCAGAATCATCATCCTCTTCCTCCAAGGAGAGATCATCCAAGTCATCAAAGTCAAAGTCACCAAAGTCAGCCGAATTGAAAGAATTAGCCAGGAAGCTCCTCCAACAAGCGCTTCAATAAATGATTCTGAAACAGAAACTGAGTCAGAAGATGATAAGGCCTCATCAGGTTCTTCCTCATCGGCCCACAGCCAATCCAAATGTCGGCCCAGTACTTCAACTAAATGGGTTAATTACTAAGACAGCCAAGGCCCATATACATAATTGATCACCATCATCAATCAATTTCAGAGTCATCAAAGTATGCTGAAAGCACAGACAGTGACTATTCAGGAAGAACTTTTACTGTTCATCCTCGGGCAAAAACAAAATTAATTCGTGATGCTTCCTGTTTTTATCCCCCATGAAGCCAAAAGAAGATTCCCCTTCCGTAATTCGCGGTGGAAAATTTCAGTCACCAAAGTCCTATAAATGGAGCCCCTCTCCTTCAGCTATTCCCAAGTTTTGAAATTTGGAAGCTCAGAAGTTCCAAGTCTCAGATTTCAAGCTTCAATCACAAAACTCTCCCAATTCCCTTAGTCTAGAGACGGATCGAGCCTCTTGTGCTGAGAATGCTCTCGTCTTAGTATAGTAAACCCCTCATTAGTTCTCTCATTCATGTAAGTCTTAAAGATTTTAGTCAGCATGATCCAAATCATAATTTGGTATCAAATCATAATCTTGTATTATTTAATTAAAATAATTATTGATTTCTAGTTTGAATCAATTCGAAGCTTGCCGTTTGAATTATTTTCTATTTTATTTTTAGTAATATTTATCTTTTTATAGATTTATCTAATTATCTTTTCAGTCACACTCGGTTTCGTTACATTTATTCAAAGTAAATAGTTTTAATACATGTTTAATATATATATATATATATATATATATAGCGTGGAACAGCACCAGTTCGAACTGCATTCGCCACACAATTTTGATCGATGACTTGTTCCGGGGACCTAATTATTAGTTAAACAGTATCACTTTCATCTCGAACTAATTTATAAGTTGCTCCTTAAAAAGTTTATGGTTGGAATTAATTGTAAGCATGCAATAGAAGCTTTGGTGTCTTCTTTGCCTCGCCATTTTTTTAGGTTCATCATGTTTTATGGGTGACCTAGCTACTCATCAGCTTCGCCGACAAAGCAACTATTATTGGAAGTGCTTCCACAAATAGGGTCCCAGACGCGCGCGCACACTACTACACATCAACTTTCTAGTTAAGCAAAGATATTCCCGATTCTTGTTGATGAATCATATTCTCATGGCACCATTATAGCTCTTTTGAATTCAATTCAAGTAACTCACCAATGGTGCATATGTGATATGTCTGTCTTCTACCTACCTTCCTTTTTCCCTCTCTCTTTTCCTTTGCCACCAAAAAAACAAGGAAATGAAGAAGCTAGCTTAGCCGATTGCACACTGATTACATGTATGAAATTTTTGGATGTATGGTACGTGCACATCTCTGTCTAATACTTTTTATTCTATAAGACAGAAAAAATCAGGAAAAAACTCGCCCACTAATCCAAATATCAAATACATATACAATTAGCGAAACAGAGTAACTCTAAAAAGATTGATGTATCATTCCACTCAAATCCAAGTACAAATTAACTAAATTATCCTCCAACATTTTCTTAGATTTTCAAAATTTAAATTTTCTATTGCCAAATATATTATTAAATATTAGATAATTATGTACTTTTAGTTTTAGATATAAGCTAGTGATATTTAAATGAATGTATTCTTAGAAAACTCCACAATTCCCCCAATTCAATCACTCAGTTTATAAAGTAAAGCTTGATGCAATCTTATTGGGAAGCAACGAGGTGCGACACATATATATGATGCATGTCCTATATCTCTAGCTAGCAAGTTGTATATAGGAGGCATGGAGTGGGAGACAGTTCATGTGGGTATGTTTTGTAAAAGGAACTTATTAGTATCCAATCATGAACTTGTCATCCATTTTTATTTTTATTTTGCCAATCAGCTTAAGAAAATCTTTGAAGGAGCAAAAACCCACACCCTAATTGGCATGGATATTATTATTAACAATTTATCCTTCAAGAATGACCCAAAATTAAAATAATATCACAAATATGTACAGTATACTAGTAGTTATGAGACACAACACAAGCAAAGCATGGCAAAAGTGTGCCCAATAATTGATACATGCAAAGGGCAGGAACCTAATTTTATTATTAACACTTGGTATGCTAATGGGTGGCCATAACTACTAGGATACTGTACATGTGTGTGAGTGAAAAAAACTAAAGTGGTAGTAATAGTTAAATTTGGTATGCTAATGGGTGGCCAAGCTAGAGCGAATCATCTTCTTGATGTATTTCCCACTGCCATGATGTTCTAGCATATGATATGAGAGACGGATTGTTCATGGTCTCTTTCTTATTATTTGTGTATAATAATTTGGTAGTGGGGCTCAAATGGTCAACCTATGTAGAGGGAGATAGGGAGGTTGCGGTACCCCCTCATAATTTTCCCTCAGATTCGTTTCTATACTCAATTCTTTTAATTCTTTTGTTTGATTAATAATCATAGCTACCCACCCACCACACCCAAAAGTCTCATTTCCTAATCCTCTCTTTCTCTACTACCGAGCTAGTTTTCTTTTCTCCTCCTTTCACAGAGCTTCGTATATATATTGACCTTCACCCTCCCTCAATTGCCCATTTCAACACAACACAAAAGAAAGAACACAGTTATCTTCTCTCTTAGCTTCCAAATGGTTTTTGTTGACGACCACCATGCTTGTAACACAGGCCTTGTCTTAGGTTTAGGTCTCACAACAGCTGCTTCCCAAGAGAGCGGTAGTCCTACTCTACAGAAGGCTCACCATCTCATAGTGAAGAATAAACCTAGTTCCTGTGAGCCATCTTTAACTTTGGGCCTCTTCGGAAATAGTTTTCCTGAGGATGATCCTCATCAGCATCAAGGGAATAGTCTTGATTTGTATAGGCAAGGATCTCCTCATAATAATCATAGCGCATTTTCTAACTCCTTCTCCAGTGGTAGAGTGGTAAAGAGGGAGAGAGACCTCAGCAGCGAGGAGGCTGAGGTTGAGAAAGTCTCTTCCAGAGTGATTAGTGATGAAGATGAAGATGGTCCTAATGCGAGAAAGAAGCTCAGGCTCACCAAAGAACAGTCTGCCCTCTTAGAAGAAAGCTTCAAACAACACAGCACTCTCAATCCTGTACGTAATTCATTTCTCCCTCCCTCTCCCTCTTCATCAGTATTTATTTCCTTTCTATGAATCTCATACTAATAATTATAATATTGGGTTTAATTACAGAAGCAAAAGCAAGCTTTAGCCAGGCAGCTAAGTTTGAGGCCTCGACAAGTAGAAGTTTGGTTCCAGAATAGGAGGGCAAGGTAATTATAATTCTCATCTCTAAGATCATAATCTCTAAGATCATCTTCAACAACTCAAAAACCAGTACTGCTTTCTTTTAAGTAAAGATGGAAAAAAAAACCCATTAATAGGTATTTTGTGTGAACCACGTATCCTAATTTGGGGTGGATTCTGTGTGACTGATTATTTTTACATGCAGACTCAGAATTACATGGGTAAAAGTAACTCAGTTGTTATTTCTTGTTACTTGGTTGCAGGACTAAGCTTAAGCAAACAGAGGTAGATTGTGAGTTCTTGAAGAAATGCTGTGAAACTCTGACGGATGAGAACCGGAGGTTACAGAAAGAGGTACAAGAGCTCAAGGCACTGAAACTGAGTCAACAGCAACCGCTGTTCATGCACATGCCGGCGGCCACTCTCACCATGTGTCCTTCCTGCGAAAGGATTGGAGGTGTGGGAAGCGAAGGTGCTAACTCAAATAAGAGCCCCTTTTCAATAGCTCATCCAAAGCATCACTTCTATAATTCCTTCACCAATTCTTCAGCTGCTTGTTGATTAAGTGTATCAATTATATTTAGGGTATTAATTATCTAAATACTTTCTTAATTAGGAAAATGAAATAGATGAAAAACAAGAGAGATCCAACCCCTCCCCCATAACCCCTATTTTTCTTTTGGTTAAGGGATTGTAATCAAAGGGTAATCACTTTGTAGATAATTAGTAATTACCAATGAATTACCTCTACTTTTTTGATTTTTTTTTCTTCTTAAGATTTCTTTAAATCGTCGATGAACAATATATATGAAGGATTTATTACTATTTATCTTTTAATTGTATTTTGTTTTTGGAATTATATTTCATGCAAAGCTTCCAAATGTCCCGTTAATATGAGCATATATATGAACCATAACGTATGAGGGGCACATATAAGTTGATACAAACGACAAGTGGTACACATGCAACTGATGTAAGATCAAGTTGGTTGATTGAAATTGAAGCTTAAAGAGAAAAATAGAAGTTGCCTCGTATGTACGTTTGTACCTGCAGCAGAACTCTTCTTCGATGTACTGTAAACTCATCATACGGGGAACTCAATTATGTGAACCAAACAACCGTTATGTATTTTGGATAATTGATTATCTGGATATGGAAAGTATCTACCACAAATGCCTCGTGTGTATCTCAAAATTAAGATAAACTAATTAATGAAATTATAACCATGAAAATTAGGGAGGTTGTCACTATATATTGTTCTAATGTTTCGGATAATGAAGGCAATCCGCTAATTATTTCATTGCATCTAGGACGATCAAATAACTGTCAAATTCATTAGTATGGTTGCATTCAACTCGATCACTTATGTAAATTAACTTAATTCTTTAGAACTTGAATCACATAAGTCTATTTTATAGAACATCTAATTAAATTTTATTTTGGACTTCAGAGTGCACATGCAAAACGGTTAAATGGCCATTACACTAAGCTTTTCTTATCAAGCGGTTAATGCTGTTATTAGCTAGATTAGGTTGAGTCAAATTATGACACGCTTGACCAAAGAAACAATAAAGTTTTGTAGAGAGTTGATCGAAGATTGAATTGAATAAGAAGTAAGCGTGGGATTAAGAAATGAGACGTTAGCTCACATGTTTCTGTCTGTGAATCCGTTGCTTAGGTACAGACAGAGGGTGAGGAAGGAGGGTCTACAACTCCTACCGGTACTTTTGCTTCTTCTCTTCTTCTCTTCTGAAAATGGGTGGTGAGAGAAAGCGTGAGGAGAAAGAAAGGAATACGTACATGATGATGATTCAAGTCGGGAATAGAAGAAGATGGACGAGGACTATAGTCACGTGACATGCCATGGCTTTGAGAGGACCAGTAGGGTCTTATCCCACGTGATGTGCCGATGGCCATTAGCTTAGCCCCTCTATTTCTCTCCTTTCTTTCTTTTACAAAATCTTATCATGAGATTTTGTATCAAAGTCAGACAAGCTTACTTCCAATTTGATGAAAAAAATGGGACCTCCTAAAACCCCATCTTGAAAAAAGCCGGATCTATGTATTCTAACTTTACAATGAACTTTAATATTGTGATTGCAAAAAATACTATACTATTACTATTATTAGATATTAGGTCAAAAACGATGATTATTTCTTTGAACTCGATCAAAATCTTAAGTTTATTAAATACCACCTTATAGTTGTTATCCTAAACATATTAGTTTATACTCATACATGACATCTTTAACCGAATAAGGTTGTATGTCTCTGTAACATGTGATCGAAGTATATATTTTCATCGTTTAGTCTTTTAGATAGATCATTCAATACGAATAAGCTAATCAAACCTGTCTATATTCTTAATCAGACCCTTATGAAAAGAATTCATTCAAATCATAAATAATTTAATTAGTTTGGCCATTGAAATATATTTTGAGTAATAAAGAACAGAGCTTCACACTTTATTTTGAAAGTGGAACTAATTTTGCAAATTTTCTCTAGAAGATCAATGATTATTTATATGACCGTATTTCGATTATATTTCTTCAAATCATCTACATATTTGTGACGGGATCATTCTAACATCTTTACACCCGCTTCTGCACAAGTGGGGTGCAAGTGTATAAATGTATGACTACTCTAATGATCTCTGATAGTGAAGGGAGAAGAAAAATAGCCTACGTCTCAGGCAAAATTAATACTCAAACATTAAGGAATAATTCTCAAACTTACAAAGGTGCACAGTTTGCAACCGTAGTTTTTTATAATCAAATTTAACCCCTAAAAAATAACAAAGTTGTCGCTTAAATATGATCTCTAACATAGTCCTTAAGGGAAAGAAAATCAGACGTAACTTAACTAGGAAATCCTAATCTTAACAGGAGCTAATTACTTGGTCACAAAATCTTTGAGATACGCGGGTCTTGGCTTGTCTCTTTGGCCTTGCATTTGTTGATGGTGTCATGGTCGTAGCAGTTTCTGCATCAGTCTCTCGGTGTTGAAAAGGACTCGTCCTCGAGTCTGTAATGTCATATGAGTTTTCGCCATGGTACTGTCGTAAATCTTCAACATTGAAAGTGGTAGATACCCCCATATCGGTTGGCAGATCGAGCATATAAGAAGTGTCATCAATTCTCTGCAAAACTTTGTAAGGACCGCTTCCTCGATCATGAAGCTTTCCAAGTTTGCCTCGCGGGAATCTCTCTTTCCTAAGGTTGAGCCACACTAAGTCTCCAACTTTGAATTCAGCAAATCAACGATGTTTGCCAGCTTGCACCTTGTATTTCTGATAACTCTTTGCAAGTTGCTGCCTCACCATGTCATGAAGTTGTTTAATGTGTTGAACCATCTCACTTGCATCTCCACTGAATCAATCATTGATTGGCAGTGGAACCAAATCAATCAATGGGGCTTTAAGGGTTATTGCCATATACCACTTCAAACGGACTCATCCCAATACTCTTGTGCTCTGAACTATTATAGACAAATTCATCTTGTGGTAGAGCAACACACCAACTACCTGCATTTTCTTTCACCAAAGCCCTTAACAAACTTCTCAATGAACGGTTAACAACTTCAATTTGACCATCCGTTTGCAGATGATAGGCACTGCTAAACTGTAATTTAGTCCTTAGCTTGAGCCACAAAGTTCTCCAAAAGCGATTAACAAATTTGGAATCCTTGTTAGACGTTATGGTTGTTGGAATCCCATCCAACTTCACAACTTCATCAAAGTACAGCTTTGCAACATGACTTGCATCCATCGCCTTTTTACAGGGAACAAAGTGTGCCATCTTGGAAAAGCGATCAACAATGACAAATACGGAGTCAAAACCACTACGAGCCCTCGGTAACCCAACAACGAAGTTCATGCTAACGTCAACCCACAGTGCTTGTGGCTCAGGCAGGGGAGTGTAGAGTCTCGTGTTTTGACTTCTACTTTTGGTAAGATGAAAAATTCGGCACTGTTGAATGTATTAGTCAGGTCCCTTTGGATCTTCAGCCAATAAAACCTTTCTTTGACAAAAGCTCTTGTCTTATCCCATCCAAAATTCCCTCCCAAGCCTCTTGCATGCTGCTCTTCAATGATCCAAAGCCTTACTGAGTTGGTAGGTACACAAAGCTTACTGCCCTCAAACAAATAATCTTCTCAAACATGGAAATCATCTTGTGGTCCTATATTGCTACAATGCTCCAAGATTTTTCTGAAGGCCTCATCATCCTTATACAAAGATTTGAAGTGCTCGAAACCTTCGACTTGGACCCTCATGGCTGTTAGTAACATGAATCTATGACTTTGGGCATCAACAGCTCTATTCTGGACATCTGCCTTGTGTTTGAGCATGAAGTTGAACTCTTGTAACTCTTCTACCCAACATGCATGCCTTCGATTCAGCTTTTGTTGTCCATTGATGTACTTGAGGGCTTCATAGGATCATAATATATAATAAACTCCTTAAAAATCAAGTATTGTTTTCAATGCTTCAAAGCTTGTATAATGGCATAAAACTCGACATTGTAAGTTGAATATCGCAGCCTTGCATCACTAAGTTTTTCACTGTAAAATGCCACTGGTTTACACTCTTGACTTAATACTGCACCAATGCCCACTTTGGATGCATCACAGTCTACAAATACTTTGTTGTAATCTGAAAGAGCAAGGACAGGAGCTTGAGTCATGGCAGTATTAATAGCTCGAAAACTTGCCTCGGTAGCCTTAGTCCATTTGAACACCTTATTTCGCAAGTAATTTGTCATGGAGGCTGAAATGGTGCTAAAATTTCTGATGAACCTACGATAGAAATAAGCTAGGCCATGAAAACTACGCACGTGATGGATTGTTTGGAGAGTCAGCCAATCAAAAATAGCTTAAATTTTTCATGGGTCTGCCTATATACCTTCAGCTGAGATTATAAACCCAAGGAACACTACCTCATTATTCAAGAACTCGCACTTCTTTAGGTTTGCAAACAATTGTCGCTCCCTTAATGCTTTTGAAACTTGTTGCATGTGTTGCTCCCTAGTCACACTGTAAACCAAGATGTCATCAAAATAAACAACTACAAATTTTCCAATAAAAGGTTGAAAAACCTGATTCATAACTCTCATGAATATGCTTGGCGCATTAGACAATCCAAATAGCATGACGAGCCACTCGAACAAGCCATCCCTTGTTTTAAAAGTCGTCTTCCATTCATCACTAGGCTTCATTTGAATTTGATGATATCCGCTATGAAGATCTATTTTAAATAACACTTTTTGCTCCTGCCAGGTGATCGATCATGTCTACTAACCGTGGTATGGGGAATCGATACTTCACCGTGATCTCGTTAATGGCTCTACTGTCAACGCACATCTTCCATGTACCATTTTTTTCGGTGTCAATAGAGCTGGCACAGCACAAGGGCTTATATTCTCTCGTATCACACCCTTCTTTAACAACTCGGTTACTTTCTTGTTGAGCTCGTCATACTCTTGGGGACTCATGCAGTAGTGTGGTCTGTTTAGAAGTACCGCCACTAGAACAAGGTCTATCTGGTGTTGTATATACCTAAATAGAGGCAAGCCCTCTGGTAGTTCTTCTGGGACAACATCCTTAAATTCTTCTAGGAACAATTTCACTTCTTTGGGACATGCATGTTACATGTTCTCAATTTATTTTTCAACAAGCATGAAGGTGATGCCCTTACGCTCTGCCTCATGTGCAAAAAATTTCATGGTGAGCAAGTTCTCCAAAGACTTCGTTGTCTTACCCCAATGTTCACCTCGTGATGGCCCTAATATGATCTTGCTTCCTTCTTTTACAAAAGAATAAGTATTGGAGTAGCCATTGTGATGGCTTTACGATCATACTACCATGGCCTACCAAGAATGAGGTGACATGCATCCATTGGTGCTACTTCACACCATTACGAATCCTTGTATTTTTCCCCCTATTGAAAACGGTACTAAACACCTCTAATTTACACAAACATCTCCTCCTTTCTTGAACCAAGACAACTTGTATGGTTTGGTCTTTCTTTCTGTTGCTAGATTTAACTTATCCACCATATCATGGTGAGCAAGTTCTCCAAAGACTTCGTTGTCTTACCCCAATGTTCACCTCGTGATGGCCCTAATATGATCTTGCTTCCTTCTTTTACAAAAGAATAAGTATTGGAGTAGCCATTGTGATGGCTTTACGATCATACTACCATGGCCTACCAAGAATGAGGTGACATGCATCCATTGGTGCTACTTCACACCATTACGAATCCTTGTATTTTTCCCCCTATTGAAAACGGTACTAAACACCTCTAATTTACACAAACATCTCCTCCTTTCTTGAACCAAGACAACTTGTATGGTTTGGTCTTTCTTTCTGTTGCTAGATTTAACTTATCCACCATATCATGTGATACTATGTTCTCACAACTTTCACCATCTATAATCACATTGCAGACCTTATCATTGGATGTGCATCTAGTGCGAAAGATGTTGTGGCGTAACCACTTTAGATCCTCCTCAACATTTGTGACATTCATAACCCTCTTGACAACTAAGGACTCTCCCTGGTCACTCCACTACAAGAAAAAGTGACTTAGACGACGGAGAATTTCCGTCGTCTAAGTGCCTATCTCCGTCGTCTAAGTACTTGGACGACGGAAAATCCGTCGTCCAAGGTACGTGCTCCAAGTGCTGTCGTCTAAGTACTTAGACGACGGAGAATTTAATCTCCGTCGTCCAAGTTCACTTGGACCACGGAGAACGTCCGTGGCCCAGGTGGTGACTTAGACGACGGAGATTAATGTCTCCGTCGTCTAGGTGACCACCTGGGCCACGGAGATTGTTAGCTTCTCCGTGGCCCAGGTGGTGACTTAGACGACGGAGATTCATGTCTCCGTCGTCTAAGTCCCTACATGGGCCACGGAGAAGCTAACAATCTCCGTGGCCCAGGTGGTGACTTAGACGACGGAGACATTAATCTCCGTCGTCTAAGTCCCTACATGGGCCACGGAGATTGTTAGCTTCTCCGTGGCCCAGGTGGTTACCTAGACGACGGAGATTAATGTCTCCGTCGTCTAAGTCACCACCTGGGCCACGGAGAAGCTAACAATCTCCGTGGCCCATGTAGGGACTTAGACGACGGAGACATTAATCTCCGTCGTCTAAGTGAAAAATTAATTTAAAAAAAAATTAAATTCAAAAATATTATTAATATTAATTGAAAAAAAATTAATTAAATTAATTAAATACACTAAATTAATAAAATAATTAAAATTAATTTGTACATACATAATCGAAAAAACCTATAATTAAAAATGAAAATATTGTTCGTAATGCGGAAATTAAGAAACGAAATAATGAACTACTAGCTAGCTAAAACACTGGAGGAGCAGATGCGCCGCCTCGTCCTCCGCCTCCAGCCGGGTCGTCGTCGTCGGGGAATGGGTTCGGAGGAGGTTGACATTGTCTTTGAGCTTGTTGCATAAGGGCGATGAGTTGGGCTATTCGCTCGTCTTGCTGGTCCATTCTTTGGCGCATGGCAATATTCTCCTCCCGTGCGATTCGAGCCTCTTCATAGGCTGCCGCAGCTTGAGAACTTCTCCGCCGCCCCGAACCTCCCGTAGATGATGACTCAGAGGTCGACAAATCTCGAACCACCTTAGGCCCGAAGTGCCTAACCTCCTTGCCAGCTCTACGACCGTAGACCTCATCCGCAATTGCTATTTGGCTCTCCACAGATAGAGGAGGCAGGTCTTCTAGCGGCACATCTGGGAACGCAAGCTGAGTGTTAGCCAATTCTTCCTGCGCACGCTCTATCACTCTTGCCTACAAAAGAATAATAAATTTATTATAATGAAATAATATTTAAATAATAATTACTATAATTATTAGCGCACACACATATATATATATATGACTTACGCCGCGTTGACTCGCTTCATTATCGAGCCCAGGCGTCACGTACGCGCTTACGCTTGCATCGAGATAAGGGTGTTTGGAGCCCTTATCCCTGTGCTCCTTGGCAATTTGAATGAGTTGCTTGGCGCCGGAAGTATGGTGCTTGTCCTTCTTCCCCCGGTTGGCTTTGTTGACACCGGAGAATTTCTGTTACACAACATAATGAAATCATTAAAAAATTTATAAGTAACTAAAATTTAGAGTATTCAATTATCTTAATTGAAATAAAAAAAGTAAATTAACACCTGAAATTGCTCATCGGCAAAGTGGTTACACAACCACTCCCACTCATCTTCTCTATCCCCACGCAGCTCTTCGGGGGGAGGCACGGGACCGTTAATTCGGAAGTACTGATGGAGCCTGTACTTCCAATCTTTGAAGATGTTGTTGGCGGTTTGGTTGATATGCCTCAACATCGCCGGATCCGGATCCACCGCAAATTGTTCCTATCAGAAATAAATTGGAAATTATAATCGTATATATTATAAAATTATATATAACTAATATTAAAAATAGTATATAATAACTAAAATTGTACGTATTACGTACCGAAAGATCCTTAAAGACTTTCGCCTTCTCCGAATCCGGCACCTCCCTCCAAGTAGGGGCAGTGATACGAACCCGGTTACGAACAATCGACCCAATGCTATGAGCCGAGAGACTTGCTAGCTGAGGTGTGGGAGGGCCACCGGTGAATTCGTCGTAGGGCAAGGCGATCTTGCTCCCGGTCGCCTTGCAAATTTTCTCCGCCTTTCCACCTTTAACGAGACCCCGAGTCTTTTTCGGTTGGGGGTCAGTGGGGGCCCTCCTTTGCTTACGGCGGGCGCTGTACATGATAGAATCGGCCGTCGAAGACGCCTGAGTACTTCCCGTTGAAGCGGTACCGGGCGTCGGAGTTGAAAAGGGGTCGACGTCATCACCGCTTGAGAGAAATGGGGCAGAGGGAATTTCCCCAGAAGGCCCCGGATTGAGGGCGTCGTCCTGCGGTTGAACCCAACCGACTTGGGCCGCCAACATTTGGAGCATCTCATCTTCTGACTCCTGTTGGGCTTTCTTCTTGCCGGATGTGGTCTTTGGCGGAGCCATTTAAACCTAAGAGTACGGTGTTAAAATACGCGTACCTACTTACCATAATAATTACAACTTAAAAATTTACGCTAATTAATTAAGTACGTTTAAGATTTAAATAGAGTACACTAGCTTGGCATTTTCGGTCGTTCAATGGACGTGCGACCCGCGCGATAAAGTGTAAATTTTCAATTAATCAGCCTTGGTTAAATCGAAAAACATGGCCAGTTAGGGATAGAGATAACGCGAGAGGCAGGACTAATTTCGACAAAAGTCTTTCTTAGTCCAAATCCTGTCACCTGTCATAACCCGTTTCTAGACACCATGTCCGACATTCGGCCAATTTTTCGAAAATTTACACTCCCTCAAGTCCTTTGCAAACTCCGCCCTCAACCTCGTGTCCATAACTTCACTTAGGTTATGGTGTGCGGTGATGAAATCCACACATCACGAGGGGTTAAGGAGATAAGCAAGGAAAAGAGGCGCCATCTATTCCAAAGAGTGCGACTTAATTACACCAAGCCTATGTACTAAATTTAAATCGAACACGTACTACTAATTAATTTAATCTCATATTTATTTAATTATGCAACTAATTAATAAATAATTACAATAATATTTAAACATTTCATAAATTATCAAGTAATTACAATTATTCATTTAATTATTATTAATATATAACAATAATTTACCATTTAATTAATTAATAACAATATGTAATCATTTATTTAATTAATAACAATAATTAATCTAAATATAATTAATAACAATAAATTTACAATAAATTTACAATAAATTAATCATTTATTAAATATTTAAAACTAAGTAATAAATTAAATTCTACTAATTAATTAAATTTAGAATTTTATTAATTAATTAAATGAAAATTATTTTAATAAGGGAAAAATAGAAATGTACCGAATCGGAGTTTTCGGGAATATCGGGGAGTTGATCGAGTCGTCGGAGAGGGGGAACCACGCCGGAAAGTTGGTCGTCGGAGCGTCGCCGGAGGAGGATCGCCGGAGTGAGAGAGAGAGGAGAGGAGAGTATAGAGGAGGAGATGGAATGATGAGAAAATGAGGGGGGGTGCTCCTCCTTATATAGAGTTTGACTTAGACGACGGAGCACTATTCTCCGTCGTCTAAGTTCACTTAGACGACGGAAACAGTGTTTTCCGTCGTCTAAGTGAAGAGTCAAATTTTTTCGAACCGGCGCCAAATAAATGGGCGGGCCGTTTCACCGCCATAAATGTTGACTTAGACGACGGAAACAGTGTTTTCCGTCGTCTAAGTGGAATTTCAAGCGGCGCCAAAAATTGAGGCGGCAAATCGAACCGCCATGTAAATATTGACTTGGACGACGGATATGTCGTTTTCCGTCGTCCAAGTGTTCACTTGAACGACGGAAAACGACATATCCGTCGTCCAAGTCAATATTTACATCGAAAAATAATAAAAATTTTATTCGAACCGCCATGGTAATTTGAACCTAGACGACGGATACGGTCATTTTCCGTCGTCCAGGTGAACACTTGGACGACGGAAAATGACCGTATCCGTCGTCTAGGTTCAAATTATGCAAAAAAAAATATTTAAATTAATTCGCTAGGAATTTAGCGATCTGTCATTCGAGTGAAATAGTCGTACAATATCGATGAACGCATCGTATATATAAACAGATAAATTTGAACCGCCGAATAATTTTACGTTTTGAAAGTTGTTAAGTATCGACTAATCTTTAAGACTTTAGTGTTCACTTGTAGTTGCTGATTTGCAGCAGAGTACTAACGAAATTGAATTTGGACAAAACAACCGTTGGATATGTTCGTCGTAACATAATATATAATTACTATAAAGGACCAGGAAATAATAAGTTCGGGAAGGGTTTCATCGGCACAGTCAACCGCAAAACCGAGAATTTCACAAACCGGAAACGTGGATACAGGACATTTCGCAACTCCGATTTTCGAACCGTCGAAGCTCACACACCAAGAATATACTACTCTAAAGTCTTGACGAAAAGAATACGCATTCGAAGATGGTCTAGATGGTCGTTGTCTTAGAAAAAATTACGAAATTTACACCTGGACGACGGATACGACATTCTCCGTCGTCCAAGTAGACACCTGGACGACGGAGACGCTAATATCCGTCGTCCAGGTGTGTACTTGAACGACGGAGAATGTCGTATCCGTCGTCCAGGTGAATATACCCTGAATTCAGGGGTTAGGGGTCCTTAGGGTTTAGGGTATAGGGTTTGTCACTTGGACGACGGAGAATGACTGTCTCCGTCGTCCAAGTGTGTACCTAGACGACGGATAATGCCTGTCTCCGTCGTCCAAGTGTAAAAACCCCGAATTCAGGGGTTAGGGCCTTAGGGTTTACGGTTTAGGTCGTCCCCGGTCATTTGTGTGTGCGTTCAATTATTCTGATTCAAAAATATAATTAAAAAATTGATCGATCGATCCGAACTGCTAGATTTAGGGTCCAAGATTTAGCTAGGGTTTTATATGAGATTGAGATTTGGCGCCAAAGGTGAATCTGCAATTAATTTCTCCGTTCTCGGTTAGGGGTCCTTAGGTTTAGGGTATAGGGTTTAGGGTGAATATACCCTGAATTCAGGGGTTAGGGGTCCTTAGGTTTAGGGTATATATACGACTGTCTCCGTCGTCCAGGTGAATATACCCTGAATTCAGGGGTTAGGGGTCCTTAGGGTTTAGGGTATCGGGTTTGTCATCTGGACGACGGAGACGACATTCTCCGTCGTCCTAGTGTGTACCTAGACGACGGAGAATGACTGTATCCGTCGTCCAAGTGTAAAAACCCTGAATTCAGGGGTTAGGGCCGTATGGTTTAGGGTTTAGGTCGTCCCCGGTCATTTGTATGTTCGTTCAATTATTCTCATTCAAGAATATAACTAAAAAAATGATCGATCGATCCGATCTGCTACATTTAGGGTCTAGGATTTAGGGTTTGAAGGGCTGCGTGAGCGAAATGTAGAGCAGCTTCAGCTTACTTTTAATAAGATCAGAGAATACACCGATGAAGTTGAAAGCAAAGAGAGGGGCCGGGACTAGAAAAACAGTCCAAAGACATTCAATTGAAACAGAGAGAAGTCGACTTAAAATCTGAGGAAGTTAAGCTGGCGGAGATCGATGTTAGTCCAGGTACAAACAACTTTTATATATATATACTACAATATTTGTGCTCTCAATAATACTATCACAAGTCAATATATATAATCATATATAGGGACCCATAATTAATCCAATTTATACATAAATAGTATTTAAAAACAATAAAACCAACCAAAGCTGGACGAGGAATCTTAAAGTCTCGACATAATAGAAATCTTTCACCTTTTTACGATGCATCGATCGATCATATATATATTACAATAATAAATTAGGGTTTACCAAGTAATGATCCTCGTCGTGTGACCGTACTCTTCGTCATAATCGTCATCATCATCATCACCGTTATCCGATTGCTCATCCTCCTCATCGTACTCAACATCGTCCGAGGAATAACCAGAGTCGTCGTCATCGTCCTCATCCTGCACGTCTTCTTCATCTACCTCAATGATCTCTTCTTCAGTTAGATCTGTACAACCATCAGGCATGGGTAACCGTTCACCGTCTTGAACCAGGTCCATTATGTCGGAGCGGATGACAGAAATATTAGGCTCTTGATAGGCAGGAATGTCTCTGTCTGGTTCAGCAGCATCTTCAGTCGTCGCCGGTGTCCCTTCAATTGTCTCTGTATTCCAAACTCCTCGATGAGAGATCTGGTTCACTATTTTCCACCCGTCACCAGCTTTCGGATCGTCGAGATAGAACACCTGCCTAACTAAGGTGGCGAGAGCGAAAGGCTCATCCTCATACCAGCTTGAGTTTGTATCGACTGATAAAAGTCCCAGGTCTTCCTTTGTACGCTTGAACCATCTGCACTTGAATAGGAAAACGTTGACATCATTCCCGTAACATAGCTGAACCACATATACGATCATTCCGTAATATAGATCAGGGTCTTTCCCAACCGCTATCCCACTGTTTTGTGTTCTTCTTCCTTCATCTCGCGCCAATGAATGGAACTTCACACCGTTCACAAAACATCCCGGATAAATATAGTGTTTAATCGGCTTCCCTGCTAGCAAGTGCTTTGGCCAAGACCACCACCCCCCGTGGTTTTCGGATTTTTGCAGATCAATCATCTGCGAAAATGGAAAAATGTAAGGGTTTACTTTCTACAAATTAAACATGCATGATCTCAATATGTATATAAATCACTAAATACGTACCCATTGGAAGAAATAATCGGGGAACTTTTTCTTAACCATTTTCTCAATCCACGCCGAACTCTTGTCTGGATATAACGCCTGAAGCCTCTCCCTGTATGACATCATGTACGGCTCAACTTCGTCACAGTCTCGTAACACTACCCAATGTGCCTCAATAAGTTCTTCCTGTGTTAACGTTTCCTTTAATACTCCTCTAAACGGTCGGACGACATTGGTGACGACAGAAAGATTGATGCGGGCACTGGGATCGGAGGCAGTTGGAGGTGGTGGATCTTTGAGGTACCTGTTGCAGTAAGTAACGCACTCATGCATTAGGTATGTCTCTGCTATGGAGCCATCCGGAGCCGACCTGTTTTTGACGAATGACTTATACTGTCCAAGCTGTCTACAAAATTAATCAAACGTACAATAAAAATAAGTACATGCATATAGCTAGCTAGTAATCTCCAGTGGAACAAATTATGAATCGAAAAACCTGTATAATTAATTAGTTGTACGTACCTTTCTTGAGGATACATCCAAGTGTACTGGACCGGACCAGAAATGAGAACCTGCTCGGGCAGGTGGATCATTAGGTGAATCATTATGTCGAAGAAAGCAGGAGGAAAAATCCTCTCTAGTTTGCAAATGATGTGCACAATTTGTTGTTGCAATTCCACGACATCTGACTTCTTTAATTCTCTGGCGCATAACCTCTGCCACCATCTGCACAATGCCACTATTGGTTCTACGACGTCGCGAGGCAAATATGGTCGAATTACCACTGGAATCAGACGTTGCAGCATAACGTGATAGTCATGTGTCTTTAGACCAACAAACTTGTGTTGCACCTCGTCCACTGCTCCAGTTATAGTAGCTGCATACGTGGCCGGATAACGAACGCCCTTAAACCAGTGAAATACAGAACGTCTAAGTGTCGGCTTCACTGTGTACGGTGCAGCTGGCATCTTGTTGTACACTCCTTTCCTATCCCTCCTCAACCACAAGGGACGACGTAGATTCATTGATTCCAAATCTTTGCGCGCTTTGGGAGTATCTTTAGTCTTGAACTTAATACCGAGAATTGTTCCCACCACGCTGTCGCACACATTCTTTTCTATGTGCATCGCGTCCAAGTTGTTCCTCAGCTTCAACTTCGACCAGTAAGGGAGTTCAAAGAATATACTCTTGTGATCCCAATAGCTCAGATCATGTGGAGGAATTGGATTGCATTTCTTTACATCCGCGTCGTTAGTCAACACACCAAAGTCGAAATAGCTCAACCTCTCTAAAATCTCTTCGCCCGACCAACTACGGGGTTTAGGATTGTTCTCTACCGTCCCGTCGAAATGAGCTTCATCCTGTCGCCAAGGGTGGTCGTGAGGGAGCCATCTACGGTGACCCAAGTAACACACCTTCCCTGCGTGCCAACTAGAGTTCACGTCGTCCAAACATATAGGACATCCATTATATCCTTTTGTCCTGCACGCTGCCAACATCCCATACGCTGGAAAATCGCTGATCGTCCACATTACGGCAGCCCTCATCGTGAACATCGTGTCAGTGAATTTGTCATAAGTTGGGACTCCATTTTCCCACAACAGTTTCAGCTCGTCGATCAAAGGTCTGAGGTAGACATCTAAGCACTTCCCTGGAGATTTAGGACCTGGAATTAGTACAATAAGGAAATTAAATTCCTTGTTCATGCACATCCACGGAGGCAGGTTGTACGGCATCAGAATTACTGGCCAAGTGCTTACGGCGGAGCTATTACTTCCCCAAGGATTGAATCCGTCTGTAGATAGGCCGAGTCTAACATTTCTAACCTCTGCAGCAAAGTTTCCGAATTCTCTGTCGAAATGTTTGAAACCCTCCCCATCCGCGGCGTGTCGCAGGACATCGTCATCTATTCGCTTTTCTGCGTACCATCGCATCGCCTCTGCTGTGTGTAGAGACATGTACAGGCGCTGCAATCTGGGAATCAAGGGAAAATATCGAACAACTTTCACAGGAATTCTCTTTTTCGAACTCTTCCTATTCACCTGGAATCTGCACTGGCCACATACGGGACAATAGTCCAAATCTTTATACTCTTTGTAAAATAGCACACAATCATTCGGACATGCGTCAATTATCCTGTACTTTAGGCCGAGGCTGCTCAAGATATTTCTAACCTTATAATGAGATTTAGGAAGATTGTGATCATCAGGAAGCAACTTACATATTTGCTCCTGAATTTCGTCAAAAGCACTGACTGACATTTTGTGCTTCACTTTTATCTTCATTTGCTCCATCACATATTGCAACACATTCTCTCGACATCCAGGGAACACCGGGGTCTGCGCTTCAAGTAGCATCCGGTTGTACTTATCCATCTCACTGGTGTCAGTGGCCAAGCTAGCAGCGGGGAATGTGTCATCATGCTCATGAGTGGTACTGTAACCTCCGTCTTGGTGTTGGTGTCCACTATGACTAAATCCCGGAAACGCATCATGGACCAAATCTACAGTTGGATTGCAAGCTGGGGGTCCGGCACCACTGCCGCTGGATGAGGCACCATGGTAACTGTACCCTGAGCTGAAGTCTGCTGCGCTGAACTCTACTGCTTCACCATGCTCGCTCCATGTAGTGTAACTCCACATCATACCATTTTCGTACAGGTGTTGCACCATAACATTAACCTCCGCATACTGACAATTAAGACATTTCTGGCACGGACACCTGAAACGCTTCTTTCCATGACCATGTTCTATCGCAAAATTCACAAATTCGCTAATTCCATCCATATACCGGACATCACATCTATTCTTTAACTTCATCCAACTCTTGTCCATACTGCTACAAAATATGCAAAAAAAAATAATTATTACATATATATATATTAGTCCATTAATTTACCATTAATTATACGTACTCGATCTACATCGATCCATCAAATTACGTACGTAATTTAATCTGTATATATAGCTAATTAACATTCATGCATGTATGTACGCACGTACGGTTTCCCTAAATATATATATATTTAATCATGCAAATTTTAACTGCCTACGTACGTACCTGCTGGCCTTCTCGATATCTGCAGTTAATTAAGCTAGCTAGTGATCGAACACCGGAGATCCGATCCTTTAATTAATTTCTAGCCCCGGCCTAGCCTAATCCGGCCTTCTCCTTCTCCTTCGATCTCAAAAATTCCCCACGGGAGAAAATATAATGGAATGATCGAAGCTAAGAGAGTTTGGCATGGCCTATATATATAATGCTTCACTTAGACGACGGAGGTGTCGGTACGTCGTTTAAGTGGAACTTACACCACGACGTGTCGGTCCGTTGTCCAGGTGATCACTTCTCCGTGGTCCAAGTCACACTTAGACGACGGAGAATTACATCTCCGTCGTCTAAGTTTTACTTGGACCACGGAGATTTCTCCGAGGTCCAAGTAACACTTAGACGACGGAGATGTAATTCTCCGTCGTCCAGGTGATAACCTGGACCACGGAGAAGTCTCCGAGGTCCAGGTTCTTACCTAGACGACGGAGAAATTTCACATCCGTCGTCTAAGTGTTACTTGGACCTCGGAGATTTCTCCGTGGTCCAAGTCACACTTAGACGACGGAGATTTACATCTCCGTCGTCTAAGTGTGACTTGGACCACGGAGAAATCTCCGAGGTCTAAGTGTAACTTAGACGACGGAACTAATACTGTTCCGTCGTCTAAGTCCTCTTTTCTTGTAGTGCTCCTTGTCACATCTTCCTCTTCACCATCGTCATAGTTGTCATATACTGGTGGTTCATCAAAGTCATTGCTACCACTACCACCCACGTCTTCAATAAGAGTCACCATATTACGATTAGGGCACTCAAAGGTAATATGACCTTGACTAGAACACTGAAAGCATTTGATGATCCTCCTTGACTCAAATTTCGGTTCCTCCTTAATTCTAGTTGCTTTCTTCTTACCATTGTCAAAGGTGACATTAGGTTTTGGAACTCCCATTGTGATAGGTTTCTTGCTTTCCTAATCATCGAATGGATTTCTCCTAAGACGTCCCCGATGATGTTTCTCTACTTGAAGAGCAAGTTGGTATACCTCACTATAACCCCAACATGGTTGTAGAATAACCACGTCATAAACCTCTCTCTTCAATCCCGCCAAGAACCTAGCGGCAGTCTGTTCTTCCCTTTTTGTTATCCCACACCTTATGGTAAGTAGATCAAACTCTTCTGTGTATTCATCAACGCTTCGATTTCCTTATCTTAAATTGTGTAGCTTGAGATAATTGGCTTGAAAATATTTTTTTGGAAGGTATTTCTTTCTCAACTCTTTCTTTAGCTTCTCCCATGTTTTGATTTTAGGTTTTTCAAGATGCTCTTAGCGTAGCTTCAGCTGCTCTATCCATGCAGAAACATTCTTCACCAATTTAACCGCTATAATCTTCACCCACTTCTCGATAGGAACTTCCTTATAGTCAAAGACTCGTTCAACCGTGTTTAACCAGTCTTCGAACTCGCCCGACCTTAGTTTTCCTTCAAACTCAGGGATATCAACCTTCAAGTCAAAACCCCTATGAGGTCCCCTCCCTTTGTTTCCGAAAGGATTCACATCTCTAGCTTTCTCTTCCCCTATCACCCTCGTGGTTATGGATTTCCATGAAAAAGATACGTTCAGTAAGTTGAGCAAGCATTCTCTTGATCTCGTCCATGTTAGTGTTGCTGTCCCGGCCATCCATCTTGTAGCCTCTGTCACGCTTGTGATGAGCCATGGAATCCACCACGCTCAACTTAATATGTAAACCTGTGCACTTGATACCAATTTGATGGTGAACGGAGAACAGAAATAGCCTACGTCTTAGGCAAAACTAGCACTCAGACTTTAAAGAATAGTTCTCAAACTTACAAAGGTGCAAACAACTTCCAACCGTAGTTTTTCAAATTAAATTCAACCCCCCCCCCCCCCCTAACAAATCACAAAGCTATCGCTTAAATATGAAGTCTAACAATCCTTGAGGGAAAGAAAATCTGATGTAACTTAACTAGGAAATCCTAATTTTAGCTAATTATTTGGTCACAAAATCCTTGAGATATGCTGGGGTCTTGGTTTGTCTATTTGGCCTTACATTCGTTGTTGGTGTCACGCTCGTAGGAGCTCCTGCGTCGATCCCGCTAAGCTAAATTTTTTTTGACATGTTTACGTTATAGGTACGCAATGATGGAAGAAGAGAAATGTTGTTCGATCTCAAGTAGTCCACACATCACTTGTAATGAATGGTGTGGAGTATGGACCGAATAAATCATGAGGGGAACTTTCCAGGAAAAAAGAGTGCTCTTTCGGGGGGAAAACCTCATTTGTCTTATGGTCTCGTCATCACTTTCATCACCCATATTTTCTGTCGCCATCGATCATCAATTTCATCATACATGTATGAAACTCCCTTCAACTATCTCCCTCGAAATCCAACCTCGAATAATTGGTATTTTGATTTGCCGGAGACTTCTGAGAGCTATGTGCGCCTAGTGCGCTCTATTTGTGTTTGCTGACATTTGATCTTCGTTTTATACCTGTTTTGCTACTTTAGGATATTTTTTTTATTTGTAAGTACTATTTAGAAGGATTATTTGTTGTCTTGTGACTTAGGGATAAAGGGGACAAGCAAATAATAGTATCGAAGGCAAAAGTGTAGGATCGTGCATGCTAGCTTTATAATAAAGATTTTGATGCTTAATCTTTTCCCAAATGGTCGATTCCATCTGCGTGTGCACACGCGTATGTGTATAAACAAACGGGACCAAAGAACACATGTCTTCTATTGGATACTTTGTCGGTCTGTCTTGTTTAGATCGGGATAATTTTGATATTGTTTTAACTTAATACGTCACATATCATGTTTAATATCATATATACATGACAAATGACAAAGTGTGAGATATAGCTCAAGTATTATTTTTTTATTTTTTTTAGAAGGTCGATTAAATATTTATTAAAAAAATATAACAGTAATACAAAATTTTATCGAATGATCTGTTTTGCAAAAAAAGTCCTAAAGTATTACCATACTATAATACATTGTAAAGCATAAAACACCATAAACTAGCAAACCAGAGTAGCATAGTTAACTATCAAAAAATCAAATGTACAACTCCTTCATTAGCAAGACACCTTCTTTATTGAATCACGTTGCGAAGCAACTCCTCAACATTCATGTTCACTGATAGTAGAATAGGCCTCTTCTGAGTGTACTTCTGTTTATGAGACTTCGAAGGAAGCCCTAGCTTGGACCTCCCATTCTTGTTGCTGGGGCGACTTCCCACACTCTCCTGGGCGACCGACTGACTAAGAGAGTCAATCCTCTTCCCGGGCCCATAACCCGAGATTTGTTTTGCTTGCCCAGTCGATTGGGTCAATCTAACCATCAGCTTTGGAGCATTCGCTGCTGGTTCCACGAGCCTTGTGATCTCCATAGTCAGCCTATCTGTTGAATCCTGGCCAACGGTTGACAAAGCAGAACTGTTGTGGGGCTAACATTAGCACCCACAAGCTACATGACTAAAGAAACTAGTGCGTATAATATGGCCACATGTGGCTCCACATTCATCACCGATGGACCCAAAGGTTCTGAGAATGGTTGTCGATCCTCTCAATTAACCTGCAAAACAACAAATGTTTGTGGGGTTTCCCTCGAAAATAGAGTTACCCTGCATGTGTGCGACATGACGCATATCATCAAATCGAGGTGTCACCAAAGAACCCTCTCTCAACCGAGGCACCTCCTCCAAACTAGCTCTGTCACTCGAGCCAATGGCGGTGGAAGAGGGTGGGTGGTCAACCATGGTCCAGCCAACGAAGTTTTGTTGCCTGGCTGATGCATCACCTCCAAAAGGTTAGTCATTGGACACCTACTAGTATCCAACTGTCCACTCCTAATCGGTGGCCTAGGCACTCCCTGGATCGGTCCCGCGACCCACTTGGAACCCGAAGCCCTCCCCCCCCCCCGCAAGAGCATTTCTAATCTTCTTGCACCACTTCACTTGTAACACACCAGTTGGCCCATTGGCCTTCCACTAGTTGCACCACTTCCCATGCACGTCCCATGGCCTCTTGCACCTCAAAAAGGTCGGACATACCATCAAACCCCTCAACCACAACTGTTGTCGAGAGATAGAACCATATGCCATTCCGGATAGCTCATCGGCGATCCGATTTGGACTTGAACTTGCAAACAAATCAATCAATCGAGATTTGATCGAACCTGATCACACCCGACCCGAGGCATCCTTTCATAGTGATATCATTTGGAGTTTAAAGGTTTAGACACCGTCGGTAGGGGAGAGAGAGAAAAGACGCGGGTCACCGCATAAACCCACTCACCAACCTCATCGTCGGACAAAGCGAAGTCCACCGCTTTGGGCGCCGTAGCCAGTTGCTACAGTTCAGAGACCTCTATGTCACTACAAGAAAATGAAACATTACCGGCGAGATTACGGCCAACAAGGCCGGCGACCGGAAAAGTCGCCGGTAATGTCTATCATTACCGGCGACTTACTCCGTCGCCGGTAATGTTGCCGGAATCTCGCCGGTAATGTTTTGGAACATTACCGGCGAGATTCCGGCGTAAAGTCGCCGGTAATGTCTTCATTTCCGGCGACTTACTCCGTCGCCGGCAATGTGTCTTATATTAGATGCCGGATTGGGCAGCTCGATCATTCAATCATTTTGATCGAAAAAAATCCAGAGAAATCGAAAGAAGGAAAACGTACGCTCTGAAATCGATCATTCGGTATATATATTGTCAAAATTAAGGCGCGCGTCGAAAACTCGATCACTCGGGAAGCTATATATATAGGTACGTAGGTGTATATATACGTATATGTGGTATATATATATATGTGTGTGTGTTGATCAAATCCAAATCGTGAGATATATATATATGAAATGTTGTTGATGTACGGTCACCGAAACGAGAAAACAGCTTGTAGTTAATCTTGTGTCTGAATCAATGACTGGTATTATCGTATTGTTATCGGAGCCAGGCTTAACAGAGCCTCCTACCCAGTCAAATACGTTTTGAATTGAAAAACACCAGAATACTATCATCGAGTACTGAATCGAATTCAGAGATTAGATCGATATATATATACATATGCATGCATGTGTTGATTTAATTAGAGTTGAATTGAGATATCACGTCGATTATTAGTAGTGAATGTGTGTATATATATAATTAATACGTAAAATTGTTAGAATTTTCAGGATGGACAAGAGTTGGATGAGCCTCGAAAGATGGGATGTCAGATATCACGAGGGAATTAGGAGTTTTGTGGATTTTGTGAAGGCTAATTGTGGAGACACTACACTTCATTATTGCCCGTGTAAAGAATGTAAGTGTTTCAGCGATCGATTTCGATTTCCCATTGATAAAGTCCAGAGGCACCTGAGTAAATACGGGTTTTGGGATAAGTACACTTGTTGGATTTATCACGGTGAAACATCGTTAGCGGGTCCGCATGATCATGGACAATTTGGTGAGAGGGCCAGTCCACGCTATGATCATGGAGATTTTGTTGAGAGGGGCAGTTCATCCTATGATCCAACATCGATGTTAATCAATAATATGTTTCCTCATGAGAGCGGTGTATTTGCTGATGAAGCACCAAATGTCCCTCCCGTCGTTGAGGGTTTCCCCCATATCGAGCCAGTCGAACCATTACCTGGAGCTCATGTCAACAGAAGCGGTATGGACAAGTACAACAACCTGATTGCATTGCAACAGACTCCGTTGTACGACGGTTGTAGTAAGACTGTTCTTGAAAGTGTGATGGGAGTGATGCAACTCAAAATGGAGAACAAAATGTCTGTCAACGCTGTTGATTCTTGGTTGAAATGGACTGCTTCGCTACTACCACCCGGTCATCGTCTTCCTACCACTCATCATAAGGTGCGACATATCCTAAAAGATCTTGGTCTTTCCTACATCAAAATTCATGCATGCAGATATGATTGTATTCTCTTCTGGGGAAAAGATCTCGAAGACCTTGAAGCCTGCCCGGTATGTTTTACAGAAAGGTATAAGTTGACTCATGCAGGCAACAAGAAAGCTGTGAAGATACTTCGATATTTCCCGCTTATTGATAGGCTGGAGCGGTTGTTCATGTGTGCTTTCACGGCCCAGGCAATGAGATGGTGGGCTGAGAGGAACTTGCCTGACGATGACACCCTTATACACCCTTCCGACGGAGAGGCTTGGAAGCACATGGTCAGGGAGTTTGATCATTTTGCAGCAGATGTCCGAAATGTTTGGCTAGGGCTCTCATCTGACAGATTCAACCCTTTTGGCAACATGAGTCTTCAATACAGTATATGGCCAGTTATTTTGGTACCGTACAATCTTCCACCATGGATGTGCATGAAGAAGGAATACAATATACTCACTCTGTTAATTCCGGGCCCTGGTTATCCAGGAAAGTGTCTCGATGTGTATTTGAGGCCTTTGATTGAGGAGCTTAAGTACCTGAGTGAGTGTGGCCACCCCACTTACGATAGGTTCAAAAACGAGATGTTCCAGATGCATGCCATGCTTGTTGGCACCATCAGTGATTTTCCTGCCCGCGGTATGTTGTCGGGGAATGTTACCAGGGGTTACAGGGCTTGTTCAGAGTGCATGACGGTTGATTGTTGCAGTCCTCATTGCAGTAAAATTGTTCAGATGCGTCACCGTTGTTGGCTTCCATATGATCACCCATTTAGGCAGGATCCAGACGCGTTTGATGGGACTGTGGAAACAGGTGTGGCACCCAGGCGATGGACAGGGGAAGAAATTTTGGAAGTGTTGAATGAATATGATTTTGGCCAGCTGAGCAATCATCCTGACATAGTGGCGTCAATTCCAGAAAAGCCCGAAAGGTATAAGTTTTGGACACACAAGAGCATATTCTGGGAACTCCCCTACTGGCCCAGGTTGCCTATCAGACATTACCTAGATGTCATGCGCATAGAGAAGAATGTGTGTGAAAGTGTGGTGGGCACAGTTCTTAACTTGGAGGGGAAAACAAAAGACATCCCTAAGGCACGCATTGATCTGAAAGCAATGGGTCTGCGGAAACATTTGTGGTTAAGAGATGGTAAGAGAAAAATGCTGCAAGCTCCGTACACCGTAAAGCTGAAGCATAAGCATGAAATTTTTCGGTGGCTGAGTAATGTCAGGTATATATTCTTATGGCTATGTAGGAATTTGGCATTAAATTTTTACCGGAGGATATATGGTTATATGCGAGAAATATAACCGTTGCATATATATGGCTTTATCTATATATATGCAGGTATCCTTATGGCTATGCAGGAAATATAAGCAGATGTGTTAACTTCCGGGACAATAAGATGTACGGATTAATGAGTCATGACTGCCATGTACTGCTTCAACGCCTTTTCCCTATTTTCATTCGAGGGTACCTGCCCAAAGAGGTGGTGGAGCCGTTGGTGGCCTTGTCAAGATTCTTTCAGAAGTTATGCACTAGGGAAGTTAAAAAAGCAGACCTCAGGGAGATGCAAGATGACATCATTTTTATCATGTGCAAGCTTGAGAGGATATTTCCCCCAAATTTTTTCGACATAATGCCTCACCTGATGATCCATCTTCCCGAACAATTGTTGCTTACCGGTCCCGTACACTACACTTGGATGTATCCCATGGAAAGGTACAAATGATTCATACATTTGGTTTGCCTATGTTTTTATATGTAAATTCTTATTTTTTAAGTAAGTTAACATGCACTTGTTAACTTCTAGACAATTAGGAGCCTACAAGGACTATGTGAAGAATAAATATGCACCTGAAGGGTGTATCGCTGAAGCATATTTTGCGCACGAGTGTGTAACGTACACCAAAGTGTACTTGGAAAATGTAGAGGACCCCCAACAACAGATGCCGATAGATGAACCCCAGTTCAACCTTTCTATCATCTCCAGTGACGTGGTAGTACAGGGAAGCTTGTCAAAGTCGTACAAGTTGGATGGAAATGAGGTAGCCATTGCCCACTGGTCGGTACTGATTAACTGTCAAGAAGTACAATATTGGAAAAACTATCATCTTCACTGCCCTGCTATTGCCGGAAATGTTGATTATCACAACAAGACGTTTGCAAACTACTTTGGTCAATGGGTAAGTATATGTGTATATGTCTATTTTTATATATATCCTTACATAGCATGTATGTATGTACGTGGTTTTGTGGTTTCAAGATGACATAATTTCTTCTGTACGTATTAATATATGGACGTTTTCAGATGAACCATGTAGCAGATGATGGTTGCCTAGAGTGGTCAAACGAATTGAGGGTCCTGGCGATGAAACTGATAGCTTCAAAAGTTTACTCGATGTGTCAGGTCAATGGCGTGAAATTTATATGTGAAAATCGAGACGACCGACTGAAAACACAGAATTGTGGGGTGATGGTCCATGGTGGGCAGGATGGCGTTGACTATTACGGTGTCCTTCATTCAGTTGTTGAACTAATTTATGGGAACCGCATGAAAGTGCACTTGTTCAAGTGTAGATGGTTTGATACTAGCCCGGAGAACATAAGGACCGATCAGTACGGAACATTTTCGGTGAATACTGCTACTACCTGGTATGAAGATGACCCTTTCGTTCTTGCCTCATCAGTAAAACAAGTGTTTTACCTGGACGATCTTCTTAACAAAGTCCCGTGGAAGGTGGTTAACCATGTTGCTCATAGAAACATATATAGTGCTGCCACACTTGGTGATACCGCAGATGATGAGGAAGTTACTGCATACCAAGAGCCGAACGCTTTTGACATTCCGGAATCATCTACGATTCGCCTTAATAATGTGAGATCTGGGAGTGTGGTTAGAATTACTGGAGCAGAACTTCTCGATGTTAATCCATATGAAGTTGACGCTGATTCAGATGACGAGGAGCGGCACATATTGCCAGAGGTTACCTATGAAACCGAGTCAGACTCAAGTGATGAAGATGATTACGATTATCATTCTTAGTACGTTGGAAATTGAATTCGGAAAATGTACGTAGTAAAATGTACGTAGTAAAATGTACGTAGTAAAATGTACTCGGAAATTGTAGTCGGAAAATGTACTCGGAAATTGTATGTAGTCGGAAATCGTGTTGGAAATCGTAGTCGGAAATTGTAGTCGGAAATCGTAGTCGGAAAATGTACTCGGAAATTGTACGTAGTCGGAAATTGGTCGAAAATTGGTCGATCGGATAATAGTCGACAAATAATGACATTACCAACGAGTCGAAGTCGTTGGTAATGACATTACCCACGACGTACGTCGTTGGTAATGTCATTACCAACGACGTTGACCTACCTCGCCGGCAATGGTGGCGGTATAGGCAGCTCGAGCTCGATCTCCTCCTCCCCATTTCTCTTCGGCCTAATTCTCTTCTCTCTTCCCTCTTCCCTCTCTTAGGACGAAATTCTCACCTCTCCCTCTCCTCAATCCTCTCTTCTCTCTTCCCTCTCCCCTCTCTTCCTCTCCTCCCCTCTCTCCTCCTCCCCTCCTCCTCTTCCTCCTCCTCCTCTCCGTACACCGTCGCCGGCACAGTTGGGTCGAGCTCCACCATGCCAGGTTTGAGCTCACTCTCTCTCCCTCTCTCTCTCCCTCTCTCTCTCTCATTCCACAATTTTTTTTTGTGTATTTTGATTAATTAATTTTTGATAATTGTGGGATGTATATATGTATGCATGTGGACAATATTTGTAAAATGTCATATCGGTATATATGTTTGAAAATTGTGGGAAAAAAATGTGGATAATTGTGGGGTGAAGGAGCAATATATATGATGTATATATGTGAAAAATTAATTAGCACGGGTGAATTGGATTAATATGTGATGTATATATATATATGTGTGAATTAAGGTGAAATTAAGGTGAATGATCGATGTATACAAACTGTATATTTGATGTATATACATGTGAAAAGTTTAAAGCCGGAAATGATGTATGTATATATGTTAATTTAGGTGATACAGTTGTTAATTTAACGTATAAATTAAGGTGAAAAATCGGAATCGGAACAGTTTGGAACCACAATGGTTTGGAACCGGAACGGTTTGAAACCGGAACTGTTTGTAACCGGAACCGTTTGTAAAATAACGGTTCCAGTTACAAACAGTTCCGAAGCCAAACCGTTCCGGTTCCAAACCATTGTGTTCTATAACAAATCGGAACCGGAACGGTTTGGAACCGGAACTGTTTGTAACTGGAACCGTTATGTAACAAACGGTTCCGGTTACAAACAGTTCCGGTTTCAAACGGTTCTGATTCCACACCGTTCCGGTTCCAAACTGTTTTAGAACCCCAGTCGGTTCTGAACCGGAACTGTTTGTAACCGGAACCGTTTGTAATATAATGGTTCCAGGTTCCAAACGGTTCCCGTTCCAAACGGTTCTAGTTCCGATTTGTTATAGAACCGAATCCATGACTATTACGGTGTCCATGCCAGGAGGTTTTGCGGCTAATTGGCTTCGGAGAGGTTCCCGAAATAGTGGAGGGAACAGTAGTCAAGCTTCCTCCTCGCCCGCAGTTAGCAACACGCCCAGTGGGCCAATGATGAGTGCTCGCACTCGAGCCTTGCTAGAGGCGCGAGCTGAGGAGGAAGCTGCACGATCAAGAGCCGTGGAACCGGAAGTCGAGGCTCGAGCCTCAGTCTCCAGACGCTCAATCAGCAGACGTCCCTCCGGTGGCAGAGCCTCAGACGACCGACAGTCAACGGGGGCATCAGAAACTCCCTCAGTCCGAATGCCCCATATTCGCCCGGTACCTACTCCCGTTTCACGGGAATTTACTGAGGCACATGGTGGTGCTGGCGCCTCATCGTCCAGGCCTCGTCTATCTCCGCCGTCCGGTCTCTTCCTACCCGACGAGATTCCTGTCATCCCTGAATTCGATGATAGGGGGATGCCTGTTTATGTTGAAGAACGGCCGGAGTTCCTGAGCGTGGAGGAAGCGTATAACTTCCTCCCGTTCGACCCCGTGTATCTTTGGAGTGTGAGGTGCACCAACCAACAAACGGACGATGCAGGTAAATTTTATTTAACATCAGATTGATTACTTAATTATTACTTAAGACTTGCGATAGGTTCAATTAATGATATCCATTTCTTGACATTGTATTATTAGGCAATTTCGTTAATGGGACTGGAAAACGGAAAGGGGCTAGAGGCACCTGCACCGGGAAGAGACTTGAGCAGGCCACCGACGGAAGGAAAACGCCCATAAGGGCCAATGAGGATGGCGAGGTGATCGAGGCATTCGACACCACGCGCAAATATGTCAGCATGGCCGGTGCGATCGTGTGGGACAAGGTCCCAATGCTTTGGCCAGATTGGGAATCTGTGCCTATCTACGTGAAGATGCAAGTGCATAATGCACTCAGTGTGAGTAAAATCATATTTTCATTACGTAAATTTTACATTTATTAATTAAGTCCGAATAAAAGTACACATTTTACCTTTTATATATTCATATTGCAGGTGTGGTTTGACGTAGATGAAGTTCTTATTCACACGTGGGTAGAGCGTCAACTACATATGAGGTGATGTGCTTCGACTTATTTAAATATATATCGAGTTAGATTTTTGTTTATCAAGTGTTTTAATATCTCTAACTTTTTTTCCTTGTTTTAATATAGGTATAAAGAGTGGAAGAACGAGCTTTCTTCCCATTACACTGTATACAAGGAGCTAGGCCGAGGTTCCACCCCTAGCGAATTCCGGTTTAGGGAGTATGAGTGGCTGTGGCTGATAGCCCACTTCGAGCACCCCAAAGCTCGGGTATGCATCCTTAATATATCTTTCAAGCCTAATGTATCGTATCAGATTGAAATAGTTAGTTACTAATTTTTTTTCTTATGTTTATCAAACAAGGCGATTTCGAAGACGAACCGGGCGAATAGATTGAAAAACACCAGGGCCCATCATGCAGGTTCACTAAACTACATGGGTTGGTCGACTAAGGCGCAGCAACAACAAGAGGTGAACCCGTTGGTGTATATTCATCAGAAGTTCTACCCGCAGTGCCATGAAGAAGCGGTAAGTCTTTCGCCTCTCCATGTGTTAATAAAACTATTTTTCGATATTAATAGATTTTGTTAGCTAATACGTTGTTCATTTTCCCTTTTCAATTAGTCGAGAGTGGAGGAGGCGACCGCAGAAGTGACCATGAGTATAGCTCGGACTAACCATCCTGACTGCTCTGAGGAAGAAGTCACCCAGTATGCCTCTCAGATCGATCCGCTTGATCCCCCGATAGCGGCTCGGATCATGGCAAAAGCGTGCGGGACTGGAAAGAATACCTACTACTGTAGGGGAATGGGCACGGCGGGCGAATGACTATTGAAGAGCACTTCAGAATACTCTACCGGGTCAAGAAGTTCAACTTCTAGTCGTAACCTCGCGGCGGAGCTTCATAGGACGCAGAGGGAGTTGGAGGAGCAAAAGAGGCAGATGGCCGAGTACCAAATGCAGCATACACAGGTGCAGGCTCAGATGTACACATGGATGCGGACGATGTACGAGGCTCAGACTACCGGACAACCCTTCCCCACACCTCCCCCGGTCCCTCATATCCCTAGCTATCCACCACCACCACCGCACCAGTCAACGCCAGAGCAAGACCAAGGTAGCCACCGGAATTCAAATGAGTACATGGATTACTTCAACCCTGATGACCCACAAGTTCCTGGACCTGACCTGTAGTTGTAGTTAATTTTTGTATCGTCGTTGCTATTTGTACTGTACGTTGGACATTTATGTTGAACTTGTATGACTGTCTTTGCTATGTGTACTGTTGAACTTGTATGATTGTACGGTTTATGATAGCTTCAATGCAGGTTATGGAATTGGGCCCAATCCAGAACCACGTTTTTTTTTCAAAATTTTTTCCCACATTGCCGGCGACATGGACTCGAGTCGCCGGCAATGTCTCACATTCCGGCCACGGCGGCGCTGCCATTGCCGGCGACGCCGTCGCCGGTAATGTCCGAGACATCACCGGCGACGGTGTTTCCCGTCGCCGGTAATGTCAATTCCGGCGAAAAAAAAGACAAGGCCGGCGACGGCAGGTCGCCGGTAATGTCTCCATTTCTGGTAGTGTGTTATGAGGGTTTTGGAACTCAAGCATGTCGGGATTCGACATGCAATCGATTTGGGAGAAGCAGGAGAGAGAGGCGAGAGTATATATTTCTCATATTGGAAATCGGAGTTGATAGGAGGGAGATCGAAGGAAATGAAAAGAGGGCGGCTAGGGTATTTTTTTAGAAAAAATAGAGGGCGTCGATTTTCAAAGGGAGAAGTCATTTTTCCTATATACTTGTTTTTGTATTTGGACCAACACTGTATTATTACTTAAGTCATTTTTATTTGGACCAACACAGTATTATTACTTGTTTTTGAAACTCTTATATACCTCTTAAAAGAAAATTAATATTACATATGCATATATGAAATACCAAAATTATGTCAATTTTTTAATAAATAAATTATTTTATGTTTTTTATTTTATGTTATGCCATCTAGGTTTTACACGTAAAAAGTTTTCTTTTCCTTTGGAAGCTTTTATATATCAAAACCCAATTCTCAATGTTTTAATTTCTTTACTCTCAGTATAGTACACATATAAGTTATAACATGTCTTACAGGGGCGAAGTCAGAATTTGATTTGAGGGGCTCAAAAACATCAAAAAGAAAATACATACAAACATATAAAAATTAATATATACATATAAATTAATACTCAAAATAAAAAATATTGGTTATATTGGTTCATATTATATAGAAGAGAAGCATATGTATAAAATGATAGCAAAAAATAAATAAAAATAAATGTCTACAAAACTGTTTTAAAATGAAGCAAGCAAGAGAAAACATAACAATTTATAAAAAAGAAAAAAAAAGGAAAAAGGAAACATGATAATATATAACAGGAAAGATAGAAAAAAACAACAAAACAAGATCTACATGGCTAAAATTCGAACTCATACCTCTTAAAAAAAACTCATAGTCTTACCACTCTACTAAGTCGACTTCTATGTATTTAATGGAGCATATTCATATATATTCTATGGTCTTAATGTGATCCTGTCCCTGATGCCCCAAGCATGAGGGTGGCATTCATACTAATAGTAAGTGACCAGAAAATACAAAGTAAACAATAGTTGAAAACGAAATAACTCTATTGAGATCAATTCAATTTCATGTGAGGAAACACAAACCGATAGTTAACAACACGTTTCAGGTTAATTTTACGTGGATCATATTGTTTTGTATTATTATAAAGTTTTTCAATTCATTCACTTAATGTCTAATATACTTTAGTACATGGTCTAATCAGTCATCCTCGATAGCAACTTGGCCTAGATAGTTTATATATGTCTCATACCAGAAAGCTCTCGAGCATGATGAGCATGCATGATGCGTATGGTAGAAAACACGAAAATGCGATTTGAATAATGCGTTGCCAATCATATGAGTCAGCAGACCTCAGCAGCACCAACAAAAATGAGATATAAATTAGGTCGTTGCAGTTAATTATTATTATAGTGTTGGATGAATCATCTTCAATCATGGACTATGATTCATGGGCTGCTGCTTGTGACCGATCTGAGTACGTAGTATACACGTGGGAAATGAACTGGCGAGAGGCAGTTAGCTAGTCAAGTTTCAAACCAGAGAAAACTAAGCTCCCCAGAATTTGACATTTAATCGATCTGAAATACAAGACTTGGTCTTTAATTTGGTTGAGTACGTTCTCTGTAGCTAGGCTAGGGCATGCATTATGTACTGTTTCTTGTGACTCGAAGTAGACTTTGTTTGGTTCCTGAATCCTGAACATGAAGACAGAAAATATATAGGGCCGGGGTTTGAATAATTGATCGAGCAGATATAGGTGTAACTGTTCAAGTAGCTAGGCGTTATAAGGATAAGGGATGGGATATGTTTCTAACTAGGTGGCTACCCACCCTTTGGGGCAGTCTTACCATAATTATTTCAACAAATAATAGATCTTATATACAGACAATAGATGAAATGAAATAGGATAAGAAAGAGTTGTAATATACGGAAAAACAATGATTTATTTATAATATGAATGTCACAGATCAAAACTTAGAACTATCCAAGATAGTATTTACAATTACAAATGATAAGAATGATTGTTCCTTATTTACACAGATCATAGTAGTCTTATTTACACAGTTCCTTAATTACAATTGACTCTCCTCCTTGTTGCCTAAGGAAGCCAGGTTTGAAGAGAAGCAACCACAACAACCCGGTCGAAATGAAGCTGTTATTATCATTTTTTCTCTTCCTGCATAAGTAATGAAAAAGAAGATAACCATGAACCCCAAAAAAATGAAAGCCATGGCACAGAGCATAAGACTTCGTATAAATGAAAATTGCATAAAGTCCCGTTGCGAAATAGGAATCCAAATGCTATGGAAAATTGATCAATGGCAGAGAGGAAAAGAGAGAAATCAAATACAGCAAGAAGTAAACACAAAGCAAAACAATACCCAAATCAACAATCAAATGAAAAAAGAAAAAATAGATCCGCCAACAAATTGATCAATGACCAACAAACTAATCGGAAATGGTGAAGTGAACCACAAATGCCAGATAAAAGAGAGAACGAAGAACGGAATGAGGAGAAAGAAAAAAAGCAGATTGTCATAAGCAAAACAAAGATGGATCATAAGTAAAGAAAAGAAATTGGGATAATATTCTTGAAAATTCTACAAATAGATTTTGCAAGTTCCTCATTACTCTAATATGCAATACTCTTGAAAGTAAATTGGGACAATGTACCTCAACTCACTAAACTCAAACTCTAATACAACAATGAAACAAAATCACACATGTTTTATGGCTTGAATAAAAATAAATCAAAACTAAAAAGTTGATTAGGAAATAGTAGTTAGAATCAATCAATGTAACTAATGTTTCACCCGAACAATACCATAAGTGTAGAATGGAATTCAAATGCATATGATTCAAACCTAGTCTATTACCTTAAATTTTGATTGATAGAAATAAGAATATGAAGTCGTGTTCTATAGCGTGTTATATAGCGTACATTAATGATTCTCTGTGCCTCATTCAACATAGGTTCGTCCTCCAAATCAGGAATTTCTACATATCAGACCACTACTCATGCAGAATGGACTTGTTCTTAGTATTAGACCAGCCCCAGAATACACATTCCTCATTTATGTTACTTCGATGGGGGATTATTTCAAGGTAAGCTCTTGCAACTTATGTGCAAGTTGGACTTTTCTACATTCTCTTACAACCTATGTATACGTTATAACATTTTACTATGTTTTCCCTATTGAAAATGACTTGATAGCAAATGCTAGTCAACACAACTAAAGCATATATTTCATTTCTCTTATTACAACATGAAGGACTGAAACAAATCAACTTAGTCATTGGAATTGAAATCCATCGTGCAGTTCGTGGTGTAGCTGGAAGTGTTAATGCAATAGGGAATTATGCTCCGGTAAACTGACATTCACTATGCATGAAAGGACCCGACTCCGATTTAGTTGCCTAAACCGAAACCAAACCCCTTCGAAAAACACGACCTTAAATTTTTTTTGCCAGAGTTTACTTAAAAATACGTGAGCCAATATTAGAACCTGCAAAGAAATTCACACTTCGAATATTTCACAAAAGCCAAACCGTGGGGCTCCTTTCCCCATCCGGATTTCTCAACATTATATATAATAAATCACAAGGTTTACAAGAAATCCAGAAACATTCAGAAGTAAACTCAACTAAAAACAAACATAAGTATTTAGAGCGACTCCTATATACATCATATACAACCAGTAGGTTGAACAAAGAACCTACTCAAATTGAAGTGTGACCTGAACTCTACGCCTCCACCGTCGACATGCAACACTGGAACCCAAAATGCAAACTGGGCAAAGGAAACCGAAAAGCTCAGGGGAAGACAAATGAAATTGTTAGAGTGAGTGGACAAAAATAATAATATGTCTTCCACTAATATAAACATGAAATCATGATGCGAGTCTAAAATCATCAATCACAGATAAGGTGGTTGTCATAACCTTCCTGGATACCGTATAAAATGTGGAGGCCGTAACTAGAGTACATTTTCCTCAAAGTTACAATCATGCTCAACCAATGTAAGGGGTTTGTCATAACCTTCCTGGGAGCCATATAATCACGGGTCATACGTTTGTCATAACCCCCCCCCCCCATCTCGAGGATCAGCCGAGAAACCATGCATTGATGCATCCATATATCCATAATCCATGTAAAACAAATCATGTATGTGCCTCCAAGTAAAAATACATAATCATAATTTCATACTCGTAAAATGCATAACATAAAATGCATAATCAAGACTCGCAAATCGACAGTGAAAATAAAGTGTCCACTCACTGTACGAGGCTAACTCTGAGGTCCGGCGGAAGATCCCTCGCCAAACACTCGATCACGATCACCTGAATAACAGGGATAAGATCAATACATATAGAATCACAACATACGGAGCTAATACGTCAAGAACCCCGCTTTCTGGGAAGACGTATTGCTCGAAATATCGACGAGAAAAAATTCCTAAAATACACCCAAACAACCCTAGTCCCAAAATAGAATACTCAAATCAACTCAAAAACCTCATGACTACGATCAGGATGCAAAATGGTATAAAAATCTTCAAAAATCCCAAAAAGTCAATATTGCCAAAGCTCCACCGTTGACCGCCGCCGCCGCAAGTGCGGCACCAACGGTGACCAACTCCGGCGACCCATACCTCAAAATCTTCCTCTCTTCAAGCCCAACATCTATCCTCAAAGTCACCACCTCATCCAACCACCACCATGGCTGGAATTGAGCTCGAAAGCTCACGGCCAAAACCTCCTCTGGCAACCACCACGACTCCTCCCAAAACTCCTCCTTGTTGAAATCCATCCACCCAAAAAGCATCAAGGGGTTGAGGGGAAGGAAACCCCCTACCAACCTGACACCAAAACTCGCCATAATCCTCCACCAGATTCTGGCGAAATTCCTAAATTTCATCGACTTTGTTCTCCCTCAATTCTCAACAAATTTCAACAAATGAATACACAAATCAAGAGCTTTCCAACCATACCAAGAACGTGGCCGAAGGTGGCCGGAAATGCCGGGTCTGACGCCGAGAAGAAAACGGGTCGGTGGGCCAAAATGGGTCACCTTGAGTCAACTCGGTCAAACTCGGTCCAAATGTAATTTTTCGAAAATTTTACGACTATTCGATATTTATATGTCGCGAACCGACCAAATTCACGATTCGGATAACTCAAACCCAATTGGATAAGTACGTACGACTAACTCGACGATAATTTCAAATATCCATTTTATATCATCCGATTATCCGAAAAATCTTTCGAAACCACCTACGGACTTGAAATCAAATCTTCTAAAATTCCCGAGAAGGAACTCAAACCAAATTCTAGCCCAATAATTTAGTCGTGAACAAATCCGCCATTTCAACCAATTACGAAAAAACCGCGACTAATCGTGAAACTCACAAATCAAGCCAATTAACATACAATTTTCGGTTTGGGTCATTACAATGCACTTGTCCTTGCTTAAATTTTTCAATATTGGTACTAAGTTCAGTTCATTACTTGCTGACAAATTTCATCACCATCTTAAACTATATCCTTCGTCAACACATTAAATCAATTAATGATTTAACGTCAGGATGAACGGAGTTTAGGGAAGACAGCCTTGATTTATAATCTATATCAAACCAACATAAGAAGAACCCAATTAAGTTATGTATTCAATTAAGTAACCAACTTAATTGAATACAAAATCAAACCAACTGAAGAAGAACCCAGATTGTTTGTGATTAATTTTTTTTAACACTAATCAAAGGGGCAAACATAGGCAACCCAGATGGGAGCATACATAGTGAGAATAAATCCATTTTAACAATAATCAAATTTGACAGAATATAGCGTATATATAAATAGTAAATTACCGATAATCCACTGGATTATATCTTTAATAAATTCACTTTCTTGCCTAAAAATCCAAAACAACCATTATCAAAACTACTACAAATATATTAATTGGTATAATAAATATAATTTGAAACTACTTTTATCAAATAAACAACCACAGTAACCTCAATTGATAACAACTGACTCCTTGTTGCACGAGAAAGTCGTGTTTGAAGAGAAGACAACAACAACGACCCAATCGAAATAAAACTTGTACTATCCCATTTTCTCTTTGTATATATGGAGAAAAAGAGGCAAACCATTAACCCCAAAAATTAAAGCCACGCCACAAAGGATAAGACCTCTTATAAATGAAAATGCAATAGCAGTAGGGTGATTGTAGTATAAGTTTAATACTAATACTTTTTGCAATCACCATACTGTAATATACTCGACCTCCACTAAATAACATGGTATGGTTTTAATGTTTTATATTAAAAGATACCATCTCAGTACTTGTTAACTATTTCAGTCTGTTATCAAAATTTGGCGAAAAAAAAAACCGCCAACTTTTTGGACTTAGACGATGAAACCTTATAATTTTGTCGCCTAAGTGATTTGAAATTTTTGCAAAAACTTTAGACGGAAAAAAAAATGCCAAATTTTTCCCTTACAAACTTTATAGATTCGTCGTCTAAGTGTTTAAATTTTGAATTAATTTTCAAATATATTTTAAAAAATAAAAATAAAAATCACTTAGATGACGATATATGTATATTTTGTCTCCCGAGTGTTTTAAATTTGTCCCAAAATTTGGGTGAAAAAATTAATTTTCAGATATTTAAAAATAAATTAATATAAAATAAAATGAAATTCACTTTGGCGAAGAAACTACGTAGTTTTGTCGCCTGCGTGAATTTTATATATTTTCTTATAAATATTTGAAAAATTAATGTTGGGTAATTGCTTAAAAATTATTTAAAAAAATCAACCGTCGGATGTAACTATTATATTTATACAATAATGTAGAAAAAGATTCAACACAATTCAGATTAGTTTAGAATTCGATCGATTGAATTTAGTGATTATATATCGAAAAATAATTAAAAAGACGGGAACGATCGTAAAATATAATTCGTAAACTCGTTTATGAAGTTATGAGTGTTTGTCTTGTCGTGAAAACTTAATTTATCAACTAGATATAAATTAATTTAAATTTGACATAAAAAGTTTATTTAAGACTAAAAACTTGTTATATATCTACTAATGTTGTATAAATTAAGTGTTCATATGTCTATATTCACTCCAGATCAATATTAACGAAATTGAATTTGGGAAAAACAACCGTTAGATATATTCATCACAACATAATATATAAGTGGATTAATTTTCAGTAAATACGAAGTTCGTTAAGGGATTGATCAGCGTAGTCAACCATAAAACCGAAATTTCAATTAAACGGAAATGTTGATATACGAATCTTCGTAGCTCTGATTTTTGCACCGTCGACACTCACAGTCCAAGAATTGTTTACTCTATGCCCTCGAAGAAAAAAAATAAGCATTTTAAGATGGTATACATAGTCGTGCTTTTTGATCGAAGGCAATGAGATTCATCTTAGATGACGAAATTGGTATAGTTCATTGTCTAGGTGACCACTTAGACAACTAATTCTACTAATTTCTTCATGTAAGTGACCACTTAAACGACGAATTATAGTCGTCTAAGGGTTTAAGGGTTAGAGTTATGGTATGGACTTATATGACAAATTGAAGGACATTCATCATCTAAGAGCTTACGGGTCAAGGTTTAGGGGTTAGGGTATGAACTTAGACGATGAATTGGTAACCATTTTGTCTTCTAAGTACGATTACTACGGGGATGAAATGTTTAACTTAGGTGATGATTTTGTATTTGATTGTCTAAAGGTGTCTTAGACGACGAATTTTTTCCCTTCTAGACAACGTTTCTTATTTCGTCATCTAAATGTTACTTGGACGACGAAATTTTTCGTCTTAGGCGACGAAGTGTTGTTTCGTCATCTAAGTCGTACTAAGGCAAAAAAATCTTATTGATTTCGTCGCCTAAGTGATTTCTTTTGGTAGTGACAGGTCTTTAGTGGCGATTATATTGTCTGGCCGCTGAATTCCCAAGGTACTGGATAAGTCATAAGTTGTCTCTTTTGTGTGTGTGCTAGGTGTGCCACTGCCGTGAGACAAAACGTTGAACGTCAGTTGCATCGTCGTTGGACTCCTTGAAGAAGCGACTAAAGCGAGGAGAGTATCAACCATGCTGAATGTGGATCTAGTTTGTATGTAGCATGTATAAAGCCTGTACCCTTTCATTGTGAATAATAAGAAAAGAATTCTTCACATATCTATTTCTCTATATGTTACCATAGAAAACATCCTGGACATAGACGTGAAGCAAGAAATCATCATGCCAGGGGAGGAAGATCACAGGTTACTTGAGGCAGGCAAGTCTTCACTACCTCTAAAGAATCCAGATCCATGGGAAAGTCCAAATCACCCTATTTTCATCCACCACTCAGATAAGCCACGAGCAGTGTTGGTTAATCAAGTTATAATGGAGGACAATCACACGAACTAGGCTCAATCTATGGACATGGCACCCACAATCAAAAACAAAAATGGATTCATCAATGGGACAATCACTAGACCGATCTACTGGAGATGAGATGCAGCGACAATGGGATCGGTACAACATCCTTGTTAAGACATAGTTGCTTGGATCTATGTCCAAGGCAATAATAGACAGTGTTATTCATTGCAAAGAGGCAAGAGGTATGTAGCAAGAACTAAAAGAAAGACTTTCATATACTAATACTGTGCAGTTATTTCACATTGAAAATGTTATACACGAGTGTGAACAAGGTAACAATTTAGTGACGACCTTCTTCACTAAGCTTAAGAGCTTGTGGGATGAAAAAGATGCTTTGAGTGCCATACCACCATGCAATTGTGATGCCTCGACAGAGATCAAAGTGTAGCTGGAGACATAGAAAACTATGAAGTTCTTGATGGGGTTGAATGATACTTATGCCTTAATCGGAAGCTCTGCAGTTAACATGGAGCCTCTTCCAGCTATGAACAAAGTGTATTCAATGACACTCCGCCATGAGAAACAATCTGAGATGTCAAATGGGAATGCCTCAACACAATTAGAGGTTGATGCATTTGCTGTCAGGAGAAACAACCGTGATAATGAGGTTGGATATGGATCGATCAGGTGTGAGAAGTGTAGAAAAACAAATCACTCCACCAAGAACTGTCATGCACACTTGAAATGTACCTTTTGTAATGGGGGGTACCACACTGCTGTGTACTGTCGAAAATGCAAAAGCATGATGAGAGAAAGCACCAGCATTTCGACAAGCAACAATGTGCTCTCTGGTGGTGATCAAGGAGAAGGTGCAATGGAATTTTCTTTCACTCGAGAAGAATGCAAGCATCTTTGAAACCTCATTTAGAAGACTAAAAATGATGTTGCACCTACCACTGTCAACAACATTGGTAATGTTTCCAATTATGAGGAGCTCTCAGGTAAAATCTGAAACCTTATGTAAGGAAGAAGGGAACTGATTTGGATACTTGATAATGGAGCTAGTGATCATATTGTGTGTCACCTTTCTTTTCTCACTTCCCTAAAACCTATTACTAACCGTCTTGTTAAATTGCTAGATGGTAACACAGCAAAAGTGACTCATGTTGGGACTATCATTTTCTCATCTCATTTTGTTCTTCGTAATATCTTATGCGTCCTATTCTTTGCCTGAATCTCACATCGATTAGCAGATTGGCCTTTAATTCTTTCTACATGACATTCTTTCTAAAACACATTTGTTTCATACAGGACCTACAATCGGGGAGGATGATTGGGACGGAAACTGAGAGGGAAGGACTTTACTACCTCAACACAATGCAGATTAGCACATGTAATACTGTCCATGGTAACGTGCAAAGCTTCTTGCATCAAAGGCTCGGTCATCCCTCCACCAAAGTTTCTTTATTATTTCCCTTCCTAGCAAATAATGCTTGTAATGCAAGAAAATGTTCTATTTTTTCCTCTTGCTAAACAAACTCGATTGCCTTTTCCATTACATGTTTCATCTAATGTGTCTCCTTTCTATTTAATACATGTTGATATTTGGGGAGGGTACCATGTTCCTTCACTTTCCGGTGCTAAATACTTTCTCACAATAGTGGATGATTACACTAGGTGCACTTGGGTTTACTTGATGAAAACTAAAGCAGAAACACGTGATCATCTAGTTAACGTCATCCATCTCATTGAAACATAGTTTGACACTAAAGTTAAGGTTGTGCAAAGTGATAATGGGGTAGAGTTCAAACTTGACACTTTTTACTCTTCAAAAGGAATTGTGCATCAGACTAGCTGCATCAACACACCTTTATAAAATGGTGTGGCTGAATGTAAGCATCGTCAATTACTCAATGTTGCCAGAGCTCTTTTCTTCCAAGCACACTTGCATAAAGAATTTTGGGGGGACACCATTCTTACCGCAACATACCTCATAAGTTGGACACCCACGCACGTACTCAAAGGTAAAACTCCATTCTAAAGCTTGTATCACAAGGGACCAAATTATTCACACCTTTGGGTTTTCGGTTGTTTGTGTTTTGCTTCTACACATGCTCTCAAACCTACGAAATTTGGTGTACGATCAGTTAGTTCCATCATCTTAGGCTATCCTAAAGCACAAAAGGGGTATAGAGTTGATGACCTAGATGAACAGAAAACCCTAATATCTCATGATGTGTTATTATTTGAAGCTTCCTTCCCTTTTCAAAATTCTTCCCCTCCACAAATATCAACTTACACACATATTTTTCTTCCATCACTGAGTCAACCTCATTCTGAAGATGAGTCCTCACCAATCACACCATCACATCCCCAAAACCTTACCAGATACATCTTCTGTTGTCATCAATCATGAATCTGATCTTACTGTGTCTTTACCATCTGAGTCATCAAGTAATATTCCATACACAGAGACCACATCATCCATATCTTCTACTGAACCTACTTTGTGTCGCTCCAACAGAGCCATAAAATCTCAATCCTTTTTGGTAGATTTTCATGTCGAGGCAGCACTTCCCCCCAGACCGGCATCCTTGTCCTCTTTGAGCGAGGTCAATCCACAAGGTACCGTACACTCTCTCTCCCATGTGTTATCATATGATAGATTATCTTCTGATCACAAGATTTCACTACCAAGCTAACCATTGAGAAAGAGCCAAGTTCTTTTTCACAGGGAATGCAGAACCCTAAATGGAGAGAGGCAATGCATGATGAGATGAAGGCACTCCAGGCCAACAAAACATGGAGTTTGGTGCCATTTCCACCCCTATAAGTGACCACTAGGTTGAAAATGGATTTATAAAGACAAGCTAATGTTAGATGGAACAGTGGAGAGGTACAGAGCTCGCCTTGTTGCTAAGGGATATAACCAAGTCGAGGGAGTTGACTATTTCAAGACCTTCACTCCAGTTGCGAAGCTTACCACAATTAGAGTGCTTATCAGTCTTGCTACAATGAAGGGTTGTCATTTACACCAACTTGACATAAACAATGCTTTTCTGAATGGCAACTTCCATGAAAAGGTTTACATGAAAATTCTTCCAGGCTTTGGAGGAAAGGGGGAGACTCGAGTATGTTGTTTGCATAAGCCTCTTTATGGCTTAAAAAGAGCCTCGAAACAATGGTTCATCAAGTTATCCACAACCCTCAAAGCAATAAGGTTTAGTCAATCATGGTCAGATTACTCCTTATTTGTTTGATTTTGACATGGACAATTCATAGCATTGTTAGTGTATGTAGATGATGTGATATTGGCAGGAAATAGCTTGAAGGAAATTAATGGCATTAAGGGGTTCCTCTCAGGCCAATTTAAACTCAAAGACGTGGGAAACCTCAAGTTCTTCCTTGGAATCGAGGTAACTAGGTCAAAGAAGGGAATTGCCTTATATCACTACCACATTTATCACTATTGCCGACGACTTAAAGTTGTCGGCCGTTGTCTTTAAATCGCCGGTGATAATTATTACCGGCGACATGTCGCCGGAAGCAACCCGTCGGTGATAGTATCACCGACGAGAAATTGAGGAAGTCGTCGGTGATACCGTTGAAGTATCACTGACGAGAGTTGATCGCCGACAATAATAAATAGCATCACCGACGAGTTAGTCGTCGGTGATGATGCTCCGCCGTGGTCAACGTTTGACCGCCACAATTATTCCCGACGAAATTTTTGAAGAATGTCGTTGGTGATAAGGAAAAAACTCGCCGAAAAGTGGGAGGTATTGCCGACGAGATAAGTCCATCTCGTCGGCAATACCCGGTGACATTTTACAAAAAAAAGCAGGTTCTAGATTGGGCCCAATTCCAGAACCTGCACTGAAAAACAGAAACCGTACAAATACACATTCAACAGTACACACATAATTGTCCAACAGTACAAACAGCAACAATACGAAAATAAAATACAACTACACTAAGGGTCGAGGAAATCATTTGAACCGCGGCGGCTACCTTAGTCTTGCTGCGACGGCGACGGCTGCGGTTATGGAACACTGTGGAACACAGGCATCGGTGGAGGTGTGGGGAGCGGTTTTCCGGTAGTCTGGCACGCGTACATCGTCTGCATCCATGTGAACATTTGTGTCTGCTGCTCGACCATAATTCGGTGTTGCTCGACCATCGTTCGGTGCTCAGCATCTCTGAGTGCCTGCTGCTCGGCCAATTACCGCATCTCCTCCACCACCCTCATTTGCTTCTCCAACTCCCTCTGCGTCCTCTGAAGTTCTGCTGCTAGGTTAGAGTTCCTAGAAGAAGTTCTTGACCCGCTAGAGTATTCCGAAGTGTTCTTCAATACTCCTTCGCCCGCCGAACACATTCCCATGCAGTAGTGGATATTCTTCCCAGTCCCGCACGCTTTTGCCATGATCTGAGCCGTTATAGGGCGATCAAGCGTATCGATCTGAGAGGCAAACTGGGTCACTTCTTCCTCTGAGCAGTTAGGATGGTCGTTTCGAGCTATATTCATGGTGACCTCTGTGATCGCATCCTCCACTCTCACCTAATTGAAAAACGAATATGAATAACGTATTATTAAACAAAATAAATTAATAGAGAAAAATAGTTTTATTAACACATGCATATGTGAACTACAAAATAATGAGGCCAAAGACTTACTGCTTCTTCAGGGCACTGCAGATAGAACTTCTGATGAACAAACACCAACGGGTTGACTTCTTGTTGTTTCTGCACCCTATCCGACCAACCCAAATAGTTGAGTGAACCTGCATGATGGGACTTGGTGTTTTTCAATTTGTTCTCCATGTTCGTCTTGGAAATCGCCTTGTTTGATAAACATATGTCAAAAAATTAGTAACTAACTATTTCAATGTGATACGATACATTAGGGTTGTAAAATATATTCATGATGTATATCTTCACTTTGGGGTGCTCGAAGTGGGCTACCAGCCACAGCCACTCGTACTCCCTAAACCGGAGTTCGCTAGGGGTAGCACCTCGGCCTAGATCCTTGTACTGTGTGTAATGTTTTGAAAAGCTCGTTCTTCCACTCTTTATACCTATATTAACACCAGAAACAAATGTTAGAGATATTAAAACACTTGATAAATTGAAAATCTAACTCAACATATATTCAAATAACTCGAATCACATCACCTGATATGTAATTGACGCTCTGCCCACGTCTTAATAAGGCATTCATCCACGTCAAACCACAGCTGCAAGATGAATATATAAATGGTAAAATTATATATTTCTTCGGATTTAATTAATAAATGTAAAATTTACGTAATGAAAATACGATTTAACTCACAGTCATTGCATTATGCACTTGCAACTTCACGTAGCGAGGCACAACACCCCAATCTGGCCACAGCATTGGGACCTTGTCCCGCACGATAGCCCCGGCCATGCTGGCATACTTTCGCGTGGTGTTTTCTGTCTCGATCACCTCACTACGCTCATTGGCCTTAATGATCGTTTCCTTCCCCCGGTGGCCTGCTCAAGATTCTTCCTGGTGCAGGGGCCTCTAATATTTCGTTTTCCATTGCCATTAACGAGATTGCCTAATAATACAATGTCAAAAAATTGAAATTATTAATTGACACTATTCATAGTCTTAAGTAATAATTAAGTAATCAATCTTGTTAAATAAAATTTATCTGTATCGTTCGTTTGCTGGTTCATGTACCTCGCACTCCAAAGATACACGGGGTCGAATGGGTGGAACACGTATGCTTCCTCCACGGTCAGGAACTCCGGCTGTCCTTCAATAAAAATAACCCTCCCCTAGCATCGAATTGAGGGATGACAGGAATCTCGTCGGGCACGAAGAGACCGGATGGTGGAGATAGATGAGGCCTGGACGATGAGGCGCATGCACCATCTGCCTCAGATGATTCCCGTGAAAGAGGAGTAGGCACCGGGCCAATAGGGGGCATTCGGATGGAGGGAGTTTCTGATGCGCCCGTTGAGTGTCGCTCGCCTGAGTGTCTGCTACCAGAGGGTCGAGGCTGGACTGAGGGTTGTAAGGATCCGGATCGTACAGCTTCCTCCTGTTCTCGCGCACGTAGCAAAATTTGTGTGCGAGCATTCATAATTGGGCCGCTGCGCGTGTTGCTGATTGCGGATGAGGATGCTTGACTACTGCTCCCTCCACTGGATCTATTCGCCCTTCGTTTGTTGCCCCCAAGCCAATTTGCCGCAAAACCTCCTACACATCCAACAATTAAACAGAAAAATATATTCTATATGCCAAAAATAACCAACACAAAAATATATACACAAAATATCCTACATATCATTACCAATATCATTATCAAAAATATCAATTAACCAAAATATCAAAAATATCATTATCAATATAATTATCAAAAATATCAATTAACCTAAACCTTATTGCCCAACACAAAAATAATTTTACCTAAATATATTCTACATATATACACATACTAATATAATTATCAAAAATATCAATTAACCCAAATCTTAATTAACCAACACAATAATTTTACCAAAATATATTCTACATATATACACATACCAATATAATTATCAAAAATATCAACATCACCCAAATGTTAATTAACCAACTTAATTAAAATGCATACATATATAATTAAAATGCATACATAATTATCAAAAATATCAACATCACCCAAATCTTAATTAACCAACTTAATTAAAATGCATACATATATAATTAAAATGCATACATAATTATGAAAAATCGAATTGAGAGATCGAGAGAGAGAGAGGGGGGAGGGGACTTGTCATTCTTCGGGTTGAGAGACAGGGCGACGGCGGTGCTCGAATTCTGGCGGCCGGAGGGAGGGGAGGGGGTAGGGGAGGAGGAATGGAGGAGAGGGGAGAGGAGATTTAGGGTTTTTTTGGGGGGATAGGGGAGAGGGGAGGAGGGGAGGGGAGAGGGGAGGCAAATAGGAGGGATTTCAGCAGGGTCGGCGGTGAGAGGCGGAGGGAAGGATTTTAGGGTTTTTTTGAAGCTTTTTGAAGAATGGTCTCTGCCCCGTCTCGGGCTGGGATTTAAAGCCAACTATCACCGACGAGTTGCATTAACTCGTCGGTAATACTATCACCGACGAGTTAATAAGCAACTCGTCTGTGATAGTGTGATTCCCACTTTCCGGCAACAAATAACGCCATTATCGACGAAGGCTCTGTGTTCATTTTCCATTTCAAGTCTAATGTAGTATACACACTGATGTGGCTGATCAATATGACGTTGGCCACCTTTTTGTAATTTATGAAGTTGTGCGAGTTCTTCTATTTCGATGACAGTATTTCCGACTCGTCGGTCATAACAAACATACATGCACGTTTATATATACTAAAATACGTACATCATTAACGTACTAAGGATGATAAACATAATCATCTTCATCACTTGAGTCTGACTCGGATTCATAGGTAACCTCTAGCAATATGTGCCGCTCCTCGTCATCTGAATCATCGTCTACTTCATTTGGATTAACATCAAGAAGTTCTGCTCCAGTAATTCGAACCACACTCCCCGATCTCACATTATTAAGACGAATCGTAGAGAATTCCGGAATGTCAAAAGCGTTCGGCTCTTGGTATGCAGTAACTTCTTCATCATCTGCGGTCTCACCATGTGTGGCAGCACTGTATATGTTTCTATGAGCAACATGGTTTACCACCTTCCACGGGACTTTGTTCATAAGATCGTCAAGGTAAAACACTTGTTTTACTGATGTGGCAAGAACGAAAGGGTCTTCTTTATACCAGCTTGTAGCAGTATTCACCGAAAATATTCCGTACTGATCGGTCCTTGTGTTCTCCGGGCTAGTATCAAACCATCTACACTTGAACAAGTGCACTTTTATGCGGTTCCCATAAATTAGTTCAACAACTGAATGAAGGACACCGTAATAGTCAACGCCATCCTGCCCACTATGGACCATCACCCCACAATTTTGTGTTTTCAGTCGGTCGTCTCTATTTTCACATATAAATTTCACGCCATTGACCTGACACATCGAGTAAACTTTTGAAGCTATCGGTTTCATCGCCAAGAGCCTCAATTCGTTTGACCACTCTGGGTAACCATCATTTGCTACATGGTTCATCTGAAAAAGATAAGAAACCACGTACACAAGAAATTATGAACATAGAAAAAGAAAACCACGTACACACATGCTATATAAGGATATAAAAAATATATATATATACACATATACCCTTACCCATTGACTAAAGTAGTTTGCAAACGTCCTGTTATGGTAATCAACATCACCGGCAACAGCAGGGCAGTGAAGATGATAGTTTTTCCAATATTGAACTTCTGGACAGTTAATCAGTACCGACCAGTGGGCAATGGCTACCTCATTTCCATCCAACTTGTACGACTTTGGCAAGCTTCCATGTACTACCACGTCATTGGAGATGATAGAAAGGTTGAACTTGGGTTCATCTATCGGCATATGTTGTTGGGGGTCCTCCAGCGCTCCCAAATACAAGTTGGTGTACGTTACACACTCGTGCGCAAGATATGCTTCAGCGATACACCCTTCAGGTGCAGATTTATTCTTCACACAATCCTTGTAGTCTCCCAATTGTCTACAAGTTAACAAGTGCATGTTATGATACTTAAAAAATAAGAATTTACATATAAAAACAGAGGCAAACACAAATGTATGAATCATTTGTACCTTTTCATGGGATACATCCAAGTGTAGTGTACTGGATTGGTAAACAACAATTGTTCAGGAAGATGGATCATCAGGTGAGGCATGATGTCGAAAAAATTTGGGGGAAATATCCTCTCAAGTTTGCACATGATAAAAATGATGTCATCTTGCATCTCCCTGAGGTCTGATTTTTTAACTTCTCTGGTGTATAAATTCTGAAATAATCTTGACAAGGCCACCAACGGCTCCACCACCTCTTTGGGCAGGTACCCTTGAATGAAAATAGGGAAAAGACGTTGAAGCAGTACATGGCAGTCATGACTCTTTAATCCGTACATCTTATTGTCCCGGAAGTTAACACACTTGCTTATATTTCCTGCATAGCCATAAGGATACTTGCATATATAGCCATAAGTAACAATTATATTTCTTGCATATAAACATAAGCAAAAATTATATTAATTTCCTGCATAGCTATAAGAATACTTGACATTACTCATCCACCCAAAAATTTCATGCTTCTGCTTCGGCTTGACGGTGTAAGGAGCTTAGGGCATTTTTTTCTTACTATCTCTTAACCACAAATGTTTCCGCAGTCCCATAGCTTTCAGATCAATGCGTGCCTTATAGATGTCTTTTGTTTTCCCCTCCCAATTTAGAACTGTGCCCACCACACTTTCACACACATTCTTTTCTATGTGCATGACATCTAGGTAGTGTCTGATAGGCAACCTGGGCCAGTAGGGGAGTTCCCAGAATATGCTCTTGTGTGTCCAAAACTTATACCTTTCAGGCTTGTCTGGAATTGACGACACTATCTCAGGATGATTTCTCAGCTGGCCAAAATCATATTCATTCAGCACTTCCAAAATTTCATCCCCTGTCCATCGCCTGGGTGCCACACCCGTTTCCACAGTCCCATCAAAAGCGTCTTGATCCTGCCTATATGGGTGATCATCTAGAAGCCAACAATGGTGACGCATCTGAACAATTTTCCTGCAATGAGGACTGCAACAATCAACAGTCATGCACTCTGAACAAGCCCTGTAACCCCTGGTAACGTTGCCCGACAACATACCGCGGGCAGGAAAATCACTGATGGTGCCAACAAGCATGGCATGCATCTGGAACATCTCATTTTTGAACCTATCGTAAGTGGGGTGGCCACACTCACTCAGGTACTTAAGCTTCTCAATCAAAGGCCTCAAATACACATCGAGACACTTTCCTGGATGACCCGGGCCTGGAATTAACAGAGTGAGCATATTGTATTCCTTCTTCATGCACATCCATGATGGAAGGTTGTACGGTACCAAAATAACTGGCCATATACTGTATTGAAGACTCATGTTGCCAAAAGGGTTGAATCTGTCAGATAAGAGCCCTAGCCAAACATTTTGGACCTCTGCTGCAAAATGATCAAACTCCCTGACCATGTGCTTCCAAGCCTCTCCGTTGGCAGGGTGTATAAGGGTGTCATCGTCAGGCAAATTCCTCTCAGCCCACCATCTCATAGCTTTGGCCGTGAAAGCACACATGAACAACCGCTCCAGCCTATCAATCAACGAGAAATATCGAAGTATCTTCACAGCTCTCTTGTTGCCTGCAGGAGTCAACGTATACATTTCTGTAAAACATACCGGGCAGGCTTCAAGGTCTTCAAGATCTTTCCCCCAGAAGAGAATACAATCATATCTGCATGCATGGATTTTGATGTAGAAAAGCCCAAGATCTTTCAGGATATGTCGCACCTTATGATGAGTGGTAGGAAGGCGATGACCGGGTGGCAGTAGCAAAGCAGTCCACTTCAGCTAAGAATCAACAGCTTTGACAGACATTTTGTTCTCCATTTTGAGCTGCATCACTCCCATGATACTTCCAAGAACAGTCTTACTACAACACTTCCCATTTTGTTGTACTTGTCTATACCGCTTGTGTTGACATGAGCTCCAGGTAATGGCTCGACTGGTTCAATATGGGGGAAACCCTCAACGCCGGGAGGGACATTTGGTGCTTGATAAACAAATACACCGCTCTCATGAGGAAACATATCATTGATCAACATCGTTCTTGGATCATAGGATGGACTAGCCCTCTCAGCAAATTGTCCATGATCATAGGATGGACTGGCCCTCTCAGCAAATTGTTCATGATCATGCGGACCCGCTAACGATGTTTCACCGTGATAAAGTCAACAAGTGTACTTATCCCAAAACCCGTATTTACTCAGGTGCTTCTGGACTTTATCAATGGGAAAACGAAATCGATCGCTGCGACACTTACATTCTTTACACCGACAATAATGAAGTGTAGTGTCTCCACAATTAGCCTTCACAAAATCCACAAAACTCCTAATTCCATGGTGATATCTCACATCCCATCTTTCAAGTCTCATCCAACTCTTGTCCATCCTGAAAATTCTAACAGTACTATATATTTATGTATATACATTCACTACTAATTAATTAAAAAATCATCATTACATGCATGCATCTATATATATATATCTATCATTAAACTAGCTACACTAATTTAATTAATTCTTCGTCTATATATATCTCCCTAAACAAAAGTTGACCCATGCATATAAAAATATATATATATATATACCAACAATTCACAATTACAAATTAACATGTATATATATACACATATTAACAATTAATCACAAAATAAATTTATATACACACATATATATGCACAAGCATATTTTCATCGAAATCATCTCAAATCAACTCAAAATCAACAGTCAATCACTCAAAATCAACAATATATCAACTCTATTTGCATATCAAACCATTAATCTCAACTCTAAATCAACACATGCATATATCTAAGTCAACACACATATACATCGATCCATATATATATACATACGTACCTAGCTATATAGCTTCCCGAGCGGGTTTTGGACGCCTTTTGACAATACCCAACGAATTCAGAGCGTTTTCCTTCTTTCTCACAGGATTTTTGTAAAATGAATGAGTTGCTGCAGAGTAGATCTAATATAAGAGTTATTGCTGACGATTCATTAAATCGTCGGCTATAGGGAGTTATTGCCGACGATATTCCGGCCAAAACATCGCCGACAATACTACACATTATTGCCAGCGACGAGGAAAGTATTACCGACGAGTCGTCGACAATAATTTCATTGCCGGCGATTAGGGGAAAGTATTGCCAGCGATGGAATATGTCGTTGGCAATGCTTATTATTGCCGACGATATATGATATCGTCGGCCTTTATTTTCCCATTTCGTAGGCAATGGGAAGAAATGTGGTAGTGTATCAACGGAAATATGCACTAGAAATCTTAGAGGATGCATGATTTCTCGGAGCAAAGCCATCTCGTTTCCCAATTGAACAAAGAGTATCACTCACACATATAGAAGGTGAGTTACTTGAAGATCCCTCACAATATCGAAGAATTGTGGGGAGGCTAATCTACATCGATCACTATAACAAGGCCGGACTTGGTTTACGCAGTGCATATCCTTAGCCAATTTATGGAGAAGTCTTGAGGTCCACACTTAGAGGTTGCGTACAAAGTTCTGAGATATATCGAACAAGCTCCAGGCCAAGGCATCCTATTACCCTCCAAAGGCACTTTACAGTTACAGATTTTCTACGATGCAGATTGGGTGTAATGTTGAGATACTAGAAGGTCCATCTCAAGTTATTATGCATTCCTTGGAGATGCTCATGTATCATGGAAGTCCAAGAAGCACGGCATTGTTGCACGATCTAATGCCTAAGCAGAGTACCGTTCCATGGCTATATCTAGTTGTGAAGTCACCTGGCCGTGTAAAATCTTAAATGATCTCCATGTTCATCACAGACAACCTACTTTGATGTTTTACGACAACCAAGCTGCATTACACATTGCCTCCAATCTCGTGTTCCATGAGTGCAAAGCACATAGAAATTGACTACCATATGGTAAGGTAGAAGATTCAGAGAGGGATGATCAAGACTGTACACATTAGAACAAAAGAACAGCCAATTGACTTATTCACTAAACCAATAAGTTCAGCACAACCCGAAGCTCTACTTGGCAAGTTGAGTGTCATCAACATCTACTCCAATTTGATGGGGAGTAATAAAAAAGGAAGTCACTTATCCAACTGAGGAAAGCAATGGAAATCAAATCCCTCTGACACAACAATTAGCTAGATGCATATATGTATCATATTTGTTTCATTTAGTTCGTATCCCACTGAATGTGTATCTAGTTTGTATACAACATGTATAAAACATGTACCCTTTCACTGTGAATAATAAGAAAAGAATTCTTCACATATCTGTTTCTCTATATACTGGTCTAGAACTTGCTTCGTGATCTCGCTGCAGAACCACAAAAATCGATACTTTGCACACCATGTCCAGTATAAAGCAAACCAATTTTCTTCGTGATGTTGAAAACACAGAGGATAACCCCTTTGAATCTTCGAATATCTCACGCCCTGTATGGTGTGCCAGATGTCAATTTTTCTCATAAAGAGAGAGTTGTGTTTGTCAAAAGTAAATTGTGTGTATGAGCAAGAGGTCCCAATTCTCTCTAAATTTTCTCTATTTATACGAAACCATTCATTCGTGTACCCTAATTCTACTAAGATTCTGAAATTTGTATCATTGAATGACACTAATTGTTGAATCATTTTTATTACATTCTCTCGATCAATCAAGGATTGTAAGGACTAATTAGGTTTCCTTTCCTTAGCGAGAAACTCCCTAAGCAAGCCACAGAACTCGGCCCATGAGCTTTAATAATAACTAAAGTAAAAATAAAGTGAGTTTATTTTGTGGCCCAAACATATACTTTTGACGTAACTTACTTAATTATGAGTTATGTTTTTTCTTTTGTTAACTTATTTTAGTTTTGTTGTCACCCTTTTAATTCTATGGCTCTCCCACGTAGATATTGTTGACACATTTTTCGTTCACATGAAAGTCGCAGATTTTTATTCCGGAAAATTTTATATGCACATTCCTTTTTCATACATACACACCCCATAAAAAAATTTTGCCATTTTTTCCCCTCTATTCTTCGTATATCACCCTTTCTTTGTCTCCTGCATTATGCACAGTCTCTTCTTATTTTACTATGAATCTGTGGCCCTTGGGAAGAAACTTATCTGGCATTTAGCATTTGTAAGAAATTCATTAACCATCTCATGAATCACTTATTTGGATTGAAGGTCCTCAACAAATGAAGACATGAGAATTACATTTGGCTTTGTACAGCTACATCTAATCCCCTAGACACCTCTCATCAAGATCTTGTCGTCCTAGACCATAGTTAAGATTGTCACCTCGATCTACACCTTTAGTTTCAAACTTTTAATCACCATTTCACCCTGAGGATTGAGAAATTAGGCCGCCTCCGATTGAGTAGCTAAACAAAGATCCTTATCGTCCAACAGGTAGAAGAAGGTATAGATATTAAGATTTTTTCAATGATAAAAGTGAGATAATTAAAAAGTAAAAAAAGTGGGATACGTATGAATAAAAGAGCGGAGATGTGTGAATAAAACTCCCCTTTTATTCCGAAAGAGTGAAAACTGAAAATAATGAAAACAATAGGAGAAACCATTATTCCCAGTCGGTATAGGAACCAGCAATTTTAGTGGGCTAGTCCGTGGTGTTATTGGGCTCCGGTCTGTGATCCTATAGCAAATGATACGCCCGAAGTCTTTTGCGAGCTCCGTCCCGTCATTTTGTATAAATTTCTGGCTCAACCTTTATTGGCTGCGACGACTACGGTGGCATCTCCTGAGCTCTCTCTCCGAGTTTCGAACCAAATGGTAAGCCTTCGGCTTCCTTCTTCTTCTGTTCCTTTGTTTTGCTCCCTTTTTTGAATGTTCGTGAATTTAGTCTTTGGCTGTATGTGCAATTATCTCAAAAGTGAAGGATTAAGAAAAGAATCCAGCAAGTGTTTGCTGAAATTCCGTAGTTTTCTTCTTGGGTTAAATTCATGTACTTTTTAATGAAATGTGGCTGTTTGATTGAGGACTATGATCTTACGAGACCCAATGTGGAAATAATGTATTATCCAGTTGAACCTAATTTTCGGTATATTTTATGCTTGTTATATAATTACAATTATATGTATGTGCTGATGATGCATGTGAATGATGAACGCCCATATGCTCCAGGAATGTAGTGAGCAGAGTAGATGCGGAGAGCTGGCCAAAGCATCAAGCTTTTGCCTTTCAGTGTACTCAGAGGTGAATTTCTGCCACTTTTTGTCAAAAGTTTTTATGTTTGTATCGAAAAGAAATCTTTTCATCTGTGCAAACTTTAAAGAAGTTATCTTAAGGTGAACATTATTCATTAATTTAAATTCTATAAGTGCTGGTACTTGAGCACTTTGGTTAGCATTAGCACATAAGCTTTAGTAGTGCTGTTTATATTTGTAAAATAGGAGCCCTGACTTGATGATAATGTGGATGTAGATAGAGGAGGTTGGGTGGGAGCATCTCGTGAGGTTTGGTGGAGACCTAACATCTCTCAGCTTTCGGGTTTTGTAAGTTGATTGCCATTGATTCACTAATGTTTTGTTGTCCATTTTCCATATTTCAAGAAGAAAAAGTAATTTGTTGGTACTTATAATGTACTTTTTGTTGAGGAGATTTTCTGCAATGCTCGAGAATATTGGTTACAAAATAAGTTATGCTGATTTTCATTATCAGAAAGTTGTAGAAATGTCTAGTCAAACATGTTTAACATATACTTTATAGTGTAAACACATTCTCTACTCCCTACTTGTAATTAATTGCAAAAGGTAAGTCGTGTTCTGGAAACGTGGTAATGTGGAGTAGACCAAATCCTTTTTATCTGAACGCAGGAAAGTGTTGGATAAGCCTGGAAAACTAGTTCAGAACTAGGTTTATTTTAGTCCACAACCTGGGCCTGCTTGATTGTGTCCAACTTGTGTCCAACTTGTGTCCTTCCATAATCCTAATTCATTTATCCTAATTCGAAAGTCATTTTAAATCAGGAAATGCAAGGTGCTTATGCAGTAAGCTCATAGCAACTTTGTTTACTTTCCAAGTATCAGACTTGACTTGACCTCTAATACTTTGCATAGTATCCCATTTAATTCAATGGTAAGAATCCCTCTAAGGTTGTTGGTGCAATAAGTTCTTTTCTAAGCAGTAAACATTTCAATTTGATTATTCTATTAAATTATCATTAAACTATTCTCTTTTTATGTTTTCCAAATCAAAAACAATAAATTTGGCTTCATTGATTGCTATTCACTTGTTTATGTGGTCGTAGTCATTTGTGACCTAACTCTGCTCTATGTTTTCTTATCAGAGATTGTAAGGGGAGAGTGCATTTTATTGAAATTCAGTTGGATAAAACCCACCCTACCTCTCCTCCTTCTGTTTCAGCAGTATGTTTTCTCTAATATCATTGGTGCTTAATAGATTTCTTTGAAACATTAATAAAGAATACAATTTTCTTCCCCAGGATGTCCCATATTTGTTTAGTTTAAAATGGTCATCAAGTTCCAGATTGAAAGACGTGGTTCAGCAATTTAAGAAGGTAATTATATTCTAAAAACTCGTGAGATGGTGCATCAGGTTGTTGTAGTTGCATCTATGTACATTAATTATCTTAGCATCTAAATTACTATCTTGTATAATTATGTTGAAGTATCAACTTCTTCTGTACTCAGCATCTGGAGAGGCTTCAGACATTTTGGTCCATTTTGGATGACATTGATAGGTCCCTTTGGATTATTGATCCTAAACAAGCGTCTCATGCTGAATCCTATCGCCAAGTCATTATAGGTGAGTCATCTTGTTTGTTAGTTTTGATAATTTGTATTCATCATGGATGTTATGTCTTTCGAGGTCTTTTTGTTTTCAGGAAATGACTGTTTCCTCGTGCTGTGTATTAATGCCACTGATCCAAGATCTTTACCGGAGTAAGATTTCATCTTGAGTCAGTTACTACTTACTAGTGCTGTACATTCTCTAGCCTTTAATTTCACTCAATTGGGAATATGAAGATGTATTAGGTGTCATTTTGTTGGTTCAGGTCAAATCGTGAACTTGTTAAGAGACAGATGGCGGAGAAATAGCAAAAGATGGTATGTGTCAATTACTATTATGTATTTGGTACTTGTTCTGTTAAGGTATTGCTCTTGGTTTTTGCCCCACCTTCTCAGCTATTACTTAGTGCTGTACATCAGCTTCAGGCTAAAGGCTGGAAATCAAAATAACTATGCAAGATTAGTATCAATTTGTTCCTACTTTTAGAAATTCTGCAGTGATCTTTTATTTCATTTCAAAAAAGAAAAGCAAAGGTTTGCCTCACTAAAACTTGTTTGACAGTCATTTTTACTTTAATTTCGTAGGATAGAAGACAAAAATATTCTGGAAAATCTTGAATGTCTTCTGGAGACTCAGCTGCCAAGGCCCCCAAATGATGAGTCATATGAGAAGAATGATCAACTAGTGGAATGCGGAATTTGTTATGCTCAGAGTCTTCCAGTTGGTAAAACAATGAAAATAAATTTGTAGCTGTCCACAAATTTATTTGTCACTGACTTGGAAAAATTTATATGTAGATGATGAGTTCAGAGATAAAAGTGGAAGTGGAACTGACTATACTTGTGATAATGCCAGTTGCAAGATGGCTTTTCATAGCATATGTCTTGTGGACTGGCTGCGTTCCATTACCACAACGAGACAGTATGTTGCCTTTTCTCTGGTTAATTATGAATATAACTAGTTTCACTTGCCATTCTGAAACTTTTTGTACCAGGCCCTAAACCATAAATGTAAAATATTTTATAGCAGTACATCATGATTCATGACATAATACAATGACCTGAAGTTGACATTCATGTTTGATGACAATATCATTAACTAGGAATAGCACTGTTACTTGCTCTTACTAGTGGTATTCACATGTTTGTTCCCATCATGTTATTTTGATTCATGGACATTTATGGTTCATTAGTATCAGGGATAGCCTACTAAGTATTCTAACTGCGTCTGCCGTCATTACTCCTCTAGATTCTTCAAACCATCTCTTATAATTGACGATCCCAATATTGTAATCACCGACACATTTTGACATTGAGAATTATTTGGTCAGCATCTGTCAGTCATGTGAAGTCATAACCTACAATTGTGAACATAGGATTCCTTTTATAGTTGCTCAATTTACTCAATTTATAATTTGCTTTTACTATGTATTTGAATTGCAGGTCATTTGATGTACTATTTGGAAGCTGTCCATACTGTTCGGAACCAGTTGCGGTGAAAATAAATAATGTGAAGAAGTGAAATAGGTCTTTAGTTCCTTTAAACCAACGATCTTCTGATCTGCTCCTTTCCGTGGGCATCCTTCAAGTCCAGACACAGTGATGTTTCTTGCTTATCCTTGGATTTATGTTTTTGCTTTTCGTAAATTTTCTAGTACTAAGAAGACGTAAAGACTAATATCCTTTTATATATCAAATGATTGAACTTTGGTTTTGCCAATGCTACAACAGAAGCCTCTCTCTTTTCCTGTATTTCTGCTCTTTTCTTTTCGAGCTCCAGCTATTAGTAGTTTACAACATCATCTTGATACGACTAGTTCTCTTATAATTTCTTGCACTGTATCCCATTAAAGCTTTGTACACGTATCATTTCTAGTTCTCTGTTTGCCTAAGGACCTATCAATTATTTGAAAAGCTTTTTTCACTCCATTATATGTTTTGTCCTAATCTTATCCTCTGTTGTCCTATCTACTTCAATAGTTGCATGTTTCACATTTTATCTCTGAAGAGTGATTTGGAGTTACCCTCGTGATAAATTGATTTGCATATGGACCTTTAGTTGCAGCATTCATATCTTCGGCTGTATATGGCACTAAGTCTTGTGCCCAAGTACCTTTATATTGATACTGACAGGCAGTGTGTAAGCCCTTGGGTTTAACCATTGCTGACCGGAGCCAACCACATCTTCCTTTAGGTACATTGACAGTTTATGTCCGTGGACCTATTGCTAACCAATTTCTTGTACCTATTCTCAAGCAAATTTTCCATCCATGGATTTCTGAATTATGAAGCTTTCTTCATTACTGAATTGTCCTTTGTTTTCACTGCCCAAGTCAAAATCTTTCAGTGATTAGGGTCCCCCTGTTTTATGTCTCTTATCGACCCTGATGGATTGGGGGTCCCCAATTATTTAGGGCTGCCAAGATCATGATGATATGTTAGGATTTTATTGAAGTCTTGCCCTGACTTGTGAGAAAATGAAAAAACTCGTGTATACATGCGGCAGTGCTGTATAGAGTTCGAGGCAGAGTTTCATATTTGTATAGGTTGATGTTATTCACGCTCACAGGATTTATATTGCACAAATTCGATGGATTATATTTCTGATTCTCTTGCAGAGGGAATCCAGAGGGAGTCTGGATGAAACAACATTACTGATTTCTATTCAGATCGAAAGTTTGCATGTTTCCATCAGCTGTGTAATCTAAATCGAGTGGTTCACTCTCCACTACACTCTTCTCTACTTCCCGTCTATACACAATTATGTTTCTATCTCTCAAATAACCATTACAAGGCAAATTATCCGATGTGAGTTCTTATGAGCCACACGTGTTCATGCAGCAACTGATTGAGACCACTCAGATGTGTTTCAGGTTTGGATAGATCAGTGTTCTTGAAAGTTAAAGATAGGAGAATAGAGACATAGAGGCCCGTACATTGCATACTTTTGGTTCAGTTCACTCTCATCAGTAGAGGAAACAAGGCTACTGAATCCATCCACTCAATCTCAGTTTCTTGGCTCGTGTCAGAACGGACCAATTTTTTCCTTTTTAGCATGCCGTTGAAGACAAGGAGATTTTTGCTTCATATTTGAAAATTGATAATAGAGTTCAGAAGAATATCCCTTTCACAATAACGCAAGAGCTTTATTGGTACAATAACACAAGTAGACATTGGCATTTGCTCACTTCTAGAACAGACTTACTAGGCCTACACGGCTACACCCACATATACAGAACAATAACAATTTCCATATTTTTCTATACACCCTTTACTATTCATTGACCACTTAATTCACACGAATGGAATGTTACGTATTTTGCTGAGAATATAGAATCTCACATTGGAAACTTGTAGCCTTGCACTGTATGTAACATCCCGGACCCCTTCACAGATAATCATCACTCCTCAACCATGGACTCCATTACATGTTACTAAATGGTAACTTGTAGCAACTTAGATGCCGGCGACGCACTCCGGTGGGGTTATATGGTACCGGGATTTGTCGGAGCAGTAATCATAGATGAGGTGATTCATACGAACCCACTTGTATCTTCTATATTCAAGGGCATTGAGTGCTTGGTAGGCAGAGCCTTCCCACCAGTTATTGGTGCTTGAAGCACAGTTGGCTGGTCCTGGCACAGGGCAGCCCTCAATATCGAAGTCCTTGTAATAAGCATAGAAGGGGGCTTTGCTCCAGTTTATCTTCTCAAGGCCTCCTCTTGTTGCCCAATCATCAGCTTCCCACAGTGTTGAGAACACTCCCATGGCTTGGAGTTTCGGGTATGGAATTCCTTTAGCTTCATTGTTCTTGTACAACCTAATAGGTACATCGTCCACATAGAAGCTGCACCACCACAAATGACATATAAACACCAGTCAAATTACAGAAACTTAGGAAAGAAAAATATACTCGATCATAATACATAGTGTGAGCAATTTTTTCTTACACAATATGGTGGTGGTTCCAGAGAATTGTGTAAGTGTGGAAATCTGCAGCTGGGTCAAACCAAAGGTTGACTCTTTCCTCCCTGTTACCCTGTCCATGAGCATAGATGTTGGTCTGGACTGTATAAGGTTGGCCACTCCTGTTCCCCAAGAACTCAAAATCAAGCTCATCACGTACTGCATCAGTGTCCGAGTTCATCTGTCACCAAAAACAAAACAATTATACCCAATAAATCAAAACAAAAAAACAAAAAATCATCAGTTTGGAATGTAATCAAGACTAGCTGTGAAGTACTAACATAGAAAGCGGTGACAGTTCCGGCAGAGTCTCCGGGGATGAGCTTGATCTTCATGCTCACACGCCCAAACAAGTATTTGTGTTTAGAGGAAAAGCCACAACCTGAAATGTTTAATGATGACTAGTAGTCAAAACTCATATTATTATTAGTAAAAATAATATATAAGTTGACCCGAATATATGATTGTGGAGGAGTATCATATCTTACCAGAATTTTGGTCAAGAACGAGCTGGATGGCCCTCCCTCCATCGATTTGCCTGATATGAGAATCAGACCATGTGACTTGGAAGTCCTGAAGAAAAGTGGCAGGTCTTGCAAAGGCTGAGAGAGAAAGTAGTGAAAGAATACAAAGGGAAAGAGAAGCAATAAGAACAGTGATCCTCGAAGAGAGATACATGGCTATGATTCTGTCGAGAGGTTCGTATAGTGGGGAATGATTTGCATGAATGTGTGATATAGAGGAAGAGTGGTGTGCTATTTATACATGTATTCATGCATAGATATAGTTGTGACTTGTGGGACTGTGGGAGAGAGAGAGAGAGAGTACGTGATGATCGATCGAGGGAGTAAGACTATAGCACGCTTCGATTCTGGCTTAATGGAAATTAAGGGGCCGTCGTCATCACTAGGTTTGCTTTCCATACAGCTAATCGCAAGCGAGGCTATGGCTTCGGTTAGGCCCTACCCAACAGTTTGTATTCTTCTTTCGCGCTACTTTCTTTGTCACTCTCCCACCTCAATTTACATACACACCTAAATTATCATTATATTCTTCTTGAATTGATACAGTTGACGCTGGGGTTATGTAGCCCAATAGAGTTTCTGTAACTTGATTACAATCTTGCATGGGTGCGGACGACGAAATCACGAAAGTATTGCTATGCATGAGGACACGAAAAAGAAATTAGCTAGCCAAATTAATTGGACAGGTATGCATGCATAAGTTTGTGTTTTCTCCAACTTTTAGTAGTGTTTTTTCCCTCACCATTTTATATTTAGATCCGATCGAAGGTACTTAATCATTCAATTTTTTTCGGTTACTTATAATGGAAAAATAAGAGAACATATTGGGGTTGGGAACATTCCAATACTCATCTTACACGGACGGGACTTAATTTTTATTTTTCTTGAAATTGGACGATATTTATCGGATGACACTCAGAACATCTAGCTTAACTAACTTAATGATGACGGTCGTATGAGTTATTATCACTAGACTATAACTTACCAATAACGAGACTTATGTCTAATTTGGAGTAGTTTATGAGATAATTTTTACAGCTTAAATTATATTTTACACTGCTTGAGATATTTTGATAAATTAAACCAGTCGTAGCTTATAGAAGTTGGCAATATGCAGCTTTCATAAACCATAAGTCATGGCTGATTATTCTCACTAATGTAATTTATAGTCAAAATCTGAGAAATACTCATTTCTCTCCATCAAAACTAACTGATTAATTAGAGACTAATTGATTAGAGAGATCCTTAATTAGAATAAGTCAGTAAGATCTAATTTAGTTAGTTAATTAAGTTGACGACAATATTATTGTTAAGTCTTTTTCGGGTGGTTCACAAATTACGTGTGCAGATTGAAGTATGTACGTATTACAAGTAAAAACTCCTCAATTCATTGAATGGTATCCTTATTCCATAACGCACATTGTAAACTCTTAAGAGAAAAAGAGCTAGGAGCTGAGGCTAGGGTTGGTGAAGGGTGATTGTGATATTGCAGGAAGATAGCGGGGAATATTGCTAAGCTATAGGATCATGTTTGCGTACCCACCTAACTCAAAAGGCCTAAGCTATATATCGATCAGTTCTAATCACTGCTGTATATAATATATATATATATATGTGTGTGTGTGTATGTGTGTAGCTAGCCCTAGCTGGTTACTAGTTTCTTGGTCCTATATCAAAGTTAAAAGCTAGGACTCCAATCAAAACTTCGTTCTGTGTATCACTCGATCACTATATATGTATCTTTGTGTATACAGCCAGCAGAAGTAGATTGATATTGACTTGCCGACTAGCCATTGTTCCGAGGGAAAAATGTACTAATAGTAACTCAACTTTCAGCAACATATCAATATATAACATATAATATAAGTATCTCAATTTTTAAATTTTTAGGGTTAATATCTGAACTTTCGAAATCATACTCATTTTGGTACCTTTGATTACTAACGTTGTTTGCTTTGGCACAAAAGTAAGGGTAAACTCGTTTATTATGGACTCCCGCTATTTTCTGACATTGATCATGCCATATCATTGTTTTCTCTCCAAATTTCACTCTTACTCTCTCCCCCCTCTATAATTGATACTTCAGAACGTACCTCTTTCTCTCTCTCTCTCTCTCTCTCTCTCTCTAAAATAAATGGAGCATCAAACCCCAATTTGTTACTGTGGATATGTTTCTCCGGTTTGGACTTCTAAAACTCCGGCGAATTACAGGAGGCGCTTCTTTGGTTGTTGCAAAGGAAATGTGAGTATTCCATATCATGTTATTAGTACCATTTTGGTAGCAATTTATAAGCTTTCTATTTAGTTTTGCTCTTCTATTTTCATTTTACCAATTCAAAGAATGGGGCACTGTAACTTCTTCAAATGGATAGATCCTCCTGAACTTGTAGCTAATCGAGAAGCACCTGGACATGATTTTGTGGTTGCTCAGCAAATGGAGAGAAAGATATGGAGTGTGATGCTATGATTTTGGATGGTGGGTACACAAGCAAGGATTGATGTGAAAAATCTGCAGCAAAATAACATTCAATTGAACGTCAAAAACAGAAGACTTAGAGCTAAAGAGAAGAGATTTTGGGATATTATAATTGTCTTAATTGCTTTTGTTATGTACTTTCTAATGTGAGATTATAGTGATGGAAGTACGATGATGCTTTTGTATGCCAAATTTGTGCTATATGAACTATATATAATCTCTGCGTATGATGTTGCACCTGCTTGTAAGCATCAAATCAATTTGTGCCATTTGTATACCAATGTGTGAAGATAAGGCCTTCTGTTTCAATGAATCAATGAAGTGCACTAATATGCAACAACTTATACCAATATGTCCAAGAATACAAGTACTTAAATTAACCTGAATCATTGTTCAAACATTACAGACCTAAATAACTAAGTCACATTACATCATCTTAAACAAAACCTCATGCATTATCCAAACATTACAACTACTTCTTAAACAAAAGCAAGGCAATAATCAGTCCACAAAATACATGCCTCAAAATAGTGCAACGACTGTTCTGGCTTCAATCTTGTCTGTAGAGAGGGCACCCGAGGTCTTGTAGGCTAAGATGGGAGTAATTTAATCTGGCTCACTTGGTGTGACAATCAAGATTTCACAAAAGTTTCTTTGAATACTAGGCTTATCCAGGATTTCCACTTTGGTGTTGTGCTTGGTATCGATCATAGAGGTTGTTGCCAGATGAGCTAGGGCGTCTGTGTTAGCATTCTGCGACCGCGGTACCTGAGTGACATTGTAAAATTTGAACTTAATCAAATAATACTGGACCATAGAAAGGTAGGCCGCCATAGTTCCTTCCTTAGCCTCGAAGTCCCCAGTCATTTGGTTCACCACTAGCTGCGAGTCTCTAAAAATATTGATGTCAGGCACGTCCGATAATCGTGCCAGTTGGAGGCCGGTGATGAAGGATTCATATTCTACTTCGTTGTTAGACGCTTTGAAGGTTAAGTGAAGCGCATATTCTACCTTGATGCCCTCTGGGCCAGGGAGGATAAAGCCTGCATCGCTTGCCTCCTTATTGGTGGAACTGTCAACATACAGGTTCCAACGAGATTGAGGTTTGGCCAGGGTGGTTGAGGGTGGGACGTTCTGAATGGGCTTTAGCTCCTGAGAGATGGCAAGGGTTTCCTTCTTTGTGTACTTAGCAATGAAATCTTCCATTGCTTGTGCTTTAATGGTCGTCCTGTGTTTGTACTCAATGTCAAACTTGTTGAGTTCGATGACCCATTTGCTTGAGCGACCGTTATGGTCTGGAGACTAGAGCACTTGCTTTAAGAGGAGGTTGGTAGCAGCTGTATCTTGTGGGCCTAGAAATAGAGGCGTAGCCGTCTAGCTGACGTGACAAGGGAGAACGCCTATTTGTCAAACGGAGGATATCTTTTCTTGGCCGCGGTGAAGTCTTTTCTTGTAAAAAAAGACAGGCATCTCGTTATCAGTGTCGTGTTGCACTAGGTCAGAGCTGACAGTTGTACGCGAGATAGTAAGGTACAAGTATAGTGTTTCCCACTGCACTGAACGTGACTGCGTTGAGATAGAGGCTAAGTAGAGCTTGATTTGGCGAAATGCTTCCTCACATTCTGGAATCCAATCAATGGAGCGGTTACGGATAGGAGCATTTACCTTGTGTGTGAGATGGAGTATCTTGAAGAACGGTTCACACTTGTCAGAGAAACGGGATATGAAGTGGTTGAGGGTGGCAAGCTTACCCGTGAGACTTTGGACGTGCTTCTTGTTTGTTGGCGTCGTCATATCCATTATTGCCTTAATCTTCTCAGGGTTGGCCTCAATGCCATGCTCGCTGACAATGTAGCCCAGGAATTTGCTGGTCATGACCCCGAACGTGCATTCAGCAGGATTCAGGCGAATGCCATGCCATGCTCTATTAGAATTTGGAAAATGACACGTAAATTGGACGTGTGACCATCGGATGTCTTACTCTTGACTAAGATGTCGACAATGTATGCCTCGAATAACGAGCCATTCACGTCCCTAAATATATAGGTCATGAAACATTGATCTGTGGAGCCAGCGTTCTTCAGGCCGAACGACATGACCACATAGCAATAAATGCCTTTGTCCGTAGTGAACGTGGTGGTTTCTTGGTCATTCGGGTGCATGTAAATATGGTTGTAGTCTAAGTAGAAGTTTAAAGTAGACAGAAGTTGATGGTCGGCTGTGGTGTCTACTAGCTAGTCGATTCGTGGTAGGGGAAGTTGTACTTAGGGCAAGCCTTGTTGAGGTTGGTGTAATCAATGCATATCCGCCAGCCACCATTGCTTTTCCTTGCCATGACGGTGTTGGAAATCCAACGTGGATAGTGAACGGGCTTAATAAACTTCATTTGAAGTAGACGCTCCATCTCGGCGTTCATGGCCGCGTAGTGCTCTGGAGAATAAGCGTGACGCTTTTTCTTGGCGGTTTGGCATTGGGTATAATGCTCAGTTTGTGACAAAAAAAAACGCGATGGAGATATTGGGCATGTCCTTGTTCGACCAAGCAAAGGCGCCCTTGAATTCCTTAAGAAGGGCGGTCAAGTCATCCCAGACAGCTGGGTCCATCCGGGCTCCGATCCGTACCTTGCGGTAGGGAAATGATGGGTTGATCTCAATTTTCACAAGTGAGTCCCCTGTGTCAACCAGTCTCAGGGAGTTGATGTCGTCCCTCGGGTCATCCGATATGGCCACCATAGGGTTTTCTTGCATAACAACGTCAATTTGAAATCACATTACCTCTTGTCAAACCAGGTGACCGGTCTTAGAGTCGACAGGTCACTCGACGAAATCATAGCTGCGGACCCTGTCCGTGCCGTGGTCTGTTGGGAACTACATGTAGAGCATATGATTGAAAATGATTTCCTTTAGCTGTTTGATGGCTGGCCTGCCAAGGATGATATTTTAAGAGGAATAAATATCAACGATGATAAAATCAATAAAAATTTCTTTTTTTGGTGAGCCCGTGGAGCCCATGCACAGACGCAAGAAGTTACTGCCCATAGGATAGACCACGTCACCCGAGAAACTCAGGAACGACTCATTGTCCTGATTTAGCTTGTGAATTGGGCGCCTAAATTGCTTGTAGGCGTTATAGAACATGACGTTCGCCCCCGAACGCGAGTCAATCAGGACGCAGCCGACCTTGTATATGTCCACCAGAGCAGATGTTTAGAAGGTTTTTAGTCAATCTGTAGCCGATCGACCGACTGCTTAAACCCTAAACCTCACCCAGGACCTTCTAAAATATTGCATACAACTTTGATTAGGACAGTGTTATATGCGCACGTGGCAAAAGAAGCACCAATGGAGATTGTAGAAGCATTGGTGGTTCTAGATATGGCGTCTGCCGGCTAATAGTAAGGTTTTGGAAAATGATGTGCCAGAGTAGAGCCGAACAGAAATCCTCCTATTAGTGAATGACATGCATAAGAAGACAAACAAACCACTTTCTTCTTGGCGGTCCTTCGTTTTCTGCCGGCCAAGAGATGGCTAGCTTCTGTTTTACCCCTACTCGATCTGAAATAGTCGATCGGATTTATAGCTACACATCTGAAAACAGTAACTCGAGTTTTTTTTTTTTTGGTATGAAATTTATGTGCACGAACAAACATATTCATCGGGTGCTCAGGTTGTGTCAGATGATAATGAGCCTAACACATATGAAGGTGGCTAGTTGGATTGGATTGGAGAAGCCTGGTAATTTATAGGCCGAAAATTGGTGGACTTGATCGCTTGGCTAGCTTTCTGGTTAGATTGAAGAAATGCTTATTGGCTTTCAGATTTGCTTAGGGCTCTTATTAATACTGCCTTACTGGTATACTGTCTTATCTGTCTAGGATTCCTAGGAATTGAAGAAAGGCAATTCGATCGAACTCGGATTACATTTACATGAATGAGAATTGAGGAAAATGAAAGAAGAGAATTAGCTCCAGGAAAAACTAGTGTGGTAATGATCAGAAGTGACCAAATTAAACACACTAGCTTGAATTGTATACGTGTGGCCAGTTTCCTATATATGCTGATCGTTTTCGCAAAGTACCTATCAGCTGGTAGGTTAATGACCAACACAAAAGTCAAAAGAGAAATATAACTGCACAACGTACTCAGTTCACATGAGTATGAAGGAGATCGAAAAGAACTGCTTTGATGGTGCTATATATCTTGGTTAACTTTCGTTATACACTGCAGCACTAAATTAAATCTGATATGACCCTAATTAATGGCGGCCTCATGCATTCAAAGCCATCATGGCCAACTTTTAAACTCGAAAACGAAATCTAATAATGAAAAAAATACAGGAAAAAAACGTCGCTCATGCATCAACTTCTCGATGTAGCTGTGTTTTTCACATCGAAATAATATATATTGTCGATTTGCAATTACATATTATTTCAAATTTTAGTACCAACTTAAGACGGAAAAAATCCCTGCATGAAATAGAGCAATACATTATGCATGTATCTGTTGCCTCAACTTGGCATCGACGATAATATCGAAATCAACAGAATGAAAATCTCCTGGAAGACTATACTAGAAAACACGTACTGTATATTGAAAAGCCATTGCTTATGTGCATGGTCGTTTTCAATATATTAAGACGGATCATGCATGAATGAATCAAGGACGATAATATTTTCGATATTTTGCGATATTTTCGTTTTTTGAACTTTCTAATATTAATCATACATTTCAATATCTTTCGTCTAATATTTCTCGAATATATCATCGAAATTCTTGATATTTTCGAATTTATCTGAGATTTTGATTTTACATATATGTTGATCACACTAAATCTAAAACACAAAATTTATCACGCCAATAACCCAAAAGTTCAATCAAATAATCTCTATTAATAATAAACAAAACACAAATTACATGTTTTTTAAAACACATATTGATCAATTAAGAAACTCATAATTTCTTTTCCGCCATTTCAAAGGAGGAATTCGAACTAAAAATGAAAAATACTTTTGTATTCATTTTTTTTCCGTTAATTACTTGTTATTATCATTTAGTATTGGCCGGTTCCCTCAAAAAAAACATTTAGTATTGTTAAGATGAACTTATGATCCCATACTTTAGTATTGCGATCATGTTTTCTTACATTGTTAAAATCGAGTGAGTACTCTAACGTTCATCTGAAAATATCGATCTATACGGCTATTCCCAGAAGCCATCTCAATTATTTTAGTTTAATGGATATTTTGCCATCGTTTTTGGGTAGCTGAATTGCTCCAACTCAACATGCATCACATCGAGACCTGCAATTTGAACTAAACACATGGAACAAGGTCAATTACATTTCCAATCATGCAAGTACGTCGAAATAGTCCTTTTCCGATCGAAGTCAATCTAGTTTATGTCAAAACAACTTTACTAATTATGAAGAGGCTGACCGTCAATCTCTATTATTGCATGCAATGGAACGGATTAACGTACTAAATATAGTTATTCTGGACTTTAAAAGAAAATTAATCGCATCAAACGTACATTGTTGATGATGCAATTTTCACGATCCTTTGGCTTTAGGTGATGAAACAGCCTTAAGATATGTTTTGCTTTGCCGGTTAATTATTTGGGTGGCTAGCGAGATTTGACTAACCAACTACACTAATACTAGTCTAACAGGCTAGCTAGGGTTGCTGATGACAATGCATACCTATCTAGCTAGTTAGTTATCAGCTTTCATTTTCAAAGTAGTGTTTTCCTAGTCAGTCGATCATATGGCACTTTCCTATTATATATTCTACGTGTTAACGGTGCATATATATCCAGCATCGATGAACAAGTATACAAATAATAGGATCGAGGGTCATCGGTGATTTCCAATCCTATTAATTGATGTTACATCGATGTTACAATCTAAATCAGCTGATCAATCGATGTTGGTTGCTCAGGCATGCATGGCTGCTCAAATAGTTCAATCTTGAAACTGTTATGCAATACTCATCAACAATAAATAAGCTGATCTCGCATTTTACCACTATAATCCTTTTCTATTGATTTGCACTGCAACCTTCCATGCCTAACTGTAATTCGATTAACTATGATCTTCAAAGGCATGCAGGGTTAATTAGGACCTACAGTTTATCGACGTTAATTAGGAAAAATATAAAGAAATAAAAAAACAAACAATATGAAACACTCTCGATCGATCAGTTCGATCCCACACACTTTGTGTTAGGCCACCGATTTATACAAAGAAAGTTGAATTTGATTTCTCATTATGAGAATAATGGATTCCTTAAATACAATGGAGCCAGCAGATCGATTTTACAACTCGAATATATAATAGTCTGTATATATACATATAATAGTCAGAGACGACTCTCAAAATCATTTTGGTATTTTTGGAAGAGCATGGCATGGACACACCCCACACTCCGCACAGATAGTCACAGATAAGAACGATCGATGGATCGATCTATATGAGCCATTTGTGGTTTGTGAGGCTGCAGCTTAATTAAGGTTCTCTGTTAATTGTCTGCTATTAATATTGATCATCATCATCATCATCATCATCATAGATCATGCCCGTACGAAAATGGATAAGAAAGCTAGCTAGCAACTAGTCGCTAGCTAGCACTTCAACATTTTCTTATAGAAACAGCTGCAGCTAGGTTAACATGCAGGTTCTAATTTATTTTCCATAATTGTGATGTGCATGGGATAACCACCATAGTCTTGATCGATAATGGGATTGTCAGGTTCAAGCTCTTAATTTATGCTCTAACTCATAATTCATGCATAATTATTAAGAGTGCTCTAAGCCTCTTATTCAGGTAGCCAAATCGTTCCTTGAGATGATAAGAGAGGATGTTAATTATGCCAAACACATACATAAATCTTTAGGTCATCTTCCAGGGATCATTAATTCGATTCAAAACGGAAACTTTACCATAGTCAAGAACTCAGTCTTCCTCATGGAACTACATCCATGACCATGATAGCAGTGACGGACCAAGAATTTTATTTATATGAGGGTAATGAAGAATAGATCAAAATACTAAAATTAAATGGGGACATCTATGTTAATATTTAGCTTAATATCTACTTAATCATTCAAAAATTTGCATGTCGGCAAAAATTGAGTGGGGGCATAAGCCCCTCTTGGCATTAGCTAGGTCTGCCAGTGCATGATGGTACTTGAATAGATGATCGATCATCAAACGATTTCTGATTTAGCTAGTAATATATAAGTGGCCCATTTGGCCGGGGTACTTGCTTCTTGACATAAAACCCAAGTATCAATGATTATAATATATATTTTTTGAAGTAGGACTTACGGCTATCTTTACGTCTTGATTAATGAAATAGTAGAATGTAAAGGGGGAACATAAAGTCTAAATCCAATAAAAAGAGAAACACTCGAAATAATATCAGGAGATTCAACTAAAACATTGTATCATAAACTACACAAATTAGCAAAGAGTGCATCTTTGACTACTCCATTTGCTTTACAATTATGGCGACACAGTAATGGAAAAACAAAGCGACTAAAGCGACGCATCAAATCACTCAAAATAGTTTTCCAACTATGATGTCAATAAATACTACTATTAGCACTATATATCATCCTACCACTAGGAGGGTACGCCCATACGACGAACCTATAACCTAGAGCAGACACGGAACTAAAAGTGCACAACCCGAGACAAAATCCACATCTAGCTATCTCATACGAATATAAGTTTATTAATTTTTTAAAAATACTACTACTAACTGACAAATAAAATAACTCAACTTAAAGTAATTCAAATAAGCATAAAGACCTATGGCCCATTTTTAGAGCCCAATATACGATAAGAAAAAGAGCCATCATAAATCATTCACCTGCAAACCTTCACCATGTCGCGCACCACCACCATCGCCACCATCATTCCCTGGCAGACTCCCACACAAAGTCTCATAACAGAGTCGTACATCTCATCGGATATCTATCGCCAGACCTTTGTCGTCCTCTCCCTGTGAACTATTGTCCCCCAAAGCCGAGTCATCGAAACTGTTGTTCGACCCAACCCATACCTCACCGGAAAACACTTCGCCTTCCATGACGCTTGACCAAAGGAATAGAACTGAGACAAGTGCCGAAAGCCCAACCCCATCCACTCCCCACGAGCCTGCCCACTGTCCTCTACACCACCGACCCAGAAAACTGGCCAACTCAAACGTAATCGACCTCCACCGTATGTCGCACTCCAAACTCCTCCGCCGCCCATTACCAAGCTGAGGGACATTACCCATCCGGCTGCACGCCGACGAGGTCAGAGGTCATCGCTGACAAAGCCTGTGACCATCGGACAAATGAAAGCAATGAAAGGCTTTGTAATCTCTCATGCACTCAAGTTTTTTGTCTGCTAGGATTTTTTTTTAAAGAAAATTGTAAACTTGCTACCAATGATCATAATATATTGCTACTGGTAGGGTGAGGGCATATCTATAAATACGGTGTATAACTACATTGGGGAGGACATTGAATATTTAATTTTATATGTAATAATAAATTTTATAATTTATGTATTGCACATTTATTAAACGGGTCAAACCCGTACGTGACCAACCCGTTTATAAATGGGTTGAGTTTAAGTTTGTACATTTGACACGATAAAAATCGTGACCCGACACGACACCACCTAGAGGTCAACAGTTGGCCTGAGGGCCCAAAAAACTTGTGGGCTGCCCGAGACCCATTGAGCCCAAGTGCGGCCATATACACATAAGGCCGGGCTTTGGCCGAGGTCCCAAAGTCCATAGACCCGAAAAATTCCCAGCTCGTCGAGGTTCATCAAGGCCCGCCCGACTCGGCACATCGTAGTCCACCCGTAAAGCCTATCAAATGTAAATATTATAGATTACTTTATCATTATAAACCCTAAATTATTTAATTTACCTTAATATAATTAATTAACATAAAAATTATCAATTTTTGAGACTTGTATATTATTTAGTATATATAATTGTTGATATATTTTCTCGTTAAGCAATATTAATTTTCAAGTTTTTTTATTTAATACATAGAAAAGCTCGGCCTGGCCCGAAAAAGGTTTGCCCATGTGCGGCCCGGTGGGTTTGCACTTGGGCGACCCGCCCCGGTCCATTGTTGAGCCCTAACACGACCCATTGTCAGGCCCAATCAAAATCTTTGAACGGTATTCTATATACAGAAATGCACTTGCACCTAGGGGTGGGCACAAATTCTGCAAATCCCGAATCGACCCGACGGGACGAAAATTAAATTTTTTACTATTTCGTCCCATCCCTACCCATCCCATTTTTTAGGGACGGGATCGGGTCCTGATTTTGAAATCTCGAAAGACCCGTCCCGTCTTGCATAATATATTGTCTATTTTATCGATCATTTATTTTATTAGTAGTTGACATATTAAATTATCAAACAATTAACAACATTAAACAAAAAAAATAAAATTACTCTATAACGATCAAAGTATTACACTACTTGTAATATGAATTAAGTGTATTTATTAAATGCGAAATAAAATTGCTTTTAGTTTTACTGCTTTTAATTAAACATTAACTAAAACGGCATTACTTTGTGTAGTTGTAGACTTCTAAGTCTTATTAAACTATGTTTATCTTATATTGAGCCCGAAATTTGGTTCGCCTGGTCTCATTTAAATTTTTGTTGTTAAATACTCTATTAAATATTCATTTTAATTGAGCCCGAAATTGGTGGGTAGATGCTGCGGTTTTTGGCGGTAAAAGAAGTTATAAGAATTAGGGACGAGTACGAATTCTGTAATTTATATTCCCAAATCCGATTCGATTTTGTACTGATTCTGCTTGTAACGGGACGAGACAAAAAATAAAAATTTAACTATTCTTTCCTGTCTTGACCTGTCCCGTTTTTTAGGGAAGGGATCGGGTCTTGATTTTGAAATTCCGATAGACCCGTCCTGTCCCCTATAATATATTTTGTCTATTTTATTATTTGTTTTATTAAGGGTTGACATATTAAATTATCAAACTAAAAGTATTATTCAACAAAAAAATAAAATTACCTTCTAACGATTAAAGTATTATACTTCTTGTAGTATGAATTAAATGTATCAATTAAACATGAAATATAATTCCTTGTAGTTTTACTTCTTCTAATTAACCATTAAGTAAAATGGTATTATTTTGTGTAATTGTAGACTTTTAAGTCTTATCAAACTATATTTATTTTATATTGATCCTGAAATTTGGTTTGTCTCATTTCATTCGAAATTTTGTTGTTTAATACTCTATTAAATGTTCATTTTAAATTGGACCCAAAATTGGACCCGTCTTGTCTCGTCCCATTCGGGGGACGACTGAGACGGACTTTTAAAATATCAAATTTCGTCGCGACCCGTCATGTTCGGGATAAAGATAGGAATGGACAAAAATAGACCTGACCCGTCCGTGTCCACCAAACATAACGCAATCATGGCATTTGGGCTTTATACCAACAACATTTTCAATACTGGGCCTCCATCTTTTCGTTTGGCTGTTTTGATGTATTAATTCTTAAATTCCAAGTACTCGATCAAAGGTGTTATTCTTTTATGTTTTGTAATTTTTTTAAAGGGTTGTTTGTAATTTCATTATCTTTAAAAGTAATTATCTCATATATTAAATTTCTAGAGTCTTATGGAAAAACATTCTCAATTAAATTGTACTAGCAAAAACTCACACTCGATGTGTGCGGAGCAACATAATTGAGAGTTTATGAAATCATAATTATAACATATTTGTTTTTGGATTTTCTTTTTTCTTTTATCATTAAGGGTAATTTTAAAAATTTAAAATTTGGTATGACTGATGGCACCAAACTCTTGCTTGGCTTTATTATAGTAGAGATATTACGTATGAGATGATTTTTGAGTGTTGTAGACTAAAACCTATGTAGCACCAGCACTATATTTTATATTTTAGTTCCGTGTTGCGTGTCTGACACTTGAGGTCGCTTGGGGATACTGTGTCAAAAGTGTCACGTGAGGTATCCTAAAATATTGCTATTTAGACACTTGTGAACACGCTTTAGATACTCGAGAACACTTTTTCCGACACTAGGGGACACTTAAGCATATCAAATAATATATACATTTTTTATATTTTTTAGTAGGAGCCATATTTATTATAGAACTAGGAGATTGAGTTGGAGATGTAAATCTATTCTATAGTTGTATTAGGGTTAAAAGTCTCCATACACGAATAAAACCATTCTAACCCATAGTCAACTCTGTTGTTGTCTCTAGTTTCATCTTCGGTTCGATGCATACTTTTTTCTTTAATGACATGGATTGTTTTTAGATGTTCATAAATAATTTTGATTATTTAACTTAATTTTAGTTTATTATATTTATTAAACACTGAAATGTATATTAATTTAATTGTCATGTCTATGCGTGTCTGTATTATAGTATGATTTTGTCATATTGCGTGTACCACGTGTCTATCTATGTGCAACATAAGCTAGAACAAATTTAAGCCAAATACACATATGACATGTCTATACACAGAAAATATATATGCAAAGCATTGGCGAGACAAATAAAGGGGTAAAACATGCATGCTTAATAAGTAAATAAGTAATTCGACGCTTTCATGTATCAGTTTATTTCGGCAGACAAAGTCTAATGACCGGCTTTCATGAGATGAAAATCTGTACCACTTGTTAGAAAATGGTTGTTTTCCACCCTTTTAAAGTTACAATTTAAACAAATTAATTAAGTGTGTTGCACTTAATTTTGATGTGAGAGAAACATAGATTTGTATTCTTCTACAAGAGTACATAAAGATTATGTATTCATTTGTTTAAATTGGTTAAGGGGTGAATGAGAAATTGTCACCCAAAGATGGCTACTTGAAACAAAAGGAAGGAATGTGATCCTACATGGGAGAAATTAGAAATGTGGAAGTCTTTATATATGATTGCATCCTAGTATCCCTTGAGTAAGTGAGTAGAGAGGCTATTTCTCACGCGCACAGGGGGGTGCAAATCTTGGATGAAATGAGTATGCGATATGGACTTGTGTGCGCCCACGTCCTGCAGACACGAATGCTGTTCAGATTTGGGCCAGGCCGCACAAGTTTCCTTTTGCACTCAGGAAAGAATTTTTGCATTCCTCGAGACCTTTCAACTTCTCCGATTACACACTATTGTTGGCCGGTTTATGGTGGGTTTTCACTCATTAGTGGCCGGATTAATGTTGCTTGGTTGAATGGTGTGTAACTCACAACTTTTTGGTTTCAAACAATGATGATCAACCCATTCCCAAATGTATAAATAGAGGCATTCCACACTCTCAATCTTCATCCCATTAGAAGCAATCTCCACTTCTGATCACTTCTCTCCCTCTTTCAACTCAGAGCAAAATTCGGTGATAGAGAAAGGTATTCTTCAGTTCGAAGAGAAGTTCTTGTGTTGCAGTACAAAACTTTGAAGTTGTTTTATCCTGGGAGAACAACGCCATACAAGCCTGCGGGCGGCGTAAAAGTTCTTAAGGAAAGCATGTGATACACGTGACTCAACTTAGTTCATATTCTTATCCAAATTTTGTTCTTCGTTCATATGCATGTTTGTAATTTACTAATTATTTAATTAGTATTTTGTTTATTATATTTAATTTAATATCACTTACTTTTCATACACCACTAAACACAAAACAAACACTCTAATACCTAAGGCGGGCTCTGAGTTTAAGTGGCTTTAAGTGATGAAAATTTTGGAGCCTCTACATATGTACACTACAAGAAAACTGCACCTAGACCACGGACCATTTCCGTCGTCTAGGTGCAGTTTTCCGTCGTCTAAGTACTTAGACGACGGAATGTCCGTCGTCCAAGGTCCATGCTCCAAGTGTTGTCGTCCAAGCACTTGGACCGCGGACAATCTCCGTGGCCCAGGTGTTCACCTGGACGACGGAGAACTAATTCTCCGTCGTGTAGGTTCTCACCTGGTCCACGGAGATTGCTAGATTTTCCGTGGCACAGGTGTTCACTTGGACGACGGAGAACTAATTCTCCGTTGTCTAGGTGAGTACATGGGCCACGGAGAATGTTAGCTTCTCCGTGGCCCATGTACTCACCTGGACGACGGAGAATTAGTTCTCCGTCGTCCAGGTGAACACCTGGGCCACGGAGAATGGCAGGGTTTAGGGGTTAGGGTTTAGGATTTAGGGTTTGGGCACCTGGACGACGGAGAACATAATCTCCGTCGTCCAAGTGCCTATTTAATTATTATTTTTAAAATAAATTGAAATTAAATATTATTAATTTAATTTATTATTAATTTAATTTAAATAATGAAAAATAGTCCAAATTAATTAAATAAACTAAATTTTTAATATTAATTAATGTATTAAATAATTAATTAATTTGTACATACACATCCAAAAAATCCATAAAAATTAAAATATTAATTGTTCGGAATTCGGAAATAAAGAAACGAGATAATTAACTAGCTAGCTAAAACACTGGAGGAGTAGATGCGGGGCCGAGTCCTCCGCCTCCAGCCGGGTCGTCGTCGTCGGGGTGTGGGTTCGGAGGAGGTTGACATCCTTCTCGATTTTGTTGCATGAGGGCGATGAGTTGGGCTATTTGTGCTTGTTGTTCGTCAAGTCTTTGCCGCATGGATTGATTCTCTTCTCGTGCAAGTCGATTCTCCTCTCGTGCCAGTCGAGCCTCTTGAATGGCTGCTTCGACGGCCGCAGCCGTAGTCCTTCTCCACTGGCCTGAACCTCCCGTAGATGATGAGTCGGAAGTCGTCGACAAATCTCGTACCACCCTAGGCCCGAAGTGCCTAACCTCCTTGCCAGCTCTACGACCGTAGACCTCATCCGCGATTGCAATTTAGCTCTCTAAGGATAGAGGAGGCAGGTCTTCCGGCGGCACATCTGGGAACGCAAGCTGAGTGTTAGCCAACTCTTCATGCGCACGCTCTATCACCCTTGCCTACAAAAGAATAATTAATTTATTATAATGAAATAATATTTAAATAACAATTACTATAATTAAAAGCACATATATATATATATCACTTACGCCGCATTGACTCGCTTCATTATCGAGCCCAGGCGTCACGTACGCGCTTATGCTTGCATCAAGATAAGGGTGTTTGGAGCCCTTATCCTTGTGCTCCTTGGCTATTTGAATGAACTGTTTGGCGCCGGTAGTATGGTGTTTCTCCTTCTTCCCTCAGTTGGTTTTGTTAAAACCGGAGAATTTCTGTTACACAACATAATTAAATCATTAAAAAATTAATAATTTAAATTTAAATAATTCAATTATCTTAATTGAAATAATAAAAGTAAATTAACACTTTAAAGTAGTCATCGGCAAAGTGGTTACACAACCACTCCCACTCATCTTCTCTATCCCCACGCAGCTCTACGGGGGGAGGCGAGGGACCGTAAGTTTGGAAGTACTGATGGAGCCTGTACTTCCAATCTTTGTAGATGGAGTTGGCGGTTTGGTTGATATGCCTCAACATGGCCGGTGTCGGATCCACCGCAAATTGTTCCTATCAAAAATAAATAGAAAATTATAATCGTATATATTATGAAATTTTAACCAATATTAACAATATTATATAATAACTAAATTGGACGTATTACGTACCGAAAGATCTTTAAAGACTTTCGCCTTCTCATGATCTGGCGCCTCCTTCCAAGTAGGGGCAGTGAGACGAACCCGGTTACGGACGATTGACCCTATGCTATGCGCCGAGAGACTTGCTAGCTGAGCTGTGGGAGGGCCACCGGTGAATTCGTCGTAGGGCAAGTCGATCTTTTTCCCGGTCGCCTTGCAAATACGCTCTGCTTTGCCCCCTTTAACGAGACCCCGAGTCCTTTTCGGTTCCGGGTCAGTGGGGGCCCTCCTTTGCCTACGGCGGGCGTTGTACATGATTGATTCGGCAGTCGGTGACGCCTGAGTACTTCCCGTTGAATGGGTACCGGGCGTCGGAGATTGGAAGGGATCGACGTCATCACCGCTCGAGATGAATGGGGGAGCGGGAATTTTCCCAGAGGGCGCTACGGACGGACCAGATGAAGGGTCCGGATTGAGGGCGTCGTTGCCCTCCTGTAATTCTCCACCGACTTGGTCCGCCAACATTCGGAGCATGGAATCTTCTGCCTCCTATTGCGCTTTCTTCTTGCCGGATGGAGCCATTTCAACCTAGGAGTACATTGTTAAAAAACGTACATACCATAATAATTACAAGTGGAAAATTTACGCTAATTAAGTACGGTTAAGATTTAAATAGAGTACACTAGCTTGGCTTTTTCGGTCGTTCAATGGACGTGCGACCCGCGCGATAAAGTGTAAATTTTCAAATAATCAGCCTTGGTTAAATCGAAAAACATGGCCAGTTAGGGATAGAGATAACGCGACAGGCAGGACTAATTTCGACAAAAGTCTTTCTTAGTCCAAATCCTGTCACCAGTCATAACCCGTTTCTAGACACCATGTCTGACATTCGGCCATTTTTTCGAAAATTTACACTCCCTCAAGTCCTTTGCAAACTCCTCCCTCAACCTCATGTCCATAACTTCACTTAGGTTATGGTGTGCGGAGATGAAATTCACACATCACGAGGGGTTAAAGAGATAAGCTAGGAAAAGAGGCGCCATCTATTCCAAAGAGTGTGACTTAATAAACCAAGCCTATGTACTAAATTTAAATCGAAGACGTACTACCATGCAATTTACTAGAAAATACACATAATTATCAATTAATTATTATTTATCATGCATTTAATAATAATTATTCATTTACCAATATAATCAATTATTATTAACAATTATTATTATTACTATTATTTAATTTTAACTAATAATTATTCATTACCAAATAATTAACAACTAATAATGATTACTAAATAATAATAATAACAACAAAATAATTATTATAATTACAACTATTTATTATTTAAAACTAATAAATTAAAAGTATTTAGAAATTAAATAATTCATTAAATAAAAAAATGTTAAAGAGTAAAAAAATAGAATTATTACCTTGTCGGAATTTCGCCGGAATATCGGAAGAGTAGAGTCGTCGGAGAGGGGGAACCACGCCGGAAAGTTGGTCGTCGGAGCGTCGCCAGAGGAGGATCGCCGGAGTGAGAGAGAGAGAGAGAGGAGAGGAGAATGTATGGGATGAGGAAAAGAAGATGAGCCACTGTCTATATATAGGCTTCCACTTAGACGACGGAGCACTATTTTCCGTCGTCTAAGTGAACTTGGACGACGGAAACAGTGTTTTCCGTCGTCTAAGTGAAGGATTAAAATTTTTCGAAGCGGCGCGTAATTAATGGGCGGGACGTTTCACCCGCCATAAATTTGGACTTAGACGACGGAGAATTGACTCTCCGTCGTCTAAGTGGAAATTCAAGCGGCGCCGAAAATTGAGGCGGTATATCGAACCGCCATGATTTTCGACTTGGACGACGAAGAATGACGTTCTCCGTCGTCCAGGTGTTCACCTGGACGACGAATCTTGTCATTTTCCGTCGTCCAAGTGAAATATTCATTGAAAAAAAAATTAAAAAAAAATCGAACCGCTATGGTAAATAGAACCTGGACGACGGATCTTGTCATTTTCCGTCGTCCGGGTGTTCACCTGGACGACGGATCTTGTCATTCTCCGTCGTCCAGGTGAAATTTACGTAAAAAAAATTTAAAATTAATTCGCTAGAAATTTAGCGATCTGTCATTCGAGTGAAATAGTCGTACAATATCGATGAACGCATCGTATATATGAACAGTTAAATTTGAAGCGACGAATAATTTTTCGTTTTGAAAGTTGTTAAGTATCGACTAATCTTTACGACTTAAGTGTTCATGAGCAGAGGCTCATTTGCAACAGAGTATTAACGAAATTGAATTTGGACAAAACAACCGTTGGATATCACTACCACATATTGACTCATCGGCAATGTTTTTGGACATTACCGGCGATTTTTCCGGCAAAAATCGCCGGTAATGTCCAAAAACATTGCCGGCGACTTAAAAGTCGCCGGCAATGAGTCAATATGTGGTAGTGTATGTTCGTCGTAACATAATATATAATTGTCTTCAAAGGACCATAAAATAATAAGTTCGGGAAGGGTTTGATCGGCACAGTCAACCGCAAAACCGATAATTTCACAAACCGGAAACGTGGATACAAAGCATTTCGCAACTCCGATTTTCGAACCGTCGAAGCTCACACACCAAGAATTGTTTACTCTAAAGTCTTGACGAAAAGAATATGCATTGGAAGAAGGTCTAGATGGTCGTTGTCTTAGAAAAAATTACGATATCTGCACCTGGACGACGGATATAAGCTTTTCCGTCGTCCAGGTGATTACATGGACGACAGAGAATGACGTTCTCCGTCGTCCAGGTGTATAGACCCTGAATTCAGGGGTTAGGGTCTTACTGTTTAGGGTTTAGGTTTTGTGAACTTGGACGACTGAAAATGACCATCTCCGTCGTCCAGGGCCGTCGTCCTAGTGTGTACCTGGACGACGGATATAAGCTTTTCCGTCGTCCAGGTGATAACCTGGACGACGGAGAATGACGTTCTCCGTCGTCCAGGTGTATAGACCCTGAATTCAGGGGTTAGGGTCTTACTGTTTAGGGTTTAGGGTTTGTGAACTTGGACGACGGAAAATGACCATCTCCGTCGTCCTAGTGTGTACCTGGACGACGGAGAATGACCATCTCCGTCGTTCTAGTGTGTACCTGGACGACGGAGAATGACCATCTCCGTCGTTCTAGTGTGTACCTGGACGACGGACAATGACCATATCCGTCGTCCAGGTGTAAAAACCCTGAATTCAGGGGTTAGGGCCTTAGGGTTTAGGGTTTAGGTCGTCCAGGGTCATTTGTCTGTCCGTTCAATTAAATATTCATTGAAAAAAAAATTAAAAAAATCATCGATCGATCCGATTTGCTAGATTTAGGGTCGAGGATTTAGGGAGATAGCCAAAACACCCAAAGGCGACAACCTGCAATTAATTTCTCCCTTGTCTACGATATATAACTCGGATTAATGAATTAATTTAATTTAGTTTACGTACGTCGGTCGATCCGATATATCTGTTCGAGCATGAACGCGTGTAATTATTAATTAATTAAGTAAAAAAAGTCGAAGATATACGTATGTACGTACATATATTTATTACCTCCTTAATTATATATATCATTTATATTCCATATTCCTCGATGATGCATCGATCATATATTACAATAATTACATAAATTAATTACCAATTAATAATCCTCGTCGTATGACCGTACTCTTCGTCATAATCGTCATCGTCCTCATCCCCGTTAGACGACGGCTCATCCTCGTCATCGTACTCAACATCGTCCGACGAATAACCTGAGTCCTTGTCCGCGTCCTCGTCCTGCTCGTCTTCTTCATCTACCTCATCGATAATCTCCTCTTCAGTTAGATCTGTACAACCATCAGGCATGGGTAACCATTCACCATCTTGAACCAGGTCCATTATATCGGAGCGGATGACAGAAATATTAGGCTCTTGATAGGCAGGAATGTCTCTTTCTGGTTCAGCAGCATCTTCAGTGGTCGCCGGTGTCCCTTCAATTGTCTCTGTATTCCATATTCCTCGATGAGAGATATGGTTCACTATTTTCCACCCTTCATCGGATTTCGGATCGTCGAGATAGAACACCTGCCGAACTAAGGTGGCGAGAGCGAAAGGCTCATCCTCATACCAGCTTGAGTTTGTATCGACTGATAATAGTCACAGGTCTTCCTTTGTACGCTTGAACCATCTGCACTTGAATAGGAAAACGTTGACATCATTCCCGTAACATAGCTGAACCACATATACAATAGTCCCGTAATATAGATCATTGTCTTTCCCAACCGCTACCCCACTGTTTTATGTTCTTCTTCCTTCGTCTCGGGCCAATGAATGGAACTTTACACCGTTCACAAAACATCCGGGATAAATATAGTGTTTAACCGGCTTCCCTGCTAGCAAGTGCTTTGGCCATGACCACCACCCCCCATGGTCTTCAGATTTTTGCAGATCAATCATCTGCGAAAATGGGCAAATATAAGGGTTTACTTTCTACAAACATGATCGATATGTATATAAATTACTAAATACTGAGACGTACGTACGTACCCATTGGAAGAAATAATCGGGAAACTTCTTCTTAACCATTTTCTCAATCCACGCCGAACTCTTGTTTTGATTTAACGCCTGAAGCCTCTCCCTGTATGACATCATGTACGGCTCAACTTCGTCACAGTCTCGCAACACTACCCAATGTGCCTCAATAAGTTCTTCCCGTGTTAACGATTCCTTTAATACTCCTCTAAACGGTCGGACGACATTGGTGACGACAGAAAGATTGATGCGGGCACTGCGATCGGAGGAAGTGGGAGGTGGTGGATCTTTGAGGTACTTGTTGCAGTAAGTAACACACTCATGCATTAGGTATGTCTCTGCTATGGAGCCATCCGGGGCCGACCTGTTTTTGACGAATGACTTATACTGTCCAAGCTGTCTACAAAATCAAACGTACAATAAGAATAAGTACATATAGCTAGCTAGTATATAATCTCCAGTGGATCAGTTTAATTAATTAGTTGTACGTACCTTTCTTGAGGATACATCCAAGTGTACTGGACCGGACCAGAAATGAGCACCTGCTCGGGCAGGTGGATCATTAGGTGAATCATGATGTCAAAGAAAGCAGGGGGAAAAATCCTCTATAGTTTGCAAATGATGTGCACAATTTGTTGTTGCAATTCCACCACATCTGACTTCTTTAATTCTCTGGCGCATAACCTCTGCCACCACCTGCACAATGCCACTATTGGTTCTACGACGTCCTGAGGCAAGTATGGTCTAATTACCACTGGAATCAGACGTTGCAGCATAACGTGATAGTCATGTGTCTTTAGACCAACAAATTTGTATTGCACCTCGTCCACTGCTCCAGTTATAGTAGCTGCATACGTAGCCGGATAACGAACGCCCTTAAATCAGTGAAATACAGAACGTCTAAGCGTCGGCTTCACTGTGTAAGGTGCATCTGGCATCTTGTTGTACACTCATTTCCTATCCCTCCTCAACCACAACGGACGACGTAGATTCATTGATTCCAAATCTTTGCGCGCTTTGGGAGTATCTTTAGTCTTGAACTTAATACCGAGAATTGTTCCCACCACGCTGTCGCACACATTCTTTTCTATGTGCATCGCGTCCAAGTTGTTCCTCAGCTTCAACTTCGACCAGTAAGGGAGTTCAAAGAATATACTCTTGTGATCCCAATAGCTCAGATCATGTGGAGGAATTGGATTGCATTTCTTTACATCCGCGTCATTGCTCAACACACCAAAGTCGAAATAGCTCAACCTCTCTAAAATCTCTTCGCCCGACCAACTACGGGGTTTATGATTGTTCTCTACCATCCCGTCGAAATGAGCTTCATCCTGTCGCCACGGGTGGTCGTGAGGAAGCCATCTACGGTGACCCAAGTAACACACATTCCCCGCGTGCCAACTAGAGTTCATGTCGTCCAAACATATAGGACATCCATTATATCCTTTTGTCCTGCAGGCTGCCAACATCCCATAAGCTGGAAAATCCCTGATCGTCCACATTACGGCAGCCCTCATCGTGAACATCGTGTCAGTGAATTTGTCATAAGTTGGGACTCCATTTTCCCACAACAGTTTCAGCTCGTCGATCAAAGGTTCGATGTAGACATCTAAGCACTTTGATGGAGATTTAGGACCTGGAATTAGTACGGTAAGGAAATTAAATTCCTTGTTCATGCACATCCACGGAGGCAAGTTGTACGGCATCAGAATAACTGGCCAAGTGCTGACGGTGGAGCTATTACTTCCCCAAGGATTGAATCTGTCTGTAGATAGGCCGAGTCTAACATTTCTAACCTCTGAGGCAAAGTCTCCAAATTCTCTGTCGAAATGTTTGAAACCCTCCCCATCCGCGGCGTGTCGCAGGACATCGTCATCTATTCGCTTTTCTGCGTACCATCGCATCGCCTCTACTGTGTGTAGAGACATGTACAGGTGCTGCAATCTGGGAATCAAGGGAAAATATCGAACAACTTTCACAGGAATTCTCTTTTTCGAACTCTTCATATTCAACTGGAATCTGCACTGGCCACATACGGGACAATAGTCCAAATCTTTATACTCTTTGTAAAATAGCACACAATCATTCGAACATGCGTCAATTATCCTGTACTTTAGGCCGATGCTGCTCAAGATATTTCTAACCTTATAATGAGATTTAGGAAGATTGTGATCATCAGGAAGCAACTTACATATTTGCTCCTGAATTTCATCAAAAGCACTCACTGACATTTTGTGCTTCACTTTTATCTTCATTTGCTCCATCATATATTGCAACACATTCTCTCGACATCCAGGGAACACCGGGGTCTGCGCTTCAAGTAGCATCTGGTTGTACTTTTCCATCTCACTGGTGTCAGTGGCCAAGCTAGTTGCGGGGAATGTGCCATCATGCTCATTAGTGGTACTGTAACCTCCGTCTTGGTGTTGGTGTCCACCATGACTACATCTCGGAAACGCATCATGGACCAAATCTGCAGTTGGGTTGCAAGCTGGGGGTCCGGCACCACTGCCGCTGGATGAGGCACCATGGTAACTGTACCCTGAGCTGAAGTCTGCTGCGCTGAACTCTACTGCTTCACCATGCTCACTTCATGTAGTGTAACTCCACATCATACCATTTTCGTACAGGTATTGCACCATAACATTAACCTCCGCATACTGACAATTAAGACATTCCTGACACGGACACCTGAAACGTTTCTTTCCCCGACCATGTTCTATCGCAAAATTCACAAATTCGCTAATTCCATCCATATACCGGACATCACATCTATTCTTCAACTTCATCCAACTCTTGTCCATACTGCTACAAAATATTATAATTAATTAATTAATTATATATTACATATATATATAATTACATTAATTTACGCTTAATTATACGTACTCGATCTACATCGATCCATCAATTACGTACGTACGTAATTTAATCTGTATATATAGCTAACATCCATGCATGTATGTATGTACGTTTTCACTAAATATATATATATATATATATATATATTAATTAAGCAAATTTTAACTGCGTGCGTACCTGCTGGCCTTCTCGATATCTGTTAATTAAGCTAGCTAGCTAGTCAGCGGAGATCCCTTATCCTGGTCATTCTCGGCCTTCTCCCTTCTCCTTCTCCTTCTCCTTCTCCCTTCTCCTTCAATTCTTCTTCGAATGGAATGAAGAGATCGAGGATCGGATGGAATGAATCGAATTAGAAAGTTTGGCATCGGGCTTATATAATGCTTCACTTAGACGACGGAGGTGTCGGTACGTCGTCTAAGTGGAAGTTAATTACTCGAACCACGGCGTGTCGGTCCGTTGTCCAGGTGATCACCTGGACGACGGAGAATACCATATCCGTCGTCCAGGTGATCACCTGGAGGACGGAGAAGACTCCGAGGTCCAGGTGATCACCTGGACGACAGATATGGTATTCTCCGTCGTCCAGGTAGTACTTGGACGACGGAGACTTCTCCGTCGTCCAAGTGTCACCTGGACCACGGAACAATTACGTTTCCGTGGTCTAAGTGCTGTTTTCTTGTAGTGGTATGAAAAAAAAGGTGGAAATACGAGTGATACAAGGTTGTTCTTATACAAGGGTAGTTCTACTCTGTTATGCTCATGAACTATAATCATAAACAAAAAAAATAAAGAACAAGAAACATCGGATTGTGAATTCTTTTTTTGGGAAACAAAATGTTCTTGGTTCCAAAAAAGATAGCTCGATGCTATATCAGGATTCATGGCAGATGAAAGGCTGTCGGGGCCATGGTTGTGATCTTTATTAGAGAGAAAATATCCCACATAAAAAAAGTGAGATAAAATATAACTTATAAGTGGATGAACTAAATATAATATTAACATGAAAAAAAGTCACCACCACGGACTGAAGTTTCACGAAGTTGTCAATGTGATTATCACACTTAAAAACTATCAGAGTGGTGCCCAGACTTGTAAAACCACATATTCATGGTGCCTCAGACTAATTTCCGCTACCACATATGTTAAGTTTGATGATGTGACATTTTCTTCTTCTTTCAAAACAAAGGTTAAAAGACTTCAATACCCTTAATTTCTTTTAATCCCACTCTCTCGCTCTGAGATGACTAAGACGAAGCTAGCAGTGTGTGGCTCCTTGATGAAAGCATCATCGAATTCAATTCCCTTGCTTCTTCTCCATTACTCAATAGCTAGAAACCAATTCCTAAATACCTAATCCACCAAAACAGATCCATAATCAATAAAGTTTCCTACTTTCTGATACCCAACAATCTCAATTGATTGCATGAAACCCAAATCATCCAGTGACCTAATCTGGGCTAGGCCTTCTGCACCTCACGCCGTCGTGAGCACCGCTCGGCCCCCCACTAGGAGCGCCACTTTTGATGTCGGACGCCGACGCCGCAGATCTACTCGAGCTTCGCTTCCTGCGCCTCGCCGACGCCACATCACAATCTGATCCGCTCCTCCATCTCACATTAGCAGCGGCCTCTGATGTAATCGTCGTGATCGGCTGGCCCTTAGACTGCCCCTTCCATCTCATCACCTTCCATGTCTCGCGCTAGCGCCGCCACGCTTTCGTTCACTCTCACACTCTCTCTGTTGTGGCAGCCGTTGACAAATAAAGTAGCAGCAGAAAACTCGGCATCGTCGCCGCGCGCACCTCTTCCAGAGCCTCCCTCGGTCGACCAGCGAGTAAGCTGCCATCAAGGCACTTAGCTCGTCCATGCCGCTCCTCTAGCTTAACGTGCATCGCGGGTGAAAGAGAATTGCAAGGGCGAGGGAGAGAGCTCTGAGGCTGCCGAGATGACGAGATTGATTAAATTTGTGGGCGAGATTGATCGAAGGCCGACGAGGACTGAGAGATTGAGCCTAAAGTTTTGATAGAACATGACGAGGGAGAGAGAGATTAAAAAAAATAAAGGCATTTTTGAGAAGAAAAATTGTCGCATCATCACCGATACGTGATTTTGCAAATGTGTATTATTGATAGTTTTTAAAGTATGGACATCACATTATCGTGAAACTTCAGTTGGTGATTTTTTTTCTTCCTATTAACGTAGGTATTTTATATAAAACTCAACACTTTTTCAAGTTAAGATAATATATCTTGAGTTCACATGTCATGATTGTCTTTGTTTGCCTATTTCAATTATGTCTTAAAATTCAATTATTTTGTCCGTATCTTTTGTCAAGCAACATTAATCTTTACTATAATAAAAGTAAGCGAGAGAAGTTTAGGTGTTATCAATTTTACCAAATTTAAAATTGTCCAAAATAATTAATAAAATTAATCACAAATAAAATAATTATATTATAAACTCTTAATAAAAAGAAAAAATTGAAAGATAAATATTACCACCTTCTTTCTCTTTTTTCTCCCATTGGCGTAGGTTTTTCTAGTAATAATAATATGGAGTATAATTGTCTAACGCTTTTTTCGATTACATGGAGCACCAACATGTGAATGTGATTACACTAGCATGATTGAGAGTACAATGTATGTCCTCTCATTTTCCCAACCTCCATTTCACATATATACGTAGACATGCGTCTGATAATGCAGGACTGCTCATCCCAAGAAGCCACAAAAAATCAAACCATCTGACACAAAACCAAATACAATTTGCAGAAACTATATACAGATCTCAAATCTCAAAGAAAAACGAAAACTCAAAACACTCCCACAGCTGTAAATGCACTTCCTTTAGCTTCAGGAACTGATCCCCATCATCATCCCCATATCTTGTGGGGTTAATTTTCCTCCGTGGCCTTTTGCTGTTTGGGTTCCTTATCCTCTTTCCCAGTTATGCTCTATCTCTCTCGTTTTGCAGCTTGGGACTCCACTCTCTCTCTCTCGAGGGCGGCTTGGATACACGTCAATTTCATCCACGTCCTAATTTTTTAGAAAGTTATACGTAATCTATGTGATTGGGTAAAATAATCAATAGTCAACGAACTTACGATGAACTCAGCCCACTAGAATCTCGTTTAAATATTACAACTATGGAATCGAAACAACCTAAAATTTCCTACCCATTTTCAATCGAGGATTGGTGATGGAGGTCTTTACAAAGAGATGAAAATAAAAAAAGTCAAAAACCATTCACGTATATTGACAAACCGCCTTTGCTCATTTGAATAGATCAAATATATAGCAAATCACATTCATAGTTGTAGGATGCTAATCTCTGAAAATGCTTGCCCAAACCCATATTCATGAGAACAAAAAACAACATTCGCAGTGAAACTAAATTCAATTCCTGTCAATTGTTGATTTTGGGTTGTTGGGGGTTTATAGGTGACTCTGGCCCATCTCAAGGGTAGGTCTAACAACGAGGTGGCGTCGGAGCCAGTTCCCCAAAACACCGCGAGCGGGAGCGTGCAACATGCCATGGCGAGTTGTTGAGTGTCGGAGCAGGAAACGGAAGGAAGGCGCTAAGCTTGGGCTAACCTTGAAGCTGCCAATCAATGACTACGACCATACTTCGATCGATCATATCCTTGTTTCTTATTGTTGTTTTATGTTTAGGAATGTGAAATTTCAATCTCATTTTTTTATTTGATTGATCTTTGCACCGCGTGTCAGAAGAGGCTGAGGGTTGATCGAGAGAGAGGGATCAGAGGAGAAGGCCGGAGGAGAGAGAAATATCTGTTGGAGAGAGATATTGGGCCAAGACAGTTATAATGTGGGCTTTGTTCATTGTAAGCTCGAGATAGGAGAAATATCCAATGACTGACATTAAAAAGAAATTAGGGCGTAAACCAATCCGCCATGTATCCAAGACTAACTCCTCTCTCTCTCTCTCTCTCTCTCTCTCTCTCTCTCTCTCTCTCTCTCTATCTCTCTCTCTTGTTAGTCTTGAATACACAGCGGGTTAGTTCATGCCCAAAGTGTTTTTAAATTTCAGCCGTCGGATATTTCTCCCATCTCGAGTTTACAATGAACAAAGGGCACAAGATCACTACAAACTTTCTACACAAAAATACTTAATTCTCAACTGGGTATCTCTTTTTTTGGCACATCATAATAGGACAGATTCCACTCGCACTGAGATGATTGTAGATGTACATATTGTGATATTGATTTCTAACTTCAAGATATAAAAGAAAAGGTCACAATTAAGACCTGGCACACTGTCCAGAATTTGATCACATGCACCACTTCTCCAAAATTGAAGGACAATGAGTTTCTACAAGTCAGATATAGTTGGAGCCCAGAGAACATGCTACCTCCTCTTGCATAGCTCAGCATCTCAAATTCATACCTATCAGTAGTATAGGTCACCTTTCATCCTTAAAACATCCTACATGGTAAGTGCAGGTAAGATTTAGACTTGATGAGAGATTTGATGTGAAGAACTACCGGTATGGACAATTAACTGGAGGTAACAGTAAAGCTTATTGTCGATCCATAGATAGCAATCGTTCACACTTACTGCAAACTTTTGTAAATCAAGTTTGATAGCTGCAGATCCAGAGCAAAAGAGAACTTAATGTTGTTTCAGCTTGAACTCCGAGAAAGTACTGCAAGGTCAATCCCACATGTTCCGTGATATGTTTAAACACATGATAAACAATGTGAGTCCATAAAAAACATGACACCAAATATCAGAATAACAAAAGAAAACAAGAGGGCTTAGAGATCAGTAAGCAAAAACTAACTAGTGGAGCTTGAACTTTGTAACCTCTATGAGACTATTCCCCGTTTGAGTTCATCTCTCATAGAAATAACAACAACAATAAAAATGGCACCTTTAAATCACTAAAAGCTTCAAGAACCCAAATCGAAACCCAACTCTAATTCCCTGAATCAGATCTCAAAAAAGAGATGCCTCGAATGATGAAATGGGCACTGTGACCACCTCTATCCTCACTTGTCTCGGTGGAAGAGAAAGTCGCGGAGCTTGAGCACCTCCTTTGCTTCGTCGTTGACAACAAGAACCTCCTCTGCCTCGCCTTCTCAGAGTTCTCTCCCCTTCCGGCGTCGACCTCCAGGGCGGCCCTAACGTCGACGGTGGAGCTGGTGCTACAACGACAGCAGTAAGTGGCGGAAGTGACGGAGGAATATGGAGGGGGTATAAAACGGTAAAGGTAGCGCTGCCGCCGCCGAAGGTGTTGCGGAATGTTCAGAGAAATATAGAGGTCGAATTTAGGATTTGGAGATAGACGTCGTCAGAGCGCAAGCTGAGAGGGCAGGAGGTCGGAGCAGAAGGAGAGAAAGGAGAGAGAGGAGACAGTTGTATTAAAATTTGGTGAGCTAAGCTCATTGTAAGTTCGTTAACTATTGATTATTTTATCCAATCATACAGTGACAAGCGTAACTTTCTAAAAAAACTTGAGTGTGAACCATTTAGGTGTGGATTCAAGTCTAACTCCTCTCTCTCTAATCGAGGCTCCACTCCATCTTTTGCTTTTGCCTCTGCACATTTCCTTCGTTGCCTCAAAATTTCCGCCGAGTAAATTTCAAATGTACGTATATGTGTGTGTATATATACGTATATATATATATATATCAACCCGTGTCAATTATTCTGTTACTGATTTGACTTCCTCTATTGGTTTCCATCCTTTTAGACCTTTACATTACAATAAATTTGGCAACACACACGTTCCATTCAGTCCAGCTCTCAACTCCTCCTCTAAAATGGGTTTTTGCCATGGTCTTCACTACAGCGCCATTTCTATATTCTTTCTGATATTGCTAAGCTCCACCCAGATGAGCTTCATGGCTGAAGGCAGAGCTTTTCTCCAAAAGTATGACACTTCACAGGTGGGTTTTATCAATATCACTCATTCACTCTTTCTAGTTTCTACTATTCTACTTTACAAATTTCATCTTTTGGATTATTTGTCATAAAATGTCTAATATTTTGGTGCTTGTGTCTACGGAATTTGGACAGAGAGTGAATGAAGATAGTAAGACGAGGCTGAGAGCACAAGTTGGTTCAAGGCCTCCAAGGTGTGAAGGAAGGTGCAACACCTGTGGCCCTTGCCAGGCCATTCAAGTTCCTACAAACGCTCAAGCCAAACCTGGAATGAGGAGCAGTGCAAAAGTTGTGTCCACCATTGCTTATGCCAGAGGAGATGAGAATTCCAGCAACTACAAGCCCATGAGTTGGAAATGCAGATGTGGAGCCATCATTTTCAACCCCTGAAGAACGTATTCATTCATCAACTTTCTCATCACGAATGATTCTTAGGTAGATTTGGAGCCATACCCTTCGTTGGGTTTTTGTAAATGGATGATACTAGTAGTTCAAAGTTATGTTTTGTCTCTCTTGAATCAATGCCATTCAAGCTACACTTTTACCTGATTTACCGCCAATGCTTCCTCTGTGTAATTTTTTTTGGGGCTTCTGTTTTCATGAACTCTGGCACATTGCGTAATCTTTAGCGCTTAACCTATAATATATACTAGTCTAGTGATCATTTGCTTGGACCCTGGTTTTTGTTGCGTTTTGTTGTTTTTTTCTCTTTTGATGTCATCTATTTCTTGATCTTCGTGTGGTCTGGAAAGTGACCATAATGAGACTTGTGATGAGGTGATTTCACAGGTCACTGAGAAAGTAGACGATACGAGTATGCAAAATCTTGTGGTTTTGAGTACTGACCTGTCAACCACGCCAATGTACCGTTCCGTTTTCCCGAGGAGAGAGAATCCATTTGCATTTGCTTTCAGAAAGAGATAACGTAACCAAGTAACTATATTACAGTTACCTGTGGTAAGACTAGCTAGCTTGTACCCTAGTAGCTACTCCTTTTCTTGATCTCAATGACTATTGCATGCTGACTTAAGAAAACCAGCTAGTTTCCAAGTTGTTTGAGACAGATTATGGGCTGCCAATTAAGCCGTTGGATTAGTCGGGGTACAACACAAACAATCTGCAAGTTCCGGTCTCAAAGTTTCAATGCCCCGGAACACTATACAACTTCCGCGTGGTTAGCATCATTAACTTTGGAAATGTTTATTTAGCAAAACTCGAAGAGAGAATAGGAAATAGAGGTTTTTGCTTTGACAAAGTGAAGGAGTCACGTGTGTGAGCGGAGCAGAATTAGAGAGCGTAAAATGGGAATGTTGGTTAAAAAGTCCAGGACATTTGCAAAACTGAAAAGGGCGCAGAGGCTGGGGACAACGAAAGTTACAGACAGATTCTGATTCTCTAGTCTATTCCTCTCAAGTTTTTTTTGTGCATTCCATTTTCTTTTTTCTCAGCCGCATATTATAATAGAGAGGAACAGAATTTGTACATCCCTCGGGCCTTGGCCATTGACAAACAGTACTGCTATGTGTGGTTTGCTGTTTGCTAGAGAAAGTGGAGTCTGTGAGCTCTATCTCATATACTTTGTTAACGGCCGTTATGACCAGCTGAGGAATCTAATCACAGCCTTTAACTGTTTGTGAAAGATGGATTTCCAATGCAAGTTTGTATGGAAAGAAGTGTAGTAGCGGTAACAGATGGTAACTTGTGCAGTGAATAACAGTACGTACTGTGCGTTTGATGTTACTGAACCTAGAGAGTGGAGAGTGGAGAGTGGCGACTGCTTATTCTTACTTGATAAGCCGCAGGTGTACCAAATTAAGCAAAGCTATTATAGTTGCTTTTACCAAAGATTCTCCAAAGGCGGACTGTAAGAGCATCAATCCAGAGGCAGTCTGGTTCAATTCTAATTATCTGGTTTGAGGTCATATAAAATTATAAAGAGAAGTGATAAGCTCAAATTCACTTTGAAGGTGAGTGAGCCAAACGCGGCCGCCCCTTGTCCTCTTTTCTTTTATTCTTGAATTAAAAAAAAAATTGACGTAGTGCTAATTCTTCTTTCATTTTTATCCACTTACATAGTATGTATCAAATCACTATTATTACATAACAATAAAATATTAAGAACAAATTAGACATATTAAAAAAAACCATGATGTAATGTTAATTCTTCTTCCATTTTACCATGGTCTTTTACTCATCTTGGCCCCATTGACGAGAAAATGAAGGTTCATTTTCTTCTTTTTGTTAAGTATAGAGATGCTTATTGTATAATTGATTATGCTCCATGTTATATTTAGTTAACAAAATGCATTGTTAAGACACTATTTTGAACACCAAAAGAGTAATTTTTTTTCGTTAGTTCAGAAAAATATGTTCTTTATCTAATATGTTTTATTCTCGTGATTTACATACAAGTATAATACTGCATATTGAGAGACAGAGTCGGAGCCAAATTTTCTTGCGTGATTGAGCAGCAAAATAAAAAAATAAAAAAGTACATTAATAACAACAAAAATTATGTCTAATTTGCTCTTAATTTTTTATTATTATGTAATAATATTGATTTGCATACATGCTTTACACTACACTAAGTTTTTTTTATAAAAAAAATTCAAGAATAAAGGATAAGTGGACAAGTGACTCAGTTTGGCTCACTCACCTTCATTGTGAGGTTGAGCTTATCACGTACTCCCCAATTATAAATCAATGAATATACCAATAAGTCAATAACCAATTGGGTAATGTTAGGGAGTTTCAATGAGGTCATGACGTGTAGGGTTCAATTTGATGTGGCATGCCATGTCATATAATTTTCTTTATAATTTTGAAATTTATGAAAAAATTCTAACCACAAAACCAATCGTGGTATTTTATATATTTATTAAATTAATAGATACCAGTTAATTGAAAGGAAATTTTATTCGCACATATCGGTGTGTCTAAATACACACCCTTTTTTTTGTAAAGTATTTAATTCCAGAATTAACCTTCATCAATTTAGAATCGAATTGATCGATATGCACTGCTGCATCACGTCATATCAAAGTGAAGACGACAGAAGCTCAATTCCAATTTTTTACGGATCTAGATTAATTAAGTGAAAATTGGGGGATGTAAGATTTGCAAATTTATTTGATCAGGAGTCATGAATCAGTCATTGCATAGGATTTACAGTTGGGATAGATAGCCTCTGTGATTATGAGTGCATAAACACCGGTGAGTTCTCCAATCCCTTCTCGTTTCCAACAATTACTTTTAGCTATATTTTTTCAATCAGTTTCCAAGCGATTAATTGATTTAGTGTTCCTATATCAAGTTCATGACATATTATTGTTCTATCATAGAGAGAGGAGAATGATATTTTGCTATCGTGATAGGGAAGAGAAGGAACAGGGTTACAATGTAGAAACAAAGATGATGGAGGGTACATGAGGAATAATCTGGCAAAAAAATAGAGAGGAGTGTGTATTAAAGAAAGAGGGATGCGTAGATAAAACTCCCTTAATCGAAAACAAAAACTTAATATATCTTCTTGTCTCTTCCCGTCAGACTCCTATGTAAAGACTTAATTTACAGTGATCTTTGGTTTTGTTTCAATCGCAAGGATCCAATCTTTTTTTTTCTTTTGATAAATTCGAACTAAGCTTTGTTATTCCCCTATCTCACACAAAGCTTTGAATTGATATCACCATTGGTGCATGTATCAGACTATTAGTGGGTCTTTTTTTGAACCCAGGTGCAAGCCATTGTGGAGATCCAAGTCTTACAATTCATTATAATTCATCTTAATAGCTTTTGTTAGTGAAGTTTGGATTTGATGGAGGCAATTCAAACTAAAAAGTGAATTGATGAACCTCCTATTATTAGAGCATATACTCAGTCCAGTCTCTATCGATCAATGTCTCCTTACAGAAGAATAATGAAGAACTGATTAACATTGAGATTTTTATAGTTTAGTTGTGTCCATATTAATTAAATTATTTGTAGAGTTATTTGTTGTAAAAGAAATTGTTATAGATAAATATTATCCATTAATGTGTACAAGATTAACATGTCATAAAAGAATTGAGGCCTACAACTCATGGTCCGAATTACTCATACCAATTACACACTAGGTATATGACTGCTACACGCACATGAACATCTCAATGTACCTGCAGATTTCTCCCAGGTGATCCCTGCGAGTTCACTGAGGTATGGATGAGCTATGCCAAGAGCAACATCAACATTCTCGTTTCAAATCTACGCGATTCTAACAGAGAAACTTGGGCCGCTACATAGTCTCACTACTTGGATCGGTTATGAGCTTACATATGGTATTACAAGCATATCAATCAATGATATCATAGATCGCTGGTGTGGTGGAAAGAAAGTTTCTCAAAATAAAATGCTAGAGCTGTATGCTGTATCATAAATAATAAAGAGACTCAACAATGATGTTAAGACTGGTGAAAGTAATATTCTTCTACCTTGCGAGTTAAGAGCCACAATGCCGGAATGAGAATCAGAAATTCACAATCCCCATTTACAGTCCAGTAATATCTTGCTAGCTAGATCTTTCCTCTCTAGTCTGATCTTATAAAGCGTAAAGTTTATCCACTGTCTTGATTAAATCAAACGCAGGGATATGTCGTATGGAGATCAAATCATACAACACTATAACCTCATGCCGAGTTGCAGTATACTTCTGATTTGGAGGGTTGCACTTTCTTGCTACAGGTACACCATCACCGTGCACGGTTCTGTATGAACTGTCTATCTATTGCATTTTTATTTCTCTCTAAGAGTCAGCAATTTCTATCCCTAGAGGCTTAGACATATGTCCATAAATATCATGTAAAAGATCTTTTAACTCATTGCTAATCTAACAAGTATATACAACAGTCTTTTTGAATGCCTAGTCGGCACAATGAACCTAGTATTATGCATTTTAGATTTTCACAAAATTACAGCATACAAAACACCATGTCACTGGGAGCATAAATAGGATAAGCATCTTGACTGTGAAGTGAGAATTATCATCAACATCTACACCAAGAGGCTGTTTGAGCCACGATTTAAGAAGACACCTATCAATAACCGAATGTGCATGGATTGCAACTGTATAATGCAGGGCAGAGGTGCTCGTGCATTGTAATAACCCAACCAGCTGTTGTTATTGTCCAAAACTCCAAACCCTCCCACTAACGCGTTAGCATAAGCCTTACATGATCCTTTTCAAGAGGCTGCTGAATGAGAAATGCAAACTATTTGCCTAAGTCATTCGAAATCCATGCAAAATAACCTAAACTTACATACCTATTAAGCTATTCAAAAGAACAAAGTTAGAATCCACTTGTTTTCAACCCAGTCCTGGGTTGCAAGTTGAATACCCCTCTCTCCTATAGAAAAATAAGGCCAAATGATTGTATTCGAAGAGTTTTTGGTACAAAATTCAGAAAACTTGGTGATGATGCTCGAGTGCTTGACCATCTAAACAGCATTTGCGTTTCTAGAGATATATCCTTTTGTTTTTGGACTTTTGGACAAACAACTGGGAAAAGGCAATGAAAGTCACTCAAAAACTTAAATTATGTATGCCTACAATTTTGCTTGAATTAACGAACCAAAATGCAATGTGAACGACCAAAGCATGTAGTTGTTGTTTTTTTTTTTGAAGATGAGTAATGAGCCAGCTGGTATTGAACCTAGATAAGTCTTCCCATAACATGTTATATCACTTGTATGTACAAAGCACATATATTACCCAATTCAGCCTAAAACAGAGGCAAGAAACAACTAGTTAACATTTCCAAGCACATATGCAGCCAATGCAGGACTGTGTAAAGAAGTATTGCAAACTACTATTATTCAAATAAAACTATTCACCACACATATCATATGTCACAATGTCACATACAATAATTTATGCAATGAAAGAAAATCTATTCAACATGATACAGAAACGCAAATACAAAAGATTAAACATCAGGCCTAAAACTCTACCATCACCTATCCTGCCCACATCATATACCATGAACTACTGTGTCTGCAAAAATATAGTGATAGAGTAACTAAGGAGTGTTGTCAAAGGCACTTACGAACAAGGATAGCAAACTGACCCATGAATTCTCCATCTCCACTTGATTAGCTGTGGCTCACAGTGCTTATATATACGGGCTGCTTCTCTTAACTTCCTTTTTGCAATATCCTTCCTTAATGCTGTGACCACTCAATCTTCTTAATATTGATACCTTCCTGTACCATTTCATAAAGCGGACTCAAATCCCGCAGCTTCTTCACCTGAAGCACCGTAAGCTCCACCGCCTTGTCAATCTCCTCCTCAGTAGTAAACCTCCCAATCCCAAACCTAATAGACGTGTGCGCCATGTCCTCATCCACCCCCAACGCCCTCAACACATACGACGGCTCCAAACTTGCACTAGTACACGCACTCCCACTTGACACCGCCACCTCCTTCAACCCCATCAGCAAGCTCTCCCCCTCCACGAAAGCAAACGAAATGTTCAAGTTCCCCGGATACCTCCTCTCCTCACTCCCATTCACCACCACCTGATCCAGCTGCCCTCTAATCCCATTCAACATCCTCTCCTGCAATTTAGTCACCCAATTCCTATCATACTCCATTTCCTTCTCCGCAATTTCGCACGCCGCCCCCATCCCCACCACAAGGGGAGTCGGAACAGTCCCGCTCCGAATCCCCCTTTCTTGTCCTCCTCCATTCATCTGCGGCTCAACTCGAATCCTCGGCCTTCGCCTCATGTACAATGCCCCAACTCCTTTAGGACCATACACCTTATGCCCACTCAACGACATCAAGCTCACATTCCACTTATCCACATCGATCGGAATCTTACCCAGCGCCTGTGCCGCGTCGGTATGAAACGGAATCTTGAACTCCTTACATATCTCCCCGATCTCCTCCATCGGCTGGATCACTCCGATCTCGTTATTCACCGCCATCACCGACACCAGCCCTGTATCCGGCCGAATCGCCGCCCTTAGCTCCTCCAGGTCGATCAGCCCGTCTGGTTTCACCGTAAGGTAGGTGACGTCATAGCCTTCTTGCTGGAGGTGGCGGCAAGAATCGAGGACGCACTTGTGTTCGGTCTGGGTGGTGATGACGTGGCGCTTCTTGTCTTTGTAGAAGTGCATGACTCCTTTGACGGAGATGTTGTTACACTCGGTAGCGCCGGAGGTGAAGATGACTTCTTTGGGTGAGGCGGCGATTAAGTCGGCGACTTGTGCGCGGGCGGTTTCGACGGCGGAGTCGGACTCCCAGCCGTACATGTGTGTCCGAGAGTGAGGGTTGCCGTAGCGGCTGAGGTAGTAAGGAAGCATCGCGTCCAGGACTCTGGGGTCCACCGGTGACGTGGCTTGCATGTCTAGGTACAGCGGCCGCCCCGAGATTTTGACCCCCTTCATCGACACTCCTTCCTCCTCGTATGCCTCGGCGGAGGCGGCGACGGCGGATGTGGAGGCGGCGCGTAGGAAGTGAAGAGAGGGCGGAGCTAGGGTTTTGCGGAGAGCTGAAGCCAGAAGCTTGGAGGAGGCCATTTTCTCTTCTTCGGGGGTTTTGGTGTTCTCTTTGCGGCAAAATCTCTTAAGCTCATTTGCCGACTTAATCGAGCACACGTGGCACGTTGTAAACCCTGAACTTACCGAAACGATGTCGTTTCGTATTCATATCGGGGGAAAGTTATGGGACACGTTCTGCTTTGCTTTAAATAACATCAAAGAGTGGATCTTTTTTTTTCTTTTACACTTCTTGTTTTTGCATTCCCAGATTTCAGATCCAAAATTTAGGTGGGAAGGAGAAAGAAGGAAGGAAGAAGATTGAAGAAGACAATTGCTTGGAATTGAAAGCCTACCTTTGTGTATAGTAGTAAATAAAGGTGGAGTCTTATATATAGTGAAGTAGCGCCATTTTTGGCAAACTTGCAAATACTTGTTCAGTTTTGGTAACTCTCTCCCACCGACTCCAAAAAGGTCTACTTTTTAGGCTTGGAAGAATCCAAGGGCCTCCAATTCCATCTGGTATGTATTTTCCCTCCTTAATTTGGCAGTGGTCTGTTAGCATTGTGAGATTCTTTTGACAATGTTTGATGAATTTGGATTTGGCTGGCTTCAGTGTGCTGTAGATGCATGCATTAGATTATATCTTACTGGGTTTTCTCAATGGTTTAGGCATGATTGGTTACTGTATCTTGTCATCGGCTTATGAAATGCTTGTGTGAAGAAAATTGTAGTTGAATTCTTATAGTGTGTGATACACAGTCACACTTGTCTATTCTTCTTTCTACATGATACGTGGATCAGCTTAATTGCAAGTATTTGGTGCAATGATTCTGGATTTGTGAAGATAGTAGAGCAGCTAGAGATGTATTCAGTATCATATGATTTTCTGGGTGATTGTGTACTTTTTGTTTTTTGTTTTTATCTTCAATGCATTTGTTGAGAAGTGGACATATAGGTGAAACTTGAAGATAATCACGATGTTCAAGCTATCACCGCAGAGGAACCCGAGATCTAAAGGCTTGAAGGTGAAGCATGTGTTACAGATGTGTCTTTTGGCGGGTGTGTGCATCTGGCTGGTTTACCAAGTCAAGCAGTCTCAAGTGAAGAAAGCACAGCTGGCTGCGAGCATAAACGATGGGGATGGAATTATAAAGTTGGGAAGAAAGGACCTCAATCCTCTTCGGGAGCAGACTGTAGTTGAAGATGCAAGGCACAAGGAGGAGGAGGAAGAAGATGAGAACAAGAACGTGGAAGAGGCAAAGAAGCCTGAAGAGAATGATAATGTACATGGAGGCGGTGGAGATGACGGGATATATGAAAATGATCGGCAGAAAGTGGAGGAAACGACAGATGATCATATTGATTCAGTTGACGGAGAAAAAGAAAGTGAAGTGGCCAAGGAGACTTCTGGTGAGGAGAGCAAGGAGGATGGGGATGCAAACAAGAATGAAGACGAAAGAGAGAAGGAGAATGAAGAAAACAATGAAAAGGTGACCGAAGAGATCATAGAGAAAGGAAGTGATGAGGTGAAGGAGACTGAAGGGACTACAGAAAATCAAAGTGAAGAGGTCAAGGAGACTGAAGCAATCACAGAAAGAGAAAGTGAAGTGGTGAAGGGGAATGAAGAGACCAAGGAGGAAGGAACATCAGAGGAGACTCAGGGAGATGGTAATAAAGAGGAGGAGGAAGAAATTAATGAGGCAGATAAAGAAAAGGAGATTGAAGAGAAGGAAGGAGATCAGATTGAACAGGTGATATTATCAGAAGACCGGGTTCAAGATGGAGATGTGAAACACAATGAGGAGGCAAGAGAAGAGCATTACAAGGCTGACGATGCTTCCAGTGCTGTGGCTCATGAAACTCAGACTGCATCAGTCAAAACTGAGCAAGGTGATTCAGAAAACACTAATGAGTCAGAGCAGTCTGTTGACAAAGAGAAGCAGGAGATTCAGCAGGAGAACAATGCAAGTAGCACTGTTGTGGATAATGACCAGAACAATGTTGTCTCAAATGTGGGAGAAACAGCCACCGAAAGGAACGAAGATACTACAGTGACTGAAGCTGTTTCTAAAGAGAGCAATACCTCCAATTCAACAGTAGCTACAGAGTCATCAGAGCATCTGCCAGTCGACACCAAGAAAAATGACTTTGATCAGCAAAATGTTCTCAAGGAGAAAACTGATAAATCTGATGTAGCTTCTAATGGTGAGCAACAAGACTCTAGCACAACAGCTTCTACTACAACTGAGAAGGGAGACACAGCAAATGGAGAATCAACAGATGGTCAGACTGTCGACTCCAATACATCTACTGAAAATAAGAGTGGTTCTGCATCTTCTGACATGAATATTGTTCAAAAGACAAACAGCGACACCATTGTAGAAAGGACACAAGAAAGCGTACTATCTCAGAAAACAAATGACAATGTAGATACTGGTTTCGAGCAACAAGTTGATTCATCAAATTCTGCAGAACAGTTAGTGAACAATGCATCCTCAAACACAGATAACAAATCTGTTGCAGGCCAGAATGAAAATGACCGTGCTGTTCAGAATAACACAAATGACAATGCAAGTGGCAATGACAACACAGATGCAGGCCAAGGAGAATCAGTTAACTCTTCTAATTCGTCAACATCAGAAGAGAAAAAGCAATCTCAAAACGCAGACAGCAATGCTGTTTCTGAAAAGAAAGAGAATGAGAATGTTGTTCAAAGCAACACAGAAGCAGGTAAAAAAGAATCAGGTGATTCTTCAGTATTCTCAGACACCAATGCTGAGACCGTGCAACATCAAAATGAGGATCTCGCTCAGAGCAACATAAATGAGAGTGTCAACCAGAGCAACACAAATGAGAATGATGTTCAGAGCAATGTGAACGAAAATGTGGTTCAGAGCAACGCGAATGAGAATGTTGTACAGAGCAACTCAAATGAGAATGGAGGTGCAGGGGGAGAAGAATCTGTTAGTGCACAGAAGGAGAACGAGGCTTCCATCGAGGCCCAGAACGTCACTGATGAATCTTTGAAGTCTTCACTCCCTGAAGAAGAGAAAGAGGCTCGTATAGACCTGGATACGTTACCTGATAGCAAAGTCGAAGTTCAGAACAACGATGTTACTGCTGCAGAGTAACTCTTTGCTCACCTTAATTGCTCTGCCATGTTGGCCTTTTCTTCTTTTTCAAATCCGTTTCTACCGAGTAATTAGACGTAGTTCTAATATTCTTTGTTCACTGTGATTATACTGCTAAACACATCAAATGTCAAACAAGTTCTAAGGTGCTGTTGTGCTCTACGTTTTTAAGTTCAATTTCGGAAGTATTTTTTCTCTTCTATATAAAAGTTGTACAGGTCAGTATAGGTACTGTGATTGCATATATGCCCAGTATCGAGGATCTCTTATTTGGTTCATACGCAGTAGAAGTTGACTCTTTAAAACGAAGCATTACCTCGCTCACATAAACACATGGATGTGATATTTAGGTTATTATAAGACAAAGTGATTGTAGAATATGAACATACGATGGTCTATGCAAATCATTTTAGCTTCTGTTCCAATTCAACGAGTTTCCACTAACAATTTCTTCTGGGTCTAACACGATATTTTTCAAGTATATAACATCAAAAAGTTAAACGGACAAGAACGTCTGCACTTCCAACGCACACAAGTTTGTTGAACACCTGAACACGGTTGTAAGTTTGATGTGAATAAATTACCTACCAAACGCATTTCCCAAGTGATGGAAATATAATCAATCAGCTAAAGGGGGCAAAACCATCAGTATCATCTTATTTTTGTGTGCAAATATAAAACAAGTGACTGAACAACTTGACAAAGATCCTTAACCCAGAATTCAAAATGCAAAGAAAGTGCAAGCATCAATATCCAATGTATTTTCCCCAGTAGCCTACTGAATCTGTATTGGCATGGAAAAGATGAACGAGAATTATTCCAATTGGTATCTTAATGAATGTGCCAAATGCCAGCTTAATGATCCTCGTGTTTGACTTCAAATAGGCCATCAGGACCTGAATGCCACATAGAAGAACACGTTATAAATCCCAAGTCCTGACAATACTACATTTCAGGCCATGTTAGGTAAAGGATTGAAATCAAACACAAGAAACAGATTGTTTTCTTGTGACCCAAAAACCAAACTGCTTTCTTGTGAGCCATTTAGGACCTTAGAATTGCTTACAGAAAATTTAATACCTCTCAGCATTTTGAAACACAACAAGCAATGTGAAAAGTTGCAGTGAGGAATATGCAGAAGTTTAGAAATAAGTGATGACCCCAGGAGCAACTTAACTTTCTGTTCAGGATCTGCTAATCTATTGTATCCATCATTCCATCTATGTGAAGTTCAAATTGAGATATGTGCTATATTGGATTCGTTCCAGGAAAGACCCATGGAAAAATGGAAAGAACGAAAAAAATTATTTCAATTCTACTTCCATTGACCAACCCTCAATCTAGTAGGAAACCCAGATAATACGGGGCCAAACACTCTAGCCTCCATTCAGATAACTAAACTACATAGATAGGTCATGAAAACAATTCAGAAATTTTCATCGGGCACCTGCCTATCCGTCATGTGCGACCGAAGTTCTTCATTAGACACACTTACTAACTGTTGCCAAAACCCAAAGCACCAACTACTAGCAAAAAAAGATTGTCATGTGCAAAAGAATGCCTTGGTACATGCAACAATGAAGACGAACATAATGTCAAACCAAGCAAATACCGCTAAAAACCCTGTAAAGTTATGTCAATTACATGAGGACAACCATGTAAATCTAATCAATGTTCACAATGACAGAAAACAAAATGCCCAATCAGACCAAAAAAAGATGGATGAAATTCAGAAACATACCCCATGGGAACTCCTTGTTGCGGATGTGCAAGTATGAGTATGCCTGTAAAATACAGACAATACAAGACGCAAATTACTACCAAAAAATACAAATGTAACACACACCAAGGAACAGCACTTGGCAGCAAATTACAAAAAATTATACACAAGGCTAGAGAAAAAAAGCTCACAGGAGGAGTATCGTAGTGATGATGGCCCTTTGACAGAATGTAAGTCGCCAACCCAGTGCAGGCAACAATGCCTAAGTATGTTATCTTCTCCCACTTGGCCGTCTCATCTGTAAAAATCGAACAGATAGATCAACACAAGGCCAAACCAGCCCCCCACGAATCATTTTAATAAAAACTGTAATGCATTTCACAGCCTAAGCTGAGTAGTTACTATTCAAAAAGCAACTTTCAATCTTATAAAAGGCTACGGTTTCTACATCATGCCTCGATAGAAACCCCAAAATAATGATCCATACAACTATCGAAAACATATATAAGCAAGAGAAAACCCTAATATGAATCCAAGCACCGAAATGTTAATTGAAGCTCCAAATCAAACGAATTCTTATAAAGACAAAAGCTTTCGATATATATCACATTGAATAATCTATGACTGATCGAGAGAGAGAGAGAGAGAGAGAGAGAGAGAGAGAGAGAGGGATTAGGAATCTACAAGCATCGTCGTGACCGGCGGAGGAGGAGAAGGAGCGCTTGGAAGGAGCCGAGTTCTTAGCGCCGCCGCGCATGGCGGTTCGAAGAGCACCAGATCGGAGCATCGCCATCGCCATCTTCTCTTTCACTTTCTCTTCTCTCTCAGAAGCTCGAGTTGGCTATTCAATGACAAAAAACCGCAACGTGGAAATGCGTCTGTCTTCTTATTTTGTTTCCCAAACGACTTTGAGAAAAGCCAATGGGCCGAATATGGGCTCCTGGATTCAGAACTCAAGGTTTCGACTTTGACCACATAAAAATTGAACCAACTGAAATATCATGTATTCGTATAACATACAAATTATTTAACACATTCTATGATTCTTACCTGGGCTGCAGCCAATTTAGTCACCAAGTCGATTCGCGCATGTCACGAACACCTAGCTACTTGCCTTTACATCCGGTGCCATAGTGGAAACAAGTCAATCTTGGTCAACCTAGACAAATCCTCGAGCCCGAACTTTCCGATGAAGCTTTCTGAAGATACAAGTTTCTCGGTTTTCTCCCATGCAGACTTTGTGGGTACGTTCATGCAATGGCCTAGTCTGTTTAGATGTGCTTATCCGGTATGGTAGCCAGTGGCAGAGTCACGTTGAGGCCATGACCCTCTCTGAGATTGTATAATTACTATTTGTGTGTAAAAATTGTCTGCAGTAGAGTGAGAATATGTTTTATTATAGACTAAGAGGTATTGAGTTCGAGCTTCGGTGACTTTATTTTTGATCAAATGGTGTTTTTTTCCCTTCTTCATACCAAATGCGTCCATCTTTTTTTCCTTCTATTCTTTTCCCCAAGCTCCCCCCCCCCACAATTTTTGCTGGCTCCGCCACTGCCGGTACCGCTCCTTGCTAAATAAACTAAACAGGTCCCCAAGGTTCCTGGAAAGTGTTTTTGGGTTTAGGTTTAGTCACACTAGTCATGTGTATAAAGTGTTGGTGATGGGGACTTATAAATCAGATAGGGAGGCCATGCATGGTTTTAAGTGTTGGTTCTAACAGTTGGAGATCGAAGCATCAATGAGAAAGACATACATTGTGATTGAGTGGTTTCAGGGTTGGAAAGATCAGTATGCATGACTCATCTAAATGGACATCTTTATTGGACTAACAATAAACGAAAACAAAGGATTACTGGAAACGTTTCGATTCCGATATGTGGCTTTGATGTCGAAAGAGAACGGTTCCAACAGTTGCCGCCTGTCTCTGACGTCGGGGAGGTGGATGCATACAATCTTGGAGTCTTAAGAGGTTGCCTCTTTCTAACCGTGTCTTCAAACGAAAGCGGAATCGGTGTTTGGATTATGAACGAGCACTCTTGGATAAAAGAGAATGTAATAGAACATCCAATCAGTACAACTTTCACAAGTTGCTGACTATGTTCCAAGTTTTGTGCCGCTGAAACATATCATCCCGGGGTTAGAGCTCAAAGGCAGCTCGGCTTAGTGTCAATTTAGATGTGTCTGTTAGCGTTGTGAAATAGAATCATGCTAAATGTTCAATTTTTCAGTAGGGTTGCAGATGCTCAATTCTAAGGAAAATGCAGGAATGCACCAGGGCTATTCATCCGAGGGACTAATTTTAAACTTGATACGTGTCACAATCTATTTCGTTCATTTTGTCAACTTTCTTCTGAGTTGACCTAGGTTATCATGAGCTCAACCTATATAATTATCGTCTTTGCCCAAAGAACATCGCCGTCGTCGGCCTATCGCTGCCACCACCGTGAAAGTCCAACTCCTCTCTCTCTCTCTCTCTCTCTCTGACCAGTAGATCTTGAAGCTCCGCCTCCACTTCGATTGCCCACTCTCCTCGCTACCCTTGTTGCACAGCCCTTTGTGCTCGCCTCCGTCCATGTTTTGATTCGAAGCCAAAAGAATAAGAACAACTAGGTAGGAATGATCAGAGTTGAAAAGATGAAGCAGTACTATGAATTCTTAATGCATCAAGTTGCTCATCTAACTCATTCACTTCAATTCTTACTCATTTAGCTCATCTAGTACTGTAACTAGGACTGGGATTCTAAAACCGAATAGTGGAGAAACCGACCCGAAAAATCCAAACCGACCCGAAATCACGGATTCAGTTCGATTTCTGTATATGAAATTGTGGTTTCTGACGGTTCGGGTTTTAAGGTATTTGTTTCGGTTCGAGTTCGGTTACCATATATACTTTGCCAAAGAACCCGAACGAACTATAAACTGCAGTGTATGCTCTAGTTGGTAGTTAACTGTTCTGATATTACTGGATAAGTATATGGTTTTATCATACACCTGAATGCATTTTATAATTTCTTTGAAACAAAGCCAGCCACCAGCCCACCACCACGTTTTTCTCTCTCTTTCAACTTCTCTCTCTCGCATCTTCTTCATCTTCCTTTCTTCCAAAAAACTTCCCGATCGACTTGTTTGGGCCTGAAATAAATATTTTATATTGGGCTTCAATGACTGAAGTCTTGGCGAGCGGCCCAAAGATTGGCTGAAGTCTTGGCGAGCGGCCCATGTATTATAAAGAGCTTGGCGAGCAGCCAAGTGTGGGAAATAGAGTTCAGATAGAACTGTGATTCTTTAATTAGCTGATTCCATGCGGCTTGAATGTCTATCATACCTATTTTATCCAGAAAGGTCTTTTTGATAGAAGAGTTGTGATAGTATTGAATATCTATAAGAATTAATAACCCATATGCTGGTGTCGGAGTTACATTGAGATTCTAAGAGCAAGAGCAGAAGAAGTTTAATGGAATTGAATGACTGCTAATGAGCGGGTATATAAGGAAGGTAAGAGCTTTGTGGAAGAGGTCCCCGATCAAATACATACATTTGCTATACGCAAGTACACCTAGACAGACATCTCGTCTTCGAGATTCTATCTTCTTTGCAACCATTAGGTCAAAGTGCTTGTCACCTATCGAGTGAGAGTATTGCGACTCCAAGGAAGCAAGTTGCTACTGGAAAGTTGAAGGACTTGTCACCTATCGAGTGAGAGTTTGGATATTCTAAGGAAGCAAGTGTTCTCAACACATCGTCAGAGAGGTTGCTATGTTTTGCACTGATAAGGGAGTGTGAAGCATCGATTTCGAAGACTCTGCTAGAGACACATATCAAAAGTCCTAGGTTACTAGGCGAGAAGGACCTATTCAGACAGGGTTGGTGCTCTCCTTGTCTAAATCGCTTATTTATTAAGAAGTTAGGCGGCTCTTATAGTCCATATTCCGTTGAAGAACGGTGGCACGCCAGCATACGAAGCACACGATACAGGATAAACCGATACCTGCGGTTAAAACTATCCAAACCCATAAAAGAGACTGCTTCGCGGAAGGATCTCTCTGCGAGAGATATTTTGCGCTTGAACATTTTGGCACGCCCAGTGGGATTAAATTTTCGTGTCTCTAAACAAGATACCACTGTTGTGTCAAAGATTTTTGGCACGCCCAGTGGGACATCTCTTTGCGTCTCTAAGCGACAATTGGGGATCCTTATCGAAGGATTTACCCTCAGTGTCGCAAGCATTCACAACCGGCTTACTGTGAACATACATCTACTCGGTGTCGTTCATTGAGTAACCGAGCGGTAGAAATTATCTTCGCTAAGGACTTCAACATCATGACATTCAAAACCTTGAGTGAAGCGAAGATAGCGGAACTTACGTTCCTAGAATACCTAGCTTACGCAGCTAGGCGTGATAGCCACCAGGCTAATTACTACGCGGCTCTCGACAAAAGGGTCGAGCAGCAGGCAACTCTTCTCACTACCCAGAGCGACTTAATAGATACGACAGTAGCCGGAATCCAATCGATACGGGTAGACTTCAACAGAGATCGAGAGGAAAGAGAGGCCATGGGAGCCCAGGTAATGAGCTTTGTGGAAGGTCAAGATAAACTACGGATGGATATCCTCCAACACTTGGGAAAAAGTTTGGATGAATGCCGCCGACACGCGGCGACACTGTCTCAAAGGACAGACAGGGACATAGCATCTCTAACCAAATCCGTATCCGACTTGGCAAGAAAGACTAGACAAGCAGAGTCTTTCCCTCCTGCTTGGGAGCAACGGTTAAATAGGTTCCTAAACGATTGCGACATACATTTAGCTAAGATGTATGAAACATACGAGCCACCGTTTCCTCCCATGCAAAAGGACGATCCTGATGCATGGCAATGGCCCAAAGTTTTACCGGTATCAGACCTTCCAGACTTTCTCTGGCGACGACGATTCTAATGCAGCAACACACTTAGCTTATTTTATGCTGCAATGAGGGCAGTATGCCAATAACGAGGGGCTCAAACTAAGAGTCTTTGGATCGTCCTTGTCAGGATCAGCCCTCGTATGGTATACGGGAATAGAAAAGGGCTCGATCAGTGAGCTGAAGGACATGGTGGCTTTATTCATAGATCACTTTGGAACGGCAAGACCTGAGACCAGTGTTGGAAAGCTGGCTTCCTTGAGCCAATCGGCGACAGAAAGTCCAATCACCTTCTTGCATCGTTTCCGGTCGGAATACAATCTATGTAAGACCCCACTTGGTAAAGAAGAGGTGGTCGAGATGGCCAAGAATGGTTTGGAGGACATGTACCACCAACTATTCCTAAACAGCAAGTACTTCTCCTTGAATGAGCTTATCATGGCTGTAACTAAAGCTTACAGTACCATGCAAGAAAGAGATAACAGAAGGAATGCATCCAAGGGAACGTACAATGCTAAGTCTTATGATAGACTAAAGCTAAAAATAGTGGCTTATATTGAAGATGTAGACGACCAAGAGTCAGACTCTGAGGGCGAGCAAGTGGGTGCTGTAGATTTAACAACGAGTAAAGTGCTAAAGCCTCGTAAGCTTCAGAAGAATAAGGGTCCAATCAAACTCTCAATAGTGGCTTTTATAAAGCCAGAGTTTGAGACATACACTTATGATGCCAATATGGCTCATGAGATCTTGGACGAACTATACAGTTTGCGTGCTGTCAAAACTGATTTTGGACCGCTTTCTACAGCTGAGCAGTTGAAAGATAAAAAATACTGCAAGTTCCATGGAGCGTGGAATCACATTACAAAAGATTGCATCAAGCTTAAAGACTAGATCCATAAGTGGATTAATGAAGGAAGACTAGAGCTGGAAGGAACGTCCAAGATAGCAGCATTAGTGGATTCTAAACCATTCCCAAAGCCTCAAGTAAATATGATTGACATCGAGTGGTCATCACCCGATCGTTACATTGGAGGTGTGCAGGAATGGAATCAGTCTATCTTTTTAGCCTATTCTTTCAACTGTGACAGGTTGGAGGAGATCCTTGATAGGCTAAGAGACATGGGTTTGATCTTTTACTACCCGGTTCATGAACTCAGACAATTACGGTATGAAGGTCCAGCCCAACACTTTTGTAGATTTCACAATCACTTTGGTCATATAACAACAAGGTGTTCGACCTTGAGAGATAAGATCCAAGGGTTGATCAACTGGGAGGTGATTGAAATCAACTACAAGGGAGAGGTAGAATGGCATCCACGATATCCTCATAGGGCATCACCTCCTCCTGACACAACTTTTCCTGCCATCGAAACTTCTTCCCATTGCAATCAAATGGAACCAATCTATAAAAGGAAGAGGTCTAGACGGAGGTCTAGACGCAATATCGCATTTGTCTGGCCTAAGCGGACTGAGATTACATATGATGTGTCTAGGCGAGAGGAAATATTTGAAGAGCTAGTCCAAGCAGGAATAGCAGTGGTTCCTGATAACTGGGGAGCTCCGGACCCACATCCTGAGGATGTCAGGGGTCTACTCTATTGTCGATACCATAACAGGTGGGGTAGCCATTCCACAGGTGCTTGTCGTGATTTGAAGTTCAGGATACAATAGTGGATTGACGAGGGAGAAATAATGATAGACCAAGAGCCCTTACCAAGCTTGGCGGCTGACTTATCGGTGACAGTTGGGATGTTGGAACTGACACAAGATAAATCCAACAAGAGGAAACAACCCAACAGTCATCCAACTATTGGCGAGAGTCCACACAGCAAGCAAACAACAAGACCAAACAAAGGGAAAGAAAAAGTGGACCCAAAAGCAGAGTCGCTAGTAGCCCTTTGTACTCACTGTAAACTCAGAAGTGGGTTGAAGATCTCTTACGAGGAATTGGCTGTAGCAGTTAAGTCATTCCCAGAATTATTCGAACCAGCAGACCATCAACCTCAACGAGCAAGACAAAGGGACACTCCAACTCCTAGACGCTCGTGAGTAACAGAAAAGGTCAGTACAATCAAGAAATCTGAATCAGAAGTTGCTGACGCACTCGCAAGGCCATATGTACCTCCAGCATCAAGAAATATCACAAAGGAAGATGTTTGGTACGTGATGGAGAAAGGAAAAACCATTGAGGCAACTCCAAGTAGAAGAATAAATCTTCAATGACGCTTTGGAGAAGCCAAAAGAGCATTAGAGGCTTATGAAGTAGGCCTGCTCAAAGAAGAGGAACTGGTGTGTTCTCCAGAAACGCTATAAAGGCGAATGAATGCCCTTGCAGCAAACCCATTAGTGGTTTTCGGGAAGAAGTCTCGCGAGCCCAAAATGAGAGCACAACGACCAGGTGTCTTTGACCGTAACCCAGAGTTAGGGTCTAAAGGTAAACAGCCTGAACATACTCCTGAGGACTGACGTGAAGCTACACAACGGAAACCAATGAGAAGACGTCTCACTTTTGAGGATGACACGATGAAAACAATAGGGCTATATACACCTCCTAAGGAATGGAAAAGCATTCAAAAGCGGAATACTCCAAGCGAGCCCAAGGTCTTGCAATGGAGACCGAGACCTTTAGTTGTAGAAGAGCAGAAGAAGGTCCGACAACACGTTTCCTGCCCAAAGGAGCATGATCTAGTACTATTCATGCCAGCAACCATAGATCCTATACTTGAGGATCAATCACAACATGTTGCTTCTCTCGAGCTCACTACAGCTTTGAACTTTGAGGGGAAATAGGCTGAGGGTGACAACTGTGAAGATGATGAGCAGTTGTTGGATTACGGTGAAGGTGAAGATGAAGAAACTGAAGAATATATCGAAGAGGAAGATACCACTGTTAACATGGTGTATGTCTTGTCCTCCAAATATGCTTTGCTTCCACCAACATCAATGGATGAATCAATCACAAGCGGAGGCATCAACAACTTGGTGGTACTAGAAGATAAACTAAAACTGAAAGAAGATTTAGCCCCCGCCAAGACACCAGAGACTGATTCATCATCAACAAAGGGACAGATGATGTTCGCCAACCCTACTGTAGACATGGCCATGCACATGCGGCCGTTATATGTTACAGGAAAAGTCTAAGGAATTCAATTAAACAAACTCTTAGTGGACTCAGGGGCAGCGGTAAACATCATCACCGTCAAAGCAATGGCCTTATTAGGTATTCCCAAGTCTGCTATCCAAGAGACATCACTGAATGTTAGAAACTTTCAGGGTAGCATTTCCAAGACTTTGGGCATTGTCTTTTTGCAGGTACACATCGGTCCGGCTACCGGTACTTATACATTCTTTGTAGCAGAATGTACTGCTCAATACAGTGCAATTCTGGGGCATGACTGGATCCACAGGAGCTATTGTGTACCTTCGTCCCTCCATCAGCAGATGTTACTATGGAATATGGAGTCTGGTGAAGCAGAAATTGTTGATGCTGATCCTCGTCCATATTTTGTGAAAGGATCCAACCCCGATTTAGTTTCCTAAACAGGAATCAAACCCCTTCTGAAAATACGAACCAACAAAAACCATAAAAATTTCGGCAGAGTAACGTTACTAACGCGGAATTGCCATTACCTGCACCCGAAAAATAATACTTCATCCTATGCCACAAAAATCAAACCGTGGGCATCAATCCCATCCGGATTTCTCAATATCATAACAGTAATGTAAAGTAATAAATATAACTATACTTTACCGAAATCCGGGGAAAAATCGTATAAAAGTATACATCAGAATGCTCAGAGCGACTTCTAGTATATATATACAAATAGTAGGCCAAACTAAGAACCTACCATAAAAGAAAACCACGACGTGCGACACCAGAATTTGGACTGCAAACTGGGCACGGAAACCGAAAAGCCCAGGGGAAAGACATGAAAACTGTTAGAGTGAGTGGACGAAAATAAATGTCTTTCGCCGATTAATATATGTTATAAAAACATATGCGAGTCAAATTGAAAGAATTTGATATAGTACATGAGGTGAACACAAACCCCTCCAGTGTACAGAGCATGCATGTAAAAATCCCACGGGGTCACTCATGGACACATCCATGCTAGTACAGTCCGAATCACGGGATCCCAGACCCACACGTGATTCTAGCCAGAAAGGCCTCAGGTCAGAGGTCTGCCCCCCTCCCCCCCCCCCCCGGGTAAAGGCCTCGGGTCAGGGGTCATAGCCTCCCCCGGTAAACATCCTCGGGGATCAGCTGGGATGCAAGTGTATCGATACATCAACATATACTGAGACTGTACTCTGTGTAAACCAAATCATAAATAATTCGATGCAAATGTATAATGCAATAAATAAATGCATATACGTAATATATACTGGTATAAGTATAATCGTATAACACATGCTCATATAAATCGTAATCTCATATGCATGCTCATGCTCGTAAAACGTGTATAAAGACTCGCGATTATCAGTGAAAAGAAATTGTCCACTCACAGGTGAGCGTAACGCAATTCGCGTTAATCCCGTGATCCGGCGAAAAATCCATCGCCAAACGAACGATCACGAACCCCTGAATAATCATAAAATCCATTTCTCAAAATCATAACTCGGTACCTCGAATCATATCACGAGAAACAACCGTTCCCGGAAACATATAATTCAATAACGACGAATTGTCGAAAATCCAATAATTAAACCACAAAACCTCGCTATAATTTTCGATGCCCAATTCGAAAAACAAACCTCACCACTGCGATCAGGGTGCGATTCCGAGTGAAACGACATATAACTCGTCGAAAACCCCAAAAAGTCAACTTTGACCGGAGGACCGCCGTTGACCACCGCTGGCGGCGGCGGTGCCACCCAAACTTGAAATTCTCCGGCGAACCAAGACCTATTCCACTCAAAATCATCCAACAAACAACTTCTATAACTACACCAAAGATCAATTTTGACTCTAACTATCCAATTTCAAGCAAAACCGAAATCACATCAAACTTTCAATTCAACAATTCTCCATGTACAAGCAAAATTGAAAGCCCATACATATATAGGTAGACTCATGGTGATGAGGGCTTCAAAGCCCAGTGCTTCATGTAGCTCAATTTGGCCGGAAAAGGATCGACCCAAAACCCCCAATTTTCTCCAATTTCAACCGGAATGTTCTCCCTCCTCCGGCGTCCTTGCCGTGAATGGTGGCCGGAAACACCATGGGGAAGCCCGGGCGAGTCGAACGGGACCTAGGCCGAGGCCGGAGGTGGCCGGACGGCAGTTCACCGCCGGCAAGCCGTGACCACCGTCGCACTCCCTCATCTTAGCCGAGTTGACTCGGTCAACAACAATAAATACCAAAGTTTGACTTTCCCAAAACAGCAACCCTGTTTAAATACTTTCTAATTTAGGAAACTTTCATAATTAACTTTTCGATAAACTTCGAACACACGTAACTTCCGTATCGTAATTCCGTTTTCAACAATTCTCGCGCCAACAAACTCATCTCGAAAAATTCTTCAATTTCCATCCGAAGTCAAACACTTCGACAAATCCGATAAAAAGTCAACAGTTTAATCCATCACAAGCTTATCCGATTAAATGATCAACGGTCGAAAATATTCGTAACTTAATCCTCCGGAAGTTCCCACGAGCTCGAAATTAAATTCTCTACAACTTTCACGAAGGATCCCAAATCAGATTCTCACCCGATAATTTAGTCGCTAAGAAAGCCGCCATATTAACAGATTATGTCGAAATCACGACAAATCGCGAAACCCGCAAATCAAGTCAATAACCATTCCATTTACGCTTCGGGTCGATCAACGGTCCAAAACGAATCACAATCACAATTCGGATAGACTCGAACACAAACGGATAAACTCGACAGTATTCCGAAATTTTAAATATTCATATTATATTACTCGGTCGTCCAAATAATAATCCGGAACCGCTCACGAACTCGAAATCACGCGTACAAAAACTCTCTAGAAGAGACTCAACTCAAATTCTCGGCCTATAATTATATCGCGATCAAGTCTGGCGATTCAATCAATTATTGGAAATTTGCGATTACGCGCTAACTCACGAATTAAGCTGATTACACTTCTGATTCTGATCCGGGTCGTCACATTCTGTTTTTGCTAACTCATTAGAAGCCAATTATTACCACAGTGACCTTAGGCCATTGGAGGTATGTGGCGTCGATAACAAAGGCCACCCAGTTGGTGTTACGGCCTCTGAACTAGCTCAGTGGGGTATAATTCAAGTCAATCAAGATAGTGGAAGACCCTACACCATTGAGCTACCATCAAAACTTTCTCAATGATCGGGTCTCTATCAAGCATAGAGACTGAGGCTTGTTACTCTTTACACGAGCGCTTTCACAATTTTCTGTTTGAGAGTCAAGCCTTTGAGAAGGTTCCAATGGTTTCAGCATTGGAATATGTGGATGAAGATGTTTTGCATGATTTTGACGAGGAGGAAGAGATTAAATTGGCTCCAGCAGCCTTGGATGATTTACCTCCTAAAGTCAAGTATCCCATTGAACACATCAATCTTTGGACAAATGACGAGCCAATCTCTGTGGCCATTAGTACCTTCCTAGAGCCTGAAGAACGACTTAAGCTCATTGAATTGCTACAAGAATACGCTGATTGTTTTGCAGAAAAGTACGACGACATGTCAGGATTGTCACCAGAATTGGTTTGTCATAACTTACCCATCATAGAGGGAAAGAAGCCCGTGAAACGAGAGATGCGTCGGATGAATACAGAAACTGCAATTCTAGTCAAGGAAGAGGTCGAGAAGATGCTCAAGTCAGGGATCATATGAGTAGCCAAATATAATGAGTGGCTATCCAACGTAGTCCCAGTCAAGAAAAAGAATGGAAAAATACGAGTATGTGTTGACTACAGAGACTTGAACAATGCAACTCCAAAGGATGCATACCCAATGCCAGCAGCAGATTTGTTAGTAGACTCAGTGGCTCGCCATGAGATGTTAACATTCATGGATGGAACTGCTGGCTATCATCAGATTCCAATGGCTGAATCAGATCGACATAAAACTGCGTTTCGGTGTCCAGGATTTGCAGGAGTATTCGAATACGTGGACATGCCATTTAGACTCAAGAATGCAGGGGCAACCTACCAACGGGCAATGAACTTGATCTTCCATGATCTTATTGGCAAGACTATGGAAGTATATATCGATGATGTGGTAGTTAAAACGAAATGCAGGAGTGACCATTTTGAAGACTTGCGGAAAGTGTTTCTCAGAATGAAGCAACATCAACTGAAGATGAATCCAGCCAAATGTGTATTTGGAGTTCAGGCAAGAGACTTCCTGGGATTTTTGGTTCATCAGCGTGGGATTGAGATACCAGACGACAAGAAACAGACGGTTCTTAGTGCAGTCTCACCAAAGAGTAAGAAGGAGCTACAACGTTTATTGGGAAAAATCAATTTCTTACGAAGGTTTATTGCCAATGCTGCTGGGAAAACACAACCATTCTCAACCTTGCTCAAGCTTCAAAATCAGAAAGACTTTGTATGAGAGCCTATTCACCAAGAGGCATTTGATACCATCAAAGCATATTTAACGAACCCACCAGTCTTGGTCCCTCCAAGGCCAGGGGTTCCTCTTAAGCTGTATATCTTAGCTACTGACCTTTCTATTAGAAGTTTATTAGCTCAGGACGACACATCAGGAACTGAACGTGCTATTTTCTATCTGAGTCGTACCCTGAATGAGTGTGAAACGAGATACTCTCTGATGGAAAGAATGTGCCTAGCCTTGTATTTCTCAGGGTGTAAATTGAGGCATTACATGTTGTCCTTCACCACGTATGTCATAGCACAAACTGATTTGGTGAAGTATATGTTGTCCAGACCCATTCTCCGGGGATGCATTGGGAAATGGATTCTGGCTTTGTCAGAGTTTTCTTTGTAGTACGTTCCCTAGAAGGCTGTTAAAGGCCAAGCAGTGGCTGATTTTTTGGCTCATCATCCGATGGAAGATGTTAGTGAGGGGCCAGAACTGGACCTTGTTCGTATTGATTTGGCCTCTTGGTGTTTATACTTTGATGAGTCAAGTACGAGTACTATGGCTGGGGCAGGAGTAGCATTAGTTTCTCCACGCGGCCAAACTTTTTCTTATTCTTTCAGGTTGGACTTCAGATGCACAAATAATCAAGCAGAATATGAAGCTTTAATCATTGGATTAGAACTTCTATTAGATATGGAGGTCAATGATGTGCATATATTTGGAGACTCCCAACTAGTGATCAGACAACTTGAAACCAAGTATAAGGCTGGCCCAGTCCTTGAACCATATGTTAAACAAGCCTATGATTTGCTCAAGTTGTTTACAGAGGTGGAGTTGAGTCATGTTCCTCGCGAGAGGAATTATGTAGCGAATGAGTTGGCTCAACTAGCGACAGGGGTGAGCTTGCAAGATGGAGTACGTGAACGGATATTAAAGGTCGAACGACGAACCCTTCCATCTTTCTTTGCTCGCCAAGAAGATAAAAATGAGTGGTACGTTGCTACACTTGATCACATTGATGTGGACTGGAGACATGACATTATCTCTTATCTCTAGAATCCTAATAATCCGGTAGAAAAACGGATTCGTTTTCTAGCTCCTAATTATGTACTCAAGGATGATGAGTTATATAGAAGAGGAGAGGAAGGCATACTTTTACGGTGTGTCTTTGGACGTGAAGCTAAGCGATTAATGAGGGAAGTCCATCTGGGGATAGCAAGGGCACATCAGGCTGGTCTTAAGATGAGATGGTTAATAAGAAGACATGGCTTTTATTGGCCAGGAATGCTCAGAGATTGCATCACGTTCGCTAAAGGTTGTGAAGAATGCCAGAAACATGGTCCAATCATCAAGCCTTGGCCAGCTCGAGGATGGGCCTTGGACTTAATTGGAATGATTCATCCTCATTCATTTGAAGGGCACAAATTCATCGTAGTGGCTATTGATTTCTTCACAAAATGGGTTGAAGCTCGACCTCTCAGGGTATTATCAGCAAAGGCCATCCGCCAGTTCCTATTTGAAGATATCATTTGTTTGTTTGGTATTCCTGAGAGTTTTGTTTCCGACCGTGGGGCAGCATTCATGTCTGGAGAAGTAGATGAGCTTATGAAGGATCTTGGAATCCATTTTTTACACTCTTCTCCATACTATGCCCAATCCAATGGTCAAGCTGAAGCAAGCAATAAAATCATTATCCATATCCTTAAACAGATGCTTGCGAGCAATGCCAGACTGTGGCATGAAGATTTATTTAACACCCTGTGGGCTTATAGAACAAGTAAGAGGACACCCACAGGTACGACTCCTTATGCATTAATGTTCGGCCATGATGTAGTTTTGCCTTTAGAAATCAACGTTCAATCTTTACGGGTGATGGAACAACACAGCTTGATCGGTGAAGATTATGTACAAGCAATGTGGCAAGAGCACGAAGACTTGGATGAGAAGAGAATACAAGCTTACGATAGTCTATGTGCTGAAAAGCGAAAGGTGGCTCGTGCCTATGATCGATGTACCAGAGGCATGAGTTTTGCAGAAGGAGAACTCGTCTGGTGAGTCATTTTGCCTGTTGGCGAGAAGACTGAAGGACGTGGAAAATGGTCAGAGAAGTGGGAATGACCATACATTGTCGATCGACTTCTGGGTAAAGGAGTAGTTCGTTTACGAGATCGAGATGGTACAATACATGCTAATACTATAAATGGTCGATTCCTTAAGATGTTCATACAACCAGTCTGGGAGTATGACGATCCCCCATCTGTGGCTTAATCTAGTTTATTCATGCTAAAATTCTACTCGCATGAGTAAACTGCAGGGGCAACACACATGGATTATGTACATCATAGTAGCCTATACTTGAGGCTAAATCTTTAGTTAGAGCCTGTATTTGAGGCCAAATTTTAAATTTTTATATTCTTCTAAGTCAAAAAGAGTTCATGTTAGCCAATTACTGTGGCCAAAGTTATGTACAAACTGCATTTGTGTTTATCAATATAAATTTACATGAGGAACTCTTTGCTTTAAACAAAATATTACATTCATTTATAAGAATACAAAGGCTTTGCGGCCTCAAGCTCTGATACCACTTGAGAAACAAACTACAAATCAGCAACAGAACAGAAAGATAAATACAGTTTGTTTTTCAGAAATCCTCATAGTTGATAGCCATCTCCTGGGGTCGATGTATCGAATATGCACATCTAGAGATCGACCTCAGCAATGAGATGGAGAGGATTTGAAACGCCAAGGAAGCTAGTACATCAGATCAGAAGACCCTTTACACTAGATTTGGCGTTTGTTGCCTTTTTCCCCGGGTAGAGGCCCATATCTTTCCTCTTCGGTGCATCCATGTTCATAGGGCTTGCAGCCTCTATGCTATAGATACGGATCGCGTGCACCAGAGGAAGACGAGGAGTTTGCAACCTCGGGATTGTGGCTTTCCCTTCTTCTACTGACACAAGTTGGGATAGCCAAGGCAACGCCTGGACGTAGATATTGCTATCTTGTCCAGGTTTGGACGTGGATATTGCTATCTAAGGAACACAACATGGAAAGTTTTATCTGGAGGTTTCTTTAGGTAGGAAGACCAGAGTAAATAAATGAAAGGGGAGTTCATTCTCGCAAGGAAGTTGGTTCACCAGACAAGGAAAGGGAAACCTTTTATAGAAAGGAGTCACAGGGCTTCGTGAGAGTAATTACACCCGTAAATAGAGGACACGCATCTAGCCGGAATTGGACCACGATACGGTTTATCTGCCCACGAAGGGAGTGTGATATATGAAAGATTTCTGGGGCAGGTAAAACGTATCTCAAAGATTTGATTGTTTGATGCGATACGGATTCCAAGCATGGGATTAAACTCCATTTATTGTTGAACAATCAGAACAAGCGAACGGTTACAGCCTATGAGTGAGGCTAGAACGAGTGAGGAAAAGGCTTATTCCTGAGGCCCATTCTTGTTATTGGTCCCAATTCACACTTTGGTTCCAGAATTTGGATTGAATAAATGAATACTTAAAGAATTTTGGAACAAACGAAATAGGGCTTGAATTCTGAGGCCCAAAAGACTTACATCAAGAGAGAAAATTTTCTCACTGCTACTTTGGCGACTTCCAGGGCCACCCAGGCTTGATGGACTGCTTGGTGAGCATTTTTTGCTTCTTCTCGTGCCTCCTGCATGAGTTGAGCTTGGCTTTCGCCTTCCATCATGATCTAGCTTACATTGTCTTGATGTTTAAGGGCATCAGCTTATAGGACATCTACTTCAGCCTCGAGGGTGGCAAGTTCAGCCTTGAGATTGGCTATTTTAGCCTTTTTTTTGTTGTTAAGGCTTCTTGCTGGGTAGACGTGTCCTTCAGAATTGCCTGGATTTGCTCTTTCTCTCTTTGAGTTTGGCGCTCCAATGTCTCTGTTGCTTCTTTCTTGCGCTCGGCCTCGAGTTTTAGACATTGGTAAGCTTCGCTTTGGCTCAAGAGTTGAGAAAGGTTCTCCTCAAGGTCATTCAGGCAAGGAATAAAGTCTGCTTGGGCAGTGGCCTTCATGTTCTTAACTTGGATGCAGACAGCTTGGATGTCTTGAGGAGAATCCAGTTTCCCAGAAAGGATGTCCTGAAGAGTGACATCAGTGTCAGAAGGAGAGCTCAGTGTACCCAGCTTGCTTACAAGCTCTTGCAACTTTACTGTTGTATATTTGGGTCTGAGTGACTGAGAAGGAGTTCCTTATGATGAAGATGGTGTAATAACTTCTTCAATTATGGATTCAAGATCTTCATCATTGACACCCGGAGAACTGCTATGCTGACCCTTCGCGGCCATTTCAGATGTTTGGCCTGACAAGATCAGTTGTTCCTTTGGACTTGTAGGGATCATCTCGTGAGTGTCTGTGTCCACAGGAACACTTTTGGACTGAAATATGAATGCAAGTTGTCAGGATCAATCAGAATTAAGAATCCAGAATGGATTAAGTAAAGAAATTCTTACTTGTATGAGAGACAATAACTGTGCTCCCTCAGTTGCTTGAACTTGGAGCTCTGGCGAGGAAGGAGTGGGATCCTCGTGTTCTGGATTAGTCTCAACCAATGGTAGTGGTTTGGCAACTAAAGGATCTGGAGAGGACGAAATTTGTTGTTTTGGCTCTGTGATGACTTGGTCATCCTGAGTACTTGTCCCCTTGCCAGAAGAGGAAGGAATGAAGCAAGATTGGAATTCAATCTGCAAGCCCCGGAATAAAGTGACGATATCAACAGGCTTTCTCTTCTCTTCTTCCTCAAGATCTGCTCGATGGATTCCAACCAGAAACTGGGGTATGAAGTCCTTACAGTACTCTTTACCGTTGTTGATGACTTCATGACCTGTATCATGATCTTCACTTCCATATATGATGCTGGAATCATCGAACTTCAGAATATAGGCTTTATAGCATCCTTTGGAAAGCCTTTCTCCTAATGAGTCTATTATATAAAAGACTTCGTCTTCAACTTTGAGGACGAAGTGGTCATTCCAACTCACTATATATACTTGAGGCTTGTGGCTCTTCCTAATTTGCTCCTATGACATATCAAAATATGGAAGGTCGTTCAAGGTTGTAAACCTTTCTGGGTCAAAATACCCAATGAAGGAGTCATCAGATGAGAACTTCAATGGTCTGATGCTAGCCTTCGAAATAACTTCTAGATCAAAATGTTGATCTGGGTAATTGCTTGCAAGGGCCTCATCCTTGCATAGTTCTTGCCACTCCCGGGAACCTTGAATCAAGAGGTCATCGAATTGGGAGAGCGTGGGCATGCTGTTTGGATTTGCACATAACCAGTGTGCAATGGTGAAAACCAGTGCTGAACATGCACTTGCCCCGAAGGCTTTGTCACTTCTCTGATCAAATGAAGCATGGAAGATTTGAGCTTGGAGCTTTGCTCGTTTGTCCCTGCTTGTGATCTCTGTGGCTAACCAAGCTCTACTTGGAGGCTCTTTAGGCTTCAGGTGGATCTTCCTGTGTTTCTGAGACTATTAAAGAGTTTGGGTTAGTTACAGTTCGGTGACAAAATTATATTTCGTTATGGGTAAATGAATGCAAATACTTACGGAGTGCCCAGAAAGATTGGACCTTTTCTTCTTAAAAGATTGTAAGGCCACAGTCATGTCTGGTTCAGGGGTGTGCTGTGTTAAGGAGGAAGGTTGATCAGTTACAATATCAGGAATTGCTAATACATGTGGCATTTTTGGATGAAGAAGCATACCTGTGGCCAAGGTGTTGTGCTTATGTTCATGTAAGTCTTGCTGATAACAACCAAGTCTTCTTTATTTGAAAATCTTTTGCCAAAATCATAGAAGATAGAGGCAAAGCATGCGAGTGGTTCCTTGTGTTGTATCTCTTCCCAAAGATGGGAGCGCCATACTTGGTACGACTCGGTGACCGAATGAGAAATCACTAGTGGCTTTGATATGATAAGAATCATTACTGTTGGAAAGCCAAAGTGTTCATCTTGCACTTCTGCTGCAAGGGGATGACCTGTTCCTCGCGTAGAGAGTATATTTGTTCACAGAACAGGCGAGGGGCATGGGGGCATCCTGAGTGAGCCCAAACTGTCTGGAGAAGTGGTTTGGGGCATAAAGCTCATACCCGGGGCTCGCTGAGTCTGAGACTGGCATGTCCTTACAAGTGTTGCACTGAATGAAGAAGTTCCTCTCAAGAGCACCTTGTTCTGGCGAAGGCATAAACCCACTTGCGAGGAGGCCAGGATGGTGACGATTCAACACTACTTCAATTGCTGCGGTTGGAAAGTCATTATGCAAGCAGAGGTGGTTGAAGCAGTTGATATAGGACCATGGTTTGGTCCTAGTTGGTGTAGAAACCAACGATTAGCCCAGCAGCTTCTGATCTTCGAAGGCAGGAGGTGTTGATGGGCAGAAAAATGGGAAGTACATCCGCAACCAGAGCTCCACCATCCAGAGCGGTCCTGGTTGATTAAGGTCGAGCTTTGAAAGTGTGACTCGCCTCAGGCCATAGTAGATGTAAGCGAGAACGGATTCAACCAAGCCCATTTGTTCACCGTTGAAAAGGCGTTCGGTAAGGTTGGTCCAACATCTGTTGACCTTTGCAGAAGAAGGACAGAAGATGTACTTCGATAGCCAGTACTCCAAAAAGGCTATTCCTCCTTGGTCTGTTTCTTTTTCCTCTTGTGCAAAATGTTTTACTCAGGAAGAGTAGGAAGAATGACGGTTGAGGGAGGCTTGGACTGGTGTTCCATGATGTTGGTTGAGCGACCAGGAGTTTTTAAATGCAGGGACTCCAAGAATAGTATACAAATCAAGCATTGTTATACTCACATCATCATTGTTTGCAAAAGCACATGGCTTTTGCGAACGGTGCAAAAGCACAAATCGATGAGCTGGGCAGTTCCAACTGCTTCCCACCGGTTGATATCTGGTTCGCGACGATGCCGGTACCAGGCGAAATCTTCTACGGTTGGGTGCGGCCATCTCCCAATAAGACAAAGGGTGTCTTTGTTAGTCCATTCCTTTGGGTCTGCCCTGGGATTCTCTTGGACTATTAAGGATGATTTACAGATGGGTTGGCGAAGGATATTGAATAGCTCTGGATTGATTGGAACATCCAGGAAGGGACCAAGAAGGCCAGTACCTTCATTTGGGTCTACAGAAAGGGTGCAGACTGCCTCTGGGTTCTGTCGTTTGGCAACAACCTTGAGGTGTCTCGAGAATTTCTTGTTGTCATGAGTTTCATGAGGGATGGAGACGTCTTTACGTGGAGGCATTTTCTTGGATCGGAAAAGATGGACGACGACGAGAATGAAAGGTCTTGTCTTTTGATTGAGAAAGTTAGGAGTGCAGGATCAAGGCAAGTGAAAAGCTCTCGTTAGGGAATGAGATTTTGTTGATGTAGACTAGTGCTTTTATATTACGTCAGCCGAATGATGCAACTTTTTGGAAAAGTTGTGTAACGTGGCGCTTGGGTGTTATGTTACCGTTTGGTTTAACAGCGCGTCAGTCGGGTAATATTCAAGTCTTTTCGCTTGTTCAGGTAATTCAATTTCAAGACTTAAGGGGCAATGTTTGGGCCTGAAATAAATATTTCATATTGGGCATGAATGGTTAAAGTCTTGGTGAGCGGCCCAAGGATTGGCTGAAGTCTTGGCGAGCGGCCCGTGTATTATAAAGAGCATGGCGAGCAGCCAAGTGTAGGAAATAGAGTTCAGATAGAACTGTGATTCTTTAATTAGCTGATTCCATGCGGCTTGAATGTCTATCATACCTATTTTATCTCAGAAAGGTCTCTTTGATAGAAGAGTTGTGATAGTATTGAATATCTATAAGAATTAATAACCCGTATGCTGGTGTCGGAGTTACATTGGGATTCTAAGAGCAAGAACAGAAGAAGTTTAATGGAATTGAATGACTGCTGATGAGCGGGTATATAAGGAAGGTAAGAGCTTTGTGGAAGAGGTCCCCGATCAAATACATACATTTGCTATACGTAAGTACACCTAGACAGACATCTCGTCTTCGAGATTCTATCTTCTTTGCAACTAGCAGGTCAAAATGCTTGTCACCTATCGAGTGAGAGTATTGCGACTCCAAGGAAGCAAGTTGCTACTGGAAAGTTGAAGGGCTTGTCACCTATCGAGTGAGAGTTTGGATATTCTAAGGAAGCAAGTGTTCTCAACACATCGTCAGAGAGGTTGCTCTGTTTTGCACTGATAAGGGAGTGTGAAGCATCGATTTCGAAGGCTCTGCTAAAGACACATATCAAAAGTCCTAGGTTACAAGGCGAGAAGGACCTATTCAGACATGGTTGGTGCTGTCCTTGTCTAAATCGCTTTATTAAGAAGTCAGGCGGCTCTTATAGTCCATATTCCGTTGAAGAACGGTGGCACGCCAGCATACGAAGCACACGATACAGGATAAACCGGTACCTGCGGTTAAAACTATCCAGACCCATAAAAGAGACTGCTTCGCGGAAGGATCTCTCCACGAGAGATATTTTACGCTCGAACACGACTTTTGTTCATTGTCCACAAATATAACACTCGCTAATAATCCTAAGAATTGGATAGCCAAAACATGCACGACTTAACGTTTAGAAGCGAAAAAGGTTGGTTAGATCCAGAACCATGGTTTTTCGGGGCCAGATTGAGATGCCCATAGTGTTAAACGTCAGTCGAAGATGGGCGGCGACGCAGTAGCGCAGGCCGTCCAAGAAGAATGGGTACCTGAGAAACCGATCCGACAAAAACTGAAACCAAATGGATCGGTTTCTACTCGGTTGTTCATTAAAATTGTCGGAAACCGAACTGAACGGTATTCTCTCGGTTCGGTTTCGTTTCCCAAAAAAAAAGACAGCATTTAGAAATCGATACCAGCCCTAACTGTAACATCCTCGACATGCCACTCAGCAGAGGTAAACAAGAGGTATGGTTTCTCTCTCTATCTCTTTAGCCCATTCACTTCGATCATAGTAATTCGTTATACACCAAATTGCTTAAATAAGAGTAATTTATTACATCTCTGTTGGGTATTGTGAATTTTAAGGGAAAAATTGAAAATTTTGTAATCAATTGACATAAATTCTGGGTTATGAGTATTTGGGCTGCCTTTTGAACTTAGCATAACTGAGATTTGGGTTATTTTGTTTGGCTTGTAATCTTTTTAGGTGTTTGGTGTTTGATTCAGGTCAGTTTGAGTGTGTTTGCCTTTGTATTATCGGAGCTGCAAGTGTTTGGGAGGAGGAGGAGGAGGAGGGAAAGCGAGGTGGCTAGAGGAGAAGGTTTTCATGGTGTGCAATGAAGGTGTTTTGATCAATGAGATAAATCACATGGATTATGATAAGTTCAGTCAAACTTAAAATAAATTAATAACTCTAACCAATCCTGTCTTGTCACGTGTAATATAACAAAATTAGTCTTCGGGGTGCTTAGTCTTGGGTACATAGTAACATGATCCCAATTTTAATTGTATCTATTTTTGAAACGGTCTCATGAAGATCTACCTCATCTTCTTCATAGTTTCTCTCATTTTCTTATGCTCTTATGCTATTGTGCAAGACTTTTGTGTTGCAGATTATGCAACTCCGAAAGGCCCTGCAAGTTACTCTTGCAAAGACCTTGCAAAGGTTACATCAGTCGATTTCGTATACTCTGGTCTAGGAGCTCCGGTAACACCAAAGACCCTGAAAATGTGGAACTCACTCCTGCATTTGCCTCTGAGTTTGCTGGTTTGAATGGACTTGGCGTTTCAATGGCTCGTGTTGATTTGCTTTTTGGAGGACTCGTTCCGACATACACACACTGCGGAACTTCGGAGATAGTACATGTCGTGGAGGGAAAAATCACCACAGGGTTCATTGAAGGTGGATTCACCTGCGAGGAGAACAAAGTTTATGTAAAAACTCTAGAGGAAGGTGACATTATGGTTTTTCCTCGAGGTTTATATCACTTTATAGTAAACAAAGGTGATACTATTGTTGGTATGTGTACTTACACGACCCGATTATGTATGCTTAACCACTAAATTTAATAACACCTCCCGGATCAAACGTAAGACAACAACAAGGACAACAACTTCTCTGATGGGACCAACTCCATTGGGTCGGCCACGCGCCTGATACGACAACGTCAATATTGGGACCAGAAGGTGAACTCATCCCACATCGAAGGAGGAAGCAACATCACTCCCTCAACCACCTTTATAAGCAAGAAATTTATGACTAAGGAATGTAATCTGATTACTCAATCTCCTAACATTGTTATACCCGACACGTATCCTGACTTAAGCATCAAAGTGTTGAAGGCGGGTCAATCCCGTCAAGACCTCTAACGCTCGTTTATGTATTATTTCTAACAGCAGTTTAGTGGAGCAGCAATCAGATGGAAGCATCAACACCACTTAAACCCCACCTTTGCTTTTATTAGTAACTTGACGGAAACTAATAGAAACAATTAGCGTCGTCTATAGAAATCGTCCAAGGTGCAAACCACGTACAAACATCATACAAAAAGCCCGATAGCCAACCTCTGGCAGCAAAATATGGCATTCAAAACCGAAGGAGGATCCGATCAAGTGACCCCGACAAGTCAGAGGATCAAAAGAATCACCTCGGATACCGTTTTGAGTAGTATCCATGAGCTAAGGCTCACGAAAAGCTAGAAGAGAGGCTTGAAGCATTCATGCACCGTCAAGAAGCCCGATATGAAGAAGCGCGTCGCAACGAGCCGGGAAATACCCATGAGAATATTGTCAGAATCAATCCACTAGGAGTGCTTATCAACCACAACCTTGTAGGACTAGCTCCGTTACCAGAGACAATGGTCTAAATCAAAGAACCAAACCCAACAGAAATCAACACTGTTATGATACGTCGAATGGAGAAACTGGTGGCCGAAATATCGTCACTCAAAAAAGTCAAGGAAGTAGGGTAGAGTGGAATGTTCACCCTAAGAGTGATCCATTTTTCAGAAAACATTCTGGCAGCTAGAAGGGACCAACATGCGAAAACCGCCAAGATCACCTGGTTCAATGGAAAAGGGAACCCCCAAATTCATATCGATAAATATCAGCCAGCCACAACGGGAACTTATTACTACTACGCCAACATTTGCTTCCTCTTCCAAGAGACACTTGACCGGAGAGGCAAGAAATTGGTTTTACGGGATACCGGCAAGATCAATTTACTTATTCGTGGAGTTGACAGAGTATTTCCTCAAAAAATACCGCTTGCAAGGAAAATACAATACCGCAAACACACTCCTCAAGGTTAAGCAGGGAGAGACGGAGAGTCTATCGCACTTTATAGACCAATGGAGGGCATTGGCCAACACATGTCAGAATCTTGACAAAAGCATAGCGAAAACCGCACTGTTGGATAATCTGTTAGCAACACCGTTTGTCGAAAAACTCGTAAAGAATGACCACCTGGAGTATGACGACCTCCTTGACCTTGTCGTTCAGAAAGCCCAAATTGAGGGTGTGGTCTATGGATCCGCAGGACCACCTGTCATTACATCACCACCCCAAAAGGTCGTCACAAGAACACCACCATCTCTTTCAATCCCCACCCCACCCACCAAAGAAACACAAACCTGTTTCAACTCTCATAAACGGAGCAGCAATCACCACCATGAACAAAGAATCTATAAGCCATATCAACAAAGCACACCCCGTCATCTGGTTAACCCCCCACAAATCTAGCATCGACCACAAGCACCACAAAATAATCTAACTCACCACAGTGATAACCCCCGACATAATGTTTTCTCCATTACCAAGGCATCAAACGAAGAGATCCTATCAAACTACAAAAGTCAAATCCGACCGCCAAAGCAAAGATTACCAACCAACAGGATCATGAAGAATGACAGAGGTGTATGGTGCAAGTATCACAATTCCAATACTCACAACACCAATGACTGCGAGATATTTGGCAAAGAAATCCAGGAAGTTGTACGATGCCGACAAGATCCAAACAAAAAAGAAGGTGGAACCATGCCGAGCCGTTAACATGGTAACAAGAGGAATTGTCAATGCCATTTTCAGGGGTAAAAGAAAAGACAGTTTGCCGGAAAATTAAAGGAAGCCTGCCACAAGAGACAATCGTGGTACATTGCAGCAAGCCCATCCAGGCAAGAAAGAAGGAATGGCCTTCGATCACATTCTCTGTGACGAATAGGGGGTACACCAAGGTAGTACATTGCCATTTGTCATTGATGGGGTAGTAGACCGGTACAACACGAGGCGAATACTGATCAATGGCCTTCGATCACATTCTCTGTGACGAATAGGGGGTACACCAAGGTAGTACATTGCCATTTGTCATTGATGAGGTAGTAGACCGGTACAACACGAGGCGAATACTGATCGACAATGAGGCTTCCTTCAACATCATATACAGACGGGCTTACGAGTTGAAGAGACCCGCCACTAGAATGACACAGGACCATGAGAGCATCATGAGTTTCTCAGGAAAAACAACTTATCCTCTTAGCATCATGAGCATCATGAGTTTCTTGAATAAGATTGTATTGTTACATAGTTATGACATTCAGATTCAAGAATGTCGGGTCCACATACCAAAGGCTGATGAACATCATCTTTGACGGCTTAATGGGTAAGATCGTTGAAGTCTATGTGCATGACATCCTCGTCAAAAGTGTGAAAGTTGTTGATCATGTTAAGAACCTCAAAATCGTGCTAGACCTCCTGATAAAAAATGGCACGAGACTCAACCCCGCCAAGTACACTTTCGGCGTCACTGCCAACAAATTTCTGGGCTACATCATCAGTCAGTAAGGTATCAAAGCCTCACCCGCGAAGGTAAAAGCAATTATCGATATGAAACTACCCACCACTAAAGCCAAACTTCAGAGCCTAACGGAGAAGCTAGCATCTTTGAACCGCGTAATTTTTCGTTATACTGATATATTACACCATTTTTCAAACCCCTCAGAACAACCAAAAAATGGGCTGTCAATTGGACACCTGATTGCGAGGTAGCCTTTTCCAACATCAAAAACTATATATCTTCAATCCTTCTCCCATCCAGACCTTTAAACGGAGAGACTTTATATATATATCTAGCTATTTTTCTAATGGTGGTAAGCTCTGCCCTCGTCAGGAGGGAAAAAGAGTCAAAACTACATGTTTTCTTTTCAAGAACAAACATGATGGACCCCGAGACCCGCTACCCGATAATCAAAAAAATGGCATTAGCACTTGTCAATGCCGCCAGGCGACTTAGGCTATATTTCCAGGCCCATAGCATCCACGTTATAACCAATGTTCTGCTATGCCAAGTGTTACAATCGCTTGATCACAGTAGTCGGCTTGCTAAGTGGGCTATCGAGTTGAGTGAATATGATGTCCATTATGAGCCTTGCACTACGTTAAAAGGTCAAGCGGTAGCTGACTTCATCGCAGAATACACAGAAGTCGAGGACCCGCTAGCAACAACTCAAGCACAACCTGTCACTAACCCCTTGGAGCCTGCACCCGAGGACAAACCTCAATTGCTTGTGAGCCTGTACGTTGACGAGTCATGCACAAATAAGACAAGCGGAGCAAGGGTCATCTTGAAGGGGCCAGAGGGAGTACATACAAAATACAACCTTAAGTTTGAATTCAAAACTTCCAACAACGAGGCCAAATATGAAGCCTTGATTATCGAACTCTAACTCGACAACAACTCTGAAGCACCTGACATTAATATCTTCAACGATTTCCAACTAGTTATCAACCAGATCCAATGAACCTTCAAGGCTAAGGGCGACATGATGTTGGCTAATGTTAGATATATCAACACCTTGTTGAGTAAGTTCAAATTTTGCAATGTCACTCATATCCCCATAGAGAAACACCAAAGCTGATGCACTAGCTCGCCTTGCTACCGCCCCAATTCACACATGGCCAGGGCAAACCGTAGTTGAAACACTCAAGAAGCCAAGCATATCCAAAACTTTCATGGAAGTGCTCGTGATGAAAACTCCCGTTGCCAACTGGATAGAGCCCATCATCAAGTACAAAACTAAAGGCGAACTCCCAATTGACAAAGCTGAAGCCAGAAATATCATAGCCAAAATAGCCAACTTCAGTATCTAGCACAACAACCTCTACCGCCAAGGGAAGACATGGGCCAATCTCATGTGCGTTACGCCAGAGCAAAGGGATGTCATTTTGAGGAAAATTCACTCTGGTGTATGTGGACATCATGAGGGCGCCAAGTCCATTGTGCACAAGATGTTACGTAGTGGATTTTGGTGGCCTACAATACATGCTAACACAACTTATATTGTTAGGATGTGTCACTAATGATAGCTCTACATACACAAGAACTGTACGCTGGTAGTACCACTCTCAATCCTCCTGTCGCCCATCCCATTCGCACAATGAGGATTGGACCTTATTGGCAAGCTCCCAAAATCCAAGGGTCACTTCCGTTACCTTATCGTAATAATCGATTACTGCACCAAATTCATTGAGGCGGAGCCAATGGTCAAGATCACTACAAAGAAAGTGAAGAAGTTTCTACGGTGATTCCTATACTGGCATAAAGGTACACCCCTAAACATCATAACAGATAACAGACCTCAGTTCAACAACGATGAGATGAAGGAATTTTGCAGCAAACATGGTATGAACTTACCGTTTGCGTCACCAACACACCCTCAGACTAACAGACAAGTCGAAGCGGCTAACAAAATCATCAATGAGGGAATCAAAAAGAAGATCGAGAATATCAAGGAAGGAACCACATGGTATGGCCGCTGGCCCGATCTTATACCAAAAATTATCTGGTCAATCAGAACCACTGCCATGGCAGCCACATGTGAAACCCCATTCAGCCTGACGTTTTCGATGGAAACTATCTTCCCCTTAGAACTCACTCATCAGAACCCCAAAATTGAAAGCTATGACCGAGACACTAACGGAGAGGGACTCCGATTAGACAATGACTTGCTTGAAGAAAGAAGAGATAGGGCACACCTATGCAACACCACCAACAAGCAATGTGTGGCCCGACTTTACAATCAACGTGTCAGAGCACGACCATTACAACTAGGGGACTAGGTCATTAAGGCAAACTAATTGAAAGTCAAAAGCCTCATACCGTCATGGGATGGCCCTTACATCATTGATGACGTCGTTAACCCCAATACGTTTTACCTCAAAAACATTGAGGGACGAAGACTCCGTCACCCATGGAACTCACAACATTTACGCAAATATTTTCATTAATCTATTTATATTCGTCAGCATGTAGTCCCGTTAATAGATTTTAATCCAAGTCACTCTGTCTGACTGGGGGACTTGGGATAAATCGGTAGCTTAACAACCCATTAACTACTTTTATAAGGATATGTTTCATGATTTTGGCTTAATGAGAATGAGAAGTTATTAAGATATTATCTACCAAACCAACACGACAGAGCAATTAAACAAAGTCAGGCAACGAAGATAGTATATATAACTTCCCAAAAGGGCTTCTCGTTAAGCAAATCATGCCAAACGGAAGTTAAGTGCTTGCCAAGCACCTTAACGGCAAAAAAAAATAGTAATATTGTATCTTCATTCTCACTACGAGAACGCAAAAGGCACACAGGAAATTTTTTCAAAAGAAAGATAGAACTAAAAACTAAAAGTAAAAAAAAAAAATAACATCATCCCATCAATCAAGCTTTATCTCCCATCACATTCGATTTAGGTACCACCTCATCTTCACCCAACTGCTTTTGCACTGCCGCATTATCGGCACTAATAGCCTGACGGAGATCCTCCTCCCTAATGCTAACCTAAGCCGCCATATGAGCCTTGTATTTCTCAACCTTGAGGAAGGGGGTCAGCCGGGCGAATATGGATTCACACTGGGAAGCTCCCTCTTCATCCGCTAGCTCTTCAAACTCTTCCGAGTTGTTGAAAGCCTGGACAACGTCATCTCTCACCTTCTCAAACTTGGTAGATGCTATGAACTCTGCCACGGCCTCATCCCAGATCTGTTCAGGGAGTTCATTCATCAAGACCCTAGCCTCTGCCTCGTGTAACTTACCCTCCATCTCACCCACCTGCTTCTCAAAAACTTATTTGAAACAGATGAGGTCTTCGTAGTCAGACTTTGCTGGGAGTCCTTAGCCTCCACCTCATTTATCAGCTCAGCCACTTCACGCGTCATCTTATTGATCCAGTTGACCTTCTTCTGTGTCAGTTCATTAGCCCTCGTCAGACTAGCTTTAAGCTTATTCAATTCTACCACGAGTCTTACCTTATCGACCTTTACCTCTGCTAGCTCAGTTGTCTGCACAAGGGACCCCTCCAAATTTTTCAGAAGGAAGAGCTCATGCTGCAAATGGGTACAAGTGTCGAAGGCACTATCCAAGATATCGCTCGAGAGTGACCCAGCTGACACCAGACTTCCAAGGACTCCACTCTAGAATCCATTGACTTCTGGATCTTCGCCAAAAAATTAGACGACATGTGAGTACGCCTTGCTAGGGCCATGCTGATAGGCTGGGTGACGTTGGTCAATAAAATATGGGCGGTCGGGATCACGTAAGTCCACATATTCTTAGGAGAGGGAGGCCTGGTAAGGTGAGATACTCAATTACCACCACTAGAATTCGGTAAAAAAGACATCGACTTGTTGGGGGTGTTTGACTTCGACCACAAGCGAGAAGAGGTGCGCGACCCCGTCATCCTCTCTCAGTGGTCCCGCCTCTCCACGCTCCTCTGAGTCTGCTCAGTCTTTCGCTGAAGATGCTCTTGACGCTCAACGTCCGTCTGGCGCTTCTGCTGCTCAATCACTTTATCCTTACCACCCTTGGTAGTGGACTGGTGAACCAACTGCTCCTCCTCCTCCGGTATGGTCTCAATGACGTTCAGAGGCTGGCGGGCTATCACTGTAGCGGCTGGCTGGTGGGTAGACTTTCCTTTTGCTTTCCCTTTCTCCTTATTGAAAGGAGGCATTGACTGGGTAAATTGGTCTAGGTTGGGCGACGTGACACTCGATTGCGGCTTATCTGTCACAACCAAGGACCCATCAGGCCCCAGGGCCACTTCCGTACCTGGGTAGCAACCCCCAGCAGCAGGTGCATCCATTTTTCTGCCAACTGCATCTTCTTGTCGGTCTTCGACTTCGACATCTTGGCTTCATAAACCACAAGTATATGCGACATGTAAGCGACAATAAATGTAAAGGCACCATGACAATAACCAGTTCGGAATGAGTCAGCAAGTTTATAAGCGAGTTTACTACGCTTTATTAACTCCTAATTATTGGAGGCCCAAAAATCACGTGCTTCTGGCTGTGATTCAAAAATATATCGGATACACTTAATTCATTGTTCTTCGAAGGGCGTTAAGTGGAATTCTCAGCGGTCTGTAAAAAACAAAAACAAAGAAGGTAGATAATATCAATACCATAGGCATTCAAAGCACAACACGCAAATGCATGACAAGCAAGAAAAAACGTGCAAATAATAACCTAGCGACTGAAACCACTGGGGGACTTACTTAACGGTACTTTGTTATGTAGGCATCATATGATTCCAATCAGGAATCCTCTGATAGGTGTCATAATATTCCCAATCACCACCAACAAGGCACTGGTAGTGGCGCCAACTTGTGGAAGACATAGGGGGATCCGTCAACCACCACTAGATACTTGGCTCAAATGACATGGTACCATGATGTGTTACACATGTTAAATATCTCAACCAAAAGAAAAATAATATCTCCACTCGTGTCGGATATTGCAACCCAGTAAGATTCCAGATATTATACAAAGTGACTAACAATCGGGTCATCGTGGGACCACACTAACCCAACGTCACGTTCAAAAGTGTAAGGATGTATTGGAAAAGGGGATAAAGTAGCAGCCTAATTTTAGACTTGAAATGAAATTCGCTGATGCATACATACTGTGGCCGAGGTTTTGAAAACAAATCGCTCGGTCATAGGGCCCTTATGATAATGGATCAGGAACACGGTAATCCAAGTGCCACCTTTCAATCTCCATGACAGAAGAAGAATCCACTGACCCCTACACAGGATCCCTATCATCGAAACACCAAAAGACAGGTCCACTAGAGCTAAATGTAGGAAAACCACTCTCTGGCGTGTTGGCCTCATCACACCCAGAACCTGAAGCTGCACCCTTCCCATTGCCACCATTGGAAGGATTGGCAAGGTCCTGCTTCGTTTGGCAAGACTAGAAACCACTAGTAGAGCGTCCCGATGGACAGGCTAAATAATCCTCTGTCGCTTAGTGATCCATATTAGCAAATGTTAACCTACGATAAGCACCGCCAACGTTAACATTGAAGCTGCACCCTTCCCCTAAACACTTATGGGGGACACACTCAACACACTGCTTGACGAGGAGTCAGACGAGCTATGGGTTGAGTAAACACTAAAGGATCATAAGCCAAAAAATTGAACACGTTGACGGGACTCGTCACTCGATATCGATATGGGGTCCATAATCCTAAAAATGAAGGTAGACGAAAAAGGTAAGCTAACGGGCTCTCAACAAAAAGTCAGACACTTCCTAAGTCAAAACTCAAACAAGATCTATATGCCAAAGTCAACGAGACCCATGGCCCAAACGCCAGGCCCACAAACACGTAACCAATACAAAACATTAAGAAAATCATATCAAAACACCACCTTACTCAAGAAGATGAGGTTGTTCTTCGTGTTCTTAGTACCCGAACCCAGAAACACAACACTCACCGCCTAGATTAAGCCAGAAATCAAAGTACAAATTCCTAGCACAATCTACAAGCCACATCTATCCATTTTTAAGCAAAACTACAACATGCAAAACCACCAACATCTCAAGTAGAATATCATCAGAAAACCACAGTCAACCATCAAGTCAAGAACATAGAAGAAAATTCACGCAAATACGATCAAAGCAACAAATTCAAATTTACTACATAACCAATATTTTCAGAAGTATTCAATGAGAAAAAATTGATCATACCTTGAGAAGCAAACAAGATCCATAGGAGGTGTTGCTCTAAAAATCTTCTCGGAATATTCTGATAGAGTCAGAGTAGCGTTTTAGCGTTTGAGAAAGTAAAGTAAGAAAGGAAAGGGTGAAGAAGCCCTTATATAGCGCCTCAGTTTAACGCTAGCAACAACGACGACCGTCCAAATTCAGTGCCTTAGATCGTTGGTTGCAAACACCTGTCCCACACGCCCCACGCGCTCCTGCCCAAATAACTTACCCAGGTCACTTCGAATTCTGAGAGACACGTGTCGATTATATAGAAAGTAACCATTGCACACGTCTCAACACCTGTCAGGCATGCAAAATAACTCTTGTCGCACCCTATCGGGATGGAATACGAAAAGACTTGGCGGTATGTCAATTCGCACGCTATCGTGGCCAAGCAGCAAGATCGCTTGTCACTACTAGATGGCTCGAGATGGCAAGTATGTCTCATAACGCATCTGATAGGCAAATAGAAGAGAACCAGACTGTTTGCACTATTGTGGCCAAGCAGCCAAATCGCTTGTCACCACTAGATGACTCGAGACGGCAAGTATGTCTCGGAGCGCATCTGATAGGTAAACAGGAGAGAACCAGACTGTTTGCGCTATCGTGGCTAAGCAGCCAGATCGTTTGTCGCCACTAGATGACTCGAGACGACAAGTATGTCTCGGAGCGCATCCGATAGGTAAATAGGAGAGAACCAGACTGTTTGCGCTATCATTGCGAAGCAGCCAGATCGCTGGTCGCCACTAGATGACTCGAGATGACAAGTATGTCTCAGAGTGCATCCGATAGGCAAACAGGAGAGAACCAGACTATTTGCGTTATCGTGGATAAGCAGCCATATTGCTTGTCGCCATTAGATGGCTCGAGATGGGAAGTATGTCTCGGAATGCATCCGATAGGCAAACAGGAGAGAACCAGGCTGTTTGAGCTATCGTGGCCAAGCAGCCAAATTTCTTATTGCCACTAGATGGCTTGAGACGACAAGTATGTCTCGGAGCACATCCGATAGGCAAAAAGCAGAGAACCAGACTGTTTGCGCTATCATGGCCAAGAAACTAGATCACTTATCGCCACTAGATGGCTCGAGACGGCAAATATTTCTCAGAGTTCATCTGATAGAAAAACATGAGAGAACCAGACTGTTTGTGCTATCGTGGCCAAGCAGCCAAATCGCACTATTAGAAACCACGCATCATTTTACTATGCACTAACGGCTAAGACACTTACAAGTCAGTCTAGTATACGCAGGTTAGATCCTCCCTTAATTGGAGACTTAGGGGACTATGGGGGGTTCAGCGCATCAGCCACCCTGACGTGGCTAAGCACATGCAAACGGACAAAGACTTCTTTCATCTCCCCAATCAAGGCCTGATCTGCCTGATTTAGGGACTTGGGGACTTATTGGTATGTGTACTGACACAACCCAATTACGTATGCTTAGTTACCAAACATAATTACACCACCCGTATCAAACGCAAGATCACAACAAGGACAACAACTTCTCTGACGGGACCAAATCCATTGGGTCGACCACACGTCTGATACGACAACGTCAATATCGAGACCAGAAGGTGAACTCACCCCACATCGAAGGAGGAAGTAACATCACTCCCTCAACCACCTTTATAAGCAAGATCTTTATGACTAAGGGAGGGAATCTGATTACTCAATCTCCTAACATTGTTATACCTGATACATATCCTGACTTAGGTATTAGAGTGTTGAAGGAGGGTCAATCCGGTCAAGACCTCAAACGCCCGTTTGTGTATTATTTCTAACAACAACTTAGCGGAGCGACAATCATACGGAAGCATCAACACCACTCAAGTCCTACTCTTGCTTCTATTCTATCAATAACCTGACGAAAACTAGTAGAAACAACTACAACCATTGTGTATTCTAGTTTCAGCATATGACCCTGGTATGCATATTCTAGAGAATGCACTGTTTGGAAATCATTTACCTACTGAGTTGGTAGCGAATACTACTTTCCTGGACATTGATCAGATTAAGAAGCTCAAGCATCTTCTTGGTGGTACTAATTGATACATCATTTGTATAATGGATGATAATGAATAATGGATATCTGATTAATTTTGTTTATGTTTATATAGCTGCAACCGACCTGCAAATTAAATGAAAAGCAGATCGAGAATGTCTCATTCTGCTTTTATTTTTCAGCTACATTACCTGTGCTCTTACTTCTTAGTTTATAGGCTTCGTTTGGTTCACGGATATGAGATCAAATGAAAGGTAAAATCATGGGAGGAGCCCGAATTAGTTGCATTCCAAATTAGTTAACGGTGTGTCATCTAATAAAATTATAAGTTATGCCGAGTATGCAAGTCTGTCGGGAAGTTTACTTGGTTAATATTTGATAATAATATGCGGATCATGTCAATCGCACTGGAATCAGCGTGTGAGTGTTCATTGTACATTTGTACTATCGCTAGCATGGTGGGACTTGAAATTTTGAGACCCGAGACGAATTCAAAAAATGGTGGCTCAAAATTCAATTTCAAACTAGAAAGAAAAAAAAATTCAGCAGTACTATATTATATCTCATAACTATCTAATAATAACACATCTAATTTGTTAATTACAACCCAATTTCACCCCCACGACTTTGACTATTCCATCTTCCTTACATCTTCCTTATGGTAAAGAATAAGCTGGAAAATAATTCGAATCATGCAATCCATCATCCAAAACAAAACTTAACCTAATTCATGCAATAAAAACTACAATCTATAGTTTATAAGGGTAAACCATAAATTTTTACCCCGAACATCTCACTCACAGACTTGATTTAGGAGCTATATGACATCAAATTTGGTGGAATTACAACAATAAATCTCATTCAAAACTAGTGGATACATACAAACAAAAAGTTAATAAAAATGGTGCATCTATTCACACCTCCAAAAACGTTATTTACACCTCTTTCCAAATATTTACCTCTAATCTTATGGTTTTACCCATCATTTTTTTCCTTCACCACCCTAATATACACTTTCAATTTTTTTTATTTTTTAAATATAAAATCTAAAACTTCAACCATTGAAGCACATAACTATGAAATATTGTTTAGAATCTTGTAGCCGAGATCCATAGTTATGAACACTGGCGGATCTAGAAACATTTCTTATGTTGAAAAATATTAAACATAGGCGAGCTTATAACATTACCATTTAAACAGCAAATACAAAGATCTAGAGATGTGAAAATATATGTTCATTACTCAATAGGCTATCAAATAAGCCTAAACCTGATATTCGACGACCAAAGGATTTTTTTTTTTTAAAATTATTCGATTGAGCAGGCACAATAAAGGGGGAGATGAGGTATTGTTAGCACTTAGCACTATAATTACAAGGTTTTAAAGCCTGTACAACAAACTGAAAGTAGAGATGTCATAAAATAATAAATAAATAAAAGAGGACGTTTTGATGCTTTGATTAAGTAAAGGCAGTCGAGCTCGTGAACATTACAAATAATTTACCTTATCTACCGAACGACGACGTACAGGTTAACTTTTTCTAGCATAATGACGTCGTCTGTTATGAATAAGTACTATTCATTTTCTTCCTCGGTTAATTTCTATAAAATTTAAGCTAAACTCCAAATTCACCATAATGTAGATCCGCCACTGGTTAAGAACATATAACAACATTGAGGTAAATAAAAATAAGTGGATAATGATTAACAACCATAAACTTAAGATCGATTCGATCACCCCACTTAGAAAATTAAGGAAAAAAAATTACCACAAAGTATATCGATTCCAACTAATTAACTCTAATTTCCAAAATACTTCACCCACATTCTAGGTTTTAGTCATCAAACCCAACTTGAAATTTTGAAGAAAAATTATATATGAATTGAAGATGATAAATGAACACTAAGAACACGTAATTTACGAACCCCCAAAACAATATATATATAAAGAGAGTATTTTATTTTCTGCAAAACATATGAACAATTCTAGCTATATGAACAATTGTAAAGAGATTTTTTTGATTTAGGATTAAAAATAGAATTATAAAAGTTCAAAAGTCTTTGAATGTGTGAATAGACGCACCCAATAAAAAATGAGATGTAAAATTTTACAGAAAACGTAGTCTGAACGGAGAAGAAGATGAAGCATCCATTGGGAAATCTATTGAGTGACTTAAAACTTGTAACATATGCGAGTAAAGATGAAAACAAACAAAAATTAATACACAAACAAACTAGTTTTGAAGCTTGATAATATATAGTTGAAAGGAAGAAGAATAAGATCTGGGGAAAAAAAGGCTGAAGGATGAACTCGATAGAGAGCAAATGAAGAACAAGCAATCTTGACTTTCCAAATACGAGTCATCGACTGACTTTAAGTCCAGTAATCTAAGAAGAGATTTTAATATAAAAAATAAAATAAAAATTGACCCGTGAAGTTTTGGGCCCGACGCTATAGCCTCAGGGACTTCTATTTAGGTTCACTCCTGATCACTAGTATCAAAATAATATCTTATAAGCTTAAACTATGTATCTTTTGCAAAACATTTTTAGGCAGATCAATACTAATTAAATTATGAGACAGATTTTACAGTTTAAATTAAATTTTAAGTTGTTTGAGGTATTTGGTAAATTAAACCAGCTGTAACTTATTCCAAAATTTACAAACAAAAGCTATAAGCTACATCAGCTTATAGAAGTTGGCAATATGTAACTTTCATAAGCTATAAGCCACATCTAATTATTCTTACAATACAATTCTCCCAAATCGACTTAATTAAGTACTAACTCCCCTACAATATCTTATTGATGCCTCTACCACCCTCATTCCAGAAAGAAAGGGGACTATTACGTACATTACATCTGATAGCTACCCGATTACCGACGCTACCATACATCATAGTATGTGCTATTCACTGAAGAAGTGAAGTGACATCGACGTATGATCTATTTGGAAGCGTAAGTAGCTATATATATTCGAGGAACGTACATATAACTTATATAAGTATAATTAAGTTTGTGAACGGCAAACCACACCACAAGTGTTGGCCAAATTATGTTGCAATGTACAGTTAGAGTATTTCACATGTGCCGATAGATTTGTCATGTGCCTATAAGAAGCATTTGGATTGTGGAGAGAGGAGGAAAGAGCGAGTCAAAAGTATTCTTAATGAATAACTCATGTACTTGAAATTGAAATCTGTTTTTTGGTCATAAAAACACTTTGATAGATTTTCTATAATAATACCTTTCAATTTTCTGAATTACACCATAACTGTTTTTATCTTTGAATTGCACCATAACGTTCAAATTACTACAAAAGAACAAATTATTACAAAAGCATCTCTTCCAGATCTGGGAGTGATTTACTGAATAAGCAATTTGCTTTAAAGATAATGCACCAAGCTAGAACTTCACAGATTCTTTGACAATTCTAATTAAATACCCAGAACACCTTTAAAACACCAAAGAAATCTAAAACACAATATACATAACCCCTCGAAGAAGGTTATAATCACCAGCTAGCTAGCTACATACATATCATGATGATTTCCTCTATCTACTTCATATTTTCTCTCATTTTGTTCTCGTCCAATGCTGTTGTGCAAGACTTTTGTGTTGCAGACAACTCAATTCCTTAAAGTCCTACAGGGTACGCTTGTAAAAACCCTACTAATGTCACTGTAGATGATTTCGTCTACTCCGATCTACGAGAACCAGGCCAAATGCTAGACAAATACAACGTCGGGCTCAAAACTGCATTCTTTGCTCAATTTCTTGGTCTCAATGGCCTCACCATATCAATGGTTTTTGGGGACTTTGAGGTTGGAGGATTTCTTCCCATACATGCACACACCGATGCTTCCAATATTTGGCAAAAACCACACACAAGTTTGCCACTATTAATGGAATGGTGGAGCCAACTTCTACTGCCACCAATATACACATTTTTGCCATTAATATACTCATTTTTGTCACCAAAAATGTGAACAATGTTTGCTTGCTACCCCCTATTGGCCACAAACAACCCAATTTAGGTTACATTGGTTCACAATGCTAAATAGTCACTAATGTTGCTTGCCACCTCCAATTGGCCACCTTTGAGTGTGTGGTTATTATCCTATATTGTAGTAGTGGAAATAGTGCATGTTGTGAAAGGCAAAATGTTAGCTGGGATGATCACCTTGGCTAGTGGCGTAGCTACTATAGGATGAGAGGTGTCAAATGACACTCCTCAAGTTTTGAGTTACTATTAATTAAAGACATATTTTTATTTAATTATCAAGAATTAAAACAATAACACTCATCTTGACACTGCTGAATATTTAAAAAGAAAAGAGAACCTTAATTTGTCTTAACTATTTTGTCTTAACCAATCAAATAAATTCCTAAATTCTATTATTATTTTACTTTAATTTAAATTAATTATTTAATAAAGTTTCAACTTTACAACATTTACTATTTGATTTATAGTTATATATCATTTCGTTTAGTAAGTAAATTCAAAAATAAGATAGATTTCTATACGATGTTTGGATTATAAATTCACAATTATTATCCTCGGGAATAGTTTTGTTGAAAATAGGAGTAGGCGTGTCATACGTCTTTTATATATATTTAAAAAATGACGAAAATTCTGACTATGCCGCTTAACTCGGATAACAATGTTTATATGAAGAATCTGAATGAGGGTGACATGGTTGTTGTTCTTAAAGGACTGCTTCACTTCGAAGCGAATGGAGGTGATACTCCGGCCGTGGTATATGCTAGCTTCAGTAGTGATAACCCAGGTTAAAGGTCCTAAAGGGGGGGTGAATAGGGCTTTTACAACTTTTTCGCTTAAACTGTACTCGGGGATAGCATAATTATAACCTATCCCAAATTACAGGATACGAGTATTGAACTGTAGAAGCAGTAAGTAAAAAATAACGCAAGGATGTTTTTGTTAACGCAGAAACCCTACAACCAGGGTTAAAACTGCGTGTCCCTAACTCTTGAGGGACAAACCTTTCCACTATCAAGTAACACACATAATTACAAGACTCTTGTACTCTGGGTATACATAGCCCGTATGCTATCCTAACTAGTCTGACTACCAGTTCTAAACAGAGCTACACTACTTGACTCATGTGTTTACACCTTAGAAAGTATCTTGAAGCATCAACTCAGATCTTACCTATTTGTAAGTTAAATCTTCTTGATCTACTTCTTCGGGTTGAGCATCTCCATACCTATTTCAATGGAATGCACTCATGCAATGATGCATATGCGTTTTGAAAACAGTTTTTATGATTGAGAATCTATGACTTACATGCATAGAAAATAGCAAGTAAAGACACAGAAAGGGAAGAGAAGAGAAGAGAAGAGAGAAAACTACACAACTTTGTGCTCTCAAAGAATCACTCAAAAATAATATCACTCAACCTAAGAGTCAAAACTGCCTTGGAATCCTTTTTATAGACAGAACAGCCTAGTTGCTTATGACAGCAAAGAGAACGTGCTGGACAACCCAGAAACCAGCCTATAGCAGACCTACCCAATAGTTATCAGTTTAAAAGACAAAAGCATGCTTAAGGGACAACACACAAAGTCAACTCTAGGGTTTCTATTTTAGGCAAAGTGTGTTAAGGAGGCAAAAGCTATTCATACCAGAAATGGCTAAACAGTTTTAGCAAGTAAGCACGTTATGTTCAAAGACAGATTTTGGAGAAGGCAAAAGTAATCTCAGCTGTAAAGCAAAACAGATTTCCCAAGAAATCACATGTGAACCAAAAAGCAACTTTCTCCAAAAGTTCTTCCATAATTCAAAACAGCTTTTCCAAGGTCAACTTTCATGCAAACTAAGCACATAAAATATGGAAATAGAGGCAATCCTAGCTGCTAAATATCACACATGAAAACGTTCCAGAATAACAGGGATGCATTCTTAGAGTGCTATCCTAAATGAAAACATGTTTATGCAATATGAATGATCAACCTGTTTTCCATTGAGATAGATAGGCAATGTCAAGATCTTCATTGATGATCCTTCAACTATTGTGCTTTGTCCAATTGCAAGGGATAGCCAACATATATATGCCTTCAATCTCCCCCTTTGGCATTCCTTGACAAAACACAATCCTTCAAAGAGTGCCTGCATCAAAAGATTTAACAAAAAACCAACATATGCAGCAAAGAGTATCCATAGCACAGAAAACAACTAAGTCAGTACTCCCCCCAACTAGTTTACCATGATAGGAACATAACTACCTATCCTAATTAGTTCTCCCCCTTTTTGTCTAGGAAAGACAAAGGGTTAAACTACCAATAGAAAAACCACAGTTATAGTAACATTGTTTGATCACAGATCACAAAACCAAAAAGATGTTCAGAGAGAGAAGAAACCGAAACATAGGAGTATAAACTAAAAGGAGTGCAAAGAGTAGAGAGGAAGAAGCTTCTAAACAGCATAACCAGACGCATCACCCACGGCATCGTCGTCCGCAACACCGATCTCCCCAAGGTGGATTGTGGCACCTGAGTCCAAGGGAGAAGAACCGGCATTGCTATCCTCAGGTGTAGAGAAGACAATAGGCTCCTGAGCAGGGATTGAGTCGGCCTAACTGGAGACGAGGATGGATATCTCAGACTTGAATTTCTCGAACTGCTCCACCGTGTGCTTCTTGAGTTCCTTCACAGCTGAGGTCACCATCGACTGCACGGCTGCCTTCAAGAACTGTTGATCCATTGGCTCAACATACTCATTTGACTGATGTGCAGATTTGTTGATTGTGAGAGCATCAACAGGACTGAGTTCTGGACTGAGCACGTCACCTTCCCAAAGAGGTACCCCAGCATCACCGCAAAGCTTGGTGATGAGGCAAGGAAACACCAAGGCCTTGCCGAAGGAGCTGCGATGGCTCACACCAGCGGTCCTGATAGCTTGGAACATGAAGTATTCAGCTGGGATTGTTGGTCGAAGAGGGTCGTGACTGAGGTATGCCATTAATACTGCTTGCTTATGAGGGATCTTACTGGTTTGAGACGTAGGGTGAAACAGGTTCCGAACCAAGAAGCCCAAAGCCTTGAACCATTCGGTCATGTACCGACTGGTGAGAAATGTGCCAAGGACTAGTTCCAGGGGAGGATAGGAGTATAGACAAGGAGCTAAATCTTGGATTGAGAGTGAGGTTGAGTACTCAAATGTAGCTTTGTAAGACACCATCAGCAAACAGCGGGAGAGACAGAGCATGACGTATTCCAGACGGATAGAAGTTTACTTCGATACCACGTACATAGACACATACTTTTTGCTTAGAGCGCATACGAACTTCAGCAGAGACGGTCTCAGGGAAGTTAGCATAAAACTCTTGTACTAAGGTACGATTGTACCTAGGCAGGGAGCTCAACGCAGTCACCCATCCCAGATGGGAGACCAGAGAGTGCAAAGCAGGATGCAGTGAGGAGAAATCGATAGGTCGTTCCGCAACAATGGGACGATTCACAGTTATGTAACCAAAAAGACTATAAGCATCAGAGGAGACAAAATGAGACCTTGGAGGGAGCGAAGGAGAGTCACCCAGACGAGGCTTCGAATGAGCTTTGGATTTTGGCTTGGTTGTCACAGACTTGCCCTTGGAGGCGAGAGGAGTGGATGCAGCCATTGTCCTAACTTTGAAACGGGTGACCCGTTTACCCGTGGGTTCAGAAGAGGAAGCCAGAGAAGATCTAGGGGAGCAGATGGTGGTTTTGGCAGTGCGCTTACGTTTCCCAAGAGAGATACTCGAGGAGAGATGGTGAGAGGCAGCAGCAACAGGGGACACCGATGGAGGAGGTGCAGCAACAAGGGATGCTGGTGGACGAGGAGGCAGATCTGGTTCCACGGTGGCCTGAGGCAGAGATGGTGGTGGAGGCGATACCATTGAAGTCGATGGCACTGACTTGGGCTCTTTCGTTTGCTTGTCGGAGCTTTTAGGAACTCGCCGGTGGCGTTGGTAGGTGGCGGTGACTGCTGGTGGTGCTGGAGGAGGCCGTTTACTAGCAATGGCTGGGCTTGGTGGAGTTTTTCGAGGAGGAGGAGGAGGAAGGAGAATCACTTCTTCAGGATGAACGGATCAATATTGTCTATGGGAGAGTTTGAAAGTTTGATGGTTTGAGAGGCGAAGTTACTCTTCTTGCTGTTTCTAATCTGGACCATTTAGTGAGGATAAATAGAAGAGAAACGGAAGTGAAATGGACCAAAGAGAGAGAGAGAGAGAAGGGCAGCGGAATCGAGACCACTTTCACTTAAAAAACCTAGAACCAAGAGTCTTCTTCACTTAGACACACAATCTCCACTTTCAAATTGATGTTCAGTCAAGTCAGCAATAAAGAGTAACAGTGTCCTATCCCTAGGAAAAACACACATGCAGCCTAGAAAGATACCTCAAAAGCAAATAAAAGACTACCATGCACGTATACCTCTAATATCCACTGGGATATTTGGAACACCCTGAATAATAGAAGGTACCGATGTACCCACTAGCACATTGACAACTCCCCCTCACGTGGTGCATAAAGAAAACACAAAAGGTTTGATTTCAGAAAATTTGTATGACCTGTCAGCATAAACCCTAGGATGGAAACAGTCAGCAAAATCTCAGACATCAGAAAAGTTTGAGCATGACTCACCAAAAATGTGACACCTATTTTTCATATATCTTGATGGCTCAAATTTTTCACATGAATGTATGACTATAAAGTAACATCAATGCTATGTTCTTAAAAAACAGTCCTCGGAACCATAAGAAGTGTGTGTGTGTGTGTGTGTGTGTGTGTGTGTGTGTGTGTGTGTGTGTGTGTGTGTGTGTGTGTGTGTGTGTGTGTGTGTGTGTGTGAAAATTTTAATCTAAAGGGGTACAAGTTTGGAGCATCAAATGAAATGAGGACATCAAGAGCAACCATGTGAATTTGTCACCACCTTTCGAGAGCTTTGGAATTTCAACATATCAAAGACTTTGTCCCAACTTGGCCTTTGGCTGTTGTCACTTAAGTTCAAGGCATTTTTTCCATCATTTTTAAATTCAGCCAAGAGCTCATCTGAGAAATACGTCCTCATAGATCCATGTAGCAGAGTAGTTATCATCATGCCCTGAGTGCAATGCTCGAAAGGATAATATGTGTAACAAGGACACTCGGTGGATAACTAGTTCGAACCCATCGAATGATAGATAACATCTCAGGGATCCTCACTGGTTCCGATTAAGGTGCACCCAGCAAAAAACTAGCCCATTCAATTACATTATTTATTTGACAATAATCACAAGATTTTCACATTTTAGTTCTTCAGTAACTGGTTCAACTCATCTCAGTTTTCTAGCTCAAAAAAAAGTACACCCCACAAGAGTAACTTTAGAGTGCAAAGATTCTATCTAATTCCAAGAATGATTTTAGACCACAAGAACTAACATCCTTAAAGGCATAGATGCATATACACAAGTGAAAAATGCAGCAAGTGTCTATCAAGAAACATGAAATAAGGACACAACACTTTAGGTCAAGTTCAGAAATATTTCCAGGGATGCATACACAGACTCGTATCCCAGTGTGAGCCAACATTTATTTTCAAAAAATTATTTCATAAAAGAAAGTGCTGAAAAGTAAATTTAGACCCGTGAAGGAGATATTTCAAGTGATGGTGCATACACCAATAGCCTTCCTAAGACTTTCAAATCTCAGATTGTCCAAAGGCTTAGTGAACAAATCAACAAATTGTTGTTCAGTTGGAATAAATGTCATTTCAAGCTGATTATCTTTAACCAAGTTTCGAATAAAGTGATATCTAATCTCTATATGCTTGGTCCTAGAGTGCAACACGGGATTCTTTGAAATATTGATTGCAGAGGTGTTGCCACAGAACAAGGATAGCATACCTTGCTCAAATTCGTAGTCGCTTAGCATATGCTTCATCCAAAAGAGTTGGGTACAACAGCTCCCTGCAGCAATGTACTCTGCTTGGGCAGTGGACAAGGATACACAATTCTGCTTATTGTTATGGAACGATACCAAATTGTTCAAAGAAGCTACCTCCTGAGGTGCTCTTCCTATCTGTGGCATCCCCAGCCCAATCCAAGTCCAAGTACCCTGCAATCTCAGTGTTAGTATCTGTTGTGTATAGAATTCCAAAGTTACACGTACCTGAGACGTATCGAATGATACGCTTGACAGCCTTCACATAGGATTCCTTGGGGTTGACTTGATACCGAGCACAAACACCCACACTAAAAGAGATATCGGGTCTGGTGGCTGTGAGGTCTAGGTTCCTAATCATGCTTCTATAGAGAGTTTGATCAGCATTGATGCCCTCTAAATCGGCACTGATTCTGCATGAGGTTCCCATTGGGTTTTGGATGGGAGAGGCTCCTTCCATCCCGAACTTCTTCACCAAATCCTTTGCGTACTTTTCCTATAAAATGAACAAACCATCTTTCCTTTGCTGAACTTGTAGTCCAAGGAAGACGCTCAGCTTACCACAAAGATTCATTTCAAATTCTTGCTTCATTAGAGTGACAAACTCCTCAACAAGTTTTTGAGAAGTGGAATCGAACACCACATCATCTATATAAACTTGAGCTATAATCGTATGATGGGAAACATTTTTAACAAACATGGTTATGTCAATAGAACCTCGCACATACCCATGATCAATTAAATGTGTAGACAATTTTTCATACCAAGCTCTAGGAGCTTGCTTTAAGCCATAAAGAGCTTTGTCTAATCTGTAAACATGATCGGGATAGTTAGAGCTCTGGAATCCCGGAGGTTGTTCCACATAAACTTCTTCTTTCAAAATTCCATTTAAGAAAGCACTTTTAACATCCATTTGAAAGAGATAAAATTTTAGAAAGCAAGCAATGGCCAAGAGAAGTCTAACGGATTCAAGCCTAGCTATGGGAACAAAAGTTTCATTAAAATCTAGACCTTCTATTTGGGAATATCCTTGCACAACCAACCTAGCCTTGTTTCTAGTAATGATTCCCTTTTCATCCGTCTTGTTTTTGAAAACCCATTTTGTTCCTATTACATTCTTATCCTTAGGTCTAGGAACCAAATGCCAAACTTTGCTTTTCTCAAATTGATTAAGTTCATCTTGCATAGCTACAATCCAATCTGAGTCTTTCAATGCATCTTTAATGTTCTTAGGTTCAACATTTGAGACAAAACCATAGCATGCAATTCAATTGATAACTAGCCTTTGCACTGTAAGAAATCTTTTGAAAGTAACAAGATTACTTACAAGCATGTTTGACATACTCCGAGTCTTCCTTGGTTCATCCACCGTGCCTATCACATCCGAGGGAGAGTGATCCTTTTGAACTTGGTTCTTCCCAATGCGATGTGACTTCTGGATAGCAAGAGTCTGATCTATCCCGCCACCCTCAGTATCAGATTCTATATCCGAGGATACTTCATCAAGTATGGGATTCTGCTTATCAATAGGAGTCTCAGCAGATGTGAGAGACGTCTCAATACTCATATCCTCATCTTGCACATTTCTTGAAGAATGGTTGTGAGAGCACACAAGAGAGTCATTGATAGCCATATTTACCATTTCTATAACTTTGCAAGTTCTTTTATTATAGACACGGTAAGCGCGACTATTCAACGCATAACCTAGAAAAACACCTCGATCACACTTAGCATCAAACTTTGTCAAATATTCACGATCTCTATAAATGAAACAAGGACTACCGAAAGCTTTTAAATGTGAAATATTCGGCTTCTTTCCTTTCCAGAGTTTGTACGGTGGTTTACTAGTGCCTGGCCTAAAGATCACACGGTTAAGTGTATAACAAGCATTGAAAATTGCTTCGACCCAAAACATGTGAGGTAAGTCAGCTGAACTAAGCATTACCCTTCCCATCTCAACTAAGACTCTATTATTTATTTCTACTATCCCATTTTATTGTGGTGTAATGGGGGCAGAAAACTCATGATGCACACCATTCTCTTCATAATATTCAGCAAACAAAGAATTCTCAAACTCGGTTCCATGATCCGACCTAATTCTTATTATGCGTTTGTTTTCAGAGAGCTTTTCATTTGAAATTCGTTTTGCCAATTCTAAAAACCTCCCAAAATTTTGACCTTGAGTTTTATCACTTAAGAACATAACCCATGTGAATCTAGAGAAGTCATCAACCACCACAAGCACATATTTCTTCTTTGCAATACTTTCAGTTTCAACAGGGCCTACTAGATCTAGGTGAAGTAATTCAAGATTATTAGAAGTTGGTTTAGCATTTAAAACAAGATGAGATGTTCGGGATAACTTACCCATCTTGCAGTCTCCACACATACCTGCTGCCCTCCCGGTCAGTTTAGGCAATCCTCGAACTCCATCCTTCGAAGACAGCTTCACCACATCTTGATGATTGAGATGGCATATCCTCCTATGCTATAGATTGAGCAAGCTTTCTTGTGACAATGACCGAAAGAAGATTTCTGGTTCCAACCTCTTGTTGGCTTGAACACAATAGCAATAATCCCTAGATCTTTCGCCTTTCATAATGCATCTTCCTTTCCCATCGAGAACAGTGCATTGAGAAGTATCAAATGTTACCGTCTCATGCTCATCGACAATCTGACTTACGCTCAGTAATCATACTTCTAATCCTGCTACCAACAGAACATTCTTCAAGCCCGGGAGGCCAAGAGTGTCAACCGTCCCACTTCCAATAATCTCAGCTTTGGCTCCATCACCGAACATGACATCACCAACTGGGTGAGAATCATCCATGGAGGTGAACCATTTCCATTCGTCGGTCATGTGCTTCAAGCAGCCGCTGTCCATGTACCAAGAGTCGGACTTTCTGGTAGAAAGGGCGGTTAGAGCAACATTACAAACAACTACGACCTTCTTTGCAATAGTGGGTGAGGCCCTGACTCTTGAAAAGAAACAAATAACGTCTTCTTGTTTCTCCTTGACACCAGGTTCCTTGGGAGTGATGACGCTTCTGGTATCCTTGGTTTCTCGAATAGATTTCCTGACCCAGTTAAAAGTGACTGGCTTGTTCTTCTGTTTCGGGATGGCAAGGGACTGTGCAATCCTGGTCAGTTCATCGAGTGATTTCCGAAAGTGGATGAGCAAATCGTTGTTATGTGGAATCTTTGCCGGTACAGTGCCCCTTCTTAGCTTGTAATAGAATCTTCGAATGTGTCCACTGTTCCCACAGTGAAAGCATCTAATTTGTGGGCTCTTCTTGAGTTTGGAAACCTTGGAAGCTTCATGAGCATTGATCTCTGGTTGAGGCTGAGGCTTTCCCAACACCAAACTGGTGCTCTTTACAAATGTAGTCTTTCCTGAGCCTTTGGGTTTTCCATCATCCTCAAACCCCAAACCCTTCTTGCTACCATCCAGTCTTCCCATCCCACAGATTTAAGATAGCTTCTCCAAGTCGATGGAGAATTTTGCAAACTGGTTCTTGGCGTTCAGCAGAGATTCTTCAAGCTCCAATTTTTCCGCAGTAAGAACCTTTATCGAGGAAGATTGACGATCCAATTCTCCTTTGAGGAAGTTCACTTGTTCTTCTAGTTGAGTTTTGGTAGAACTCCATTTACCTTTCTGGGATATGTACTCCTCTTGTAACCTGGAATATGTCTCCTTACTCAATGATAGTTCATTAGTTAGAACTTTATTTTTAGCAAGTATAGACTTAGATGCTTTACACAACCGTACATACATATCATGACCTTCGTCATCAGAATTCTTGTTTTCTAGAGACTCATCTAATGTGACTTGGGTGACAAAAACAACTTTCTCATCTTCTTCTAATTCAGATTTAGAATTTTGATTGGAATCACTATCACTCCAAGTTGCTTTTAGTACTTTGTGAGATTTATTTTTCCTGTTAGCATAGTCAACAGTCTCGTGTCCCACTCCATTACACTCAAAGCATTTATTGGCCATTCTTGGGATAGAAGAGGACCTGGTATCCCGATCTCTACATGAATCCTTGTTACTTAGAGCTAACTCCTTTAGAGAAATTCTGGTTAGAATTAAAAGGTTTCCTTTTTGAGTTCCTTAAGAATTTTTCAAATTGTTTGGTTAAGAAGGCAAACTCATCATTACTATCATCTTCATTTTCAAGCATCTTTTCATCCTCAATTTTAACCGAACTTAGAGCAACAGATTTCTCATTTATAGGCTTTTTCTTGAGTGTCTCATAAGTTTTCAAATTGCCAACTAGTTCTTCTAGAGGATAAGTGTCTAGATCATGAGTCTCATCAATAACATTAATTTTTGAGTCAAAGAAAGAAGGTAAAGCACTCAAGAATTTCCTAACAATTTTCTTTGATTCTATGGCTTTGCCTAAACTATGACATTGATTTGTTATATTAAGTACACGACCATAGAAATCATCAATATACTCTTTTTCACTCATGATTAAACCTTCAAATTCATAAATAAGACGTTAAATTTTTTGTTGTTTAACTCGAGAGTTACCTTCATGAATGTTGATGAGCACATCCCATGCCTCCTTAGCAGTAGAGCAATGAATAATCCTTTTACGCTCTGCTTCGGATACGGCATTGAAGAGATAACTTAGAGCTTTGATGTTTTCTCTAACTAAATCCTTGTCAGCTTTTTCCCATTCGGACCTTGGCTTTGGAATTTTCTCATTAGATCCATCGTCGTTTGGTTTTGTGGGATTTGTCCAGCCTTCCTCCACGACTTGCCACAACATACCATCATCTTGGTAAGAGAGGAAGGCACTCATCATGATTTGCCATTGTTAAAAATGATGTCCATCGAAAAAGGGAGGAACATTTATGGATAAGCCTTTTTCACGTTCCATTTCTGGCCCCTCAGAGGATTTCACTAGCAAAGACTAGTGGCCGCTCTGATACCACTTAAAGGTCTTAGAGGGGGGGTGAATATGCCTTTTACAACTTTTTCGCTTAAACTGTACTCGGGGATAGCATAATTACAACCTATCCCGAATTACAGGATACGAGTATTGAACTGTAAAAGCAGTAAGTAAAGAATAAAGCGAGGATGTTTTTGTTAACGCAGAAACCCTACAACCAGGGTTAAAACTGTGTGCCCCTAACTCTTGAGGGACAAACCTTTCCACTATCAAGTAACACACATAATTACAAGACTCTTGTACTCTGGGGATACATAGCCTGTATGCTATCCTAACTAGTTTGACTATCAGTTCTAAACAGAGCTACACTACTTGACTCGTGTGTTTACACATTGGAAAGTATCTAGAAGCATCAACTCAGATCTTAACTATTTGTAAATTAAATCTTCTTGATCTACTTCTTCGGGTTGAGCATCTCCATACCTATCTCAATGGAATGCACTCATGCAATGATGCATATGAGTTTTGAAAAAAGTTTTTATGATTGAGAATCTATGACTTACATGCACAGCAAGTAGCAAGTAAAGAAACAGAAGGGGAACAGAAGAGAAGAGAGAAAACTACACAACTTTGTGCTCTCAAAGAATCACCCAAAAATAATATCACTCAACCTAGGAGTCAAAACTGCATTAGAATCCTTTTTATAGACAGAACAGCCTAGTTGCTTATGACAGCAAAGAGAACGTGCTGGACAGCCCAGAAACCAGTCTATAGCAGACCTACCCAATAGTTATCAGTTTAAAAGACAAAAGCATGCTTAAGGGACAACACACAAAGTCAACTCTAGGGTTTCCATTTTAGGCAAAGTGTGTTAAGGAGGCAAAATATATTCATACCAGATCGAAATGGCTAAACAATTTCAGCAAGTAAGCACGTTATGTTCAAAGACAGATTTTGGAGAGGCAAAAGTAATCTCAGCTGTAAAGCAAAACAGATTTCCCAAGAAATCACATGTGAACCAAAAAGCGACTTTCTCCAAAAGTTATTCCATAATTCAAAACAGCTTTTTCAAGGTCAACTTTCATGCAAACTAAGCACATAAAATATGGAAATAGAGGCAACCCTAGCTGCTAAATATCACACATGAAAACATTACAGAATAATAGGGATGCATGCTTAGAGTGCTATCCTAAATGAAAACATGTTTATGCAATATGAATGATCAACCTGTTTTCTATTGAGATAGATAGACAATGTCAACATCTTCAAGATCATCATTGATGATCCTTCAACTATTGTGTTTTGTCCAATTACAAGAGATAGCCAACATATATATGTCTTCGTCTGCAGATTTTCCAGCATGCACTGTTCAGAAATGATTTGCCTACTGAATTGATTGCCGAGACTACTCTCCTTGACGCTGCTCAGATTGAGAAACTTGAGCGTCTCATTGGTGGTACTAATTAATTAGAGTGCATTGTAAGACCAGATAATGTCACTTGATGATCTGCTTGCATTGGTTGTGTTCATAATCAACTTGGAGGTTAATTAATGTGACATTCAGGTCTATTCGATCGATCTTATGTATGAAATAAACTGCTTTTTCGAATATCAAATTGAAGTCATTGAACTGCTTTAGTAGTGTTCTGCAGCCCATATATATATGCTTATCGATCATGATTACCCTAGAATATCCGATTCACTGAGAAACACCATATAGGCTTATTTCATATTTTCATATTAGTGACATGAATTTTGCGATAATCTGATCTTGGTATACATAGAATGATGTTTACTCATCGACTAGTGAGAATATGAGAATGTTGACTTCGTCACTGGGATGCCCAAAGTCTTGTTTGTCCATGCCAGGACAAGCCACAAGATGTCCTCTCTTGAGATGTATGGCAATTTTTCATGCTGAATATTTGGAATTCAACAGAAAAATGGACCACAAATGAAATCGTATCACGATTATATCTAGCTTTTTTGTCTCTCTCGTGGTTGTGAGTGATACTAATTACAGGTGGTCAATGTTTGCCTAAAGTTCTTGTTTTAGCTAGGCTACCTTTGTTTTGAAAAGTTTTGCCTAATTTGTATGTTTCTTCATAGTGATAGCTTAATCTTCATGACAAATTATTCCGACTAAAAACACAAACTCATCGGCCTAAGTTGGCAGTATTGAAATTTGCCTAAGAAAAAATAACAGAAACTTAAAAGGAGTTTTGGTATTCTATTTCTTTTGGATAATAATTAATGTAGGTCACATATACGTACTATAAATCTGAATAATTATTTAAATCAAAAGGTATGCTGACCGAAACCTAAAAATCTATTGGAATTTAATTACAGAGCTGACCATGCAAATATGGATTTAGTTTTACATTCTCATCAGCAAGAATCCCGTTCTGATCACGAAGACCAAGCGAGTACACCACATCTTCCCTAGTCCATCCCCCACGCAACAACACCGACGACAACACCTCCACGCGCCACCCAACACTCTCCTCCTTCCTACTTCCGATCGCCTGGGTCCCACACTCCTCCATTTCTCCACTACAACCTACGTCCATCATCATCATCTCCCTAACCTCCTCCTCCTTCCACCCTCCCTTCCTCAACCTAGAACACACCTCCTCCAAGCACCCGCAGCCTAGCTTCCCTCTCCACCACCTCTCCCCACGCGACGACTCCGTCACGTCACTCCAAAACTCCACCCTCCTCGCCTCCCTCGGCGCCCACGCCGGCACATGCGCCATCCCAAACTCCCTGAAAAACCCCGTGACGTCGAAACTCACCACACTCGCCGCGCTATCCGCATCGATATGAAACACAGGGTTTCCCCCCAAATTCGGACTAGTACAAGGAATGTAACAGTTCCTGTACAACGGAACCAATACCGGCGCATTTCTCAACAGAGCTTTGACTTTCTCCGTTCCATCGTTGACGGCGCGCTTATCGGGCCTCGGGCCCCACTTCCGGCACCATAGGGCCCCCTCGGAGACCTGCTTGAGTAGGCTTAGGGACGGCAGGCGGAGGAGGAGGCCGAGCTGCTGGGCCGAGGAGGCCCGCCAGTTAGGGAAGCCATAGCCAACCGGAAGGCCCTGTTGGAGAATGGGCCGGAGGTCTGGCGGGAAGGTGAAGTCGAAGGTGGCCTCGATGGAGGCGATTTCGGCGTCGGTGAGTCCCTTCTCGACCGGAATGTTTGTGGCTTTCAAATGGTCGATAAGGATTTTGGCGTAGGCGGCGAAGGAGAAGCAGACCAGGTGTCTGCTGACGTTAGTCGCCTGATGAGAGTTTTTGGCCATCGGGAAATTGTGATGAGGAGTCGAATATGGGGATTGATGAAGGCTTTGATACGTAAAAAACAGATGAGCGATAGATAAGGGAGGAGGAGAACAATTTAAGTGAAACAAACAAGAGGAGATGGAGGAGAAGTGTTGGACTGTGATCGATGGAGAAGAGAGAGATATATAAATTAGCAAATGTTTTTTTATGAAGCAGGGGCTTGCGCCGACCTTAACTTTCGGTTAATGAAATGATAGAATATAATGGGGGACATAATCTTAAATCTTATACAGAGAGAAACTCTTAAAATACTATATTAGGAGAATCAACTACATTGTATCATAAATTGTACCATTTAGCAAAGAGTGCAACACTGACTACTCCATTTATTTTTACAAAGAAGGCGACACAACACCGAAAATATAACGTGATTTAGGTGACTCATCAATTCACTTTTAGCAGTTTTCCAACTATGTTGTCAAACAAAACTTTCGTCGGCACTTCCGGATACCTCATACGGATATTGGCTTATTCTAAACAAAAAAATTAAAACAACAAAAACTAAAATAAACCTTAAATTATTAAAATAACTATTAAATAGGACCAAATGTGCAAATGTTAACGTCATTTTGGTTTTGCCTTGCTTAATGGGGAAAATTGATGTGTGATGGAACATGCATGAGGAGAAAAGTCATGTGCTAATTTTGTTATATATACTTATTCCTATTTGGAAAATATAACGATGGACTTTCCTACTTTGAGAAGGAATCGAACTTTGAATTTTATGCGCAAGAGACGTAGACGTACTGGTATTCTTAGTAGAGAAATGTTGTCAAAGACGTATATTTATGGGTAACAACTTTCCTGTACGTGTTGGAGAGGAAGAAAACACATCCTTTGAAATTGGGAGTTACGAACTTATGATGGCAATTATATTCTTAGTACGTATCCTCATCCAAATTAAGTAACAAAATTAAACTTATCTTTCGAAATTGGTAGATGAATGTTCAACACTAACAAACTTCCATTTTATGGTTGGTGAATAAATATCCAATTTGAACAAGTTCTAAGGCATTTGTGGTAGAGATTTACAGAAACTTACTAGCTAGTAATGAAATGTTAGATACGTTTAAAGTTATAGTATTACATACATTAAGTTAAGTATCCAAAATGAACGAGATTACAAGCATAATGCCAGTATAAATTGACCAAAATCAGTAATATATGGTCTCTTACGTGAAGGATACATGTGGTCTGTTTGTAACATTGTGTTATATTATTATTGGATTTATATCAAGTGAATAACATGCATGATAAAGTTTTTAATTTTACTGAGAACTAACATATTCCACCTGACTGAACCATATTAAGCTGTTAATTCCTCATGCACTAGAGGGAGTGTGCCCTGTTAATGGATTCTGTACTTCTGTAGGTCCTTATTTACAGAACAAAACTCTAGTCCTTTCATTATTTATTATTTACTTATCTTATAGGAGGAAAAAATCTGATCGAGTTCCATTATGAATTTATGATGAACCGAAAGAACAGAAAAACCACTAACAGACGAACTTGAATTGTCTTCTATGTTGAGTCCAATCGATTCCAAACTATCTGTATATAGAGTTGCAAGTTGCAACCAATTGGTTTTAACATGCTGTGGAGCCTAGCGCGCACGATCTCTTGTAAGTCTCACTATAACGTAACAGTCTTCCATATTTAGCATTTTTAGCTTTGGATATTCAAGTCTTGAAAGTGACACAAATTAAGGTGTGTCTGCTAATAATTTAAACCAAGAACCTGAATTATTGTGCTGCAGCCAGATTTTATGGCAATACACCAAAAATAGTACACAACTAGAACATCGTCTTGTAGTTCATAGTCGTTATATATAGACACCTGAACCTTATTAGGAGGAATTTATATGTGCGACTCGTTTCCCTCTGTCGTAGGGCGTGAATATGAAGTGTTACTTTGTCTCTGTTCTTCATAGTACGAGTGTACGACTTATAGATGTGTCATGTGTGTCGATCATCAGAAACAAACAATAGCTAGCTTCCCTACGACAATGCATTAGTTGAAGTTTAATAGGGATGGCCATATTTTCAAGGAATGAGGGCCATGTATGAACTATGAGCCCCAGACCCCTTGCTAATCATCTATGATTATGCGGGTCATATTACTAATTTGGTTATAATTTAGATTACATAGATGGATGCACTTGCTGTTTTTATAAGGTTTTGCTTGATCAAGTCTAGTGATCGAGAGCATTTATGCGCACACTTGAATTCTGAGGTGTGGATTTTGTGTTTATAGTAACAGTATGCCCAGTGAGGATAATGTTGGAGCATTCGCAAATTGCTCCTTATTTGAGATTACTAGATAAACTTGAGGAGCTTAATTTTTTTTTGCTCCACTGGCGCTTTTATTTGGAGTGTCCTTGCCCAGTGAAGCTAACATGTTTGAATATATAGATCGAGGAAGAAAGAGAGTAGGCAGTTTCATAATAATACTGAATTAGCCCTGCTGCCCGTGCAGTAGTGATAATTTTCCATATACTTTGCAACATCCTGCTCTCACTAGCTACAACATTTGGGCTAAATATTGTGGAGCAGAATATTTCACCATCCATATATCAAAATCTAATCCAACTCTAGATTCAGACCAGTGGATAATTTAGTCACAAGTTATCCGGTGGAGCAGGAATGTTAGTGTTAATTCCTACTCTACTTCATTCATAAAATCATGTTGAAGCCACCCTCATTGTTTGTTTGAGCAACTTTGTCTTTTCCTGAGTTGGATTCATCTTCCATAGTCTCCTCATTGTCATTCTTTCCTGATCCTACCACAGTATCATCCAGCTTTTCTGAAGCATCCTCTTCATTTACAAAACTCCATCCAAGGATGATCTGGCCCCCCTGAGTGATTTCAATACCACCATTATCCAAACCCTGAGAACCTAATTTTAGTTCATTTCTCTCGGCCTCAGAGGCATAAGGCCATGGGATGTTTTGAGGGAAGATGGGGTAGGTAGACCTACAGTTGCTATCATTGACATCAGTACCTTTCATTTCCGAAGACGTAGGACTCCAATTTCCACATGTTTGGACACCGGGAAGTTCATGCTGAAATTCATAGTCGAATGCAGGCATCGTAGAATTGACTCCGTTAATCTCCACATTGCCACGAGAATGTGTGACACCATTCGAGGCACTGTTCCCTTGCTCTACAGCAGCTGTAAGCTGACAGGATTTTTCTTTATCTACCACTTTGTTGAGGATAACTTTCTCAAACAAATGTGATTTACAATCAAACTGATCAGACTTGCTTGCTGCAGGTTTTCTGCCACAAGCTCGTCGATGAGATTTGTCAGGAGAATGTACTGCATCAACTGATGGAGCTGATTTCTTTGGTCTCCCTCTCTTTGGTGGCTTTGTAGATAAAACAGCCGCACTAACTTGAGCAGTGGCTTCTTCTGCCGCTGGTTTCAAAGATGATAGTGCTGCCTCGAGCTTCGTTATGCGGTTTTTGTACTCAGTTACTTCTGATTGCAAGTGATAAATTGCACTCCATAGCTGAACATTTTCTGCAGACTGCAGTCTCGAAACCGGAAAAAACCAGTTTATGTCATAAGCTTTAGAACATGTATTCATATTGAATACGTTCAAGGAAATAAAATAAATCATACTTGAGCATTCCACAGTTGCTGGTGTTTCTGAGAAAGTTTTGCTGGTGGCCTAATAGTTCCTTTTTGAATAGCTTGTCCAGGTGTTGCAGAACAGCTAAGCAGCGACGTCGGTGGTGAAAATATGTAACCTCCTAGAAAAGAATATGGACATAGAGGATGTGTTTGTGCTTGACTCGACCAAGATGAGGGATCACATGGCCCTGCAAACAAGAAAGCTCCAACTTCATATGTGATATCACTTAATTCAGTAACATGTTGATAATCTAAATATTACCATAATTTGTAACCAAACTTGCATTTTACAGAAACTAGAATAATAACCTTAATGTAAGATTTAACAACTTTCTTTCCTAGTCATGCAGTAGTAAGTTATAGTGCCTCAAAGAAGTATGTGATGATTCTAAACAAGGAAACTAAATTGACATTTTTACCAGGAAAGCCCAGATATGGGTAACCGACATGGTAATAGAAATTAGGAATTAGAGGTTGGTTTGTTGCTGAAGTTCCACTGTCAACAGCTGCGGCATTTTGCCAACTACTATCAGTAGCTCCGACGGCAACAAATGGCAGGAAATTTGATGATGCATTGGAGGCAGGCAATGGATAACCAGATTGCTGTGGTTGCCAAAAGGGAGCAGCTGGGTAGGAGCGACTCCTCAGTGGCTGGTCGGGCTGGACCAGATAGTTAGAGTGGTTCTGATGGAGTTGTGGAAATTGTGACCATTGGTTCATAACGCCAGGTGGTTGAGTTGCAACAAAGGGTCCAGAAATCAAAGGAGATTGCTCTGCACCATATTGAGCCATGTGCGGCCATGGATAAGTTGCTGCGAATTGGTGACTTTGGGAAGGTGCATTGTCATTTGGTGGAGCATCAGTCTTTGTAGAAAGTTCAGTATTAGGTTGGCTTTGGTCATCCTTGGATTCCTTGTTCTGTGTATGTACAGATTAACCATATGTTACCTTAGAAGGCAAAAGTTTATGAATTGAGATTTCTGTTTACTAAAATCACTCAAACTGTCTACAATAACATGCATTGTCATAGAACATTTGATCAACAAAAACAGGAGGAAATAACTCAAAGGATCCTCAATTTCTCATACAACCAAACCTATTAATGTATCAAAAAAAATAACATTATCAAACTAACAACATCAAAACAAGCAAAGAGGAATGCCCAACTTTCATTAGAATTAGATAAACCAAAATATCCAGCTGAAACATATGAGAGGAATCAAGCCCAGAGATAAAGGGGTTTCACAGAAGTCTCAGAAGACAACATCTTTGGGGTATGTCGCTTACAATATACAACAAGATTAGCAGTAAACCCAGAAGACAAAAGAAAATGATGCACCCATAAACACTGAAGCTCAAGCCCAGCACTCAGCATTGCACTTTTGGCATTACAAGTCTCTAGATTGAACCCAGAAATAGATACAAATTCAGAAACCATTGCAGAAACATGAACAAAAACAATTGATATAAAGAGAGAGAGAGGAAAATGGGTTTCATACAAGGATATGGTCCGTCTGTGGTTCTTGACTAGTGGTGCAAGCAACAATCTGATCCTGCTTCCTCTTCTTCACCATGGCATTTAACCAAACAGCCCTGCTCTATCTAAGCTTTCTGATAAAAAAAAATATCACCCAGGAGAGAGTAAAGTTGCAAATAGATGTAGAATAGAGTAGTTGTAGAGAACATTGGAGAAAAGACAAAAAGAAGGTCAAAGCTAGTAAAAGTGCCCAAATGTCTTCAACCGCGGAGAATATTGTGAAAAGATTTTTTTTTCTTTTCAGGCATTTCTGCTTCTTTGTGTTCTTGCCGCAGACGTGTCCTATTGACTCTTAGACTAACTATTGTCCTAACAGCCGGTATGAATATACCCGCAAATACTCACAAGTACCCATCACCCATTAAGAAAACTATTACTTACAAAGGAAGAAAAGAAAAACCAACACTCAAACTCTCTCTCTTTATCTTCTTCTCTCTCCTCTCCTTCTCTTTTCTCCCTGGGCGCCTTCTCTCTTCTTTCTCCCATCAATCTCTCTCGAGTTAATCTTAACTCCACGCCACGCCCAAATTTATTATTAATTTCAGCCGCTGGATATTTCTCCCATCTCAAATTTACAATGAGCAAAGGTCACAAGATCATTGCACATTATCTCTCTCTCTCTAACACCGGCCTCCCGTCTGCAACTGAGGAGTTATATGAAGGAGAATGCCCCTTCCCATTTAGCGTGGATAAGGGGTTTGTGCGGTCTCATCAAATGCAGAGGAAGCACTATAGGGGTCTCTCTAATCCGCAATGCGCGCATGGGATTGAAATTGTTCGCACACCCAACCTCATGTGTCTTGATGAGGAAGAGAAGAAGAAGTGGACAGAGCTTACATGCCGAGATGTAAACTTTTCAATCCCGCTCGAAGCAAGTGATTTCGGTTCATGGGGAACGTATAGAACCCAGAATTCGAGCTTGAACAACCTGCTCCTCCATTAAAGAACAATGTAAATTCTCACCAAAGGAAACTGCTTGATGGTACTGGTTTGAACTTGTCAACTCAGCCATCAGACCATAATATGACGGAATGGATCTGTCACCAGTCAGCCATAAGCGTAAGAAGGAATTTTTTCCACATGGAAATGACAATGATTGTTGTTTACCCAGTAACCAACGTTTTGACAGAGCTTTGGATGGTAAAGTCCATGCAGATGAGTCATCTTGGTTTAATGAATTTAGTGGGGCAATGAAGAATGCATCTGGGCCGGTTACAGCTGCAAAATCAATAAACGAGGACGATGAAGGGTTTTTGGTAATTGTCAGCTTGCCTTTTGTAGATCTTCAAAAGGTTAAAGTTACTTGGCGGAACACTAATTCCCATGGGATTGTAAAGATATCTTGTGTGAGTACAGCTTGTACGCCATTCATTAAGAGGCATGATAGAACATTTAAGCTAACAAATCCTGCACCAAAGCACTATCCTCATGGGGAATTTGTCAGAGAGATTACTCTTCCTACGCACATTCCAGAAGATGCTAACTTATTGTGATGAAACAGGAACAATGCTCGAAATCATGGTGCCCAAACATCACGTCGGACCAGAAGAACACGAGGTTCGTGTTTACCTCCACCCCTCTCCCTGGAATGAAAGGGAGCATTTATTGACCTGACTGAAGGAGGCTTTAAGATGACAGATGCAACAAATCCTTTTTTTCCTTTTGCTTCATTGTTTTTTTAACTTGATTCCACCGAGAAAATCTATTGAATGAAATCTAATTTTTTTCTTTTTGTGTTAGAAATATTAAACCCCTTAGAAAAAGAAAGAAAAAGTTAGCATCCTTTTGTTTTCATTTTTCCATATTATTTATCAAATTGATGTTGTTTTATATTAGATGTTGTGTTATGTATCTCATGTCTTACTAGCAATATGTTCTTGTAGCTTTGCACTATAAATCTCAATGTTCACCATTATTATAAAGTTTGCATTCTCAGATTATGCTTGGATTCAAGGGTCTTCGTACAAATGAATAGGTTGTCCTGGAATTCAATTGATATTAACTAAGGTAGTGAATATGCTACCTGTTCTGGAAAAAAAATAGAGCTTTTTTTGTGGCGTCAGCTAGGGAGTGATAGCAGCTTTTACATATCTACTGTCCGAAATCTTTGAACAGACTCTGTATTAGAATGTAGCATGGTCTGTCTGCTATGTACTTGCAAATCTATTATACTCAAAAGTCTAAACGATTGCAGACTATAAACCAGTATAAAGTACAGGTGATCAGAGAAAACAAAGGCCAAACTGTCACATGCTGTTTTTGACTTTGTGATATGGAGAAGAATGCAATAGATTATGCTGCTAGATATAAAACCCAAGATCAGCATCATAAATGAAGAATTCTAACCAATGTAGCTTGCAATACTTTAGCTATAATGTGATAAACTAGGTAAACTACTTGCGGTAGCCTACATCTGTAGCTCTGCACCATTTCGAATTTGGCTTGTTAAGCGTGTTGTACAATACAGCGGAAGGTGTACGTCCGCGGTCACTCTCGTGCTCATGCCTGGATCAATGGTGGCAAATGATGATTTCCGATGGGGCTTGGCCCTGATGGAACTTTGTGAACGCTCTTAATAATAACCATCATGCTGGAATTGAGCTATTGTCACAGAAGCAAGAAAAAAAATTCCATCATTCCATCATTTCTACTGATGAAAAAAAAAACGGACATTTGAGCAGCAGCAGCAATATCAGTAGTACTAGACTCACCTAAGTAGTCAAAATGTATCTAGCTGCCACCAAACTCTTCTTTGCGGTTGTTGTAGTTTCGGAATCAAGCTCTGCAACAAGCATACGTTAGATGGGAGAGGACAGAATGACAGAATGAGCAAAAGCATGTTCATCTAGCTTTTGACTCACACTGCATAGAAAACCAGCAGTGAGCATGTTCATTTAGAACACAATATGAGTTAAGGTCTTGCATGCAGATGCTTCATCTATTGCCACGAAGTCCCTGGAATGACTTGGAAGAGAAACTATAAGTATCAGTAGTACAAAAACAAGGCAAAAAAGAATTTTCTTCTTCACCATCTTTGGCTTAGCTCTGATTCCTTTTGCATGGGAGGAGTAGAAATATGGGGGTCTGGTATGCATGCTTCACTTCTTTTATCACTGATTCACATCGGCCTCTCGGCTTCCGTTTCCTGCTCCGACATTCAACAACCTCGCCATTAGCGTTGGTTTCGGCTCGATGTGGTACCAGAGGTTGGTGGGTCCCGGAATGGGTTGCCGAGTTTGAGGTCGCCGGATCACTAATTTCGGCGTTGATTCATTGATACCGAACAAACAGAACAACCCTTTATGGCAAACATAACAAATTGTTTGATTACATAGCTGAGCTTTTGATGGAAAAAACATATAAGAACTATACCGGTAAAAACTCAACACAACACAAAAACCCTCTGGGGAGGATATCCGCCGATCAACAAAACTCAACACAAAACAAAAACCCTCAGCTGGGAAATCATCAAATGGTAAAAAAGAAGAAGAGCAGAGCAGCACTGAGAGACTCAACGAAGCTCACACATGTTGGTCGTAGCCGACACCCATCTCCACAAACAGCTTCATGGGGCACTGGTCTCGCCCCTTTCTCTCTCTCCCTCCTTCTCTTTCTGAGTTTTCTAATATGCTCCTTCTCTCTCCCATCAATCTCTTTTCTCTTCTCTTTTCTCTCTTCTGACAAATGCAAAACAAGCCTTATTTTTTTATTTAAAAAGATAATACTTGATTTTGAACAGATATCTATCAATCCGAAATTTAATTAAACAAATATGGATATTATCCATTTAATATTTTACGGATAATAGATATTAACTAATTTTACCCATTTGACGAAAGGTATTCTATTAAATAGGCAGATATCCGCCCGTTCGCCCATATCGCCAACATTATCGAATACTACTAAGATGAACTTCAACATCAAAGCAACGAGTTTAACAACAAAAACACAGCAACATCAGTCTAGTACATGGATAGAGAACACCACATCAAAGTCTAATACACCAGAACACAGATTTTAGGCTAGATATGGATGATATAGGTTCTCAGTACTCATCACCATCTTCGCCTTCATCGGCCTCAGCACCGACCTCCTCATAGTCCTTCTCCAGGGCAGCAAGATCCTCACGGGCTTCAGAGAACTCACCCTCCTCCATCCCCTCACCGACGTACCAGTGGACAAAGGCCCTCTTAGCGTACATGAGGTCAAACTTGTGGTCAATGCGCGAGAACACTTCAGCAACGCTAGTGGAGTTTGAGATCATGCACACTGCTCTCTGGACTTTGGCGAGATCACCACCTGGGACAACAGTTGGGGGCTGGTAGTTGATACCACATTTGAATCCAGTGGGGCACCAGTCGACGAATTGAATGGTACGCTTAGTCTTTATGGTGGCAACAGCGGCGTTAACATCCTAGGGCACCACATCACCTCTGTACATGAGACAGCAGGCCATGTATTTACCATGGCGGGGATCACACTTGGCCATCATGGAGGACGGCTCAAATGCGCTGTTGGTGATCTCTGCGACTGAAAGCTGCTCATGGTAGGCCTTCTCAGGTGAGATAACAGGAGCATAAGATGAAAGCATGAAGCTTGGGTATGGAACAAGATTGGTCTGGAACTCAGTCACATCCACATTTAAGGCACCATCGAACCTCAGAGATGCAGTCAGAGATGAAATCACCAAAAGCAAACAGCAAAAGAACATTAGTTTCCACACCCACTGAGTGACCAATACGGAAGTGTTAAGCAAAAACAAGAACACAGGACAATACCTGTGAGACGAGGCGGTTGAGGTTGGTATAGGTAGGGCGTTCAATGTCAAGAGAGCGCCTGCATATGTCATAGATGGCCTCATTATCCAATAGCACAGCAACGTCAGTGTGTTCCAGGAGTGAGTGGGTAGAGAGAACACTGTTGTAGGGCTCAACCACAGAAGTAGACACTTGTGGAGAAGGGTAGACAGTGAATCCAAGCTTAGACTTCTTTCCGTAATCCACTGAAAGACGTTCCAGCAAAAGGGAGCCGAGACCTGATCCAGTGCCTCCACCCACAGCATTGAAAACCAAGATAACAAAGACACAGTGCAATTGTCAGCAAGCTTTCTGATGCGGTCCAGGCACAGGTCAACAATCTCTTTCCCAACTGATAACAAAGACAAAGAAACATAAGACCTTTTGATACTCAACAAGGCAACAGTGTGAAAACACCAACAAAGTAGAGAGTAAAATAGTAACTGGTATAGTGGCCGCGAGCAAAGTTGTTAGCTGCGTCTTCCTTGCCACTGATGAGCTGTTCAGGGTGGAAGAGTTGGCGGTAAGTTCCGGTCCTCACTTCATCAATGACAGTGGGCTCCAAATCCACAAACACTGCACGAGGGACGTGCTTTCCAGCACCAGTCTCACTGAAGAAGGTGTTGAAAGCATCATCACCTCCTCCAACAGTCTTGTCACTTGGCATCTGGCCATCAGGCTGTCGAAGACATTATACACAATTGTTAGCATCACATTGCATCATAACCAGTCATTTAGTGAACTCCAATTGCAATAAAGCAACCGGATTTATAACCAAGCAATCCAACTACACTACGCTTAATATAATCCTTCACACTCAACATCTCCGAGAAAAAATACCAAGTCATGAGGAAAAACTTGTTTGCAGCTTACAAAGTTATCAGGACTGCATGCCATTCTTTATTCTTTAATATTTGAAGCGCTACTTGAAATAAGTCAAATAACTAATGACAATGCAGGTCAATCCTACAAGAATTGCTAACTACTACAACAATTTCTAGCACAGATTTAAAGAAGAAAAAAGCGATAAGTGTTCACTTTCTACCACAAGCTTCTGAATCAGTTATATATAGCTTAGATATGCCACATTATTGATCAAAACCTAACAGACATTAATGATCAAAACCTAATAGATCTAATCAAAACGAAAGAGAACAAATGCTCTATGTATGACTTCCTATCATACAAACCAGCACAAACACTAGATCCGTCCACAGAATCACAAATTCAATGATCGTCAGCAAATCACAGCCAATTTCAGTTGAAATTAATCGCTAATTCACTAAATGTACATAGATTAACGACTGATCGATACAGCACTAACAACCCTAGATCAGGCACAAAACGAAGCAGATCTAACAATCGATGCAACAAAAACTACAACAGAGGCATAGATCTCACAAAATCAAGGCGCGAAATTGAGAGAAAGTAGGTACCTGAATTCCATGCTCGAGGCAGTAAAGCTCCCAGCAGGCGTTTCCGACCTGAATACCGGCTTGACCGATGTGGATCGAAATGCACTCCCTCATTTTCGGTTAGAGAAAATGCGGTGGTGTTGCGGCGGAGAAGCGAGGCTTCGAGATCGGAAGGGGAGAGAGAAAGGAACGGCGGGCGTTTATTAAGACGCCCGAGAGGTTTGGAGAGAATGGCAATGATGAGGCTCGGCTTCTATCATGTGGTTTTTATAATTGGAGACGCGCATATGCGCGTGCGAAAGGCGTCGCGCTCGCGCGTGCGGTTTATCGGTGGCATACTGAAGAGCGTGCAATTATATCGTCTTGTATAATTGCTCAAATGTGTGCAATTATATCGTCAGTGTATCATTGCTCAAGCCCATTGGTTTCGCCAGATACTATCTTGCACTTTCAGACCTATATCTATTATTCGAGCACTGATCTAATTGAGTATGTGCGAAGAATTACCAATGATTGATGATAAATTTCGTAAAATAATATTAGCCTACTTCATATTAAGTCAACACTCTGTAAAATAATAATCAATCATTGATAAGACAGTCCAGTGTCGGTGCATTTATGGAGGTTGTGCAATTATACTATTTTAGGAAATCTCTATTTCAACCACCAGGAATTTTGGCGAACCAAATCATAACTCTCTTTGACGTATGAAAATAGAACGAAAAACACACGAAGAGAAATGACAGAAAAATATACAAAGGTTTTAACTATGATGACGTCGACATCTCTAACGAAGTCCAACCACACTCATCATGTAGAATGACTTGTCACTCCAACTAAAAATAAAATATAGGAGAGTTAAAACAAATGAATAAACAGTCATAGACATGTATATGTTGAACATGAATGCATTACGTAATTACCTGAGCAATTTGTATCAAATTGTTACGCTTTTTGTAGAACTGTAAAAGATACAAATTAATTGTTAGATCATTTTGAAAAAATTTATGTTGACCATCAATGCTTATGTCTCGTATGAGTAAAAAGATATAAGACCTTATATAAGAAGGTATTTCGTTGGCGATGACGTCTCATCCTGGTAACAATATTTGTAGTTGTTAAATTTGCTTTTGGTAAATCATTTTGGTTTAGTCATCCACCACGATTTGACTAATCCACTAAAGAAAGCAAAACGTCAAATTTATCCTGTCAAATCGTTTATAGCCAGATGGACGTTTGGCACAACCATTAGACTTGGCCTAAAAAGTCAATTCTTAAGGTCATGTCGAATAGTACACCTACTCTTGTATCCCACACTAATCTCTGGTCAAAACAAATAGTAAATTAGTGAATAATAAGAAGAGGTACGTAGTTAAGACAAATAGTTAACAGGCCCGGGTAAAAAGAAAAGGCCGAGAACCCATTATCAAAGGTCAAAGCTTGAGCCTTTGTTGAAAAGGCCCATATAGTTTTACGTACTCTCTGCTCTCATTCCTCCTCTCAGACTCTCTCAGTCTCTCAGTCGTCGTAGAGGTCTCTTCACAGAGAGCAGAAGAAGCCATGGAACCTCTGCAAAGCTTAGCTCGATTTCTCTTAGCCTTGGCGATCTTCTCCCATCTCTCACTGCTAGCTCACTCCTCTTCGCTTCAGGACATCCAGATTGTCAACGCCGAGCGCAGAGTAAGCTTTTGCTTCCAATTCCGATTCAGTCAAATCTCTCATTCTCATTGTGATTATATATATCTAATGCATGTTATCAATCTGGGTTTTCAGATTGACCTCAGCTCTCATATCATCAAGGTTTTCTTGTCGTTAAAGGTTTGTACATGTTGTCTTTGATTTTTTTTTTTTTACTTATGTCGTTGATCTCGTTGAACCCAACATGTAGAAATAGATAATTGTCAATGGGTGGGTCAGGAATAAAGTTTCAATCTTTACCATGGTTTCGTATCGGCAAATTTGGATAAGTGAGCTTAGGTTCAATCTTTTGTGTATCGGGTTTCAATTTAGCCTTTTAGGTTCAGTCTGTAGAGTGTAGACGAACTAACATTGCATTTTACCATTTTGGGCTCCGGCTAAAGTGGGGAATTGTTATATAGTACATTTTAGATATCAGAATTTTGGGAATTGTAGTCATGAGAGGTGTCGTTATGTTGACAAATTAGCATGCCATATTGCACCTTCATCTGCTTCAGTGACAGTGGTACTGTTGTGAATATGACCGACATGGCGCCACTGTAGTGACTTGTTGCTATATCGCATTGGTCATTGTGGAAATAGTATGTCAGGCATTTCTGGGATTTGTATTTGATTGATGTGGTTGTCTTTCAGGTTGAACATGTTGGCACTTCTGCTGCTTCGGAAGTACTTCTTGCATTCCCACCTACACAGGTAGATCATATAGCGTCGCTGAAAGCAGCTGCTGCCGTTGGAAAGAAGAAGAAGAAATCTTATTTTCCCCTTGAAGTGAATCCCACCGAACTACCTGATGCACCAAATGGGACCAAGTACTTTAAGATATTGCTGCTCAACCCATTGAGTGCTGGTGAAACTGTATAAGATTGAGCGAGAGTGCAGCGAGAGAAAGAGAGCTCACCAACTGAAACAGAACGTGTGCACCTTGCATATCTGCAAAACGAAGTAGTTCAACATGAATCATTAGCAAGTTCCATACCATTCCAGAAATCTGACACATTTGCGCATGTCAGCCATGTATCAACAACAACAGATTCCTCCACAGATCCCTCTGCAGATTCCGCTTCCTCCAATGGTTCACACACCTGTAAGGCCTCCCACCTCACCACCTCTTCCAGGAATAATAAAAGCGCGCGTCAAGCATGAGCACTGAACGCCATTGCAGGCAATGATATTAATTAGCATATGTGTATATTGTGAAGAGTAATTTGCCAGAAGCAAATAGGTCCCATCCTCCCTCTGTGATGTCATTAGAATTGGTAGTAGTATACTGGATGTAGTATAGGTTACAGTTGAATTACCTGAGAGGTTGGCTCTGGCATTCTTCGCTTTAGACACCCCCGACCCCTATGTGAGATATTGTAATTTGTTTCCAATTCTTCCTATTTTGTGCTTTCCCGTAGAAATCAAAGCTCCGTATGTAGTCTCTACTCTATTGAGCCTCATCACTATGGTATGCATCTAACAACACATTCACAGAAACTACTTCAAAACTAAGAAATTGATTTCCTTTCTCGCTGGGCAGTAGTGGATCAGCCTTTTCACTAATCTCCAGAACCAGAAACTATCAATAAAACACGTAATCTGATTCCATTTTACATGAGTAAAACCCCTACGTCTCAGTAATCTTCTTTTACTCGGACCTTATAATCCATTCTCAAAGTATCAATTTTCATAAAATTAATAGATTAGACTCATGGTACTGAAATTGGAAGAAAAAGAAGAAGGTGAGAGATTGTTAATTACTTGGCATAATAGGCTGCAATGGCTGCAAGATAGACACTGTGAATCCATCTAGGAGAAGTACTGTGAAAAGCAACCTTCCATAGCTGTACATGTTTCACCATGAACTTGTAAGACCTCTCCATATCATTTAGAGGCCAACCTGTGTACTCTTTCCACACATCCTTCACAAATACCTGAATGAAGCAACAAACACATAAACATAACTCAATGAAACCAATTTAGCAGAACAAAAACCCAGAAAACTTCAAACACAAAGATTCGATCTTTAACTTTTCTCCATGAAAAAAGTTCCAAACTTTGAAATCAGAAGCCTTGTATCATTCACCAAATTCACAGAAAAGACAAAAATGGTATCTTAACACAGAACAAAGAGTCAAGCTGTTTCTCCTAAAGTTAAAACTTTGAGACCAAAATCTCAAAAGAACAGGAAAGAATGAAACTTCAACAAAACCCAGATGTGAAATCCAAAGCCCAAATTGAAACTCACCCTGTATTCATCTCCAAACTCCAATCTAAACGCGTCCTTAATGGCCTCCGCCGAAGCTCTGTGTCCTCCGCCGGTGTCACTCATCAGAATCAACACGTTCTTGGATCTCTCTGCCCCAATTTGCACAAGCTCCATAGTCCCTTCATCTTCATCGTCACTCTCATCAATTGAAACTCTACGGTTATGACCATTGTAGCTGTTGTTGTTGTTCTTGAGATAACTGCTCAAATAAGAAACCCCTCCAACTCTCTCAAACACTTTCTCCGTCATAGACTTTCTCGGCGAAGCCTTGTATCTGCTGGAAACACCGATTTGTTATTTTCTTTTTTCAAAAGTTACCATTTTTTGTCCATGTAGAATTTTGGCTATTCTTCTAGGATTTAGCATCCGTCTCAAAGTAGCCTGATTTCTCCCAGACTCCCACCACTCATACCGCCTTAAAAAAAGCAATAAGTAACAAAATCATCACAGCCTTGAACAAAATCTAATCGAAACCAAATATCAAAAACTGCGAATTAAAGACAGTAACATGAAGACACTCACGATCTCTCCGCAGCGCTCCATCTGCTTCTTCTGCTCCACGCTTCACATTCTTCTTCTCAGTCTTCTTGGAAGCATAATTCCACTGGACTTTGCTTCTTCAATTCCTTCTCTCTTGCCTAACCAACCAAACAGTAAAAACAAAATCAATCATCAATGGGGGAAGTAATTATCTGAGACGGCTAGAGTATTCATGAGTTGAAATTGGAACCTTTTCTTCCTTCTTCTTCATTCTTCTTCTTCCTCTCCTCTTCTTGTTCAAATGCAGAAATCAAACACCAATTCGAGAGTAAGATGGGATTTCGGGGATTGGAGTTTAAAAACTGCCGGTCAGTTTTGTCTGACGTGTGATTTTCTGTGTGTTTTACTATTATATCCTTTGATAATTTTTTTTTTAGTTAAAAATATATTACAGGAAGGACAAAATTAGGGATATTGAATGTTCTACCTTGATAACTTCCCTAAGCCTCTCTGCAATAATTAATAGAGATTAGGAGTGGGAAGGGTTTTATTTTTATTTTTTACAGCGGTGAATAGTTATTTTATGTTGCTGGCGTGAGGGGATTGAACCGTTGGAGTAGGAATATCTTTCCTTTTTACGGTTTTATCTAGCGTGGTGCTAACCGAATAAATCGGAACAGAAAACCTGATCTACTTCTGAAAAGCCAAACCTGCAATCGCAAACAGGATAAAAGTCTTGAAATTATTCAGAGATAAAGTTGTTGAATCAAATTTTATTTTATTCCTTTGGTATCAGACACACCAAAAACCTTTATAAATTATAATAATTCATAGTTATTTGTTGCTTTCGACATCCCAACATGACATAAAGATAATAACTGAGGCAACTCGGACATACCCGATAACTGGAAATTGAATAAGGAAGCTAACCATGACCATAATTACTGCAATTTGGAGGGGTATTAGGCGAATTAATGTTAATATCATACTCGTCCCTTTGCCGAGGGTATACATATTTCCCTGTCAATCCCAGATTTTTTTCAATTATTGTAAATCGAAAAGACACATTTACCAATACAGGCTATTATGTGTAATTTTATAGTTAACATCCTTTTCAATATTGTACTTGGTCGGAAGTGGTAGCTATATTGCAGAGATTTATTTTAAATACCAGAAACGAACTAGTTCAATGCGACAAGGGAAACATTAAGAACACGTCCCCATCTCATAGACTTATACTATGAGTTTTCACAACAACTCGATCCGGATTTCCCTAATTATTAGTTTCTAAAGTCAAAATCATTTATCAAAACATATAAAAGTTGGAATAAAATCATTAAAATTTAAAATACCATCCACGTCGAAAGGGATATAAGAACATAAAAAATACAAAATTAAACGAATTAAAACCGAAAGATGAGAAACATGGATAGATGGTTGCAACAAAAAAAAAAAACCTAGATGGATTGATGACCCGATGGCTTTTACAAAGACAGATACTCAAAGTTGTGCACCTCCACCTAGCTGAACTTCCATGGCATCGATCTCATCGTTATCCTCCATTTCTAGTGATTCAGTGTTTGCCTTCCCCGCAGTTGACGCCCATCATATAAAAAAACCAATGACCTGGGATCAATGGAACCACGATGACAAAACGATGTCATCAGCTTCTAAAGTGGAGTGGTTCTCTTAATCTGGAATTCCAAGTAGCACTACCAAAAAACTACTTTAGCTGACAAAATTTAGACGTTTTCATCGACTAAAGTAAACGTCGACGAACGTTCGTCGCCAAATGGTCGTCGGTCATACTTTAGCCGACCACAATAATGGCAATCGTCGACTAAAGTATGGACGTTAGCTGCCGACAAAACTAATTGTCGGCATAAAGTTTGGACTTTAGCCGACGACTATGTACACTTTTGCAGACAAAATGTTGTCGGCCAAAACTTCCCCGTTGGTCAAAATGGTTGACCCGAACTGGACTTTAGCCGATGACTGATAAAGACTTTCGTTGGCTAAAGTCTTTGTACATCGTCGGCTAAAGTATGAAACTCGTTGGTTAAAGTATATATGAAACTCATCAACTAAAGTAAAGACTTTAACCGACGACTGTGACTATTGTCGTCGGCTAAGGTTGCTGATTTTTGGAAAAAAAATGTAGATTATGGATTTCTATTCTCAAATTCTGCCAATTTCACAATTTTATTTCCATAATAGCTAACAACACAGAAAATGAAAACAAAACACATATTCACCAACAAACACATGCAAGTTAATGAAACTTAAGCGTATATACATTTTAAACTTAACACTTAAACTAAGTTAAGTGTATCATCCAAATCTATGTCCTGGAAATATGCAGTACTACCATCATCTTGTGGATCCTCTCGCAGTTGTGGAGCATCGAAAATGAGTTGGATTGGTGGCAACAGAGGTGGGGGTGGGAGTCATACGCCTTAAGTTGTGCAGAAAACGCCAGAAACCAGGAGGAAATCTGAGCCTGTTGGGCGGCCGCATAAGCACGAGTCTCAGTCTTCTGCGCTAATCATGCCTGCCCCATCGCTTCCATCTGACTCTGATGCTCCATCGCCTGCCTCAGAAGTTGCTCATGTAGCTGAGCAACCTTGGAAGATGCCGACTTGCGTGAGAAATCGAGAGTGTTCTTCAAGATCCCATCGCCCTGTTGTCCTAGACCCCTATAGTAGTAATTGTTCCCTCGTGGTGGGAAAGCGTGACCCATGATCCTCGCCCCTACCATCACTCCAGATTGATCAATTTGAGAGATGGCCTGGGGGAGGTCCGCATCCTGCGTCTCTGGTCATTACTCCCTCACTACCACAATAAACACTATAACCGACGAGATCTGTAAAACTATAACCGACGAGATAAAAATCTCGTCGGTTATAGTGGAAATTTTTTTTTTTTATTTTTTTTTAAAAAAATAAAAAATCTCGTCGGTTATAGTACTATAACAGACGATAATGGCTAAAAATCTCGTCGGTTATACTATTACCGACCCCCTTTAACCAACGGACTATAACCGACGATGTTTCAGGGTCGTCGGATATAGTCCGTTGGTTAAAGGGGGTCGATAATAGTATAACCGACGAGATTTTTAGCCATTATCGTCGGTTATAGTACTATAACCGACAAGATTTTTTTTTTTTTTTTTTAAAAAATTAATTTTTTTTTTCCACTCACTACAAGAAAACAGCACTTAGACGACGGAAACAATAATTCTCCGTCGTCCAAGTGACACTTAGACGACGGAGAAGACTCCGTGGTCCAAGTACCACCTGGACGACGGAGAATACCATATCCGTCGTCCAAGTGGTCACCTGGACCTCGGAGTCTTCTCCGTCGTCCAGGTGGTCACTTGGACGACGGATATGGTATTATCCGTCGTCCAGGTGACCACCTGGACCTCGGAGTCTTCTCCGTCCTCCAGGTGACCACTTGGACGACGGAGATGGTATTCTCCGTCGTCCAGGTGGCCACCTGGACCTCAGAGTCTTCTCCGTCCTCCAGGTGACCACTTGGACGACGGAGATGGTATTATCCGTCGTCCAGGTGACCACCTGGACCTCGGAGTCTTCTCCGTCCTCCAGGTTACCACTTGGACGACGGATATGGTATTCTCCGTCGTCCAGGTGATTACCTGGAGGACGGACCGACACATCGTCGTCCGAGTTCACAAAACGTACTTCCACTTAGACGACGTACCGATACCTCCGTCGTCTAAGTGAAGCATTATATAAGCCCACTGCCGGCCAAACTGATCAAATTCATTCCTAGCTAGCCTCGATCTCTTCATGATCGATTCCATTTGAAGAATAATTGAAGGAGAAGGGAGAAGGAGAAGCTAGCTAGGGAGCTCGAGCTAGCTAGGTAGCTTAAGCTAGCTAGGCCGAGAAGAATCAGGATCGATAAGGGATCTCCGCTGACTAGCTAGTTAGCTTAATTAACGTAAAGATATCGAGAAGGCCAGCAGGTACGTACGTACGCAGTTAAAATTTGCTTAATTAATATGTATTTAGTGAAAACATACGTACATATATATATATACATGCAAGGATGTTAGCTGATGTTAGCTATATATATATATGTACAGATCGATTAAATTACGTACATACGTACGTAATTGATGGATCGATATGTAGATCGAGTACGTATAATTAAGCGTAAATTAATGGACAAATATATATATATATATATGTAATAATTAATTAAGTATAATATTTTGTAGCAGTATGGACAAGAGTTGGATGAAGTTGAAGAATAGATGTGATGTCCAGTATATGGATGGAATTAGCGAATTTGTGAATTTTGCGATAGAACATGGTCAGGGAAAGAAACGTTTCAGGTGTCCGTGTCAGAAATGTCTTAATTGTCAGTATGCGGAGGTTAATGTTATGGTGCAACACTTGTACGAAAATGGTATGATGTGGAGTTACACTACATGGAGCGAGCATGGTGAATATGTAGAGTTCAGCGCAGCAGACTTCAGCTCAGGGTACAGTTACCATGGTGCCTCATCCAGCGGCAGTGGTGCCGGACCCCCAGCTTGCAACCCAACTGCAGATTTGGTCCATGATGCGTTTCCGGGATGTAGTCATGGCGGACACCAACAACAAGACGGAGGTTACAGTACCACCAATGAGCATGATGACACATTCCCCGCAGCTAGCTTGGCCACTGACACAAGTGAGATGGAAAAGTACAACCGGATGCTACTTGAAGCGCAGACCCCGGTGTTCCCTGGATGTCGAGAGAATGTGTTGCAATATGTGATGGAGCAAATGAAGATAAAAGTGAAGCACAAAATGTCAGTGAGTGCTTTTGACGAAATTCAGGAGCAAATATGTAAGTTGCTTCCTGATGATCACAATCTTCCTAAATCTCATTATAAGGTTAGAAATATCCTGAGCAGCCTCGGCCTAAAGTACAGGATAATTGACGCATGTCCGAATGATTGTGTGCTATTTTACAAAGAGTATAAAGAGTTGGACTATTGTCCCGTATGTGGCCAGTGCAGATTCCAGTTGAATAGGAAGAGTTCGAAAAAGAGAATTCCTGTGAAAGTTGTTCGATATTTTCCCTTGATTCCCAGATTGCAGCGCCTGTACATGTCGCTACACACAGCAGAGGCGATGCGATGGTACGCAGAAAAGCGAATAGATGACGATGTCCTGCGACACGCCGCGGATGGGGAGGGTTTCAAACATTTCGACAGAGAATTTGGAGACTTTGCTTCAGAGGTTAGAAATGTTAGACTCGGCCTATCTACAGACGGATTCAATCCTTGGGGAAGTAATAGCTCCGCCGTCAGCACTTGGCCAGTTATTCTGATGCCATACAACTTGCCTCCGTGGATGTGCATGAACAAGGAATTTAATTTCCTTACCGTACTAATTCCAGGTCCTAAATCTCCATCGAAGTGCTTAGATGTCTACCTCAGACCTTTGATCGACGAGCTGAAACTGTTGTGGGAAAATGGAGTCCCAACTTATGACAAATTCACTGACACGATGTTCACGATGAGGGCTGCTGTAATGTGGACGATCAGCGATTTTCCAGCTTATGGGATGTTGGCAGCCTGCAGGACAAAAGGATATAATGGATGTCCTATATGTTTGGACGACGTGAACTCTAGTTGGCACGCGGGGAAGGTGTGTTACTTGGGTCACCGTAGATGGCTTCCTCACGACCACCCGTGGCGACAGGATGAAGCTCATTTCGACGGTACGGTAGAGAACAATCCTAAACCCCGTAGTTGGTCGGGCGAAGAGATTTTAGAGAGGTGGAGCTATTTCGACTTTGGTGTGTTGAGCAATGACGCGGATGTAAAGAAATGCAATCCAATTCCTCCACATGATCTGAGCTATTGGGATCACAAGAGTATATTCTTTGAACTCCCTTACTGGTCGAAGTTGAAGCTGAGGAACAACTTGGACGCGATGCACATAGAAAAGAATGTGTGCGACAGCGTGGTGGGAACAATTCTCGGTATTAAGTTCAAGACTAAAGATACTCCCAAAGCGCGCAAAGATTTGGAATCAATGAATCTACGTCGTCCCTTGTGGTTGAGGAGGGATAGGAAATGAGTGTACAACAAGATGCCAGATGCACCTTACACAGTGAAGCCGACGCTTAGACGTTCTGTATTTCACTGGTTTAAGGGCGTTCGTTATCCGGCTACGTATGCAGCTACTATAACTGGAGCAGTGGACGAGGTGCAACACAAGTTTGTTGGTCTAAAGACACATGACTATCACGTTATGCTGCAACGTCTGATTCCAGTGGTAATTCGACCATACTTGCCTCGGGACGTCGTAGAACCAATAGTGGCATTGTGCAGGTGGTGGCAGAGGTTATGCGCCAGAGAATTAAAGAAGTCAGATGTGGTGGAATTGCAACAACAAATTGTGCACATCATTTGCAAACTAGAGAGGATTTCCCCCCCTGCTTTCTTTGACATCATGATTCACCTAATGATCCACCTGCCCGAGCAGGTGCTCATTTCTGGTCCGGTCCAGTACACTTGGATGTATCCTCAAGAAAGGTACGTACAACTATTTAATTAATTTGTTCCACTGGAGATTATATATATACTAGCCAGCTAGCTATATGTACTTATGTAATGTGTACGTTTGATTTTGTAGACAGCTTGGACAGTATAAGTCATTCGTCAAAAACAGGTCGGCCCCGGATGGCTCCATAGCAGAGACATACCTAATGCATGAGTGTGTTACTTACTGCAACAAGTACCTCAAAGATCCACCCCCTCCCAGTACTGCCTCCGATCGCAGTGCCCGCATCAATCTTTCTGTCGTCACCAATGTCGCCCGACCGTTTAGAGGAGTATTAAAAGAATCGTTAACACGGGAAGAACTTATTGAGGCACATTGGGTAGTGTTGCGAGACTGTGATGAAGTTGAGCCGTACATGATGTCATACAGGGAGAGGCTTCAGGCGTTAAATCAAAACAAGAGTTCGGCGTGGATTGAGAAAATGGTTAAGAAGAAGTTTCCTGATTATTTCTTCCAATGGGTACGTACGTACGACTCGGTATTAATTATTTAAATACATATTGCTCATGTTTGTAGAAAGTAAACCATTATATTAATTTGGCCTTTTTCGCAGATGATTGATCTGCAAAAATCTGATAACCACGGAGGGTGGTGGTCATGGCCAAAGCACTTGCTAGCAGGGAAGCCGGTTAAACACTATATTTATCCCGGATGTTTTGTGAACGGTGTAAAGTTCCATTCATTGGCCCGAGACGAAGGAAGAAGAACACAAAACAGTGGGGTAGCCGTTGGGAAAGACAATGATCTATATTACGGGGCTATTGTATACGTGGTTCAGCTATGTTACGAGAATGATGTCAACGTTTTCCTATTCAAGTGCAGATGGTTCAAGCGTACAAAGGAAGACCTGGGACTATTATCTGTCGATACAAACTCGCACTGGTATGAGGATGAGCCTTTCGCTCTCGCCACCTTAGTTCGGCAGGTGTTCTATCTCGACGATCCGAAAGCCGGTGAAGGGTGGAAAATAGTGAACCATATCTCTCACCGAGGAATATGGAATACAGAGACAATTGAAGGGACACCGGCGACGACTGAAGATGCTGCTGAACCAGAAAGAGACATTCCTGCCTATCAAGAGCCTAATATTTCTATGGTCTGCTCCGATATAATGGATCTGGTTCAAGATGGTGAACGGTTACCCATGCCTGATGGTTGTACAGATCTAACTGAAGATGAGATTATCCATGAGGTAGATGAAGAAGACGAGCAGGAAGAGGACGCGGACGAGGACTCAGGTTATTCGTCGGACGATGTTGAGTACGATGACGAGGATGAGCCGTCGACTAACGGGGATGAGGACGATGATGATTATGACGAAGAGTACGGTCATACGACGAGGGAGATTAATTGGTAATTAATTACTGAAATTATTGTAATATATATATATATGATCGATGCCGGTTTACAGTAAGAAATTAATCTGAATTATATATCCTGGCCAACGGAGAAATTAATAAATATTGGAGCCAAATCTCAATCTCATTTTATATATCCTGAAATTATATATCCTGGCCAACGGACCATTTCCGTCGTCTAAGTGCAGTTTTCCGTCGTCTAAGTACTTGGACGACGGAAACTCCGTCGTCCAAGGTCCGTGCTCCAAGTGCTGTCGTCCAAGCACCTGGACGACGGAGACTTAGTGTTTCCGTCGTCCAAGTGAACTTGGACCTCGGACATTATCCGTGGCCCAGGTGTTCACCTGGACGACGGAAACACTAAGTCTCCGTCGTCCAGGTGAACACCTGGGCCACGGACATTGCTACCATTATCCTGAAATTATATATATACTAGCCAGGTGTTCACCTGGACCACGGATAATGTCCGAGGTCCAAGTTCACTTGGACGACGGAAACACTAAGTCTCCGTCGTCCAGGTGCTTGGACGACAGCACTTGGAGCACGGACCTTGGACGACGGAGTTTCCGTTGTCCAAGTACTTAGACGACGGAAAACTGCACTTAGACGACGGAAATGGTCCGTTGGCCAGGATATATAATTTCAGGATATATAATATGAGATTGAGATTTGGCTCCAATATTTATTAATTTCTCCGTTGGCCAGGATATATAATTCAGATTAATTTCTTACTGTAAACCGGCATCGATCATATATATATATTACAATAATTTCAGTAATTAATTACCAATTAATCTCCCTCGTCGTATGACCGTACTCTTCGTCATAATCATCATCGTCCTCATCCCCGTTAGTCGACGGCTCATCCTCGTCATCGTACTCAACATCGTCCGACGAATAACCTGAGTCCTCGTCCGCGTCCTCTTCCTGCTCGTCTTCTTCATCTACCTCATGGATAATCTCATCTTCAGTTAGATCTGTACAACCATCAGGCATGGGTAACCGTTCACCATCTTGAACCAGGTCCATTATATCGGAGCGGACCATAGAAATATTAGGCTCTTGATAGGCAGGAATGTCTCTTTCTGGTTCAGCAGCATCTTCAGTCGTCGCCGGTGTCCCTTCAATTGTCTCTGTATTCCATATTCCTCGGTGAGAGATATGGTTCACTATTTTCCACCCTTCACCGGCTTTCGGATCGTCGAGATAGAACACCTGCCGAACTAAGGTGGCGAGAGCGAAAGGCTCATCCTCATACCAGTGCGAGTTTGTATCGACAGATAATAGTCCCAGGTCTTCCTTTGTACGCTTGAACCATCTGCACTTGAATAGGAAAACGTTGACATCATTCCCGTAACATAGCTGAACCACGTATACAATAGCCCCGTAATATAGATCATTGTCTTTCCCAACGGCTACCCCACTGTTTTGTGTTCTTCTTCCTTCGTCTCGGGCCAATGAATGGAACTTTACACCGTTCACAAAACATCCGGGATAAATATAGTGTTTAACCGGCTTCCCTGCTAGCAAGTGCTTTGGCCATGACCACCACCCTCCGTGGTTATCAGATTTTTGCAGATCAATCATCTGCGAAAAAGGCCAAATTAATATAATGGTTTACTTTCTACAAACATGAGCAATATGTATTTAAATAATTAATACCGAGTCGTACGTACGTACCCATTGGAAGAAATAATCAGGAAACTTCTTCTTAACCATTTTCTCAATCTACGCCGAACTCTTGTTTTGATTTAACGCCTGAAGCCTCTCCCTGTATGACATCATGTACGGCTCAACTTCATCACAGTCTCGCAACACTACCCAATGTGCCTCAATAAGTTCTTCCCGTGTTAACGATTCTTTTAATACTCCTCTAAACGGTCGGACGACATTGGTGACGACAGAAAGATTGATGCGGGCACTGCGATCGGAGGCAGTACTGGGAGGGGGTGGATCTTTGAGGTACCTGTTGCAGTAAGTAACACACTCATGCATTAGGTATGTCTCTGCTATGGAGCCATCCGGGGCCGACCTGTTTTTGACGAATGACTTATACTGTCCAAGCTGTCTACAAAATCAAACGTACACATTACATAAGTACATATAGCTAGCTGGCTAGTATATATATAATCTCCAGTGGAACAAATTAATTAATTAGTTGTACGTACCTTTCTTGAGGATACATCCAAGTGTACTGGACCGGACCAGAAATGAGCACCTGCTCGGGCATGTGGATCATTAGGTGAATCATGATGTCAAAGAAAGCAGGGGGGAAAATCCTCTCTAGTTTGCAAATGATGTGCACAATTTGTTGTTGCAATTCCACCACATCTGACTTCTTTAATTCTCTGGCGCATAACCTCTGCCACCACCTGCACAATGCCACTATTGGTTCTACGACGTCCCGAGGCAAGTATGGTCGAATTACCACTGGAATCAGACGTTGCAGCATAACGTGATAGTCATGTGTCTTTAGACCAACAAACTTGTGTTGCACCTCGTCCACTGCTCCAGTTATAGTAGCTGCATACGTAGCCGGATAACGAACGCCCTTAAACCAGTGAAATACAGAACGTCTAAGCGTCGGCTTCACTGTGTAAGGTGCATCTGGCATCTTGTTGTACACTCCTTTCCTATCCCTCCTCAACCACAAGGGACGATGTAGATTCATTGATTCCAAATCTTTGCGCGCTTTGGGAGTATCTTTAGTCTTGAACTTAATACCGAGAATTGTTCCCACCACGCTGTCGCACACATTCTTTTCTATGTGCATCGCGTCCAAGTTGTTCCTCAGCTTCAACTTCGACCAGTAAGGGAGTTCAAAGAATATACTCTTGTGATCCCAATAGCTCAGATCATGTGGAGGAATTGGATTGCATTTCTTTACATCCGCGTCATTGCTAAACACACCAAAGTCGAAATAGCTCCACCTCTCTAAAATCTCTTCGCCCGACCAACTACGGGGTTTAGGATTGTTCTCTACCGTACCGTCGAAATGAGCTTCATCCTGTCGCCACGGGTGGTCGTGAGGAAGCCATCTACGGTGACCCAAGTAACACACCTTCCCCGCGTGCCAACTAGAGTTCACGTCGTCCAAACATATAGGACATCCATTATATCCTTTTGTCCTGCAGGCTGCCAACATCCCATAAGCTGGAAAATCGCTGATCGTCCACATTACAGCAGCCCTCATCGTGAACATCGTGTCAGTGAATTTGTCATAAGTTGGGACTCCATTTTCCCACAACAGTTTCAGCTCGTCGATCAAAGGTCTGAGGTAGACATCTAAGCACTTCGATGGAGATTTAGGACCTGGAATTAGTACGGTAAGGAAATTAAATTCCTTGTTCATGCACATCCACGGAGGCAAGTTGTATGGCATCAGAATAACTGGCCAAGTGCTGACGGCGGAGCTATTACTTCCCCAAGGATTGAATCCGTCTGTAGATAGGCCGAGTCTAACATTTCTAACCTCTGAAGCAAAGTCTCCAAATTCTCTGTCGAAATGTTTGAAACCCTCCCCATCCGCGGCGTGTCGCAGGACATCGTCATCTATTCGCTTTTCTGCGTACCATCGCATCGCCTCTGCTGTGTGTAGCGACATGTACAGGCGCTGCAATCTGGGAATCAAGGGAAAATATCGAACAACTTTCACAGGAATTCTCTTTTTCGAACTCTTCCTATTCAACTGGAATCTGCACTGGCCACATACGGGACAATAGTCCAACTCTTTATACTCTTTGTAAAATAGCACACAATCATTCGGACATGCGTCAATTATCCTGTACTTTAGGCCGAGGCTGCTCAGGATATTTCTAACCTTATAATGAGATTTAGGAAGATTGTGATCATCAGGAAGCAACTTACATATTTGCTCCTGAATTTCGTCAAAAGCACTCACTGACATTTTGTGCTTCACTTTTATCTTCATTTGCTCCATCACATATTGCAACACATTCTCTCGACATCCAGGGAACACCGGGGTCTGCGCTTCAAGTAGCATCCGGTTGTACTTTTCCATCTCACTTGTGTCAGTGGCCAAGCTAGCTGCGGGGAATGTGTCATCATGCTCATTGGTGGTACTGTAACCTCCGTCTTGTTGTTGGTGTCCGCCATGACTACATCCCGGAAACGCATCATGGACCAAATCTGCAGTTGGGTTGCAAGCTGGGGGTCCGGCACCACTGCCGCTGGATGAGGCACCATGGTAACTGTACCCTGAGCTGAAGTCTGCTGCGCTGAACTCTACATATTCACCATGCTCGCTCCATGTAGTGTAACTCCACATCATACCATTTTCGTACAAGTGTTGCACCATAACATTAACCTCCGCATACTGACAATTAAGACATTTCTGACACGGACACCTGAAACGTTTCTTTCCCTGACCATGTTCTATCGCAAAATTCACAAATTCGCTAATTCCATCCATATACTGGACATCACATCTATTCTTCAACTTCATCCAACTCTTATCCATACTGCTACAAAATATTATACTTAATTAATTATTACATATATATATATATATATATTTGTCCATTAATTTACGCTTAATTATACGTACTCGATCTACATATCGATCCATCAATTACGTACGTATGTACGTAATTTAATCGATCTGTACATATATATATATATAGCTAACATCAGCTAACATCCTTGCATGTATATATATATGTACGTACGTTTTCACTAAATACATATTAATTAAGCAAATTTTAACTGCGTACGTACGTACCTGCTGGCCTTCTCGATATCTTTACGTTAATTAAGCTAACTAGCTAGTCAGCGGAGATCCCTTATCGATCCTGATTCTTCTCGGCCTAGCTAGCTTAAGCTACCTAGCTAGCTCGAGCTCCCTAGCTAGCTCGAGCTCCCTAGCTAGCTTCTCCTTCTCCCTTCTCCTTCAATTATTCTTCAAATGGAATCGATCATGAAGAGATCGAGGCTAGCTAGGAATGAATTTGATCAGTTTGGCCGGCAGTGGGCTTATATAATGCTTCACTTAGACGACGGAGGTGTCGGTACGTCGTCTAAGTGGAAGTACGTTTTGTGAACTCGGACGACGGTGTGTCGGTCCGTCCTCCAGGTAATCACCTGGACGACGGAGAATACCATATCCGTCGTCCAAGTGGTAACCTGGAGGACGGAGAAGACTCCAAGGTCCAGGTGGTCACCTGGACGACGGATAATACCATCTCCGTCGTCCAAGTGGTCACCTGGAGGACGGAGAAGACTCCGAGGTCCAGGTGGCCACCTGGACGACGGAGAATACCATCTTCGTCGTCCAAGTGGTCACCTGGAGGACGGAGAAGACTCCGAGGTCTAGGTGGTCACCTGGACGACGGATAATACCATATCCGTCGTCCAAGTGACCACCTGGACGACGGAGAAGACTCCGAGGTCCAGGTGACCACTTGGACGACGGATATGGTATTCTCCGTCGTCCAGGTGGTACTTGGACCACGGAGTCTTCTCCGTCGTCTAAGTGTCACTTGGACGACGGAGAATTATTGGTTCCGTCGTCTAAGTGCTGTTTTCTTGTAGTGTCAGCCCATTCCCTCAATCTCGCCTAATTGGCAAGGAAAATAAAATAAAATATTAGTAAACATAAAAAAAAGGTTAGAGAAAATACATATATAAGCAAATATGTTAAGTTATAAGGGCATAAGACTTACAATATCTTCGGTGGACTGAGGATACACTTTCTCGTAAGTATACATGTACGATTTGACTTCACTTAATTTTTTCGCCTCCTCCATCCAACTCGCAATGGTCCAGACCCGATATGATGGTTACTCATATTATGCCCTCGGTTCGCTATGTTTATTAAACAAATGGCGTTCTTGGATAAACATATATTAAAAAAATATTAGGAAAAATATTTCGCCAATTAGGATACAAGTAAACACAAATATGATGTTACATACCTCATATTTTGGGTTGTTGAAGTGGACTAGAAGCTACTCCCTATGCATAAACTCGCTAGGGGTACCCGAATAGTTGTTGCCATGCATCTTTCAGTGCTTATAGAACTCATTTTTCCACTCTTTTTACCTATATATGCAACACAAATATTAGAAAGTGACAATACATTATCAACAAAATGTAACTCAATATATAGAATATAACTTCCACCACCTTTTTCCTTGAGTGTCATTTGCCCACATGGATTTAAGGTGCTCTAGAACAACAAACCACACCTGCAATGGTCATATATATATATATTAGGACTTAATTAATAAGGGTAGACATACATAATGAATATCTAACTAACTCACCGACATAGCCTAGCTTGTTCACCATGTCCTTCACACACTGTGGCACTGAGGACCACTCTCCCTATAGAAAAGGGACACTGTCCCGTATGACACATCCTACTTGGTCGTTGTAGGACTTCGTCTTTCCCCCGACTTCACCGCTCCATCCTTTGTCGTCTCTATGACCACTGGCCTGCGGATCTTGACATGCTGGTCTACACCCTTGCAGGTGACGGGGCTTCTAGTCTTTTTTTGTTGCCGGTAGTATCTGTAACGTGAAACAAAGTAAAAAGATTAAAACATAAGCACCCAATTTAATATACAAATTATTAATAAGTTATAAATTAATAACCAAGGTATTTAATATTTACCCGATTCTGACGTCGATGTGTTTGTTACCCTCGCACTAAAAAGATGTATCACTACAAGAAAACAGCACTTAGACGACGGAGCGTTTCCGTCGTCTAAGTGAGTTCTTCCGTCGTCTAAGTTCTTAGACGACGGAATCTCCGTCGTCCAAGGTACGTGCTTAAAGTGCTGTCGTCCAGGAACTTGGACGACGAAGATTAAGGTCTCCGTCGTCCAAGTTCACTTGGACCACAGACAATCTCCGTGGTCCATGTAATCACCTAGACGACGGAGAACTTAATCTCCGTCGTCCAAGTGTTTTTTAATTTTTTTTTAAAAAATAAATTGTATTAAATATTATTAATTTAATTTATTATTAATTGAATTTAAATAATGAAAAATAATAAAATTAATTAAATAAACTAATTAATTTAATATTACTTAATTATTAAATAATTAAAATTAATTTGTACATACACATTCAAAAAACCCATAAAAATAAAAATATTGTTCGGAATGCGGAAAGAAACGAGATAATTAAAAAACTACAAGCTAATTAACACACTGGAGGAGCAGATGCACCGCCGCGTCCCCCGCTTCCAGCCGGGTCGTCGTCGTCGCGGTATGGGTTCGGAGGAGGTTGACATACTTCTCGATTTTGTTGCATGAGGGCGATGAGTTGGGCTATTTGTGCTTGTTGTTCGTCAAGTCTTTGCCGCATGGATTGATTCTCCTCTCGTGCCAGTCGATTCTCCTCTCGTGCCAATCGAGCCTCTTGAATGGCTGCTTCGACGGCCGCAGCCGTAGTCCTTCTCCGCTGGCCCGAACCTCCCGTAGATGATGAGTCGGAGGTCGTCGACAAATCTCATACCACCTTAGGCCCGAAGTGCCTAACCTCCTTGCCAGCTCTATGACCGTAAACCTCATCCGCGATTGCAATTTGGCTCTCTAAGGATAAAGGAGGCAGGTCTTCCACCGGCACATCTGGGAACGCAAGCTGAGTATTAGCCAACTCTTCCTGCGCACGCTCTATCACCCTTGCCTACAAGCACATAATTAATTTATTATAATGAAATAATATTTAAATAATAATTACTATAATTAAAAGCACATATATATATATATCAATTACGCCGCATTGACTCGCTTCATTATCGAGCCCAGGCGTTACTTACGCGCTTATGCTTACATCAAGATAAGGGTGTTTGGATCCTTTATCCTTGTGCTCCTTGGCTATTAGAATGAACTGCTTGGCGCCGGTAGTATGATGTTTGTCCTTCTTCCCCCGGTTGGCTTTGTTGACACCGGAGAATTTCTGTTACACAACATAATTAAATCATTAAAAAATTAACAACTAAAATTTAAATAATTCAATTATCTTAATTGAAATAAAAAAACTAAATTAACACCTTAAAGGAGTCATCGGCAAAGTGGTTACACAACCACTGCCACTCATCTTCTCTATCCCCACGCAGCTCTACGGGGGGAGGCGAGGGACCGTAAGTTTGGAAGTACTGATGGAGCCTGTACTTCCAATCTTTGTAGATGGAGTTGGCGGTTTGGTTGATATGCCTCAACATTGCCGGTGTCGGATCCACCGCAAATTGTTCCTATCAAAAATAAATAGAAAATTATAATCGTATATATTATGAAATTATAACTAATATTAACAATATTATATAATAACTAAAATTGGACGTATTACGTACTGAAAGATCTTTAAAGACTTTCGCCTTCTCATTATCCGGCGTCTCCTTCCAAGTAGGGGCAGTGAGACGAACTCGGCTACGGACGATTGACCCTATGCTATGCGCCGAGAAACTTGCTAGCTGAGCTGTGGGAGGGCCACCGGTGAATTCGTCGTAGGGCAAGTCGATCTTTTTCCCGGTCGCCTTGCAAATTTTCTCCGCTTTGCCCCCTTTAACGAGACCCCAAGTCCTTTTCGGTTCCGGGTCAGTGGGGGCCCTCCTCTGCTTACGGCGGGCGCTGTACATGATAGATTCAGCGGTCGAGGATGCCTGAGTACTTGCCGTTGAACCGGTACCGGGCGTCGGAGTTGAAAAAGGGTCGACGTCATCACCGCCGGAGATAAATGGGGCAGAGGGAATTTCCCCAAGAGGCGCCGCCTCCGAACCAGATGAAGGGTCCGGATTGAGGGCGTCGTTGCCCTCCTGTTGAACCCAACCGACTTGGTCCGCCAACATTCGGAACATGGCATCTTCTGCCTCCTGTTGGGCTTTCTTCTTGCCGGATGGAGCCATATATTTAAACCTAGGAGTACGTTGTTAAAATACCTACTTACCATAATAATTACAAGTGCAAAATTTACGCTAATTAAGTACGGTTAAGATTTAAATAGAGTACACTAGCTTGGCTTTTTCGGTCGTTCAATGGACGTGCGACCCACGCGATAAAGTGTAAATTTTCAATTAATCAGCCTTGGTTAAATCGAAAAACATGGCCAGTTAGGGATAGAGATAACGTGAGAGGCAGGACTAATTTCGACAAAACACCTATTGGTGTCGTCTTTCTTAGATCCAAAACCTGTCACCAGTCATAACCCGTTTCTAGACACCATGTCCGACATTCGGCCAATTTTTCGAAAATTTACACTCCCTCAAGTCCTTTGCAAACTCCGCCATCAACCTCGTGTCCATAACTTCACTTAGGTTATGGTGTGCGGTGATGAAATCCACACATCACGAGGGGTTAAGGAGATAAGCTAGGAAAAGAGGCGCCATCTATTCCAAAGAGTGCGACTTAAAAAACCAAGCCTATGTACTAAATTTAAATCGAAGACGTACTACCATGCAATTTACTAGAAAATACACGTAATTATCAATTAAGTAAAACAATAAATAATGACAATAATAAATTATTATTTATCAACTAATTAATTATGAACCAATAACAATAATAAATTTATTCATTTAATTATCAACTAATAATAAATATTTACAATAATAAATTTATTCATTTAATTAATTATCAACTAATTACAATTATGCATTTAATTAATTATTAATTACAATAATTAACCACTAAAATTTATTATAATTACAATAATGAAATATTTAAAAATAATTAATAAATTATATTTAGAAATTAATTAATTAAATGAAAATAATTTTAATAAGGTAAAAAATAGAAATTTAACTCACCGGAGTAATCGGGAATATAGCCGGAGTTGAGTCGTCGGAGAGGAAGAACCACGCCAAAAAAATTGTCATCGGAGCGTCGCCGGAGGAGAAAACTCGCCGGAGGAGAGGAGAGGAGAGGAGATGGAATGAGAAAAGGGGGGGGGGTGCTGTTCTATTTATAGGCTTTCACTTAGACGATGGAGCACTAATTTCCGTCGTCTAAGTGCACTTGGACGACGGAAACACTGTTTCCGTCGTCTAAGTGAATGGTTAAATTTTTTCGAAGCAGCGCGTAATTAATGGGCGGGACGTTTCACCCGCCATAAATTTGGACTTAGACGACGGAGAATTGATTCTCCGTCGTCTAAGTGGAAATTCAAGCGGCGCCGAAAATTGAGGCGGTAAATCGAACAGCCATGATTTTCGACTTGGACGACGGAGAATGACGTTCTCCGTCGTCCAGGTATTCACTTGGACGACGGAGAATGACATCTCCGTCGTCCAAGTGAAATTTTCATTGAAAAAAAAATAAAAAATAAAATGAACCGCCATGGTAAATTGAACCTGGACGACGGAGAACGTCATTCTCAGTCGTCCAGGTTCAATTTACGTTAAAAAAAAATTAAAATTAATTTGCTAGGAATTTAGCGATCTGTCATTCGAGTGAAATAGTCGTCCAATATCGATGAACGCATCGTATATATAAACAATTAAATTTGAACCGACGAATAATTTTACGTCTTGAAAGTTGTTAAGTATCGACTAATCCTTACGACTTAAGTGTTCATGAGTAGAGGCTCATTTGCAGCAGAGTATTAACAAAATTGAATTTGGACAAAACAACCGTTGGATATGTTCGTCGTAACATAATATATAATTTTCTTCAAAGGACCATAAAATAATAAGTTCGGGAAGGGTTTCATCGGCATAGTCAACCGCAAAACCGAGAATTTCACAAACCGGAAACATGGATACAAGGCATTTCGCAACTCCGATTTTCGAACTGTCGAAGCTCTCACACCAAGAATTGTTTACTCTAAAGTCTTGATGAAAAGAATATGCATTTGAAGAAGGTCTAGATAGTCGTTGTCTTAGAAAAAATTACATTATCTGCACCTGGACGACGGATATGAGCGTTTCCGTCGTCCAGGTAATCACCTGGACGACGGAGATGATCTTATCTGTCGTCCAAGTAATAACCTGGACGACGGAAAATCTCATCTCCGTCGTCCAGGTGTATAGACTCTGAATTCAGGGGTTAGGGGGCTTTACTATTTAGGGTTTAGGGTTTGTGAACTTGGACGACGAATAATGACCATCTCCGTCGTCCAGGTGTAACAACCCTGAATTCAGGGGTTAGGGCCTTAGGGTTTAGGTCGTCCAGGGTCATTTATGTGTCCGTTTAATTATTTTGAATAAAAAAATAATAAAAAAATGATCGATCGATATCCGATTTGCTAGATTTAGGGTCGAGGATTTAGGGAGATAGCCAAAATACCCAAAAGGCGACAACCTGCAATTAATTTCTCCGTTGTCCAGGATATATATAATTCGGATTAATTAATTAATTAATTTAATTTAGTTTACGTACGTCGGTCGATCCGATATATCTGATCGAGCATGGACGCCTGTAATTAATTAATTAATATATATATACGTACATACATACATTCTCCTCCTTATAATATTAATTTATATTAATTTTTGATCGATGATGCATCGATCATATATTACAATAATTACAATAATTAATTACCAATTAATAATCCTCGTCGTATGACCGTACTCTTCGTCATAATCGTCATCGTCCTCATCCCCGTTAGACGACGGCTCATCCTCGTCATCGTACTCAACATCGTCCGACGAATAACCTGAGTCCTCGTCCGCGTCCTCTTCCTGCTCGTCTTCTTCATCTACCTCATCGATAATCTCATCTTCAGTTAGATCTGTACAACCATCAGGCATGGGTAACCGTTCACCATCTTGAACCAGGTCTATTATATCAGAGCAGATGACAGAAATATTAGGCTCTTGATAGGCAGGGCTCTTTCTGGTTCAGCAGCATCTTCAGCCGTCACCGGTGTCCCTTTAATTGTCTCTGTATTCCATATTCCTCGATGAGAGATATGGTAAACTATTTTCCACCCTTCACCGGCTTTCGGATCGTCGAGATAGAACACCTGCCGAACTAAGGTGGCGAGAGCGAAAGGCTCATCCTCATACCAGCTTGAGTTTGTATCGACTGATAATAGTCCCAGGTCTTCCTTTGTACGCTTGAACCATTTGCACTTGAATAGGAAAACGTTGACATCATTCCCGTAACATAGCTGAACCACATATACAATAGCCCCGTAATATAGATCATTGTCTTTCCCAACCGCTACCCCACTGTTTTGTGTTCTTCTTCATTCGTCTCGGGCCAATGAATGAAACTTTACACCGTTCACAAAACATCCGGGATAAATATAGTGTTTAACCGGCTTCCCTGCTAGCAAGTGCTTTGGCCATGACCACCACCCCCCGTGGTTTTCAGATTTTTGCAGATCAATCATCTGCGAAAAAGGGCAAATTAATATAAGGGTTTAATTTGGACTTTCTCCAAACATGATCTATATGTACGTATATAAATAACTAATTAAATACCGAGATGTACGTACGTACCCATTGGAAGAAATAATCGGGAAACTTCTTCTTAACCATTTTCTCAATCCACGCCGAACTCTTGTTTTGATTTAACGCCTGAAGCGTCTCCCTGTATGACATCATGTACGGCTCAACTTCGTCACAGTCTCGCAACACTACCCAATGTGCCTCAATAAGTTCTTCCCGTGTTTAACGATTCCTTTAATACTCCTCTAAACGGTCGGACGACATTGGTGATGACAGAAAGATTGATGCGGGCACTGCGATCGGAGGCAGTGGGAGGTGGTGGATCTTTGAGGTACATGTTGCAGTAAGTAACACACTCATGCATTAGGTATGTCTCTGCTATGGAGCCATCCGGGGCCGACCTGTTTTTGACGAATGACTTATACTGTCCAAGCTGTCTACAAAATCAAACGTACAATAAGAATAAGTACATATAGCTAGCTAGTAATCTCCAGTGGAACAAATTAATTAGTTGTACGTACCTTTCTTGAGGATACATCCAAGTGTACTGGACCAGACCAGAAATGAGCACCTGCTCGGGCAGGTAGATCATTAGGTGAATCATGATGTCAAAGAAAGCAGGGGGAAAAATCCTCTCTAGTTTGCAAATGATGTGCACAATTTGTTGTTGCAATTCCACCACATCTGACTTCTTTAATTCTCTGGCGCATAACCTCTGCCACCACATGCACAATGCCACAATTGGTTCTACGACGTCACGAGGCAAGTATGGTCGAATTACCACTGGAATCAGACGTTGCAGCATAACATGATAGTCATGTGTCTTTAGACCCACAAACTTGTGTTGCACCTCGTCCACTGCTCCAGTTATAGTAGCTGCATACGTAGCCGGATAACGAACGCCCTTAAACCAGTGAAATACAGAACGTCTAAGCGTCTGCTTCACTGTGTAAGGTGCAGCTGGCATCTTGTTGTACACTCCTTTCCTATCCCTCCTCAACCATAAGGGACGACGTAGCTCAGATCATGTGGAGGAATTGGATTGCATTTCTTTACATCCGCGTCATTGCTCAACACACCAAAGTCGAAATAGCTCAACCTCTCTAAAATCTCTTCGCCCGACCAACTACGAGGTTTATGATTGTTCTCTACTATCCCGTCGAAATGAGCTTCATCCTGTCACCAGGGGTGGTCGTGAGGAAGACATTTACGGTGACCCAAGTAACATACCTTCCCCGCGTGCCAACTAGAGTTCACGTCGTCCAAACATATAGGACATCCATTATATCCTTTTGTCCTGCAGGCTACCAACATCACATACGCTGGAAAATCGTTGATCGTCCACATTACGGTAGCCCTCATCGTGAACATCGTGTCAGTGAATTTGTCATAAGTTGGGACTCCATTTTCCCACAACAGTTTCAGCTCATCGATCAAAGGTCTGAGGTAGACATCTAAGCACTTCCCTGGAGATTTAGGACCTGGAATTAGTACAGTAAGGAAATTAAATTCCTTGTTCATACACATCCACGGAGGCAATTTGTACGGCATCAGAATAACTGGCCAAGTGCTGACGGCGGAGCTATTATTTCCCCAAGGATTGAATCCGTCTGTAGATAGGCCGAGTCTAACATTTCTAACCTCTGTAGCAAAGTCTCCAAATTCTCTGTCGAAATGTTTGAAACCCTCCCCATTCGCGGCGTGTCGTAGGACATCGTCATCTATTCGCTTTTCTGCGTACCATCGCATCGCCTCTGCTGTGTGTACAGACATGTACAGGCGCTGCAATCTGGGAATCAAGGGAAAATATCGAACAACTTTCACAGGAATTCTCTTTTTCGAACTCTTTCTATTCACCTGGAATCTGCACTGGCCACATACGGAACAATAGTCCAAATCTTTATACTCTTTGTAAAATAGCAAACAATCATTCGGACATGCGTCAATTATCCTGTACTTTAGGCCGAGGCTGCTCAAGATATTTCTAACCTTATAATGAGATTTAGGAAGATTGTGATCATCAGGAAGCAACTTACATATTTGCTCCTGAATTTCATCAAAAGCACTCACTGACATTTTGTGCTTCACTTTTATCTTCATTTGCTCCATCACATATTGCAACACATTCTCTCGACATCCAGGGAACACCGGGGTCTGCGCTTCAAGTAGCATCCGGTTGTACTTATCCATCTCACTGGTGTCAGTGGCCAAGCTAGCATCGGGGAATGTGTCATCATGCTCATTAGTGGTACTGTAACCTCCGTCTTGGTGTTGGTGTCCACCATGACTACATCCCGGAAACGCATCATGGACCAAATCTGCAGTTGGGTTGCAAGCTGGGGGTCCGGCACCACTCCCGCTGGATGAGGCACCATGGTAACTGTACCCTGAGCTGAAGTCTGCCGCGCTGAACTCTACTGCTTCACCATGCTCGCTCCATGTAGTGTAACTCCATATCATACCATTTTCGTACAGGTGTTGCACCATAACATTAACCTCTGCATACTGACAATTAAGACATTTCTGGCATGGACACCTGAAACGTTTCTTTCCCTGACCATGTTCTATCGCAAAATTCACAAATTCGCTAATTCCATCCATATACCGGACATCACATCTATTCTTCAACTTCATCCAACTCTTGTCCATACTGCTACAAAATATTATAATTAATTAATTATTACATATATATATTAGTCCATTAATTTACGCTTAATTATACGTACTCGATCTACATCGATCCATCAATTACGTACGTACGTAATTTAATCTGTATATATAGCTAACATCCATGCATGTATGTACGTACGTTTTCACTAAATATATATTAAGCAAATTTTAACTGCGTACGTACCTGCTGGCCTTCTCGATATCAGTTAATTAAGCTAGCTAGTTAGTCAGCGGAGATCCCTGATCCTGATCCTTCTTGGCCTTCTCCCTTCTCATTCTCCTTCTCCTTCAATTCTTCTTCGAATGGAATGAATTAATTGATCGAGGATCGTATGGAATGAAGAGAGTTTGGCATCGGGCTTATATAATGCTTCACTTAGACGACGGAGGTGTCGGTACGTCGTCTAAGTGGAAGTTACTCGGACGACGGCGTGTCGGTCCGTTGTCCAGGTGATCACCTGGAGGTCGGAGAAGACTCCGAGGTCCAGGTGTCCACCTGGACGACGGAGACGGGATTCTCCGTCGTCCAGGTGATCACCTGGAGGACGGAGAAGACTCCGAGGTCTAGGTGATCACCTGGACGACGGAGAATACCGTCTCCGTCGTCCAGGTGGACACCTGGACCTCGTAGTCTTATCCGTCCTCCAGGTGATCACCTGGACGACGGAGATGGTATTCTCCGTCGTCCAGGTGGTACTTGGACGACGGAGACTTCTCCGTCGTCCAAGTGTCACTTGGACCACGGAACAATTACGTTTCCATGGTCTAAGTGCTGTTTTCTTGTAGTGTATATCAAACGGCGTATAGACGTATGTTTATTGCGGGGTAAGATAACTAAGCTGTCCTGGAAGAGGCACTCCTTGCTCATCAACTTCAGGTATGGCAAGTACACTCTGGGGCATGAAGAGGTGAGGCGGCAACATTTGTACACCCGACGGCGAGCTACCTGAAGCACCAGTCGGAGAGGTAAAAGATGCTGGAGCCGTAAAGGGAGAAGGCACTGGCCATTGAATGAGAGGCATATAGACACCCGAAGGAGCGAGAGCCGTAGAGCTGGCCGGTGAGGGCATGGGGGAGCGGTCTTGCGGCCAAAGCTGCCTCATGCTATGTGGATATGGGTCCGAGAGTTGTTGTGGATAGAGATGGCCTCAGAACTATTGGCGCTAGATCCTTGTCCCTTAGATCCCTTCTTTTTTTTAAGAGATTCATGATGCCTATTATAAAAACCATCCTAACAAATTATAAATACCACACTATAAATTCTACACAACATATATAAATCACATAAATTTAACATAAAAAAATTTATCGACATCCCCATCACCCTTACTACCACTATCATATATTCACGTCCCACATCATATTCACCAACAATTCAACATCACCATATACATATATTCACAAAAAATAATCACACCTTAAACACACCCTCTGAAAAATCATACTTTAAAAGCACCCTCTAAAATCAACTTTAACATCACATTCAAACTAACATGACATTCCAATTAACATATATAAACCCATAAATCACACAAATTTCAACAATTCAAAAATTCACCAAAAATTTCTACAATCACTAAAATTCAACAATTTCATTAAGAATTCCACAATTAAACAATCAAACAATGTGAAACAATTAACCAATTTTAAACAATTATTGTATTTAACCTAAACCCTAATTTTTTTAAAAAAAATCCAAATTTTAGAGTTTACCAGGATAGAGAGAGAGAGAAGGCGGCGGTGGATAGAGAGAGAGAGAGAGAGAGAGAGAGAGAGAGAGGGGAAAAACATGCAATTTGAGAGAGAAGGAGGCGGCCTGGGTGAAACCTGGGATTTAAACCCGATGACTTTAGCCGACGACGTAGAAAGATCGTCGGCTAAAGTATAGCCGACGATAATAAATGGCATTTTCGTCGGCTACACTTTAGCCGACGACACGTGTCACAGTCGTCGACTAAATTTACTTAGTCGACGAAAATGCATCGTTGGTTAACATATAGCCGACGACACGTGTTTCAGTCATCGGCTAAAGTAACTTTAGCCGACGACATAAGTCTATTTCGTCTGGTAAAGTGTGAAAATACTTTAAAAAATTAGGCCCATGTGAAAACACATTTCAAAGAAATTCATGTTTAACTAAGGCTCATAATCAGAATCATCGCTTGAATCTTCCTTGGTGTCTAAGCTAATTTATGGTAATATATGCCGTTCCTCCTAACCAGAATCTTCGTTGTCTTCATTTGGACCAACATCAATAAGCTTTACATCTTCGTCACGAATTCGAATCACACGACTAGGTCTCACATTATTAAGGCAAATTGTAGAGGATTGAGGAATACCAATTGCATTCGGCTCTTGGTATGCAGTATCTTCTTCATTATCCAAGTGTAGCAACACTGTATATATTTCTAGGAACAATATGGTTGACTACTTTCCACGCGTCTTTGTGCACCAGATCATCAAGATAAAACACTTGTTTGACCGTTATGGCAAAAACAAAAGGGTTATCTTCATACCAGCTTGTAGCAGTATTCACCGAAAATATTCCGTATTGATCGGTCCTTGTGTTCTGAGGGTTAGTTTTAAACCATCTACACTTAAACAAGTGCACTGTCATACCTTCTACATAAATTTGTTCAACCACTTAATGGAGAGCACTGTAATAATCAATGCCATTCCGCCCACCATGCACCATAACCCCAGAATTCTGTGTTCTCCGTCTTCCATCTCTATGTTCACATATAAATTTCATGCCATTAATCTTACACATCGAATAAACTCTTGAAGTTATCGGTTTTATCGCCAAAAGTCTCAATTCGTGTGACCAGTTTGGGTGACTATCAAATTGTATATGGCTCATCTGAAAAAATAATCGCAACCATTAACTTTAAATATGAACATTGATATTTATATATATAGCAGTAAATATATATATATATATATATAGACGTACCCAGCCACCAAAATAGTTTGTAAACTTCCTATTGTGGTTCTCAAGATCACCGACAACCTCATCACAGTAAAGATGGATGTCTTTCTAGTATTAAACTTCTGGACATCAGTACCTACCAGTGGGCAATGACTAGCTTCTATGGTTCCAAATGGTACAATTTTGGCAATTGTCCATAAACTTCAACATCATAGGAAATGATAGAAAGATTGAACTATGGTTCATCTACCGGCATATGTTGTGGAGGATCCTCCAACTCTCCCAAATATAACTTGGTTTACGTTACACACTCGTGCGCAAGATATGTTTCAGCTATACATTCTTCAGGTGCATATTTATTTGCCACATAGTCTTTGTAATCCCCTAGTCATCAAGTTGCAAAGTGCATGTTATGATTATTGAAAAATAATTTTATATTAAAACAGATTGATCTTCAGATGTTGAATCGTACCTTTCCATGGGATACATCCAAGTGTAGTGTACTAGACTAGTAAGCAACAATTGTTTGGGAAGATGGATCATCAGGTGAGATATGATATAAAATTTTTTTTTGAGGAAATATCCTCTCAAATTTGCACATGATAAAAATGATGTCCTCTTGCATTTCCCTCAGGTCTGAATTTTTCACTTCTCTAGTACATAACTTCTGAAAGAATCTTGACAACGCTACTAATGGCTCCACCACCTGACGAGATAGGTATGCTCAAATGAAAACATGGAAGAGACGTTAAAGCAGTGTATGACAGTCATGAATCTTTAATCTGTACATCTTCTTGTCTCGGAAGTTAATACACCGACCTATATTTCCTGCATAGCCTGAAGGATACCTAACATGACTCATCCACCTAAAAATTTCATTCTTTTGGTCAGACTTGATGGTGTAAGGAGTTCGAGGCATTTTTTTTTCTTCCCTTCTTTCAACCACAAATGTTTTCGTATATCGATTCTTTTCAGATCAATGCATGCCTTAGGGCCGTCTTTAGATTTCCCCTCCCAATTCAGCTTTGTGTCTACCACACTTTCACACACATTCTTTTCTATGTGCATGACATCTAGATAGTGCGTGATTAACAACTTACTCTAGTATGGGAGTTCCCGCATGAATATGCTTTTGTGTATCCAGAATTTATACATGTCAGATCTATCAGGTATTGTTGCTACTATATAAGGATGAGTGCTGAGCTGCCCAAAATCGTAATCATTCAGCACTTCCAAAATTTCATCCCCCGCCCATCTCCTGGGCTGCACGTTCTTTTCTACAGTCCCATCAAATGCTTTGTCATCCGCCCGCCATGGGTGATCAAGTCCAAGTCAACAATTGTGACGCATACGGACAATCTTCCTGTAATAAAGTCTACCGCACTCATCAGTCAGGCACTCTGGATAAGCCCTATATCCCCTAACAACGTTGCCCGATAACATTCCGCGGACAGGAAAATTATTGATGGTGCCAACAACCATGGCATGCATCTGGAATATCTCGTGATTGTACTTGTCATAAATGGGATTACCAACGTTTAATAGAAACTTAAGCTCCTCAATCAAGGGTCTCAAATACACATCGAAACACTTTCTTGGATAACTCGACCCTGGAATTAACAGAGTCAGCATATTGTATTCCTTTTTCATGCACATCCATGGAGGAAGGTTGTACGGTATCAAAATGACTAGCCATATATTATATTAAAGACTCATGTTGCCAAAAGGGTTGAATTCATCAGATGAGAGCCCGAACCAAACATTTTGGACCTCTTATGAAAAATGAGGATACTCCCTAACTATATGCTTCTAAGCCTCTCCGTTAGCAGGGTGTATAAGGGTATCATCGTCAGGCAAGTCTCTCTCAGCGTGCCATCTCATAGCTTTGACCGTGTGTGAAGTCATATACAACCGTTCTAGCCTATCCCTCAGTAAGAAATACCGAAGTACCTTCATAGCTTTCGTATTCCTGGCAGGAGTCAACTTATACCTATCCGTGTGACATACCGGATAAGCATCAAGGTTTTCAAGATTATTCTCTTTAGGATCTTTATCTCAGAAGAGAACGCAATCATATCTGCATGCATGGATTTTGATGTAGGTAAGGCCAAGATATTTTAGGATGTATCGGACCTTACGATGAGTGGTAGGAAAGTGATGATCGGGGGGCAACATCGAAGCAGTCAACTCCAGATAATCATTAACAGCCTTGACACTTAATTTGTTCTCCACTTTGACCTTCATTACTCTCATGACACATTCAAGAACAGTCTTATTACACCTGTTGTACAATGAAGTTAGTTGGAAGGCATCAACAGCCTTCATGAGACGCGTATACGTGTATAATTCGGTAATTTCGTACCAATTCGGCCATAAAATTCGTAAATAGAAAATTATAAATTTTGATATGTACGTGCTTAAAACAAAAAATAAGTAAAATAGAAAACGTAAAAACTTGGATATATACACATTACACATATCAATACATTCTAATATATAATTGTGACAGACTGAGACTATAGACTTTTGTTGAACCATAAAAATGCATTCTTGATATAATCACATAATCTATAACTTTGCATCAAAAGACAACAAAAATACTAGGTATAATCTTTTTCACACTCGAAAGTTTAACAAAAAGGTATCAAAAAACAAAGTCATATATTTCAAAATTGCATGTGAAGTTGTGCACTACAGAATATCGAGTTCTAGATAACTCCAATCTCTTTCTTTTTCAATTACTTTTGTCTTGAGAAACACAACATGTTTGTATAAAGAGTCATATTCCTTCCTTCTTTCTTTTTTTTATTTAAAAAATTACGTTTTTTTCATTGAAAAAAGAGAGTAAAAAAACGTTTAATTCACTTTTAATTCATTAAGATTAATTTTATATTTTTATTTTTGATTCTTTGAATTGTGAACGAAAAACAGACGTTTTATTCAGATTTGTCAATTCGCGAATAATTTGTGAATTTACTAACTAGGTTCTAAACAAAGATACTATCACATTTCAACAGAGACACCAACACTTCTAAATAAAGCTACCATCAATAGTTGCACATATATACAAACGCTTCTAAACAAAGATACTATCATATTTCAACAGAGACACCAATACTTCTAAATAAAGATATCATTGAAAATTGCATAGATATACCAACGCTTCTAGACAAAGATACTATAAGATTTCAACAAAGACACCAACACTTCTAAACAAAGATACCATTGGCAATTGCACAAAGATATCATCACATCGACATAAAGATACCAACTCTAACCAATCCTACAATTGAAGCTCAAAAATTACCAATAAACAGAATGTGAGCAATGTCGAGGAGCTACAAGTAAGAGCGGCAATAAGCTTCAGGCTATGGCGAGCTTCGAGGGACGAGGAGGAGTGAGGGACTCCAAGGAGTGAGCGACGATGAGCTTTGAGGGACATCAAGAATGAGCGGCGCGGCGATGGGTTTCCGGTTGTCTGGTTTGGGTTTAAGGTTTTCAACTGGTTTGGCTCGATGTTATGTGAAGATCTTCTTGTAAAATAGATTTTTATAGTCAGTGGCAAATATTATAATTTTGTAGTTGTTTTAGGGTAATTGGCACACATATTGAAATAAAGTGACCTATGGGCCACAATTTGAATTTAGGTGACTTTTGGGTAAGATTTTGGGATTTAAATGACTTATGGGTCACATGCCCTTTTTTTCTAGTGGAAAAAGGAAAACAACTACACATAATCATTCTTGGAATAACCACCCCAACAAGGTCTAAAAGAAAGGCATTTCTAGCCAAACTAGGAATAGTTCCTTCCCAAATATACAAATTGTTACAATTATGACCTAGATTAGCTATCTTATCAACTACGAAATTTACTTCTCTATGGATATGATGAGAGTATGTGGAGTGGAATGAGTTAGCCAGCCTTTTGATGTCCTTGACAATTGTTTGCAGCCTCCAAGGGAGATTCCAGTTGTTCTTTGTGCAATTTATGATGTGTAAGGAGTCTTTTTCCACTACTAGGTCTCTGATCTCTTTTCACCTTGCTTGTATGATGCGTTCTTTGAGAGCAGTAGCCTCAAGTATAGGAACAATCACTACCAAAATAATGACTATACCTAACGACTTCGAGAAAAACAGGCCGATGATTTTTGTTGTCGTTGACTATAATACTATAGCCGACGACCAAAAAAACAGTCGTCAGCCTTTGTCAAGGGAAATTTGTTGGGTATAGTTACGACTATAGACGATGACATAATTAAGTCATCGGCTATAGTGTTTTATTATAGATCTGGGTAGCATCTCAATCAATCAAAAAAATACAAAACGCTTTCAAATCGTTGGGTGTTGTCGGAAGCTGTCCAAAAAGAGTTCGTGAAGCTATATCCCGCTATATATAGGTACGTATATATATATATATATTTTTTTTTTCTAAGTCAAGCCTTCCCTTTGCTTATTAAAATGAGTAGATAATTCAAATCCAACTCAGTCACCTCTAGTTCATCCAGATCTTCCCTTAGTGCAATCCCAAACATAGTTAATGAAGAACAAATTGAAATCAAGTCACATAGTAATATTGATAAGAATGATTGGAATATTCCAAGAGTTCCTAGTAATGAAATTTATAAGAAAAAATGGTCAATCACTTCCTTCAGAAGTGAACATCACGTTAAGACAGTTGAACAAATTTATGCTGTAAGCTCACAGCATGAAACTTGTCAATTGTTTAGTCCTGAGTCAATTAGAAAACATAAGAAAGATGGCCATAATTTTCTCCATATTGGCTTAGTTCAAATATGAGTAAAATTTCTAACAAGAAAAGGTCTAAATGCCTCAGTCCTTCTTTGTCTTCGGGATGCTCGGTTTACCGACTTCACTGATAGTACCCTTGGTATAATTGAGTCAAGCCTCTTTAATGGTCCAATACACTTTGACTGTTACCCAGATTTTACAGTCAGTTTAAGTGATCCTCACATCCTAAAAACCCTAACTTTGAATATCAAAACCTCTGGTTATAATATCCTTGATGGATCAAAACCTTTGGCCTTAATCTATAGAGTTCACTACAAAGTCACAGGCACAAATATAAATTTCCAAGCTATTAGTAAAAGCCCCAAAGACCAAACTCTTTTAATCCAAAGTATCCATGAAAATGCCAATGTCCGTGTTCCCCATGCTATCAAATGGGCAGATGTCCAACTCCCTTCGGGCACAAACCAATGAAAACCAACCTATCAATATACAACATAGCCAAAGTGATTTAAATTGTATCCACCAATTCAATGATGGCACAGTTAGAATCAACTTTAGAAATAATCCCAGATTCCATGAACTAGGACAATCTTCTTAACATTCCGTTGCTGGTTCCAGTACTGCTGAAACTATGTCAAGGAGAGATTGTGACCTAGATAAAGAAATAAAGAATATTAGGATAAAAGAATTAGAAGAAGAATTGAAAAAATTAAAAATCAAAAGTACAAAAACCACCTCTCAAGTCACATATCCTAGTTATACTGATTCAAATCATCAAAGAGATTCTGATGATGAACAAACTTCTCCCACGGCAACTGTCTTTGAAGTAGTCAACCCCATTAATCCTCAATTAACTGTTCTCAACAAAACCTTCACAATTGATTATCCCAAATTAGACCAACATCTTCAGAATAAAGAAAATATTCTCAGAAGAAATGCTTACAGAAGTCAATATCCCACCAAAGAACAGAGGATAGAACTCTTCCAGGAATGGAAAAAATTTATGCTCGAAAATCAGTCTGAAATATATTTCCTTGATTTTATCGATCTAATTAATGACAAGAGCATCCAAACCCTTTCAAAATCAAAATGGAAAACAGCTAAAAACACCCTAATTTCTTCTAGTCATCCCCCAGCTGAAACAATAATTCTAGACCACTTCCAGTCTACGATAACAGCTTCTCCTTTTAAGTTACCTTCTACAGATAATCCAGAATTTAAGAAAATAACAGAACAAAATAATTATACAAACCAAAGCCTAATCACCATAGGAAGTCAACTAGACAAGATAGAAACAACCGTAGACAATATCTTCAATACAATTCAACCATCCAAAAAACAAGAGTCACCTTTAGTCCATTTCAAAGACTTAAGTAAAAATACTCTTAAGCCTATCTCTACCACCCAAAAAATAGAACAAATGCTAAAAGAGTTAAAACCCGAGTCTAGCACAATTACAGTCATCCATACTACTGATTCTTCAGACGATAACTCTAGTACAATATCCAAAGTAAACCACAAAATTGAAGAACTCCAATTAAACAGAATAGGACATTCAACCAGGAAATCTTTTAAAAATTGGAAAGAACGTCCTTTACCAATAGATATCCAGCCAAGTAGTAATGCTGCCTCAAACCAATTTTCCGTTTCTGCAGATAAAACTTATGAATGGAATATTGATAATCTTTCAGAACAAGAAATTCTGAACAAACTCCACCATATGTCAATGACAGCCAATAGTTACGTTACAGCCTACAACTATTCCCAACCTGAAATCGTTGAAATTCTCTCTTCTGGATTCACAGGAATGCTTCATTCCTGGTGGGAAAAACATCTTACAATTGAGTCCAAAGAGTCAATCAAACATACAGTCATGCATGACGAAGATGGATCCCCAATCTTTGATACAAATATTGGATTGGGAATTTCAGACACTGTAAACACCTTATTCTACATAATAATTCAACACTTCATTGGAACACCAAGTCACATTACTTCTAGGATTCATGACCAACTCAGTAACCTTAGGTGTCCAACCCTTAGTGATTTCAATTGGTACAAAAATGTTTTCATCTCTAGAGTCATGCTTAGAGACGATAGTAACCAACCATTTTGGAAAGGAAAATTCATAAATGGTCTTCCAAACCTTTTTGCTCATAAAATAAGACAAGTCTTGAGTAATGAATTAGGACAAATAGATTATGACTCCTTCACATACGGCCAAATCATTACAATAATCCAAAAAGAAGGCCTCAAAATGTGCATTGATTCTAAAATCAACTCAGCGGCAAAAACGGATAAAAAATTAGCTAAATACGAATTAGGAAATTTTTGTGAACAATACGGTCTACCTTCCCTACCACCCTCCAGAAGAAAGTCAAAACACACTGAGTCCAATCACTACAAAAGACCCTTTACCAAAAATAGATTTTCTCCAAAAAACCAATTTGAGCCAAACAAATTCTATTCAAAAAAAAAATTCCAACCCAAAAGACCTTTCCATCCTCCGAACAAAAATATTGCAAAAGGCAATTGTTTTAAGTGTAATAAACCAGGACATTTCGCCAACAAGTGTCCCCTAAAGACCACTATCAACCAGTTAAAAATAAGTCAAGAAGAATGTAACAAACTCATTAACATCTTAGAACTAAGAAATACAGATTCTGAAGATGACGACTCTTCAGAACCAAACGACAGTAACTCAATAAAAACCTCTCCAGATGTTTCTGATAGTAATTCCTCCCCACGTGTCACTTTTGGTTGCAGTGATGCTTTCCAATGCAATAACGAATGCTGCACCAAAACCATCAACGTTCTTACCAAATAAGAAGAACAAGAAGAACTCCTAATTGATCTAATCAGTAAAATACATGACCCCGATTTAAAAGCTGATTACCTTAAAAAATTAAGAAATGTAATTACCCAGGAAAGTATAGTTAACACTCCTCAACAGAAAATCTGTCTGACATCAACCTTCCAGAAATTTCAAGCCAAAAAGAAAAACATAACAATACAGGATCTCCAACAGGAGATAAAAATCATCAAAACACAAATTCAGTCCCTCAATCATACCTATCAACAATTAAGTAATGAACACGAGGAAATGAAACAAGAAATAAATATCATAAAAATTAATAATCAATTCCGTCACTTAGATAATAATGATACCCCTGACGATTTCGAGAAAAATTCTCAAGATGCAATCATAAGTACAATCAAACAAATCCATCTAAAAAAATGGTACACCACAGTCCAAATCAAAATAAAAGATTTTCAACTAACGGCTGTAGCCCTAATTGACTCTGGTGCAGATCTAAACTGCATACAAGAAGGATTAGTACCTTCTAAATACTTTGAAAAAACAAAAGAATCTCTACGATCAGCCAATGGTTCTAAAATGAATATGAAATACGAACTACCCAGATCACACATTTGTCAGAACAATGTCTGTTACAAGACTTCTTTTGTCCTAGTCAAAGACCTAACAGACAAAGTCATCCTAGGTCTCCCTTTTCTTACCCTGATCTATCCTTTCACTACAGAATATGATGGAATTATCACCTACCCTTTTAATGAACCAGTCAAATTCTCCTTCCTCAATAACCCAGAAATTCATTCCCTGAAAACCTTCCAAGAAAGTTCAATTTCTAAAACAATCAATTCCATTCAAGCTAAAACAAGACAGATAGCTTTCCTCAAAGAAGAAATTAATTTCAAAAGAATAGACAGCCAGTTACAAGATACTTTTTTACAAAGCAAAATAAAAACCTTTGAAAATAAAATAATTACTGAATTATGTTATGATATCCCCACTGCCTTTTGGCATAGGAAAAAACACATAGTCACTCTCCCTTACATCAAAAATTTTGATGAAAAAAACATCCCTACTAAAGCCCGTCTTATTCAAATGAGCCATGAAGTTATGGAATTTTGTAAAAAAGAAATCATGGACCTCCTTAACAAAAGATTATTAGACCAAGTAAATCACCATGGTCCTGCTCCGCTTTCTATGTTCAAAAAAATGCTGAATTAGAAAGAGGAACGCCAAGACTAGTAATCAATTACAAACCTCTTAATACCGTCCTCGAATGGATACGTTATCCTATCCCCAACAAACGTGACCTCATAAATAGATTAAACCATTTAGTCATCTTCTCTAAATTTGATATGAAGTCTGGATTTCGGCAAATCCAAATCCATGAAAATGATAAATACAAGACTGCCTTTGTTACTCCCTTTGGACATTATGAGTGGAATGTAATGTCATTCGGCTTAAAAAATGCTCCAAGTGAATTTCAAAATATCATGAATGATATTTTCAATCCTTATAGTGATTTCTGCATTATGTATATTGATGATGTCCTTATTTTTTCCCAATCTATAGAACAACATTGGAAACACTTACATCAATTCTTCACAATAATCAAAAACAATGGCCTGGTAGTTTCCGCCTCAAAAATTAAATTATTCCAAACCAATATTAGATTCTTAGGTTTCATTATCCATCACCTCCAAATACATCCTATTGATAGAGTCATTCAGTTTGCTGACAAATTCCCAGATATCATCCTTGATAAAAATCAACTGCAGAGATTCCTAGGTTCCTTAAATTACATAGCAGATTTTTATCAAAATCTGAGAAAAAATGCAAATCTCTTTTTGATCGTTTACAATCTAATCCCCCTCCTTGGACCTCCACTCACACTTCTCTAATCAAAGAAATTAAGAGTCATGTCAAAACCCTACCTTGCCTCGGAATCCCTTTAACTGATTCTTTTAAAATTGTTGAAACAGATGCCTCAGAAATTGGGTATGGAGGTATTCTGAAACAACAGATTTCTACCAACCATCCTGAACAGATAGTGCGATTTCATTCGGGAACTTGGAGCCAGTCACAAAAAAAACTATAGTACTATCAAAAAAGAAATTTTATCAATTGTTTTATGTATTAACAAATTTCAAGATGATTTATCAAATCAAAAATTCTTGATTCGTGTTGACTGTAAAAGTGCAAAAGATGTTTTGGAAAAAGATGTTCAAAATATTGCTAGTAAACAGATTTTTGCCAGATGGCAAGCTATATTAAGCATTTTTGATTTTGAAATTGCATTCATCAAAGGAGCTGATAACCACATCCCAGATTTTCTAATCAGAGAATTTCTCCAGGGTTCCAACAATGACAACAAGATCATCATCCAGAAAGCTCAAAAGCTTAGTCAAAGCAGAACCGGAATCTCCCCCTGCAAAACATGCCTCACCAACAATCAAAACAGAAACCCAGGTCAAAACAGAGATCCCTTCTAATATGGCCATTCCTGGTACTTCCCAACAAATCCCAATAAGGTCCCTTCCCTCCAATCAACTAGTAAATTACAGCTCCTCAGCAAACTCCCTTGGACAAGTTCGTCCCAATTTCCATTCAGTCTTAGTCAATCAATATGATCCCTACAAGAACGAACTCCCAGTTCAACCTAATTTCCAGAAAACATCTCCCTATTATCACCAAGCCAATAAAAATCTTTTCTATGTTGAACCCCCTCACAGTCACTTAAAAAACCCAATATCCTTAATCAAGGAGTATTTTCCTCCTAATTTCCACTTCTCCCCTAGCCATCCTTCCCATTCTCTAAATTTTTACAAAGACATCCTTATTAAATCCGGATCAATCTCCATTAGAGCCATTTATGACCAAAGAAATAACACCAAAATCCTTTACCATTCCTTTTATATAATACGCATTGATTCTCTTGCAAGTTGGGGTGACCAGCCGTATAATCAGCACACTTGCAAAGACATTACGTACAGTTATTATGACTACGTTGAAGCATGGTCAGTAATCTTTCTCCATCAGACAGAAGATTTTAGTCATTCCTGGTTCATCAATTTTGATAAGAATTTCAAAAGAAACTTCCCAATGTGGTTCATCCGGTGGTGGGGAACTCATGGATGTCCTTACAATCTCCTTCCCCAGCAATTAAAAGAAGCAGTTACACGCTTTCAAGCAGTTATGAATTTATCAAAATACGATCAGAATTTTCCAGTTACCCTGCATTTCATGGCCAAATATAAGCTTCCATGGATATTCAAGTGGCACTATGAACTCAATGATAATATCGTTTCAAGGCACTTTCTGGTCAAATGGTGGGACAAATTCAACATTGACAGAGTTTTATCCCATTTCAATGAAGAATTTCCAGTCATGGCAGCTCGCCCTAATCAAATCAAGCCTCCAACTGACAGTCAATTATCATTACTAATTCATCAGTTACCTCCCTCCTCTTCTAGACAAAAGGTTAAGTCAGAATCAGGATCTTCATCTTCCAAAAAAGAACAGTCTTCCAAGTCGGCAGAATTGAAAGCCCTTGCTAAAGCCCTCCTGCGCCAAGCCAGTGAAGAAGATTCCTCTGAATCAGACCATGATACAGTCAAAGAAGAAGACTAGTACTCTTCAGAATCCTCATCTTCACCTCCTAGTCAGTCTCAAACACCAGTGAAATGGTTCCAAGACAGTCAAGATCCTTACGAATAAATACAGCATCAGTTTGTCTCCCACTTCCAGTAAAGTTATGATTCCTCGAAAATTACGGAGCCAAAAAGTCAAAAGTTAGTAAAAGCCAAAAGCTACTTTCACTGTAGACTTTTGCTTTTGTCCCCCACTTCAGAAAAGCAATGATTCTCCCGAAATTTATGGCGCCACAGTTCAGTCAGCCCTTCCTATATAAGAAGGATCTCTCTTTCATTCAAGACAAGCTTCTTTCTCTCCTCTCCCAAGCTCTCTCAGTTCCACTCTCAGTTCAAACAAGTCTCTAGATTTATCAGAGCTGCTCATGTGTTGAGCCTAGTTAGCTCTTAGTATAGCAACCTTAGTACCCTTCATGCATTGAGCCCAGAGCTCCTACTTTGTAAGTTTTAATTTCAAATATGTAACTCTGTTTTCATAAATGCAATTCTTAAATTATGTTAAGCTTCCGCGGTTTCTGGTATATATATATATACACGTGTGTGTGTGTGTGTGTGTGTGTTGATATTATTGATTTAGAGTTGATTGTTGATTTTGAGTTGAATTCAATGAGAAGTAGAAGAATTCGTGAAGTTAACTCATATATATAATTACATGTTAATTGTTGATATATAGTATGCATATATATGTGTGTGTGTGTGTGTGTGTTGATGTATAATTAAGGAGTAGAAGAATTAATATAATTTGTAGTTTAAAAATCGATATATATATATATATAGATATAATGATAAATTTTTAATTGGTGCATGTGTGTGTGTATATATATATACAGTTAAAAATTTTAGGATGGATAAGAGTTGAATTTGTCTTCCAAAATGGGATCGAATATATGGCATTAGAATGTGAAGTTTTATGGAATATGGGAAGGCTAATGCTAACGGGAATACAATTCATTATTACCTGTGTACGAAATGTCAGTGTCGGAGCGATTTGTATCATTTTTCCATTGATATAGTATGGGAGCACCTGAAGAAAAATGGTTTTAGGATAAGTGCACATGTTGGATTTATCATGGTGAATCATCATCAGAGGGTTAACATGATCATGAGCAATTTCCTGAGAATACCAGTACATCCAATTATCCAACAACGAGGTTGATCAATGATGTGTTTCTTTATGAGAGCGGTGTATTTGCTCAGTCACAAGATATCCCTCTCGCTGTTGAGAGTTTTCCTCCTATTGAGGTGGTCCAACAATTACCTAGAGCTATCAACACTGCCGGTATTAACAAGTACAACAAGTTGAGTGCCTTCCAACAGACCCCATTGTACAGCGGGTGTAATAAGACTGTTCTTGAAAGTGTCATGGGAGTAATGAAGGTCAAAGGGGAAAACAAATTGAGTGTCAAAGTTGTTGATAATTATCTAGCGTTGATTGCTTCGATGCTGCCCCCTAGTCATTGCCTTCCTACCACTCATCGTAAGGTGCAACATATCCTGAAACATCTTAGCCTTACCTTCATCAAAATCCATGCATTCAGATATGATTGCGTTCTCTTTTGGGGTGCAGATGCTGAAGGGAATGATCTTGAAAACCTTGATGCGTGTCCGGTATGTCACATGGATAAGTATAGGTTGACTCCTGCAAGGAATAAGAAAGCTGTGACGGTACTTCGGTATTTCTCGTTGATTAATAGGCTGAAACGGTTGTTCATGTCTGCACACACGACCAAAGCTATGAGATGGCACGCTGAGAGATATTTCGACGTTGATACCCGTATACACCTTGCTGGCAGAGTGGCTTGGAAGTACATGGTAAGGGAGTTTTCTCATTTTGCATCAGAAGTCCAAATTATTTGGCTCGGGCTCTCATGTTACGGATTAAACTCTTTTGGAAACATGAGTCTTCAATAAAGTATATGGCCAGTTATTTTGGTATCGTACAACCTTCCTCCATGGATGTGCATGAAGAAGGAATACAATATGTTGACTATGTTAATTCCAGGGCCGGGTTATTCAGGAAAGTGTCTCGATGTGTATTTGAGACCCTTGATTGAGGAGCTTAAGTACCTGAGTAACGTTGGTCATCCCACTTATGACAAGTACAAAAACGAGATGTTCCAGATGCATGCTATGGTTCTTGGCACAATCGGTGATTTTTCGGCCCGCAGGATGTTGTCAGGCAACGTTACCAGGGGATACAGGGTTTGGGCAGAGTGCATGACTATTGATTGCGGGAGACTTCATTGCAAGAAGATTATCTAGATGCATCACCGTTGTTGACTTGGATTTGATCACCCATGGTGGGAGGATGACCAAGCATTTGATGGGATTGTAGAAACTTATGTGCAACCCAGGAGATGAACGAGGGATGAAATTTTAGAAATGCTAAATGAATACGATATTGGGCAGCTTAACAATCATCCTGATATAGTGGCGGTAATACCTGACATACGCGACATGTATAAATTTAAGACACACAAAAATATATTTTGGGAACTCCCGTACTGATGCAAGTTGCCGATCAGGCACTACCTAGATGTCATGCACATAGAAAAGAATATGTGTGAAAGTGTGGTGGGCACAATACTAAATTGGGAGGGAAAAACTAAAGACGGCCCCAAGGAATGAATTGATCTGAAAAGAATGGGTATACGAAAATATTTATGGCTTAGAGAAAGGAAGAAAAAAAATGCCTCAAGCATCTTATACCGTAAAGCCTGACAAGAAAAATAAAATTTTTAGGTGGATGGAAGAAATATAGGCCGGTGTGTTAACTTCCAGAATAATAAGATGTACGGATTAAGGTGTCATGACTGTCATATACTTCTTCAACGTGTCTTCCCTGTTTTTATTCGATCATAGCTGCCTCGTCAGGTGGTGGAGCCGTTGGTAGCGTTGTTAAGATTCTTTCAGAAGCTATGCACTAGTGAAGTGAAAAAATCAGACCTCAGGGTAATGAAATAGGACATCATTTTTATCATGTGCAAATTTGAGAGGATATTTCCCCCAAATTTTTTTGACATCGTGCCTCACCTGATGATCCATCTTTCCGAACAATTGTTGCTTACTGGTCTAGTACACTACACTTGGATACATCCCATGGAAAGGTACGTATGATTCAACATCTGAACTTTTAGTCTGTTTTTAGATAATTATATTTTTCAATAATCATCACATGCACTTTGAAATTTGATAGACAACTAGGGGACTACAAAGACTATGTGGCTAATAAATCTGCACCTGAATGGTGTATAGCTAAAGTATGTCTTGCGCACGAGTGTGTAACGTACACCAAGTTGTATTGGGGAGCATTGGAGGACCCTCCACAACCTATGCCGGTAGATGAACCACAGTTCAATCTTTCTATCCTCTCCAATGATGTTGAAGTATATGGATAGTTGCCAAAGTCATACCAGATGGAACCATATGAGCTAGTCATTGCCCACTGGTGAGTATTGATTAACTTTCCTGAAGTTCAATACTGGAAAAACATCCATCTTACTACCCTGCGGTTGCCGGTGATCTTGAGTACCACAATAGGGAGTTTGCAAACTATTTTGGCGGCTGGGTACGTTTATATATATATATATTTACTTCTATATATATAAAAATTAATTTCAATAATGGTTGCGATTTTTTTCAGATGAACCACGTACAATGTGATGGTGATCCACACTGGTCACACGAATTGAGACTTTTGGCGATGAAGCCGATAACTTCAAGAGTTTATCCGATGTGTAAGGTCAATAACATGCAATTTATATGTCAATATAGAGATGACAGACGAAGAACACAAAATTCTGGGGTTATGGTGCATGGTGGGCGGAATGGCATTGACTATTACAATGTTCTTCATTCAGTGGTTGAACTAATTTATGGGGAAGGCATGACATTGCACTTGTTTAAGTATAGATGGTTTGATACTAGCCATGGGAACACAAGGACTGATCAATACAGTCTTTTTTTTTGGTGAATACTGCTACAAGCTAGCCCTTTAATTTTTACCCTTTTATTTTTACCACATCGGTAAAACAAGTGTTTTATCTTGATGATCTTGTACACAAAGATGCGTTAAAAGTAGTTAACCATGTTGTTCCTAGAAACATATACAGTGTTGCTACACTTGGTGAGGCTACAGATAATGAAGAAATTACTGCATACCAAGAGCCGAACGCAATTGGTATTCCTGAATCCTCTTCAATTCGCCTTAATAATGTGAGACTGGGTAGTGTGGTTCGACTTCCTCGAGCTGATGTAAGTTTTATAGATGTTAATCCAAATGAAGACAACAAAGACTCCGGTGACGAGGAGCGGCACATATTACCAGAAATTAGCTCGGACACTGAGAAAGACTCAAGTGATGATTCTGATTATGAGCCGTAGTTAAACTTGAATTTGTGTTAAACATGTTAGTTGGTCATGAGCCTAATTTGTAAAGTATTTTCACACTTGTAAATATAGCGATGATTATGATTATGTTCTTTAATTAGTTAAACAAGTATTTGTGGGAAACGTGTTTTCACATGAGCCTAATTTTTCAAAATAATTTTGGACTATAACTGAGAGGACCCGACCCTAGATTAACTAGTAATCTAGAATCAAGCCTTAACAATTGATCATAATCTACGAGTTTCTCTGAAAATTTTGACATAACTTTCTTTATAAAAGAGACAACCAAAAACCTGCAAGGAAAACTGACACTCCACAGATAAACCCAGAAATAATACCGTTGACCACCGATGTCCATCCGAATTTCTCAACATAAGACTGAAATTAAATCTGATACACTATTCAGAATTTGAAAACATACTTCAGTAAATACACTGATTCACAAACAAAGAAACTCAACTCGACAACTATACGAGTGACAACCTATTCACAAGAGTCTCACAAGATGATACTACAGAACTAGTATCCAAGGTGACTTCAATAACACAAGAGACAAACTGACAGTGAGCAAGGACCTATTGCTGAAGGAATTGAATGGTGGACTCGATGCCCTCGACGACATCCAACACCCTCACGATACACACTGCAATCTGGGCAAAGAAAATCGAAAATCCCAGGAAAAAGGCATATAAAATCATAAAAGCTGTTAGAGTGAGTGGACGAAAATAATATGTCTTTCATATATAACATGCATAAAATAATGTGAAAGGACCCAACCTCGATTTAGTTGCCTAAACCGGAATCAAACCCTTTCTGAAAACACGAACCAACAAAAACCATCAAAATTTTGGCAGAGTTTTGTTACTAACGCGGAATTGCCTTTACCTGCACCCGGAAAATAACACTTCATCCTATACAACAAAAATCAAATCGTGGGTATCAATCCCATCCGGATTTCTTAATATATCAACAGTAATGTAAAGTAATAAATATAACTATACTTTACAGAAATCCGGGGAAAATCGTATGAAAATATACATAAGAATACTCAGAGTGACTTCTAATATAGATATACAAATAGTAGGCCAAACTAAGAACCTACCATAAAAGTAACATCGCTCGAATACTATGCCTCCGACCACGACATGCGACACCAGAATCATATCTGAACTGCAAACTGGGCACGGAAACCGAAAAGCCCAGGGGAAAGACATGAAAACTGTTAGAGTGAGTGGACGAAAATAAATGTCTTTCGCCGAATAATATATGTTATGACAACATATACGAGTCAAATGTATAAAAATCAAATGGTACACGAGAGAGATTCTAACTTCTCACGCGTACAGAGCATGCATGTAAAATCTCACGGGGTCGCTCGTAGACACGTCCTTGCTAGTACAGTCCGAATCACGGGATCCCAGACCTACACGTGATTCTAGCCAGAAAGGCCTCAGGTTAGGGTATCTGTTTGCACCCGGAACTACATCAGCACAAGAAACAGATATCTGTACCCACCCGGAAATACATCGGCACAAGGTACAGTTCCCCCCTGGTAGGCACCCTCGGTGATCAGCCGGGATGCGAGTGTATCGATAAAACAACATATACTAAGACTGTACTCTGTGTAAACCAAATCATAAATAGTTCGATGCAAATACGTAAAGCAACAAATCAATGTATATACGTAATGTATAATGGTATAAGCATAATTGTATAACACATGCTCATATAAAACATAATCTCGTATGCTTGCTCAAGTTCTAAAAACGTATATAAAAGACTCGCAATCAATCCGTGAAAAGAAATGTCCACTTACAGACTAGCGTAACGTAGTTCGCGTTAATCCCGTGATCCGGCGGAAAATCCCTCGCCAAACGAACGATCACGAACCCCTGAATAATCATAAAATCCATTCCTCAAAATCATAACTCGATACCTCAAATCAAATCACGAGAAACAACCATTCTCGGAAACACATAATTCAATTACGACGAATTGTCTAAAATCCAATAATCACACCTCAAAACCCAGTTATAATTTCTGATGCTCAAATCGAAAAACAAACCTCACCACTGCGATCGGGGCGTGATTCCGAGCGAAACGACATGCAACTTGTTGAAAACCCCGAAAAGTCAACCTTGACCGCCGTTGACGGCGGCGGCGCCACCCAACTTTGAATTTTCCCGGCGGACCAAAGCCTATTCCACTCCAAATCATCCAACAAGCAACTTCCATAACTACACCGAAGTCCAATCCTCACTCTATCTAGTTCAATTTCAAGCAAAACCGAATTATCACACAAATTTCAATCCAACAATTCTCCATGTACAAGCAAAATTAGAACTCCATACTTACATAGGTAGCTTCATGGTGATGAGGGCTTCAAAGCCCAGTGCTTCTTGTAGCTCAATTTGGCCGGAATAGGAACCACCCAAAACCCCCAATTTTACAAACTTTCAACCGGAATTTTCATCTTTCTCCGGCGACCCACGCCGTGAGAGGTGGCCGGAAAAGGAACAAGGAGGCCGAGACGAGTCGATTGGGACCAACCCCGACGCCTGGGGTGGCCGAACGGCGAGGCACCGCCGGCATGCCGTCGCACTCCCTCCATGCCGAGTTGACTCGGTCAACCATTAATGCCAAACTTTGACTTACCACAAATAGAAACCTCATTTAAATACTTGCTCTTTAAGGAAACTCCCACAATTAAATTTACGACAGACTTTAAATTTACGACAGACTTCTATTAAATTTACAAATAGAAACCTCATTTAAGTCTCTGCCTTGTTGCTCTCGCCTGCCGACAAATGTGGCATCTGCTCACACAAGCTGCTACATTCTTCTACGGGTTGCATCACGAGTAGTAAACTCGAAGTATCTGATACTTTTCCGCTCCACTAGCGCCTACGCACGTAAAACAATGAGCTTCAACATCATCACACTCGAACTCAGCTCCCGTAGTTCACAACTCGGCTAACACGGAAACTCGAGCCACACACACATACAGGAAACAATGAAGCTCCCGACTTCCGACTGAATGCATCAGCAACAACCATAGCCTCTCTCGAATAAACTCAAATGTGCAACCATAGTCGTTAGTCGATCCCATCCATCTACGTCGCCTCAAGCTCAAATCTGGCCGAAAATGCAAGTAGATGCAACTCAAGTGATCAGTGTACATCCTACACTACATTGCACGCCGTAGCAGTAGTGTCTCGAACTCTTCGGTGCAATATAAAGACAGCTACTTCCAAATCATACATAGGATACGTAGCTTCATAAAGTTCCACTGCCTGAATCCATGAACCACCACTCTACAATCCTGCATCAAAGCATAACCAAATCCAAATCTCGATGCATCGTCATAAACCACGAACTCGTCACGATCGTCAGGTAAGGTCAAAACTAGTGCAATGGTCAACCTTCCTTCAGGAGTAAATAACTCTCTTCGTGTGCATCGAACCACTCGAACTTGGCGCCTTCTTCGTCAATCTGGAAAGTGGAGTGACAATCCGAGAAAATCATGTACAAAGCACCGATAGTAGTCTGCTAAACCTAAGAGACTCCTGATCTCTGGTACAATGGTAAGTCAACTCCAAATCAATACGGCTTCTATCTGGTCAGGATCTACGCCGACTCCCTCGGATAACATCACACAGCCTAAAATCTTCACGCTAATCAACCAAAATTCACATTGGCTGAACTTCACAAACAGCTGATCATCTCGCGAAGTCCGCAAAACCGCTCGCAATTGCTTCAGGTGCTGGCCCACACCCTGGAGTAAATCAGGATGTTGCCGACGAACACGACCGCAAACTCGTCCAGAAACCGTCTGAACACCCGGTCCATTAAGCCCGTAAAAACTGCGGGGCATTGGTCAACCAATGGGGTGACCAAGAACTCATAATGCCCGCACCGTGATCCGAAAGTTGTCCTAGCCACATCTAACTCATTGATCCACAACTGATGGTGTCCGGACCCGAAATCAGTCTTCGAAAAGACTGAAACTCTCTTGAGCTAATCAAACCAGTTGTCAATCCGAAGAGGAGGATACTTACTCTCCTCTGAAGCCTGATTCAACTTCCGGTAGTCGATGCACCACCCCGTGGAACCATCCTACGTCCACACAAATAATGCAAGAGCACACCACGCAGATACGCTGGGTCGCATGAAATCTCCTCCAACAACTCTTGAATTCGAACCTGTAGCTCCATCAACTCAGCTGGTACCGAACGAAAAATTGCCAGTGATATGAGTCCAGTGCCCTGTAAAAGCTCAATGGTGTAGTCGGTCTTCCGAACTGGAGGAATACCTGGTAACTCCTCCGGAACACACCTGGAAACTCGGGAACCACCTCCATGTCGCCAATGTCGGGCACAGCAACCGAAATTTCCATAACATGAGCTAAGCAACATCACAACCCGTTTCCACCATCCGCTAAACCATCACAGCTAAAACAGTATCTTTGGAAAAATCTGGTCGTCGAAACACAACCATATTCTCTTGACCATCAAACATAGCCCAATGCGTCGCCAAGAAGTCCATACTCATAATCACATCAAAACCACGATGTCCAGCTATAACAAATCCGCGGCTAACCCATAACCTCCAACAAAGATCCCACAACCTCCGGATGGATGTAACACTTCCCAAAGCCTCGGAAGTGGAGATGCATGTACAATAGCCATGGATGTCAAGTGACGGTAACCTCAAAGAAACTCCGTCCTCATACAAGGTCGTGGCACGAACTCCAACATGCCTAACTAGCCGCCCATGTCAATTGCGACTTACTGAATGACTCGTCCAGAAGGCTGTGTTGGTCAAACTCCAGAAATAGCATCATGACCTCCTCGTGAACTCTGAGCTACCAAACTGCTAAAACAGCTGGCTGAGGGCGCTCCCTCGCAACGTGACCCTCCTGGCCACCACAATAGCAACCGAAAGTGCTCCACGAACACAAGTCACAGCGACACCTGCTGTGAGAAAGGATCACCAACGATCACCCAAACTCATGCCATAGGAACAAGTCCGCTACTCCGTGATCTCCACCATCACCAAACGGATCCTCTGCTTTGATCTGATGACCCTCACATAATCGAAAAGGCCACAGTCTGATGAAGTTACTGATCCCAAGGTGCCTGAACTCAATCTCATCAATATATCTCGACTAAGTCCACTTTCCTCAAAACAACACGTCGGAAACCGCGTACGCCTTTCCTTCTCAATAGCCTCGCCTTTGAGTGCAGCACATCAAGCTCCTCACGGTTATCTCGAGGCATAACAGTCAAAGTCCCTCTGATGCTCAGGTTCAAACTCATCTCGAACCTCGTGCACTGCTTCCTCTGAAGCCACATAACACGTACAAATGGAAACAAACATATGAACGATACATCTCTGCCTTAGGTGGGTAAACACTCCATATTCCGCTGTGGGGTAGCCTGATTGAACCATTACCGTATAAACAACACCCTGAATGTAGGCCATGGAGTCGCAACAGGAACTCACACAATACTAGCCCACCAAATGCAATGATCTGACTCAGGCAAAACATCAACTGCCACGATTCTCTGCTCTGAGGCAACATGTAGACGCTCATACACACACAACCAGGCAAACCATGCCGCACAAATCTCTGAATTCAGAATTCTCATCCAAACCCACAATTCACTGACAAATCGCGCGTCGATTGATCTTCAATAGGATCCACAACCGTACCGACACGAAAAGCACGTCAAGGAGGCATCCTAATGAACAAGACATCGTTTGCAACAAGTAGAACGTAATCATGGAACTTTAAATATTTGAAAGCATACAACACCCGAAGTATTGATGAGTATCCGCCGGCCGGTCGGGTCACCACTCCAGACATGCTGTACATTCTCAAATATCCTTAGTAAACACGACTACAGAAGTCTACAGAACCTAAAACCTAATGCTCTGATACCAAGCTGAAAGAACCCAACCCCGATTTAGTTGCCTAAACTGGAATCAAACCCCTTCTGAAAACACGAACCAACAAAAACCATCAAAATTTCGGCAGAGTTTCGTTACTAACGCGGAATTGCCTTTACCTGCACCCGGAAAATAACACTTCATCCTATGCCACAAAAATCAAACCGTGGGCACCAATCCCATCCGGATTTCTCAATATATCAACAGTAATGTAAAGTAATAAATATAACTATACTTTACAGAAATCCAGGAAAAATCGTATGAAAATATACATCAGAATACTCAGAGCGACTTCTAATATAGATATACAAATAGTAGGCCAAACTAAGAATCTACAATAAAAGAAACATCGCTCGAATACTATGCCTCCGACCACGACGTGCGATACCAGAATCTGAACTGCAAACTGGGCACGGAAACCGAAAAGCCCAGGGGAAAGACATGAAAACTGTTAGAGTGAGTGGATGAAAATAAATGTCTTTCGCCGAATAATATATGTTATAAAAACATATGCGAGTCAAATATATAAAAATCAAATGGTACACGAGGGAGACTCTAACTCCTCACGCGTACAGAGCATGCATGGAAAATCTCACGGGGTCGCTCGTAGACACGTCCATACTAGTACAGTCCGAATCACGGGATCCTAGACCCACACGTGATTCTAGCCAGAAAGGCCTCAGGTTAGGGTATCTGTTTCCACCCGGAACTACATCAGCACAAGAAACAGATATCTGTACCCACCCGGAAATATATCGGCACAAGGTACAGTTCCCCCCTGGTAGGCACCCTCGGTGATCAGCTGGGATGCGAGTGTATCGATACAACAACATATACTACGACTGTACTCTGTGTAAACCAAATCATAAATAGTTCGATGCAAATGCGTAAAGCAACATATCAATGTATATACGTAATGTATAATGGTATAAGCATAATTGTATAACACATGCTCATATAAAACATAATCTCGTATGCATGCTCAAGTTCGTAAAATGTATATAAAAGACTCGCAATCAATCCGTGAAAAGAAATGTCCACTCACAGACTAGCGTAACGCAGTTCGCGTTAATCCCGTGATCCGGCGGAAAATCCCTCGCCAAACGAACGATCACGAACCCCTGAATAATCATAAAATCCATTCCTCAAAATCATAACTCGATACCTCAAATCAAATCACGAGAAACAACCATTCTCGGAAACACATAATTCAATTACGACGAATTGTCGAAAATCCAATAATCACACCTCAAAACCTTGTTATAATTTATGATGATCAAATCGAAAAACAAACCTCACCACTGCGATCGGGACGCGATTCCGAGCGAAACGACATGCAACTTGTCGAAAACCCCGAAAAGTCAACCTTGACCGCCGTTGACGGCGGCGGCGCCACCCAACTTTGAATTTTCCCGGCGGACCAAAGCCTATTCCACTCCAAATCATCCAACAAGCAACTTCCATAACTACACCGAAGTCCAATCCTCACTCTATCTAGTTCAATTTCAAGCAAAACCGAATTATCACACAAATTTCAATCCAACAATTCTCCATGTACAAGCAAAATTAGAACTCCATACTTACATAGGTAGCTTCATGGTGATGAGGGCTTCAAAGCCCAGTGCTTCTTGTAGCTCAATTCGGCCGGAATAGGAACCACCCAAAACCCCCAATTTTACAAACTTTCAACCGGAATTTTCTTCTTTCTCCGGCGACCCACGCCGTGAGAGGTGGCCGGAAAAGGAACAAGGAGGCCGAGACGAGTCGATTGGGACCAACCCCGACGCCTAGGGTGGCCGGACAGCGAGCCACCGCCGGCATGCCGTCGAGCTCCGTCACACTCCCTCCATGCCGAGTTGACTCGGCAACCATTAATGGCAAACTTTGACTTACCACAAATAGAAACCTCATTTAAATACTTGCTCTTTAAGGAAACTCCCACAATTAAATTTACGACAAACTTCGAATACCTGTAACTTTCACGTCGTAATTCCGATTTCAATAATTCTCGCGGCAACAAACTCAACTCGACATGTTCTTCAATTCCACCCGAAGTCAAACACATCGACCAATCCGATAAAAAGTCAACGGTTCAAACCATCACAAACTTATCCGATTAAATAATCAACAGTCAAAAATATTCGTAACTTAATCCTCGTAACTCGGAAAAATCTTCCGGAAGTTCCCACAAGTTCGAAATTAAATTCTCAACAACTTCCACGAAGGATTCCAAATCAAATTCTCGCCCGATAATTTAGTCGTTAACGAAGCTGTCATTTTAAATCGATTATGTCGAAATTTCAAAAATTCATATTATATTCCTCGGTCGTCCAAATAATCATCCGGAACCGCCCACAAACTCGAATTCATACGTACAACAACTCTCGAGAAGAGACTCAACTCAAATTCTCTGCCAATAATTAAGTCGTGATCAAGTCTGGCGATTCAATCAACTATCGGAAATCTGCGATTATACGCTAACTCACGAATTAAGTTGATTATACTACTGATTCTGTTCTGGGTCGTCACATAATGCAATTCTGAAAATAAACATAATGTGAGTTTGAAACCGCGGGATCCCTCTCGGATATATCCGCAATAGTACAGTCTAAATCATGGGATCCCAGACCCACACGTGATTATATAGTCAGAAAGACCTCGAGTCAGGATTTCTGTCCCCCCTGGAGCACCTCGGGGATTAGCCGAGCATGCCAATGCATCGATGCCATTAGTATTAATTACTGAGACTGTACTCTATGGAAAACAAATCATATTTGTTTCCATGCACATGCATAATCGTAAATGCATACTCATACGTGCATAATCATAAAATGCATAATCATAAATGCATCATCATAAAATGCATAAATCAAGACTCGCAAGCCAACAATGAAAATAAAATGTCCACTCACAGGTTGCCGGGATAAACATAAAGCTAAAACCCTGTCGATCGACACAATTATTCATCTGATACGCCCGCTAACTCCCTTCGTTAAGGCACAATACCACTTCCACGGTTCCACCATCTCCCTTGATTTATCATTTCTTTGAGTTAATTTTCATAGGGAAAATAAAAATAAATCAAACCGTTTGTAATGAGTTTTGGATCATTTTATGCCATCCCCCCCTCCCATATTGTACATTTGCATAAACAATCGACCATATTCACAACCAAGTAAATGCATAACGGTGCTCAATCTCTCTGTTTCTATCGAATTCTGTAGCGGATTCCATTAGAGATATGTATACCTATTACATAGACATCTAAACGACATTAGAAGTCGAGACGGGGTTGATTCGCCTTCAACACTCTGATGCCTAAGTTAATAAGCATGTAGAGTAACAAGTCAAATTATTATACTAGCAAATGTTATCTAAAGTGTGGTGAAAGACCTCCTTATATAGGTCAGAGCACTACAAGAAAACTGCACTTAGACCACGGACCATTTCCGTCGTCTAAGTGCAGTTTTCCGTCGTCTAAGTACTTGGACGACGGAAACTCCGTCGTCCAAGGTTCGTGCTCCAAGTGCTATCGTCCAAGCACCTGGACGACGGAGATTTAGTGATCCGTCGTCCAAGTTCACTTGGACCTCGGAGATTATCCGTGGCCCATGTACACACTTGGACGACGGAAACACTAACTCTCCGACGTCCAGGTGATAAACTGGGCCACAGACACACGAGCAATGTCCGTGGCCCAGGTGTTCACCTGGACGACGGAAACTTTGTGTTTCCGTCGTTCAAGTGTGCACATGGGCCACGGATAATGGTAGCTTATCCGTGGCCCAGGTGTTCACCTGGACGACGGAAACACAAAGTCTCCGTCGTCCAGGTGAACACCTGGGCCACGGAGAACGACAGGGTTTAGAGTTTAGGGGTTAGGGGTTAGGGGTTTAGGGTTTCACTTGGACGACGGAGAACATAATATCCGTCGTCCAAGTGAATATTTTATTTTTTTTTAAAATAAATTGAAATTAAAAATTATTAATTTAATTTATTATTATTTTAATTTAAATAATGAAAAATGCTAAAATTAAATAAATAAACTAAATTTTTAATATTAAAATTAATAACTTATATAATTATTAAATAATCAAAGTAAATTAATTTGTACATACGAAAAAACCCATAAATTAAAAATTAAAATATTGTTCGGAATGCGGAAAGAAACGAGATAATATACTACGTGCTAGCTAATACACTGGAGGAGCAGATGCGGGGCCGAGTCCTCCGCCTCCAGCCGGGTCGTTGTCGTCGGGGTGTGGGTTCGGAGGAGGTTGACATACTTCTCGATTTTGGTTCATGAGCGCGATGAGTTGGGCTATTTGTGCTTGTTGTTCGTCAAGTCTTTGCCGCATTGCCTCATTCTGCTCTTGTGTGAGTCGATTCTCCTCTCGTGCCAGTCGAGCCTCTTGAATGGCTGCTTCGACGGCCGCAGCTTGACTCATTCTCCGCTGCCTCGAACCTCCCGTAGATGATGAGCCGGAGGTCGTCGACAAATCTCGTACCACCCTAGGCCCAAAGTGCCTAACCTCCTTGCCAGCTCTACGACCGTAGACCTCATCCGCAATTACAATTTGGCTCTCTAAGGATAGAGGAGGCAGGTCTTCTGGCGGCACATCCGGGAACGCAAGCTGAGTGTTGGCCAACTCTTCATGCGCACGCTCTATCGCCCTTGCCTACAAAATTATAATTAATTTATTAAAATTTTGTAATCATATTTAAATAATAATTACTATAATTAAAAGCACATATATATATATATCACTTACCCCGCATTGACTCGCTTCATTATCGAGCCCTGGCGTCACGTACGCGCTTACGCTTGCATCAATAAAAGGGTGTTTGGAACCCTTATCCTTGTGCTCCTTGGCAATTTGAATGAACTGCTTGGCGCCGGTAGTATGGTGTTTCTCCTTCTTCCCCCGGTTGGCTTTGTTGACACCGGAGAATTTCTGTTACACAATATAATTAAATCATTAAAAAATGAATAACTACAATTTAAATAATTCAATTATTTTAATTGAAATAAAAAAATTAAATTAATACCTTAAATTGTTCATCGGCAAAGTGGTTACACAACCACTCCCACTCATCTTCTCTCTCCCCTTGCAGCTCTACCGGGGGAGGCACGGGACCGACATCTTTGAAGTACTTATGGAGCCTGTACTTCCAATCTTTGTAGATGTAGTTGGCGGTTTGATTGATATGCCTCAACATATCCGGTGTCGGATCCACGTCAAATTGTTCCTATGAAAAATAAATAGAAAATTATAATCGTATATATTATGAAATTTTAGGCCGAGATTAACAATATTATATAATAACTAAATTGAACGTATTACATACCGAAAGATCTTTGAAGACTTTCGCCTTCTCATGATCCGGCGCCTCCTTCCAAGTAGGGGCAGTGATACGAACCCGGTTACGGATGATTGACCCTATCCCATGCGCCGAGAGACTTGCTAGTTGAGCTGTGGGAGGGCCACCGGTGAATTCGTCGTACGGCAAGTCGATCTTTTTGCCGGTCGCCTTGCAAATACGCTCTGCTTTCCCCCCTTTAACGAGACCCCGAGTCCTTTTCGGTTCCGGGTCAGTGGGGGCCCTCCTTTGCCTACGGCGGGCGCTGTACATGATTGATTCGGCGGTGGAGGACGCCTGAGTACTTCCCGTTGAATGGGTACCGGGCGTCGGAGATTGGAAGGGGTCGACGTCATCACCGCTCGAGATGAATGGGGGAGCGGGAATTTCCCCAGAGGGCGCTACGGACGGACCAGATGATCCGTCCGGATTGAGAGCGTCGTTGCCCTCCGGTGGTAATTCCCAACCGACTTGGTCCGCCAAGCGGCGGAGCATGGCATCTTCTGCCTCTTGTTGGGCTTTCTTCTTGCCGGATATCGTCTTTGGCGGAGCCATTTAAACCTACGAGTACGTTGTTAAAATACATACTTATCATTATAATTACAAGTGCAAAATTTACGCTAATTAAGTACGGTTAAGATTTAAATAGAGTACACTAGCTTGGCTTTTTCGGTCGTTCAATGGACGTGCGACCCGCGCGATAAAGTGTAAATTTTCAATTAATCAGCCTTTGTTAAATCGAAAAACATGGCCAGTTAGGGATAGAGATAACGCGAGAGGCAGGACTAATTTCGACAAAAGTCTTTCTTAGTCCAAATCCTGTCACCAGTCATAACCCGTTTCTAGACACCATGTCCGACATTCGGCCAATTTTTCGAAAATTTACACTCCCTCAAGTCCTTTGCAAACTCCGCCCTCAACCTCGTGTCCATAACTTCACTTAGGTTATGGTGTGCGGTGATGAAATCCACACATCACGAGGGGTTAAGGAGATAAGCAAGGAAAAGAGGCGTCATCTATTCCAAAGAGTGCGACTTAATAATTACCAAGCCTATGTACTAAATTTAAATCGAACACGTACTACTAATTAATTTACTAGAAAATAAACGTAAATATTAATTAATAATTCCTTTAATTAGATGCAATAATTTATATTTATTTATCATGCAACTAATAATAAATAATTTAATAGTCAATTTATTTAATCATGCAACTAATAATATATAAATAATTACAATAATTACAATAATTATGATTTAATTAATTAATAACAATAATTAATCATTTATTAAATATTTAAACTAATTAATCAATTAAATTCTACAAATTAATTATATTTAGAATTAAATTAATTAAATAAATAAAATTATTTTAATAAGAGAAAAATAGAAATTTACCGAACCGGAGTTTGCGGGAATATCGGCGGAGTTGAGTCGTCGGAGAAGAGGAACCACGGCGGAAATAATGTCGTCGGAGCGTCGCCGGAGGAGGATCGCCGGAGGAGAGGAGAGGAGAGGAGGAGATGAGAGGAGATGGAATGAGAAAAGGAGGGGGGTGCTGTTCTATTTATAGACTTTCACTTAGACAACGGAGCACTATTCTCCGTCGTCTAAGTGCACCTGGACGACGGAAACAGTGTTTTCCGTCGTCCAGGTGGCGGTTTAAAAATTTTCAATCGGCGCGTAATTAATCGGCGGGACGTTTTGAACCGCCATGATTTTGGACATAGACGACGGAGAACGTCATTCTCCATCGTCTAAGTGAAAATTCAAGCGGTCCCAAAAACGGAAGCGGTAAATTGAACCGCCATAAAAATTGGACCTGGACGACGGAGATGGTCATTCTCCGTCGTCCAGGTGAACACCTGGACGACGGAAAATGACCATCTCCGTCGTCCAGGTTCAAATTACGTAAAAAAAAAATTTTAAAAATAATTCGGTAGGAATTTAGCGATCTGTCATTCGAGTGAAATGGTCGTACAATATCGATGAACGCATCGTGTATATAAACAGTTAAATTTGAACCGACGATTAATTTTACGTATTGAAACATGTTAAGTATCGACTAATGTTTACGACTTAAGTGTTCATGAGTAGATGCTCATTTGCAGCAGAGTATTAACGAAATTGAATTTGGACAAAACAACCGTTGGATATGTTCGTCGTAACATAATATATAATTGTCTTCAAAGGACCATAAAATAATAAGTTCGGGAAGGTTTTGATCGGCACAGTCAACCGCAAAACCGATAATTTCACAAACCGGAAACGTGGATACAAGGCATTTCGCAACTCCGATTTTCGAACCGTCGAAGCTCACACACCAAGAATTGTTTACTCTAAAGTCTTGATGAAAAGACTTTGCATTGGAAAGAAGGTCTAGATGGTCGTTGTCTTAGAAAAAATTACGATATCTGCACCTGGACGACGGAAATGAGCTTTTCTGTCGTCCAGGTAATCACCTGGATGACGGATAATGACGTTCTCCGTCGTCCAGGTTCATAGACCCTGAATTCAGGGGTTAGGGCCTTACTGTTTAGGGTTTAGGGTTTGTGAACTTGGACGACGGAAAATTACCATATCCGTCGTCCAGGTGCATAGACCCTGAATTCAGGGGTTAGGGCCTTACTGTTTAGGGTTTAGGGTTTGTGAACTTGGACGACGGAAAATTACCATATCCGTCGTCCTAGTGTGTACCTGGACGACGGAGAATGACCATCTCCGTCGTCCAAGTTCTAAACCCCGAAATCAGGGGTTAGGGCCTTAGGGTTTACGGTTTAGGTCGTCCCCGGTCATTTGTGTGTCCGTTCAATTATTCTGATTCAAAAATATAATTAAAAAATTGATCGATCGATCTGATCTGCTAGATTTTGGGTCCAAGATTTAGGGTTTTATATGGCGCCAAAGGTGAATATGGCGGGGGACCTAATATAAACGTGGACGGAATTCAGGTGTCCGTTCAATTATTTTGAATGACCATAAAAAAATTAAATAAATGATCGATCGATCCGATTTGCTAGATTTAGGGTCGAGGATTTAGCAAATCGGATTTCAGAGGATTAAATAAATGACCATTTTCCGTCGTCCAGGTGCATAGACCCCGATTTCAGGGGTTAGGGCCTTAGGGATTACGGTTTAGGTCGTCCCCGGTCATTTGTGTACATGTCCGTTCAATTATTCTGATTCAAAAATATAATTAAAAAATTGATAGATCGATCCGATCGAACTGCTAGATTTAGGGTCAAGGATTTAGCTAGGGTACGTTTTATATGAGATTGAGATTTGGCTCCAATATTTATTAATTTCTCCGTTGGCCAGGATATATAATTCAGATTAATTTCTTACCGTAAACCGGCATCGATCATATATATATATATTACAATAATTTCAGTAATTAATTACCAATTAATCTCCCTCGTCGTATGACCGTACTCTTCGTCATAATCATCATCGTCCTCATCCTCGTTAGTCGACGGCTCATCCTCGTCATCGTACTCAACATCGTCCGACGAATAACCTGAGTCCTCGTCCGCGTCCTCTTCCTGCTCGTCTTCTTCATCTACCTCATCGATAATCTCATCTTCAGTTAGATCTGTACAACCATCAGGCATGGGTAACCGTTCACCATCTTGAACCAGGTCCATTATATCGGAGCGGACCATAGAAATATTAGGCTCTTGATAGGCAGGAATGTCTCTTTCTGGTTCAGCAGCATCTTCAGTCGTCGCCGGTGTCCCTTCAATTGTCTCTGTATTCCATATTCCTCGGTGAGAGATATGGTTCACTATTTTCCACCCTTCACCGGCTTTCGGATCGTCGAGATAGAATACCTGCCGAACTAAGGTGGCGAGAGCGAAAGGCTCATCCTCATACCAGTGCGAGTTTGTATCGACTGATAATAGTCCCAGGTCTTCCTTTGTACGCTTGAACCATCTGCACTTGAATAGGAAAACGTTGACATCATTCCCGTAACATAGCTGAACCACGTATACAATAGCCCCGTAATATAGATCATTGTCTTTCCCAACGGCTACCCCACTGTTTTGTGTTCTTCTTCCTTCGTCTCGGGCCAATGAATGGAACTTTACACCGTTCACAAAACATCCGGGATAAATATAGTGTTTAACCGGCTTCCCTGCTAGCAAGTGCTTTGGCCATGACCACCACCCTCCGTGGTTATCAGATTTTTGCAGATCAATCATCTGCGAAAATGGGCAAATTAATATAAGGGTTTACTTTCTACAAACATGAGCGATATGTATTTAAATAATTAATACCGAGTCGTACGTACGTACCCATTGGAAGAAATAATCAGGAAACTTCTTCTTAACCATTTTCTCAATCCACGCCGAACTCTTGTTTTGATTTAACGCCTGAAGCCTCTCCCTGTATGACAACATGTACGGCTCAACTTCGTCACAGTCTCGCAACACTACCCAATGTGCCTCAATAAGTTCTTCCCGTGTTAACGATTCCTTTAATACTCCTCTAAACGGTCGGACGACATTGGTGACGACAAAAAGATTGATGCGGGCACTGCGATCGAAGGCAGTGGAAGGGGGTGGATCTTTGAGGTACCTGTTGCAGTAAGTAACACACTCATGCATTAGGTATGTCTCTGCTATGGAGCCATCCGGGGCCGACCTATTTTTGACGAATGACTTATACTGTCCAAGCTGTCTACAAAATCAAACGTACACATTACATAAGTACATATAGCTAGCTAGCTAGTATATATATATTCTCCAGTGGAACAAATTAATTAATTAGTTGTACGTACCTTTCTTGAGGATACATCCAAGTGTACTGGACCGGACCAGAAATGAGCACCTTCTCGGGCAGGTGGATCATTAGGTGAATCATGATGTCAAAGAAAGCAGGGGGGAAAATTCTCTCTAGTTTGCAAATGATGTGCACAATTTGTTGTTGCAATTCCACCACATCTGACTTCTTTAATTCTCTGGCGCATAACCTCTGCCACCACCTGCACAATGCCACTATTGGTTCTACGACGTCCCGAGGCAAGTATGGTCGAATTACCACTGGAATCAGACGTTGCAGCATAACGTGATAGTCATGTGTCTTTAGACCAACAAGCTTGTGTTGCACCTCGTCCACTGCTCCAGTTATAGTAGCTGCATACGTAGCCGGATAACGAACGCCCTTAAACCAGTGAAATACAGAACGTCTAAGCGTCGGCTTCACTGTGTAAGGTGCATCTGGCATCTTGTTGTACACTCCTTTCCAATCCCTCCTCAACCACAAGGGACGACGTAGATTCATTGATTCCAAATCTTTGCGCGCTTTGGGAGTATCTTTAGTCTTGAACTTAATACCGAGAATTGTTCCCACCACGCTGTCGCACACATTCTTTTCTATGTGCATCGCGTCCAAGTTGTTCCTCAGCTTCAACTTCGACCAGTAAGGGAGTTCAAAGAATATACTCTTGTGATCCCAATAGCTCAGATCATGTGGAGGAATTGGATTGCATTTCTTTACATCCGCGTCATTGCTCAACACACCAAAGTCGAAATAGCTCAACCTCTCTAAAATCTCTTCGCCAGACCAACTACGGGGTTTAGGATTGTTCTCTACCGTACCGTCGAAATGAGCTTCATCCTGTCGCCACGGGTGGTCGTGAGGAAGCCATCTACGGTGACCCAAGTAACACACATTCCCCGCGTGCCAACTAGAGTTCACGTCGTCCAAACATATAGGACATCCATTATATCCTTTCGTCCTGCAGGCTGCCAACATCCCATATGCTGGAAAATCGCTGATCGTCCACATTACAGCAGCCCTCATCGTGAACATCGTGTCAGTGAATTTGTCATAAGTTGGGACTCCATTTTCCCACAACAGTTTCAGCTCGTCGATCAAAGGTCTGAGGTAGACATCTAAGCACTTCTATGGAGATTTATGACCTGGAATTAGTACGGTAAGGAAATTAAATTCCTTATTCATGCACATCCACGGAGGCAAGTTGTACGGCATCAGAATAACTGGCCAAGTGCTGACGGCGGAGCTATTACTTCCCCAAGGATTGAATCCGTCTGTAGATAGGCCGAGTCTAACATTTCTAACCTCTGAAGCAAAGTCTCCAAATTCTCTGTCGAAATGTTTGAAACCCTCCCCATCCGCGGCGTGTCGCAGGACATCGTCATCTATTCGCTTTTCTGCGTACCATCGCATCGCCTCTGTTGTGTGTAGAGACATGTACAGGCGCTGCAATCTGGGAATCAAGGGAAAATATCGAACAACTTTCACAGGAATTATCTTTTTCGAACTCTTCCTATTCAACTGGAATCTGCACTGGCCACATACGGGACAATAGTCCAACTCTTTATACTCTTTGTAAAATAGCACACAATCATTCGGACATGCGTCAATTATCCTGTACTTTAGGCCGAGGCTGCTCAGGATATTTCTAACCTTATAATGAGATTTAGGAAGATTGTGATCATCAGGAAGCAACTTACATATTTGCTCCTGAATTTCGTCAAAAGCACTCACTGACATTTTGTGCTTCACTTTTATCTTCATTTGCTCCATCACATATTGCAACACATTCTCTCGACATCCAGGGAACACCGGGGTCTGCGCTTCAAGTAGCATCCAATTGTACTTTTCCATCTCACTGGTGTCAGTGGCCAAGCTAGCTGCGGGGAATGTGTCATCATGCTCATTGGTGGTACTGTAACCTCCGTCTTGGTGTTGGTGTCCGCCATGACTACATCCCGGAAACGCATCATGGACCAAATCTGCAGTTGGGTTGCAAGCTGGGGGTCCGGCACCACTGCCGCTGGATGAGGCACCATGGTAACTGTACCCTGAGCTGAAGTCTGCTGCGCTGAACTCTACTGCTTCACAATGCTCGCTCCATGTAGTGTAACTCCACATCATACCATTTTCGTACAAGTGTTGCACCATAACATTAACCTCCGCATACTGACAATTAAGACATTTCTGACACGGACACCTGAAACGTTTCTTTCCCTGACCATGTTCTATCGCAAAATTCACAAATTCGCTAATTCCATCCATATACCGGACATCACATCTATTCTTCAACTTCATCCAACTCTTGTCCATACTGCTACAAAATATTATACTTAATTAATTATTACATATATATATATTTGTTCATTAATTTACGCTTAATTATACGTACTCCATCTACATATCGATCCATCAATTACGTACGTATGTACGTAATTTAATCGATCTGTACATATATATATATAGCTAACATCAGCTAACATCCTTGCATCTATATATATATGTACGTACGTTTTCACTAAATACATATTAATTAAGCAAATTTTAACTGCGTACGTACGTACCTGCTGGCCTTCTCGATATCTTTACGTTAATTAAGCTAACTAGTTAGTCAGCGGAGATCCCTTATCGATCCTGATTCTTCTCGGCCTAGCTAGCTTCTAGCTACCTAGCTCGAGCTCCCTAGCTTCTCCTTCTCCCTTCTCCTTCACACTACCACATAATGACTCATTGCCGGCGACTTGTTTTTTAACATTACCAACGATTTTTTAACATTGCCGGCGACTTAAGTCGCCGGTAATGTCTTTTTTTTTTTTTTTTTTTAGACATTGCCGGCGACATAAATGTATGTCGCCCGCAATGTCTCGATGGTAATGACATTGCCGGCGACTTAATTTATGTCGCCGGTAATGTCTTTTTTTTTTTTTTTTTTACATTACCGGCGACAAAAATGTATGTCGCCGGCAATGTCTTTTCCGGCAAGACATTACCGGCGACTTACATTTATGTCGCCGGTAATGTTAAAAAAAAAAAAAAAAAAGACATTACCGGCGATTTTTCCGGCAAAAATCGCCGGTAATGTCCAAAAACATTGCCGGCGACATAAAAGTCGCCGGCAATGGGAAGAAATGTTGTAGTGTCAATTCTTCTTCAAATGGAATCATGAAGAGATCGAGGCTAGCTAGGAATGAATTCGATCAGTTTGGCAGTGGGCTTATATAATGCTTCACTTAGACGACGGAGGTGTCGGTACGTCGTCTAAGTGGAAGTACGTTTTGTGAACTCGGACGACGGCGTGTCGGTCCGTCCTCCAGGTAATCACCTGGACGACGGAGAATACTATATCCGTCGTCCAGGTTATCACCTGGACGACGGAGAAGACTCCGAGGTCCAGGTTATCACCTGGACCTCGGAAAATACTCCGTGGTACAGGTGACCACCTGGACGACGGAGTCTTTTCCGTCGTCTAGGTGTCACTTGGACCACGGAACAGTTACGTTTCCGTGGTCTAAGTGCTGTTTTCTTGTAGTGGAGAAAGTGACATTTTCTCTCTTTTAGTAATGTGGGAGTGTATGCAAGCTTAACATAGTTGATGACAACTTGATCATTTACATGGCAAGTGACTTGTTGGATATTTCTTTTTGATTTCTTCTCTTTGATTTATGTTTAATTAACTATTAAAGTATTAAGTATGGCCTAATTAGAACTTAAACCTTCACGTACTAACACTCTCTTTCTGTTTTATATTAACCGAGTAAAAGAAAATAATAAATTGAGACAAACTTATTAAATTCTTGCATACTACATTAAACCAAACGGCTAGAGATATTAAAAAACAATTGGACTAACCATCTCCCATTAAAGAAGATGTGATGCATCATAGTTTAAACTTTTAGTTGTCTCTTTGAAATATTCATTTAAACACAATTAAATCAAGACTTAAAGTGATAAAGTAAGACATGTAAACTTTGTTTCTCGCCAATAGGCAGATCATTTATTCTTTTTTGAAACAGCCAATGACACTTCTTTTTTGAAACACTCAAAAGGGCCAACTCATGAGTTCGTCTTGGTGCACTGAAATTCTTGCATCGTGATCGATCATTTACCCGGCCATATACTTCCTCTAAAAGGAAAACTCCAACCTCCAACGTACTACAGATCGAATAATGTACCTCTTCAGAACTTTCTTTCATCTCAAATGATCGAAGTGGATAATTTAATTGATTTGGTGCTTAGAAACACCATGAATCATTGGGGCAGTTTAGTGCGACTAATCTCGAAGGAATAATTAAATGAAGGAATAATTAAATAAGTGAATTGTGCTAGGAAAAATGACACAATGTTACAGCAACTCTAACAATTATGTCAAACTAAATTGTCAAATTTGAATTTTGACAGTTGATGTCATTTGACTGTATCTTTTTCCAACCTATATGTCAAATTTATATATTATTTTATTTGAATCAAATATTTTTTAATATCATATTCATTCCTTTTTTTCTCTCTATTACTCTTCCACGACTTCCTTTGTACATCTTCATCTTCTCTTTCTTAATCTCTTGCACAATTAAATCTCTATTCACTTCTATTCCTATCTCATGTTTAGCATCAGCTTCTTCTACTCGAGCATCAATAGGTTATTAATCCATCATTATATTTTAAGAAGAGAAAAATTTGATGAAAATTTCCATAAAAGTTCTTCATCATTGTATGAATCATATCTCTAAAGATGACATCCCCAAATGAATTCAAACTTGTTTTTGTATTTGAAGTCAATTTGCTATATTTCTATTTCGGGTTTGGGTTCTTGTTGTTACTGGTTTTGTGTTGGATGATTATTTTCATTGATCTAAAATTTAGATCGATTACTTTGGATATCAACTTCATCTATCTCGATTTTGCGATCAAATCTTGCATTTGTCTCATTAGTCGAGTTTTATGATTATGATGCATCTCAAATCCTTCAATTTCTAGTAATAGATGAAAAAATACACACAAATAGAGACATGAGAGAGGAAGAGAATGATGAAGGAGAGAGAAATAACAGTAAAGAAACAAATAGCTGATTGATTTCAATCCGCCAAATTTAGTAGTTTGACTCTGTTCTGCTATCCACCGTAATTTTGGCCAAATGGTTTGACAGATAAAATACTTTCTCAAATCAGCCAAAAATTACCTAGATTGTCATGTACACTTTTGATATATTGATATATGGATTGGAGTTGCTCTTACCGGCTGATCACAAATGGACCAAAGGGTAAGTTGAAAAGGGTGTTTCACCGGCCACACAATGACACAAGGTCCATAAATCCAAATGCTTTGCTAAATTTTGCCGCATGGCCAAAACCAACCAATAAACAACAAATGCTTCTTCACCTTCCATATATATATTGGGACCCCTAGCTAGCTACTCTATAAAACCCTATCTCCCTCTCTCTCTCTCTCTCTCTCTCTCTCTCAGTCTCACTTCTCTCTATCTCCATCTCTCTCTCTCTCAAACACAGAAGGAAGAAAAAAAGAAAGAAAAGGAAGAAGAACAAAAGTGGCGGGTTCCAGTTGTTGGGAACAAAGTCATATCAAGTAGTGATGGTTCGGGAGAAGAAGAAGAAGAAGAAGAAGAAGAAGAAGAAGAAGAAGAAGCACTACTTTATCAACCACCCATTTCTTGCGTCCAGAGAAATGGCCGAACTGCCCTTTCTTATCATGGCGTACCCTACTACATTTGAAGACATTCATTCCTCTGGGAATTATGAGAAACTAATGAGGGAGTCACTGTCTTCATGCAATTATACTCGAAAACGAAGAGCAGTAGATCTTCAATTCATCGTTTAATATAACTGGTCTCCGGTGGTGGTGTTCGTAGACACAACAACAAGGAGACGAACGACACCATTTGTTAACAGAAACTTTAGAGGCAAACAGAATGGAGCCAGGCAATTCTAGTTTTAATTTTTTTAATTACTATCATCATCAGCTTCTTCAATTCTCTTCGGTGAATTCCAGAAACCCTTTTCGTTTGCGAGTAAGTACTACGTTTCTAACTCTTATGATTTTGAAGGAAGTACAGAAGGAATAAGATACTACATCGATCTGAACTTTTTATTTCGGTTCAATTATGAATTAAATGATTATTTTCTTTGTAATATGAGGAAGTACTACGTTGCTGCTCTTTTTGCTGCGATTTCTTTCTTATTAATTTCCATAACTTTTAGTGCTCTGTCTGGCTTCTTTATTGCATTTCATCTTTTGTAACTCTCATCAGTCTCATGATATGTAGTGGAACTACTATAATGAAATCCCAGGCAATATATATATATATATATATATATCTCAGTTTTCAGTGATGCATATATACTTTGTCAGAACGTTTTCGCTAAACTCACTTGCATTGATGACTTGATGTATCGATCTCCTAAGCTAATCCGCCATAAATTTTTAGTGATAATTAATGGTTTTAATTAGGATATCATTTGCAAATTAATTTACACTCGTCTCCTTACATGCGTTCTAGATCACCTCCTGATATACTACTGTAACACAGGAAGGGTAGGAGGTTCTGTGTTCAAATCTCCTTTCCAGTAATCATCATCTTTTCACTTTTCAAAATCGAAGTTAATCCCACCGACACTTTTGGGATTGTTCATTAAGCAGGTTTGATTCATTTCAGTTGGAATGTGCGTCTGTTAGGGTACAGAGAATAATCTCACTGATCTGAGTTTCTTGTATTTTCACGTGACTAGCTTGGAAATATTTACAATGAAATTTGTAAATATATATAATGGTACTTTGATCGTAGAAATCGTACGTAGACGGTAAGAAAATGTATGATCTCTGTAGTTTCCAGCTTAATTATAATTCCATCGTTCAAATATATCTGCTGGGCTAGCTTTCACATTTGATTTTTTAAGTCGATCCGTATAATATCTTGGTTCTTGTAATCTATCAAGTAAATATGACCCTTAATTAGCGATTGGTGTCGTATATTGCATGAGATTGCCTGCCTTCACTGGCACTTCCAAAACTAGTCAATAGGTTTTGGATGAGAACAAAATATGTCTCCTTTTTATCTTGGTGTTGTACTTGTGTAAAGAAAAGGAAAAACAACATCTCATTTGCCTGTAAGATTATACTCCTTTAAGTTTGGGTACTTGCATGTTTAGCTCTGTTTTTATGTTGGAAAAAAAATCACTAGGCGACAATATAAACACGTTATAAGCACATTCTTAATATATACTCAACGTACAAAATCAAGTTTAAAAATTACGTACTTATGTTGACATTGCTTTCAAGTAAGCTATATATATCGATCTGATTTCCAATCGGTCAAAAATTGCGGCAGCCGGCAGTGGCTCTGTTTTACCCTATGCTAAATATAAGTAAAAGTGATTAAAGGTAGAATATAATATTTTTATTTATTTTTAAATTGAATATATATACAACTTTACACGACATATTCTTAATAGGTAGAGAATATCTCTAATAAAAAATGAATCAATTCTAATTACAATATGAATATAAAATATCTACAAAATCTATAATTGCCAACACTTCTCCCCAAGTTGAAGCATAATTGTCAATCATGCTCAACTTGTTCAACCATTTACTAAAGGCTTCATGTGACACTCTTTTAGTAAGAACATTAGTTAACTGATCCTCAGACTCCACAAAAGGGAACTGAATAACCTTCTTGTCAAGGTTATCCTGTAAGAAGTGTCTATCAACCTCTACATACTTGGTCCGATCATGTTGTACTGGATTATGAGCAATTTTCACAGCAGCTGTGTTATCACAATGCAAATCCATAGGTTTTTGAAGCTTAAAGCCTATATCTTTCAACACATTCATGATCCACAACAATTCACATACTCCATTTTTCATTCCACGATACTCAGCTTCCGCACTAGAACGGGCAATCACATTTTGTTTTTTACTGCGCCAAGTTACCAAACTTCCACCAATAAAAATAAAGTACCCAGAGCTAGATGCCCTGTTAGTATGGTCACCGGTCTAGTCTGCATCAGTGTAGCCTGAAACACACATCTCACTAATATTCTTTTTGCAAATAAAAACTCTTTATCAAATGTGCCCTTGAAAGGACCCAGTCCCGATATAACTAGTAAACCGAGATCAAATCCCAAAGACTATTTAGAAAACAACAAATTTTACTGAAAATTTCAGCATAACCTCCCCATAAACTGATGAATACCAAAAATCTGCATGAAAAGAACACTTCTAAAACAAGCCATTAATGCTTATCCGGATTTCTCAACTTAGCAAACTACATACTCTGCTATAAATATACTAAATTCAAAGTTATACAAGAAATCTGATAACCATTTAGGTATACAACATAAGCGGAAGCAAACTAATACATGGTATTCAAAGCGATTATTAATTTACATAATATACAGACTAGTAGGTTAAGCCAGGAACCTACTAGGGAAGAAGATTGACACGAACTCTAAGCCTTCGACAATGACGTGCAACCACAGGATAAAAACTGCAAACTGGGTAACGAGAAACCGAAGGGCCCAGGGAAAGACATAAAACATAAAAATTGTTAGAGTGAGTGGACGAAAATCAATGATCCATTAAACAAAAATGCAAAACCAATTTATGCCTATCTACCGATATTATACTAAATTAATTAGCGAGTCTAAGTGAAATATAAAGATAGTAGATACATCAAGGAGAGGTAAAAATCAGCTAAACCTCTTTGACTATCGTGCAAAAGAGGCGGCGTCAAGGGCCATCTAACTCAAGATGACAAATCTAAGTGAAATGGTAACTAGAGTACTAGACCTCTAGTCACCTAAAATCGTGAAGAGCCACCTAACTTATCCCGGATCTACTCGAGGATCAGCGAGTGATCGATGCATCGATGCAATACTGAATATCTGTAATAATATCTAGCCTCCAAAACTAAAAATAAAAGCTCAAACTGAATGAAAATATAATATACAAAACTCGCTAAAGGATTGTGAAAATAAACTATCCACTCCCAGTATACAGCTAACTTTGGGGTCCGACAGAAGTCCTCTCGACCAAATATTGATCACGATCTCCTGATCAAAAATAGTGAAATCATTCAATACATACGCAAATCTAGCGTAGAAACTATCAAGCAAACCCGTTGATCAAAATTAGGTTTCTGCCTCGCTGGAGCTACGCCGTGGGCGGCGGTGCGTGGCCCTCACGTGCCTCCACAAACAGCGGCGCATGGGTCCCAGTTGCCTCCGGCGGTGACTGCTCCGATAGGGGTGTTCAACACCTCATTGGAAAGCACTCGACGAGGCCTACCACTTCTATAATTGTGCCGAGACCCAATTCGGTAGCTTTGAGGTCCAAAACTTCCATGAATGCCATGGATTCCATTTTCGGCGACTACCACCAACGGTGGCAATCCACCTCTGAAAACGCTCCTCACTCCAAGCTCAACCAAACCCTTAAACCTACATGCTCCAAAACGACGCCAATTTGTTGGAATCGACGCCCAAACCTCATGGCCCTAAAATTGGCCGGAACCCTAAATCGTCGAAACTCTATCGTGAAGTAACGACGGAGCTTGAGACCACCCTCACGAGACTTAGGGGAGGGAGAGCTGCACAACCTCCAACCCCGCGACTTAAATTCACCGGACAACCTTCGAGCTCAATGAAGATTCTCCTCGGGTTAACCCGATTCGGGTTGCCCCAAAAACCTGCAATAACTCACAAATTTTCATAGAAAACAATCAAGGAAGCCAAGACCTTTGATTCCCTACCTTTCTCGACGTTAGAGATGGCTGGAAAATGGCAATCCGATCGGGTCAGGTCAAACGGTGGCACTGGTCAAATTTCCCCAAAAACGGGTCGGGCCCGAAATAGTAAATGCTAAGGATTTTTCTAAAAATTGCTATTTAGACTCTTAAGCATCTGAACTAATCAATGACCCAGATTCAATATGATCATGATCTAACGGTCGAGATTAAACCAACCTAAAATAATATATTTTTTAATATTTTCTCACGCCGACTTCTAAAAATCATAAAAAAAAAATAACATGTTTATCTGAAAAATTTTCTGAAAATTCCTACGAGCTCAAATTAAAATCTTCTACATCTCTCAAGAAGAGACCCAAGTCTAATTCTAAATTGATTAAAAATTCATTGAGAGCTCAACCAGTTACGACTAATTTTATGGTTAAACTAATACAAACTCCAAACCACACCCTAGGTGATTGCTTCAAGCCATATAAAGACTTCTTCAGATAACATACCTTTCCCTCATTACCTGGTTTGTAACTGATTCTTGGTGGAGTATCCATGTATACTTCTTCTTCTTAGTCGCCATTCAAGAAAACATTCTTCACATCAAACTGGCGTAAAGGCCAATCATAACCAGCTACAAGGGAAATACGAATTCTTACAGTATTAATTTTAGCAACACATGCAAAAGTCTCTAATAATCAACTCTATACTTCTGAGTATAACCCTTGGCAACCAATCTAGCTTTGTAGCGATTATACTTCCATCAGCCTTAAGTTTCACAGTAAACACCTAGCGACATTCAACAATCTTCTTACCAGGTGGCATAGGAACCATGTCTCAAGTTTATTCTTCTGCAAGGCTTCTAGCTCCTCATTCATAACTTGTCTCCATTTCAGTTCTGCAGGAGCATCCTGTATATTAGTAGGAATAGATACTGAAGATAATTGATTAACAACAAGTGCATGAGATTCAGACGACCTATGGTGGGAGATATATGTAGCAATAAGGTATTTGCCTTTGGCATCTATACTAGGCTCGTATTGTTGTTTAGGAATTCTTTTAGTAATTCAAGTAAATTTACGTACCTCAGATGGAGCACTCTAAACGGGGATCTCAGTTGATGATGTAGACATGGGAGCAGGGGCTTCAGTACTATCTCGATGCTGTATAATTGCCAGTTCTTCCTGGTCAAAAAAATTTTCGATGAGTCAAAGGTAAGCTTATGTCCCTCCAACGCACCATCTTCGATGGGTCGAAGGTAGGCCTTTGTCCCTCTTGAGCACCATCTTCGATGGGTCGAGATCTATCACTCGATGGGTTGAAGGTAGGCCTCTATCCTTCCCGAGCACCATCTTCGACGGGTCAAGACATATTACTCGACGGGTTAAAGATGTGTAAATGGGCCTCCTTTTCAGTTCCAAAATTTCTTGATCCTTCAAATCATGTCTCCAATTTCTCAAGCTATTCAAACTTTGGTAAATTAAGAGTATTTCCTTCACATCCTCTCACCCCCTGGAGGGAAAACTCAGAAACTGCACCTGAGTAATAAGGTTCAGACTCACGAAAAGAGAAATCAAGAGAGACATAAGTTTTCTTGATGGGAGGATCATAACACCGATACCCTTTCTGAAGATCAACATAACTAATGAAGATACACTTCACAACACAAGAATTAAGTTTACCCCGGAAAAGCTTGTGAATATGGACATAGATAGTGCAACCAAACACAAGAGGCTACATCAGTGAAACTCAGTGAAGTGAGAGAATACATCACTTTTGCTAGTCATCAAAGAAACCCATGTCATCATGGTATATTCATCAATAAAATTAACAAAGTAACAAGCTCCAGTGGGTGTAGAGATTCAAGTAAGACCCCAAATATCATAATCAATTTTCTAAAAGAAATTGAGCATTTATTCAAACATGGGGAATATGAAATACGGTGGCTCTTGGCTAGTTCAAAAATATTACACTTAAAATCATATTCATGAACACCCGAAAATAGATGAGGTTGTAACTTCCTAAGATATTCAAAATAAAGATGACCCAAACGACGATGTCATAACCAGATGGTTTCCTTGGCATTATTTGAACTACTAAAATTGTTGGCTTGACTCAATGAACTTAGCTGCTTTTCTCTATTGGATGTCAAATTGAGATAGTACAACTTCCCCCGTCTAGTACCATAACCAAGAATCTGTCGAGTCAAAATGTGCTGAAATACATAAAAGTTGGGAAAAAACGTGACAGAATAAGAAAGGCCATAGTGATTTGACTAACAGATAAAAGGTTATAGGATAGAGAAGAAAAAACTAAGACGGAATCAATGGTTAAATTTGGAGAAAGAGTAACAGAGCCTTCACCAAAAACAAAAGAAGGGAAACCATCAGCAATAGATACACTAGGTAAAGAAGTGGGATGGATAGAATGAACTAAGTTAGAGGTATTAATCATATGATCAGATGCATCGGTGTAAATTATCCAAGTATTATTATAACGACCCGAACCTAAATTAGTTGGTTAATCTTCGTTAGTCGCGCTAATTAACTAGCTATACATCCTATGTCGCGTTTATCGAGTTTTGTCGCGACTAAAAATTAACTTTTTATAAATTACAAATTTGGACTCACTTTCTTCACGAAAGGCATAGAGGAAATTATTTCAAGTTCGTGCGTATTTTTATTGTATTTTTTGGAGGTCGGAGCTAATTATTATTAATTTTGGAAGTTTCAATTGAAAAGTGATTAAATCAAAAACCTACTATAGGTTAATTTTTGTGGACCGTTTGATCATCCTTAGATTTCATCTGGGTCATCCATTTGATTAAGGTAATGTGGATACTTTATCTGGGCTGGATAAAAATCCCAACATCTCTCTCCTCCATTTCTCTCTCCCTGATTCTCTCTCTTCCTGCGTCGCCTAATGCGGGCGAAGCTCCACCAACCGGCCACCAAGTTGGTTGGTCTTGGTGTCAAAACCTTCGTTCTGTTCTCCTCTTCCATTCCAAAGCCACAAAATCACCATGCACTAGTTATGTTGATCGAATCAAAGCCTTGAAGCTCCCCGGTTTTGGCCGAATTTTGTCGTCGTCGGTGACGAAATTTTTGTTGGAATTGGACAGCGAACCTATAGGGATTTTGAATCCCATCAACCAAGGAGTCAATTGAGACCCGTTTCATGCCATTCGATGGCTTGACTTCACCGATTGATCAACATAAAATTCTGACGAGGGTTTGGGATTTAAAGCTAAATTTGGATGTTTTCCGGTGTGTTTTCGAAGTTGCCTTGTATTGAATCGTTTCATGGAAATGTTAAGATGAACATTTTGAGGTAAAGGTCGGAGGAATTGGAGCCAGTCGGACTCCGACTACCTCCTGTGGTGGCGCGTGGGCACTACGGAGCTCCGGTGGCCAGAACGCTATTTTCTTCATGAGAAGTTTCCTAGACTGTCTAGAGATCGTTTTCCGTAGTTTTGTATCATTCAATCCTTTGTGTGACGCTTTGGCCATGCGCAGTAATCAGAGCGACTTGACACGCCAACTCCATTGTTCTTGGCGTGTTGATTCGAAACGTGATGTTGGTAGAGTGTGAACTTTGGAGTACAATAGTTAGAATCGAGTCACGGCTATCAAGTACGGATAAGTCACAGTAGCGTTGATTAGCCATTAAAAACAATATAATTGTTTGATCAATATTATGCCTCAGTTTCTTTTATTCATATTAGTCGCACGATTGAACCTCTATTAGTCGATTTGGATCTACGGGTTGCCTTAGGATCACCAAATATCATTTTTGAGTTAGTGTATCAACGAGGTAGCTAATTACTGGTGATGCAAGTGAGTGGACTTTGTTTTACGCTGTCGTTAGCGACTCTAGATTGTACATGTTTATGATTTATATTATATTTTTATGACACGCCATGTTATATGTTTTATGATTATGGATGGAAGCTCTGCATGTACTTTATATGTTACGGTTTTCAGTTAAGTGCGCGGTTAACCTCGTGTTAGTATGGTCATTGTTGCTTGATCCTGGTTTATGCACCTAAATCAGGGTCTGGTCCTTACAATTATTTCAGATGTAGCAAGAGAGGTCTTACCAGAAATACCTGATTGGACTACATTAGCAGAAGCAGCAAAGGTACTTGTGGAAGGAAGGGTCTTGCGTGGGCGATTACCCCACCAATCAGGATATCTAATAGAGGAAAAATAGTTGTCTTTGGAGTGACCCTTATCCTTGTACAATAGGCAGATATAGTTGACATAAGGGTTTGGAAGATAAACTCCAACCTAAGAGGAGTCAGAGGAGCGTACGGAGGAGGAAGACCTTCGTTGAGTCATGGTGGCTTGAGCTTCAGAAGAGGAAGCTAGCCGCGGTGGTGGTGAAGATGTGGTGGTGGTCATGATGGCAGGTGGAGTAGGGATATCAGAGTGAGTAAGATGGTCGTTATAAGCTCGACTGACATGGGCATAAGTCTTGTCAAGACTCAATAATTCCTCTCAACAATGAAGCAACTACGGTCACAGTATTAGAGAAAGAAGCAACCCGCTGATCAAGTTTCTCGAGCCATGCATCCAACTCATTGTAATAGACATAGAGGAGCCGTCCTGCTTGTTTGGTAGTGAAGCAAAGGTAGTTCAACTCTTAAATATGGGTAAAGTTTGAATCATCATAATAAGTTTGATGCAAGGCACTCCAAATATCTGCAACAATCTTGAGACGAAGGTAGAGGTTGATGATGGATGGAGACATGTTGTCAATCAACCAACTCTTGAATTTTTCGTTGTCTTTGGCCCAAGTACTATTATCAGAAGAGCTAGTAGAAGGAGTAGCCGAAACACTAGTAAGAAATCCAAGCTTGTTACGGTCTCCAATGCGCATTTGCATAATAAGAGCCCAGGTAGAGTAATTGATATCATTCAAGAGAACTCAAATGGGAAAATAAGAGTTTTCTTGATGGTAATGGATGGAATGTTGAGGTTGCGGTTGAGGAGAAGAAATCACAGTAGAGTCAGATCATTCAGCCATGACAGCAGAATTTAGGTGTAGTGGGTGACAAAAAAAATAGGATTTTGTCGTAGGTCTACAGGATTAGCTCCGATGCCAAGTAGAAAATTATAGGTAAAAATATTTAGTGTAGAATACAATACTTTCATTTACTCCCAAATTGAGTATATATACTTTACAAGGCATATTCCTAATAGAAAAAGAATATCTACAATAAAGAATGAATCAATTCTACTTACAATAAAAATTTAAAATATCTACAAGATCTATACTTACCAAAATACACTTCATACCATGGATGTCTCTAACATAACACCTCTGCATGCGCAAATTTAAATGTTGCCGAGTTTGTACCTATGGATTCATTGAAAATTAAAGTAGGAGAAAGAGAATAGGTTTGTAAAAAAGGACTGGCCGGTCAGGTCGGTTCGAAGGTAAGAAGGAAACTAGAAATGGTCATATACGTACTACCTGGGCTTGAGCATGTATAGCCATTATATTTCTAATATAAAAAAGTTGAACCCACTTCTTTTCCTCTCCCATTCGTTTTACTATTCCTCTGCTATTCACAACTTGAGGACACTATTGAAATTTCGACATTCCCATCTCCCATTAATCCTATTCATCTCTGTCTCTTTCCTCTCAGTCTCAGCCTTAGCCTCTTACTCACGACCTTCTCAAATCTTATACCGTCTCTCACTTTAAAGAACAGAGAAAAAACTTAATTTGATTCGATTCAGGCGAGGGAGGTCATTGGTAGGCACAGTAATTTTCGATGATATTTGAGTTATTTCAATTTTTTAAAGTTCAATCTATTTATTAAATATTCATGAATTGGGTATTGCTAAGCTATGATGCATAGTAAAGATCTATCTTTTGAATATTGATATTAAATTCTTAACTCACTGCTTAGCATCTTTGAGGTTGGTTTTTACGTTTTCCAGAATATATTATTTTTGGATGCATGTATGTGTTTTGATGGATCGGAGCTGAATAAAGAGTTTCAATATATATATACAAATAAATATAGTGATCAAGAAATATACATGTTTTTTGAATATTGTTTGTGCTTTTGATTAATTATGTTCTTCAGGAATGATGGTCGATTCCCAATTTTTGTTGTTTTTAGATTTGTACATTAGATTAGTCGAGAATGATGATTGATTCCCAAAAATAATAGTAATATGGATTTATTTTGTTCCACATTTTACAATTGCATTAGCTGAGTCACGATCTCCATTAGTCTCTGTTCTCTTTACTTTGATTTATATACATTATTAGCAGACTAGTTCTGTCCGTAAGAAGCAGAGTACGCAACACCATCATCATCATCATCCAATACGTTACAGAAGATATATCAGTCAATTCACTTGTTTTATGAGACTTTTTATGATTGACATTTGAGGTGAAGTGCAGCAATATAATTTTATTCTTTTTGTATGTGCAAGAGTAGTGTCAAGAAGTTTGAAGTTTTGTTTTGTATGTGCAATATAATTTTATTTTATTTTTTGTTTTTAGAGACTCTGGATGAGACTTCACTTTGTAACATTTTTTTAGCAGCTTTTGTAGTAGTCAGATAAATGTGTAACGTGAGTTTTTTTTATCTACTATATGTATTGTTTGATGAGATTGAAAACTTTTGTAGTCAGCTCTATTGTGTAATTCTCATGTAAATACTTTTGTGTATATAAAAGATATCCAAACTCCATCTCATGAAAACTATATTAATTGTGCTTACTATTTAGGTTTGATGTAATTTAATATATAACAATACTTTTATTTCAAAATCAATATACTAACATTATCCGTGATTCGCCGAGGGCTTAAATCAACTATACTCTATAGTGCAACCTCGTAAGTCACCCTTATGAAACTCAGAGATGTTGCGTGGCTTCTGGGAGAAGGAAGGGGAATGATCACTACTACACAGAATGCGTCAGACAACGATGATTATCTGTTCTTGGACAATCAATCAACCGTTGTAATAGTGAGCATTGCCTCTTGATATACTCACACAACAGTCATTTTAATTGTTATTTGCTACTAGATGGCACAATGGCTTTTGCTTAACGACTGTTGTGTGATTGAGAATGCCAGGCCGTATAGATGCCATCTCATGCCGCATTGTTTGGGGTTAGGATGGCATGACATATATCACACAACGGTTCAAAACTCTTGTGTGATCATTGATCACATAAGGATTTATAATACTTGTCTGATGATTGAACCACACAATAGTTAGAAAGTTTTCTTAACCATTGTGTGATTATTTTCTTAGACAACAGAGTAGAACCTTTTTTTAGTTGTTATGTGGCGGCATATGTTAATTGTATCTCACACAATAGATGAAATTTTTTGTAACCATTGTCTGGTTGATTTGTTAAGTATATTACCCACCACAATCTGGATAATTTTGAACCATTGTGAGAATTTTTTTATATCTATTGTGTGAATCAAAAGTTCGATCTACAATACACTCCCACAACAATAAAATTGTAGAACCAATTAACCATTGTCTGGAGACATACCAAATGAACAGTAAACACTAGTACAAAAATTGCTTCACATGACGCCTCTCAGACGACAAAAAATAAATGTCCGTCGTTTGACGGTTCCATTCTGCCCAACATTGCATGTTCTTTTACACTACATATTTACAGTTTTTAAGGGGGACATCATAAATTTTCGATTTTTAAGGGTGTGCATCTCAAATTTTTATTGTTTGAAAATTATACTTAAGTCAGACGACATTTGTCTGTCATGTGAGTATTTAGAAAAAAAAAACTAAACAAATAGGTAATCTTTTGAGGGGTTCACTTGAATAAGTCATTTGATCATACGTCGGTCGACCGCCGTCTGAATATTAGCAAAAATTTGTAATTATTTTTTGCCAATTCCAGCAGATAAACATATTATTTGGCGAAAAAATGCATGTGTGGAACTCTCCAAGGGAGCTCACAAGATTGAGTTCTTCAATGAGATGACGATCGCATGTCATCTGAGTTATGACATAATCTAACTATGAATTTTTCACCAATACCGGCTCACATGCAAAATTTTCATAAGTACATTATTAGAAGTGGGCTTCTAAATTTATTAGGATTTTGAAATATGCGTTAAATCAGATGACAATAGTATGTCGTCTAATTAAATTTGACATTTCTTCTCGTATCTTAAATGGGCTAAAACTAACCATTTTTGTAAATTTGACCGTTTGATGGGATTGTAAAAGTATTGATAAGACACTGTTTTCATGCATTGTCGTCTAATAGTAGGTGTGTCACTATTGTGACTCTAAGGCTCTTTAGAGTAAATCTCAATTCGTGGCTCCGCCAAAAATTAATTTGAGATCAAATTTTACACATGCATTATCGTGGAGGTCATATCTATCTTACTATATGAAAAAAATGACAAAAAAAATCAATTTAGGTACTCCTCCCATAGGAGAATGAGCAAAATCCTTGAAAATGGTTATTTTAGTCTTTTGGTCATATTTGACCTCATTGACCGACCTCTAAACAAACTTCGACGAGGGTAAGTTTATTGAAAACTCTATGTTATTATGAGGTTGACGCATATGTATGGACACATTTCTCATTAGACCATTTCGGTTTTTCATATGTAGTTAATTGCATGTATAACTACTAATGTTACTTATAATGTTTGTTGGTTATATGAAAACAAAACTTTTATGAAACTAAACCACTAACAATTAATCACCTTACAAATTTGACTATTGGATGAGACTGTGAGACTAATCTAAGCACGCTATAAAAAAATTAGAACATTTCGAATTGAATTCAACCTCGATCCGTGTCTTACTATTATGATCATATTTCCCTTAAGAATAAAATGCAATTTTTGCTACGTCAAAAATAATTTGAGACCAAGTACGTCATTCACATTCTCATGGAATTCATATCTATCTTGCCATGTAAAAAAAATAAAAAAAATATACCCCGAAATCCTAGACCTAAATTGAAACCCTAAATGAATAGTAAAAAAAGAAGTTCTAGGTCATCACAAGTATAACACATTCTCTCTCTCTCTCTCTCTCTCTCTCTCTCTCTCTCTCTCTCTCTCTCTCTCTCTCTCTCTCTCTCTCTCTCTCTCTCTCTCTCTCTCTCTCTCTCTCTCTATGAAGCTGAGTGAGATCTCGGCCTCCACCTCGAGCGCGAGCGCCGCCTCCATCTCGAACTCGAGCGCCGCCTTCATCTCGACCTCTAGCGATGCCTTCTATTTTGAAACCATCTCTTTCACACCTATCAGTTCGCACCACAAATTCTAGGCCTGTGGCTTACTCATCGGCTTGAGTTCACACTCGCACACCTCCCCTAGTGACACCGACGGTCTTGATGCCGAAGAACATGGGTAGCAGTTGCATTCTCTAACCTAGGTCTCGTGTCCATTGTCACTGGCCCGATTTTGACGACCTTGATGCCTTCGCCTCTCTCTCTCTCTCTGGATCAGCTTCTAATTTGCAATTCAAGCTAGTTAATATATTAGTTCATTTTGATTTTTTGTTCTAATTTTCGATTATATTTAGATGATGTGTTTGAGAACTTAATTAGTCTGTGTGTTTATTGTTGTGTTAGTGAGGAAGAAACTAAGAAGAAGATCTGCAATGTGTCATGCGAGAGGTACTTAGGATTTGGGTGTGAGATCGATGAGGAGACCTCCAACAAGCTCGAAGGTTTGTGTTAATTGAATCAAGGCAATGTTGCTTTTTATTTATTTTATATGATACTTGTTATAGTTCATGTGTTGCTGACTTGTACCTTTGTTATCAGGATTGTCGAGAGTTCTTTTTGTGCTTCTAGATTTGTATGTTGATCCTGAGAACCAAGAATATGAGGGTAATCTATATTCTTGAAAAATGTGCATATAAATTTGTGTAGTTGTGGGTTTCAGAATAGTCAAACAATGTTGAAGAACATTGTTTGATTTATAGAGTAGAGGTGAAACATGTTTATAGTTTATCTACTGCTTTCATTATGGGCTCATTTTGAATTCATGTGTGTAATTTCTCTATTGCCTAGTGGTGTACCATTTATATGTATAGGTCTGTAGTCATCTAGATGTAAATAACAGTATCTGGTTGGCTTGTGCTAAGATTTAAAAGTTGTAGTCCATCTTGGAGAAGATAAACCAGCCTTTAAGGCATTCTTTAGCTTCGTAATTCTAATGCTAATGGACTTTAAATAAAATGTCACTCTACACTCTCATGTGCTTCTTATACTTTATGGAGATGCAAATGAATCGAGATGAAACATTATTTTTTCTTCAAATAATTTGTCTAATATATTTCCATGGTCAGCATTCATAGGAATGGTTGCTAATAAATATTATTATTTTTTGGAGTTGTCAATGTTATATATGCACTATTGTGTTGTTGTTGTGCTATATGATATAGTTTCATCTTATATTTAGTGCTTGGGATGTGTTTATCTGTTGGAATGTATAGTTGTTCTAATAAGCCCCAAGTGGGCAATGGTTAGTTTTGAATGTTAATGGACTCACAATAATTCTCTCCATCCTTATTGGGGTGCTCCTTGTATTGGTGGAGACTCAGAATTGTTGGAGATGCCAAAAGCACTAAAAGCAGCTTCTAGTTTGTCAGGTATGCCAATGCTTGGTTTATGCCATTTACAAAAGTAGGTTGTTATGTTAAGTTGTTAATTTGATAAAGTAAACTCATTTTGGAACTGGAGGGAAATGAAGTTGTTGGGTACGATATGGAGAACGATGAAATCACACGTGAGCAAGAGTAGACCCAGGACCCATAGAAAATAACTTTTAAGGACCAAAGGCAACGAATCATCGAGTTGTGGGAGTTATGGGAAGTGTAGCAATTATAGGCTCCTAATCAACCAAACCCTAAGTGTGGGAATTAGTTGTTGTATTTGTAGCTTATAACTTGCTAGTTCTTTTAGGCTTCACTTTGTTATAATTGCCTTTTGTGTATAAGTAATCAAAGATTTGTAAGCACAATGTTGAAATTAATATGAAAAAAATTTGTGAATTGTATTATTTATTGGACAATACTTCAGTATGTTAGCACAATCTGCAATAACACACATGTTATAAAAGTGACTTGATATTGCAGGTTAACCATTAAACGGTAAACATATATCTTAAGTTAAGGTAAACCTAAATAAGTAAATGTAAGACCATGTTTTGTTAACTTGCCAAAGTTACGAGTTTAAGGTTGAGAATGAACCTAAATAAGAAATTTACAACATAAAAGATAAATTTGTAGTCTTATGGTTCAACAAACTTTAAAAGGTAACTCTAACGACCATATGTAATAATCTTATAAATCTACCGTCTGGATAACTCTAACAACCATATGAACATTGCCGATGAGGATTCATGTTTGGCAAGAAACCGTTGATTCATACAACATCTCTATTGCCTTGTTTTCCTATAATCCATCTCAAAAAATGGCGACTTCAACGTTGTTGATCATCTTCATTGTCCATTACTCATACGGTGCATGAAGAATTCAAAGCAAAAAGTATAAGAGAATCTGATTATCAAAATCGAGGTTGATCTCAAACACGTTAATAGTATAATTCGAGTGTGTGTGGCCTTTGCATTTGAGAGATGTATTAAAGAGCTTGATATCTGTTCTCTTGAACAGGACATGGGGTACAACTACCTCTCGTAGCTCATTCTGTTTTGACTCCAAAATTCTTAACAACTCTCAAGTTAGAGAAAGTGTGTGTGTATGCAAATTCTGGAATCAACAGTCATGTAAGCCTACCCTGCTTGAAATTCATGTCTTTCACTAATGTCTTATTCTTGGAAGCTCCATCAAAGTTAATAGTGGCTAGAGTGAGAATTTTGAAGACCTCGTGGCCCTCTGAATATTATTCATATCTGATAAATTTTCTTCAAAGTTTTAATTGCTCCAGAAAAGTGAAGATACACATCGAAGATGCCGAGGTATTACAATGTAGTTTCTTTTTCTTTAATTTATTTGTGTGATTCTTTTACTACCAACCCTACTGTCTCATTGTATGACTGACAATACTGAAGGAGAAGGACTAGAAGTGATGAGACCGACTACATCAGAGTCACATACTCACAACTAGTAGGTCTAAGAATTGAAGTTGTCATTGGCCAAATTGATGATGACCTTTGACGAACGTAAATTAGCCATGCCATCTATAAGTTCAAAATATCTCAAATATACCAGTCTTTCTATGGCACATTCATCATGCACGTTTAGAGTTTAGACTACTACACTCATTTTAAGGTCTCTTCGATCAGTCTGCTTCGGATTTTGATGGAATGGCATGACATGGTTCAATTCAAAACCATTTTAAAGGACTTTATTCAGTTTCATGACTTCATCTCACCCTTTCTCATGTATATTGTTTTTATTCCCATCTCATACATCCACGCATGCCAACAATTTTAATATACATGTCAGAGACTATTTTGGAAGCCACTCGAAAATAACTGAGACTAGTTTTCAGCACACATATACTACTGTTTGTATTTGTTAAAAACTCAAAAATAAAGACCCATTTCAAGATGTACAGACTTCATTAGATCACACAAATTGGCTATCAACAAAGCACGTAAAGAGCCAGTTTAGTACCAACACGTTAGTTGAATATTAAAGGGATAAAAGCTACTAATAACAGTCTTATAAAGCAGACATGTCTAGCATCACTAGAACAATTTCAACACAAGGCCTAGGATATTACAATTCGCAATAATAATCTTAGAAACAGGCATGTCTGGAGCCATGATACTACAATTCACAATTCACACACACAGATAATGAGTTGAGTATCTTCATCACTTCACTTGTGAGTTTAATTCTCTTATTCTTGTTCACTTGAAACTCCTTCCTCAACATCCGCACACGGAGCGCAGGAGGCACGGCATGAGCAATACAGTCTTTAACAATCATTTTTATCATCTTGATTCCTTCTAGTGAACCAAGAACTCTAATAGGGTTTCTCTGTTCATTCGGAAAGTAGATTATTTGGCACCAAAATTTTCTAGGGTCCTGAGAAGTTTTCAAACTGTCTCTTTTCTCGATTTTGTACTTCGTTCACTGGCATGCCACCGTCGTCGGATGAAATCATCGATTTGCAGGCTAACTGCTACCTGGCTTCTTAAAAGCGATTAACACGAGGAGAGCACTAATCCCGCTGAATGGATCCTTCTTGCCTAAATGACTTTAGGACTTTGTGGTTTGCATGTTTCTAGCTGAGCTACGAACACCGATACTCTACACTCCCCCTGGTGTAAAGCAGAGCATTCTCCTTGACAAAGTTTTGAGAATACAGGTGGTTGCATCCTTGAATCTTAAGACTCTCATGCTCTTCGGGTGACGACTCTCTTGATCGCTGATTGCAGGGTTTTTCTCGGGATGAGAAGATAGGTTAGTGATAGCAAAATATGTAAATGATCGAGGATCCTTTCTTCAGCGTTAATCTCTTATGTAAGAGACACGTGCTCGTATTTCAATTCAATTGAAACTCCTTACAATTAGACTTACTAAGAAACTCTAATCGTTTGGTATCTCACGTCTTGGATCTTATCTTAAAGTCTAAGACCTTAATGGTAAATTTTGCTAGGGAATCCTTTCCTCCATAGGAAATGTCGATTATTAATGGGCCGCTCGTGTAATCTAGCCATCAAAGCCCAATAACAAGATATTTTATCTTGGGCCCAAACACAGATTAAGAAAAGTAGGTTAGATTGAAATTCTCACTTAGCCTGGCAATTAGAACTTATCAAGCATCAATAACAGGAGAATACTAACCTTAAGAAAAATGCCACGGCCTGTAAGCAGATAAAGTTCCTGAATCACAATATTGTGAAAAGTTAGAAAAGCAACTAGCATAAAGTTAAACTAGAAAGAAAGAAGAAGGACGTAATGCAACACTGACCTTACTGATCCCATACATTTCGCACATCCCTCCGTCTTGCTTCCCAATCAAGATGATCTCATGTTTGCAACTACAATCAAGTGTTCGTATTGCTTGACATCGGAAGGGTGTGCATTGATATCTGATAATAGATACAACAAAATTTATTAGAGAAATATCCTCCTTCAATCATGTCATGACATTCCTTCAAGTAAGCAATTACTTTGATATTGTAATACATGCTTTGATAGTGTATAAATCATAGGCAAAGAATATGGTTTGATTGTAAATGCAGTTAATGCATATTTTGTAATAGAAGATCTTGTGCTGCTATATAGAAGTACATTTGTAAACAGTTTGATATTGGAAAATCACTTTCTACATAATTCAAAACTCAACGAGTTCATATCTTAAGAAACGGTGTCTGTCTGGAATTGATCAAAATGTAAAACTACATATCTCTAACAGAAAATCAAGCAACTTCGATCACTACACTATTGCCCTTACTATCAAATACCACTATTATTAACAAGTTTAAATAAAGGATAAACAACAACAAAAGTAAGATAAAGATTGTAACAGCTAGCTACCAATGGTTTACACCAAATCATTTGAACATAAGAAAGTTTCAAACAATCTTACCCAATTTGTTGGAACACTTCTTGACAAAAGGTCCAAAACATCCATAGCCTTGAAAATAATCTCTTCATCTTTAGTCCCTTTAGGTTTAGATACGTTCATTTTCCCCTCAACTTATTGATTCAGTAGAATCAACCAAAAATTAAGGATGATTAGATTACAAGTTTAGGGAATTATTGAAATCGCTCGATAGAATGCCAAACCATAGCGCTCTAATAAGGCTAGGGGAGCACCACCCAAACATCTAGCTTCATCATGTGTGGAGGTATTCTTCAACCCTTTTCTTGGGGTCGCCACCATTAGCTCACACTACATGGGAGCCATACTGACACTCTACCTTGTCCAAGATGAAGCTAACGATCGATTAATCTGGGACTTTGGAGGACAGGTACTCGTCTCGCTCACGCTCGGATTATGGAATCCATCGCGGAGGAGTTGGCGATGGGGGTACATCTCTGTTGCGGGGAGTTTTTGGTTGAAGAGCAGGTCATGTGACGGTGCCATGATGGTGACGATGAAGCTTAGAGGTGATACTTCGGCCACACTATAGATCTAGAGGCGGTGACGACTTGTAGTGTAGGTGTGATGTTCATTAGCCATTTTGGGCGTGGGAATTTGATCGAGAACCTGTATTCCCATGTATGGGATCGAGGTAAGAGGAGCAACTTGAAGGCTATGAGCTAGCCACAGTGCGAGATGTTTGCTGCCGCTGGTGACCGCTCATCTAGATCGATCATGGTCAAAGGATTTCCTGGGTCAAACATTGGTGATGTGAAGACGTCTGCTTGGTGTTTAGGGTTACTGACATTAGGCCGTTTTGGATTCTGTTGCCTTATTGGGCCTGATTTGTTTCCATGGCCCAGTATTTGCAATCAACTGGTAATAGTTCTGGTTTTATTGGTTATGGTTTATCCGTTTCTTATATGGATTGTGAGTTTCTTTAAGGTAGACATACCTACCACAATTGAGTGTTTAGGGAAATGTTTATCCTTTTATATAATTGATTCTTGTGATCTCGATAAGATCTAGATAAGTTTACATGTGTTGATTTTTCTGGATTTAAAGATTAGTGCTAGTACATGTAATAGTGTAGCACATATATTTGTTTATGATCGTGACATTCTTTATGAATGCTCTACCTCCACTCCAGAGCCTGTTCTGGATGCCATCTATTACGATGTTAGTCGTATTAAGTAATAAATCTTCTTTCCGATCCTCTGGAAGGACGTTTCCCTCGGAAAAAAATAGAATCAACAAAAGAAAACTTACAGATCCTTTTGAATTAGTACTTTTGAAACAAAGGGAAAAAGAAATCAGAAAACTAAAAACTAAAAACTCCACGAATCTCTATGATTCGCATAAAAAAACAAACTAATCCACAAATTGATTAAGGAAAATAGAATCAATCCTTTTAACCAGTTAATCACAAAGTCGATTTTGGTTATGGGTCTGATATGGGTACAGAGAAAAACTGAGTTAATTCCCCGCTGATGAGATTGATATTGAGATGATGCTCATTTCTATTCAATTTTGCTTTTTTGAGTTTTGGTTTTGATTCTGGTTCTTCTTCGATTTGTTTTAGGCGGAGAGACATGGCTAGCTTATTTCTTTTTATCTGGGAAAAACAAATTGATAACGAATGGGGTTTGGTTGCTCAATCGTTTCTGTTTATTTCTCTTTCTTGAGAGGTTAGTTACATGGTTAATAGGTAGCAGGTAAGAGTTTTAGATATAACACAACAGTCATATCAAATTTTTTTTTTAAATGAATGGTCAAGATCAAATCATAAATTTTAAATAAAAAATTTAGGTTTGGCATTGTTCCTTATGAGAAAACTAAACTTGATATTACAACCTTATAAAACTAAATTAGTTTACCATTTTATGGTTATTTTATAAACATGTGTTTTATTGTAGATTGTGTTAACACACTTAAGTATTGTCCTTGTTTGTTTGGTGGATATAAATCGCGACAAATAGAAAGCAAAATAAAAAATGCTTGAGATTAGAACTAAAGTCATATGACACACTAATATATAAAAAGATTAACGTCAGAGAAGCTATCAGACGACGCATAATATGATAAAAAGACTGACATCTGAGAAGAAATCAGATGACGCTCGCTTTGACAAAATGAACGAGGTCCTAAGCAAAATTACATGATAGTCGACTGTCATTTTAGTACATGTCATCAGACACAGAAATGCTCACGCACTGATGACATCAGTTGACACCGTGAATGCCATTTGTCATCTGAATTATACGACTGTCATCCTTATGATAGGTAAATGACAGATATTTTTGTGTTTTTCGCGTCGTCTAAAGCCATTTCAACAGATGACGCTGCGATAGACGACGATCAGAACACAAATCATATGACGCATAATGATCGTTGTATAAAGTATTTTTTATTCTAGTGAGAGCTAAATGACCAAATGAATAGTAGATATATAAATTACCAAATGAATAATGATGCCATTGAGTTGAAATCCTAATTCCATAATAAACAACTAAGCAACACATTAACATACATCATTTCTGATAAACAACAAGGACCAACAACTTAGTATTAGTTACGTGTCCACAATTTCCATCTAATCTCCTATGGGTAGGCGCCTTTTCAACGACAACATAATAACATACATCATATGTTTCTTCTTTATATAACAAGGATAACATGCAAACAACTATACTTGCTGCTTAGGCCATTGTAGGGGTTAAACCCATCTGTTACAAACCAAGTCTCAAGTTTCTTGGATCAATACTAAACTCCGGAAATGTACGGTCTGTCATCTTCCAAGAGGCTGCATCTGAGGGATATCACATCGGGCCATCTTTTTTAGGATCAGTAAAATGCCAAATTAGACTCTTGGATGTGGTAGGTGACTTAAACATTTTATAGAACCTAGGAATGGTTGGAAGGCACACATCACCTTAGCCAGTACACGCACCGTGATAAACCACACCTTGGATATACTAACTCATCAGCATACTCCTTTCGATACTGTTCGATGCAAAAATATCTCCCGCGGAGAGATTCTTCCGCGAAGCAGTCTCTTTTATTGGCTTCGGATAGTTTAATATCGGTTTATCCTGTATGTGCTTCGTATGCTGGCGTGCCACCATTCTTCAACGGAATATAGAATGTAAAGCCACCTGACTTATTGATAAGCGATTAAGACAAGGAGAGCACCAACCCTGTCTGAATAGGTCCTTCTCGCCTAGTAACCTAGGACTTTTGATATGTGTCTCTAGCAGAGCCTTCGAAATCTCTCTCCCTTATCAGTCCAAAGCAGAGCAATCTCTCTGACGATGTGTTGAGAACACTGCTTCCTTTGAGTATCCAAACTCTCACTCGATAGGTGACAAGCTCTTCAACCGTCCAGTCGCAATTGCTTCCTTCTGATCGCAATACTCTCACTCGATAGGTGACAAGCACTTTGATCTGCTGGTTGCAAAGAAGATAGAATCTCTTGACGAGATGTCTGTCTAGGTGTACTTGCATATAGCAAATGTATGTATTTGATCGGGGACCTCTTCCACAGAGCTCTTACTTTCCTTATATAATGCTCAGCAGTTGTCTTTGAATTACTTTGAACTTCATATGTTCTTGCTCTTTGAATCTCAATATAACTTTGACACCAGCATACAGGTTAACAATCCTTATAGAATCTCAATGCTATCACAACTCTTCTATCAAAGAAATCTATCTGAAACAGAAAAGGTGTGATAGACATCCAAGCCGCATGGAATCAGCTAACTCATGACTCATAATTCTAATTGAACTCTACTTATCATACTTGGTCGCTCGCCAAGCTCTTTATAACACGTAAGCCACTCGCCAAGACTTCAGCCATCCAAGCCCAATATGAAATATTTATTTTAGGCCCAAACATTGCCTCTCAAGTCTTGAACTTGAATTACCTGTACAAATGAAAAGACTTGAATATTACCCGACTGATGCGCTATTAACCCAAACGGTAACACAACACTGAAGTGCCACGTTACGCAACTCCTCCAAAAAGTTGCATCATTTGGCTGACGTAATATAAAAGCACTAGTCCACATCAACAAAATCTCATTCCCTAACGAGACCTTCTCACTTGCCTTCATCCTGCACTCTTAACCTCCTTAGTCAAAAGCTAAGACCTTTCATTCTCGCCGCCATCCATTTTTTCCAATCTAGAAAATGCCTCCTTGTAAATACATCTCCATTCCTCATGAAAACCATGACATTAAGAAATTCTCAAGACACCTCAAGGCTGTCGCCAAACGACAGAACCCGGAGGCAACTATCACCCTTTCTGTAGACCCAATTGAAGGTACTGGCCTTCTTGGTCCCTTTCTAGATGTTCCAATCAATCAAGAGCTATTCAATATCCTTCGCCATCCTATCTGTAAATCATCCTTAATAGTTCAAGGGAACCCCAGGGCAGACCCAAAGGAATGGACTAACAAAGACATCATTTGTCTCATCGGGAGATGGCCACACCCAAACGTAGAAGATCTTGTCTGGTACCGGCACCGTCGCGAACAAGATATCAACCTGTGGGAAGCAGTTGGAATCACTCAACTCATCGACCTGTGCTTTTCTCTCCCAGCTGGTGGCAACAGAGCACTGTTCGCCACAACCATGTGCTTTTGGGATTGCACCGCCAATTGTTTTCTTCTCCCTTGTGGTGATGTGAGCATAACATTGCTTGACTTGTATACCATATTTGGAGTCCCTGCATTTGTAAACCCCTGGTCGCTCAACCAACACCACGGGACACCAGTTCAAGCCTTCCTTAATCGTCCTTCTTCCTATTCTTCCTGGGCAAAACATTTTGCACAGGAGGAAAAAGACACAGACCAAGGAGGAATAGCCTTTTTGGAATACTGGCTATCGAACTACATATTCTGTCCCTCTTCTGCAAAGGTCAACATATGCTGGACCAACCTTGCCGAACGCCTTTTCAATGGTGAACAACTGATCTTGGGGCGAACAACATATGCTGGACCAACCTTGCCGAACGCCATTCCGTTCTCGCCTACATTTACTATGGCTTGAGGCGAATCACACTTTCAAAGCTTGACCTTAATCAACCAGGACCGCTCTGGATGGTGAAGCTCTGGTTGCGGATGTACTTCCCCTTTTTCTGTCCCACAACACCTCCTGCCTTTAAAGATCAGAAGCTGCTGGGCCAATCGCTGGTTTCTACACCAACTTGGACTAGACCATGGTCATATATCAATTGCTTCAACCACCTCTGCTTGCATAAAGATTTTCCAACCGCAGTAGTTGAAGTAGTTCTGAATCGTCGCCATCCTGGCCTCCTCGCGAGTGGATTTATGCCTTCGCCAAAGCAAGACGCTCTTGCGAGGAACTACTTTCTTTAGTGCAACACTTGCAAAGACCTGCCAGTCCCAGATTCAGCGAGCCCCGGATATGAGATTTATGCCCCAAACCACTTCTCAAGACAATTTGGGCTCACTCAGAATGCTCCCATGCCCCTCGCCTAATCTGGGAACAAGAATACCCTCTGGCGAGGAATAAATCATCCCCTTGCAGCAGAAGTGCAAGATGAACACTTTGGCTTTCCAACAGTAATACTTCCTAACATAACAAAGCCACTAGTGATTTCCCATTCGGTCACCGAGTCGTACCGAGTATGGCGCTCCCAGCTTTGGGAAGATATACGATACAAGGGACCGCTCGCATGCTTTGCCACTATCTTCTACGATTTTGGCTATTATCAGTAGGTCTTACAAGAACATAAGCACTACACATTGGCCACAAGTATGCTTCTTTCATCAAAAAAATGCCACATATATTAGCAATTCCTTATACTGTAACTGATTAACCTTTCTTCTTGAAAATAGCACGCCTCTGAACCAGACGTGACTGTTGCCTTGCAATCCTTCAAGAAGAAAAGGTCCAATCCTTCTGGGCAATCCGTAAGTGTTTTCATTTATCTACCCAGAAAAATTGCCTGATTTTGTCACTGAACTGTAACTAACCCAAACTCTTTGACAGTCTCAAAAACGCAGGAAGATCTACTTGAAACCCAAAGAGCCTCCAAGCGGAGTTTGGTTAGCCGCCGAGATCACAAGCAAGGACAAACAAGCAAAGCTTCAAGCTCAAGTCTTCCATGCTTCATTTGATCAAAGGAATGACAAAGCTTCAAGCTCAGCACTGGTTTTCACCATTGCACACTAGCTATGTGCAAACCCAAACAACATGCCTACGCTCTCCGAATTTGATGACCTCTTGATTCAAGGTTCCAAGGAGTGGCAAAAACTATGCAAGGACGAGGCCCTTGCAAACACTTACCCAGATCAACATTTTGATCTAGAGGTTATTTCGAAGGCTGACATCAGACTACTGAAGTTTTCATCTGATGACTCCTTCATTGGGTATTTCAAACCAGAAAGGTTTACAACCCTGAATGGCCTTCCATCTTTTGATATGTCGTGGGAGCATATTAGCAAAATCCACAAGCCTCAAGTGTATATAGTGAGTTGGAATGATCACTTCTTCGTCCTCAAAGTTGAAGACGAAGCCTATTATATTATAGACTCACTGGGAGAAAGGCTCTATGAAGGATGTTGTAAAGCCTACATCCTGAAGTTCGATGATTGGCATCATATATGGAACTGAAGATCTTGACACGAGACATGAAGTCATTAACAATGGTAAAGAATGCTACAAAGATTTCATAGCCCAATTTCTGGCTGGAATCAACTGAACAAAGCTTACGGAAGAAGAGAAGAAAAAGCCTGTTGATATTGCCATTCTATTCCGGCGCTTGCAGATTGAATTCCAATCTTGCTTCATTCCTTCCTCCTCTGACGAGGGCACAAGTGCTCAAAATGACCAAGTCATTTTAGAGCAAGAGCAACAAATTTCCTCCTCGCCAGAGCCATTAGTCGCCAACCCACAGCTATTGGTTGAGGTCAATTCAGAACACAAGGACCCAACTCCTTCCTCGCCAGAGCTTCATGTTCAAGCAACTGAAGGAACACAGTCATTGTTTCTCGTACAAGTAAGAATTTCTTTACTTCATTCTGGATTATCAATTTTAATCGATCCTGACAACTTGCATTATTATTTTAGTCCAAAAGCGTTCATGTGGACACTCATGAGATGATTCTTGGCTTACCACCAAGTCCAAAGGAACAACTGAGCTTGCCAGGCCAAACTTCTAAACCTTCTGAAACGGCCGCCAAGGATCAGCCTAGCAGTTCTCCAGGTGATAATGATGAAGACCCCGAATTCATAATTGAAGAAGTTATTGCACCGTCTTCATCACAAGGAGCTCCTTCTCAGTCACTCAGAACACAAGAAACAACAATAAAGTTGCAAGAGCTTTTAAGCAAACTGAGCACACTGAGCTCTCCTTCTACCACTGATGTCACTCTTCAGGACATCCTTTCTGGGGAATTGGATTCTCCTCAAGACATCCAAGCCGTCTGCAACCAAGTCAAGAACCTGAAGGCTACTGCCCCAGCAGACTTTATCCCTTGCCTTAGCGACCTTGAGGAGAAACTTTTCCAACTCTTGAGCCAAAGTGAAGCCCACCAATGTCTAAAACTCAAGGCCGAGCATAAAAAAAAAGCAATAGAGACATTGGAGCTCCAGACTCGAAGAGAGAAAGAATGAATCCAAGCCGTTCTGAGAGGCACATCTACTCAGCAAGAAGCCTTGGCAACCAAAAGGGCTAGAATAGCTATTCTTAAAGCCGAATTGGCTACGCTCGAAGCTGAAGTAGATGGCTTGCAAGCTGATGCCCTCAAACATCAAGACATTGCATGCCAGATTATGATAGAAGGCGAGAACCAAGATTAACTCATGCAGGAGGCACGAGAAGAAGCTACAAATGCCCATCAAGCAATCCAACAATCCTGGGTGGCCCTAGAAATCGCCAAAGCATCAGTGAGGAAATATTCCCTCCTAATGTAATTTTGGGCCTCAGAGTTCAAGCCCCATTTTATTTATTTCCAAGACTCCTTAAGTATTTATTTGTTCTATCCAAATTTTGGAAACAAAGTGCGAATTGGGCCAACAACAAGAATGGGCCTCAAATTTAAGCCTTTTCTGAACTTGTTGACATGAAACTAGCCTCATTTATAGGCTGTAACCGTTCGCTTGCTCTAATTATCCAACATTAAATGGAATTTAATTCCAAACTTGAAATCCGTATCGCGTCAAACAATCAAATCTTTGAAATACGTTTTACCTGCCCCATAAATCTTTCATTTATTATGTTCTCCTTCGGGGGTAGATAAACCGTAACTTGGCCCAATTCCAGTTAGACGTGTGCCCTCTATTAAAGGGTGCAATTACTCCCGCAAAGCCTTACCGCTGTGACTCCTTTCTATAAAAGGTTTCATTTTCCTTGTTTTATGAACAACCTTCTAAACTTGTTTGTGAGGATGAACTCCCCCTTTGTACATTTACTCTGGTTCTCCTACCTAAAGAAACCTCCAGATAAAATCTTCCATATCGTGTTCCTTAGATAGAAATATCCACGTCCAAACCTGGGCTAGATAGCAATATCTACGTCTAAGCGTTGTCTTGGCTGACCCAACTTGTGTCAGCATAAGAAGGGAAAGCCACAATCCCGAGGTTGAAAACTCCTCGTCTTCCTCCGGTGCATCCGCTTAGTATCCATATGCATGGAGGCTGTATGCCCTATGCATATGGCTACAAAAATGAGGAAACATAGGGGCCTCCTCCCAGGGAAAAAGGCAACAAACGCCAAGTCTAGTGTAAAGGGTCTTCTGATCTGATGTACTAGTTTCCTTGGCGTTTCAAATCCTCTCCATCTCATGCTGAGGTCGATCTCTCTTTTCCAGGTGTGCATATCTGATACATCGACCCCAGAGGATGGCTATCAACTATGAGGATTTGGAAAAACAAACTGTATTTATCCTTATGTTCTGTTGCTGATTTGTAGTTTGTTTCTCATATGGTATCAGAGCTTGAAGCCGCAAAGCCTTTGTATTTTTCTAAATGATGAATGTAATATTTTTTTTGAAGCAAAGAGTTCCTTATGCAAATTTATATTGATAAACTCAGATGTAGTTTGTGCATAATTTTAGCCACAGTAATTGGCTAACGTGAACTCTTTTGACTTAGAAGAAATACATTTTAAATTTGACCTCTAATATAAGCCCTAACTAATGATTTAGCCTCAAGTATAGGCGACTATGATGTACATAATCCATGTGTGTTGCCCCTGCAGTTTACTCATGCGAGTGAAAAGGACGAGCATGAATAAACTGGACTAAGCCCCAGTTGGATGATCTTCATACTCTCAGACTGCTTGTATGAACTTTTTAAAGAAACAACCATTTATAGGATTAGCGTGTATTATACCATCTTGATCTCGTAAACGAACTGCTCCTTTACCCAGAAGTCGATCGACAATGTATGGTCCTTCCCACTTTTCTGACCATTTTCCTCGTCCTTCAGTCTTCTCGCCAACAGGCAAAATGACTCGCCATACCAGTTCTCCTTCTGCAAAAATCATGCCCCTAGTACATTGGTCATAGGCATGAGCCATCTTTTGTTTTTTAGCACATAGACTATCATAAGCGTATATTCTCTTTTCATCCAAGTTTTCATGCTCTTGCCACATTGCTTGTACATAATCTTCACCGATCAGGCTATGTTGTTCCATCACTCGTAAATATTGAACGTTGATTTCTAAAGGCAAGACTACATCATGGCCGAACATTAATGCATAAGGAGTGGTACCTGTGGGTGTCCACTTACTTGTTCTATAAGCCCACAGGGTGTTAAATAATTCTTCATGCCACAGTCTGACATTGCTCACAAGCATCCGTTTAAGGATATAGATAATGATTTTATTGCTTGCTTCAGCTTAACCATTGGATTGGGCATAGTATAGAGGAGAGTATAGAAAATGTATTCTGAAATCCTTCATAAGCTCATCTACATCTCCAGACATGAATGCTGCCCCACGGTCTAAAACAAAATTCTCAGGAATGCCAAACCGACAAATGATATCTTCAAATAAAAACTGACGGATGGCCCTAGCTGATGATACCCTGAGAGGTCGAGCTTCAACCCATTTTGTGAAGAAATCTATAGCCACGATGATGAATTTGTGCCCCTCAGATGAATGAGGATGAATCATTCCAATTAAGTCCAAAGCCCATCCTCGAGCTGGCCAAGGCTTGATTATAGACTGTAATGGTATTCGAGGCATATGGCTGATTGGACTATGTTTCTGGCATTCTTCACAACCTTTAGCGAACGTGATGCAATCTCTCAGCATTCCTGGCCAATAAAAGCCATGTCTCCTTATTAACCATCTCATCTTAGGACCGGCCTGATGTGCCCCTGCTATCCCAAGATGGACCTCCCTCATTAATCGCTTAGCTTCGAGTCCAAAGTCACACCATAAAAGTATGTCTTCCTCTCCTCTTCTATATAACTCATCGTCCTTGAGTACATAATTAGGAGCTAAAAAACGAATCCACTTTTCTAGCGGATTATTAAGATTCTGGAGATAAGAAATAATGTCCCGTCTCCAATCCACATCAATGTAATCAAGTGTAGCAACGTACCACTCATTTTTATCTTCTTGGCGAGCAAGGAAAGATGGAAGGGTCCTTCGTTCAACCTTTAATATCCGTTCGCGAACTCCATCTTGCAAGCTCACCCACGTTGCTAGTTGAGCCAACTCGTTTGCTGCATAGTTCCTCTCGCGAGGAACATGACTCAACTCCACTTCTGTAAACAACTTGAGTAAATCATAGGCTCGTTTAGCATATGGTTCTAGGACTGGTCCAGCTTTATACTTGGTTTCAAGTTGTCTGATCACTAATTGGGAATCTCCAAATACATGCACGTCAGTGATCTCCATATCTAAAAGAAGTTCCAATCCAATGATTAAAGCTTCATATTCTGCTTGATTATTTGTGCATCTGAAGTTCAACCTGAAAGAATAAGAAAAAGTTTGGCCGCGTGGAGAAACTAACGCTACTCCTGCCCCAGCCATAGTACTCGTACTTGACCCATCAAAGTATAAACACCAAGGGGCCAAATTGATACGAGCAAGGTTCAGTTTTGGCCCCTCGCCAACATCCTCCATTGGATGATGAGCCAAAAAATCAGCCAATGTGTCCTCGGAGAATGGGTCTGGACAACATATACTCCATCAAATCAGTTTGTGTTATGACACACGTGGTGAAGGAAAGCATATAGTGCCTTAATTTACACCCTAAAAAAATATAAGGCTAGGCACATTCCTTCCATTGGAGAGTATCTCGTTTCACACTAATTCAGGGTACGACTCAGATAGAAAATAGCACGTCCAGTTCCTGATGTGTCATCCTGAGCTAATAAACTTCCAATAGAAAGGTCAGTAGCTGAGATATACAGCTTAAGAGGAACCCCTGGTCTTGGAGGAACCAAGACTGGCGGGTTCGTTAGATATGCTTTGATGGTATCAAACTCCTCTTGGTGAATAGGCTCCCATACAAAGTCTTTCTGATTTTGAAGTTTGAGCAAAGTTGAGAATGGTTGTATTTTACCAGCAGCATTGGCAATAAACCGTCGTAAGAAATTGATTTTTCCTAATAAACGTTGTAGCTCATTCTTACTCTTTGGTGGGATTGCACTAAGAACCGCTTGTTTCTTGTCGTCTGGTATCTCGATCCCACGCTGATGAACCAAAAAACCCAGGAAGTCTCCTGCCTGGACTCCAAATACACATTTGGCTGGATTCATCTTCAGTTGATGTTGCCTCATTCTGAGAAACACTTGTCGTAAGTCTTCAAAATGGTTACTCCTACATTTCGTTTTAACTACCACATCATCGATATATACTTCCATAGTCTTGCCAATAAGATCATGGAAGATTAAGTTCATTGCACGTTGGTAGGTTGCCCCGGCATTCTTGAGTCCAAATGGCATGTCCACGTACTCAAATACTCCTGCAAATCTTGGACACCGAAACATAGTCTTATGTCTATCTAATTCAGCCACTGGAATCTGATGATAGCCAGCAGTTCCATCCATGAATGTTAGCATCTCATGGCGAGCCACTGAGTCCACTAGCAAATCCGCTACTGGCATTGGGTATGCATCTTTTGGAGTTGCATTGTTCAAGTCTCTATAGTCAACACACACTCACATTTTTCCATTCTTTTTCTTGACTGGGACTACATTGGATAGCCACTCATTATATTTGGCTACTCGTATAATCTCTGACTTGAGCATCTTCTCGACCTCTTCCTTAACTAGAATTGCAGTTTCTGTATTCATCCGACACATCTCTTGTTTCACGGGCTTATTTCCTTCTATGATGGATAAGTTGTGAGAAACCAAATCTGGTGACAGTCCTGGCACGTCGTCATACTTTTCTGCAAAATAATCAGCGTATTCATGCAGCAATTTAATGAGCTTTAGTCGTTCTTCAGGCTCTAGGAAGGTACTAATAGCCACAAAAATTGGCTCTTCATTTGTCCCAAGATTGATATGTTCAATGGGATCCTTGACTTTATGAGGTAAATCATCCAAGGCTGCTGGAGCTAATTTAATCTCTTCCTCCTCTTTAAAGTCATGCAAAACATCTTCATCCACATATTCCAATGCTGCAATCATTGGAACCTTCTCATAGGCGTGACTCTCTAACAGAAAATTGTGAAAGCTTTCGTGTAAAGAGTAACAAGCCTCGGTCTCTATGCTTGATAGAGACTCAATCATGGATAATGTTTGGATGGTAGCTCAATGGTGTAGGGTCTACCACTATCTTGATTGACTTGAATTATACCCCACTGAGGTAGTTCAGAGGCCGTAACACCAACCGGGCGGCCTTTGTTATCAACGCCACATACCTCAAATGGCCTAAGGTCATTGTGGTAAAAGCTGGCTTCTAACGAGTTAGCAGAAACAAAATATGGGCGAGGGTCAGCATCAACAAACTCTGCTTCACCAAACTTCATATTCCAGAGTAACATCTGCTGATGGAGGGACGAAGGTACACAATAGCTCCTGTGGATCCAGTCACGCCCCAGAATTACATTGTATGGAGCTGTGCATTCTGCTACAAAGAATGTATAAGTACCGGTGGCTGGACCGATGTATACCTGCAAAAAGATAATGCCCAAAGTCTTGGAAATGCTACCCTGAAAATTTCTAACGTTTAGTGAGGTCTCTTGGATAGCAGACTTGTGAACGCGTAATAAGGCCATTGCTTTGACTGTGATGATGTTTACTGCTGCACTTGAGTCCACTAAGAGTTTGTTTATTTGTATTCCCTGGACTTTTCCTGTGACATATAACGGCCGCATGTGCATGGCCATGTCTACAGTAGGCTTGGCGAACATCATCTGTCCCCTTGTTGATGATGAATCAGTCTTTGGTCTCTTGGCAATTGCTAAATCATCTTTCAGTTTTGGTTCATCTTCTGGCACCACCAAGTTGTTGACGCTTCCGCTTGTGATTGATTCATCCATTGATGTTGGTGGAAGCAAAGAATATTTGGAGAACAAAACAAACACCATGTTTAACAGTGGTATCCTCCTCCTTAATGTATTCTTCAGCTTGTTCATCTTCATCTTCACCGTAATCCAACAACTGCTCATCATCTTCACAGTTGTCACCCTCAGTCGGTTGCCCCTCAGAGTTCAAAGTTATAGTGACCTCGAGAGAAGCAACATGTTGCAATTGATCCTCAGGGTTAGGATCTATGGTTGCTAGCATGAGTAGTGCTGGATCATGCTCCTTTGGACGGGAAACGGGTTGTCGGACCTTCTTCTGTTCTTCTATAGCTAAAGGTCTCGGTCTCCATTGCAAAACCTTGGTCTCGCCTGGAATGTTTTGTTTTTGAATGTTTTTCCCTTCCTTTGGTGGTGTATGTAGCCCCATTGTTTCCATCGTCTCATCCTCAAAAGTGGGACGTCTTCTCACTGGCCTTCGTTTCATGACTTCACGACGATCCTCAGGAATAGGTTCGGGCTGTTTCCCTTTAGACCCTAACTCTAGGTTACGGTCAAAGACCCCTGGTCGTTGTGCTCTCATTTTGGGCTCGCGAGACTTCTTCCCGAAAACCACTAATGGGTTTGCTGCAAAGGCATTCATTCGCCTTTGTAGTGTTTCTGGAGAACACACCAGTTCTTCTTCTCTGAGCAAGCCTGCTTCATAAGCCTCTAATGCTCTTTTGGCTTCTCCAAAGCGTCGTTGAAGATTTCTTCTTCTACTTGGAGTCACCTCAATGGTTTTCCCCTTCTCCTTCACGTACCATACGTTCTCCTTTGTGATATTTCTTGAAGCTAGAAGGACTTATGGCCTTGCGAGCGCGTCAGCAACTTCTAATTTAGATTTCTTGGCTTCACTGACTCTTTCTGGTGCTCGCGAGCGCTTGGGAGCTGGAGAATCCCTTTGTCTTGCTCATTGGGGTTGATGATCAGTTTGTGAAAATAATTCAGGGAAGAATTTAGCTGCTTCAGCCAATTCTTCATAGGAAATCTTCAACCCGCTTCTGAGTTTACAATGAGCACAAAAGGCTAGAGGCGACTCTGTTTTTGGGTCCACTTTTTCTTTTCCTTTATCTGTTTGTCTCGTTTGCTTACTTTGTGGACTCTTGCCAGTAGTTTGATGACTGTTGGTATGTTTTCGTTTGTTTGACTTGTCCCGCGTTAGCTCTAACATCCCAACCGTCAATGATAAGTCAGTCGCCAAGCTTGGCGGGGGCTCTTAGTCTATCATTACTTCTCCCTCGTCAATCCACTACTGTATCCTGAATTTCATGTCATGACAAGCATTTGTGGAATGGCGACCCCATCTATGATGGTATCGACAATAGAGTAGACCCCTAACATCCTCAGGATGTGGGTCCGGAGTTGCCTAATTATTAGGAACTACTGCTATTCCTGCTTGGATTAGATCTTCAAATATTTCCTCTCGCCTAGACGCATCATATGTAATCTCAGTCCGTTTAGGCCGGAAAAATGCCATATTACGTCTAGACCTCCATCTTGACCTCTTCCTTTTATGGGTTAGTTCAGATTTATTCCAATTGAAAGAAGTGTCAATGGAAGGAAATGGTATGTCGGGAAGAGGTGATGCCCTATGAGGATAACGTGGATTCCATTCCACCTCTCCCTTGTAGTTGACTTCAATCACTTCCTAGTTGATCAACCATTGGATCTTATATCTCAAGGTCGAACACCGTGCTGTTCGATGACCAAAGTGATTATGAAATCTACAAAAATGCTGGGCTGGACCTTCATACTGTAATTGTCTGAGTTCAAGTACCGGGTAATAAAAGATCAAGCCCATGTCCCCTTAGTCTATCAAGGATCTCCTCCAACCTGTCACAGTTGAAAGAATAGGCCACAAAGACAAATTGATTCCAGTCTTCCACGCCTCCAATACAACCATCGAGTGATAACCACTCGACGTCAATCATATTTACTTGAGGAGGTGGAAAGGGCTTAGAATCCACTAATGCTGTTGTCTTAGATGCTCCCTCCAGCTCTAATTTTCCTTCGTTGATCAACTTCTGGATCTGGTCTTTAAGCTTGATGCAGTCTTTTGTAATGTGGTTCCACGCTCCGTGGAACTTGCAGTATTTTTTACCCTCTAACTGCTCAGCTGTGGGAAGAGGTCCAAAATCTATTTTGACAGCACGCATACTATATAGTTCGTCCAAGATCTCATGAGCCATATTGGCATCATAAGTGTATGTTTCAAACTCTGGCTTAGTAAAAGCCATTGTTGAGAGTTTGATTGGACCCTTATTCTTCTGAAGCTTGCGAGGCTTTAAAACTTTGCTCGTTGATAAATCTACAGCACCCACTTGCTCGCCATCAGAGTCTGATTCTTGGTTGCCTATATCCTTGATATAAGCCACCGTTTTTGGCTTTAGCCTATCATAAGACTTAGCATTGTACGTTCCCTTGGACGCATTCCTTCTATTATCTCTTTCTTGCATGGTACTGCAAGCTTTAGTTACAGCCGTGATAAGCTCGTTCAAAGAGAAGTACTTGCTATTTAGGAATAGTTGGTGGTACGTGTCCTCCAAATCATTCTTGGCCATTTCTACCACCTCTTCTTTACCGAGCGGAGTCTTACATAGATTATATTCTGACTGAAAATGGTGCAGGAATGTGACTGGACTTTCTGTCGCCGATTGGCTCAAGGAAGCCAGCATTCCAACACTAGTTTCAGGTCTTGCCGTTCCAAAGTGGTCTATGAATAAAGCCTCCATATCCTTCCACTCACTAATCGAACCCTTTTCCAATCCCATATACCATACGAGGGCCGATCCTGACAGCGATGCTCTAAAGACTCATAGTTTGAGTCCCTCGTTATCAGCAAACTGCCCCAATTGCAGTGTGAAATAAGCTAGGTGTGTTGCCGCATTAGAATCATCATTGCCAGAGAAAGTTTGGAAGGTCTGATGCCGGTAAAACTTTGGTCATTGCCAAGCATCAGGATCATCCTTCTGCATAGGAGGGAACGGTGTCTCATATGTATCATACATCTTGGCCAGATGTATGTCGCAATCGTTCAAGAACCTGTTTAACTGTTGCTCCCAAGCAGGAGGAAAAGACTCTGCTTGTCTAGTCTTTCTTGCTAGGTCAGATACGGATTTAGTTAGAGACGCTACGTCCCTGTCTGTCCTATGAGACAGTGTCGCCGCGTGTCGGCGGTATTCATCCAAACTTGCTCCCAAGTGTTGGGGGATATCTACCCGTAATCTATCCTAACCTTCCACGAAACTCGTTACTTGGGCTCCCATGGCCTCTCTCTCCTCCCGATCTCTATTGAATTCTACCCGTATTGATTGAATTCCGGCTACCGCCGTGTCTATTAAGTTGCTTTGGGTAGTGAGAAGAGTTGCTTGCTGCTCGATCCTTTCATCGAGAGCCGTGTAGTAACTAGCTTGGTGGCTATCGAGCCTAGTTGCGTAAGCTAGGTATTCTGGGAACGTAAGTTCCGCTATCTCCGCTTCACTTAAAGATTTGAACGTCATGGTGTTAAAGTCGTTAGCGAGGATAATTTCAACCGCTTGATTACTCAATGAATGATACCGAGTAGATATATGTTCACGGTAAGTCGGTTGTGGGCGCTTGCGACACTGAGGATAATTCCTTCGGTAAGGATCCCCAATTGTCACTTAAAGACGCAAAGAGATGTCCCACTGGGCGTGCCAAAATGTTCGATGCAAAAATATCTCCCACGGAGAGATCCTTCCGCGAAGCAGTCTCTTTTATTGGCTTCGAATAGTTTGACCGCAGCTATCGTTTTATCCTGTATGTGCTTCGTATGCTGGCGTGCCACCGTTCTTCAACGGAATATAGAATGTAAAGCCGCCTGACTTCTTGATAAGCGATTAAAACAAGGAGAGCACCAACCCTGTCTGAATAGGTCATTCTCGCCCAGTAACCTAGGACTTTTGATATGTATCTCTAGCAGAGCCTTCGAAATCGATACCTCACACTCCTTTATTAGTGCAAAGCAGAGCAATCTCTCTGACCATGTGTTGAGAACACTGCTTCCTTTGAGTATCCAAACTCTCACTCGATAGGTGACAAGCCCTTCAACCGTCCAGTCGCAATTGCTTCCTTCTGATCGCAATACTCTCACTCGATAGGTGACAAGCACTTTGATCTGCTGGTTGCAAAGAAGATAGAATCTATTGACGAGATGTCTTTCTAGGTGTACTTGCGTATAGCAAATGTATGTATTTGATCGGGGGCCTCTTCCACAGAGCTCTTACTTTCCTTATATAATGCTCAGCAGTTGTCTTTAAATTACTTTGAACTTCTTCTGTTCTTGCTCTTTGAATCTCAATATAACTCTGACACCAATATACGGGTTAACAATCCTTATAGAATCTCAATGCTATCACAACTCTTCTATCAAAGAAACCTATCTGAAACAGAAAATGTATGATAGACATCCAAGCCGCATGGAATCAGCTAATTCATGAATCATAGTTCTAATTGAACTCTACTTATCATACTTGGCCGCTCGCCAAGCTCTTTATAACACGTATGCCGCTCGCCAAGACTTCAGCCAATCTTGGGCCGCTCTCCAAGACTTCAGCCATCCAAGCCCAATATGAAATATTTATTTCAGGCCCAAACAGATATAGAATACAATCATTCGGGCATGCACTGAGGTTGATATTTCATTACCTTTTGGGAAAATATTAGTTATTGTTGCCATCCAATCAGAAAATGCTACATCACTCATGCCATGTTTATCTTTCAAGTTGAAAAGTGTAGTTAAAACATTTAACTTGGTATGCTTATCACAACCATGGTATAAGGGGGCTTATAAGCTTCATCGACAAACTACCTAAAATCTTTATCCTCTTGTAAAAATTCCTCATCCTCTTCCATATTGAACTTTACATCACTAGGTAATTCCACATCATTCTCTACCACTAGTTTTCCTTCTACAGCTTCAGAAGACTGTGAAACAGAATCCTCTTCCGAATCACTCTCATTTATGTCTTCAACTTCAGCTTCCCCATGTTCTATCCATAACTCATAATCTTCATCAAATCCATTTATAAAGAAGTGCTCTCTTATAACCTTAGGCTTGAAGTAGTTGTCATTTCCACACTTTTTGCAAGGACAATATATGTGTTTAGGGTCTCTAGCATTTTCATGGGAAAATTTTAAGAAATTTGTCACCCCTAACTTATATTAATTGGATGTTCAGTCTACGCATAGCCAAGACTTATCCATCTAATAAAAGAAAAACAAAAGGTTTAAATCTTATACCATTCACAGAACACAACACCAAATATATCACAACATCATTCATAGACTTATCCGATCCATCAACATACATTATCAACACAAAAAACCAAGGATATCACAACACCCACAAATATATATCGCTATCCTAATAGGTCAGAAACCCTAGACCAGAAACCACCAAACTTTAACTAAGTGAATCAGAAACCCTAGATCTGAGGTTAATAGATTGATTTTTCATTTTACATATGAGGTTTTCAAACTCAATGGCTAAGAACACATAAACTACTATTAAACCATCAATTGGGTTCAATCACAACCTAGCTACAACTACTAAACCATCGATTGGGTTATTAATATCAAATAGGCTGAATTTTCAAATCACATATTATAGGGGAACCCACAAAACTCACCGAGAATGTCGATATAACAAAACCGAATCAAATTTTCGAATATGAAGGATTGAAGAGAACCCAAACCTTAAAAAATTTGGATGTGAATTTGTTTTGGGTTGAAGTAATCGATTGAAGATGAAGGATTGAAGAGAGATGATCAGTTGAATTGAAAACTAAGAGAAGATAGAAATTTTTGGAAAAGAAAGTAGTGGGTTTTTTATCTGAGCTGCATGTGTGGGTGTGTTTTTGTTTTGAGAAAGTTGTGGGTTTTTTTTTATCCAATAGAGAGCTTGATGGCATTAAGTGAGAGTGGGTGAGTAACATAAGTGCTACCAAATTCTGTTTTTGTTGTCCTTTGAATCAGACAATAGTAACTTACATTGACTATTGTCTATTCTTCAGAAAGAGGAGGGAAATTTTGGGAATAGGAGAGAAATACATTGAGATTGGGCGCCATCTTAGATTTGGCATCTCATAGAGATAATCAGACAACGATAAATTAAATGTACTCTTGTCTAGCTCTTCAAATAAGATGGCAAAGTTTTGCAAGCTGTGCTAGGGTTTTTGATTCATAGCACCCACACAATGAATTAAACAAAAACCGTTGTGTAAAGTTCTCAATTTTGGGAGTTTTGTAGCATAATTTGGGTTGTCAAATGGAGGAAAATTTCCCTCTGATATCTTTCATCTCTCAAAATAGATTATACCTATTTCGATGTGTGATAGTAAAATAGATTGAGATTTAAGTCACCCATAAAATGGTTAGAATGCCCTGGTATGATCAAGATTCCAAGAACAGACAGCTGGCGATTGCTCAAGTACTGTCTGAGAAGTGTTGTGTGGTGCAGTTTCTGTAGTACTGTGAGATGCATGGTTTTGACCTGGTTGAGCACATTATTTATGTTAGTTTCATTTTATACTACTGTATCTATATTGATTCATATGCATGTTATTAATTATGGATTCTCTCTTATGACAAGTTGTTCTATCAAGTTTGTTCAAAGGATCTTACTTGAAGATTGTTTTCAGACATTGAATTATCTCATGATTTCACCAAGATATCTCGAAGAACTGTGGGGCTATTCTGTTAGAGATCGAAGTGCATCAGTAGGGACTTCGATCAGTTTATATAGGCTTTTGTTTGTTGATAATGACAATTTCTGCCAACATCGATCCTTTCATTTGAATTCAAATTCAAACATGTAATTGCTTCTTAATATATAGATAATTATGTCTATTTCGATTTCAAATTCAAAACCATTTCATTTACATAAGTGTAATTGTTGTATATATAAAAGTAGTGTCAAGTTCATTCCAACAATATACGCTATCGAGTCTTGACAAACCATACTAGACATCCTAGCCTGCACAGAAGGTCATGGTAGAGATTTCTGGCTTCACGAGCATTATTCTATTAATTCTATATAATGAGCATCCAGACTCCAGAGCATTGTCTAATGTCGACCCTCCCACAAGTGACCGAGTATGTATATTGAAAGTATAAGAGATGAGCCTATATATATATAGGCTCTTCACTCTGGCTTGAAACGTTCGAGAGTCGACAGTATTTGGAGCAAGTTGGAGATTTCAAAGATATTGTGCAAAAGTAGCCCTTAGGTTGATCGACCGGCCCGTTAAACTCATTCATAAGCCAGATCGAAGAAACAAGTTTATTATATATGATGTCATGAGAGTGATGAGACAACGGGTAGAGTAGCAAAAATGAGGTGAGCTCATTCACGTTGGAGTTCGAGTATGTATAATGATAGATAACCTAAAGGATTGAAACTAAATAAAATAAATTTTATTTAAACGGTTCCGTGAAAATTTTCGTAGAAATTTTCGGAACTTAAACCTATTTCGTATCATTTTAAAAGGATTGAAACTAAATAAAATTTATTTTAACTAAATTTGTCCTTCTTGTTTCATTTTTTTTATCTTAAATTTTTTGGGTTGTCCATTTCTGGGCATAGAACAACGTCGGGTTATTCTCCTTGGTCCAACAGACGACGCGGTGAGGCTGTGTGGCGCGAGGAAGAAGGGAGGTTGACGAGGGATGGTGACGGAGATAGGAGGAGGAGTTTGGTCCGTCGTTGTTGATCAATTAAGCCGTGCAATGGCTCTAGGTTCCCAGAGTAATTTCTAGGTGTCTAGAGCCAAGGTTGAGGCAACGAGATTGAGGTCGCTGAGTGCTTGGTGGTCAGAGATAGATAGAGGAAAGAGAGGGTTGCGAAGAAATTTTTTGGTGATAGACGTAATCTCTGGTGTAGAAGAGGGGCTGAGGGATCTGGGTAAGGTAGTTATTCTGTACATTGTGCTTATCGTAAGCCCGAGTTTGCTTTTAATATCAATCACTTAGTTTTAAAAAATTTAGGACGTGGGGAGAGAGGTGGTGCAAGTCTAACGTACTTCTCTCTCACCCTCACCCTCTCCCTCTCCCTCTCCCTCGCTCGCTCCCTCCCTCTCTCCCTCCACCAAAATATACATACAAAATAAAAATTTGATCTCCGGTGAAATTTGTTTCTTTTCATCCCATAACAGTGTACCGGTGTTTATTAGTAGGCTGTTGGTTGCACATCATCTTCATTTCATTTGGTAGATTTGGTGGTTTTGTGGGTTCAGGGAAACAGATTTTGTAGGACTACTGTGTGACTGATAGGATTGGTGTAGAGTGTAGACAAATCACGTATTTTCCTTGGGTTTGCAAGACTGCTGAGTGATAATTTGATGAAGATCACTTATAGTGTAGAGACTACTGTGTGATTGATATAAATTGGTACAAGGTGTAAGAGTATGAGTTCGATCTCTTTGAAGGACAAGGTTGCTGCCTGAGAAATGCATGTAAATGAAGTTTAACTAAGTCTGGATACTTGAGTTGAGCTGAACCCTTCCCCAATGAACTTAAATAGACTATTATCCCATTGTTATACTTCAACCTACATGCTCATATATGTTGAATTTAGCTACTACATACTTACGTTGGATTAAAGCTTCTAATATCAATGCAATTAAACCGTGGACCAATTGTAGTAGGTAATATCCACCGAACTAATAATTGAAGGAATGGGATTGATCTAGGATAAATTGTAGATGTCAAGAGAAACCTCAAATGATGATGTGTGTGTTTCAGCTGGTGTATGCACTTCTAAATTAAAAAGGTTATTACCATACATGAAGCACTATTGAAGGACTTTAAATCTAGTGGCTCATAAGATGTGTGAATTTTTTTGTAAAAAGATGTCTCTAGATCTGGACCCTATCTAATATAGTGTTCATTGTTTAGTAAACTTCTTTCATATGGAAGTATAATGTCAATTTGTAATTGCTCGTGAGCTCATCCTTATTTTACAATTCATAATCGTTCGGTTATTCATAGTTCAAAGTATATTAAATGCTGACAAGTAAATTATTATTTTGTTGCAAGGGAAAAGTATGTAAACTGAAAACTGTAACTCTTTCATTGATAGAATGTCTTAAATATATGCTGACACAATTTGTTACAATAATTGTCCTAATATAACATGGATTCTCTGTATCTATCTAAATAATATCCGTATCTAATTAGAACAAGACACATACCAAAAATTATGGAGAATTTATTTCCTTAAACACTCTCCCTTGTGTCGATGACCATAAGAATGATGCATGACTTGTTGCTTCACTAAAAATCTTGCAAAGCAAACAAAAATCTCATGGGTAAAACAAAGCCCACCTCATGGGTAAAACAAAGCTTGGGCTAAGGAAAAAAGAGTACAACGCATCAACTACAAAAACTACTACATGTGACGTAGACTCCCACTGATGTCTACAGAATTGTAACTCCCCCTGACTATGAACTCAGTCATGGAGTTCAAATAAACTGTGCATACCAATGCGTCTCACATGTTTCACAAATGTAGATTTAGGTAGTGACTTGTAAACAAGTCCGCAGCATTATCAACGGAACCAATCCGGTTCACTTGGATAATTAATAACCGCTGCTATTGCTGATTGTAGGAGTACTTTGGTGAAAAGAGTTAAGTATGACACCCTTAATGTAAACCAACTTCATATGTTCAATGTAAATCACATTATCCTCAAAGAGGCGAGTTGATGCTGTCATAGTAGATAAAATCCACTAAACCCTCAAATGTGGTGTATTATTGTCCTAAACCAGACACACCCATCAACAACTTCATAGGAAGCTTTAATCTTTAGAATAGTTCGAGGAAGTAGCAACAATGATTTACTTTGTTGTTCTCCAAGAAATTGCTATGTTTCCCATGATGAATAACTTGTATGGGAACATCCTTTATGTATGGGTCAGAGAGGTACCCAATATCAGTAAATCCGACCAACACATCAACCAATGTTTCGATATAAGAGGATTGCAGTAAAAATGCTCGCAGCAAGAAAGGAATTTGACGGGTTGAATAGATGGTTCTTTCCGATCCAGGACACCGGCTTCGGCAGGTCGAAGGACCCCTTCAGTTTATCACAGTTCATTGCATTTGCCGGGTCGAAATGCCCATAACTTGAATGCTGCGATTCAACTATCCATTGACTAGGATTTTCATGTTTTTCTCTACATTCTTTGTAAGGGAAGAATATGCCCAAGTCAATGGATCACTTCAAATAGCTGAAGTTTTTTTTTTACTCCATTCTAATGACTTTAAGCAGACGCATATTGAGAAGGCAATGCCTAGATGTATGTACTGAGCTAAATTCAACCAGGCTCTAATCGCACTAAGATATAGAATCTCAGCTCCAAAAGTTCCTCATCATCGTCTTTTAAGATGAAATGGATCCTTTCGGGTTCTAGACTACAAACAACCATTGGTGTATTAATAGAATCTACTTTATCCATTGCTTGATTAGACATAAGCAAACTGGTGAATAAGAATTCAACAAACTCGATGTATCGTATTTAAACCAAGACTTAATTGAGTCCTACCAAGGTCTATCTTCTCAAATAACTTGAACACGCATAGGCATAAGTTATCATTCTTGTATCCCTTCCCAATCAAGTAGTCACTAAGATGTATATACCACATCCTACCAGATTAATTCAATCCATATAGTGAACATCTCAATCTAATCACATGAGCACTCCGTGGTTTAGAGTTACTTGATTTCGGTAGAACTATGTCATTCGGCACTGTCATGTATATCTCTGAATTAAGATCCTCATAAAGATATACTGTAACTACATCTATATGTTGCATACTCAGTATTTTGGACACTACCTAACTGATAAGGTAGAGGAAAGCAATAACGTCCATGAATAGAGAATACATCCCCTCATAATCAATACTAGGGCATTGAGAGAATCATTGTGCCACAAGTTCTTCTCATTTTACTTCCAAACATGGACTCATTTATGTCTAACCAGCATACCATTCGATGGTTATATTACTACCATACCGAAAACTTGCCATTTGTAAGAGAGTCTAGTTCAACCTAGATTGCAACTTTCCATATCAATCAATTTGTTCTAAAATAACTGTTGACATTCCGCAACAGAGCAATGTTCCACTTCATCGTCGTCAACTTCTGAGCAACGGAATAAGTAAACACATCATCAACAAACATGGAAGAACTATCCATAATAACGCTAGCATTTGTTTCACTTGGTGAGACTTCTTTATTTACTGACATCGTCATTGACTCTGAGGCGTCCCCCACAATTTGTCAATGTCATCTTTAGACACAATTGTAGCCAGAAAAAATCTCATGTGTTGATGATGAATGGTTGTGCCTTGATGGTTTGCCTTTTCACTGACAACTTATCAGTGAATTTTGATCAACGCTACACCTCCACTATGGGTAGCATAAACACTACATTACCCGGGTGTTGCGTTAATTTGCCCAATATCAGAGACTTTAAACCTTGCAGGATTTGCAACATGTATAAACGATCTTGTCACTCTCATGATATCAGTAAAGAAGGCAGGCATAAAGTCTTCTACTTTTTGAACATCAAGAATACATTGCACTTTAATCTCAAACTGATATGTGCGGGGATCACAATGAAACATAGTGGGAATATACCATGTCAATTTCCGACGTTAATCCAGAATGAAACCATTTCTATCTCCCCCTAACGGCGGGAAATATGTCTCATCACATTGACTATCTGCAAAACTAACAGTAAAGAGATCTCCTGTCAAAGGTTCTGAATAGCAGACAATCGTTGGAGAATTATAACTAACATAAATGCTTAATTGGCGTGGATGACCCATTTGATACGCAGTGGAAGCGTAGTAGGCACTTGTGTTGTGCAACCATAGATGCGTATCTGTGAAATATCAGGCTCAAATCCAGTGACCAGCTGGTACACACTGAATGGTTGACGGTTTATGAGTATCAAGCGAATAAGCATAGCTGCATATAACATTGCATATCCCCAAGAAGATACCGGTAAATTAATATACATTACCATAGATCTGGCCACAAGTTTAACCGCTTGATTTATGCCTTTGCTGAAACCATTTAATGAAACAACATGGGGAGCCGTGATATTCAATAACAATCCCAATCAAGATGAAATAATCAATAAAATATTTCGATGTAGACTCTCCTATATTAAACCAATCTGAATAACCATATTGAATTGTTCAGGTAGTGAGCCCGAAGCTTAATAATATTTATTAGGAGTTTTGAAATGCAGCGTAGCATGTGGATAGCAAAAATGTGTGACCGATGCATCGATACAGCAATCAGAACCATATATAAATAGTGCACATATTGGTTTGATTTATCCACAAATAGATTCTTGGAATCTATAGAGAAAGAAAAATGTGTCTTCAACGAAAAAAATTCATGCATGTAAACAACATTATAGCATTATAGACATAAACAAGCTTTGCAAAATGAGCAATATACATCAAAGGTTACAACATATGAATCTTGTGGGAAAATGCACAACGCCTCAGCGGTATGTTGCCGAGATGGTGTTGTACTCGTCTTGGAGACCGAGCCTGAACCGAGTGGAGTAATTTCAGTTCCCCCATCTAAACCGATGGTTTTAAATATTCTCATATTCTCATAAACTGGTGTAAAACCACATCTGGTGTTGAAATCCAGGTTAGTCAAAAAAATTTCAACATTTTCCAATAAAACTGATGTATAAACACATCTAAAAACATCACATCCGGGTAATATCTTCGACGGGTCGAACTAAACCCAAAATATGATGTCAATTTTTCGATACCGATTTTCGACGGGTCGAGTGATATTTTCGATGGGTCGAAATAGTGTCCAGGGGCATACATTCGACAGGTCGAGCTGATTTTCGACGGATCGAGGAAAACCCAAAACTGATATCGATTTTTCGATATCTATTTTTGACGGGTTGAGATCAATTTTTGACCGGTCAAAATTGGACAGAGTCTGAGACAGAAGCAAACTAACTGGTCAAAAAAATGTGAAAACCGATTCAGAGTAGAGCATTTGACGGGTCGAAAATGTCCTGAGATCAAAATAACTGTTTTTTGTGTCTCGTCTCTATTGTATCATTGTGTCATTATGCCATATACAATTTTAAACATCGAACCATACATAAGAATTGTATGAAACTATAACATTCTCAACACTTTCATATACCAAAAAATAGAGAAATATTCATTACTCGCTAACAAGTAAAAGTTATATCATAGATGTCTTATTCCATATCGACTAAAAATAAAGTCTCAAAACATGACTAAAACTAAGTCAAAAGGAAAAAAAAACTTGATTACATAACAAAGACATGAGCCTAATATATAGACTACTCAAAAACGGCAGTCGCTAGACCTTCTTTTGTATTGTGTACTATTATCATATTTGTTTCACCGCAAATCTTCTATCTCAAGAACTTCAGTGAAGTTAAGTCTCATGTGCCGTAAATTTCTTGCACTTCTTATAGGTATGTTATTACTTGTGCATGTGCTGAGTAGAACCACACCTATAGCAAGATGACAAACACAAAATAGAAGCAGAATGTGAAAATTCCCACCATTAATCTTAGAACCAGAATTGGAATGATTCTTATTTGAGTTGTACTGAATGTCATGAGTCCAATCCAAATTCTGACTATGCTTTCCTCTACCATGACCATTGCCACGTCCTCCATGTCTACCATGATTAATATAAGGCTCGGGATGATTGTTCCTCCTATCCTTACATGTCTTCCCACCAGTATTGTATGACTCATGAATATTTTTAGTAATGACTGGCCGAGCATTATTGGTGAGAAAAATCTCGCGAATTCGCTCGGTCTTAGCCAACACGCTTGTGAGATCACGGAATGATCTGAGTCATCCTTATGCATAATCTATGTGGTATTTGTGCGCAAGGATATTCATGGAGGTAGGAAATATGTTTAAAGACTTCTCGATCATAGCCTGATTAGTAAGGATAATGCCACATATACTCAACTCAGATTGAAGCTCTAACATAGCTTGATTACAAGCATAAATATTTAGATAATCTAATAACAGAATGAAATCACATCCTTCTCTCTGTTCATGAAGTTGTACATTATACACATTATTGAATATGTCTTGTAAAGTCACCCATAAAATCGCTGGGTCATTCTTTAGCAAATATGTTTCTTTAGAACTAGATGTATATCCTGCCTCAAAAACATAAGGTCTTAATCTTTATGAGCTAGAGTTGGTGGCTCAGTACCAGGTGGTGGTGGTGGTGGTAGTGGTGGTGGTGGTGGTGGTGGTGGTGGTGGGATAATATCTGTCAGATTCATACTGAGAAGCACATTCGCAACGTCTGACATCGAACAATAATATTCTGCTCCTTGAGGATCAATGATATCAAATTCAGGTCATTGTGGCTCAATTGATTTCATCCACAAGCAAGACACGAGATATAATTAGTTTAACAATCGAAAAACCACAATCACTAAAATTAAGTGTAAGAAATAAGAACGTGATCCTTGATGTATAGTCACAAAAATTAATTTATAAACGGTGGTTCAAAACCACACCCAGCAACCGTGACAAAACCGTCACATAATATCGATTTTCATTATTTTCTTTTCTAAACCGTGACTCCCCCAGGATCGTCACTTATACTCTATGGATATACGTTCATAGGAACTAGGCAAACATGCAATATAAACAACTCATATCACAATTAACATCAACTTAGATCTAGGGTTTTGCGGTAAGTAAGTTTGATCCTAGATCTATAGATTCAGGGTTTAGAAAAATTGACCTCGAGGGTATTATGCTTGGTATGAAAACTTCGCTAAGAAAGAAGTTTGAAGAGAAGAAACACGTCCACCAAACTTCCAGTAGATGGAGGATGTCTTCTTCTTTTCGGGCAGACTGACCTTTATGCACTAAATGGGCCATAACTTGACACATCCAAATTGAGATTTTCCAAATGTCCTAGAAACTAGATATCTAGGGCTTTCTGTGCATATAAAGATCGTCTTCTAGTTCATCCTAAGAGGTTCAAAATTATCTGTCAAAATTAGTTATTCTGCACAGGCTCGAGTTAGGCCAGAAAGCTAGAGATTCCAAGAGGATTGGTGGTAATCAGCAGTGAAGCAAGGGCTGAAGGCAGTGGAGTTTGTATTTTAGGGTTTAGGGTTTTCTTTCTTTCTTTGGTGGTGATGGTTATCAATCCGGAGAGCGTGCTAAAAACTGTAACATTTTTATTGATAGAATACCTTAAATATAGGCTAATACAATTTGCTACAATAACTGTCCTGATATAACAGAGATTCTTTATATCTATCTAATTAATATCCGTATCTAAGTAGAACAAGACACACATAAAAAATTATGAAGAATTAATCTCCTTAAACATATTTCAAATTTACTATGCGCCCCAACGCGCGTGACTCAATTTACTAGTTATATATTGATATCGTGACATGCATGGTTTGAAATCTTTGCAGCTTAGTCGTTCTTACTGATTAGTTCCTAGCACTATTGTGTATTAGCAGCTTAAATTGTTCATTTTTTTTAGCAAGACAGCTTGTTCAGCATTAGTAGACAGCATATGGGAACATATGCAACTATGCATTATGCATATGGAATTGCAGCTGGTACGTGCATTTGTCATTTTTCACTATTAGAAAATTGCACTTGGGCGATGAAATATTTTTGTCGCCTAAGTGGTATTTTTCGTCAGCCGGGTACTTGAATAACAAAATTTTCATCGTGCAACAATCGTAACCCAAGTACTTAGGTGACGAAATTTTTTTGTTTCGTCGCCTAAGAAGCTACTTAGGAAACGAAAGATGGTTCGTCGTCTAAGCACTTAGTCGTCAAAAAAATATTCCTCTAAACGATGACAGTTGTCGTCGTCTAAGAACCATCTTAGGCGACGAATATCTAGAGTCGTCGTCTAAGTGTTCCCACTTAGAAAATGACTTGATTTCGTCGTCTAAATGAGAACACTTAGACGACGACAATTGGTTGTCGTCTAAGTGATGCACCTAGATGACAACCTGTTTGTCGTCGAATAGATGTAATCACTTAGGCGATGAAACCGTTCGTCGTCTTAGTAATTCACTTGGACAACGAAACGAAGAGTGTTCATCGCCCAAGTTGATTTTTTTTAAATTTGTATCTTTTTATCTGAATTATAAAATAAATTTAAAATATATAAAAATATATTAATTAAATAAATAAATTATTTATTAAATATAAAAAGTGTACATACATCGATAGAAATAATAATAAAATAAAATAAAAACTATGAAACTAAACCGAGGGTAGACATGTTGACAATTCCCCCGCCGTCGCTTGGATCGTCGTCGTTGGGGCCAGAAGTGCGGTCAGAGGGGGACGACACTCGTTATCAGAATCAGGTGCGGGTAACCCCATTCGCCAACATGCCTCATAGAACTCTCCCAGGCACGATCGGCGGACTCATGTGCCAATCGAAGGTCGGCTCGAAGCACCTTGGTATCCTCTGTAACGCGCCGAGTTGACAAAACGAATGAAGTGAACAAATCTCTCTGAACTGTGTGTCCAAACCCACGAATCTCCTTGCCAGGTCGGCGGCCGTAAGTAACATTGGCAGTAGCAATCTGACTCTCCATTGATAGGGGAGGCATCTGTTCAGGTGTCATCTCCGGGTTGGCCAACTGGGTCGCGGCCAATTCGTCCTCGACCATTTGTATCAACCTCTTCTGAAATTAATCAAGTGAAGAATACATAAATATAATATTAATTTCTAACAAAAATTTGGCATAATTTTGGCCTAAAATTTGTCGAAAACTAAAAAACCTGCAAGCAAGATTACACTTCGATAACCAATTACAACAACACAATTACACCGTGGGCATTGATTTCCATCCGGATTTCTCAAGTTGAAAATCATAATTTACATAAATAAACTAAAGCATAACCAAATTTAAGTTCAAAATCATATTCCAATAGTACAACCTACTTAAATCATGCATTAATCATAATTTAATTTTAAAAAAATACAATTAGCGTTATACTAAATCTCGATATGCTTTGAAAGTACGAGTAAATTCAATTGATTTTAGAAATGTGAGTTACTTACCCCTTGTTGACTTCCTTCATTGATGACCTCGGGCTTCACATAAGCTTAGACTCTGGTATCTAAGAAGCAATACTTCGAACTCGCATCTTTGTGCACTTTCGCGATGTAAATGAACTTTCGCGAGCCCGATCCATGATGTTTGTCCTTCTTGTCCTGATTTTCCTCGTTGGCGGAGGACTTTGTCGGTTATGAAACAAAAATTGTTAAATAATAAAATAATTGTTAAAAATAAAAAATTATGTAATTTTCATTACATTAAAGAAAATAAAGATGAACCTTATACTTGTCGGTCTGAAAGTGTTCGACCAACCATTGCCACTCATCTTCTCTGTCATTCCAGAGCTCCACAGGCAGAGGCGAGGCGCCCTGTCGTTGGTAGTACTTATGGATGTCGTACTTCCAGTCCTTGTAAATGCGGTCAGCCGTCTCCTCTATATCCGTCATCATCTCCACTGAGTGGGAGATTTAAAAATGATTCTAGAAATATAAATAACAAATTAAATTTTTTTATAGAAATAATGCATTTATGTTTTGTAATTACTTAAATAAATAAATAACAATAAATAGTATTACTGATAGTTCACGGTACACCCTCAACTTTTAAGATCGAGGCAGGACATTCCACGAAGGGGCAACTATACGAATGTTATTCCATATGATTGAGCCGATGGAGTGCGAGGTCAGACTCCCGAGCTGCGCGGTCGGAGGGCCTCGGGTGAACTCGCTATACGATAGGTCGATCTTCTTCCTTGTCGACTTCACTATGCTCGCGCCTTTGGCGCCCTTTCCAAGTTCCTAAGTCCTTTCCGCATGCGCATTGGATGGCTACTTCCTGACCTTACGGCGGACGCTGTAGACAATCGGGTCGTCAACTGACTCATCCAGACCGTCTGACAGCACAGTCGATCAGGCTCCGTTCGGCTCGTCCGTAAAGGCTGAGACATCCTTACGTTGGGCATGAGGGATTTGTCATGTCGCCGAAGACGAAGATTGCTGCGGAGAATTTGTAACAGTTTCCTTCAAATCTTGCCTCCAACCCATTACTTCCGCAATGGCTTCGTGTTCGGCCTCCTTTTCTGCAGCCATGTGCCTCTTCCATGGAGTCATAATTAAGCTGAATAAATGAAATACGTGGGCATAATTCATTCAAATATAGCCAAATTTATCAAAAATATCCAAATTTATCAAAAAATTCAAAGTTCACAAATATATCCAATGTATCCAAATTTCACAATATTTTTCAAATTTTTCCAAATATAGTCAAATTTAATTATCCAATTTATCAAAACTTATATTAATAAAGATAATATATATAATCCACAAATTAATGAAAATACATTACATATATCAAATTAAATTAATCCAAATATAATATACTCAAATCTAATGTATTAATCACAGTATACTCAAATCAAATTAAATTAATTCAAATACAATATACCCAAAATTTATTCAATATATTAATCCAAAATTAATACAATACAACCAAATTTATATAAACAAAATTTATATAAATCATTTATATATATAAACCAAATTTATAATCCAATATATAAACCAAATATATATATATATATAAACGGGGAGAGGAGAGAGTACCGATGAAGGGAGGATTATGGCAAGAGAGGAGAGGAGAGGAGAGGAGAGAGAGGATTCCGGTGGGAGAGGAGAGAGAGAGAGAGAGAGAGAGAGAGAGAGGTGAAAACTGGATCAAAGTTGATCCACGTTTTGGGATATATCAATAAACTTAGGCGATGAAAAAAATAGATTTCGTCGCCTAAGTAGTTTTTAAATGGGCCCCTAAAAATTTGGCGCCCAAAAATGAACCGCCTAAAAAAATTAGGCTTAGGCAATGAAACCATTTCTTTCGTTGCGTAAGTTCACTTAGGCGACAAAAAAACAAATTTCGTCGCCTAAGTAGTTTTTAAATGGGACCCAATAAATTTGGCACAACAAAATGAACTGCCCAAAAAAATTGGGCTTAGACGACGAAGCGAGTGGTTTCGTCGCCTAAGTACTCACTTAAACGACGAACTGTTTAGTTTCGTCGCCTAAGGTTTTGAGGTTTAGGGTAAAGGGATTCCTGTTAGGGTTTAGGGTTACGGTTACGGTTCACCTAGACGACGAATACGTTGTTACCGTCGTCTAGGTACTGATACTTAGACAACAAAATACATGTTTTCGTCGTCTAACTGAACATTTGACAACGAAATAATGCACTTTCGATGGCCAAGAGTAAATTTTATTTACTTTTAATTTTTTTCCAATTTCAAACGGAATTTTATTTCAAGCATCACCATCTGGCCTTTTCAATTCCATTTTTGTACGTTTTTTCGATTCATAACTGGTCTATTAATTTATAAATTTTATTCATCTGATAAAATTAATTAACTACTAATCTAGCTTCATATCAATCATCATCCTCATAATCATCATCATGATCTGAATCATTCTCCTCACTATCATTCGATTGCTCCTCATCATCATACTCTACATCGTCTGAATTATATTCGACGACATCATCATCCTCAGCCTCCTCGACTTCTGGGGCATTCTGCGGTAACTCTCTAATCTCCTCTGGAGTAAGATCTATGGTGTCATCAATCGGGGGTAAGTGTTTGTTATTCTGAACTAGTTTCATTACGTCAGGGATGACTGAAGTATTGTGCTCTTAATATGCATTGTCTCTATGCGCTTCAATATCAATTGCCAATGTCCCATCAAGTGTAGTTACACTCCATATTCCTCAGTGTAACATATGATTTACTATTTTTCAGCCTTCACCAGCCTTCGGATCATCTAGATAGAACACTTGCCTAACTAAGGTGGCAAGAGCGAATGACTCATCCTCATACCAGCATAAGTTTGTATTGACTGATATTAGCCTCATATCTTCCTTGGTACGCTTGGACCAATTCAACTTGACCAGAAAAACTTTGATATCATTCCCATATAGCAGCTCAACGACATGTTGAAGAACTCCGTAATAGACAGCATCGCCGTATCCAACTGTGATCCCACTGTTTTGTGTGCTTCTTCTTACATCTCGAGTGAATGAATGAAACTTTACACCGTTCACAAAATAACCGGAGTAAATATGGTGCTTAACCGGCTTATGGGCCAAGAAATGCTTTTCCCATAACCAGCACCCCTCGTGGTTATCAAGTAGCAGGGTACACATTCTCTAGGTATCCAGGGTACACCGGGGTCTGGGTTTCGAGTAGCATCCTATTGTACCTATCCATCTTTGTAGTGTCACTGGCAAAGGTAGCAGCGGGAGAATGCGTCATCATGAGTGGTATCGTAACCTCCTTCTTCGTGTTGGTGTCCACCATGACTAAATTTTGTAAGAGCATCATAGACCAAATCCACAATTGGGTTTCAAGCAGGGTCGTCGCTACTGCTGGATGAGGCACCATAGTAACTGTACCCTAAGCTGAAGTATGGTCCTGAGCTGAAGTCTATTACTTCACCATGCTCATTCCACGTAGTGTAACTCCACATCATACCATGCTCATATAGGTGTTGACCTATAACGTTAGACGGAACAAACACATGGTTGAGACATTTTCTACACAGACACTTGAATCGCTTCTTTCTCTGAGCATGTTCCGTCGCAAAACTCACAATGTCTCTAATGTCGTCCATATCATTTCTATTCGCTAACTGTATCAAACTCTTGTCCATATTTCTGCGTAATAATTTCTAATAATTCTATTAATTGTATAAATTTTTAAGCAATTAATTAATGTAATACTATATATATTATCGATCAAATGCATCCCACATAACACGTCTGTGTAATGAATTAATTAATCAATCTTATACTATAATTAATCCAACTAATATATATTAATTATATATATTATTAACTTTATATAAATAAATGCATTAATTATATATATTTCAACTAATTATAATAACATATACATTAACTATATAGTACCTTAATTAAAAAAAGTATATGCATGTCTAATTAACTAATTAATTAATCAAATTAAAACATATATACTAATTAATTAACTAATTGGCAAATAAGCTTACAATTATAGCTTAACAATGCAATACAACAATAGAAGTAATGCTAAAGTCGCCGGAAAGTACTATATATTCGTCGAAAAAATCAATCACCGTATGTAATTTTGTGCGATATTAAATTCAAAAAAAATTAATTCAGACAAACGAGTTAATACCTTCACCGATAAGAAGATAAGTGGGTAAAACTACAACTCCAGGAGTTGAAAATTTGAGTTTTGATGAATTTTTGTCGGATTATTGGGAGACTCTGACAATGGATTTTTTTGAGTGAGGAGAGAGAGCTGAGAGGGAGAGAGAGAGAAGTGATGAGGAGATAAGGAAATCTGATTTAGAGATAACACTACCACATTTTACACCATTGCCGGCGATTTTGGAAAAGAAAGGCCGGCGATGGTCCATTTCGCCGGCAATAATAAGCACTGCCGGTGAGATGGACCATCACCGGCCTTTCTTTCCCAAAATCGCCGACAATGGTGGGAAATTATTGCTGGCGACGGAGAGTATCGCCGGCAATAATTTCCCCCCATTGTCGGCGATATTCCAGCCAAAATATCGTCGGCAATAATGCTAAATTATTGCCGGCGACGGAGAAAATCGCCGGCAATAATTTCACTTTATTTTCGGCGATATTTGGCCGGTATATCGCCGGCAATAACTCTTATATCAGATCTACTCCGCAGCAGCTCATTCATTTTACAAAAATCCAGTGAGAAAGAAGGAAAACGTTATGAAATCCTTTGGTATTGTCAAAAGGCGTCCAAAACCCGCTCAGGAAGCTATATAGCTAGCTAGGTATGTACATACGTATGTATATATATGTGGATCGATGTTTATGTGTACGTGTTGATTTAGCTATATATATGCATGTGTTGATTTAGAGTTGAGATATCGATTAATGGTTTGATATGCAAATAGAGTGGATATATTGTTGATTTCGAGTGATTGACTGTTGATTTTGAGTTGATTTGAGATTATTTCGATGAAAATATGTTTATGTATATATATATATATGTATATAAATTTATTTTGTGATTAATTGTTAATATGTGTGTATATATACATGTTAATTTGTAATTGTGAATTGTTGGTATATATATATATATATATATATTTTATATGCATGGGTCAACTTTTGTTAATTAATCGGATGAATCGAATGTAATTAATGATGATTTTTTAATTAATTAGTAGTGAATGTATTTGTATATATATATATTTATAGTACGTAATGTTAGAATTTTCAGGATGGACAAGAGTTGGATGAGCCTTGAAAGATGGGATGTGAGATATCACCATGGAATTAAAAGTTTTGTGGATTTTGTGAAGGCTAATTGTGGAGACACTACACTTCATTATTGCCCGTGTAAAGAATGTAAGTGTCGCAGTGATCGACATCGTTTTCCCATTGAAAAAGTCCAGAAGCACCTGAGTAATACGGGTTTTGGGATAAGTACACTTGTTGAATTTATCACGGTGAAACATCGTTAGCGGGTCCACATGATCATGGACAATTTGCTGAGAGAGCCAGTCCATCCTATGATCATGGACATTTTGCTGAGAGAGCCAGTCCATCCTATGATCCAACATCGATGTTAATCAATGATATGTTTCCTCATGAGAGCGGTGTATTTGCTGATCAAGCACCAAATGTCCCTCCCGTCGTGCAGGGTTTCCCCAATATTGAGTTAGTCGAGCCATTACCTGGAGCTCATGTCAACAAAAGCGGTATAGACAAGTACAACAACCTGATTGCATTGCAACAGACTCCGTTGTACGACGGTTGTAGTAAGACTGTTCTTGGAAGTGTCATGGGAGTAATGCAGCTCAAAAATGGAGAACAAAATGTCTGTCAAAGCTGTTGATTCTTGGCTGAAGTGGACTGCTTCGCTACTGCCACCTGGTCATCGCCTTCCTACCACTCATCATAAGGTGTGACATATCCTGAAAGATCTTGGGCTTTCCTACATCAAAATCCATGCATGCAGATATGATTGTATTCTCTTCTGGGGAAAAGATCTTGAAGACCTTGAAGCCTGCCCGGTATGTTTTACAGAAAGGTATAAGTTGACTCCTACAGGCAACAAGAAAGCTGTGAAGATACTTCGATATTTCCCGCTGATTGATAGGCTGGAGAGGTTGTTCATGTGTGCTTTCACGGCCGAAGCTATGAGATGATGGGTTGAGAGGAATTTGCCTGACGATGACACCCTTATACACCCTGCCAACGGAGAGGCTTGGAAGCACATGGTCAGGGAGTTTGATCATTTTGCAGCAGAGGTCCGAAATGTTTGGCTAGGGCTCTCATCTGACGGATTCAACCCTTTTGGCAACATGAGTCTTCAATACAGTATATGGCCAGTTATTTTGGTACCATACAACCTTCCACCATGGATGTGCATGAAGAAGGAATACAATATGCTCACTCTGTTAATTACGGGCCTGGGTTATCCAGGAAAGTGTCTCGATGTGTATTTGAGGCCTTTGATTGAGGAGCTTAAGTACCTGAGTGAGTGTGGCCACCCCAGTTACGATAGGTTCAAAAATGAGATGTTCCAGATGCATGCCATACTTGTTGGCACCATCAGTGATTTTCCTGCCCGCGGTATGTTGTCGGGCAACGTTACCAGGGGTTACAGGGCTTGTTCAGAGTGCATGACTATTGATTGTTACAGTCCTCATTGCAGTAAAATTGTCCAGATGCGTCACCGTTGTTGGCTTCCATATGATCACCCATTTAGGCAGGATCAAGACGCTTTTGATGGGACTGTGGAAACAGGTGTGGCACCCAGGCGATGGACAGGGGATAAAATTTTGGAAGTGTTGAATGAATATGATTTTGGCCAGCTGAGCAATCATCCTGAGATAGTGGCGTCAATTTCAAACAAGCCCAAAAGGTATAAGTTTTGGACACACAAAAGCATATTCTGGGAACTCCCCTACTGGCCCAGGTTGCCTATCAGACACTACCTAGATGTCATGCACATAGAGAAGAATGTGTGTGATGTGGTGGGAACTGTTCTTAATTTGGAAGGGAAAAGAAAAGACATCCCTAAGGCACGGATTGATCTGAAAGTTATGGGACTACGGAAACATTTGTGGTTAAGAGATGGTAAGAAAAAAATGCCCCAAGCTCCTTACACCGTCAAGCCGCAGCAGAAACATGAAGTTTTTGGGTGGATGAGTAATGTCAGGTATTCTTATGGCTATGCAGGAAATTAATATAATTTTTACTTATGGTTATATGCAAGAAATATAAATATTGTTGCTTATGGCTATATATGCAGGTATCCTTATGGCTATGCAGGAAATATAAGCAGGTGTGTTAACATCCGGGACAATAAGATGTACGGATTAAAGAGTTATGACTGCCATGTACTACTTCAACGCCTTTTTCCTATTTTCATTCGAGGGTACCAAAGAGGTGGTGGAGCCGTTGGTGGCCTTGTCAAGATTCTTTCAGAAGTTATGCACCAGGGAAGTTAAAAATTCAGATCTCAGGGAGATGCAAGATGACATCATTTTTATCATGTGCAAGCTTGAGAGGATATTTCCCCTAAATTTTTTCGACATCATGCCTCACCTAATGATCCATCTTCCCGAACAATTGTTGCTTACCGGTCCGGTACACTACACTTGGATGTATCCCATGGAAAGGTACAAATGATTCATACATTTGTGTTTGCCTCTATTTTTATATGTAAATTCTTATTTTTTAAGTATCATAACATGCACTTGTTAACTTGTAGAAAATTGGGAGCCTACAAGGACTATGTGAAGAATAAATCTGCACCTGAAGGGTGTATCGCTGAACTAATTTATGGGAACCGCATGAATTGATAAGCAACTCGCCGGTAATAGTCCTATAAAATCCCAGCCCCTTCGGGGGCAACAACCATTTCTTCACGGAGCTCCCCCAACCTAAACCCTAAAATCTCTCCTCCCCTCCTCGCCACCCACCCTACCCAAATCTCCTTAAACCTCCTAAAATCTCTCCTCCCCTTTCCCCTCTCCCCTCCCCTCCACCCCTCTCCCCTCTCCCCTCTCCACATATACCTGATCTCTCCTCTAGCTCCCCTCTCCTCCTCCCCTCTCCCCTACCTCCTCCCCTCCCTTCATTCCGACCACCGCTGTCAATGACAGGTCCCTCCCCCTCTCTCTCTCTCAATTTTAGTAATTATGCATTTTAATTATATTTGTTAAGTTAATTAGTTAATTATGTAATTATGTATTTTTGTGTTGGTTAATTATATTTGTTAAGTTAATTAGTAGAATATATTTTAATTATATTTGTTAAGTTAATTAGTAGAATATATTTTTGTAACATTATTTTTGTGTTGGTTAATTAAGCATTTGTGTTATAATTAATTGATATTTTGATAATTATATTGGTAATGATATTTTTGGTGATTTGGTTAATTGATATTTTTGATAATTATATTGGTAATGATATGTTTGGTTAATTGATATTTCGGTAATGATATGTAGGATATTTTGTGTACGTATATATTTTTGTGTTGGTTATTTTTGGCATATAGAATATTTTTTTGGCTGTTCTGTGAAATTGTTGGATGTGCAGGAGGTTTTGCGGCAAATTGGCTTGGAGGCATCAAACGGAGAGGGACTAGATCCAGTGGAGGGAGCAGTAGTCAAGCTTCCTCAGCTGCAGTCAGCAACACGCGCAGCGGCCCAATTATGAATGCTCGCACACAAATTTTGCTACGTGCGCGAGAAGAGGAGGAAGCTGCACGATTCGGATCCGTGCAAACCTCAGTCCAGGCTCGACCCTCAGTCAGCAGACAGTCAGGCGAGCGACACTCAATGGGCGCATCAGAAACGCCCTCCATCCAAATGCCCCACAATGGCCCGGTGCCTACTCCCCTTTCACGGGAATCATCTGAGGCAGATGGTGCTGGCGCCTCATCGTCCAGGCCTCGTCTATCTCCGCCATCCGGTCTCTTCGTGCCCGACGAGATTCCTGTGATCCCTGAATTCGATGATAGGGGAGGCCTATTTATATTGAAGGACGGCCGGAGTTCCTGAGCGTGGAGGAAGCGTACAACTTCATCCCGTTCGACCCCGTGTATCTTTGGAGTGCGAGGTGCAACAACCAGCAAACGGACGATGCAGGTAAATTTTATTTAACAAGATTGATTACTTAACTATTACTTAAGACTATAAATAGTGTCAATTAATAATATCAATTTGTTGACATTGTATTATTAGGAAATATCGTTAATGGCAATGGAAAACGAAAGACTAGAGGCCCCTGCACCGGGAAGAATCTTGAGCAGGCCACCGGGGGAAGGAAAACGATCATTAGGGTTAATGAGCATGGTGAGGTGATCGAGTCATTTGACACCACGCGAAAGTATGACAGCATGGCCGGGGCCGTCGTGCGGGACAAGGTCCCAATGCTGTGGCCAGATTGGGGATGTGTGTCTCGCTACGTGAAGTTGAAAGTGTATAATGCACTGAGTGTGAGTTAAATCGTATTTTCATTACGTAAATTTTACATTTATTAATTAAGTCCGGAGAAATATATAATTTTACCATTTATATATTCATCTTGCAGCTGTGGTTTAACGTGGATGAATGCCTTATTCACACGTGGGCAGAGCGTCAACTACATATCAGGTGATGTGATTCGAGTTATTTGAGTATATATCGAGTTAGATTTTCACTTTATCAAGTGTTTTAATATCTCTAAGATTTGTTTCTGGTGTTAATATAGGTATAAAGAGTGGAAGAACGAGCTTTCAAAACATTACACACAGTACAAGGAGCTAGGCCGAGGTTCTACCCCTAGCGAATTTCGGTTTAGGGAGTACGAGTGGTTGTGGCTGGTAGCCCACTTCGAGCACCCCAAAGCGAAGGTATGCATCCTGAATATATTTTACAACCCTAATGTATTGTATCACATTGAAATAGTTAGTTACTAATTTTTTTACATATGTTTATCAAACAAGGCGATTTCGAAGATAAACAGGGAGAACAGATTGAAAAACACCAAGTCTCATCATGCAGATTCACTCAACTATTTGGGTTGGTCGAGTAGGGCGCAGCAACAACAAGAAGTCAACCCGTTGGTGTTTGTTCATCAGAAGTTCTATCCGCAGTGCCCTGAAGAAGCGGTAACTCTTTAGCCTCATTATTTTGTAATTCACATATGCATGTGTTAATAAAATTATTTTTCTCTATTAATTTATTTTGTTTAATAATACGTTATTCATATTCACTTTTCAATTAGGTGAGAGTGGAGGATGCGATCACAGAAGTCACCATGAATATAGCTCGAAACAACCATCCTGACTGCTCGGAGGAAGAAGTGACCCAGTATGCCTCTCAGATCGATCCGCTTGATCGCCCTATAACGGCTCAGATCATGGCAAAAGCGTGCGGGACTGAAAAGAATATCCATTACTGCAGGGGAATGGGCTCGGCGGGCGAAGAACACTTCGGAATACTCTAGCGGGTCAAGAACTTCTTCTAGGAACTCTAACCTAGCAGCGGAGCTTCAGAGGACGCAGAGGGAGTTGGAGGAGCAAAGGAGGCAGATGGAGGAGATGCGGCAATTGGCCGAGCAGCAGGCAGTCAGAGATGCCTAGTACCGGGTGATGGTCGAGCAACACCGAATTATGGTCCAGCAGCAGACACAAATGTTCACATGGATGCAGACGATGTACGCGTGCCAGACTACCGGACAACCGCTCCCCACACCTCCCCTAATCCCTGTGTTCCACCACCGCAACCATCACCGCCACAGCAAGACCAGGGTAGCCACCAGAGTTCAAATTATTACGTCAACATGGATTTCCTCGACCCTTAATGTAGTTGTAGTTTATTTTCGTATTGTTGCTGTTTGTACTGTACGTTGGACAATTATGTGTGTACTGTTGAACTTGTATTTGTACAGTTTCTGTTTTTCAGTGCAGGTTCTGGAATTTGGCCCAATCCAGAACGGGCTTTTTTTTGTAAAATTTCACCGGGTATTGCCGGCGAGTTGGACCAATCTCGTCGGCAATAACTCTCACTTTCCGGCCACGGCGGAGCACCATTGCCGGCGACAAACTCGTCAGTGATGATATTGTTCATTGTCGGCGACTTGAGTCGACTTTAGTCGCCGGCAATGACTAAACCATCACCGGCGACTTGATGCTCGGCCATTGCCGGTGATGACTCCATTGCCGGCGACTAGAACAATAAGTTGCCGGTGATACTAAACTATCACCGGCGACTTATAAACAAAGGTCGCCGGCAATACCTAAAAATGTGGTAGTGGATGTAATAATTGACTTTTCTTAGGCGACGAAATATTTCGTCTCATAATTGTCATGTTTTGTCGCCTAGATCATCACTTAGGCGAAGAAAATAGGTTCGTCGCCTAGGTGGTCACTTAGGCGACGAAAGGCTCAAGTCGTCGTCTAAGAGTCCATATAGGCGACAAATGTGTATCGTCATCTAAGTGTGTAATACTAAGCCGACGACAACAAATGGTCGTCGTCTTAGTGTGCATGTTAGGCGACGACACTAAATTTTTCGTCACCTAAGTGTACACTTAGGCGACGACTCATGTGAACTGTCGTCTAAGAAAATACCTAAGCGACGACGACATTTTTCTTCGCCTAAGGGTTACTTCGGCGATGAAAAATATTTTTTTGGACGACGATAACGATTTCGTTGGCCAAGTACTACTTAAATGACGAAACTTTAATGATTTCGTCACCCAAATATAATTTCCTGGTAGTGTTTCGCACATATTCAATTATTCATCTTAATTAGCCACATTGATTCTACAGCATATGCATGCTAAGTGATAAGTAGCTAAGCAGAAAATTCTCAGTAGAAAGGAGTCAAAAGAAGATGCACAGAAGGACGACTACAAAGTACAAATCATAATTAAGAACATAGATATGTATATCTTGTATGTGCATAAATTTTCCAGTCAAAGATGTGCTTGTCATTAGAACACAATGTGCCGAAAGAATCACACCAGAGTATGATTTATATATGTATTGGTAGCAGTGGCGGATCTAGAAAAATTTTCTAGGTTGGGTAAGACAAAATATGAGGGAGAGTATAAATTTATCACAAAAATAGCGATATAAATATGCAGAAGCACAATTAACTGTATGTTACAAGATTGACAAATTTATAGAAATCTGTTTATACTATTCTATAAATCGATAAATAATGTCTTCAAACTTGATCACACATATGAATTGTAATTCATAATGCGAGTTCGAAATGTGAGATTTAAATAACGATTGATTCAATTTATACAAATACGACAATGACAAGAAACTATAAAATACAAATTGATTGACATAAGAATTTTAATTTAAAAAAAAAATTGCACACGACTTTCATGAATTTGACGATCGAACAAAAAAAATTATAATCGGATAGAGCTATAGATCAATCTATTACCTTTGATTGATTATCAAAGGAAAAGCAAAATCTATTACCTTAAATAAAGTGTAAGCCGTACACTAATTCAAGAGCAATGGCAAGAAAGAGAGAAAAAGAGTGCAGCCCAAAACAACTGCCGCGTCCACAACAAAAGAGTAGAGGACTGACTCTTCTAACCCACGTCGCTTATTTAAGTTCTTCTAGTAAAAATTACGGTGTCTATTAAACTGTTCATCTTCTTTATTTCAAACAGTTCCTCCGACCTCTGCCATTTACCTGGTTTTTTTTTTTGCCATTTTTTGTTCAAATCTAGAATACCCGACCAATAAAACTTATGCTAACCCCAAAATTTGAGTGGATCCGCCCCTGATTGGTACCATAAGTCAAAAATGGTCACCAGCTAGACCCAATCTTTTGATCGTCTACTTGGTCACTTCTGAGTCCAACATCTCCGTCTTAATTATTAGTCGCAGCAGTAATACCCCGATCGATCAGAAGAACAATTATGCTCATATGAGTGACAGCTTTTGCGAACTACAGTTGAGATTAAATACACACATTACACAGTTTTGTTCTTCTTAATTTCAATGTGGGTCTATATATCGTTAATTAAGATTCAATTCGTATCTTATCGTGTAAAATAGTCACTCGTGTGAGCAAAACTGACCAACAGATAAAGATAGAATAAGACACCTGAGTTTTGATATTTGAACATGCATGATGGCACTCATGGCAGAGGTGAATATAGCATATCGCATAGTGGGTTAGCTCAACAACCTTGGCTTGGTGTCATGACTGTCATCGCAAATAATATTATTCAGATAAAGATTATATAGATAACCAACAAATTGATGTTGGTCCACCGAAGTGGAAGAAAAAATTTGCAAGATTTTCCCAGTTAACAGTGTCCTAACTATCTATGTGCATCGGAATATATTGTCTTGGGTGCTTTGGTGCTTGGAGTAAAGCGTAAGCTTCATATCCTCTTTCCGAAAGAAAAAAAATACTTCAAATCCGAACTTGATCAGGCTTCGAATACTTTGTACGTGGCATTGATATAGTAACTTTTTTTTATAAGATGAGGATCAGTCGCCAATTGATGAAAATAATAAGTTATAAGAAGTCCATCGAAATCCCAACACAATCAAAAAATCCTTTTAAAATAATTTATATAAACAATTTAACCAAGTACTTAATATAGTTGAACGTAATAGGAATAAAGTAAAACTAAAAATTCTCCTGGACCCCACACCATATTCAATTATGTCACATAATCTACATCAGCATAAAACACTGTTCCTCATGTGCTGCTAGCGCCTTTGCCATTACCGTAGGATCATAAGCAACCTTCTTCTCCAGAGAGAGGGCATCATGTTAATGAGCTCTAATTGGACGACCAGACTTGCCTCCAGAAGAGTGAGAAGACTATCCAGGTTTCTACTCCTGTGTAGTCTTCTTGACACCAGCATAAGGCGCTCCATACCATAGTGTTGTTCGATGAACTTGCTTGATCATCCTTATGAGCTGAGAACCTGTACTGCCAGACACATTCTCTCCAAGAGAAGAAGAAAGCACTAAATGTCTATATGGACCTGAAGTAAAATTTACTCTTCCATTAGGAAATGAGATGTTGTCTTGTCCCCATGCCACCAACCATGAACAAAGAGTTGTCATGCACCAAACTTGTATGTGTCAACATCATGTCTGAGGTCTCCTGCATGGCTGCCATGTGCGTAACACCTCTTTCTAGTGCCCCTACCACCGCCTCGGTCGTTGCTACCTGACCCTCTTTCACAACCTCAATGGTAGACGCACTCGACTGAGCACTGCCACCAACCTATTGATGCACTACCTGCATCAGTCCCAACATAAGACCAACTCGAGTCCCCTCAAAATGCAGAGGAGGATCCATATACACTGCATCCTCCGCCGACGTAACCATCACCTCCCAGGGTCTATAATTGCTTCAAACGGTCCAATATGCATACATTATTGGACCTTTTGAATAATAGTAAAGAAGATCTTATGAAAATTAAACATGTTCGCATAAAAGATGTAAAGCATATATTGAACATTATATTCTAGATATAAAAAAGACTTTGAATAATTTTTTTTCTAAGGTAAAGATAAAAAATTTGTTTTCAATCTTTAGTACAATCCATATATTCAGAATAGATCCAAAATTATCCAAATTAATTTAGATATATGTATCTAGAGAAAATTCACTTTGAAGCAACAATTCTCTAGATATGCATTTCGTAATCTATTTTTTTTATTTAACAATTTTAAAATTAAAAGAGACTTAAAGTTAGGGACTTATCAATAGGTAATGTTACTCCAATACCCGATCAAAGAGCTACCACAGTAGCAATTAAAAAAACGGGCGTTGCTACGTGACGACAAAATGAATTTTAGAATTTATTAAGATTTTCCAAAAAAAAGTACTGTTAATAATCCGCGGGTACTGAAATTATTAAAAGAACACCCAAGAACTTATTTGGCATTGTACAAAGTATTTGAAATACGGGAAAGAAATACCATCCGGACAATATTTTCAAAGGAGATGCAAATTGATTCGCAGGTTCACCGATCATTGATGGTTCTAAAATTGCTAAGCTTACATTACATGCAATAGTACCTAAAATTACTACTGAAAAATATATAAAAGATCGTTTGGCCATGCGGGTTCTCCATAATAATTATGGGCCCATCGCTTTAGCCAATTTAGCTTTTAATACAAGATCGTTCAAGTCAAGTTTTTATTTGTTATTTAGGAGGATTATTATAGATCCATCCCCCAAAAGAATTGGACATGATAATTTTTCATCATCCAGCTCGAGCATAAATCAATTGAACCAAGCAAATGAATCCGTATAACGAAAATTGCTATGTTATCCAACAAATATAAATTTTTTTTATATAAGAAAAAATTTATTGGATCTTACAGATAAATGCTCAATACCCAAGTAGGCTTATAATGTTGATTATGATTAATTGCTTTATTGGTCATCTCTGAAAGGACTCAATCCTAATTTATCTAGTAAACTAAAATTACGCTCTAACGACTGATCATAATCTAGAAAATTCTACGAAAATTTTGACATAACTTCCCCTGAAACTGAGATTACCAAAAACCTGCAAGAAAATTCACTTCAGAGACTAAATCCCACAAACAAACCGTGGACCACCAATGTCCATCTAGATTTCTCAACATAAGTCATGAACAAAATCAAAACTCAACTCAAGAATTTAACAGCATATTTACAAGGTACTGTTTCTGAATACAAAGGAAAGTAACTCTACGATAACATGAGAAGCTCACTCAACAATTTACATGAACATTATTGGAGGAAATATAATACAAACGATATTCAGAGAGAATTCTACTAGCATATACTACATATGATACAAACCAACAGTGAGCCGAGACATATAGCTAAAAAGATGACTGGTGGACTCAAAGTCTTCGACGATACCAAGCACTTCCAGGCTATACACTGCCGCCTGGACGACAGAAACTGAAAAAGCCAAGGAAAGACATTAAAATATAAAACGTTAGCATGAGTAAACAAAAATAATATAATCAACGTAAATCAATAAAACTGATCTATCATGCTTTTTCACTTATTTCCGTGAAATAATGAGAGTTCAAATCTAATAAACTGAAATGCAATGAAGATGGTCGTTCATGGTGTTTGTCCTAACCCAAAACGCCTGTAAATATGAAAAGTAAGGTGATGGGATCTCCTACGGTGTTTATCCTAACCTGGTCTGACCGGCTATCAACTGATCAGCCAAATAGTTAGGACATCGATGCAACTAAATAAAACCATCATAAAATAAACCTCCAAATAAATACTCTGAAAATATATCATAAAGCGTAATGAATAAAAACATAAACTCACTATCGATTATGAAAATAAAGGTCCACTCATAAATCTGCGACTATTGCTGGGGTCGAGCAGAATTCCCTTCGCTGTTAGGGTCGAGATCACGGTGTCCTGTCCATATGGATTACATAATATCATAACAAGTAAATCTATGGAAATACGTTCTAAAAATAACCCCGAAAGTCCCGTCAAAGAATATCACAAATTGCCTCGCGTGGGTCACACGCGTCCATAAGCGGTAGCACGTGGGTCTCACGTGCCTCCGGTGAACCTTCTCTAATGGGGATGTTTGACCCCTCGTTGGAAAGCTCTCCACGAGCCCTAACACTTTCATAACTAGATCGAGGTCTAACTCACCGGCGTTTGACCGAAAATAGCGTAAACAGGACGGAAAATCACTTTATGGCGGCTGCCACCAATGATGACGATTGACACCAATGACTCCTCTTGAAAATCCCAATCAATCCGCTATACCTACGCGCTCTAACTCGTAACTCACATGACAGAAATTTGTCCGAAATCAACCGGCCAAAATTGGCCAGTGAACCCTCCGTCATCAAAGCTTCACCGTGGAGCCTTGATGGACCCTGTAACCTATCCAGAAAGACTCAGAGGGAGGAGAAGTTCAAAACCCCTCAACTCCAGACCTTTAAAACATGCCGGAGAACTGCCACCGATAGCGGCGACTCCCACGGGTAAACCCCATTTGGGTGCCCCTAAAACCTGCAAATCATCCAAAAATATCTACACCAATCAATCAAGAAAGTCATGGGATTCAAATCCCTACCTGTTTCGTCACCGGAGGTAGCCGAAAATGGCGGGTCAAATCAGAAACGGCGTAGGTCGGCGGGGGAGGAAAAAGGGTCGAGCCCGGTGAAATTTCTGATTTTCCAAAATTCTTCTTAAAAACCCCTACACATCTCACGAAATTGACGACTCAAAATCAATCTAATCACGATCGAACAGCTGAGATTAAACCAACTAAAAATTATTTCCTTTTTATTTATTTCTCGCGCCGACTTTTGATAAACATAAAAACTACTCCGCTTATCCAAAAAATTCTCCGAAAATTACTATGAGCTTGAAATAAAATACTCTACAACTTTTGCGAAGAAGGTCAAGTAAAATTCTTGCCCGGTAAAAAAGTCATTAACAAACTCGATAATGCGACTAATTCGCGATAAAGCTTAACACTTCCGATATGCGCGTAATCTCGGTTCAGGTTGTCACAGTCTCAAACCTTGCAATTGTCCTTTATCCCCCTATCGAGGCTTTTTACATACAAAGATTTACTTGTTACCAATATAGTCAAGCCTCCATTCTCCTTTAGATCCCATGTTTTACTCTGATAGTATCCTAAATAACTCGAGTCAATTTAGAGGAAATGAATATATTTCTATACTATTTAATAAATATAATGATAAAGAATAATATGGATTATGCCAATCACTTATTCTACTGAATCTTACGGAGCCGATTGATATCATATATGACACGATTGAGTCTGATCATAGAAATGATTCTCTTCAAACGAACCAACCTACCCTTTCTATGGGGCTTACACAGTGGTTGGAACAAAGACACATATTTTGTTGTAAAATCCAATATGGCAAATAAAAGCATATATTGCATGACCCCATCAATAGTTCAAGTTACACATACCCATAATCCATTTTATCTTGAGAGAATTCTCTTCAACTATAAGTGTCAAAAATATCTATTTTTGGAGAGTTGAAGAGAAATATCCAAATACATGTATTTTTTTTTTCAATAACCATATTTGTACCAATGAAATACTAGTGTTCCCACCCCAAGTGATAAAATCTTGATTAATGATATAGACTTTTCCTTATAAAAGGCCCAAAACACTCTGTTTACGTATCATAAGGAAGTGCATTAACATAAATACGACAGTAAGAAGAGGTAATATAAAAGTGTGTAAACTATAAAAACTAGTCAAAGTGAATTGTCCTACACTAGCACTTCCGTGTAATAACTCGACTAAGTGGGATCCTATTACAGGAATAGCATCAGGCACACCCGTTACAATTGTGATTGCCCAATAACCAACTTAGTCCCAAGGTAAGGAATAACTAGTTACATCAAAATATGCGGTTAATACACCTAATACCACACCTGTAACCCAAGTCAATTCGCAAGGTTTTTTAAAACCATTGGTGAGATACACATGAAATACATGCAAAAAAACATCATTAGGACCATCATACTTGTCGACCATCGATGAACTGATCGGATTAACCAACCAAAGTCAAATCCAATCATTTTATATTAAATAAAAGCAAAAGCCTATGTAATGGTCGGACGATAATAAAAAGTCATAGCACACCCCGTAGCTACTTGTACTAAAAAACAAGTAAGAGTAATTCCCCCTAGACAATAAAATAGTTTGACGTGAGGAAGACTGAATATCAACATGTTCGAAACCAATCATAGATTTTATTGAGATAGGTAAACCGAGGAAACTAATCACCCCCCCCCCCCCCCCCCGAGAACCATATAAGAAAATTTCATCACGTACGGCTCAAACAAAAACACACCAATACTAGTTTCAACGGATGTGTGGAATAGAAAATTTTTCATTTTGTAATTCTATTCCATTTTTTTTGAAGATATGAAAGAATAAAAACCCGAAAACTACTCCTTGTGGTTATAATGCCAAAAAACCAAGTCTGCTTGTTCATTTCTATATTTATCATTATAGGCCTCATGAATCTTCTATTTACCTATTTTTTTATTTATATGTTCTTTTTTATTTATCTGTAATTCAGCTTTATTGCTTTTTTTATATAGGAATTCTGTTGTTAAGACCTTCTGAATCAATTAAAACATTAGATTCGGACTAGAACCCCAATGACTTATTACAAAATTTTCAAACTAAGTCCAAAAGTTCATTGAGTAAGAACCATTGGATCATCACTTATTCAATGACTAGATATTTAGAAATAAGGACTAAAAATCCAAAGAATTTTTTGTCGTTTGATCAAAATAAGCATAAACGGAAGTTTGAAAGAATAAAAGTCCTTATATTTACAACTTCTAATTCTTTGAAATTTTTGGGAATCCGGCAATGAGGTTTGACTATTAATTATGAATCATAGTTCTAATACTTTATAATCTATTTCATATACTCCGTGCTCTAGATACTAAAATGAATATCTGACGAAGTAAAAACATCTCTATCAAAATGACAGAGCTATGCACTTACGATAGGATCAATTATACCAAGTCACACACTCATATTTCAAAAATACAGAAACAAAAAAAGAAATTTCACTGTCGAACTACCAAATTAAATGCACTAAAAATCAGAAGAAAAAAAATGTTTTGCTTTGTATTGAAAAAACTAGTTAATGCTTCTTCTGAATCTAATTCATTGAAATTCCATCTAATAAAATGGAAGGATTATAAATCTCCTAAATAATAAATAGAAATACTACAAAAAGAGCCATTGCGAGACCCATCAAAGGAGTAGTTCCCCAACCATGAGTGACTTTCCCATATTCGGAATTCAATGGTTTCAATAAACTCCCGGCACTAGTTCGTTTGGAGCGACCAGATCTAGCCTCAACGGTTTGTGTAGCCATACTTTTTTATATTCATTAAGATTTGTTGACTTTGTATACTATTCCGTTGTAAATAAATGATCGTATCATTGCAGTCTTAAAACTCTATAATATCTTAAAACTCTATAATAATGGAAACAGCAACCCTAGTTGCCATCTTTTTATCTAATTTACTTGTAAGCTAGTTTTACTGGGTACGTCCTATTTACTGCCTTTAGGCAACCCTCTCAACAACTAAGAGATCCATTCGAAGAACATGGGCCATGATCCTCCCAATAGTGGGAGGATCATGACTTTTAATTAATTGAGATAATAAAAAATAATTTCACCTTTTTTACTTTTTAGTTGGAACTTTAGGCTGTTCATGGATATAGATGGAAAAAAAAAATTATTCCTAGAATGACTAAAATGAATGTATAAACCAATGCTTCCATAGATTTGATCGTGGTTTACAATTATAGCTTCCATACCTATTTATTTGGGACTGTCTCCCGGATCTGGATAAAGTAAAGAACAAAAGTCAAAGAAAAAGCAGCAAGTCAATCCAAGGCTTGTCCGGTACCTCAACCCTATAGTCAAATAAAAAAAAGTAAGAAAACAATCTTGTATAAAACTACATGTCTTCTTGTAGTTGAATCTCCAAGTTTTTGGAATGCTCCAAATTCCACTTGAGCATCTAAATCTGGATCAATACTCGCAAAAACATCTCTAAACAAGGTTCTAGCACCATGTCAAATGTGTCCAAAGAAGAAGAGCAAAGAAAACAAAGCATGCCCAAAGGTAAACCAACCCCTTGGACCGATACGAAAAACACCATCAGATTTTAAAGTAGCACGGTCTAATTCAAAATTTTCGCCCAACTGAGCACGTCTAGCATATTTTTTTCACAGTAGCAGGATCGCTCCATTCAGCTCGCTGTCATAGAACTTAACAATTACACCTACTTGCTCGACACTATATTTAGATTCTGCCATTCTAAAAGGAACGCCGACTCTAACAATTTTGTCTCTGTCAACCAAAACAACCAGAAATATTTCAAAAAATGTCGGCATACGACATACAAAAAGTTCACGCCCCCTTTATCTCTAAAGATAGGATGTCCTAACCACCCAACAGTTATTCCATCCCCGTTGTCTATTGAGCCCGCTCTGAATAGCCCACCTTTGGTCGAATTATTGCCAATGTAATAATAAAAACTAGTTTCTCAGGAATTTTAGACCCAGCTTAAGATAAACTTTGATTTTCAGCTAAGCCGGAACCAATCTTCGATATATTTCCTGTTGGAAGTATCCTAAATCTCATTGATAGCGCATGGAACAAAACAATTCAATCGAGGTAGTTGCTGAACCATACCACATAGTTCTAGCAACTACGAAAGTTGTAAAAACGACAACGACAATACTTCTGGAAAGCACGCTTTCAATATTTCTCATATGTAATCCTTTGTATGGATGAACACTCAGATGGAATAAACCTGCCAATATGCCTAAGGTCTTTGCTGCAATATGATGAGAAGTGATTCCTCCAGGAACAAAGGAATCAAAACCCTCCACACCGCACGTTGGATTTTTGGCTTGTACCTGCCTGGTTACTCCATAAGGATCAGACACCCATACTTCATGACCATACAATCCTGTTACATGAAATGCACCAAAACCAAAGCAAGCTACCTCTGAGAGAAATAAATGAATTCCAAAGATCTCAGGCAAATCAAAAGAGGGTTTTCCTTTATGCTCATCAATAAATATTTTTAAATCCTAATAAACCCAATGCTAGGTAGCTTCCAAAAAACACAAGCCTAAAAACACAATATGTGCCATGACCACACCTTCGTAACTCCAAATACCCGGATTCGTTACAGTCCCCCCCCCCAACCGCCCCACGAATCTGTTATTCTTAAACGAATCATGAGGGGTATAACGAACATACCTTGTCTCCACATTGGATCAAGAATAGGGTCAGAGAGATTAAAAATAGCTAATTTGTATAGAGCCATCGAACCGGCCCAACCAGCAACCAAAGTTATATGCATATATGGACAACAATCAAATGACCTGGATCATTCAATACGACCATATGAACATGATACCAAGACAAACCCATGAAAATACCCCTTTATCAATAAAAAATAGACACAATGTAACTTTTTTGCATTGGAGAAAACTATGCTACGGACCCCCTTTTTAGGGGATTCATTGGGAAAAGGGTTAATATTGATTTAACTCTTTTTGTAATAATGAAATTATTTTGTTCGGAGGAACAAAAAGAAGCAGATCTATTCTACACCCGATAAGTATCAAAGTGCAATGGTAAGGGGGTTGATACCATTTTATGAGTGAATGTCTATATATTTGTTCATTATCCCAAGGAGTTATTTGTAAAAAAATTCATTTTTTATTTTTATTTTTTATGAACTTAGTCAATCTATGGATAAAATAGGATACAAAATCAATAGTATTAGGCCACTAAAAACACGGTTACGCTTTCACATCAAAGTGAGATATAGTACTTAACTTTTCTTTATTTAATGCCTATTGGTGTTCTTGTCAGATATATTGGGCATACGATATTTCCCCGTTCTCTTTTCTGATCGAGATACCCCCTCTTTCACCCAAAAAATATTGATTTCAATTATCAAAAATTTGGAGCTTGAAGCAAAATTAGATAAATTTTTAAGGAGGGTTCACAAATTAATATTATCAATTAGAATAATTTATGGTTGGCTTGGTTAGACCAATCAAATGTATCCAGGCTCTGGTTAGGAAGAAAAACGATTGGTAATAAATATATTTATGATTACGACCAACTATTCTAGTTATTTCTATTTATCTTTTGTATATATATATATAGATTTAAAAATTGATATAAAATATAAATAGAAAGTATCTCAAACTGTTAATCAATCAAGTAATATGTTGAATGTGTTGAATATTCGTTTGAAAACAAAAAGAAAAAAGAGAGAAGTCGTAGCAAAGCAAAAGGCCATGGTATTGGGGAATTTTTCCTATATATGCAAATACAAATCGGGCAGATCTTTACTTGGAGTAGAGCATAAACCTAAAAAAAATTAAAGAAGTCCAATTTAGAACAAGAAAATTACATCGCGATTAGATTGTATCTCGATGAAACAATACATCAATGAGAAGTTACTCATATAAGTTTAGTTATTTTTTTTAGATAAACAGGACAGACCAAAACCCATTTTTGTTGAAAAACGAAAGAAAAATATATACCTTTTTATGAGTATAAAATTTATAAGTTTTGAAAACCTGTTAAGAAAAAAAGATAGAATCTACATTCGAGAATATGCAAGACGGGCCGCCACAACCAGACACACCCCATCCACATGCACAAAATATCCACACAAACCACAAACACTTTTCAAATTATCTTACCGAAAGGAAAACATTACCGGAAAATTGAATTTCCTTCTCACCACCACTAAGCAACGCAAATCAAACACCACCTGGATCTGCAACAGCTGATCATATTCGAGCTTCAACAAACCATAACTCTTGTACTCCCCTATAGCCTTACCAATCCTCTTCGCCTTCACCTCATTCAAACCACCAATAGGAACCCCAAAAACATCCACCCACACCTCACCTTGGATGCCGCCACTACCAACACATTGGAGAAGCTACCAAAACACTCCATCACCAACGTAGCATCCCCAAAGTACGAAGGGTCATTGTACACACCAATATCACGAAAGGTACAAAAGAAGCAATGTGATGCCTTTCGAATGAACATCACCTTCGCCGGACCTTGAGGCAGTCGCCATAGCCTCTCCTAAAACGCCTTAACCTTCTTATCGAGGATTGGATTCAAGGAGACAATGCGTGCCACACCATACACGCAATCGAAGCCGAATTCCTCCTCCTCGAAAGCGGCGTCAAGGTTGACCTCCGACCACACCTCTACGTGGTCCTCGATGAACTCCATGGCCGACGAAAACTGTCAGGCCATGTCCTCCGCCAAATTCGACATGTAAATAGCTTGAAAGAAAGCTCTGAATGAAAGGAGCAAGAAACTGTAATTTGTTTGGAGAAAGAAAGAAATAGAGAAGAGATCGGACGGATTGTTTAGCCAGAAGCTACAAAGAAAAGTATAGGGTTTGGGAAAAAACCTCTCTCGGCTAGAGAGAGAAACTGAAATTTCAGGTTTGCCCTATTGACACAATAAGTTGAGATATGAAATATCTTAAAACTTAAAAGGTAAAAACATCACGTGTTAATGTGTGGGTAGCGTTGTCATTTATATAGTAACTTAAATAAATAGATTGCGATTACAGATATTAAGATGTGTGCGAGCACAGATAATTGATATCAATAATATATCGATAGAAATATCGGTCGATTTGCTAATGAAAAAATTCGTCCTAATATTATATTTTTAAATAGTCATTGTTTTTATCTCAACAAAATCGAAGGCGCTTCCGCGTACTATTTTGATACAATGTACTGATGTACAAGAGTTGGATCAAATTAACTATCGATAAACAAGTTTTTTGACCTGAGAATTGGGGTTGTGCTATTAGGTTTCAAATTTTGGACAGATAGTAGATACCCTAAAGAGGAACCTAGTTGCTCCACTCTAGGCACATTTTATGGCTTTGCACTGTCAAAGATGGCATAAAATAGTATACGAACTATATGAGATCAACATGGGGAAGCTGAAGCTTCTGGGAAGTGGGAACATAAAGGTTCGACAGCTTCGAACCAAAACAACCGAGTCTTCACGGAGATGCAGATGCCCTCATGTTTTGCCTGCTGGATGATCTTGGCAGGGTCCCATGCAGCAAAAAAATGTAGTATTATATCTCTTGAATTTAGGTATATATACATATGAGTATTTAAATCTCAATTAGGTCTATAAATCCTCCTTGAAACTATATATTTGATTACCTTCCTGACAATTTGTGCAACTTGCTATCCTCAGATTGTTATCATATATGGCTTCGTTGAGAAGAATAAGAAGATCCAGTAGAGGCTGTAGAGCAGACTCAAGTAGATTAGCCGATGAGGTTTTGAGTCGTTCCGGTGAGTGGTCATGCATGTCCATAACACTCCGATCATCAGTCCAGTTTTTCTGCATTATTGAGACCAAAGAACAATCTATAAGTATCATGCACTTTACCGTTGTTACATACTATTGCACTACTCGTCACATCGGCTTAACATAGTAAAAAGGCATGGTAACTAAACTAGTAATTCAATTGCAAGTGTGAAGCCATGAATTCAACCTTAACACAGAGACCACAACTACAATTGATGAAAGTATTCACTAAAATTTGAAGTACCAAAAAAAAAATCACGATCAATCGGATTTCATGGTCAGAAGAGAGAAAGAAAAACTAGAGCAATCAAAGAGAAGAATGGAATTTGTTCCGAACTTTGACTTCCCCAATCAAACCTTTGCCAATTGCCGGCATTGTTTCTCCTGGCCTTAATTGCGCCCACCTCTGGATGTGTATATCATTCCCATTCCAAGGTGCATGCAACCTTCCCATATGTATCCCAGTCCTTCTTTACCTGAAACCCAAGCCATGAATATATATGACCAAGTCCCAAAGTAATAATTTTGCGCCATATTTAGGGGTGTATTTAAGCACGAATTTAGTAGGATATTTCAAAAACTCATTAAAATCATGATATATTCAACAATTTATTTTCTACATATGTACTTAAAGCGTTTATCTTGGTGTCACAACAAAAATGACTTCTTTAACCTTTGCTTTCATTACCATTTCCTCATGGTTTAATTTTATTGATGACTTCAACTACTATACTTGTTTCTACCGGATTACGCGGGACACAATCGAGCAGAAGCAAGTACGAGTAATCTCCTCGCATCCGAACGTTCGGGTTGTTCGGATGATCGGGTGCGTGCTCTCTCTTTAGACGTTCGGGTGTTCGGCTCCTACTGTTAGAAGAATACAACGACAAACGGGCGGTCAGATGGTCGAGACAGATGTGGCCTGCCTTCAACGCTCTGATGCCTAAGTTAGAAGATGTATTGGATATAACAGTCAAGCGAACGTGTAAGAAAGTAGGTTGGAGTATTTAAGATTGGAATCAATGATGGGTCGAATTCAATGCCCTCTTACCTGTAGTAAATGCCTTACCTATATAGGTGGTTGGGATTGTTGCTTGCTCGTATTCTTCGATGTGGGATAGAGCTGTTTTGCTGTCATATGGTCCGAGCATTCGGATGTGCGTTTGTCGGGCGCGTGTCCGATCGGATGGGCTCAGTCTTGCAGGTGGAGTTGTTGCTTGCTGGGTGGTCTTTCGGGTGGTCGGGTAGGTGTCGATCATCTGCTTAATTGGGTAAGTATGTTTAATTAACGAACTAATGGTGCTATACTAACAAGTCCCCCAAGTCCCCGAGTCAAAGAGACCTTTCTTGATTGGGGAATTGAAAAAGGGTTCGTGCGATTAAATGAATACTTATCCAATTGAGCAGTGATGCGTGGTCCTGTAACCCCTAAGTCCCCCAACTCTCCGGTCAAGAAAGGGCTTGCATGACGGAGTGGGTACCTGTGCGTCCGATTGTGTACCTGTTCGGGTGCTTCTGTATCCGGGTGTACGACTCCAAAACGAATGTTGCTGTTTTCGAGCCGTGTACCCGGGCGTGCGCCTGTGGAGCTATGCGGATGGGTATGTATGTTTATGTATGCGGATGTATGTCAGTATGTAGGAGTGAATGTGTGTATGTAATACAAATATATAAGTAGGGATGAGTGAATGAGTATGTGGATGTATGCGGGTGTATGTATGATCGTGTGATGCGATTGAGTGATGATTGAGTGAATGTGTTGATGTATGCGTATATGCGGATGCATGGATGCATGGATGGTTCCGAGCCACTTACCCGGCCCAGCGACGAATGTTGCTGTCCGGAGTCCGCCAAGGATAGGCCTATGGAACGGCCTTTCTTGAAATGCATGGATGGTTCCGAGCTGACCCCGACTCCCCAACGAATCTTACTGTTTTGAGCCATTAAGCATGGGGACGGTTTTGCGAATGATGCATGGATGGTTCATAGTTGACCCCGACTCCCCAACGAATCTTACTGTTTGGAGCGTTAAGCCTCGGAACAGTCTTGCTTAGGTGCCCGAGAGGAGATCCTCACTCTCGGCGCCGACCTATCGTAGCGTCAACGGTGAGGCCCCGACCGTTACGTACATGTGTTGCAGCGCGCACGGAGGGACGGACAGCATGCCCATGCCGCTCTTCGGTTTAGCGCGCACACGAAAGGAACTTGCTGCTATCATGCCGCTTAATTCGGCGAATGGTGGCGTTACGCCCTCGGAAGAAATGGGGCCACTCCCGAGTCGCCCATCATTCGGTGCGCGCTCCAAAAGGTGCGGGCCGCTTTCGAGCCGCCCGAATGGTCCTGCTATTTGCGCGCCCTGGAAGGTAACGAGTGACGTTAGCCGCTTCCGTGCCGCATAGCCCGAACGGTGGGTCACCTCTTACTGGGTGTCTAGGCGCAGACTCACAAGCGGCCCCTTGTGCTCCGGCTTCGCCAACAGAGCTAGGGAGACGATACCACGCGCCGTCTACGGTACACTTAACGCACACACGCCGAAGAGGAGACGAGGACCGTCAGTCTCCTTCGGGACGCCTAAATGGTCTTGCTTTGAGCGCGTGCACGCCGAAAGGAAACGCGTGGCATTGACCTCTTTCGGGACACCTCAATGGTCTTGCACTAACCTGGTGGGGTGGCGTTTACTTGCCCGTGAGATTGTGGGGCGCTTGATCGTGCTGGTGGTGCGGGCGATTGTCCTGATGGCTGGAGTTGTGACGTGTGTTTGCGTGCCTTGGGTGGGGTGATCTGTCTGATGAGACGCTTGATGTGACATTCTTTTTGACTTCTTCTTGGAAAACGGTGGTGTAATAAATGCTAGTCAGCGCAATAAATGCTGGCGTGCCCTGTGTAATTAATGCTGGTGACGTAGTAACTGCTCGAAGGTCAGGCGTCACGCGCGTATGAGCGTGGGATGCTGCATGGCTGACACGTGGTGAGTCGTGGGAGATCGTGCTAGAGTTTGAAACTGAGGCGGGAAGCTAAAGGGTGAGCGCGGTTACTTAGGCGGGTAAGTAAACTGCCTCGCTGACACGTGTCATCATCTGACGGTGAACACACGAGAAATGAACGGCTGGCGTTTGTTCGCTTGTCCCTTGCGATCAGTATAAATAGGGCTCTCATGAGTCGTCTTCTCCCATCGTTTTCATATTTACTGAAGCTCTGCAAAAATTACCTTGCTCCCTGTTCATCGTTTTCTGAGTTCTATGTTGCTTTCTTGCCGGAGTTCTCGTCGACGTTCATCTTCCCAAGTTTCAATTTCAACTTCTGGTGAGGTTCCGAACTGTTTCTGTTGCTTTTCCGTTCTGTTTCTTTGTTTTCCGGTATCCTTTCCGTTTCTAGTTTTTCTTTTTTCTGGGTTTTTGTCTCAAGAACAGGGCGTGTTCTTGAGATAGGGCTATTTTGATCTGTTTTTGGGTGAATTTCTGGGTTATTTCTTGTTTTTGGTAGGATTTTTTTTCTAAGTGTTGTGGGTTTTGCGTGCGTGCGTCTAGGAGATGGAACCGATAGAAGTATCGAGCGACATGTCGCGTGAACGGGTGTACGTTCCGGGGGCGGGATGGTTTAGCTGTAGTCCGTGCGCAAGCGGATCGGACTCCTCGTCCGACTTCGTGATGAATGTGACGCCCTTGCGTTATATCCCTAATGTGTCTCCTGTCGTGCAGCCGATGGAGGAAGGACGAGTGCAAACGACTGCCGAGGTTATCGGGTTGGGGGATTCATCCGAATCAGCGGGGTCGTCGGGTGGGTCTTCCTCCTCAGGGCCGTGGGGTGAGGAGCGTGCGCGCGGAAAGAGTCCTTTGCCCCAACTGGCAGAGGGTGGGCGCGTGCACTGGGTGTTACTTGATGGAGTACATGTTCAAGAGCCCGAGCGTGCGCCCTCGGTGAAAGAGATGGCGCGATGGGCGCGCGACTACCACATCCCTTCTTCTGTGAAGTTGAGGGTCCTGGGGAAGTCCGAGACGTTCACGCGGCCTCCGCCCGGTCACATATGCCTCAGCGAGTTCCATCTGAAGGCGGGTCTCAAGCTTCCTCTACACCCGTTCTTCCAATATATGCTGGCCTTGTTGCGGATCACACTCGGCCACTGCGGGTCCAAGCTGACCCGAACGTTGGTGGCATTCTTCAACGTCTTCCGCCTGAGCGGCCTCGACCACCCAATGCGGGCAGAGTTCTTGCACTTCTTCCGTCTCAAACACTCCTCCCGCCGAAGGAACTCGAGCACCTTCACCGTGGAGCCGCGGGTGAAGTGGTGGCTGGTCGACCCGCCGAGCTCGTCGACCTTGTGGCGTATGATCAACTGTCTGGTCGGAGGCGACTGGGAGTTCGGATCCTTCTCCCCGGAGTATGCGGCCAACGCCCACCGCATCGATCGAGTCCCCCAGCGTTTCTACCCTCTGAACACCAACGAGTACCCAATGACGCTTGTGGAAGAGGCCAGGGTTGCTCGCTTAAAGTACGTTTTTGACCCGGCGCCCGAGGCGAGGCACTTCTGGGTGGCGTGGCACTGAGACTTGATCGAGCGCACGCGTCTCACCCGAGCACCCGGTCTGTTCGGGCTTTGATACCTGTTTAATTTTTGCATGCATGCGTATTGTATATTTGATAACTTCCTTACTAACCTTTTGTCTTTTTGTCTTGTAGCAAAAATGACCAAGTCCAAGGCCACTAAGAAGGACAAGGCCCTCCAGCGTCGAATGGAGCTTCTGCTGTCGAGCGCTGAGACCGTGCGCCGGGTTGTCGATGACGGGCAGGGTGGACTGACGGTTTGGGATACCGTGCAGGCGAGGATCCCTGCGCCAGACGTGTCCGATCACGCCCTTGCCGTGCGGGCGCCTGCCGTGATAGTCCTCCGGGTGCTGGTCCCTAGCGCTACTGCTGAAGGGGTTGTTCGTCCACCTCCCGGGTCGTCTGCTGCCCGGGGCCACGATCGTGCGGAGCGGGAGCGCCTTACCAGTGAGAAGGAGCAGAGGCAGGTCGATCGCGTTCAGAGGCGTGTGGAGCAAAGGGATCGGCGAAAGGCCTCCCTGAACTCGGGCTTAAGGAACCGGGCTTCTCAGTCTAGTGGTGCAGATCTCTCTGCTGGGTGGCCCGTTCCTGAAGGCGAGTCCTCCCGTCCACTAAAGCGTGCTCGGGCAGATGCTGCTGGTGCTGGGGCAGAGGGTGATACGGTTGGTCGTGCTATCCAGGCCATCCGTCAGGCCCTTGGTAACGGGGTGTCTTCGCTCCAGCTGCTGCTCCAGTCGAGCTCTGGCCCTGGTCTCGACAACCTTGAGCGAGTCTTCAACGTGTGCACCAAGCTGCAGTACCAAATTTTCCAACTGCGCGCGCGGGAGATCTCAGGGGAGCAGATGAGGTTGAAAGCTGAAGCTCGCGAGGCTGCCGCGGCCCGTGAGAAGCTACAGGCTGGGCTCTCCAAGGCCAACGAGCTGGCCGAGCGGAAGGTCACCCGGGTGAACAAGCTGACCCGGGAGCTCCAAGAAGTTGCTGAGCGGGAGGCCGTGCTCAAGGCCGAATGCGACAGTGCTCTTGCCGAGGTGGAGCGCGTGCGCGCGGAGGCTGCCAACCGCGTCGCTGACATGGAGTCTCGGTTGATGGAGGCCGAGCGCAGCGCCTGGACTCCGGACCGGGTCGAACTAACCCGTGCTGAGGCCGTTGCTGCCTTCAAGGAGTCTGATGATTTCTTAGAGTTGGTAACGGCTGAGGTGGAAGAGCAGGTAACTGCCTTCCGGTTAGCTGTGGCCCCCTTCATCGACCTGGCGCACTATCGAGCCCACCTGAGCGAGCGTGCGGTCCTTTCACTGAGCAGCAGCCTGAGCAGCAGGAGCAGCCTGAGCAGCCGGTCAAGCGGGCAGACCAGGGCGAGCAACCTTAGCAGCCGGAGGCGTCTCAGCAGGCGGAGCAAGCGGACGGGGTGGTGGAGGAGCAGGCAGATGTAAAGTAGTTTTTTTTTTCTTTTTTTGTAATCGTGTAGGATTTTTGTAATTGGCCTTGTGCCCTTTTTGATCAATGAATTTTCTTTTTCCTTCCGTACGCGTGTGCTTGCTTTTTATACACATTGCTTTTTTTTTGCTTTGCTGTTTCACTAAGTGTTACATCAGTGCGAATAATTGATCCCCAGTCCGCGAGTGTGCGGGTGGGCGGATCAAGAAGGTACAAAACGTAACAAAAGAACTTAACGAAATAAGTACATTACACAACAAAACTTAATGAAAGTACTTCCTTAAGTGTTGGATGTTCCACGAGTGTTGTAGCCTTTGACCTTTCATGTCCCTAAGGTAAAAGGTGCTAGGGCTGACCACCTCGTCCACGACATACGAGCCTTCCCATGATGGACGGAGTGCCTTGACTTTCTGTTGTATTGCCTTCATGACCCAGTCCCCCTGTTGGATTGGTTGAGCCCGAATGTGCTAGTTGTATAATCGGGCGATTCTCTGCTTGTTCGCGGCGTTGTGGAGATGTGACGTGTCCCTCCTTTCTTCCAGTAGATCGTTGTTGAGTCGTAGCCCTTCTTCGTTCGTGTTCGGATCGTACCCCTCGATCCGTGGGTTCTGGTGGGTGATTTCTAGGGGTAGCACGGCTTCGGTTCCGAACGTCAGGCTAAACGGGGTTTCGCATGTGGCCGTGTTGGCGGTCGTTCGGATGGACCATAAGATCTCTGGGATGACCTCGGGCTAGCACCCGTATCCTGCATCCCCGGGCTCGATGTCTTCAATCTTCTTCTTAATGCCTGCTTTGATGATTTTGTTTGCCGCTTCTACCTATCCGTTCGACTGAGGGTGCGCCGGTGACGCGAATACTTGCTCTGTTCCTTATCGTTTGCAGAAGGCTGTGAGTCGAGGATTGTTGAATTGTAGCCCGTTGTCCGTGATGATGCTAATCGGGGTTCCGTAGCGACAGAAGAGGAACCGCCAAAGGAAGCGTTCGACCTTTTTTGTCGTGATCTTTATCATCGGTTGAGCCTCGATGAACTTGGTGTACGTGGTAATCGATGAGAACGATCAAGTATTTGTACTGCCCCTTGGACTTCGGGAGTTCCCCAATTAAGTCCAGTCCCCACTGTGCGAACGGAACTGGCGACAGGAGGATTGAGAGTGGGACGGAGGGCACGTGGTAGTGGTGTGCGTGCAGCTGGCACTGATGGCACTTGCTTGTTAGTGTTGTGGCATCCGCATGGATGGTGGGCCACCAGAACCCGCACCGGAGGGCCTTGTGTGCGATTGATCTTGCTCCCGCATGGTGGATGCACGTGCCTTAGTGTATTTCTTGTAAAATTGTGTTGCCCTTTATTGGAGTGACGCACTTGAGGCTCGCCCAAGTCTTTCCTCGCCGATAAAGCATGTCATCCCGCATGCTGAAGTTTGCCGCCCGTGCGACGATGGTCCTGGCCTCTCGCTTGTCTTTTGGTAAATCCCACATAGTCTTGTACGCGATGAGTAGGTCCATGTAGCTCCGTTCGTGTGGTTCGATCTCTAGGATCTGTTCCGTTCCTGAAATGCTTGGTCGTCGCAGTACTTCGACGATCCACTGCCCTGGTCCCGAATGGACGGGGGCCGTGGCCAATCGGGCCAGCTTGTCGGCCTTGGCGTTGAATCCTCGGTGTATGTGGTTGATATTGACGTAGTTGAGTTTGCCGATCAGTGTTTTCGCGTGCTTGAGGTAGACTCCCCTTTTGCTTGGAACTCGCCCTCGATCTGGCTCACCACCAACTGTGAGTCGCTAAATATGTTCAGGTTGGGCGCCTCCGAGTTTTTGGCCAATTGTAGGCCTGCGATGAGTGCCTCGTACTCGGCTTCGTTGTTGGTTGTCCTGAATTCGAATTTGAGGGCGTACTCCGCGTTTACCCCTCCTGGCCCGGTTAGGATGATCCCGGCGCCGCTCGTCTTCTTTATGCATGATTCGTCAACATAGAGGTTCCACTCCAACAGTGGTCCTCCCCTGATTTCTGGTTTGTCAGATGCTTCTATTATCGGACCGCCAGGTGCGCCGATTGGGGTTTCTGCCTCCGTGTATTCGGCGATGAAGTCTGTCACTGCTTGCCCTTTTATTGCCGTTTGGGGTTTGTACTGGAGGTCGAATTTGCTGAGCTCGACCGCCCACTTCGTCAGGCGGGCACTGTGGTCGGGCGATTGCAGGATTTGGCGTAAACGCACGTTCGTGAGGATGTGGATGTTGTGTGATTGGAAGTATGGCCTCAGTCGTCGGGCGGCGGTGATGAGTGCGAGCGCCATCTTCTCGATCGTGGGGTATCAGGTTTCAGCGCCCTTCATGCTCTTCCCTGAAAAGAAAACAGGCAATTCCGTGCAGTCTTCCTTGTGGACGAGGGCTGAGCTGACGGCCGTGAGGGAGGCGGCAAGGTAGATGTATAGTACCTCCCCTCGGACGGGTCTGGACAGGAGTGGGATCGAGGCCAAGTACTCCTTGATCTGGAGAAAAGATGCTTCACATTCGGGCGTCCACACGACCTTTAGCTTGTTTTTCGTTCGGAGGGCATTGAAGAACGGGGCGCATTTGTCCGAGTAGCGAGATATGAACCTGTTTAGCGATGTGAGTTTCCCCGTGAGGCTCTGTAAGTCCGCTTTCTTGACGGGCGGCTTCATGTCGATGATCGCCCTTACCTTAGCGGGTGAAGCCTCAATTCCCCTCTGGCTCACGATATACCCCAGGAATTTGCTGTTCGTGACCCCGAATGTGCACTTGGCCGGGTTTAGCCTCATGTCGTTCCTGATGAGGACGTCGAGCACAGTCCCCAAGTTTTGGATGTGATCGGCCGCCAGAACGCTCTTCACGAGTATGTCGTCCACGTAGACGTCTACGATGTTGCCTATCAAGCCGTGAAACATTGCGTTCATGAGCCTCTGGTACGTGGAACCCGCGTTCTTTAATCCGAAAGGCATTACGACGTAGCAGTAGAGGCCCTTGTCGGTGACAAAGCACGTCGCCTCCTGGTCTTCGGGATCCATGAAGATCTGGTTGTACACTGAGTATGCGTCCATCATCAATAGGAGCTCGTGCCCGGCTGTCGCGTCTACCAACTGGTCGATCCTCGGTAGGGGGAAGCCGTACTTTGGGCATGCCTTGTTGAGGTCGCTATAATCGATGCACATCCTCCATTTCTTGTTGTTCTTTTGCACCATTACTGCGTTGGAGATCCACTTCGGATAATCCACTTTTCGGATGAACCCGATGCCCAGCAGTCGGTCCACCTCCTCGTGCATCGCTGCATAGTGCTCGGCCTTGTACGCCCTTCGCTTCTGTTTCACCGCCCTCGCGCTGGTGTTGACGCTCAGTTTATGGGATATGATGTTCGTGCTGATCCCGAGCATGTCCTTGTAAGACCACGCAAACACCTCCTGCTTCTCTTTTAGTAATGCGATCAGTCCCTCGGCTATCGCGGGTGCCAGCTGTGCACCGATCTGGATCGTCCTCTCCAGATGGTCGGGGGATAGCTGAATCGTCATCAGCTCTTCGTGCTCGGGGACGGGGGATACTGCCATCAGCCCGTCGAGCGGGTCGTCCGATGTTTCTGTTTCTGGAGCCAGTTCTTCCAAAGCCAGAACCTCTTGCCTATTCTCGGGCTTTGCTGCCTCCTCGTAGTCGTAGCCCCAGACGTGCCCGACTCTGCGCTCTGTTGGGAACCGGCCCAGCAGCATGTACCCTGCGATGATCAGTTTCAGCCGACTGATCCCCGGTCTCTCGAGTATGGCGTTGTATGGGGAGGGCGTGTCCATGATGATGAAGTTCGTTCGGACTTCGCTGTGTGGGGAGTCGGGGGCACCGATCCCGACCCAAATGTTGTCGCTCCCGATTGGGTATGATGTTCGTCGGTGAAGCTCTCGACGCACTCGTGGTCTTACGACATCTTGTGTACGGGTCTGCCCAGGGCCGTGTACGCATTCAGGTAGATCACGTTCACGGACGCCCCGTTGTCTACCAGCACTCTCTTCACGAGGAATTGGTCTATGATCGCGTCGATCACAAACAGTAGGGTGCTACTCTTTAGGCTCTTTTCCTTGTCTTCTACTGTAAAGCTGATGGTTGGCGGCTCTCTTCTTCCTGTCTTGTTCATTCTTCCTGTTCTGATTGTCATCACTTCCCTGCCCGGACGGTCGAGCGACAAAGTCCCTTTTTTGTGCTTTCCTTCAGATATCATGCTGATAGTTCCCCTGGTCTCGATGTTCGCCTCCCATGGGCGCTTCTCGGTTCTTGGGAGGGCGATCCGTCCTTCTCCATGCATGTCCCTGAGCACCTTCTTCAGCATCACGCAGTCATTGGTGTGGTGAGTGATGGTGTGGTGGTATTCGCACCATCTGTCCGGGGTCCGGCCGGTTGGGGCCTTTTCCTTTGAAACGTTGTTTGGTGGTTAGATCTGGTACTGGTGCTGGCGGAGTAGCTGCTCGTTCGACTGTCGATTGATCGCGTAGACTTCCTGCTCGGCCGGTCTGTACCGGAGGGCCTCTCGGGGGTGGGTTCCCCGTAGTTCTGGTGCCCTTGCCCGGTCGTTTCGGGCGCCCTGGTGGCTGCGGTAGGTTGGCCTTTGGTTGTTCTGCTCGTGTGTGTCTCAGTTTCGCTTATAGCCTCCGCTTGGCTCTTCCCTATCGTCGGTGTTCTATTGTGGTTGGGCGTTCGCGCTCTCTGGTTGGTCGGTGTTGGATTTGGAGGCGGTTCTGTATACTCACGTCTCCACTAGCGCCTTCTGTACGATCAGATCCATGATCTCGTCGTAGTCGAGATGCTCCTTCCGCACTAGCTTCTCTACAAACAGTGTCGCAAGCATGTTGTCCATCAGTGCGATCTTGGCCACCTGCTTGTCGAGACTTCTGCATGTGCTCGCCAGCGCCCTCCATCGGTTGATGTAGCTGGATAGGATCTCGTCCATCCCCTGGCGGACCTTCAGGAGGATGCCCGTGGTGTTGTACTTGCCCTGGAGCCTGTAGCGTCTTTGGAAGCTCTCCGCCAGCTCGAGGAATGAGTGGATGGAGCTTGGCGGGATCTCGTAGAACCAGCTTCTTGCCTCTTCGGACAGCGTCTCCTGGAATAGGAAGCACAAAGTTGAGTCCGAATACCTGGTTCCATCCGTGGTGGATCGAAATTCATCGATGTGTGTGCGGGGGTCTCCGCCTCCCTCGAACCGAGTGACCTTCGTCGTCTTCGCGTCCAGGTCCCTGCCCCTCTCTAGTATGTGCGTCAAGAACGGACTGACCCAAAGGGTGAACATCCAACCTTGCCCGGCGAGCTTGTCTTTCCGTAGGCGCGAGACTTCCTCCGCTAGCTCCTCCATCCTCTGAAGGATCAGGGTGTTGTCTGTCGGGGGTGTGGATTCCTCCGCTGGTGCGAGCGTTCGGGCCGCTCGGGGGTCGGTCCTGTCGAACGGGTGTTGCTCTTCGGCGTTGGTGGATTCTCGGGCGGGATCCCGCTCTTGTTGTGTCTGTTGTCGGTTGACGAGCGCATCCAGCCGTTCCTCCATCCTCTGCCGGACCTGGCGCTCCTGGTCTCTTTCGAACGCTGCCTCTCGCAACTCCTGGATCAGGCAATTGACGCGTTCTTCGCTGCTTAGTCCGGGGCTGCTGCTTGTCCCCAGCTCCATTACTTGTCGCGCCCGTGTGTTTGGGGGCGTTTCCTCGACGGGTGTGTCGCTGATGTTCATCTCCTGGGTATGCATGTGGGCTTTTGGTTGGTGGTGTTTATACGAGGTTTACAATTTGTAAGAATTCCCACAGACGGCGCCAACTATTTCTACCGGATTACGCGGGACGCAATCTAGCAGAAGCAAGTACGAGTAATCTCCTCGCGTTCAAACTTTCGGGCTGTTCAGATGATCGGGTGCGTGCTCTCTCTTCGGGCATTCGGGTGTTCGGCTCCTACTGTTAGAAGAATACAACGACAAACGGGCGGTCAGATGGTCGAGACAGGGGTGGCCTGCCTTCAACGCTCCGATGCCTAAGTTAGAAGATGTATTGGATATAACAGTCAAGCGAACTTGTAAAAAAGTAGGTTGGAGTATTTAAGATTAGAATCAATGATGGGTCGAATTCAATGCCCTCTTACCTGTAGTAAATGCCTTACCTATATAGGTGGTTGGGATTGTTGCTTGCTCGTGTTCTTCGATGTGGGATAGAGCTGTTTTGCTGTCATATGGTCCGAGCATTCGGATGTGCATTTTTCGGGCGCGTGTCCGATCGGATGGGCTCGGTCTTGCAAGTGGAGTTGTTGCTTGCTGGGTGGTCTTTCGGGTGGTCGGGTAGGTGTCGATCATCTGCTTAATTGGGCAAGTATGTTTAATTAAAGAACTATGGTGCTATACTAACAATACTTTGAATAATTAACTTCTATAGGATATGAACTTTGGTCTAGTTGGTACGATTTTATAAATATTATTAAAATAGTCCTCAAAATCTTATTTTATAGCAATGAAATGTTTTCGTCATCTAATGGTCTCTTCTAATTAGGGCTGGGATCGGTTACTAAATGATGTTTCTGGCAACCGAAACTGAACCGAGAGATTTTCGTTTGGTTCAGTTTCCGGCGATTTCAACGAGGAACCGAGTAGAAACTGATCAGTTCGGTTTCAGTTTCATTCGGGTCGGTTTTTCGGGTAACCGTTGTACCTTGGCCGGCTTATGCTACCGGGTCGCCACCATCTCCGACTGAGTTTTAACACATAGGACATCTCAACTCGACCTCGAGAAGCCATATTTCTCGATCTGACCAACCTTAATCGCCTCTGAACTTAAGTCTTGCATCTTTTGACTATGCATTTCATAGGATTACTAGTGTTATATCTATAGACAATGAACAAGAAGACGATCTGAAATTTGTTTTTGGAAGAAGAAGAAGAAGAAGAAGAAGAAGAAGAAGAAGGCAGAGAGAGAAAAGTTGAAAGAAAGAGAGCAAAGCATACGGTGGAGGTTGAAGAAGAAGGTAGAGAGAGAAAAGTTGAAAGAAAGAGAGCAAAACATACGGTGGTTTCATAGAAATAAATATAGTGTATGCAAATGTATGATAAATACATGCACTTGTCCAGTAATAGGACAGCTCATTACCAAAGGAAGCATACAATAGCAGTTCGGGTTGTTCAGGTTTTTTCGCAAATTAAACATAGAAACTGAACCGAACCGAATGAAATACAATAAAATCTGAACCATTAAAAATCACAATTTTATATGTGGAATCGAGCCGAACCCGTGATTTTCGGGTCGGTTTCTCCATTAATTGGTTTCAGAATCCCAACCCTATTTCTAATTTAAAATATTGAGCGATCCATTATAGCACATACAAATTTCTTCATATGAAAGGTTTATAATTCTTGTTTTCAAACAATAAGAACTTCATTTTATATGAAAATGACAACATTACTTGATAATGGAACAATGAATGTTAAAGAGAATCAAGTTAATGAGAACATGAATTAGAAATATGATGATGGTGACAATTCAAGAGTATGATCATTATGTTGAAAATATCAAGAATACTGCATTTCTTCTTTGTCTATGTGATAGTGTATTTTAACGTTTGAGTTTTTTATTAAACTTTAATTATTTGAGCAATCCTTAGAAATCCAACCAAATCCTTATAAAACAATACAAAAAAATTATTTCAAATCTATGTGAAATTAAAATAATTCATGGATGTAAAACAATTCATGGATTATAAAGATTCCTTAAAAATCCTCCAAAATCTAGATTGAATACGGACTTTGATTGGGTTCAAACTCATTTGGATACTAAGATCTAAATTCCACTATTTTCTCCCATTTTTGATTCGTGATTTCAAATTTTAGACCGTCAATTATACAGATTATTAGTTGAAAATCAACTCTACAAAAATGACTCAAAATGGAGATCATTTGAGTATCCGATCTTGTAAAACAAATGAACAGTTGTTATTCATCATAACCGTTCATTTATTTGGCAAGTTCGGATACCCAAATGATTTCTATTTTGATTTATTTTTTGTAGGGTTGTCTTCATTCAATAATTTATAAAATAGACGGTCTCAAATTTAAAAGCACCACTCGAAAAGTGAAAAAAAAAAACAATTTAAACCTTTATATTTAAATGAGTTTGAACCCAATTAATTTCCATTCAATACACCCCCCTTAATCATATCCCTTCCGTTTCTATTTTTCTTACAATCCCAAAAACCATAGTAGAGCCATTTCAGCACCTTCCATGTGATCCCCTCCCTTTGAAAATGATTCAAATTCCCCCAATCCCTCTTCCATTAACAGACACTCTCTTCTTGTTTCACCTCGCTCACTCCACCAATCTCCATCGCTGTGTCTTCAAAAATGTCGACTGCAGCTCACTCTCTTTAACCAAAACCTTTTATGTCTCTGTTTTAGAAAAATGATGACAGTTCTGGTGCTAATACTACTCTGCGCTCTGTTGTTATGCTCCTCTTACGTCATGGCCTTTTCGGCCGGAGACACCCAGAGCTTGCTTCGGGTTAAGGCCCAACTCGACGACCCGGACGGAAAACTCGACGACTGGATTCCCGGAAGTAGTCACAGTCCATGCAACTGGACTGGAATCACTTGCCAAGGGAACAACCTCTCTATTGTTTCCGTAAACTTGACCGATTTCAATGTCTACGGCGCGTTTCCAGTCGGTTTCTGCCGGATTCGGGCCCTCAAGAGCCTCTCTTTATCCAACAACTACATCAACGGTACACTCTCCAGTGCAGCACTCTCTCTCTGCTCACACATTCATGTCTTGGAGCTCGAATACAACGTCATCGTCGGCGATTTGCCGGAAATCTCGCCTGAGTTCACGGAATTACAAGTCCTTGACCTTCAAGGCAATAACTTTACGGGAGATATTCCGGCGAGTTTCGGCCGGTTGCCACAGCTGAGAGTTTTGAAGATTTCCCGGAACTTGCTCACCGGTCCATTTCCACCGTTCTTAACCAATTTGAGTGAGTTGACTCAGTTGGATCTGGCTTACAATCCAGATATGAAGCCCAGTGTGTTACCTTCGAAAATCGGAAACTTAACTAAGCTCGAGTGGCTCTTTCTCTCTCAAATAAATCTCATCGGTCAAATTCCGGACTCAATCGGCGACTTAGTCTCGCTCAAGAATCTCGACCTCTCCCGGAACTCTCTATCCAGAACAATACCAGACACCATCGGAAGATTAAAAAGTATACAACAAATCGAGCTTTTCTTTAACCAACTCCACGGCGAATTACCAGAGAGTATTGCAAACTTGACTTCTCTACAGAACTTGGATTTATCCCAGCACGGATTCACTGGCAAATTGTCAGCGAGAGTTGCCGCACTTCGTTTCATTTCTCTACAACTCAACGACGACAACTTTCTAGAAGGCTCTGTTCCGGAGATTCTAGCCTCTAGTCCCGATCTGCTTACGCTTCATCTCTTCAACAATAGCTTCTCTGGTACACTCCCCCAAAATCTCGGCCGAAACTCAGCTCTACAAGACTTGGACGTCTCCACGAACAAGTTCACCGGCCAGCTGCCTCAGTACCTCTGCCACGGCAACAATCTCACTTCTTTAGTCACATTCAACAATCAATTCACGGGAATTATACCGGACTCATTGAGCGACTGTGGGTCCCTCATCTACGTTCGGATGGAGCACAATCAGCTCACTGGGGAAGTACCCGAGAAGTTTTGGGGTTTGCCTCTGCTCACTGATCTCCGAATGCACAATAACAAGCTGAACGACACTGTTTCGTCTTTGATTTCCGGTGCTAATGGACTCGAAGCGCTCAAGATCTCCAGCAACTTATTCACCGGTGAACTCCCGCCGCAGATTTGCAAGCTGTCATTGCTGGTGGAGCTGGACGTCAGCGACAATCAGTTTTCCGGCGAAGTTCCGTCTTGTATAACAGAGCTCAAGAAATTACAGAATCTTCGTATGCAACAGAACACGTTCCAAGGTCAGATTCCTAGTCAATTAAGTTCATGGAGAGAGTTGACCGAGCTGAACCTCTCCAAAAACAAATTCTCCGGTCCAATTCCTCCAAAGCTCGGTGACTTGCCGGGACTCAAAGATCTCTCTGATAACTTACTCACCGGTCCGATTCCCGTGGAACTCACCAAGCTTAAGCTCGGACAGTTCCATCTATCAGAAAACAAATTATATGGGAAGATACCTACAGGAATGGACTACGAGTTCTTCACGTCGGGTCTGTTGGGTAACCCGAACCTCTGCAGTTCGATTCCGAAGACGATCCATCCATGCATGAGACGCAAATCCCCTACTGTCTTATTGGGTGTGATTCTATCCATTTGTGTCGTACTGCTAGTCGGGTCGATTGTTTGGTATATCAAAATCAGGGCACAGATATTTGGCGGTAAATCGAAACGGCGACTTTACAGTGTGACGTCGTTTCAGCGAGTCGGGTTTACTGAGGACGATGTGTTACCGTCGCTAAACAATGGTCGGGTCATGTGTACAGAGTGAGGTTGAAATCGGGTCAAGTGTTGGCGGTTAAGAAGTTATGGGGCGGGAGCAGCAGGAAACCGGAAAGTGAAGCGGTTTTTAAATCCGAGGTGGAGACGCTGGGTCGGATCCGGCACGGCAATATTGTAAAATTGGTGTTTTGTTGTAGTGGGGAGGATTGTAGAGTGTTGGCATACGACTGATACGAGTACATGGAGAATGGGAACTTAGGGGATGTGTTCCATGGGGAGAAGCTTGGGCCTTTGGTGGACTGGGCCACGTGGTTTGCCATTGCTGTGGGCATCACGACTGTGATCCGGCCATCGTCCACCGGGATGTGAAGAGTAACAACATATTGCTCAGCGAGGAGTGGACGCCGCGCGTTGCGGATTTCGGTCTGGCGAAAACGTTGGAGCCTCATGTGGCGGCTGCGCATGGGGACATGTCACGTGTAGCCGGATCTTACGGCCACATTGCGCATCTCTAAATTCTAAACCCTAAATCATTTTTTCTTCTTATTTACTAGTATAAAGAATAGCTTTTGTGGGCATTTCCGATTATGTTTTAAAAATGTAAAAGTTATAAAGGATTTGGCTGTATTTGATAGTTAGTGCGTCAGCTCATTTATGGACTTATATGCATCATTCATACCACTTTGTAACGAGGGACGGAGGTATGAAGGGTTTAGGGGAGGTCCACGTTCCTCCTAAAATTTGGAATATATACATAAATTTTGCATGTAAATGATAGAATCTTATTTAGCTAAATGGTAAAATATTAGACATTTTTCATGGGGATCTGGGTTCAAATCTCTCCTATAGTATTTTATATTCTTTTCATGTATTTTTGTCTTGATTTTTTTTATATGGCATATCACTTTTATTAACCTTATATCATTTTATATGTTCATTTTTTTCTTCATATGGCATGACATTCTTTTTTCTAATTGTATGTCATTTTATACCTTCATTTAGTTTTTTATGTCCACTCTATTACGTTTCTATAATATCCTATCCTTTCATTTTTTTTCCTTGGTCTATTTTTTTTTTCACGATTTCTCTTTTCTTCAATTTAAGCCCCTAAATTCATAGCACTTTGTGACCAAGATACTGTTGGAGTGTTGGTACATTTAGTTGTTTTTATAGACGCAACAAATGCTCTCTTTCAGTATCTCTCACACTGATTCACTGTCCAACTATTAATGGTGACTGACCTCATTCATAGTCGAGTCCACAGTTAGTTGGTCTGCTGGTGGGTGGACGTGATTAGTTTATTTATTTTTTTGGGCTTATTAGGGTGTGATCCTTGTAATCATGACGCTCCATATAGCTATCATCAACGGATAATGTTTTTTTTAGTTTTTTTGAAAAATATATCAACTGATCGATAATGTTTTTGATGAGGTATGTGGTAAAATGAATATTAATTAGTTGTTGATGTATTGTACGTAAATTAAAGGGATTTGATTGATTTACTCTCTCTCTCTCTCTGTATTGTATATATGTGTATATATCACCTATCTAATTAGGATTTGATTTTCGCTGTTGAAATGTGTATCCGATGTGCTGTTTATCCCTACTCGACAACTCATACATTGATAATCTTTTGACAGAATATGCACACACACTCAAAGTGACTGAGAAGAGCGACGTGTACAGCTTGGGTGTGGTGCTACTGGAACTGATAACCGGTAAGAGGCCGAATGACACATCCTTCGGGGAGAACAAAGACATAGTGAAGTGGGTTACCGAGGCTGCATTGTGTTCTCCTTCCTCTTCAGATGGTGATGGTGAAAATGAACTAGGCTGTGGGATTGATCTTAGCCGGATAGTTGACCCCAAAATGAACCTATCTACAAGCGATTTTGAAGAGCTTGAGAAGGTTCTGAGTGTAGCTCTTCTTTGTACCTATGCATTCCCCATAAACAGGCCCTCCATGAGAAGAGTAGTCGAATTGCTAAAAGATCAGAAACCCTCTCGTCAAAAATGATGAACCGTACCAATTATTTTGCATTGCTCCCATACGTGGGAATTTTGTACCGGCCAAAACGGTATTTTTGCTTGTAAATTTCGGGGCCAGTACGTGTAATCCCACTGGCTTAGATGATTGTTGCACTACATTCTCAGTTAAAAGTAAGAAGAAGTACAGATATGGACATATGGTCAATATTAACTTAACGACTTATATCAGTAGATCTGCAGGAAAATGAGCTAGTGGGTGTGAAAATGTTTCTTTATTTGTGTTATGCTTGGTGAAATTGTGAATTAAACTTTACTACTCGAGAAGCAAGAGAAGCAGTCAAATAGGGTGAAAAAGTGCAAATGGACTCGGCCTGGCTAGCTAGTGGCGGAACAAGATCAAAATACTATCATAGTTAATTGTATAATTGTAACTAAAAATGTGGAGATAATTTTTTAATTGAAAGGGAAAGTACACTAAGACATAGAAGACATAATAAACGCATTTGCGTAAAAGTTTTTCAACAAATAATTAAATATGAAATACAATAAAATGCAAGAAGCAAAGAATAAAAATTAACAATATCTTACTCAAGGGTATTCAAAAGTTTCACATTCTTTAATCACAAATTCAGGGTCTATTGCTTAAGCAAATTATCCTTTTAACGTTGATGTGTACGTACATCACGAGTTCACAGTTATTCCATGATATATATTATGAACGGCCAAACACCCAAAAATCTTCCAATTTACAAACTCAAATACTCAAACTTCATAGTTCTCATGTACAGAACCTCCACAAGTTCATATCTCTAACCATCCATAATTCCATATTTCTACACTAGTACAGTAAAAATGACAACATATTCTTATTTCATTTCTTTGTATACTATGCTTATCTCAGTAAATCATAGTTAGTGAAGTAGTCATTTAACAACAACTTCATACATGAAACCTAATTATTAAGATAAAATGGTCAATGGGGCAGAGGGCGAGATGGGTGTGGGGTGGAGGTAAGCCATGCGGTTATTAGAATATGGAAGATGGGTTGAAGTTGGCGAAGGTTCTCCTAGGCCTGGGATGGTTCGAGTATAACCGATCCGAATCGAATCGAAAAAATGTTATTTCGGTTCGAATTTACAAATTTAAACATTAGAACCGAAATAGAACCGAATCGAATCGGTTTGGGTCGGTTTCATCGGTTTTTTCGGTTTTTTCCTTGCATCAGTTGATGTCAACTGACACTCAGTTGAGGGTCGACTGAGTATCAGTTGAAGGTCGACTGAGTATCAGTTGAGGCTAAAACACATTATGTTCAACAAAAACACAACACAACAGTCTTCAACTGACACTCATTTTAGGGTCAACTGGGTATCAGTTGAATGTCAACTGAGTATCATTTGAGACTACTAAATCTGCATATTCATTTCAACAAAAAGAAAACTAATATCAGTTGAGGCTCAAATCTGATACCAAGCATGCAAACACTAACATCACAAGTAAACACAGAATCTAATACCAATTTTTTCAAGCACAAACCCACAAACTTCAAACACTTTATCACAAGTCCAAAGTCCAAAACTCCAAAATTCAAATGCCCAAATCAAACTAACTTACTAACATTACAAATTCAAACTAACTTAAGGGTTCAACACAATCTGCTTTCTCTTATTCTTGGTCAATTTCGACTTTGCGCCTTGCGGTGCCTTAAGGTTCAACATCTTTTGCTGAGGTTCTACCACTTCAGTACTTGCATCCTTTGAAAATGCAGCAGCCCCTTCACACTTTTCCTTGTTCTCTCTTTCCATATCTACAAAAATCAAAATAAGGCATGCAATATTACTATATTAGTAAGTGTCTAAGTGATGAAGTGTGTAAATATGTAAGTAACTAAGTATGTAACTATGGCAGAAGGAAAAAAATGCAAAATCAGATGAAAACAGAATGTGATTACATTTTTCTATTGCTTCCATCATCTCCCTTTCAGACAACTCAGGAACATATTCAAGCCCCATTATGGCAGTTGAACAAATCCAATTTTTGAAGACATATTAGTACTTCAACAGACCTAGGAGTTAGAGAACTCCTATAAGGGTCAATAACCCTTTTTTCAGTGCTAAAACTGGACTCACTTGCCACTCTTGATACTTGAATGGCTAGCACATGTTTTGTAACCCTTTACAGATTAGGATATTTGTTCCATTCAATCTCCACCATTCTAAAATGTTGAACTTATCATCCGAAACTTGTTTTTCCATTGGATCCCACAAATATCTATCCAAGTCATGACTAAGCACATCCCCTTCACCTTCTTCCAATGTTTTCTCCCATTTCTGTAACATTGCTGCCATCTTCCCACTAACCCCAGAAACTCCAGCTTTTTTCCCCATCTGTGTGCTACTTTCTCTACTCACATTTGATACTTTGCTTGATGAGGTAGTGGCACTGGCAGTATTGGATGCCCCATACAGATCACAAAGACATTGAATGAGATTCTTCACTTCTGCACTCTTTTGCTTGACCTCATTGTTATCCATCCCCATTATTGTTTCACAAACCATCTCAAAAGTCTTCAGCTTGTATCTAGGATCCAACACCAAAGCTACCCAATACAACTGATTGATATCATCTACACTATTAAAGTACTTCTTGTACTTTAACTTCATCTTCTTGACTATATTATGCAAAATTCAATCACTAGGACTAGATGTAGCATTAATTGGCTTCTGAAAAATTTCATCCAACTCTGCCTTGACTAAAACAACAGAATGAAATGCAACAGCTGCAATGGGCTTGAGTTATACACTCACTGTCACTGTCACTTCGTAGAATACTTTCAGAAATTGCACAAAGATATGGGCTTCATCCCAATCAGCATCAGTGGGTGGCCCTACTCTCTTGCTCCCCTTCTTCGTAGCAATAGTAGGTTGAGCAACACGATCTACTGCTTCATCTTCAACTTCCTCCTCTTCCTCTTCCTCTTCATCTTCATCAAAATAACTCCTATATTTCACATCCTCTTCTTCTGCCAACATATCAAAACCTTTCATCAATTCTATAGCAGTGCTCAACATAAGATAGCTTGAGTTCCACCTTGTTGGAACATCCAAGATACAAATCTTTTTGCACTCAACCCTCTCCTTCTCCTTCTCCACACACATCTTAAAGGCATCAGTCCTAGCACTAGAACTTCTCACATACCTCACTGCATTTCTAATACTAGCCACTGCTTTGTCCATTAAAGACAATCCAGACCTAACAATCAAATTGATAATATGCGCAAGACACCTAACATGCATGTACTACCCACTATACATTGGTGGATTGTCCCATTGACACATCTTCCTCTTTAGATAGTCTATAGCTTTCTTATTAGCAGAGGCATTGTTCACAAAGACTATCAACTAAACCTTCAACTAAACATTGTTCTAAAATCCTACCTATAGTAGGTCCCTAATGATTTAGAATCAAACAAAAGTTCAATATCTTCTTATGCATTTGCCACCCACCATCAATAAAATGTGCAGTAATTACAATATAATTGATGTTTTGACAACTAGTCCATGTATCGGTTGTCATACAGATAGTATGTTTCTTCAATTCCAACTTCATTTTTTCCTTTTTTTCTGCATACATCCTCACAAAATTCTTGCATATAATTTTCCTACAAGGCACCTCAAATTTAGGAACGGCATACTTGCAGAAATAATTAAATCCATGCCTATCTATGAAACTAAAAGGTAACTCATCAACCACAATCATTATAGTGGCAGCATCTATACAACCCTGTTGTGACCATTCCCTTCTCAACTCACCACTAGTATCAAACACTACTTGTTTATCTTCTTCATAATCTTTACTACCAGCATATTTTTTACAGTGTAGTTCTAAATGTTTTCTCATAGTGTTAGTGCCATTACTAGTATCACAAGCAAGAGAGGTGAAACAATGCTTACATTTTGCTCTTGATGTGTGCCCAACCTCTGTCTCAACTCCATCAACCATCTCGAACAGTGGCTCCGGGTACTTCACGAAGTGATCCCACACAAACGATCGTTGTGCACCAGGCTTCGAACCTCTCTTCCTCTTTAGAGCAACACCAGCATTTGATTCTTCTACAACCTTCTTTCCCTTCTTCTGATTCTTCTTTGGTTAAGGTCTTGAAGAAGCACCAGCATCGAAAAGGACTAGTGCAACACTTGCAGCTGTAGCACCACCTTCTTCAGTTGGGGAATCACTGGTATCTGAACCCATTGATGAGTGAATTGGGTGATTTGGGGCTTTACTCATATTAGGGATTTGATTTGGGGGAAGAAGCAATTTGAGGTTTCACATATCAATATAGGATTCAGGAGAGGGTTTTGATTCGGGGAATGGAATTTGTGTTATATTTAGGGGCTTATAGAGTTTTAGGGTTTTAAGTAGAGATTGAGAGGGAGAGATTGCATAGAGGAGCGCCAAAAGCGTCAAAGAAGAGAGGAAGAGATGAGAGATCGAAATGAGAGAGACAAAAAAGAAGATATTATGAAAAGATTCAACTTATACTCAATTTATGTCAACTGACTATCAGTTGAGGGTCAACTGACACTTATTTTATGTTCAAATAATACTCAGGTGCATATCTTATTCACTCACATAAGCTCAAATTAAAGCCAACAATATAGCAACACGTGTACAACAACAATGAAATTCAATTATTCTCAATTTTAAGAGATCAGAAACTGTAAAAATCGAACCGAACCAAATTTTATTCATTCGGTCTGATTCCTCCTTCATGTCTCACCTTATTTTCAAAAACCCAAACCAAACCGGCCATTTTGGTTCAGTTCGGTCCACTTCTTCGAGTTTTCGGTTAAGTAGTCCCAGGCCTAAGTCTACTGATCATACAAGCCCAAACCAATACATCGTACAAATTAATCAAAAAAGAAACCCAAATTGATCGATTTCGCCAAGTACTTGGAATTTGAAATTCAAAAAAGCCAAACTAACAAATTTGACTACGTATTCCCATTACAATCGGATCGAGCTGAAGCTTGAGTGTATAGTCAAAACAGTTGTTGAGGCTGAGATAAGGATGAGGTTTTCATCTTATTAAAGGTTTGAATTTAATAACAGCTTCATCTTCCTTTGTCTGCTCACGTCTTCATGCCCGTCCTCTATATAAAGAGGGATTCTGAGACTAAGGGGGGTGTATTGTATCTGGAATTAGTGGCAATTTTAAACAAGTCCATGGAATCTGAAAGTCCAAGTGTATTCAAAACAGATTTTTAATAGTCCATAAAAGTCTAGGTGTATTCAATTAGGATTTTAAAAAATCCATATGAAGTCCACCAAAGTCTAGCGGTATTCGATTAGGATTTTAAAAAATGAATAGAAGTTTTAGGGTATTCAAAATTTCATTCATATTTACGGAATTAGAATGTCAAAGAAATTTGTGGACTTTGTAGGGTTTAGTACAAATAGCAGACTTCAACAATTTGCCAGCTGCTAGAGCAAAGATTTTGAGCGTGGGAAAAGTCTATCAAAGTTCATCCTTCTGAGCGTGCAAAGAGGTTGGTTCCCATCATCTTGTTTTCTTGATTCTTCTCTATATTTGCCTAATTTCTTGTGGTATCAGAATTCTGGGTTATGTTGGTTTTTGTTGTTGAACAAAATTTGGTCTCTTCTCGAATAACCCTGGAAACATCTGTTCGGCTGCCAACAACCTCCGGCGAGAAGAAATACCAGTTTCTCTCTCTCTGTCTCTCCTTTCCTCTCCTCCTGTAAGTCGCCTGAATTTCTCGTCTCTTCTTTCTTTCTTTCTTTTTTCAATTTATTTTTTCTGTGTAGTAAACTATTTTACTTTGTTGAGCTCATTGAATGTTAGATAAGGGTTACTTTGAATTCTGGGTATTCGTTAGTGGCTGTTGCTCCAGAAAAATGATTCTGGGTTCTTCAAAGTTTATGTCTTTATGAGAAAATGTTGAAGGAAACTGAGCTAACGATTATGGATTTGGATGAATGAAACAATAGGATTCTGGGTGTTTCTGCAAACTTGTGGAGTGATTTAGACTTTAGAGGCATAAAAGATTGATAATTTCTAGCTTAGAACTCAGAATGATGAACAATTGAAGCTGAATTTGAAGCAGCATTCTCAATTTGTATCGAATCAAGTCATTTTTCATAAAAATTTAAACAAATTAATCTCAAGCTAAGCTTGGTTCTTATTGATTCTCGGCTGGTTTGGCTCATACTCCCTCATAGCAAAGACCACTTTTTTAATTTCAGAGGAATTTTGTTTAGTAATTCTGTTTATGCTCTTTTCAGACTCACTTGTATAGTTTTAGCTTTTCTGAAATGTGTATCAGCATTAATATTTACATATCGATCATAACACAAACAGAATGATCAGCTACTTATTGTTTAATTTTGCTTTCTCTCTCTGTAGGTTTGAAGTCCAACAGCCGAAGCAGTAAGTTCAGTTTGTCACTCTGTGATCATTTTTTGACATTTTAAGATAAAGATACAGATGTTGCATTTTTGCTTTCGAAAATTTAGTACTTGTGTGAACGTTTATCAACTTTGCATGATAAGTAAACGAATCGGTCTTTCTGCTCGTTGCAGTGGTTCGAGAGAAGGACATCTGTTGGGAATACGCTGAGAAACTAGATGGAAACAAGGTGAAATGCAGGTTCTGCCTGAGAATTCTGAATGGAGGCATTAGTAGATTGAAGCACCATCTATCTCGGCTTCCAAGTAAGGGTGTCAATCCGTGTAGCAAAGTCAGAGATGATGTTACCGATAAGGTGAGGACCATCTTAGCATCAAAGGAGGAAGTGAAGGAAACTTCAAGTAGTAGTAAGAAGCAGAAGTTTGTGGAAGTTAAATCTTCTCCTGTAAATGTCTCTCCGATTAAAGCTCTTATGTCTCTGGAGGCACCGTCTCCAATTCAGAAGGTTTTTCCTACTGTCAACCCAATGGCGCCCTCATCCTTGAATAACCAGGAGAATGCAGAGAGAAGTATTGCTTTGTTCTTTTTTGATAACAAAATCGACTTCAGTGTAGCACGTACTTCGTCCTATCAGCTAATGATTGATGCCATTGCGAAGTGTGGCCCTGGATTTACAGGTCCATCGGCAGAAACTCTGAAGACTACATGGCTGGAAAGGGTCAAGTCCGAAATGAGCCTGCAGTCTAAAGATATTGAAAAGGAGTGGAGCACCACAGGTTGCACTATCATTGCTGATACATGGACTGACAATAAGTCAAGAGCTTTGATCAATTTTTTGGTTTCATCACCCTCGCGAACCTTTTTCCACAAGTCCGTGGATGCATCTGTATATTTCAAGAACACAAAATGCCTTGCCGAGTTATTTGATTCGGTCATACAAGAGTTTGGTGCCGAAAATGTTGTGCAGATAATCATGGATAGTAGTTTCAACTATACTGGGGTGGCAAACCATATCCTTCAGAACTATACAACCATCTTTGTGTGTCCTTGTGCCTCTCAATGTTTGAATCTTATTCTAGAGGAGTTCTCAAAGGTGGATTGGGTGAACAGATGCTTCCTACAAGCACAAACCATTTCGAAGTTCATATACAACAATGCCTCAATGCTCGATCTGATGAAAAGGTTCACGGGTGGACAGGACCTCATTAGAACAGGCATCACAAAGTCTGTGTCCAGCTTCCTTTCACTGCAAACCATTTTGAAGCAAAGGTCAAGGCTGAAGCAAATGTTCAACAGCCCCGAGTACTATACCAACTCCTCTTACGCAAATAAGACACAGAGCATTTCATGTATTTCCATTATCGAGGACAACGATGCAGAAAGTAATCAACAAGAAGGAGAAGGATGATCATATCATTGTTGTTAAGGACGTCTGCTTTTCATGTTAAAGTTTTCATCAATGTTTTTTCATTCTCATGTTCGACCATGTACCTTTCAATTATTTTAATATATAACGTAAATTTCCCTTTGAAATCTGTATAAGTCGTTCATATAAAGTCTGTGGATTTTTATAAATCGTAAGAAAGTCTGTCGATGATTTTAGAAATGCTTAGAAGTCTGTGGACTATTTAGAAGTGTCTTTGGACTATTTAAAGAGTCTGTAGACTTTTCTAAAAGTCCATGGATTAAAAAAACTCCATAAAAATCCATAAAAATCCAGATACAATACACCCCCCTAAAGAGAAAAAGAAAAATTAACCACAGGGAGAAAAACAGAAGAGAAGAGTGAGAGGTAGAGAGAAAAGAGAAAACATAAGCTTAGAAGAAATTATGCAAAGAAGAAAGGGAAGAGTATTTTTTGAAGAGAAAAGTTTTCTTGGGAGGAAAAGTGCTAGATGGTGTTACCTTGAGATTTCAAATAGGACATCTTCATCAGGTATTTTGCTCATTTGCTTTCTCACTGATCATTGCCCACTCTCTTCACCAAAACACATGATTCTCTTCTTTTTCTGGAATGCTGCTAAAATCCAAAAGCTGTTGTTTTCAATATATAGTCTAAAAGCGTTCCTTAAAACACATTTTTCACTCTTTCTTCAAAATGCCTCTCCGTCTCTAGCTCCAAAATCCCAGCAAAGTCTCAAACAACCACCCTGCATTTATCACTATCCAAAATCAAACATGTTGCTTTTATTTCTTTGCACTAACAAAATATACAGGAACATTATACACAAGCCAACTTGATGAAAATCAGGAAGTACCATACCTTCTGTGAAGCTACGAAACAAAAGGAGAATGAAGCCAAGGCTGTCCTGTATTTTGCAGTAGCAACAAACAATAGAAAGAAGTAAATCAGAGGTTGTTGTCCAATTTTGAGGCAGCCCTGCAGTTCTACAGTTCCAGCCTTGCAAATCAGAAAGTTCTCTCCTCAATGTAGCACCAATAACAGCACCAATGCATGAAGCAAATCAGCCTTGATCCAGCTGCATAGACAAGCACCAAAGACGACATTGAAGCCTGAAGCAAAGATAGTCAAAACCTGAAGCTAAGACAGTACCTGAGTCAAACGACCATCCTGATTCACATGCGGAATGGAGAAACAATGAGTTGTTGCCTTATATCAAATGTCCCTTGTTGCCTAAAATCGAAATTATACTAGTTGCCTTGTCAAAAATTATCCTTGTCATGAACAAGGCCTCTGTTTATAATCATTCTTTTGTTCTAAGAAAATTAATGGTTTATAAACACTATAGCAGTGGCATGACTCCATTTACTTTGATCAAATACCAAAGACACGACAACAATGGCAGTGGCGTCAGTTTAAACAGTGATATTCAGTTTGTGATCAGCAGTGAAATCAGTTCAAGTTGAAACAGTCATATTCAGTTAGTGGTCAGCAGGGAAATCAGTTCAAATTGAAAGGAGGAGACCCAATAACAATCAGAAAAGGCAAGTTGCAAACAAGTGAAACCTGTGCAAGTTGAAAGGCATAATACTCTTGTGAAATCAGTTCAGATAGTGATGTTCAGTTTGAGGTCCGTAAAGAAATCAGTTCAAGTTGAAAGGCAGTGAGATTGCAAATTCAGAGATATAATGAGTTCCATATCTAATGATTACGAACAACCGATAACACAACAAGCAGATGCTCATATTTTAGTTTCACATGCTTCAATCAAGACGATGGAGATATTCACTAACCGCTCGTCTGACGAAGGTTTACAAGATACACATCAGCGTCTAAATTTCAGCTTCGTTACTCACACAAAGAAGAGCTTCACTGTAGCCCGAATCCCAGCTCTATATCATACACACGAAGTCAAGAAGGAAATCAGTATCTCTATCTCAACCCAGAATAATAAATCGGAAAGAAAAATAAGTTTGGGCTCACCTAGCAGTGTGCGCAGTAACGACAGAAGCGACGCAGTGGACGCTCTTCCTTTCGACATGGTGAAGCAAACGAAAGCCATCCCCAATGGATTTGGACTGGTGCAGTAGATTCCCATCCTAATCTCAATCTCACAAAGAAAAAAAAAGAGCAGCACCGTGTGTAGAAGGGGAGAAGAAGATTACTTTTTAGGTGGGTCTTTGTTTAAAAAAAAAAAAAAAAAGATGAGCTTTGCGGCGTAGTTGAGATGAAGAGAGAAAGAAGAAGAGACAAGGGTTACAAGGGCTACAGCGCGTGAGGAAGAAGAAAAAGAAAGAAGAGAGAGAGAAGAAAAGAAATGGAAAGGAAGTGGGCTTTTGGCCAACGGGAAAAGAAGAAGAAGAAAAAAAGTTGGGCCTTGGACTATATCAATTCAAAGAAGTCCAGAAAAATTTCACAGCTATTCCTCAATTTCAATTTCAAATTTGATTTCAGCACAAAATTATTAACGCATCAAACTCAGAGATAAAGTCCAAACACGACACAAAGTCCAAATCATTCATGAAGTCGGAGTCACAAAGATCAGTCTGTCGAGCACTTCAAACTCCAAGTGAATATTTGCAAGTTTCAAAAACAGAAATGTAACTCATATTTATAACCAAAATTCTCACGGCACAAAGCCTAAACTCAACTTTAAAGAACTACAATGGTTTGATCCCTCCAAATGGTATGTAGGCAATCTGACACAAAATCTGAATGCAACCACTAAATATATTTGAATCCCTGGTTATTCCAAAACCAAATTCACATTATCACTTCAAAGAACTACAATGGTTTGATCTCTTTCAAAAGGGTACGTAGGCAATCTAGCGACCTACTAGATGCAACCACAATTTCAAACATAATCCATATTTCTACCACTTAAATTCGGCTATAGCACCACAAAAAGTCAAGCCGATCCAAAAGCCTTAAATTGCTTGAACTACATTGGTTTGTTCCCTTCAAAGAGTATGTAGGCAGTCTAGACGTAAAACTCTGGATACTACCACACACAAAAACTCAAATTTCATTACCACTAGAAATGGCACCACAAAATGACAAATAGACCCAAACGACAACAAAGGTCTACCACAAATCTAAAAAAAGCCGAATTCCAAGTCTTTTGATGGGTCATTCCTTCATCGAAAGTCCAAACCCAATTTTTTTTTAATTACGAGTGATTTGATCCTCTCTGGGGTATGTAGGCAACCAGTCAAACAAATCGGGTGCAGTTACAAAAATACTAAAATCTCACATTTTCAAATTCGTTTACTAGTTTCATATTTAGAATCAAAGGATTTTCTCTTAAAATTAAGAGTCGTAATTAAAAGTTTTTCTTTTTTATCTTGAATGGGTTGAATTCAAATAATAATACTTCATTTCCTTCGATGAGATGGAGTGAGATTATGTTGAGTAAATATTTTGACAATTTTTACACAATAGTAACTCAGACGGCATTATTGTTTTTTATGTAGGTTAAGCCTCCGTGCTCTTTCACACCAAAGGAAGTTTATTATCTAACTGATTGCATTCAGAATGGTGGCACTGAGGTTGTCGAGGTGAGTAACCAGTGCTTCTTCTGTTTACTGTTTTGCAACTAGATATCTTACTCAAGGATGTGCAAAGTAGTAGCTTCCAGTAGCCTATATACTGTGTGCTGTCTAGTGAAAAAGTACCAATGAAGGTAATTTTGTATAGATGCATGAGAAGTGAGATGGTTCTTCAGATACTGTGAATAAACTGAGAACTAGAATACTAAAGCATATTTTCAGGAGCTTGGGCTGTGAACTTTTTTATTTGCAGTAGGAATAGTTGCACATCAGGTTATGCTAGACGCTTGTGTTAATAGAGATATTATATGCACTCTGGCCAATATACCCCATCGACGGGGTAAGATACGGTGCTTAGATGGAAAAATTTAGTTCATGTGGAAGATTATTCAATAGTTTAAGAAACCCTGTTCTTGTAAAACTGTAAAAGGATGCAAGTGTGTTTTGTAGTTTTTGATAGTCCTTCAGCGTTTGTTGGCATAACTTTTTTTGTGAAGTGAGAAATCAGATCTTCTGCAAGGTAGATTTAGTATTCTGTTATGTTTCATAGCAGCTAGTGACCTGCTTGTTTGTTGGTATTACTTTTCAAAGCTTTTAGATGACGTTGTACATAGTTACGTGTATTTCTTACCATCTCCTTGACACTGCTCATGAGGTTCAAAAGGCTGTTTTCTTTTCGGGAAAGAAATTCTAATGTTTAGCTAACATCACTATAACAAGTTCTGTAGTTTAATCTAATGAAGAGCAAAATGTCTTCTCTAATGATCCAAATCGAAGAAGTTAGTTTAGCAAATGCCCTATTACTTCAAAACCCTGCTATCATGTCCTACACAACGTCATTGACAGTTAAAAATGGTAATTGACTGGGATATTTTGACGGTTTGCAGGAAAAAGCTGGAGCTGGTTCTGCAACATTATCTATGGTTACTAGTTTTACACTAATACACGTTTTTTGTTTTCTTGACTGAATTTGTTGGCTGGTTTATTCCATCTCCATTGTTTAAAGCTAGTCAAATCCTCGAAAATCTTACCATTTTTTAATATTGCAGGCATATGCTGCTATTTGCAGATGCATGCCTTCGTGGCTTAAGAGGGGATGCTGGTGTTGTTGAATGTGCATTTGTGGCTTCTCAGGCACGTTACTAATTTTTTATGGTCATTTGTCTGAACAACTTTGTCCAAAATTTTGAACGGTCTCTATTGTCCTGGACCTAACAAGTCATGGCTTTGCTTGTTCATAGGTAACTGAACTTCCCTTCTTTGCGTCCAAGGTACGGCTTGGCCGTTCTGGAGCAGAGGAAATACACCCCCTTGGCCCCTTGAACGAGTACGAGAGGTGTGTAATTTTATCTCCGCATAACCCTTGCAACTGACTAGTCTTCGTTCTATATAACAAAAGTGACATTGCTCTGGGTAAATGAAACAGGTTTGGCTTGGAGAAGGCAAAGAAAGAACTAGCAACAAGCATTCAGAACGGGGTTTCTTTCATCAGAAAGTGAACACATACTACTGGACGGATCCATTATACTCTTTTCTCAAGAATACGGAGACTCGGGAATAAATGTTAGGCAAATTGCTGCAAATTGAGGTTCTCTACAACTCCTTGATGTAAAGAATTTGACAAGAGGTTTTGAACTGTGGTATAGCTTGTATGGTTCTTGGCCAAGTTCCTTTCCTTGAAATAAAAAAGATGAGGAGGCCGAAATTTTCTTTCCTGTTTAGTGGGTTAGTACTATCAAAGAATCGAAAAGAAGTAGAAAAAGCTGTGTTTTTTACCAGATATTAAAGCACCTTTTGTTTCTCATCCTCTCAACATCCAATGCGATTCCTCTGTTTAATCGATAATTTGATCACTGAAGTTTAAAAAAATCAAAAATGTCACTGAATTTTAACTTTGTCTATCAAATTGATCACTTTTTTCATCTTGGATGTCAATTTTTTTTATTTCATGGTGGTTTTCATATTTCTCCCACTTATGCTATGTGCATTTCTCTCATAATCTCATCTATATAAACAAAATATTTGACAAACTACAATGTTTAAAATAGATAAAGTGATCAAATTGATAGACAAAGTTAAAATTCAGTGACTCTTTTGATATATTCGAAAGTTCAGTGATCAAATTGTCGATTATGACAAACTTAAATGATCATTTAAGTCATTTTTCTCGAATATATGTGCAACTTGGTAATGGGTAACCCGTAACCTCATCCAAGACTAACTTCCAATTTTAGTTTCCAAGAGCAACGAGTTCCTCATCCGAGTTCGTCATGGTGCATTGCAGTTTTGTGGACCTGATTAAGAGCAGCTCATCTTTTGACGGGCCTGGACTTAATTTGTGTCTGCGCCCGAATCTGGGCAATTAATTACTAATTTTGTCTAAACATTGTAAAGACTCGCAAATCGCAGCATGTGTGGTTCTATGGTGTAGGGGTGGTTAGCACTCTGGACTCCGGTAGGGCCTCTTTTCTTTAATTGAAAATTTTAATTAAATTTTGCTACGTAGTACTCTTGTCTTCTTCTTTTTTGCTTTAATGCTGGAATTTCAGTTCAGTTACTAAGCTGCATACAGAAGTGGACTACTAATCAGTTGGTTGGACTCAAAGAGACAACCGTAGTTCTGTTATGCAGTACCGTAGACCATTTTAAGGTGGCCCGTGGCCGGGCCAATATAGTGTTTAAAGGCAACAAGCCAGCAGCACATGGCTATAGGGCCAGGCCTGGAGTATCGACCGTTGTAGATAGATTCCGAAGTTTAGAGAAAAACACTATATTCTATACTCTATAGAGCCTTTCCAAAGCAGCTAATTGCGGTTTTTTTTGTTGCAGTTATGTGACTTATGTCTATACGTACTCTATCATCCCAATCCAACATGTAAATTCTTGGTCGTACTACTAATTAGTTTGATGGATAATCAATTTGGGGTGTTTGTTTACGTTGAAAGATCGATCATACCTTTGGTAATTGGCCACATAATCAGGTTCATACCCAGTGACGTCGTGTCAAATGTCTTATTGCATCTCATTGTATTCTTGATAGGGTTCTTATTTTTCTTATTTGGCACATTCTCTATCTGATGTAATTTCTATATCTACCAACTGTAAATGCAAATCATACCATTTTTTTCGTTTGGAAGTGCAAATCCTTATTAATTAATTGCCTTTAAATTTTAGACAAAAAGAAAACAAAAGAATAGAATGTTTTAGTGCGAAATGTCAAGACATTTGCTACATTGGCTCTGTTGGGATTGGTAGGTGGATGCATAAAGAACATAGATAAGATAGGATTTCTATGCATGCATGAAACAATTGAATCTTTTGAATTAAATGAATTTTAACTCCATCGATCTATCCCCAGAATGATAGGGCAAACCACATGCAGTAGCTACTGCTAGTGGTACAATCCAAAGATTGGTTCAAACAATTATGAAGAACAAGGCCCCGTGAAAGAGGGAGCTAGCCAATTCCATTATTAAAGCAAGAACTTCCCTTTTCTCAATTCTCGATCGATCCCACCATGTTTTGTATGCGTCGACGTCCGTGGAGAACACCACCATCACTTTGTCATTCCATGACAAATCTCTTTCTCTTTCTTGAGCTCTTTCTAGCTACTACCTATCCAATCCCAACATTCTAACATGCATCACAACTACAACAACAACATCTACATATATATCGATCAATTTTGTTCAACATAATTGAATCCCAAATTTAGTTACTGTTAAATACATTGTTTTATTATTTGTCACTGCAAAGATTTGATTGAAAGACGATAGAGAAGATTCATATCTAAAGTTGTGTTCTCACTTAATTATCAAAACTATTCAGAGAAAGAGTCCAAAGTCTGTGGTAGGGATTACATATTACCACCGTTGTAAGATCTTATTTGTTCCACATAAAATGTACACTAAATCACTTGCATGTTCTAAACTTTGCACTAGCTTCCACATTCTGATTGAATAATTGAGCAAACGTACTTCTTGGTAAAACTAACCTAAAGGGCCAAAGAAATTTCCCTTTACAGCTTTACAGCTTTATTAATTTGTTATCTCCAGTGTTGTTGGCCTACCACTGCCCTTGTTGCATTGAAATTTCAAAGGTTAAGAACATGGAAACTCACTGCCTCAGTCACTTTTCTCCCCAGCTAGCTCCGCCGAGCCCTTTTGCTTTATACAAACGATTCCCACCTTTATTGTCTCTAATGTCTCTCTCCATTTACCTCTATCACCTCTATAATATGCATGGTAATAAGTTGGTAACAGATTTTTCATACATATCCACTTATTGGATGTACTGCGCGCACGCACGTACGTGGCTGCAAAGGAATCCAATCTCCGTTCTACTGCTCTAACCCTAATAAAAAGTAATAATATGCAGCTGCCCGTATGCATGTATCATGAACTGTACGTTTAATTGTTTTGTTTTGCTGTGTTTTGTTATGTTCTTAGTTTGATCGATAAAATCATAGCTCTGAACCACTGCTAGATCTTTGTGCAGGTTATTAGATAAAAAAAAATATAAATAAGATAGCAAGAAATATATACCACTACAAGAAAAACGCACATAAATCGCGGACCATTTCCGTCGTTTAGGTGCACATCTCCGTCGTCCAAGTACCTAGACGACGGAGAATTCCGTTATCCAGGGTACATCCTCCAAGTACTGTCGTTTAGGTACTTGGACGACGGAAAATGACGTTTTCGTCGTCCAAGTCGCCTCCTGGACCGCGGAGGTTTTGCATCGTCCAAGTACCACTTGGACGACGCAAAATCTCCGTGGTCTAAGTGTCACTAGGACAACTCAAACTCTCCGTCGTCCAAGTAGTTACTTAGACTAGGGAGTTTTTGCGTGGTCTGAGTGAGCACTTAGACCACGCAAAAACTCCGTGGATGAAGTGTTCACTTAGACCACGGATATCTATTTTTCGTAGTCTAAGTGACAACTTAGACCACGGATATTCCGTAGTCTAAGTGAACACTTAGACCACGCATATGAATATCTTCTGTAGTCTAAGTGATTATTTATTTATCTTTTAATTAAAATTTGAATTTAAAGTAAAATATTAATAATTTAATTAAAATTCTAAATTCTAATTTAAATAATTAAATATTAATAAATTAATTAAAAATACTAAATTGTCATTTAAATAATTAAAATGTGTACATACATCAAATTAAATCGTTTGGAATCGAAAATACGATATCATGATAAACTACGTAGTTAGAATACAAACTACTAAAATACAATAGGAGCAGACACACCGCCGAGTCCCCCGCCTCCAGCCGTGTTATCATCATCGGGGTATGGGTTCGGAGGAGGTTGACACTGTTGTCGAGCTTGATTTTGCGTAAGGGCGATGAGCTGGGCTATCTGCGCTTGTTGCTCATCAAGCCTTTGACACATAAATTGAGTTTCCTCCCATGGGAGTCGAGCCTCCCGAAGGGCTGCTTGGACCGACGCATCTCGAGCACCTCTCCTCGCCGAACATCCCGTAGATGAGTCAGAAGACAAATCTCGCTGCACCTTGCGTCTCATCCCCCTAACCTCTTTGCCAACTCGACGATCGTATACTTCATCGGTGATTACAATTTGGCTCTCCATGGATAGAGGAGGCATATCTTCTTGCGGCAAATCCGGGTATGCAAGCTGCGTGTTGACCAATTCCTCTTGCGCCCGTTCTACCAACCTCGCCTAAAAATAATCATAATAAATAAATAATTATAAATTTGTACAACAGTTTAATAAATAATAATTACGGTAATTAAAAAGAAATATATGCGGCACTTACGCCGTATTGACTCGCTTCATTGTCAAGCCCAGGCGTCACGTAAGCGTTGATGCTATCATCCAGATAAGGGTGTTTGAAGCCCTTATCTCTGTGCTCCTTGGTAATTTGGATCATCTGCTTGGAGCCGGAGGTAAGATGTTTGTCCTTCTTCTCCAGGTTGGCCTTGTTGATGTTTGACAATTTCTGTTGGACAACATAAATCATTAAAAAATTAATAAATAACTAAAAAAATAATAATTCAATTTCGTCAATTTAAATAAAAATAATAATCACCTTATATTCTTTTGCTTCGAAGTGGGTGACCAACCACTCCCACTCATCTTTCCTATCCCCATGCAGCTCTACGGGGATAAGCACTCGGCCGATATCTTCATAATACTTATGAAGTTTGTACTTCCAATCACGGTGGATGGCATTAGCGGTATTGTCATGTGCTTAAGCATCTCCGGTGTGGAATCCACCTCATATTGTTCCTATAAGAAAAGAATAAAAACTTATAATCATATATATTATGAAATTACGATTTTTATTGGTTATTAGAAAATAAATTTAAAATTGTACGTATTACGTACCGAAAGTTCTTCAAACACTTTCACCTTCTCTTCGGCCGGCAACTCTTTCCAGGTAGGCGCAATCATACGAATCGTGTTGCGAAGGATTGCTCCGATGCTGTGCGAGGAGAGACTAGCTAGCTGAGAGGTGGGAAGGCCATCGGTGAAATTGTTGTACGGCAACTGGATCTTTTACCCGGTCGCCTTGAACAACTTCTCAGATTTCCCGCCTTTTACGAGTCCTCAAGACCTTTTGGGTTGAGGGTCTGTCAGGGCTCTCCTGACCTTATTCCGCGCGCTGTAGAAGATAGATTCGGAGGAGATTGACGACACCTGAGCACTTTCTGACATCGATGTCGGACTAGAAGGGGCGTCATCAGCACCGGTCGGGATAGCTGGGGCACCGGGAATTTCCCCAGTCGCCGTTGTCGAAGGACTAGCTGAAGGGTCTGGAGAAGGCGCGACGTTGCACTACCACATATGGAGACATTACCGGCGAGATCACCGGAGACAAGGCCGGCGACCGGAAAAGTCGCCGATAATGTTCATCATTACCGGTGACTTACTCCGTCGCCGGTAATGTCGCCGGAAAATCGCTGGTAATGTTTAAAAACATTACCGGCGACTCCAACCGCCGCCGGCAATGTCAAGCCGAACATTTCCGATGATTTTCCGGCCGGAATTTTGCCGGAAATGTGTGGCTCGACATTGCCGGCAACGGTTGGAGTCGCCGGTAATGTTTTTAAACATTACCGGCAGTTTTCCAGCGTAATGTCGCTGGTAATGTCTTCATTTCCAGCGACTTACTCCGTCGCCGGCAATGTCTCTTATATTAGACGCAGATTGCAGCAGCTCGATCATTGATTCATTTTGATCGAAAAAAATCCAGAGAAATCGAAAGAAGGAAAACGTACGCTCTGAAATCGATCCTTCGGTATATTGTCAAAATTAAGGCGCGCGTCGAAAACTCGATCACTCGGGAAGCTATATATATAGGTACGTGTATATATACGTATATGTGTATGTATATATATGTGTGTGTGTTGATCAAATCCAATTCGTGAGATATATATGAAATGTTGTTGATGTCACGGAAACGAGAAAACTGCTTGTAGTTAATCTTATCTTGTGTCTGAATCAACGACTGGTATTATCGTAGTGTTATCGGAGCCAGGCTTAACAGAGCCTCCTACCTAGTCAAATACGTTTTGAATTGAAAAAAGAAGAATACCATCATCGAGTACTGAATCGAATTCAGAGATTAGATCGATATATATATATATATGCATGCATGCGTTGATTTAATTAGAGTTGAATTGAGATATGGCGTCGATTATTAGTAGTGAATGTGTGTATATAAATATATAATTAATACGTAAAATTGTTAGAATTTTCAGGATGGACAAGAGTTGGATGAGTCTCGAAAGATGGGATGTCAGATATCACCAGGGAATTAGGAGTTTTGTGGATTTTGTGAAGACTAATTGTGGAGACACTACACTTCATTATTGCCCGTGTAAAAAATGTAAGTGTTTCAGAATCGATTTCGTTTTCCCATTGATAAAGTCCAGATGCACCTGAGTAAATACGGGTTTTGGGATAAGTACACTTGTTGGATTTATCACGGTGAAACATCGTTAGCGGGTCCGCATGATCATGGACAATTTGGTGAGAGGGCCAGTCCCCAATATGATCATGGAGATTTTGCTGAGAGGGGCAGTGCATCCTATGATCCAACAGCGATGTTAATCAATGATATGTTTCCTCATGAGAGCGGTGTATTTGCTGATGAAGCACCAAATGTCCCTCCCGTCGTTGAGGGTTTCCCCCATATCGAGCCAGTCGAGCCATTACCTGGAGCTCATGTCAACACAAGCGGTATGGACAAGTACAACAACCTGATTGCATTGCAACAGACTCCGTTGTACGACGGTTGTAGTAAGACTGTTCTTGAAAGTGTGATGGGAGTGATGCAGCTCAAAATGGAAAACAAAATGTCTGTCAAAGCTGTTGATTCTTGGTTGAAGTGGACTGCTTCGCTACTGCCACCCGGTCATCATCTTCCTACCACTCATCATAAGGTGCGACATATCCTGAAAGATCTTGGGCTTTCCTACATCAAAATCCATGCATGCAGATATGATTGTATTCTCTTCTGGGGAAAAGATCTCGAAGACCTTGAAGCATGCCCGGTATGTTTTACAGAAAGGTATAAGTTGACTCCTGCAGGCAACAAGAAAGCTGTGAAGATACTTCGATATTTCCCGCTTATTGATAAGCTGGAGTGGTTGTTCATGTGTGCTTTCACGGCCGAAGCAATGAGATGGTGGGCTGAGAGGAACTTGCCTGACGATGACACCCTTATACACCCTTCCGACGGAGAGGCTTGGAAGCACATGGTCAGGGAGTTTGATCATTTTGCAGCAGAGGTCCGAAATGTTTGGCTAGGGCTCTCATCTGACGGATTCAACCCTTTTGGCAACATGAGTCTTCAATACAGTATATGGCCAGTTATTTTGGTACCGTACAACCTTCCACCATGGATGTGCATGAAGAAGGAATACAATATGCTGACTCTGTTAATTCCGGGCCCGGGTTATCCAGGAAAGTGTCTCGATGTGTATTTGAGGCCTTTGATTGAGGAGCTTAAGTACCTGAGTGAGTGTGGCCACCCCACTTACGATAGGTTCAAAAACGAGATGTTCCAGATGCATGCCATGCTTGTTGGCACCATCAGTGATTTTTCTGCCCGCGGTATGTTGTCGGGCAACGTTACCAGGGGTTACAGGGGTTGTTCAGAGTGCATGACGGTTGATTGTTGCTGTCCTCATTGCAGTAAAATTGTTCAGATGCGTCACCGTTGTTGGCTTCCATATGATCACCCATTTAGGCAGGATCCAGACGCGTTTGATGGGACTGTGGAAACAGGTGTGGCACCAAGGCGATGGACAGGGGTAGAAATTTTGGAAGTGTTGAATGAATATGATTTTGGCCAGCTGAGCAATCATCCTGACATAGTGGCATCAATTCCAGACAAGCCCGAAAGGTATAAGTTTTGGACACACAAGAGCATATTCTGGGAACTCCCCTACTGGCCCAGGTTGCCTATCAGACATTACCTAGATGTCATGCACATAGAAAAGAATGTGTGTGAAAGTGTGGTGGGCACAATTCTTAACTTGGAGGGGAAAACGAAACACATCCCTAAGGCACGTATTGATCTGAAAGCTATGGGACTGCGGAAACATTTGTGGTTACGAGATGGTAAGAGAAAAATGCCGCAAGCTCCTTACACCGTCAAGCCGAAGCATAAGCATGAAATTTTTCGGTGGCTGAGTAATGTCAGGTATATATTCTTACATATGACTATGCAGTACGGAAATTAGTTTGCCTTAAATTTTTACCGGATTATGGTGATATGCGAGAAATATAATTGTTGCCTATGGCTATATATATATATATATATATATATATATATGCAGGTATCCTTATGGCTATGCAGGAAATATAAGTAGGTGTGTTAACTACCGGGACAATAAGATGTACGGATTAAAGAGTCATGACTGCCATGTACTGCTTCAACGCTTTTTCCCTATTTTCATTCGAGGGTACCTGCCCAAGGAGGTGGTGGAGCCGTTGGTGGCCTTGTCAAGATTCTTTCAGAAGTTATGCACCAGGGAAGTTAAAAAAATCAGATCTCAGCGAGATGCAAGATGACATCATTTTTATCATGTGCAAGCTTGAGAGGATATTTCTGCCAAATTTTTTCGACATCATGCCTCACCTAACGATCCATCTTCCCGAACAATTGTTGTTTACCGGTCCTGTACACTACACTTGGATATATCCCATGGAAAGGTACATTTGGTTTGCCTCTATTTTTATATGTAAAGTCTTATTTTTACCCCTTTTAACATGCACTTGTTAACTTGTAGACAATTGGGAGCCTACAAGGACTATGTGAAGAATAAATAAGCACCTGAAGGGTGTATCGCTGAAGCATATATTGCGCACGAGTGTGTAACGTACACCAAAGTGTATTTGGGAGCGCTTGAGGACCCCCAACAACAGATGCCGATAGATGAACCTCAGTTCAAACTTTCTATCATCTCCAATGACGTTGCAGTACAGGGAAGCTTGCCAAAGTCGTACAAGTTGGATGAAAATGAGGTAGTCATTGCCCACTGGTCGGTACTGATTAACTGTGAAGAAGTACAATATTGGAAAAACTATCATCTTCACTGCCCTGCTATTGCCGGAAATGTTGATTACCACAACAGGACGTTTGCAAACTACTTTGGTCCATGGGTAAGGGTATATGTGTATGTCTTTTTTTATCTTGCCATTTTCCTTATATAGCATGTGTGTACGTACGTGGTTTTGTGGTTTCTATGTTGTAAATTTATTGTGTGGTTTCTTATCGTTTTCAGATGAACCATGTAGCAGATGATGGTTCCCCAGAGTGGTCAAACGAATTGAGGGTCCTTGCGATGAAACCGATAGCTTCAAAAGTTTACTCGATGTGTCAGGTCAATGGCGTTAAATTTATATGTGAAAATCGAGACGACCGACTGAAAACACAGAACTGTGGGGTGATGGTCCATGGTGGGCAGGATGGCGTTGACTATTATGGTGTCCTTCATTCAGTTGTTGAACTAATTTATGGGAACCGCATGAAAGTGCATTTGTTCAAGTGTAGATGGTTTGATACTAGCCCGGAGAAAACAAGGACCGATCAGCACGGAACATTTTCGGTGAATACTGCTACTACCTGGTATGAAGAAGACCCTTTCGTTCTTGCCTCATCAGTAAAACAAGTGTTTTACCTTGACGATCTTTCTTAACAAAGTCCCGTGGAAGGTGGTTAACCATGTTGCTCATAGAAACATATACAGTGCTGCCACACTTGGTGATACCGCAGATGATGAGGAAGTTACTGCATACCAAGAGCCGAACGCTTTTGACATTCCGGAATCATCTACGATTCGCCTTAATAATGTGAGATCTGGGAGTGTGGTTCGAATTACTGGAGCAGAACTTCTCGATGTTAATCCATATGAAGTTGACGCTGATTCAGATGACGAGGAGAGGCACATATTGCCAGAGGTTACCTATGAAACCGAGTCAGACTCAAGTGATGACGATGATTACGATTATCATCTTTAGTACATTAATGATGTAGTCGGAAATTGTTGTCGGAAATATGATGTAGTCGGAAAATGTAGTCGGAAATAGTAGACGGAAATTGTAGTCGTTAATCGTAGACGGAAATTGATAATCGAAATTGTAGTCGGAAAATGTAGCCGGAAATCGTAGACGGAAATTGTAGTCGTTAATCGTACGTAGACGGAAATTGATAATCGAAATTGTAGTCGGAAAATGTAGCCGGAAATCGTAGACGGAAATTGTAGTCGTTAATCGTAGACGGAAATTGATAATGGAAATTGTAGTCGGAAAATGTAGCCGGAAATCGTAGACGGAAATTGTAGTCGTTAATCGTACGTATACGAAAATTGATAATCGAAATTGTAGTCGGAAAATGTAGCCGGAAATCGTAGACGGAAAATGTTGTCGGATATTCTTCGGGAAATAATGACATTACCAACGAGTTATAAGCAACTCGTTGGTAATGACATTACCAACGACGAGTTAACTCGTTGGTAATGTCATTACCAACGAGTTGCTTATAACTCGTTGGTAATGTCATTACCAACGAGTTGAAGTCGTTGGTAATGACATTACCAACGAGTTATAAGAAACTCGCCGGCAATGTTGTCTGGATAGAAACCCAGTCGAGCCCGAGCCTTTCATTTCTCCTCCTCCTCCTCTCCCTCTCCTCCTCCCCTCCTCTCCTCCTCCCAAATCGGTCCGGCGAGTTCAAACTAGCTCACCTCTAGCTCACCTCCTCCTCCTCCTCTCCCACTCCTCCTCCTTATCCTCTACTCCTCCTCTCCCTCTCCTCCTCTCCACCGATCCGGAATCCTATCCTCCTCCGAAAATCTCCTCCTCCCCTCCTCCCCTCCTCTCCTCCCCTCACCATTGTAGTCGGCAAAGCATTGTAGGTGGAAATCCATGGCAGGTCCGATCCTCTCTCTCTCCCTCTCTCTCTCTCTCTCAATTTTTAATTATTTTTGTGTATGTGTATGTGTATGTGTATGTGTATGTGTATGTGTATGTGTATGTGTATGTGTATGTGTATGTGTATGTGTATGTGTATGTGTATGTGTATGTGTATGTGTATGTGTATGTGTATGTGTATGTGTATGTGTATGTGTAAATTAATTAGGGTGCTAAGTTGGAAATTAGGGTGATAAGTTCTAAATTTATATGCAATGGAAATACATGTGATGTATATATATATTTAGGTATGTGAAAATTAAGTGATGTATATATATGTGAAAATTATGTATATATGTGGTTTGGATGAATATGTGATGTATATATATATATATGTGGAAATTAAACCTAATTAAGATGCATGATATATATATGTGTGAAAAATGTGAAAAATTAATTAGGGTTTGTGATTTGGATGAATATGTGAAAATTAAATTTAATTAAGATGCATGATGTATATATATATACATCGAAAATGTATATATGTTAATTTAGGTGATATAGTTGTTAATTAATTGTATAATTGAAGGTGGAAATCGGGATCAGAACGGTTTAGAACCAGAACGGTTTTAAACCGGAACCGCGCGGAACCGGAACCCTTTGGAACCGGAACTGTTTGTAACCGGAACCGTTATGTTACAAACGTTTCCGGTTACAAACAGTTCCGGTTTCTAACGGTTCCGGTTCCAAACCGTTCCGGTTCCGATTTGTTATAGAACCGAAACGGTTTGGAACCGGAACCGTTTGGAACCGGAACTGTTTGTAACATTTCCCGTTATGTTACAAACGGTTTCGGTTACAAACAGTTCCGGTTACAAACAGTTCCGGTTTCTAACAGTTCCGGTTCCAAACCGTTCCGGTTCTGATTTATTATTGAACCGAATCCATGACTATTACGGTGTCCAGGAGGTTTTGCGACTAATTGGCTTCGGAGAGGTTCCCGAAATAGTGGAGGGAACAGTAGTCAAGCTTCCTCCTCGCCCGCAGTTAGCAACACGCCCAGTGGGCCAATGATGACTGCTCGCACGAGAGCCTTGCTAGAGGCGCGAGCTGAGGAGGAAGTTGCACGATCAAGAGCCGTGGAACCGGAAGTCGAGGCTCAAGCCTCAGTCTCCAGACGCTCAATCTGCAGACGTCCCTTCGGTGGCAGAGCCTCAGACGAGCGACAGTCAACGGGGGCATCAGAAACTCCATCAATCCGAATGCCCCATATTCGCCCGGTGCCTACTCCCGTTTCACGGGAATCATCTGAGGCACATGGTGGTGCTGGCGCCTCATCGTCCAGGCCTCGTCTATCTCCGCCGTCCAGTCTCTTCCTACCCGACGAGATTCCTGTCATCCCTGAATTCGATGATAGGAGGATGCCTGTTTATGTTGAAGGACGGCCGGAGTTCCTGACCGTGGAGGAAGCGTATAACTTCCTCCCGTTCGACCCCGTGTATCTTTGGAGTGTGAGGTGCACCAACCAACAAACGGACGATGCAGGTAAATTTTATTTAACATCAGATTGATTACTTAATTATTACTTAAGACTTGCGATAGGTTCAATTAATGATATCAATTTGTTGACATTGTATTATTAGGCAATTTCGTTAATGGGACTAGAAAACGGAAAGGGGCTAGAGGCACCTGCACCGGGAAGAGACTTAAGCAGGCCACCGGCGGAAGGAAAATGCCCATAAGGGCCAATGAGGATGGCGAGGTGATCGAGGCATTCGACACCACGCGCAAATATGTCAGCATGGCCGGTGCGATCGTGCGGGACAAGGTCCCAATGCTTTGGCCAGATTGGGAATCTGTGACTATCTACGTGAAGATGCAAGTGCATAATGCACTCAGTGTGAGTAAAATCGTATTTTCATTACGTAAATTTTACATTTATTAATTAAGTCCACTTAAATATATAATTTTACCTTTTATATATTCATATTGCAGGTGTGGTTTGACGTGGATGAAGTTCTTATTCACACGTGGGTAGAGCATCAACTACATATGAGGTGATGTGCTTCGACTTATTTGAATATATATCAAGTTAGATTTTTGTTTATCAAGTGTTTTAATATCTCTAACTTTTTTTCCTTGTTTTAATATAGGTATAAAGAGTGGAAGAACGAGCTTTCTTCCCATTACACTGTATACAAGGAGCTAGGCCGAGGTTCTACCCCTAGCGAATTCCGGTTTAGGGAGTACGAGTGGCTGTGGCTGATAGCCCACTTCGAGCACCCCAAAGCGAAGGTATGCATCCTTAATATATCTTACAAGCCGTCTGTATCGTATCAGATTGAAATAGTTAGTTACTAATTTTTTTCCATATGTTTATCAAACAAGGCGATTTCGAAGACGAACCGGGCGAATAGATTGAAAAACACCAGGGCCCATCATGCAGGTTCACTCAACTACATGGGTTGGTCGACTAAGGCGTAGCAACAACAAGAAGTGAACCCCTTGGTGTATATTCATCAGAAGTTCTATCCGCAGTGCCCTGACGAAGCGGTAAGTCTTTCGCCTCTCCATGTGTTAATAAAACTATTTTTCGATATTAATAGATTTTGTTAGTTAATACGTTGTTCATTTTCGCTTTTAAATTAGACGAGAGTGGAGGAGGCGACCGCAGAAGTGACCATGAGTATAGCTCGGACTAACCATCCTGACTGCTCCGAGGAAGAAGTCACCCAGTATGCCTCTCAGATCGATCCGCTTGATCCCCCGATAGCGGCTCAGATCATGGCAAAAGCGTGCGGGACTGAAAAGAATACCTACTACTGTAGGGGAATGGGCTCGGCGGGCGAAGGAGTATTGAAAACCACTTCACAATACTCTACCGGGTCAAGAAGTTCAACTTCTAGTCGTAACCTCGCAGCGGAGCTTCATAGGACGCAGAGGGAGTTGGAGAAGCAAAAGAGGCAGATGGCCGAGTACCAAAACATGGTCCAGCAGTAGACACAGATGCAGGCTCAGATGTACACATGGATGCGGACGATGTACGAGGCTCAGACTACCAGACAACCGTTCCCCACACCTCCCCCGGTCCCGGTCCCTCCCTTCCCTAGCTATCCACCACCACCACCGCACCAGTCAACACGAGAGCAAGACCAAGGTAGCCACCGGAATTCAAATGAGTACATGGATTACTTCGACCCTGACCCGCAAGTTCCTCGACCCTGACCTGTAGTTGTAGTTAATTTTCGTATCGTCCTGCTATTTGTACTGTACGTTGGACATTTATGTGTACTGTTGAACTTGTATGATTGTACGGTTTATGTCTTTCAATGCAGGTTCTGGAATTGGGCCCAATCCAGAACTGCGTTTTTTTTTCAAAATTTTTCCACACATTGCCGACGACATGGACCTCAGTCGCCGGCAATGTCTCACATTCCGGCCACGGCGGCGCTGCCATTGCCGGCGACGGCGTCGCCGGTAATGTCTTCACATTGCCGGCGACTTGAGTCGCCGGTAATGTCTTCACATTGCTGGCGACTCAAGTCGCCGATGATGTCTCGGACATTACCGGCGACGCCGTTTCCCGTCGCCGGCAATGTTAACACCGGCGGGGAATTTCCGGCGATGTCATTGCCGGCGACTTGTCGCCGGGAATGACAATTCCGGCGAAAAAAAAAGACAAGGCCGGCGACGGTAGGTTGCCGGTAATGTCTCCATTTCTGGTAGTGTTGTCCTCCTCTAACTGCCAACCGACTTGCTCTGCCAAGCGTCGGAGTAGAGCATCTACGGCCTCCTTTTGGGCATTTTTCTTACCCCATGAAGCCATTTTAACCTAGAAGTTGTTAAAATATAATTATCATAATAATTATATATAAAAATTTACCATAATTACTAAATTAGGTATAATAATCAATTTATTATTTTTAATAATTAAATAATTTATTATAATAATTACTAAATTACCATAATTACCAATTTATTATTTTAATAATTAAATAATTTATCATAATTATTATAAATTTACAATAATTACAACAATAGTTACAAATTATAATTACAATATATAATAATTACCAATTATAATTACAACAAAATATAATTAATTACAAATTATAATTTCTAATCATTAATATTACAATAATTATCATTCACAATAATTACAATAATTAATTATTAAATGACCATATATAATAATCATAATTGACAATAATTTACTATAATTACCAATTTACCAATTGTTATTAATTATTATTACTAATTTACCAATTATTACTAATTATCAATTTATCATTTTTAATAATTAAATAATTTATTATTATAATTACTAAATTGGGACACTGTGTCTATGAATGTACTTGGCACGGTATGCAGTAACTGGGTTTGTTTGATTGTTCGTGTTCTTTTGCTACTGGCGGGTAGTAACTACATGAAATATTACCTATTACGTACTTTGAACTATTGAATAGTCCGATTCTAGTTGTTGAAATGTAAGAGTTCAATAATGTGAATGTGGAACTAGACCATACAAAGTAATTTGATTGGAAACTAGCTAGCTAGCTAGAGCCATCAGAAGCAGAGCATATTTACCTTGAACAACTCTCAGTCTCAACCTACTATTGAAGACTGCCAACAACCATACAAGTATGCAATAGTAATGTTAGTCCACCGGCTTAAATGGGGTAGGGGTCATCATTTGGCCCGTGGGCCGGTGGAGGCTCGCAAACCCGTGGGCTAAAAGTCCGGCCAGAAAAGAAAAAAATTCGCAAAAGCCCGCCAAGGTGGTTGGTGGACCGAACTTGGTTTAGAGATCTAATGAAAGGACCCAACCCCGATTTAGTTGCCTAAACCGGAATCAAACCTCTTCTGAAAACGTGAACCAACAAAAACCATTAAAAATTTCGGCAGAGTAACGCTACTAACGCGGAATTGCCATTACATGCACCAGGAAAATAACACTTCATCTTATGCCACAAAAGCCAAACCGTGGGCACTAATCTCATCCGGATTTCTCAATATCATTTCAATATCAATAAACAGTAAACAAACTGTAATATATAATATATCCAAGAAAATCCATATAAAACATGTATCAGAATGTATCAGAGCGACCTCTAGTGTAAATATATACAATATATACATCAGTAGGCGAAACAAGAAACCTACTGGAAAACACAGGTAGCTCGGACTACTAGCCTCCAACCACGACGTGAAACACCAGAACCTGAACTGCAAACAGGGCACGGAAACCGAAAAGCCCAAGGGAAAGACATGAAAACTGTTAGAGTGAGTGGACGAAAATAAATGTCTTTCGCCAATAATATATGTTATAAAAATATATGCGAGTCAAATGCATGAAAATCAAATGGTACGTGAGGAGATGCTGACTCCGACCCACGTACAAAGCATGCATAGAAAATCCCACGGGGTCACTCATGGACACATCTGTGCTAGTACAGTCCGAATCAAGGGATCACAGACCCACACGTGATTCTAGCCAGAAAGGCCTCGGTTCCGGGGTACTGCCCCTCGCCGGTCAGGTCGGGGTACTGCCCCTCCTGGTAGGCATCCATCGGGGATCAGCCGAGATGCAAGTGTATCGATACTACAACATATACTGAGACTGTATTCTGTGTAAACCAAATCGTAAATAGGTCGATGTAAATGCATGAAGCAATATATAAATGCATATACGTAATATATAATGATATAAGCATAATCGTATAACACATGCTCATAATAAATATAATCTCGTATGCCTGTTCATGCTCGTAAAACGTATATAATGACTCGCGTTTAACAGTGAAAAGAAGTTGTCCACTCACAGGTGAGCAAAATGCGCACTCGTGCTAATCTCGTGGTCCGGTAGACGATCCCTCGCCCGAAGCACGATCTCGATCCCTTGAATAATCATAAAACTTATCTGATCAAAATCATAGCCCACAACTCTGTACTTAACCACGGAAACCAACCGTTCCCGGAAACATATAAAACTGTATAAAATAATCGACTGAATTCTCGAAATCTCCACTCGAAACCCTCGACTGAAAATCCGATACCCAAATCAATTCGAAAACCTCAAGGCGATAATCGGGACGCGATTACGAGAAAAATGACATTAAAATCATCGAAAACTGAAAAGTCAACTTTCTCGCCGGAGCGCCGCCGTTGACCGCCGCCAGCGGCGGCGCCGCGCCGTCAACGGAGAGTTTCTCCGGCGAGGAAGCTCCAGTTCTCAAGATCTCCTCAAGCCCAACCATTTCTTCAATTAGAACAACACCCAATTCAAACTCTAACACCTCCAAATCAGCTCAAAACCGAAACGGATCCAAACTCCGGCAACCACCACGGGTTCACCGGAATCCTCCATTTCAACCTAATTAAACCTTATGGGGAGCATCCCCGAGGCAAGGGGAGTCGAAACCCCCACTCCCCCGCCACCGTAACTCGCCGGAAGTCCACCCCCTGTCACCGGCGAACTCCGGCAACCTAACCCGGTTCGAACTCACTCAAATCACCATCAATTTCCATAATTCCAAACACAAAACCACTTAGAAACTCAAGAGGAAGAGTATTATACCCCTCACGTGGCCGGAGGTGGCCGGAAAATTCAAGTCGGCCGGCGAAAACCAAACGGGAAAGTTCTCCTTCACGGGTCAACGGTCAAACTGCCCAAAATGGAAAGTCAACGTCTGGTCAAACCTCAAACAGTGTTTTCGACAATTTTTCGACTATTTCTGATATTTATACTCGCGTCTCGGGGCGATCAATGGTCCAAAACGAATAACCAAAACATTTCGGATAAATACGAAACAAACGGATAAACTCGTCGATAAACCAAAACTTCAGATAATCATATTATAGTACTCGGTTATCGGAAAAATCATTCAGAACCGCCCTCGAGCTCGAAATCACGTGCTCTACAACTCTCGTGAAGAAACTCAATTCAAATTCTCGACCGATATTTAAGTCGCGAACTAATCCGACAAATCAGACAATTAACGATTAATCGCGATTACGCATATTCTCGTGAATCGTACTGATTACTCTACTGATTCTGGTTCGGGTCGTCACATCTAAAGCCGGGCTCGGCCCGCCAAAAACCCATCAAGGCCCGTTAGGCCTAGCCCATCAAAGCCCGTTAGGCTCGGCCCGTCAAAGCCCGCAATTTTTTATATATATAAGATAGTAGTACATATATCATTATACCTACACTTATATATATATATATATAATATAGTGACTAGTACTATATAGATATATATTTTATATTTATGTATGTCTATATTAATATATTACATATACATATTGATCAAATATTGGAATTCCATATATAGTTATATTTGTGTATCTATTTTACTATTAAATCATTATTTAAAGTTTAGGATAAGTTAGGGTTTAGGTTTAGGGTAAGTTAGGGTTTAAGGGATTGAGATTTAGGGTAAGTTAAGGTTTAGAAATTTTGAGGTTTAGAGTAAGTTAGGGTTTAGGTTTTATGAATTTTGAGGTTTAGGGTTTAGGTTTTAGGGTTTCATTGTAATTTTTTTTTATCGATTTACCTTACGTAGTAAAACAGTAAATATAATAGATGGTTCAGATTAGATCTTGTAATTTTTCAATGGTGAGAGTTTAATTGAGAGTGTGTGAAATGACATTAATACCCTTCTTTTATATATTGCTTATTTTTCCATGGAGAAACTAGATAAATCAAATTTTTATCTCAATTTTTTTGACACTATGAGATAGATATGTAATTTACAAGAATGTGTGTTAAAATTTTGATCTTAAAAAATTCCTTTAGGGATGGGTAATTTACGTTTTAGTTGTGAGGGTACTACGGTCACATTTAGCAAAACTCATAGATATAGGTCTAAATCAAGTCCAAAATTTATAAAATTTTAACGGCATGCTTAGAATATTATGAACAACCAATCTGACAGTCAGTTTTGTAAAATGATGATACATGATCGATTACGTTTCACAAAGGTCTTTCAACCCATATAACCAAGGAATAAAGGTAAGAACATTAGTGTGCATATAGAGAATTCAAGCAATATAAGAATTAAAAATGTTTTAACAATAAAGAAGGCCATATATAATAGTTCACCTTGTAATAAAAGACACCGTACATAAAAATTAGCCTAATCGAAGTACTTTTGGATCCCGGTCAATGCAGTTAAACAAAATTTGTGAAAACACTAAAATATATTCATCGTATTTTCCTTATTTTCCTATGGGGGAAGTAGATAAATCAATTTTTTATGTCAATTTTTTTTGACACTATGAGATAGATATATATTCCATAAGAATATGTGTCCAAAATTTGATGTTAAAAAATTATTTTCGGGAGGGGTAATTTCCGTTTTAGTTGTAAGAGTACTACGATCACATTTGACGAAATACATGGATCGATGTCTAAATCAAGTCCAAAATTTATAAAATTTTAAATGCATGGTTATAATATTCTAACCAATCAATCCAACGGTCAATTTTATAAAATAATTAAACATGTCCGATTAAGTTTCACAAAGGTATGTCATTCCATATAACAAAGGAACAAACGTAAGAACATTAATATACATATGGAGAATTCAAGCAATATGAGAATTAAATATGTTTTAATGATAAACGAGGACATGTAGAAAGGTCCATCTTATAGTGATAAACACTGTACGTAAAATTTAGACTCGTCGGAGTACGTTTAAACCCCGGTGCATGGATGAAGGTTACGTTTCTTTTGAAATGTCTTAATTTTTTAATAATTAAAGCCCGATAGGCCCGACCCGTAAAAGCCCGCAAAGGCACGGCCCGCAAAGCCCCGCAAAGCCTGCTTGAATAGGCCGGGCCTGGATCCTTATATAAAAGATAAAACCCAGTCCAGCCCGGCCCGTGTCGACTATACATGGGCCGGGCCGGGCTTTTTGCCAACCCCTAAAATGGGGCATGAGGGCGGCAAGCTAGGCATACCCTTGATCTTACGGACATGCAGTTGCCTCACAATTCACAAACGCTTTCATGGATACTCTAATTTCCTTATATGTATATATCCTACTAGAATGAAAGCCATGAATTCTGAATTGGAAGTATAGTAGTTCTTCGAAAATTGCACATTAAATTATGGAAGCAAAGTCTTAATATGGCTCACCTCAAGGCATCACCAATGGGAGGTGCTAAGGGCTATTTTTCTAGCTTTGAATGGTGGAAATAACTCTCCAATGGTTGAAATATGAGGTCTTAAATTCTAAGAATATAGCTCGGGTGTTAAAAGAAGTCCTAAAATAGGACTTCGTTTAAGACGCGTCCTAAATTGGGTTGGTGGGGCAGTTGGTGCAGAGGAGAGCAGGACGAGAGAGAAAGTTGAGCGGAGAGACGCACCAGAGAGAAAATTGAGCGAGAAGATGCGCTAAAGGACGAAAAGGAGGAGCTCCAAAACGTGCAATGCGCGACGAGGCAGGGAGAGTGAGAGACATGGGAGATCGGACTTGGGACCCACGCCTTGCCAATTTGTTCCCAACCAAAGGCTGCTAAATCGGACGGCTTACATTGATTTCAAATTGAAATCAACGGCTGATCCAAATTTCAATTAAATTTTTTTTCATTACTGATTCTGATCCAACAATAAATCCTATATGCTGAAATCAATTAAACGATTATTATCCAAATAACAGTCAAAAATAATAATAAAATTAATTTTTACAAAGTTAATATAATTATTGCATATCATGTACAATAATATTTTATAATGTTTAAATTATTATTAAAAATAATATAAAATAAAGATATTTAAAATATATAAAATTAGAATTTTAAGATAAGATCTTAACCATTAAAGATGATTACAATCTTAAATAAATAAAATTAAATTAAAGTCCTAAAAATAAATTTAAGACTCCATATAAGACTTTGCAATTGATGCTTCAGTGAAGTTAAGATGTAACAAAATACGAACTAGACAGCCATAGAAGAATCATAGGTTTCGTAGACATCGATCTCCATAGGGATATGAGATATTGAGGTTATAACTAGTTAAGGTTTTAGCTTCTTGAACATAATTGATTAAAATGTCCACAGAAATGTTAGGTTAAAAGGTACAAGACGTATTATGAAACCTAATCCACCTTCCTCTTTTCTTTTTTTATCGAAAGGACAGCTCCATTAACATATAAAAGAGAGGTACAGCAGACTGGAAAGAAACTCCTTTTTTTTAATCCACCTCCCTCACCTGCCCACACCAGCTCAATAAACTACATGCACCTGTCTAAATCGTTTAGTTCTTATGATGTGTGTGTGTGAGTGCGAGTGTGTGTGTGCGTGAGAGAGAGAGTATGTAATCCATTTCGTTTTGAGCTGAGCAACAAACGCACGAGTACAAAAGGGTGGTGTGATCAATAAAATGTGAATCCCAGAAATGGATCTGGGCTGGCTGGTAGGAAACCCTAGCCTCGTTTCAGGCGTTTCTAACTTCTAAGATAACTGCATGCATGCATGCATGCATGAAATCCTAGTATTGATTAAGGCCAAATCATGTCGATACTTCTTTGGACGAATCCCCTCAGGAAATTAATCGCATCCCATGTTTTTACAACACCCCACCAAATAAAGAGGACGAAAACTTATGGAAAGATCCATGATTTGGTTCCAGCAAACGTATATACACCACCCATTAACCATGTCGATATTCAAACGTAGGTATAGAATTAAAGTTGGGGAGAGAGTCGTTTGGCCCCAAGATGACAAACAACTTTAACAGAAATCTAATTAGAGCATGGGCGTCCACTAAGGTCCTACATTCTTTAATCTGTCTAGGCAAATCGATCTATTTGTTCATTTCCTCTCCTTTTCAATTCTTCAGATGAGAAAAAATTACCCGAATTAAGCGAGGTCCTTAATATTGGGCGTTGGATTCTCGTATGCGAATCTTATAATTCCACTATATTTATACATTTGTCTTATGCCAGCGTTGTGCGCTGATAAGACAAAAGGATATTAGGATTAGGATATATATAATGCATTAAAAAAAACGCATGGAATTGGGAAATTAGTATATGTTTCTCCTTTTTAATTAGAATTCGAAGCCACTCTGCCTTCCATTAACATGGCATTAATATCAATAGATCCAAACCATAATTAATTAACAAGCTTATCTCTTGCAGTACAAAGTTAAATTCTTACATATTCCCTCCCGATATCACACACAACTTCATTTTCAATACTAGAACAATATAAGAAAAGCTAAGATTCATGCAATAACACCTATGATCGGTGATAAAAGAGAATATTCGACGTTTCAAACTCGAGACGCGGCCTTCATTTTTTAGAGTACACCTTAGCCAATTGTATTGTTCGATCATATCGATCATTAGACTCAATGTCACATTATATTAAGAACTAAAATCCTTATAATATCTACCTCGTAGAAAGTTTGATTACTTTGCATGATAACACCAGAGAAGAAAAAAATGGTGTATATAGTGAGTGGTAAAACGTCGAAGGCTTGTGGATTTTTTGGTTCAAAAACAAGAAATTAAAACCGGCCGGTTAAATAAGTAAGCATCATCAGCTGACAGAAGTTGACTTCGCTCTTCTATTAATTCGTGGAGAAATTAGGTAGAGTGACACTAGGGGTAAGAGCATGAGTGACAACAAGAAATTTCTGCTTTACTATATGAAGATCCATCAATTTCCAGATGCTTGAAAAACATGCAAGAAACAGAAAGAGCTATCATCATCAACTTTCATGCAGGTCGATCTCAGCTGGGCGGAAGAATTGGTACGTGTAATAAAAGCACAAATTGATACCAGAAATAGGGAAAGAGATAGAGAGGCACGAATCACTACTGCAAGTCCAAGATGGAGATGGCTATGGCTCAGGTAGTTTATTAATTCAACCTCTCCAGACTTCTCATACCCACATGGACATGCCTGTAACCCTAATTTATTGTAATCACCTTCCTCAATCTGCTTCTTTGACTTCATTCAATGGTGTGGCCCTAATGATCGATGAATTGAAGTTACCATGTTCATCAAATTGATGATGATAACTTGAATATCTAGAGTACGTCTAGACGACATTTGCATGATAAGAGCCTAGAATCGTAAGGTACGCTACAACAAAATATAGTGACTAGTACTATATACATATATACATCACTTTAATTAAATTTTTCACATATATACATCACATATATACATTACCTTAATTAAATTTTCCAAATATTTTCCACATACATCACATATATACATCACCTTAAATTATCAAAAATTAAAACATCACCCAAAACTTAATTAATCAAGTTAATTAAAATGCATAAAAATATAATTAAAATGCATATATATACATAATTATAAAAAACAAAAATTGAGAGAGAGAGAGAGAGAGAGAGAGAGAGAGAGAGAGAGAGAGAGAGAGAGAGAGAGAGAGAGAGAGAGAGAGAGAGAGAGAGAGAGAGAGAGGACCTGTCATGGTCGAGCTCGGCTTCGAATTCCGGCGACGGAGGTGAGGGGAGGAGGTAGAGGAGGAGGGGGGGGAGGGGAGGAGAGGAAATTGAGATTTGGGGTTTTTTTGTGTGGAGAGGGGAGAAGGGAGAGGGGAGGAGAGGAAGAGAGGTTTGAGGAGAGGGAGGCGAGCTAGGTGAGGAAGAGATGAAGAAATGGGGTTTTAGGGTTTGAGAGGGAAGAGAGAGAGGTGAAGAAATGAGGAAGCAGCTCGAGCTGCCTCCTGGGAAATACTGAGAGCATTGCCAGTGAGTTACGAGTTAACTCGTGGGCAATACTATTACCAACGAGTCTCGTTGGTAATAGTATTGCCCACAAGTTGATAAGCAACTCGTAGATAATACTATTACCCACGAGTTGATAACTCGTGGGTAATACTATTACCAATGAGTTATCAACTCGTTGGTAATGATAGTGATTCCCGGCCAAGAATTTCCGACTAGAATTTCCGACTATAATTTCCAACTATAATTTCGACTAGAATTTCCGACTATAATTTTCGACTAGAATTTCCGACTATAATTTTTGACTAGAATTTCTGACTATAATTTCCGACTAGAATTTCCGACTAGAATTTTTGACTAGAATTTCCGACTATAATTTTCGACTATAATTTACGACTATAATTTTCGTCTATAATGTACGACTATAATGTACGACTATAATTTTCGACTAGAATTTCCGACTATAATTAAAATACGTACATCATTAATGTACTAAGGATGATAATCATAATCATCTTCATCACTTGAGTCTGACTCGGTTTCATAGGTAACCTCTGGCAATATGTGCCGCTCCTCGTCATCTGAATCAGCGTCAACCTCATTTGGATTAACATCGAGAAGTTCTACTCCTGTAATTCGAACCACACTCCCAGATCTCACATTATTAAGGCGAATCGTAGATGATTCTGGAATGTCAAAAGCGTTCGGCTCTTGGTATGCAGTAACTTCTTCATCATCCGCGGTCTCACCAAGTGTGGAAGCACTGTATATGTTTCTATGAGCAACATGGTTTACCACCTTCCACGGGACTTTGTTGAAAAGATCGTCAAGGTAAAACACTTGTTTTACTGATGTGGCAAGAACGAAATGGTCTTCTTTATACAAGCTTGTAGCAGTATTCACCGAAAATATTCCGTACTGATCGGTCCTTGTGTTCTCCGGGCTAGTATCAAACCATCTACACTTGAACAAATGCACTTTCATGCGGTTCCCATAAATTAGTTCAACAACTGAATGAAGGACACCGTAATAGTCAACGCCATCCTGCCCACTATGGACCATCACCCCACAATTATGTGTTTTCAGTCGGTCGTCTCGATTTTCACATATAAATTTCACGCCATTGACCTGACACATCGAGTAAACTTTTGAAGCTATCGGTTTCATCGCCAAGACCCTCAATTCGTTTGACCACTCTGGGCAACCATCATTTGCTACGTGGTTCATCTGAAAACGATAAGAAACCAAATACACCATAAATTATGAACATAGAAAAAGAAAACCACGTACACACATGCTATATAAGGATATAAAAAATAGATATATACACATATACCATTACCCATTGACCAAAGTAGTTTGCAAACGTCATGTTGTGGTAATCAACATTTCCGGCAATAGCAGGGCAGTGAAGATGATAGTTTTTCTAATATTGTACTTCTGGACAGTTAATCAGAACCGACCAGTGGGCAATGGCTACCTCATTTCCATCCAACTTGTACGACTTTGGCAAGCTTCCATGTACTACCACGTCATTGGAGATGATAGAAAGGTTGAACTGGGGTTCATCTATCAGCATCTGTTGTTGGGGGTCCTCCAGCGCTCCCAAATACACGTTGGTGTACGTTACACACTCGTGCGCAAGATATGCTTCAGCGATACACCCTTCAGGTGCAGATTTATTCTTCACATAGTCCTTGTATGCTCCCAATTGTCTATAAGTTAACAAGTGCATGTTATGATACTTAAAAAATAAGAATTTACATATAAAAACAGAGGCAAACCAAATGTATGAATCATTTGTACCTTTCCATGGGATACATCCAAATGTAGTGTACGGGACTGGTGAGCAACAATTGTTCAGGAAGATGGATCATCAGGTGAGGCATGATGTCGAAAAAATTTGGGAGAAATATCCTCTCAAGCTTGCACATGATAAAAATGATGTCATCTTGCATCTCTCTGAGGTCTGATTTTTTAACTTCCCTGGTGCATAACTTCTGAAAAAATCTTGACAAGGCCACCAACGGCTCCACCACCTCTTTGGGCAGGTACCCTCGAATGAAAATAGGGAAAAAGCGTTGAAGCAGCACATGGCAGTCATAACTCTTTAATCCGTACATCTTATTGTCCCGGAAGTTAACACACTTACTTATATTTCCTGCATAGCCATAAGGATACCTGCATATATATATAGCCATAGGCAACAATTATATTTCTCGCATATAACCATATATAAGTAAAAATTTAAGGCCAATTTCCTGCATAACCATAAGAATATATACCTGACATTACTCAGCCACCCAAAAATTTCATGCTTATGCTTCGGCTTGTCGGTGTAAGGAGCTTGCGGCATTTTTCTCTTACCATCTCTTAACCACAAATGTTTCCACAGTACCATAGCTTTCAGATCAATGCATGCGTTAGGGATGTCTTTTGTTTTCCCCTCCAAATTAAGAACTGTGCCCACCACACTTTCACACACATTCTTCTCTATGTGCATGACATCTAGGTAGTGTCTGATAGGCAACCTGGGCCAGTAGGGGAGTTCCCAGAATATGCTCTTGTGTGTCCAAAACTTATACCTTTCGGGCTTCTCTGGAATTGACGCCACTATCTCAGGATGATTGCTCAGCTAGACAAAATCATATTCATTCAACACTTCCAAAATTCCATCCCCTGTCCATCGCCTGGGTGCCACACCTGTTTCCATAGTCCCATCAAAAGCGTCTTGATCCGGCCTAAATGGGTGATCATACGGAAGCCAATAACGGTGACGCATCTGAACAATTTTTACTGCAATGAGGACTGCAACAATCAACCGTCATGCACTCTGAACAAGCCCTGTAACCCCTGGTAACGTTGCCCGACAACATACCGGGGGCAGGAAAATCACTGATGGTGCCAACAAGCATGGCATGCATCTGGAACATCTCATTTTTGAACCTATCGTAAGTGGGGTGGCCACACTCACTCAGGTACTTAAGCTCCTCAATCAAAGGCCTCAAATACACATCGAGACACTTTCCTGGATAACCCGGGCCCGGAATTAACAGAGTCAGCATATTGTATTCCTTCTTCATGCACATCCATGGTGGAAGGTTGTACGGTACCAAAATAACTGGCCATATACTGTATTGAAGACTCATGTTGCCAAAAGGGTTGAATCCGTCAGATGAGAGCCCTAGCCAAACATTTCGGACCTCTGCTGCCAAATGATCAAACTCCCTGACCATGTGCTTCCAAGCCTCTCCGTCGGAAGGGTGTATAAGGGTGTCATCGTCAGGCAAATTCCTCTCAGCCTACTATCTCATAGCTTCGGCCGTGAAAGCACACATGAACAACCTCTCCAGCCTATCAATAAGCGGGAAATATCGAAGTATCTTCACAGCTTTCTTGTTGCCTGCAGGAGTCAACTTATACCTTTCTGTAAAACATACCGGGCAGGCTTCAAGGTCTTCAAGATCTTTTCCCCAGAAGAGAATACAATCATATCTGCATGCATAGATTTTGATGTAGGAAAGCCCAAGATCTTTCAGGATATGTCGCACCTTATGATGAGTGGTAGGAAGATGATGACCGGGTGGCGGTAGCGAAGCAGTCCACTTCAGCCAAGAATCAACAGTTTTGACAGACATTTTGTTCTCCATTTTGAGCTGCATCACTCCCATAACACTTTCAAGAACAGTCTTACTACAACCGTCGTACAATGGAGTCTGTTGCAATGCAATCAGGTTGTTGTACTTGTCCATACCGCTTGTGTTGACATGAGCTCCAGGTAATGGCTCGACTGGCTCAATATGGGGGAAACCCTGCACGACGGGAGGGACATTTGGTGCTTGATCAACAAATACACCGCTCTCAAGAGGAAACATATCATTGATTAACATCGATGTTGGATCATAGGATGGACTGGCCCTCTCAGCAATATGTCCATGATCATAGGATGGACTGGCCCTCTCACCAAATTGTCCATGATCATGCGGACCCGCTAACGATGTTTCACCGTGATAAATCCAACAAGTGTACTTATCCCAAAACCCGTATTTACTCAGGTGCTTCTGGACTTTATCAATGGAAAAACGAAATCGATCGCTGAGACACTGACATTCTTTACACGGGCAATAATGAAGTGTAGTGTCTCCACAATTAGCCTTCACAAAATTCACAAAACTCCTAATTCCCTGGTGATATCTCACATCCCATCTTTCAAGGCTCATCCAACTCTTGTCCATCCTGAAAATTCTAGCAATATTACGTACTATAAATATATATATATATACACACACATTCACTACTAATTAATTAATAAATCATCATTAATTACATTCGAATTCATCCGATTATTTAACAAAAGTCGACCCATGCATGCATATAAATTAAAAAATATATATATATACCAACAATTCACAATTACAAATTAACATGTATGCCTGTATATATATAGACATATTAACAATTAATATTCACAAAATAATTTTATATCCATACATATATATATACACAAATTAACATATTTTCATCGAAATAATCTCAAATCCACTCAAAATCAACAGTCAATCACTCGAAATCAACAATATATCCACTCTATTTGCGTATCAAACCAATAATCGATATCTCAACTCTAAATCAACACATGCATATATATATATATATCGATCTAATTAAATCAACACACATATATATACATACGTATATACGTACCTATATATAGCTACGTATATAGCTTCCCGAGCGGGTTTTCGACGCCTTTTGACAATACCCAAGGATTTCAGAGCGTTTTCCTTCTTTCGATTTCACCGAATTTTTTTCTATCCAAATGAATGAGCTGCTGCGATCTGCATCTGATATAAGAGGTATTGCCGATGATTCATTAAATCGCTGGAAATGGAGTTATTGCCTGCGAAATTCCGGCCAAAAATCGCCGAAAATGCTTGAAACTTATTGCCGGCGACTTTGTCCGTCGCCGGCAATAATTTTCACAATTTCCAGCGATTTTCCGGCCGGAATTTCGCCGGCAATGGTTGAGAGATTATTGCCGGCGACGGAGAAGGTCGCCGGCAATAATTTTGAGCATTGCCGGCGACATTCGGGACTTTTTGCCGGCGACGGAGCAAGTCGCCGGCAATAATGAGCATTGCCGGCGACTTGCCCGGTCGTCGGCCTTTTTTTTTTAAATATCGCTGGCAATGGTACTTAATGTGGTAGTGTGTGAAGGTTCGATATTTTTCATTGATTCCCAGATTTCCGCGTATGTACATGTCTCTATACACAGCAAATGTGATGCGATGGTACTCATAAAAGTGAATAGATGACGATATGCTGAGACACGCCGCAGATGGTGAGGCTTTCAAACATTACGACAGGGAATTTGGAGACTTTGCCGCAGAGATTAGAAATGTTAGACTCAGACTATCTACAGACGGGTTCAATCCTTGGGGTAGTAATAGCTCTGCCGTCAGCACTTGGCCAGTTATTCTGATGTCATACAACTTGGCTCCGTGGATGTGCATGAATAAGGAATTTAATTTCCTTACTCTGCTAATTTTAGGTCCTAAATCTCCGGGGAAGTGCTTAAATGTTTATCTCAGACCTTTGATCGACGAGCTGAAACTGTTGTGGAAAAATGGAGTCCTAACTTATGACAAATTCACTGACACAATGTTCATAATGAGGGCTGCCATAATGTGGACGATCAGCGATTTTCCAGCGTATGGGATGTTAGCAGCCTGCAAGACGAAAGAATACAATGGATGTCTTATATGTTTGGACGACGTGAACTCTAGTTGGCATGCGGGGAAGGTGTGTTACTTGGGTCATCGTAGATGGCTTCCTCACGACCACCCGTGGCGAAAGAATGAAGCTCATTTTGATGGGATGGTAGAGAATAATCATAAACCCCGTAGTTGGTCGGGCGAAGAAATTTTAGAGAGGTTGAGCTATTTCGACTTTGGTGTGTTGACCAATGACAAGGATGTAAAGAAATTCAATCCAATACATCCACATGATCTCAGCTATTGTCATCACAAGAGTATATTCTTTGAACTCCTTTACTGGTCGAAGTTGAAGTTGAGGAACAACTTAGACCCGCGATGCACATAGAAAAAAAATGTGTACGACAGCGTGGTAGGAATAATTCTTGGTATTCAGTTCAAGACTAAAGATACTCCTAAAGCGCGCAAATATCTAGAATCTATGAATCTATTTCGTCCCTTGTGATTGAGGAGGGATACGAGAGGAGTGTACAATAAGATGCCAGCTGCACCTTACACAATGAAGCCGACACTTAGACGTTCTGTATTTCACTGGTTTAAGAGCATTCGTTATCCAGCTACGTATGCAGCTACTATAATTGGAGCAGTGGACGAGGTACAACACAAGTTTGTTGGTCTAAAGACACATGATATCACGTTATGCTGCAACGTCTGATTCCAGTGATAATTCGACCATATTTGCCTGGTCACGTCGTAGAACCAATAGTGGCATTGTGCACATGGTGGAAGAGGTTATGCACCAAAGAATTAAAGAAGTCAGATATGGTGGAACTGCAACAACAAATTGTGCATATCATTTACAAACTAGAGAGGATTTTTCCCCCTGCTTTCTTTGACATCATGATTCACCTAATGATCCACCTGCCCGAGCAGGTGCTCATTTCTGGTCCAGTCCAGTATACTTGGATGTATCCTCAAGAAAGGTATGTACAACTAATTAATTATACAAGTTTTTTGATCCATTATTTGTTCCACTGGAGATTACTAGCTATATGTACTTATTCTACAATGTATTAATTGAACGTTTGATTTTGTAGACAGCTTGGACAGTATAAAGGATTCGTCAAACATAAGTCGGCCTCGGATGGCTCCATAGCAGAGACATACCTAATACATTAGTGTGTTACTTACTGCAACAAGTACCTCAAAGATCCACCACCTCCCATCCCAGTGCCTGCATCAATCTTTCTGTCACCAAAAATGTCGTACTACAGTTTAGAGGAGTATTAAAGGAATCATTAACACGAGAAGAACTTATTGAGGTACATTGGGTAGTGTTGCGAGATTGTGACGAAGTTGAGTCGTACATGATTGGGTACATGGAGAGGCTTTAGGCGTTAAATCCAGACAAAAGTTCGTCGTGGTTTGAAAAAATGGTTAAGAAAAAGTTCCTCGATTATTTTTTCCAATGGGTACGTACGTATGTCTCGGTATTTAGTTTATACACATGTTTGTAAAAAGTAAACCCCTTAATTATATATATTTCCCATTTTCGCTGATGATTGATCTACAAAAATCCAAAAACCATAGGGGATGGTGGTCCTGGCCAAAGCACTTGCTAGTAGAGAAGCCGATTAAACACTATATTTACCCCGGATATTTTGTGTACAGTGTAAAGTTCATTCATTAGCCCGAGATGAAGGAAGAAAAACACAAAACAGTGGAGTAGTGGTTGGGAAAGACAATGATCTATATTACGGGGCTATTGTATATGTCGTTCAGCTATGTTACGGGAAAGATGTCAACGTTTTCTTATTCAAGTGCAAATGGTTCAAGCGTACAAAGGAAGACCTAGGACTTTTATAGTCGATACAAACTCAAGCTGGTATGAGGATGAGCCTTTCGCTCTCGCCACCTTAGTTATGCAAGTGTTCTATCTCGATGATCTGAAAGCTGGTGAAGGGTGGAAAATAGTGAACCATATCTCTCATCGAGGAATATGGAATACTACGATAACTGAAGGGACACCGTCGACTGAAGATGCTGATGAACCAGAAATAGACATTCCTGCCTATCAAGATCCTAATATTTCGGTCATCTGCTCCGACATAATGGACCTAGTTCAAGCTGGTGAACACTTACCCATGCCTGATGGTTATACGAATCTAACAGAAGATGAGATTATTGATGCAATTAATGAGGTAGATGAAGAAGACGCACATGACGAGGACGAGGACGAGGACTCAGGATATTCGTCGGACGATGTTGAGTATGACGAGGAGGAAGAGAAATCGGATAACGAGAATGAGGATGATGACGATTATGACGAAGAATACAATATAACGACGAGGAATAATAATTGGTAATTAATTATTATAATTATTATAATGATGCATGATCGGTTAATTATATATATTATGAGGAGGAGTATGTACAACTATTAATTTTGTACTTAATTAATTTAATAATTAATTAAATAACGTGGTCGCTTCGATCGACTGAAATTAAAATTAATTAATTCATCCAGAGGATCGGATTGATTGAGAATCTCATTTTCACGAAACCCTAACACGGGGATTAAAGAACAACTTTTCGTAGTCCATACTAAGGTAATTAAACACAATAGTAATTAATTATAAACATATAAAACCCTAAATCCTAAAAATAGCACTTAGACGACGCAACAAGATCAAATTGTCGTCTAAGTAGACCCTAAACCCTAAACCCCAAGGCTCTAACCCTAAATTACGAAATTTTTACTTAGACGACGCAAAGACACGTTTGCGTCGTCCAAGTACTTGAACAACGCAAAAGTGTCTTTGCGTCGTCTAAGTGTTTACTTGGACGACACAAACGTGTCTTTGCGTCGTCTAATTGAAAATTTCGTAATTTCATTTAAGACAACAACCATCTAGACCATGTCCCAATGCATATTCTTTTCGTCGAGACCATAGAGTAAACAATTCTTGGAGTGTGAGCATCGACGGTTCCAAAATAGGACAATCGAATTTTCGTGTATCCACATTTCCGATTTGTAAAAATTTGGGTTTTGCGGTTGACTGTACTGATAAAACCCTTAACGAACTTACTATTTTGTAAAAATTGTTCTATTTATATATTGTCTTATGGCAAATATATCAAACGGTTGTTTTGTCCAAATTCAATTTCGTTAATATCAATATGGAATGAGCTTATACTTAATAACACTTAAGTTATACAGATTAGTAGATACTTAACAAGTTTAAAGACGTAAGATTATTCGTCGTCTTAAATTCAATTGTTTATATATACGATTCTTTAATTGATATTTTACGACTATTTCATTCGAATAACAAATCGAAATATTCCTTGCGAATTATTTTTAAAAATTAATTTTACTAAAATTTCACTTGGACCACAGATAGACCACCTCTGTCGTCCAGGTGACCACTTGGATGACGGAAACAGACCGTCTCCGTCGTTCATATGACCACTTGGACGATGGAGATGGTCCATTTCCGTCGTCTAGGTTGAAAAATATGGCGGTTCAATTTCCACCGTCAAATTTTTGGGGAACGGTTCAAATTTCACCTGGACGACAGAAATAGGCATCTCCGTCGTCTAATTGAAATTTGAAACGTTCCCCAAAATTAAGGCAGTTAACTCCTACCCGCCAAATTAATTGGGCGCTAGTTCCAAAAATTGAAATGGTTCACTTAGACGACGGAGAAAACACCTCCGGCGTCTAAGTGAACCTGTATAAAATGAGAGAGGCCGATCCTTTTTTCCTCATCTCTCTCCCTCCTCCTCTCTCTCACTCTCTCTCAAAAATCCGACCTCCCTCCGGTGACTCAAAATCCGGCGACTCTCTCCCTTCGGCGACTCCGCTCTCCTGCGACTCCTCTTTCCGGTATTTTTAAATTTTTTAACATAATTATAATTTTATCAATAAATTAGTAAATTGGTAAATTAATTAGTAAAAATAATAAATTTGTAATAATTGGTAAATTGGTAATAATAATTAATAATAGTTGGTAAATTGATAATTATAATAAATTATTGTAAATTATGATTAATTTAGTAATTAATTATTTTAATTATTATAAATGCATGATAATTATTATTGTAATTGATTGTAATTATATATTATTGTAATTATTATTATATGGTAATTATTATTGCATGTAATTATAATTTATAATTATCGTTGTAATTATTTTAAATTTGTAAATATGATAAATTATTGAATTATTAAAAATAATAAATTGATAATTATGCTGGATAAGTCGGTGCTCGGTGATTCCCAGCTAGTAAGTCTAAACAAGCTAAAGTTAAATATTCTTTTGTAAATAGGATGGGACGCGGTCTGTAACATCAATCAGTCTTATAGCATGGATTGTCAAGTCGGGGAGGGAGGCATCTTTGCAAATTCTCTACGTTTTATTGAAGGGCAAAAGAGGCAACAAAGTAAGAGCTAGCTAGCTCCTAAGGGCATCTCCAATAGGAGGTACTAAACCCTATAATTTTGGGGTACTAAAAAAAATTGGGCTCCAATGGTAGTTTTTTGAAGTCCTAAACCCTATATTTATAAGACTTGGTCTCATCCCAAGTCTTATTTTGAGACTCCATATGAGACTTGGTCTTATAATTTTGGGTTGGGGCCACTTGGTAGAGGGGAGAGAAATTAGAGGGATAAGACCCCATTATAAGACCCTTACCATTGGAGATGGTTGAAGTGTTATATGAATATTGTCTAAATAAGGTCTCAAAATAGGTATAAGACTTCATGATTGGAGATGTCTTAAAAGGGGGACGTGGGCTTTGGTGAGGTCGTCATCTCCTTTGAAGTGAGAGCACTGAGGAGTTGGTTGATTTGATGATTTTCAATCATGAAAGTCGATCGGCTTTTGCAGCTCTTAATTTGGACATGTCTTTCCAATAATGTGACAGGATGTTTTTCTCTTTAATCTTACTACAGTGTAGCATGCACTATAATTTAGTTAACCTTATGTGGCGTCGGAAAATTAGTGCGTGCAATCCGTGCATAACCAAATCAAAATCCACTCCATTTAAACTAAAATCTGAATCAAATTGTCGGAGACGTCTATGTAGACCTTTTTTTTTCTCTCTCTCTCTCTCTCGCTCTAAAGGTTATAACGTTTCCATAGCCTTTCATTTTGCATGGGTGATTAAGTATCAATCAGGACCTGATGAGCGAAACAAAATGATGGTTTCAAACATGAGAACATTTCTTAATTAATCAAATATGAATATTCTAAATAGTTTCTTGTAGTTCGTATCATTAACGTCTTCTTAAGAATGACATCAAATGGTCACTACTACCTTAATAGCAATTTTGAAAACATTTAAAGTGGGGTATTTTCCTTATTATGAATAGGCAGCTTTAAAATAAAAGCGACACAAATCTCCACCTAGTGTGGGGAAAAGCTATTGAAAACGAAGGCTTTCACCTAATCAAGTGCCTACCACATGCTTAACCAAAACCTTATTTTTGGCACAGGCTAGGGAAGACCAAGAAATCCCATTTTCATTTTCCATTTCCCCCTGAAACCAGGATTTGAAATCCCCGTTGTTCTTCTTGGGAAAGTCCTCCTAGTGCAGTGACCCTTATTTTACAAGGGAAACCAGCTAATGTTGACTCAAAATGCTTTGAACTATTAACTCCTGAAACACCTCTGTTTAATTAGGAGAAAAGGGCACTCACTTGGTACTGCAGCCAAGGATGTCCCTTAATATTTATTCGCCAAATCACAAGTGTGTGAAAGATGCACATTGTCCCTTCACAACCCATTTGGCCAGTATGTTGTGCCTCTCCATCTTTCAATCTCACAGTCATTTTGCAATCAAAACCACTTACAGTAAATAAAAACCTTTGAAATATTTGTCTTTCCCTCTCTCACAAGTCACAGGCAATTTAAACACGGTTTGAAGAAACTGCTTTTCTCCCAGCTGGTGTTTTCACTGGGGATAATTCTTTGCAGGCTTATAACAGTATCAACAGCAATGCCAGAGAGCAAAAGGTAGCAGAAGGTGGAATAGAAATCAGCACCAGTAACAGGGACTACAGTAGTGCTATCTACATGATGATCGAAGAAGACACACTTGGAATAAATTACCCCCCATGTCCTACTGTACAGTGGAAAACTTCAAACCATTAACACCTGAAAGTTAGACCAAACTATTACCCCACCCAAACTTCAAGAACACAAAACAGTAAAAAGCTAAGGCAATCCATGTAACTTCGAAGAAACACCTGTATCCTCCAGCACTAATAACACTTGATCAAATGCTTAGAAGATCAGGTGGAGGTGATTGTGGCGGAGACTGTTGATGGACGACTTTCGTGTCTTTCATGGCAGTAGGCGACTCAATTGCAGTAATGGCAGATTGCTGAGGGGAGTCTGTGATTGTTGGTTGTTCTGCTACTTGCTTTGAGCCAGGTAGAATTGGAAGCTCCGTAAGAATTTGAACCACTTCTCTCATTGTTGGACGCTCCACTGCTAGTTCTTCCACACAAAGCATTGCAACGTAAAATACGTGCATAACCTCATGGAGCGGAACAGAAGGGAGTCTGGAATCAAGGATTTTCAGCACTCCTTCCTTGTTCGAATCCGTCATTTTCCTAACCCATTGAACTATGTCAACTCCATCTCCGAATTCACCAACTGGTTTCTTGCCACTGACTAGTTCTAAGAGAACTACTCCGAAACTATAGACGTCGCTCTTCTCATCAACCTTCAATGTGTAAGCATATTCTGCACAAAAACAAACATCAGAATGCAATAAAAATCCCGCAGACAACATAGTACAGTTTAACTTGATATCATTTGGTTGGGATTGTTTCCAAAATAAGGTTCTCAATCATTTTGTCACGGTCAAAACCTCATTAAATTCATGTACTTTCAATGTAAATCCTACCTACCAGGCTACCACTATACTAACAACATGTCAACGATCAAATTTCACCACATGACAAAGCAGACTTCTAAGAAATAAATGCAGCAACCTCCTGTGAGCTATTATAGATGGATTTTATGGGGTGAAAAAGTCAAAATTTTAGTTGAGACTAAGACGATGACAGTAGGTACATTTTTCACAGTAACAACCAACAAAGTACCAAAATAATTCATAGCTAGTCTGAATGAATCATATATACCTGGAGCAATGTATCCATAAGAGCCAGCAATGGCAGACATGCACTCGGACGTGCCCGAATCCTGAAGAAACTTGGCGAGGCCAAAATCAGCAACATGAGCCTCAAAATTGGAGTCTAGCAGAATGTTGTTGGATTTGACATCTCTATGAACTATCAAAGGTGAGCAGTCATGGTGAAGATAGCAAAGCCCCTTTGCAGCTTCAATGGCAATCTTGTATCTTGTATCCCAATGCAAGTGACCGCCTTTCTTTCCGTGAAGAACTTCACCCAAACTCCCATTAGGCATGTACTCATATACCAGCAGATTTGTTTCATGGTTTGAACAGAAACCCAACAATCTAACAATGTGGCGGTGGCGAATTCGACCCAGAGTTTGAATCTCGGCATTGAAACCGTGATCATGAGATGAGCCTCTGCTCATTGCTGGGAGTCTTTTCACAGCCACATTCTCACCATTAGGCATAGCTCCTTTGTACACAATCCCAGCTCCTCCTTTGCCGATAATGTTGTCCTCCTTAAGTGAATCCAACACATCGTCAACAGTGAAATCCAGGCGCTGGAATGCAGTCAATTTCCAAGCTCTGGAATCCCTTTCTCTCTTGTATGAGCGAGCTTTGATTATCGTAATGACAGCAAATATGATTGAGCAAAGTAGTAACCCAACAACGAGCAATAACTTGAGTGAGGCAGTGAATGAGCTTTTGACATGAGGTTCATGAGCCCCATTGGCATCCCCATCTTTGCAAGGAGCCAAATAGGGACCGCAGAGATCAGGATTACCCAAAAACGAAGTGTAGTTGAAGTAACTGAACTGACCAGTACCCGGAACCAAACCAGAAAGATTGTTATAGGAAAAATCCACAGAAGTTAAGCTCTGCATTGCGGAAATGGAAGGTGGGATGTTCCCAACTAGATGGTTCCTTGACAGATTGAGGTAGTTGAGTATCCTCATTCCGGTAATCTCTTTCGGTATCTCGCCGGAGAGCTGGTTCCGGCTGAGATCAACAAACGTCAGCAGCTTGCATTGGCTTATCTCAGGAGCTATCGGACCCAAAAACATGTTGTGGCTGAAATCAATCTTGGACAGCTGCTGCAAGTGTCCAATTTCAGGCGGGATTTGACCGGTGAACTTGTTCCCGTCGAGAAGAAGCTTCTGGACACCGGAGAAGTTTCCGATGGTCGGCGGCAACGGCCCGGTTAAGCGATTGTTGGAGAGACTAATCTGGCCAAGACCCACAGAGATTGAATCAGACTCTGGAAATGAACCGCCTAAGAAATTGTCCTGCAGCTCAACTTGAGTGAGTTTGGGCAACCCGAACAGGCCTTTAGGTATGGACCCGTTGAGGAAATTCTCACCCATCCGAATCCGACTCAGCGACTCGCATTTTCCGAGCGACTCGGGAATCGGACCGAACAAAAAGTTGCCAAGAGTAATGAGAGTCTGGAGATTGTTTCCAGAGCACATATCAGGAGGAAGAGCCCCGGTTAATTTGTTCGAGGATAGGTCAAGAATTTGAAGCTTTCCATTTCTGCCCAAGCCTTGTGGAATAGAGCCAGTGAAGTTGTTCTCCCACAGTTGTAACACCTGGAGCTCTGGCAAGTCACCGATGAAGTCGGGAATGGCACCGTGAAGCTTGTTCCGGAACAGATTGAGCAGTGTCAAGTTATTCAGCTTTGCGAAAGATGCCGGAATCTCGCCTGTGAACATGTTGTTCGATAAGTCCATTGATTTCAGCGACTTGAGGTCGCCGATCTCCGACGTCAACGACCCCGAAAGTGCATTCACCTGGAGGAACAGAGTGTCGACGTTCTGCAACCGCCCGAGCTCCGGCGGGATCTCGCCGGAGAGACCGCAGTTGGCGGCGTCGAACCGAACTAGCTGGGTCAAGTTCCCGACCTCGGGAGGGATGCCTCCTTCATAGCTGTTGTAGTATCCAAGATAAAGCTCTTTGAGTTTGGTCAAGTTTCCGATCTCCGCCGGGATTTTACCCGCGAGCTCGTTCCCGGAGACGGCCAAGTACTCGAGAAACGGAAAGCTGCCGTACTCGGGAGGGATCCGACCCGAGAAGAAGTTGCCGCCCAAATGCAGGTGACGTAGGCTAGTCATGTTGGTGACGGAGACGGGTAAGTCTCCGGTGAAGTTGTTGTTGTAGAGGTCGAGGACTTGGAGCTTGGTGAGGGCGGAGAGCTGAGGCGGGAAAGTGAGGTTGAAGACGTTGTTGGAAAGGTTGAGGAGTCGGAGCCCCGAGAGGGAGGAGATCTCGGGCGGAATGGGACCCGAGAGAGAGTTGGCGGCAAGAGTGAGATTGGTGAGATAGAGGCCAAGGTGGGCGATGTCGGAGGAGAGAGTGCCGGAGAGATTGAGACCGGAGAGGTCGAGGGCGGTCACGTGGCGGTGAGGGTCGCACGTGACGCCGGCCCATGTGCAGTGGGAGGTGTTGGGGGACCAGGAGGAGAGGGCGGAGTCTGGGTCGAGGAGGGAGGATTTGAGAGAGAGGAGGGCGCGGTAGGAGGAGACTGGACGGGTGGCGGAGAGAGTGTGGCGGAGGAGGAGGAGAAGGAGGAGGAGCCGCATTTTTGCTATTAGTGGTTTGTATTTGCGGTGGAGACAAGTGCGGAGTGTGGGAGAGTGACTGAGGTTTTGTGAGAACACGAGTAAATAATATAAGAGGCAGAGGAGGAGGGTGAGGGTTTGCCCCGTCTTCTTTGCATTTTTTTTTCTTTCCAATATTCAAAACTTTCCTTTTTGGTTTTAAATTGCTATTCATCTTTTCTGCAGCAGTGTAAGTTCTTGAAGTGGAATGGCTGGTGAATCGTTTTGTTTTGAATTCTTTGCTTCGAACAGTTTCAGACTACGAACTTAGTTGTTCAGTGATTTGGTAAATAAATAAATTTTACAGCTAAGATGTATTTCGTTTTATAAGAACCACTGAAACAAATTGATAAAACCAACACGCGTAGAGTACGATTCTAGATTGATGGTACACATACAATATGTTTAGAAAGTTATGATATTTATTAAAAGGGTAAGTGATATTTATATATATATAAAAAACAATTTTCCACATTTTCGAAAGCTGTCAAGGCAAGTGATTTTGGTCTTATATTTATAGCAAATTATAGTAATGGATCATTTTCCATTAGAACTCTCATCCTATGTTGGAAGGAATTGATGTGAATAGTAATAATTATTTCAATTTTGGTCTTATATTTATAGTAAATTCTCTGTTGTCCAGGTATGCATTTAGACGCCGGAGACTATAATCTCCGTCGTCCAGGTGCTCACTTGGTCAACGGACCGACACGCCATGGTCCGAGTGGCCACTTATACGACGTACCGACACATCAGTCGTCTAAGTGAAGCATTATATAAGGCCGATACCAAACTCTCTTCCTCTACGCGCTCACTCGTCTCTCAACTGATCATAATCTCTTCCTGTCTTGATCAGCGCCTCACGCGTGCATGCAATTCAAACGACGCGGCGTCCTAGCTAGCTAGCTACCTAGGTAGCTAGATAGCACTATATATATATATATATATATCGATTTTCGGCTCCGACCATCGATTAATTCGCCATATATCGGAGAAGGCCAGGTACGTACGTACGTAGTTAATTTTCCAACACCATTAATGTAGGTTTTTATATATATATATATAATTAATTGCATGTGCGTTTGATTGATTGCATTGTTAATAATTAATTAGTACATCTAATATATAATTAATATATTAAGTTAGGAAATTGATGATATATATATATTAGTTAATTATAGACCTGTAGTACGTATATATGTATGGATGTTTTAAAATTTGGTTAATATTTAGTTAAAACGTACATACATACATGTATGTTAGCTAGACATATTAAAGTAATTGATGTAGAGTACGTATAATTAATAGTTAATTGACTAATATGTAATAATTAATTAATTATAATATTTTGTAGAAGTATGGACAAGAGTTGGATGAAGTTGCGGAATAGATGTGATGTCCAGTATATGGATGGAATTAGCGAATTTGTGAATTTTGCGATAGAACATGGTCAGGGAAAGAAGCATTTCAGGTGTCCGTGCCAGAAATGTTTTAATTGTCAGTATGTGGAGGTTAATTTTATGGTGCAACACTTGTACGAAAATGGTATGATGTGGAGTTACACTACATAGAGCGAGCATGGTGAAGCAGTAGACTTCATCTCAGCAGACTTCAGCTCAGGGTACAGTTACCAGAGTGCCTCATCCAGCGGCAGTGGTGCCGGCGCCCTGCTTGCAACCCAACTGCAGATTTGGTACATGATGCGTTTCTGGGATTTAGTCATGGTAGACACCAACACTAAGAGGGAGGTTACAGTACCACTCATGAGCATGATGACACATTCCCCGCTGCTAGCTTGGCCACTGACACTAGTGAGATAGATAAGTACAACCGGATGCTACTTGAAGCGCAGACCCCGGTGTTCCCTGGATGTCGAGAGAATGTGTTGCAATATGTGATTGAGCAAATGAAGATAAAAGTGAAGCACAAAATGTCAGTCAGTGCTTTTGACGAAATTCAGGAGCAAATATGTAAGTTGCTTCCTGATGATCACAATCTTCCTAAATCTCATTATAAGGTTAGAAATATCTTGATTTTGTAGACAACTTGGACAGTATAAATGATTCCTCAAAAACAGGTCGGCCCCGGATGACTTCATAGTCGAGACATACCTAATGTATGAGTGTGTTATTTACTGTAACAGGTACCTGAAAAATTCACCACCTCCTACTGCCTTCGATCCCAGTGCCCGCATCAATCTTTCTATCGTCACAAATGTCGTCCGACCGTTTAGAGAAGTATTAAAGGAATCGTTAACACGGGAAGAGCTTATTGAGGCACATTGGGTAATGTTGCGAGACTGTGACGAAATTGAGCCGTACATGATGTCATACAGGGAGAGGCTTCATGCGTTAAATCCGGACAAGAGTTCGGCGTGATTTGAGAAAATGGTTAAGAAGAAGTTCCCTGATTATTTCTTCCAATTGGTACGTACGTACGTATGTCTCGGTACTTAGTAATTTATATACATATCGATCATGTTTGTAGAAAGTAAACCCTTAATTTTTCCCATTTTCGCAGATGATTGATCTACAAAAATCTGAAAACAACGGGGGGCGGTGGTCCTGGCCAAAGCACTTGCTAGCAGGGAAGCCGATTAAACACTATATTTATCCCGGATGTTTTGTGAACGGTGTAAAGTTCCATTCATTGGCCCGAGATGAAGGAAGAAGAACATAAAACAGTGGGGTAGCGGTTGGGAAAGACAATGATCTATATTACGGGGCTATTGTATATGTGGTTCAGCTATATTACGGGAATGATGTCAACGTTTTCCTATTCAAGTGCAGATGGTTCAAGCGTTCAAAGGAAGACCTGAGACTTTTATCAGTCGATACAAACTCAAGCTGGTATGAGGATGAGCCTTTCGCTCTCGCCACCTTAGTTAGGCAGGTGTTCTATCTCGACGATCCGAAAGCTGGTGAAGGGTGAAAAATAGTAAACTATATCTGTCATTGAGGAATATGGAATACGGAGACAATTGAAGGGACACCGGCGATTGAAGATGCTGCTGAACCAGAAAGAGACATTCCTGCCTATCAAGAGCCTAATATTTTTGTCATACACTCCGATATAATAGACCTGGTTCAAGATGGTGAACGGTTACCCATGCCTGATGGTTGTACAGATCTAACTGAAGATGAGATTATTGATGTAATTAATGAGGTAGATGAAGAAGACGTGTAGGAGGAGGACGAGGACTCAGGTTATTCGTCGGACGATGTTGAGTATGATGAAGAGGATGAGCAATCGGATAACAGGGATGAGGATGATGACGATTATGACGAAAAGTAAAATATTGTAGTGACGAGGGGTGTTAATTGGTAATTTATTATTGTAATTATTGTAATATATATAAGATGCATCATCAAACAATAATTAATATAAATATTATGAGGAGGAGTACGTATACAAGTATTAATTTTATACTTAATTAATTACACGCGTGCATGCTCTGATCGGATCGACCGACGTATGTAAATTAAAATTAATTAATTAATCGATCCGGATCGGATCGGATCGATCAAGGAGTGGATTGGATCGATCGATGATTTTTTCGATCGAATTGAATCAGAAGAATTGAAGGGACACACTTGGACAACGGAGACTCCATTTTTGCGTCGTCCAAGTGAAGCACAACTCTAAACCCTAAACAGTTAGACCCTAACCCCTAAATTTAGGGGTTTTAACTTGGACGACGGAGGTGAATGTTTGCGTCGTCCAAGTGACTACTTAGACAACGGAGCATGGCGTCTCCTTCGTCTAAGTGAGTACTTGGACAACGGAGACGATATTTTGCGTCGTCCAAGTGAAGATTTCGTAATTTTATCTAAGACAACGACCATCTAGACCTTCTCCCAATGCATATTCTTTTCGTCAAGACTATAGAGTAAACAATTCTTGGTGTGTGAGTTTCGACGGTTCCAAAATAGGAGTTACGAAATGTCTTGTATTCACGTTTCCGGTTTGTCAAAATCTCAGTTTTGCAGTTGACTGTGTCGATGAAACCCCTCACGAACTTATTATTTTCTGAAAATTATTCTAATTATATATTATCTTATGGCGAATGTATCCAACGGTTGTTTAGTTTAAATTCAATTTCGTTAATATCGATATGCAAAAGAGCCTATACTTAATAACACTTAAGTCATAGAGATCAGTAGATACTTAACACGTTTAAAGACATAAAATTATTCGTCGTCTCTAATTCAATTGTTTATATATACGATTGCGTTAATCGATATTTTACGACTATTTTATTCGAATGACAAATTGACAACTTCCTTGCCAATTAATTTTAAAAATTATTTTTACGTAAATATAACTTGGACCACGGAGATTGACCATCTGCGTCGTCCAGGTGGTTACCCGGACGACGGAGATTGACCATCTCCGTCGTCCAGGTTCAAATATTATGGCAGTTGATTGTTCCGCGTTATTTTTCGGTACCGTTTCAAATGTTGACTTAGACAACAGAGAATCTATTCTCCGTTGTCTAAGTCAACATTTGAAACGGTGCCGAAAATTAACGCGGTTGAAACCATCCCGCCGATTAATTGGGCACCGTTTCAAAAATTCGAAACGGTTGACTTAGACGACGTAAACGCCATTTTCAGTCGTCCAAGTGCACTTAGACGATAGAAAATAGGGCTCCGTCGTCTAAGTGAAAGTCTATATATAGCCACTGCTCATTCTCTCTTTTCCTCATCCCATCTAATTTCTCCTCCTCTCCTCTCCTCTCCTCTCACTCTCTCTCAAAAGCTCCGGCCTCCCTCCTCCGGCGACTCTCCGGCGACCAAAATTCCAGCGTTTCCCTCTCTCCCGCGACTCTCTACTCCGGCGACTTTCCAGCAACTTTTTCGGCGGCTTATCTTTTAGGTAATAATTATATTTTTTAACATCATTATTATTAAACTAATTAATTAATTTGTAAATTGGTTAATTAATTAGTAATATATTAGTAATAATAATTATTAGTAAATGAATAATTATTAGTAAAAATTAATTATTAGTAATAATATATTAGTAATAATTATTATTGGTAATGATAATTAATTATTGGTAATAATAATTATTAGTAAATGAATAATTATTAGTAATAATTATTATTGGTAATAATAATTAATTATATTGGTAAATGAATAATTATTATTGTAATTAAATATTGTTTTAATTAATAGTATATATAATTGGTGATTATTATTGCATGTAATTATAATTTGTAAATATTGTTCTAATATTGTCAATTTGTAGTAAATATGGTAAATTAGTGAATTATTAAAAATAATTAATTGATAATTATGGGAATTTTGTAATAAATTGGTAGTCTTTGATTTAAATTTAGTACATAATTAAGTTTGGTTTATTAAGTCGCACTCTTTGGAATAGATGACGTCTCATTTCCTAGTTTATCTCTTTAACCCCTCGTGATGTGTGAATTTCATTACCGCACACCATAACCTAAGTGAAGTTATGGACACGAGGTTGAGGGCGGAGTTTGCAAAGGATTTGAGGGAGTGTAAAATTTCGAAAGATTGGCTGAATGTCGGACATGGTATCTAGAAACAGATTATGACTGGTGACAGGTTTTGGATCTAAGAAAGACGACAATATGAAGTGGATCCCACACCGACGATGCTTAGGCATATCAACCAAACCGCCAACTCCATCTACCATGATTGGAAGTACAAGCTTCATGTGTACTTCGACAATATCGGCCCTGTGCCTACCCCTGTAGAGCTGCGTGGGGATAGGGAAGATGAGTGGCAGTGGTTGTGTAACCACTTCCAAGATGAAGAATATAAGGTGTTTACTTTTTTATTTAAATTAAGAGAATTGAATTATTTTTATTTTAGTTACGCATTATTTTTTTAATGATTTATGTTGTCCAACAGAAATTCTCCGAAATCAACAAGACCAACCGGGGGAAGAAGGACAAACACCATACCTCCGGTGCCAAGCAAGTGATTCAAATAGCCAAGGAGCACAGGGATAAGGGCTCCAAACACCCTTATCTCGATGCTAGCACTACAAGAAAATTGCACCTAGACCACGGACCATTTCCGTCGTCTAGGTGCAGTTTTCCGTCGTCTAAGTACTTAGACGACGGAATCTCCGTCGTCCAAGGTCCGTGCTCCAAGTGCTGTCGTCCAAGCACCTGGATGACGGAGATTTAGTGATCCGTCGTCCAAGTTCACTTGGACCGCGGACATTATCCGTGGCCCAAGAAGACACCTGGACGACGAAAAATCTAATTCTCCGTCGTCCAGGTGTCTACCTGGGCCACAGACATTGCTCGTTTCTCCGTGGCTCAGGTGTTCACCTGGACGACGGAGAATTAGTTATCCGTCGTCCAGGTGAACACCTAGGCCACAGATAAAGCTAGCTTCTCCGTGGCCCAGGTGTTCACCTGGACGACGGATAACTAATTCTCCGTCGTCCAGGTGAACACCTGGGCCACGGAGAACGACAGGGTTTAGGGGTTAGGGGTTAGGGGTTTAGGGTTAGGTTTAGGGTTTGTGCACCTGGACGACGGAGAACATAATCTACGTCGTCCAAGTGAATATTTAATTTAAAAAATAAATAAATTGCAATTAAATATTATTAATTTAATTTAAATAATGAAAAATGCTAAAATTAATTAAATAAACTAAATTTTGAATATTACTTAATTAATTATTAAATAATTAAATTAAATTAATTTGTACATACATGAATAATCGAAAAAACCCATAAATTAAAAATTAAAATATTGTTCGGAATGCGGAAAGAAACGAGATAATAAACTACTAGCTAGCTAATACACTGGAGGAGCAGATGCGCCGCCGAGTCCTCCGCCTCCAGCCGGGTCGTTGTCGTCGGGGTGTGGGTTCGGAGGAGGTTGACATACTTCTCAATTTTGTTGCATGAGGGCGATGAGTTGGGCTATTTGTGCTTGTTGTTCGTCAAGTCTTTGCCGCATTGACTCATTCTCCTCTCGTGCCAGTCGAGCCTCTTGAATGGCTGCTTAGACGGCCGCAGCCTGACTCCTTCTCCGCTGCCCCGAACCTCCCGTAGATGATGAGCCGGAGGTCGTCGACGAATCTCGTACCACCCTAGGCCCAAAGTGCCTAACCTCGTTGCCAGCTCTACGACCGTAGACCTCATCCGGGATTGCAATTTGGCTCTCTAAGGATAGAGGAGGCAGGTCTTCCGGCGGCACATCTGGGAACACAAGCTGAGTGTTAGCCAACTCTTCATGCGCACGCTCTATCGCCCTTGCCTACAAAAGAATAATTAATTTATTATAATGAAATCATATTTAAATAATAATTACTATAATTAAAAGCACATAATAAATATATCACTTACGCCGCATTGACTCGCTTCATTATCGAGCCATGGCGTCACGTACGCGCTTACGCTTGCATCAAGATAAGGGTGTTTGGAGCCCTTATCCTTGTGCTCATTGGCTATTTGAATGAACTGCTTGGCGCCGGTAGTATGGTGTTTCTCCTTCTTCCCCCGGTTGGCTTTGTTGACACCGGAGAATTTCTGTTACACAACATAATTAAATCATTAAAAAATGAATAACTACAATTTAAATAATTCAATTATCTTAATTGAAATAAAAAAATAAATTAATACCTTAAATTGTTCATCGGCAAAGTGGTTACACAACCACTCCCACTCATCTTCTCTCTCCCCTTGCAGCTCTACCGGGGGAGGCACGGGACCGACATCTTTGAAGTACTTATGGAGCTTGTACTTCCAATCTTTGTAGATGGAGTTGGCGGTTTGGTTGATATGCCTCAACATAGCCGGTGTCGGATCCACTTCAAATTGTTCCTATCAAAAATAAATAGAAAATTATAATCGTATATATTATGAAATTTTAGGCCGAGATTAACAATATTATATAATAACTAAATTGGACGTATTACGTACCGAAAGATCTTTGAAGACTTTCGCCTTCTCATGATCCGGCGCCTTCTTCCAAGTAGGGGCAGTGATACGAACCCGGTTACGGATGATTGACCCTATCCCATGCGCCGAGAGACTTGCTAGCTGAGCTGTGGGAGGGTCACCGGTGAATTCGTCGTACGGTAAGTCGATCTTTTTACCGGTCGCCTTGCAAATACGCTCCGCTTTGCCCCCTTTAACGAGACCCCGAGTCCTTTTCGGTTCCGGGTCAGTGGGGGCCCTCCTTTGCCTACGGCGGGCGCTGTACATGATTGATTCGGCGGTCGAGGACGCCTGAGTACTTCCCGTTGAATGGGTACCGGGCGTCGGAGATTGGAAGGGGTCGACGTCATCACCGCTCGAGATGAATGGGGGAGCGGGAATTTCCCCAGAGGGCGCTACGGACGGACCAGATGATCCGTCCGGATTGAGAGCGTCGTTGCCCTCCTGTTGAACCCAACCGACTTGGGCCGCCAACATTCGGAGCATCTCATCTTCTGCCTCCTGTTGGGCTTTCTTCTTGCCGGATGTGGTCTTTGGCGGAGCCATTTAAACCTAAAAGTACGGTGTTAAAATACCTACTTACCATAATAATTACAACTTAAAAATTTACGCTAATTAATTAAGTACGTTTAAGATTTAAATAGAGTACACTAGCTTGGCATTTTCGGTCGTTCAATGGACGTGCGACCCACGCGATAAAGTGTAAATTTTCAATTAATCAGCCTTGGTTAAATCGAAAAACATGGCCAGTTAGGGATAGAGATAACGCTAGAGGCAGGACTAATTTCGACAAAAGTCTTTCTTAGTCCAAATCCTGTCACCAGTCATAACCCGTTTCTAGACACCATGTCCGACATTCGGCCAATTTTTCGAAAATTTACACTCCCTCAAGTCCTTTGCAAACTCCGCTCTCAACCTCGTGTCCATAACTTCACTTAGGTTATGGTGTGCGGTGATGAAATCCACACATCACGAGGGGTTAAGGAGATAAGCAAGGAAAAGAGGCGCCATCTATTCCAAATAGTGCGACTTAATTACACCAAACCTATGTACTAAATTTAAATCGAACACATACTACTAATTAATTTACTAAAAAATACACATAATTACATGCAATAATTTATTTTCCATTTAGCATGCAACAATTAACCATTTAATTAATTAATAACAATAATTATTTATTTAATTAATTAATAACAATAATTAATCATTTATTTAATTAATAACAATAAATTTACAATTATTCATTTAATTAGTATTAAATAACAATAATTATGATTTAATTAATTAATAACAACAATTAATCATTTATTAAATATTTAAAACTAATTACTAAATTAATTTCTACTAATTAATTATATTTAGAATTTAATTAATTAATTAAATGAAAATTATTTAAATAAGGGAAAAATAGAAATTTACCGAATCGGAGTTTTCGGGAATATCGACGGAGTTGTGTCGTCAGAGAGGAGGATCGAACCACGCCGGAGTTGTGTTGTCGGAGCGTCGTCGCCGGAGGAGAATCGCCGGAATTTGAGAGAGAGAGAGAGGAGAGGAGAGATAGGATTGTAAGGGATGAGGAAAAGAAGATGAGCCGTACTCTATTTATAGAGTTTCACTTAGACGACGGAGCACTATTCTCCGTCGTCTAAGTTCACTTGGACGACGGAAACAGTGTTCTCCGTCGTCCAGGTGGCGGTTTCAAAATTTTGAAACGGCGCGTAATTAAGGGGCGGGACGTTTTGAACCGCCATGAATTTGGACTTAGACGACGGAGAATGGATTCTCCGTCGTCTAAGTGAAAATTCAAGCGGTCCCAAAAACGGAAGCGGTAAATTGAACCGCCATAAAAATTGGACTTGGACGACGGAGATGGTCATTCTCCGTCGTCCAAGTGAAAATTACATGAAAAAAAATAAACAAAAATAAATATGAACCGCCATGATTTTTGAACCTGGACGACGGAGATGGTCATTCTCCGTCGTTCAGATGAACACCTTGACGACGGAAAATGACCATCTCCGTCGTCCAGGTTAAAATTACGTAAAAAAAAATTTTAAAAATAATTCGCTAGGAATTTAGCGATCTGTCATTCGAGTGAAATAGTCGTACAATATCGATGAACGCATCGTATATATGAACAGTTAAATTTGAACCGCCGATTAATTTTACGTATTGAAACATGTTAAGTATCGACTAATCTTTACGACTTAAGTGTTCATGAGTAGACGCTCATTTGCAGCAGAGTATTAACGAAATTGAATTTGGACAAAACAGCCGTTGGATATGTTCGTCGTAACATAATATATAATTGTCTTCAAAGGACCATAAAATAATAAGTTCGGGAAGGGTTTGATCGGCACAGTCAACCGCAAAACCGATAATTTCACAAACCGGAAACGTTGATACAAGGCATTTCGCAACTCCGATTTTCGAACCGTCGAAGCTCACACACCAAGAATTGTTTACTCTAAAGTCTTGATGAAAAGACTTTGCATTGGAAGAAGGTCTAGATGGTCGTTGTCTTAGAAAAAATTACGATATCTGCACCTGGACGACGGAAATGAGCATTTCCGTCGTTCAGGTAATCACCTGGACCACGGATATCTAGTTATCCGTCGTCCAGGTGATAACCTGGACGACGGATAATGACGTTCTCCGTCGTCCAGGTGCATAGACCCTGAATTCAGGGGTTAGGGACTTACAGTTTAGGGTTTAGGGTTTGTGAACTTGGACGACGGAGAATGACCATATCCGTCGTCCTAGTGTGTACCTGGACGACGGAGAATGACCATATATATTCCGTCGTCCAAGTTCTAAACCCCGAATTCAGGGGTTAGGGCCTTAGTGTTTACGGCTTAGGTCGTCCCCGGTCATTTGTGTGTCCGTTCAATTATTCTGATTCAAAAATATAATTAAAAAATTGATCGATCGATCCGATCTGCTAGATTTAGGGTCCAGGATTTAGGGTTTTATATGAGATTGAGATTTGGCGTGGCGCCAAAGGTGAAAATTACAATAATTACAATAATTAATTACCAATTAATCTCCCTCGTCGTATGACCGTACTCTTCGTCATAATCATCATCGTCCTCATCCCCGTTAGACGACGGCTCATCCTCGTCATCGTACTCAACATCGTCCGACGAATAACCTGAGTCCTCGTCCGCGTCCTCTTCCTGCTCGTCTTCTTCATCTACCTCATCGATAATCTCATCTTCAGTTAGATCTGTACAACCATCAGGCATGGGTAACCGTTCACTATCTTGAACCAGGTCCATTATATCGGAGCGGACCATAGAAATATTAGGCTCTTGATAGGCAGGAATGTCTCTTTCTGGTTCAGCAGCATCTTCAGTCGTCGCCGGTGTCCCTTCAATTGTCTCTGTATTCCATATTCCTCGGTAAGAGATATGGTTCACTATTTTCCACCCTTCACCGGCTTTCAGATCGTCGAGATAAAACACCTGCCGAACTAAGGTGGCGAGAGCGAAAGGCTCATCCTCATACCAGCTAGAGTTTGTATCGACTGATAATAGTCCCAGGTCTTCCTTTGTACGCTTGAACCATCTGCACTTGAATAGGAAAACGTTGACATCATTCCCGTAACATAGTTGAACCACGTATACAATAGCCCCGTAATATAGATCATTGTCTTTCCCAATCGCTACCCTACTGTTTTGTGTTCTTCTTCCTTCGTCTCGGGCCAATGAATGGAACTTTACACCGTTCACAAAACATCTGGGATAAATATAGTGTTTAACCGGCTTCCCTGCTAGCAAGTGCTTTGGCCATGACCACCACCCTCCGTGGTTATCAGATTTTTGCAGATCAATCATCTGCGAAAAAGGGCAAATTAATATAAGGGTTTACTTTCTACAAACATGAGCGATATGTATTTAAATAATTAATACCGAGTCGTACGTACGTACCCATTGGAAGAAATAATCAGGAAACTTCTTCTTAACCATTTTCTCAATCCACGCCGAACTCTTGTTTTGATTTAACGCCTGAAGCCTCTCCCTGTATGACAACATGTACGGCTCAACTTCGTCACAGTCTCGCAACACTACCCAATGTGCCTCAATAAGTTCTTCCCGTGTTAACGATTCCTTTAATACTCCTCTAAACGGTCGGACGACATTGGTGACGACAGAAAGATTGATGCGGGCACTGCGATCGGAGGCAGTGGGAGGGGGTGGATCTTTGAGGTACCTGTTGCAGTAAGTAACACACTCATGCATTAGGTATGTCTCTGCTATGGAGCCATCCGGGGCCGACCTGTTTTTGACGAATGACTTATATTGCCCAAGCTGTCTACAAAATCAAACGTACACATTACATAAGTACATATAGCTAGCTAGCTAGTATATATATAATCTCCAGTGGAGCAAATTAATTAATTAGTTGTACGTACCTTTCTTGAGGATACATCCAAGTGTACTGGACCGGACCAGAAATAAGCACCTGCTCGGGCAGGTGGATCATTAGGTGAATCATGATGTCAAAGAAAGCAGGGGGGGAAATCCTCTCTATTTTGCAAATGATGTGCACAATTTGTTGTTGCAATTCCACCACATCTGACTTCTTTAATTCTCTGGCGCATAACCTCTGCCACCACCTGCACAATGCCACTATTGGTTCTACGACGTCCCGAGGCAAGTATGGTCGAATTACCACTGGAATCAAACGTTGCAGCATAACGTGATAGTCATGTGTCTTTAGACCAACAAACTTGTGTTGCACCTCGTCCACGGCTCCAGTTATAGTAGCTGCATACGTAGCCGGATAACGAACGCCCTTAAACCAGTGAAATACAGAACGTCTAAGCGTCGGCTTCACTGTGTATGGTGCATCTGGCATCTCGTTGTACACTCCTTTCCTATCCCTCCTCAACCACAAGGGACGACGTAGATTCATTGATTCCAAATATTTGCGCGCTTTGGGAGTATCTTTAGTCTTGAACTTAATACCGAGAATTGTTCCCACCACGCTGTCGCACACATTCTTTTCTATGTGCATCGCGTCCAAGTTGTTCCTCAGCTTCAACTTCGACCAGTAAGGGAGTTCAAAGAATAGACTCTTGTGATCCCAATAGCTCAGATCATGTGGAGGAATTGGATTGCATTTCTTTACATCCGCGTCATTGGTCAACACACCAAAGTCGAAATAGCTCAACCTCTCTAAAATCTCTTCGCCCGACCAACTACGGGGTTTAGGATTGTTCTCTACCGTACCGTCGAAATGAGCTTCATCCTGTCGCCACGGGTGGTCGTGAGACAGCCATCTACGGTGACCCAAGTAACACACCTTCCCCGCGTGCCAACTAGAGTTCACGTCGTCCAAACATATAGGACATCCATTATATCCTTTTGTCCTGCAGGCTGCCAACATCCCATAAGCTGGAAAATCGCTGATCGTCCACATTACAGCAGCCCTCATCGTGAACATCGTGTCAGTGAATTTGTCATAAGTTGAGACTCCATTTTCCCACAACAGTTTCAGCTCGTCGATCAAAGGTCTGAGGTAGACATCTAAGCACTTCGATGGAGATTTAGGACCTGGAATTAGTACGGTAAGGAAATTAAATTCCTTGTTCATGCACATCCACGGAGGCAAGTTGTACGGCATCAGAATAACTGGCCAAGTGCTGACGGCGGAGCTATTACTTCCCCAAGGATTGAATCCGTCTGTAGATAGGCCGAGTCTAACATTTCTAACCTCTGAAGCAAAGTCTCCAAATTCTCTGTCGAAATGTTTGAAACCCTCCCCATCCGCGGCGTGTCGCAGAACATCGTCATCTATTCGCTTTTCTGCGTACCATCGCATCGCCTCTGCTGTGTGTAGAGACATGTACAGGCGCTGCAATCTGGGAATCAAGGGAAAATATCGAACAACTTTCACAGGAATTCTCTTTTTCGAACTCTTCCTATTCAACTGGAATCTGCACTGGCCACATACGGGACAATAGTCCAACTCTTTATACTCTTTGTAAAATAGCACACAATCATTCGGACATGCATCAATTATCCTGTACTTTAGGCCGAGGCTGCTCAGAATATTTCTAACCTTATAATGAGATTTAGGAAGATTGTGATCATCAGGAAGCAACTTACATATTTGCTCCTGAATTTCGTCAAAAGCACTCACTGACATTTTGTGCTTCACTTTTATCTTCATTTGCTCCATCACATATTGCAACACATTCTCTCGACATCCAGGGAACATCGGGGTCTGCGCTTCAAGTAGTATTCGGTTGTACTTTTCCATCTCACTGGTGTCAGTGGCCAAGCTAGCTGCGGGGAATGTGTCATCATGCTCATTAGTGGTACTGTAACCTCCGTCTTGGTGTTGGTGTCCACTATGACTACATCCCGGAAACGCATCATGGACCAAATCTGCAGTTGGGTTGCAAGCTGGGGTTCCGGCACCGCTGCCGCTGGATGAGGCACCATGGTAACTGTACCCTGAGCTGAAGTCTATTGCGCTGAACTCTACTGCTTCACCATGCTCGCTCCATGTAGTGTAACTCCACATCATACCATTTTTGTACAAGTGTTGCACCATAACATTAACCTCCGCATACTGACAATTAAGACATTTCTGACACGGACACCTGAAACGTTTCTTTCCCTGACCATGTTCTATCGCAAAATTCACAAATTCGCTAATTCCATCCATATACCGGACATCACATCTATTCTTCAACTTCATCCAACTCTTGTCCATACTGCTACAAAATATTATAATTAATTAATTATTACATATATATATATATTTGTCCATTAATTTACGCTTAATTATACGTACTCGATCTACATATCGATCCATCAATTACGTACGTACGTACGTAATTTAATCGATCTGTATATATATATATATATATATAGCTAACATCAGCTAACATCCTTGCATGTATATATATATGTACGTACGTTTTCACTAAATATATATTAATTAAGCAAATTTTAACTGCGTACGTACGTACCTGTTGGCCTTCTCGATATCTTTATGTTAATTAAGCTAACTAGCTAGTCAGCGGAGATCCCTTATCGATCCTGATTCTTCTCGGCCTAGCTAGCTTCTAGCTACCTAGCTCCCTTCTCCTTCTCCCTTCTCCTTCAATTCTTCTTCAAATGGAATCATGAAGAGATCGAGGCTAGGAATGAATTCGATCAGTTTGGCATCGGGCTTATATAATGCTTCACTTAGACGACGGAGGTGTCGGTACGTCGTCTAAGTGGAAGTACGTTTCGTATACTCGGACGACGGCGTGTCGGTCCGTCCTCCAGGTAATCACCTGGACGACGGAGAATACCATCTCCGTCGTCCAGGTGATCACCTGGAGGACGGAGAAGACTCCGAGGTCCAGGTGATCACCTGGACGACGGAGAATATCATCTCCGTCGTCCAGGTTATCACCTGGACCTCGGAAAAGACTCCGTGGTCCAGGTGATCACCTGGACGACGGAGATGGTATTCTCCGTCGTCCAGGTGATCACCTGGACCACGGAGTATTTTCCGTGGTCTAGGTGTCACTTGGACCACGGAACAATTACGTTTCCGTGGTCTAAGTGCTGTTTTCTTGTAGTGTAGCACAAGCGCGTACGTGATTCCTGGGGTCGAGAATGAAGCGAGTCAATACGACGTAAGTGATATATATATATGTGCTTTTAATTAGCATAGTTATTATTTAATTATAATTATTTTATTATTATTATTATTTTTTAGGTAAGGTTGGTAGAATGGGCGCAGGAGGAATTGGCCAACACTCAGCTTGCACACCCAGATTTACCGCCCGAAGACCTGCATTCTCTATCGATGGAGAGCCAAATTGCAATCGCCGATGAGGTATACAGTCGTAGAGCTGGAAGGGAGGTTAGGGGGATGGGACCTAAGGTGATTCGAGATTTGTTGACCTCCGACTCATCATCTACGGGAGGTTTGGCGAGGAAAAGTACTCAGGTTGCGGCCGTCCAAGTAGCCTTTAAAGAGGCTCGACTCGTACGGGAGGAAAATCAATCTATGCGTCAAAGGCTTGATCAGCAAGAAGCGCAGATAGTCCAACTTGTCGCCCTCATGGAAAATCAGGCTCGACGACAGTGTCAACCTCCTCCGAACCCATACTCCGACGACGACGACCCGGCTGGAGGGGGGGGACTCGGCGGCGCATCTACTCCTCCAGTATTTTAGTAGTTAATTTGTGTAGTTTATTATATAATTTTTTTTATTCCGAACGATATTTAATTTCATATATGTACAAATTAATTTTTATTATTTAAGTAATTAACAATTTATTTTATTTAATTATTTAAATGAGATTGGAGTACTTTTATTTAAATTACTAATATTTTACTACAAATTAAAATTTACTTTAAAAAAATTAAATAATCACTTAGACCACGGAGAATTGATTTCCGTGGTCCAAGTGAGAACTTAGACCACGGAGTTTTTGGGTTTTCTCCGCGGTCTAAGTTTTCACTTGGACCACGGAAATCAATTCTCCATGGTCTAAGTGAGAACTTAGACCATGGAGAAAACCCAAAAACACCGCGGTCTAAGTAAGCACTTGGACGACGGAGAATTGATTTCCTTGGTCCAAGTGCTTACTTGGACCGCGGAGTTTTTGATCTTTCTCCGCGGTCTAAGTAAGCACTTGGATGACGGAGAATGGTTCTCCGTCGTCCAAGTGCTTACTTGGACCGCGGACAAACTCTGCGGTGTAAGTCACACTTGGACCGCGGAATTCACCGTCTCCGTCGTCCAAGTGCTTGGATGACAGCACTTGGAGCACGGAACTTGGAGCACGGAGGTTCAGTCGTCTAAATACTTAGACGAAGGAAAAACGCACCTAGACGACGGACACGCTCCGCGGTGTAGGTATGTTTTTCTTGTAGTGAGCAATCCCTGATTATTCAGAAACATTAATTGTATTGATTACAAATGTCTTTATTTAAAACCTCTTATCAATGAATAAAGATATAGTTTATAGTTTCAGTTATTGTGTACTCTACTATCCTTCAACACGTTATCAACAAACTCTGAGTTGATAACCAGGAATCATTATAGAGAAAAGAAAGAAAAAAAACTAAAACCCTAAACACCTACCAATTCCCCTTCAACGATCAACCTCGTCGCCGGCCATCACCTTTGCCGATCACCACCGACGACAATCATTAGCCACATGAGACATCACCGCTCCTCTATGCACAAAGCTTGCACAACATACGCACGAAGCATATCCTTAAATTTTGACAAAATTGCTCGACTGCCGAAATTTCGCGTCAGACGAGCGTTACCTCCAAGTCGTCCACAACCTACTCTCGCAGCGTTACCTGTTTGTGAATCGCTCGAGATATATTTTTCTATTCGGTAGAAAAATTTAATTTCTGTAGCATCCTAGAATTTATGTTGTTTATTGCTTTAAATTATATTGTGAATCGAGCAAAGAACATTTCATCACCCCTTTACTCAAAAAGTTTAATTAGTGAAGGTTATGGGGGAGTCACGGTATATAAAAAAAATCAATTTATAAGTGATTGATTATGAATATCATAATTTCTAGGTGTGGTATGAAGTCACCGTCTATCGAGCATCAAATTTTATGACCATACATCTTGGATCATGTTCTTATCAATTCTCTAAACTTGATATTAGTAATTTTGGTTTTGATACTAATTATCTCCCTTGTCTATTTCATAGATGACTACAGCTGAAACGGCCAGGCCAGAGTTTGACATCCTTGATTCGAAAGGAACTGAGTATCATCGTTAGGTATCTTATATGAAAAATATATTCATAAGAGAAATATATACTAGCACCATCTTCTCGCCGACCGAACTTAATACGGTTGCCCCAAGTTAGGAAATTAAAGTTCAGTCTCTCATATTTTTGAGGCGTCATATAAATCCAACTCCCAAAAAGCAGTATTTAAAGAAGACAGATTCCAAGGATTAATGGAACGTTTTGAAATAACGATTCAACAAGGTGCATGATGCACATCTTCAAGAGTTGACTGAGAGATGGGAAGCTATCCGTTTGTTGGATTATCCAAAGGTTGGTTGATGCTTACAACCAAATTAAGTTGGTAGGCCCGACCCTTGTAGCAGGGCACAGGTCCAGGTCCCAAAATTTAAGGGGGCTAAAAAAATCCTTAAAAACTAAATGTCGAGCGGATGAAGGACTGAAATTTTGGCGACGTGCTCGATGCCTCGATTGCTCGTCATCTCACGCTTCATCTTCCCAAAATCTATGGTCGCAATTCATCTTCTCTTCTTTCTTTTCAATTCCCAAAATCTCAATAATCATAGGGCAATATATTCGTTATATATAATTTCCCTATGAATAGGATACCAATTCCCTATTCTTCATATCAGACTCTGTCAATCTCCCTCTCTCATTCCTCTCAATTATGGAATTTACCCTTGGAATCATATAGCGCCTCTCAAATTCTCAACTCTTGAATCGCCGATTGAAATTTGGAATTTGGAATCAATTTAAACATTCAATTAAATAGGATAGTGGCAAAGGCGCGATGCTCGATCTTGGAATCAGCTCAAATATGAAAAAAGTTCTGATTTCAATAATCAGTACATAATCAATATGTCAACAAAAAAAATTATGATAACTTTTGGTTTTGTAAGTTTTACTTTTCTTGTTAATTTAGGTAGAATCTCACTGATATGATGAATGATGATTAGAGGTTTACAGGCAGCTCGGTCTGATTTTGTACTTTGTAGTGTTTATTCAATTGCTCCTGAATCAATAGCTTATAGCTCTATTATTTTTATTGTTTTTCTTGATGGAGTTGCTGAATTATTATTGATTAATTGTTCTCTGAATTGGATGAATTGCGTAGACAGTATTAAGGCATTAAATTTATGAAATATTCATATCACATTCCATTAGAAGATTATTCATAATTAATTAATACTCAAGATGACGATGAAATATATTTTTTTCCGCCCAGGATCCCGAAATTCCTAGGGCTTGGCTTGTATGTTAGATCTCTAATCTGAGCTAAGTTTCTGTGGGGTTGACAAAACTGATCAAAATATGATCGAGAAGTCGTTGAACACCTTCTCTTGTTCCATGAGTATACTTGTTCATCAATACTGGCTTGAGTACGAACAAAGAAGAATCAAACTTTTAGTGATCTCATGAATATCCTGGAAAAAAAAGACTTCATGTAACAACCCGAACCAAAAATTACTTAAAAAATCGGAACGAATTATAATTGTCGTTAATTAATTGTATCATGTGGTTTGTTAACGACTTTTTCACCGAGTGAGAATTAGACTTTATTTTCTTCACGGAAGTCGTAGAGTAGTTTTTCCGAGTGCGTAGAAATTTTCGGGGAATTTTTCAGATAAGCGAGCAATTTTTTAATGAATTTTGGATGTGTGTGTGAAAAAAAATATTTAAAAGTATTTATTTTAGGTCGGTTTAATCTGAACCGTTGGATCTTGATCAGATGAAATCTCAGCCGTTGATCTGATCAGGTGCTTGGGGATATAAATATGATATTTACGGTGTAAATACGAAGAAAATATAGATATACCATAAACTCGTCAACCCGTATTTTCGTACACCGACCCGTTTGCTTCGATCCGACCTGAACCGTTGTCTTCGGCCACCTCTGGCGACAACTTACGTAGGGAAATGAAGCTTTCCTCCTCCTCTTTCATTTTTTTTATGTGTTGCTGGGTTTTGGTTTATGTTTGAACCCAAATCGATTAACTTATTTTGCAGGATTTTGGGGCATTGGTCGGTGGTGCTCCGGCTGTTTTTCGATGACGAGGTTGGGTGGAATCGACTGGGTTTCACCCCAGGAGTCGAACCCCTATGGGTTGGAGGATCAAAGAGCGACGACGTTAATTATATCGGCTGAAAACTTTTTATGACGTTTTACGGGCCGTGGGGTTTCAGGTCATTTTTCGGCCAAACGACAGCGATTCGGGGTTAGGCCTAGTTGGAAAAATGATAGGTCTGGTTGAGATCTTTCCAAACGTGGGTTGAACGCTCCCATCATAGCTGTTTGGCCAGGGCCCGCATGTGACTCAGGCGCCGCCGTCTACAACGGGGCTCCGGCGATGCAAAAATCAAAAATTGATCGGGGGGTCTTGGGGATAGTTTCTGAGTTGATTTTCACACATTTGATCGAAATCCAGTATTAAATGAATATGTTTTTTATTCAGGAGACCGTGATCGAGATTTTGCCGAGGGGAATTCAGCCGGACTAAATAGCTAGCTTTGTACTGTGAGTGGACACTTTATTTTCACTGTTGTTTTGCGAGTCTATAGTTATGCATTTACATTTATGCAATTTACAGTTATGCATTATTGTAGTTATGCATTAGTTTGGAGGCATAAAGCATATTATTTTACATAGAGCATAGTCACAGTTGTTACATCAATGCACTGCTTCTCGGCTGATCCCCGAGACGCTCTGGGAGGGCTAGGGACCTAACCCGAGCATTTATAGAGCACCCAAGAGGGCCAGAAACCTGACCTGGGCAGTATTAGGACTTGAGGTTGGATGACCTAAGTCGTAGCCTTCATATATTTTATAGTGCCCAGGAGTACGTGGATGATCATATTTTTAGATTCTCATTATTTTTATGTACATTTATAGTGAAAAACATATTATTTATAGTTTTCAGTTTTAGTGAAATATTATTTTTGTCCACACTCTAACAGTTTTATTATTTTATATGCTTTTCCCTGGGCTTTTTGGTTTCCTCCGCCCAGTTTACAGTTTATATCCTGATATTACACATCAGTGATGGAGGCATAGAGTTTGTGTCACTGTACTCATCTAGTAGGTTCCTAACTTAACCTGCTAGTCCTATGTATTATGTAAAATAGAAGTCATTTTATATATTGTATAGAGTTTACTTCCATTGTGTTGTATGTTCCATTCAGTCTTCGAATTGTTTATCACCTTCTGTAAACAGTTTATATTTCTAGTAGATTCAGTGTTTGACTGATTTGAGAAATCCGGATGGGATTTGGTGCCCACGGTTTGTTTTTGTAGACATTTTAGAAGTGTGTTTTCCTTGCAGGTTTTTGGGTTTCTTCTTTTTAGAAGAAACTCAGGCAATTTTTTTTGTAGATTCAGTTGTCATTGAGGCTTAATTCTGATTTAGGCAACTAAATTAGGATCGGGTCTTTTCAGTTGATATCAGAGCATTAGGTTATAGGTTCTGTAGACTTCTGTAGTTGTGTTACTAAGGACATTTAGGAATATACAACACTTTCGGAGCGATGGCCCAACCGGCTGGCAGATCCCCATCAATGCTCATGGTGTTGTATGTTTTTAAATGTTTAAGATTTCATTATTGTATCCTTCGTGTTTTGTTGACTAATGTGTTTTCTCGTCCATAAGAGATGTCTCATAGATGTGGAGCCCGCGTTAGTAAGGCTGAGGATTGTGATGAGGATCATCGAATGCGTGATTTGCTCTCTGAGTTTTATAGTTAGAGGAGCATTTTGATCCTGTAGCAAGGGCAAGATCAGTTGGAGCAACCACTTTTTCTGGTTCCACAGATCCTGAAACATGTGAGGCATGGATAGTCCAGTTGGAGCGGGTATGTAAACGACTTCACTTCACTCTAGAGCAGAAGATTATAGCAGCTGTTGATTTACTTAAGTCACATACTTACTTCTGGTGGGCCAGCACAGAGAGGGTTCCTATTGACACCCCATAGCCTACATTCAATGAAATTTTCATGCGCCAATTTTTCAATCAGGCTACTCAGCAGCGGAAATATGAAGAGCTTAATAGCCTGAGGCAAAGCAGTATTTATACCCTTGCGTATCGAGATAAATTTACTCGTTGTCTCGATTTACGTGTGATATGGTGGCAAGTGAGGAATCCAAATGCAGGAGGTTTGAGCTGGATTTGAATCTGAACATCAAGGGAACATTGACAACTTTGCCTCGGGATAATTTTGATGAGTTTTTTTGTGAAGCAATGAGAGGTGAGGATGTGGAAATGGAGAGACAGATGCAGTTTCAGTCTCACCGCTTCGAGGAAGGTGGACCAAACCAGGGTCATTCAAAGAGATTGAGAACAGGTACTTTAGGGTCAGTATCTTCTTCTAGCAGTGGACCTTATAGATTTCCTGCTAGCATATTTGGTCAGAGTAGGAGCAAGAGATGGAGGAGGAATCGATCTCAGAGACAACAATCAAGTGGGAGTTCTAGTGGGTTGAGTTATCCTCGATGCTTATATGACACACTAGCTACAGTGATAAATTTTCCATTGTGCAATATCTGTAATAGTAATCATTTGGGTCGGCGTCAGCAAAGTGTCAGAGGTTGTTATCGTTGTGGCTAGGAGGGTCACTTTTCTAGGGAGTGTCTACAGTTAGCCACTTTTGGTAGTTCTGCCGCCCAGAGTTCAGGTGGAGATAAGAGTACCAGGTCTGGAGTTTGGCCAGCGCAGCCCACAGGACAACCAAATCAGCAGAACTACAATTAGTGTGGACGACCAGCTGGGCAGGCCCGAGTGCATGCCATAACCCTGCAAAAAGGCAGAGCTTCTCCAGAAGTTATTATTGGTACGTTATATGTATTTGGTTATCCAGTCCTTACTTTATTAGACCCAGAAGCTACACATTCTTTTATGTCATATAGATTGGCATCTTTGACCACTATACATGCCTCTCCACTTTCGGGAACGTGGCGAGTGTTATATCCATCCGGTGAGATTGTGAGTGTCGGATGAGCATATAGGGACTGTGAGATTTACGTAGGGGGTCATGGATTAGCTACGGATTTGATGTTATTTGACATTGTTGATTTTGATATAATTTTGGGGATGGATTTCTTAGAAGTTCATTGGGCAATCTTTGACTGTCATAAAAAGGGGGTAGTCTTTAGAAGTTAAAGAATGCCAGAAATATTATTTTTTGCGGTGAAAGAAATACTTCTTAACCTTGTATGATTTCGGCAATGAAAGCAAAAAAATGTTAAGGAAGGGTTGTGTGGTGTATTTGGCTCATATAGTCAACACGGAGGTGTGCTTGCCTAATACCGGAGACATTTTCGTAGTTTGTGAATATCCATATGTTTTTCCTGAGGATTTACCTGGTCTTCCTCTAGTGAAGGAGATTGATTTTTACCATTGAGTTACTTCTAGGTACTGGTCCTATTTCTCAGGCACCATATTGAATGGCTCCAACAGAGTTGAAGGAGTTGCAGGTTCAACTATAGGAGTTGATTAAAAAGGGTTTTATTCGACCTGCGTTTCACCCTGGGATGCTCCCGTGTTGTTCGTAAGGAAGAATGATGGTTCAATGAGGTTGAGTATTGATTATCAAAAATTGAATCAAGTCACAGTGAAGAATAAGTTTCTTTTACCGTGGATTGATGATTTATTCGATCAACTAAAAGGAGCTACAGTTTTCTTGAAGATTGATCCCAGTTCAGGATACCATAAACTTCGGATTCGAGAATAAGATGTTTCTAAGACGACATTTCGATCGCGCTATGGGCAATATGAATTTCTTGTTATGCCTTTTGGCTTGACTAATGCTCTAGTCACTTTTATGGACATTATGAATCGAGTCTTCAGGCAATACTTGGATAAGTGTGTCATTGTATTTATCGAGGACATCTTAATATATTCCAAGGATGAGAAGCAACACTGGAAGCATCTACATGCTATTTTGCAAACTTTACGAGATTCTTAGTTGTATGCAAATTTTAGCAAGTGTGAATTTTGGCTGGATAATGTGAAATTTCTAGGTTATGTGATCTCAGCTGAGGGAGTTAGCGTTGATCCAGATAAAATTGAAGCAGTGTTGAATTTTGGAGCCGACCTACCAGTGTAACTGAGATAAAAAGTTTCTTGGTTTAGCGAGTTATTATCGCCGTTTTGTACAAGACTTTTCACGGATTGTGACTTCGCTTACTCGATTGACAAAGAAGGGAGTCAAAATTGGGTGGCTTGATGCCTGTGAAAAGAGTTATCTGACGTTGAAAGAAAAATTGACCGGGGCACCAGTGTTGACATTGCTTGACGAAAGTGAGAAATATGTTATTTATAGTGACGCTTCGAAATTGGGCATAGGTTGTGTCCTAATGAAGCTTGGTAAGGTCATTGCTTATGGTTCTATATAATTGAAGCCTCATAAAGTTAATTATCCCACACATGATCTTGAGCTTGCTTCTATTGTGTTGGCATTGAAGAGTTGGAAGCACTACTTGTATGGAGCGCAGCGTAAGATTTATACTGATCACAAGAGTCTCACTTACCTGTGTACTCACCCAGATGTGAACATGAGGCAACGAAGATGGATGGAGTTAATTAATGATTATGACTGTAATTTTGAGTACCATCCAGGAAAAGTTTATATTGTGGCTGATGCTCTTAGTAGGAAATCTGGAGCATCTCTATTTCATGTACATGTCGAAAGGGTATCGATGTTAGCTAAGTTGCGAGCTACGGTATGAAAACTGGAATGGAGTGATGATGGAGGATTGTTAGCCCGTTTTCAAGTCTGACCAATGTTGTTTAACCAAGTGCAAGGGACCCAGGATATGGATTCCTATCTGTTGAGTAAAAAGAATATGATTCAGAATGGCGTACCAACAGAGTTTTGACTAAGGAATGACGGTACTTTAATGTTCAGAGGAAGACTGTGTGTTTCTAGGAATGACGAGCTGAAGAAGGAAATACTTGATGAAGCTCATTGTTCAGCCTCTGATATACATCTGAGCAGTATGAAAATGTTTCGGACACTTAAAGTTTACTACTGGTGATGTAACATGAAAACAGAAATAACAATGTACGCGAGCAAGTGTCTTATTTGTAAACAGTGAAGGGAGAGCGGCAGAAATCTGCTGGAAAGTTGCAACCATTAAAGATTCCGGTTTGGAAGTGGGAGCACATTACCATGTACGTTGTATATCGGCTACCTCGTACATCTAGTGGTAATACTCGTATTTGGGTAATTGTTGACCGCCTTACGAAATCTTCTCATTGCCTAGCTCTTCCAGGGAAACTCTTTGTGAGCAAATTAGCAAAGTTATATATGACAGAGATTGTAAGGTTGCACGGTGTACCTGTATCTATAGTTTCTGATTGAGATACTTAGTTCACATCGGAATTTTTGCGAGCTTTGAAAAAGGCGTTGGGGACCAGATTACATTTTAGTACAACCTTTCACCCTCAAACTGATGGCCAATCAGACAGAACCATTCAAACTTTAGATGATATGTTGCAATCCTGTATTCTGCAGTTTAAAGGAAATTGGGATCAACAGCTTCATCTGATAGAATTTACTTATAACAACAGTTATCAGGCTAGCATCGGAATGGCTCCATATGAAGATTTATATGGAAAACAATGTCGAACTCCGTTGTGTTGGAGTGAAGTGGGAGAAAGGTGGCTTATTGGTCCCTACATAGTGAAAAACACCACAGAGGACATTCAAATTATTCAAGACATGTTGAAAGCTGCACAAAATCAACAAAAGAATTATGCTGATGTGAGGAGAAAAGACCTCGAGTTTGAGGTTGGTGATTGGGTATTTTTGAAAATATCTCCTTGGAAGGGTGTTGTGCATTTCGAGAAGCGTAGCAAATCTGCCCATGTTATATCGATTTGTATGAGATTATTGGACGAGTGGGTACAGTGGCGTATAGGTTGGCACTACCTTCTGAGATGACCAGAGTACATGATATGTTCCATGTGTCTATATTGCAGAAACACATTTCTGATCCATGTCATGTTCTAAAACCTTATTAGCTTCCTATACGGGATGATTTGACTTATGTAGTGGAGCCAGTCCAGATTCTTGATCAGATAGTCCAGGAACTACGTTACAAGACCATTCCACTTGTGAAGGTCTTGTGGAGGAATCATGTAGTTGAGGAGGCCACTCGAGAACCTAAGCAGCAGATGCGTGAGCAATATTTCTATCTCTTCGATTAGCAGGTATGCAAATTTTGATGATGAAATTTTTATTAGAGGGGTAGATTGTAACAACCGGAACCAAAAATTACGCATAAATATGCACGAATTAGAATTATCGTTAATTAATTGTATCGTGTGGTTTGTTAATGACTTTTTCACCGAGCGAGAATTAGACTTTATTTTCTTCACAGAAGTCGTAGATTATTTTGTTTCAAGTGTGTAGGAATTTTCGGGAAATTTTTCGGATAAGCGAGCTATTTTTTTTATGAATTTTGGATGTCTGCATGAAGAAAATATTTAAAAATATTTATTTTATGTTGGTTTAATCTGAATTGTTGGATCTTGATCAGATCAAACCTCACTCGTTGATTTGATCAGGTGCTTGGGGGTATAAATAACGTATTTACGGTGTAAATACGAAGAAAATATAGAAATACTAGAAACCCGTCGACTCGTATTTTCATACACCGACCCGTTTTCTTCGACCCGACCTGACCCGAACCGCCATTTTCGGCCACCTCTGGCGACAACTCAAGTAGGGAAATGAAGCTCTCCTCCTCCTCTTTCGTTTTATGTATGTGTTACTGGGTTTTGGTTTGTGTTTGAACCCGAATCAATTAGGTTATTTTGCCAGATTTTGGGGTTATAAGTCAGTGGTGCTCCGACTATTTTCTGGCAACGAGGTTGGGTGGAATTGACTGGGTTTCACCCCAGGAGTTGAACCCCTATGGGTTGGAGGACTGAGGAGCAACAACGATGATGATATCGACCGAAAATGTTTTTCGGCATTTTACGGGCCTTGGGGTTTCAAGCCATTTTTTGGCCAAACGACTGCGATTCGGGGTTGAGCACCCGAGGATTTATAGAGAACCCAGGAGGGCCAGGAATCTGACCTGGGAAGTATTAGGACTTGAGAGGTTGGATGACCCGAGTCGTAGCCTCCACATATTTTATAGTGCCGAGGAGTACCTAGATGATCATATTTTTAGACTTGCATTATTTTTTTGTACATTTTTGGTGAAAGGCATATTATTTATAGTTTTCAGTTTTAGTGAAATGTTATTTTTATCCACTCACTTTAACAGTTTTATTATTTTATATGTCTTCCCCTGGGCTATTTGGTTTCCTCCGTCCATTTTGTAGTTTATATCCTAATATTATACATCAGCGACGGAGGCATAAAGTTCATGTCACTGTACTCATCTACTAGGTTCCTAGCTTAATCTTCTAGCCCTATGTATTATGTAAATTAGAAGTTGCTCTGGATACTGTATAGAGTTTAATTTTGTTATGTTGTATGTTTCATTCAGTCTTCGAATTTCTTATCACCTTTTGTAAACAGTTTATATTTCTAGTAGATTCAGTGTTTCACTGATTTGAGAAATCCGGATGGGATTTGGTGCCCACGGTTTGTTTTTGTGGATATTTTAGAAGTGTGTTTTCCTTGCAGGTTTTTGGGTTTCTTGTTTTTTGAAGAAACTCTGGCAATTTTTTTTGTAGATTCAGTTGTTGTGAGGGCTTAATTCTGGTTTAGGCAACTAAATCAGGATCGGGTCCTTTCACTTCATGAGATAATTCTCAACAACAACTCTAGTCCTGATGAGACCAAGAACACACCTGAAAATTATAACACTAGAGGGAAGGCTCGTAAGAAAAAGGAGAACAATCTTTCAGAACCTTACAGCCGTAGAGGAAATGAGGGCACGGAAATTGTAAAGGCCAAAGCTGAAACCTGACTTGGCACAAAAATCAGGACGCCAACTCCAACAAGAACCAGTCAGGTTCCAAGATCGAAGAAACTTCTTCACACTCTGCTTCATCTGAAAAATGTCTATATTTTAAATGTGGCTCTACTAAATATATACACAAGCAATGTCAAGCAAGCAAGAAAATCCAAAATATGTACAAGAGGCACAAGAAAATTGTGGCACAAGAGACTAACTTTGTTGGGGGAGATTATAAGATGGAAGACGACGTTGATGTCAATCTAATTGTAGTAGACAACAAGAAAGCGAGACTTGATATTTTGGATTTAGATTAGGTCTGTGTATTGGGTTGTTATCTTTTCAATATTAGTTTTTGGCTTTTTTAGTAATATTTTTGAGACTTTGTTTTTAGTTGTTTTGGAATAAGAACATCATGGATGTAATTCAATTGGAAAGTAATAAATTTCTCTATTTTTTCGTTATTAGAAAGTGTTACGAATTTCATATTTCCTTAAATGCATGAATGGTCCTTGTACAATACACAAAGATACCATAAAAACACAGAAAAAGAAGAAGAATTTTTTTTTAGAATTCTTGTCAGGGTTGCGTTTTGACCCGTTGACCAAGATTCCCTAGAAGGGTTCGACCAATAGAAGAGATCCTTCAACCCGTCAAAATTTTTGGTATTGCAAATCCGTTTTTGGATACAATTTTTGACTTATCGATGGTTTTTTTTTGACCCGTCGACCCAAATTTCTTGGAGTCATTTTTCGCCTCGTTAAGAAGATCTAAAACAAGTCAAAATTCCATGGTGCGTTGATAATCTTTTGGGACCTTAGATGTTGTTTGTACATCAGTATTTGATACATTTCTATGTTCAACAGTTTATAAGGGTCACAATCCTAGAAATTCTTTAAGTATTCACTTAAAATATTCGCCGTGCCTTCAGTTTAAAGATTGATTAATTTTCATTGTTTTGTAGATGTCTGAAGCCGAGTTTGAGCATTTAGCAGATAGTGGTACTATCCACACTATTTTGCAGAATAAGAAATTGTGTATGGATCTTATGGCAAATAACTCCTTAGTGACAACTATGATTGGTTCGACACTGATTATACAAAGGCTTGGTTTTGCAGAATTCTTGTTACCAAGTGACACTCAAATTTATGTCACTGATGCCTTATACCCGCCAAATGTCAATCGAACCTTGATAAGTTTTAATGATACTCACACCAACAAAGGTTTTCACTTGGAAATATATTGTAAGAATAAAAAAGAATTTTTATGTGTAACCTCTATAGAATTTGACAGAAAACGCATTCTGGAGAAGTTTATGAGCGTAGTGGATTATATCTTTCTAAAGTTTAGATCATTGAGTCCAATGCAGTTACTCACACTCACATTCGGATAAGCTTTGACATCATCGTCTAGGTCATCCCGATCGAGATATGATGATCAAGATATTGAAATATTCACATGGTCATCCGTTCTTTAGAGCTAAGAAACATGTGAGAATACCAAAAATTATCGATAATGATGGAGGGGCTGAGATTACTACTGTCAGTCCAGGCTCGGTCTCCAAGATGAGTGCAACACCTTCCCTGCCATCTAGTGTTGAGACGTCATGTGTTATCCTACCAAATTCTTTCGTGGCAATATTTGATGCACACTGCTTGTTCTGCAAAGCTTGTTCATTAGCAAAGTTACAGACACGACCTTCTTTTGCAGTAGACACAACTGAGAGCATTCCATTCTTATAACGAATCAAAGGTGATATTTGTTGACCTATCAAACCTGAATGCAGACCATTTAAATACTTTATGGTTTTGGTAGATGCATTTACACGTTGGTCACACGTCACTATGCTATCCACAAGGAATGTTGCATTTGAAAAACTCCTAGTTTAGATCATTTGACTCCGGGCTCACCACCCGGATCACCCAATCAAGTCTATTCGATTGGATAATGCAGAAGAGTATACATTAAAATCTTTTGATGATTATTGCATGTCTATTGGGATTGATGTTGAACGTCCTTTTTCCCCATTTTCAATAACAGAACAGTCTTGCAGAAGCACATATCAAGCGATTACAGCCTGTGGCACAGACTTTGGTTATACACACCAATTTACCTGTCTCTGTGTGGGAATATGAAATTTTACATGCAACTGTTATTATTCATTTCAGACTCATCGCCTATCAACCACTCAATGCGTACTAGTTTGTAACTAGATATGAGTCTGACATTTCACACTTACGCATATTTGGTTGTGCCATCTATGTGCCTATTACGTCTCCACTACGTATAAAAATGGATAGTCATAGATGATTAGATATTTATGTTGCATCGTTATGAAGCTCCAATGATTGTTCACTATTTAGAACCTTTGATAGGAGATCTATTTACTGCTAGATTTGTATATTGTCACTTTAATGAGACATACTTTCCGATATTACCGGGATATAGGAATGGTTCTATTCCAGTTGAATGTTAGAAATTGATATTGTCAAACCCCATTATATCTTATCACGTTCTCCGCACATCTTAGAGTGAGACAACTGCAACATATTCTCGATCTTCAGAATGTGGAAGATTCGGTGCCTGACTCCTTTACTGATATCGCGAAAGTGACGAGATCAGATTTACCTATTGCAAACGTTCTTGCAAGGTCAGAAGTCCCTAAACTAGGAAAGTTAACGCCACACCTGGGCAATGTAGCATTCCTCCTGCCCATTATAGAGGTATGGCGTCGGCCTTGACTCCTATCGGAAAGAGGGGGAGACCAAGGAAATCCACAGATGGGCAACTGGTTAAAAGACAGGCTATCAAGGCACAAAATAATTCTTTCATCATTAACACTATGAATCCTTCACATGAGATTATTTATAACTACATTTATGTACTAGAATCACAATTGACACCTCTGGGGGATGCTTTAGTGTTAATAGTGATGTCAAAAAACAAAGAACTCTCACTAAGTAACAAAAGTTCGTGTGTTATTATAGATAGATCTTCCATGTTAGTTGATGGTGCATTAACTTATTTTTTCGCTCAGGAAATCATTTACGACGATGAAGTGGAATCTTACTCTGTTGCGGATTGTCAACGTAGAGTAGATTGGCCAAAATGGAATGACTCAATCCAGGCTGAACTAGACTCTCTTACAAAAATACAAGTTAGACATAAATGGGTATTTTTCCGGAAGCTCAATGAGAAGAATGAAGTCTTACGATATAAATCTAGACTAGTGGCTCAAGGATTTTCTTAACACCCTGGAATTGATTATGAGGCGATGTGTTCTCCGGTTATATATGGACATCATTACTTTCTACTACTTAGTTAGTTTGGTAGTGTCCAAAGAACTGAGTAAGCAACTTATGGATGTGGTTATAACATATCTTTATGGGGATCTTGATTCAGAGATATACATGAAAGTGTCTGATGGCATAGTTTTACCAAATTCAGGTAACTCTAAACCATAGAGTGTTAATGTGATCAAATTGAGGCGTTCACTATTCTAAGTGACTACTTGATTGCGAAGGGATACAAGAATGATGATTTATGCCCATGCATGTGCATTAATCGAACAAGTTCAGGATTTATAGTAGTCTATATTACTGAGACAGTATGACTCGATTTTGTCTCGATTTAGAGCTGGAACATCGAGATGGTTAAATTCTTATTTATCACTCTGCTTATGTGCAAAAGATGCCCACTCAGTTTCATCCAAAAGATGATGATGAGGAACTTTTGGGACCTCAGATTTCATATCTTAGTGTTTATTGGAGTTTTGTTGTATTTAGCTCAGTGCACATGTCTAGATAGTTCCTTCTCAATCTGCACCTACGCAAAGTAATTGGAATAGAAATCATTGACGATGATGAAGTGAAACATATCTTCAGGTACTTGAAAGGATCCATTAACTTAAGTTTATTCTTTCCCTACAAAGAAGCAAGAGAGAGACTTAAAATTCTGGTAAATGGAATGGTTGAAACATGGCTTTTTGATTTTGAGATTTTCAACCCGCTCTTGGCCCGTCCAAGCCAACTCTCTGGACGGATCAACAGAAGTCACTTGATCACCGGGCACATTCAAATTTTGGTATGTTCAATATAGCTTCAATGAAATGATCAATTGGTGAAATCAACTCCGATTGAACTGATTTTTAGTAAGCATGATCCTTGAATAATAATCTACACGATGAATAGTTTCAATGGTCGAGTAGTTTTGTCAGTCTTATGAAAATTGAAACTTTGTTTTATATTTTCAAAATGGAGTTTTTCTTTGAATGGAGACTATATATATTTATAGGCCTTCTTGGATGCGGACCTTCGCATATATTGAAGTATGTGGATTTTCTTGATTTGGCCAATTTTTCGGTCACATAATCACACCTTCACCGTTCAGTTTATAATATATATATATACACACACACACATTAACTCTGTAAAGTTTCTTTTAATTTTATGATCATTTGAGTTCTCAAAATCGTGATTTGCCACTTATAGACACAAAATTTTATGATTTTACCGATTTCTGTCAATTAGTTAATTTGATTTAGTTAGGTAACTTAACCATCACCAAATTGGATGAAACTTTGTAGAAATGATCTATACACAAAGACCTAATATCTGAATGATGGAGGTGTGAATATTTAACATAAAAATTAACCAAATTAAAAAATCCGCATATATTAAATTATGCGGACCTCCGTACGTAAACATTTCGGTATATATATATATAATTATATATAAAAATCTTATCCAGAGTGTATCTTCCCTATAAAAAAACGGAGCGAATTTGGACAACATCAGATCTTATGCATGGTGTTGGTTACTAGCTTGATTTTTTTAACGTATAAACAAATCACATTAGAATCTTGAGCCAAAGTACATTGAAGGACACATTGCAACCATTCCTTAACTTAATGAAAGACAAAGTTGAACTGAGCAGTGACATATTATTGTATTGAAGCACATATAAATTTGAAATAGCTTAGCTAGAGGATGACCAATCCGGTCAAGCTCCTAGAAGACTTGGAAACTACAAAAAGAAAATACGATACTAAATTTGAAAGAAAGGTGGTAACCACATAAAACATGGCCCAAGGTCTAAAAGACATGCGCGGCTACGCTCAACACCCCAAATCGACGCCTTCAGATGAGTTGAGATCATACCAGTCATCGGAATCGTAGCCTCGCTGAGACAACATCTCGATCTAGTGCTGAACACCGACCGCTCGCAATCATCAGCCACAAGAAGAAATACGACAACCACTGCCGCTTAAGTCTCAAAAGAACCAAAATAGAATACCATAGCTGTCAAAAAATTTACGGTCTTAAGATCGATCTGGACCAAAGTCTTGACCATCATATGTGAATTCACATTCTTGATATCAATCTGGAATTCTGGATCTTCCACAAACCAATGTATGTGGAAAACTCACCCTTCCATACTCGTCTAGGAACTATAAATGATATTCGACCGCACCACGCCACCGACGAGGCAAGACGCCTTCGCCAATACTCAGGCCGTCAGACAGAAGAAGATCTATTAAGTGTGAAATTCTTAGATGGTATTTTTTTTTTTGCTCTCAAAAAATATTGTAACTTTAATGGAGTAAAACAAACCCTTTTCTATATATAAAAAAAAACTTTTTTTTCGAAAGAAAAACCCATTTTATAAGATAACATTATTTATACCAACCTTCTTGCATACGTGTATCGCTCAAGCATGCAAATTATCAGTGTATATGTTGAATGCGTGCAAGTTATATTGTTTTACGTAATATATAATTCAACCGTTACTAATTCACTGATCACAAATCCTCTGTTTAGATCAATTGTGAAAAATGGAACCAAAAACATACAAAACAAATATGCTAAACATTGGAGTTAAAAAGTAAAGGAATATGTTGTAGTTGTATCAATATTTCTATTCACCATTCCAGTATTACAACCAATGGTACTCGCAAAACTTGATTCAACTTTTGATATTATCAGCCAAAACAAATTATATAACTTCAGCAAATAAAATTCATGCAATACACTTTTTGTAACATGTCTATGTATTATGCATATCATAGAGAAGACGAAGGGAGGTCATATCTAGAGGCTATGGTATCCCATGTTCCCCAGACTACAATCTCGTCCTGCTTTTATAAAACTTATCAACATAATAAATTAAATTGTCCATTCTTCGAACCAAGATTTAGCATACTGATATCTAATGGCAAATTTAATTGTCATCAATAAATCATTCGGTTGTATTGATTCAACTTTCATCTATATATATATTGCATATGGATCTAAAGCAAGTTTCCTAAATTTGATTCACTTGTCACATAGGTCAAGAATCTCAAGTGAAAGACATGAAGAGAAAATGAATGATTATGAGGTCCAAAAATAAAAGAAAAAAAGGGAAAATTAAGAATATAGCATATAATTATTAGGCCGTAATAATGTTGCTGGTTTTGGATAAAGCAAGTCAATCAATGTTGACTGACATATATTTTTTGTTACAATGTTGACTGACATGTTGGGACACGAGGAACGGTGTTTTCGTTAACCTTATTCGGCTATTCCCTGTCTGGTAAACCCACCACAAACTCCCGACTATTACCTTTGTAACCCTCATCCGACATCAGAATTACATTTACCCTGATTGTCTAGTACAGTCCACTGCTCAACTACGCTGGTCCCAAATGGTAAAAATGGTCCCCCAGAAACAGAGGAGATTTGCTGCTTTGCATTCTGTAAATGTATGGCAGGGGGAAATGACTGTTCAATTTTTTTATATCCGAAATTACTTAAATTTTTTTATCTTTTATCTTTTTAATACTTTTTAGTTCGATTATTTGTTCATTTAATTTTTTTTGTATTCAATTAATTTTTTTCCAACTTGAATTAATTATTCAATTTATTAGCACTATCAATAAACATTCAATATTAATTCAATCACAAATTTAATAATTTTAATACAAAATCACTAGAGGTTCCGAAATAAATTGAGTAACAATTTCGATACAAACTCAGTAGAAATTTTGATACACATTCCATAACATTTTCCAACCCGATAATACGGTAACAATCCTCGAACCAAAAATGCAGTTGCAGTCCCAAAAACGCAGTAGCACTCATCAAACGGAAAATGTTGTAGCAGTCACAAAAACACAATAGCAGTTATCGAATCGAAAATGCAATAGCAGTTCTAAAAATGCAGTAGCAGTCCTCAACACCGAAAAATTAAAAAATGCAGTAGCACTCCCAAAAAAGTAATAGACGTTCTCGAACCGAAAAGACAATAGCAGTCCCAAAAATGTAGTAGCAGTCCTAGAACAGAAAATGCAGTAGCAGAAGTTTAAGCACAATAGCAGCTTCATAAATGACATAGTAGTGCATTTTTAGAAATAAAGTAGTAGTCTCAGAAAACACAATAGCAGTCTCAAAAAATACAGTAGCAGTTTTAAAAAACACAGTAGTAGTCTCAAAAGACATAGTAACAATCTCAAAAAATACATTGGCAATCTCAAAAAATACAGTAGCAATTTCAAAAAACACAATAATAATTTCAAAAATTATAATTTTGGTAACAATTTCAAAAACACAAAACATAACCATAGTGACAACAGTTTTAAAAACACATAAGCAACATTTCCAAAAAGTAGCACATCATATTCCGCTACAACAACCAACCTCATTTCCAATTACAAACCAACCTCATTTCCAATTACAACAACCATCCTCATTTCCAATTAAATTGAAAAAACAAATCAATAAATACCTTTAAACATTAAAAAAAATAAAACATGTCAATGGAAAATATAGCAATGATTATAGAAAATAGTGCAGTCAAACAATCACTTGCAGTCGTACACAACTCAGTAGCACTCAAGAAAAATCAATAAAACACAAGAAGCATTTTAAGTAAAGTACAATAGCACTTTTCGTAGCATTAGTGCTGCTGCATATTTCAAAAAAGCTACATCTTCCATTTTCATGAAAGAAAAATAGTTAATACTTAAAAACAAAAGAACTGATAAAGTAACAAACATTGGAAAAAAAAATTGATAAATCAACGCTGCAACTAAGAACACGACCTGGAGAAAATTGTGATGTTCAAATAGACCAAATCTACAACTATCAGTTTATTGTTACTAAAGAAACCATTGATTTGATGTTACTGCCACCATAAACCATCACTACAAAATCATGAAAGAGTAATTGGAAACATAACAGTAGCAACAGTTCCACAACAGAAGAGTTTCACAGTAGTAGTTCACCGGCAAATTACAAATCAACAATCAAATTTCCCCACAAATAAACAATCAAAATCCCACAATACACTCAATCAATGATCAATCACGAATCAAATATCAAAATCACACTATTGAGGCAATAACATACCACAAGCAATGACATGGAGCTGTATAGTAGCAGTCGAAACAAGATCTAGAGAGCCAGATGATGTGAGTTGTAAGCCGACGCAAGCAGAGGATGTGGGGATGAAGCCAAGGTATTGTTGGAGAAGGTCACAGCGGAGTAGTCGAGCGGAGGCAGCATGATGCATAAAGGCGACACGCGGTGGCACGAGAAACTTGAATTGGAGCTGAGCTGCTCCTCGATCAGCGCAAGGTGGAGGCCGTTGGAAGCTCATGGTGTTGCTTCTACTACGTAATGTCAATAGAGAGAGGATCTGCAGTGGCGCAAGGCTGGACAACGTCAATGGAGCTTCGCGTGGCGCTGGAGAGGAGGAGTCGTGTCGCAGTTGTTGTAGGAGCTTGAGGAAAAGGTGGCGAGGTTGAGGATAATAGCAGTGCTTGGCAGTGAGGTCGACGCAAAGCTGGAGGTACGACTAGCTAGGGAGGTACGCTCGATCCAAGATGTGGCACGATGGTCGAAGGCCGAGGGTAGCGTGGTGGTCGAAGGCCGATGGCGGCACGCGGTCGAGATGGGCGGTGCAGAACCCATGCATTGTTCTTCGACTGCTAATATATTCGTGAGAGAGAGAGAGAGAGTGAGTGAGAAGAGAGAGAATTTAGTGCCAACTAGTCTTATGTATTAATAGAAGGGTGAAAATGTCTTTTGCCATTTTATTGGATGACTGCTACTTTGGTTTGAACTTCACCTCTATCCTTATTGTTTAAATTAGATTGTGGTCGAGCTTTTTGTATTATTGATACTATAACTGTCATTGACTGTCGTTTTTCAGAAGAATAATTTTAAAAATTCAAATTTAGTATGTTTATTGGCACTAAACTCACGTTTGGTTTTATTATAATAGAGATGGACCAACACATGTAGTATTTGGCGCATTCTGGGTTTCAAGGTTAAAAAAAATTACATACTAACAAACATCAACCTACTGTTCACGCGATGCCCTAGCTAACTTAACCTTACCCGTGCCGCATGTGCGAGGGAAATGTAACATAACTGATCAGAACAGTACACTCTCCCAAACTTAGCTTCTCTTATACGATTCTCTCCGATCACTGTTCTGGATAAGATCAGGCTTTTGGCTGACCTGTTTTGGATAAGATCAATTGAGCTTTTGGCTGACCTAATCATTTCTCTCTTTCTATCCCAGATAACTCTCTCTCTCTCTCTCTCTCTCTCTCTCTCTCTCTCTGCTTTTCGATCACTCTCGCTCTCTCTCCCGTTCCGATCTTCATTGATTTCGGTTTTTGTGGTTCGTTTAGATTTCAGGGAAGTTCGCCTACATGCATAGAAACTTCATCAAGGTAAACCGCCTCTCTCTTCTCTTTCCTCCTTCGTTCGATTGATGGGCATATTCAACGAACCATTTCACCGCCGCCATTCACGCTAACAGAGTTTGATGGTGAGCAGGATGACCACGTTAGATTCGGGTTCCGATATCCCAAATCCTAGCTGCGCCGATGATGGGGATTCATCTGCTGCCGTCACTGCTGCTAATGTTTCGGATGGAATCAGCCCCTTCAAACATCAGGGGTGTTGTCGTTGGTGTATTGTTCAGGTAAATATTTGGAAGGTAAATGTGCGTATTTGAAAGCAAAATTTGATCATTAGTTTTTGAGTCAGACTGGTTATACATTGTGATTTTGTGGACTATATTTCTATCACTTTATGGGTGGGTTTTTTTTGGGGGGGGGGGGGGTAGAATTGTGGGTGGTTAATTAAATTGAGTATATGAGTTTGTCGTTATGTAAAATTGATCCCTAGATTCCAATTGTAGGCTAGCTAGCTCTACCTTTGTTCTTAGCAACAGCCTGTGGCCTTGACAAATATTGTGATCGACAAGGGGAGGCACCAGGTGCTAAGTTCCCGATAACATAAGAGATCTATAAACTTAATATGATTGCTGTCAATATGAAGCATATGTTCATATTTAATTGAGAATATATATGTGATTTTTCAATGGAATCTTCTGCAATTATCTCCTTTGTCTTCATGGAAATGTTGTTAAAGTAAAGAATGAGACTATAATAAGGAATATTGTACCACCAGCTGTTTAACTTTGAGAGAGGCTAGCTGTTTAACTTTGAGAGAGGCTGAACAAGAGAGAAAATTGCCTGAAAGAGCCTAATTCTCTACTTTTTGTTGGATCATTATCAAGTTTTGTAGTTTCAGTTGTTTACATCTAACACTTGATATTCGATGATTGCTTTTGTAGATATGTCCACGTGTTTAGAGAAACTGAATATGATCGAAATAAGCAATTTGGGTCAATTCCTATAAATGAGCAACTTGATGCTCTTGGGAGAGCTGTTGATTCCGGTAAGGTTAGGGTTAGTTTCATGTTGTTGCCTTTTTTTATGATGTTCAGTTTGATGGCTGTAGGCTTTGTTACCAACGTTTTAAGAACATGGAATGCTCGTTTGAATTGACAACTTTTGAATTTGTAGGTAAAGTATATAGGTCTCACTAATGAAACACCATATGCGGTGATGAAGTTTCTTCAGGTAGCTAAAAGAGGAAATTATCTTCCAAAGATTGTATCTGTGCAGGTAGTATGACTTAGTGGACCTAAAATACTGACTGAGATTTTCTCTTTGTGTTTCTGTCTCTCTTTTGACTCTACCAATAACAGTCTGTTTATTAATATATAGGACTAATGCAATTATATTGTATGTGACAGAATGCATACAGCCTGCTTTGCCGAACTTTTGATGCTGGATTGGCTGAATGATGTCATCATGAGAGGTACTTAAGGTGCTGGTTGTCAAAAAATTTGATAGTTGAACAATTCAGACTGTATGAAATGATGAGGAAAATTTTGCTTGACTATTAGTTTTAACATGATTTTGATTCTGAATTTGTGGTCTAGATGATGTGACGGTGGTGGATTGCACTTCCCCTTAACCATTTTTATCATTGATTGTTACTTTACTTTTAATCTGTGTACTATTTCAGTTTCGTAATATGTTTTGCAAAATTTTATTTGGAAATCAAACCAACTCCGATTGTATTGAAAATTTGTTTGGTAGTCCTCCACTGTGTCTATAGTGTCCAGTATTAATTTCGTGATTTTAGGTTGAGTCTAACTATTTCAATTAATTACGTTAGTGTCAATTATCGAGGCTGTCAGGTTTCTGACTTTCGCGTCTGTTTGTAGTTTAGAGTATTGAGTTTCATCTTTCCCTGTGGATTGACCCCTATATTATTGTACTGAATTGACAAGCATATTAAGTTCATTATAGGGTAACTTTGAAAGTGGTTAAACATCGATCAAAATTTTGGCGCCGTTGCCGGGAAAGATCTAGTCTTTATATTCTAACGTGTCTTTTGTTTTCAGTTTTTGTTTTATTTTGTTTAATTTCTTTTGTAGTATAATGTGTCTCTTGTGTGCAGGTACTTAGTGTATGCATACTCGAAGGTCAAGAAGAACTGAGCCACTGTTGCTTGATTTAAAAGTTGAGCGCTTAGCTAAGCAAAACCGGAAGCAGAAGAGGCAAGCAGAACTGGAGGTTGGAAACACGAGTGGCACAGTGTCAGAACCTGAGATTGAGGTAGAAACAGGTTCGGATTCAAAAGAAGAATTACCTCAATCGCCACCACAAAGAGCAATGGGAGAACAACTAAGAACGTTGATGAATTCTTTTGTACCTAGTGCTCAGGGGAATTCATCACCAATAGTGTTGCCAGCTCTTGGGACATATTCAGTGCCTCCAGCATTACTTTTAGCCCTACCTCATTATAGGGGGGGGGGTGTTCTCAGAAGATCCTCATCAACATTTGGCTGATATTGAAGCTTTAGCATCAACACAAAACTTACAAAATGTTGAATCTAATGTGTTGAAACTAATTTTATTTCCTTTTTCTGTGAATGAGGTGCGAAGATGTGGTTCAACTCTTTGGCTCCTAGATCTATACAATCATGGGATGAGATGAAGGTGGCATTCATGAAAGAGTATTTTTTTTAGCCTAAAAGACTAAGCAGTTGAAGAAGGAGATTAATAGCTTCATACAAAAAGATGGTGACATGCTTCATGAGGCATGGAGTCATTTCAAGGAGTTGTTGAGGAAGTGCCCACATCATGGGTATGATATTGAGGACATGATGACTTTATTTTATGAAGGTCTAGAGCCAGCTAACAAGACAAGAGTGCATTTTGCATGTGGAGGTATGTTTATGTATCAAACAGGTCAGCAAGCTCAGGTCACCATAGAGAAATTGGCTGAGCATACCAAGCAGTTCTACACAAGAGAGAGAATATTGGCCAGCAAGAAACAACAATCTGTATTTGAGGTTGCCACCAACCCAGAAATGGATAAGAGAATGAAAACAATGGAGAAGAATTTGGAGTCCATTGCTACTGCCATCAAGAGCCAAAAGACATCATCATCATTTATATCTCAGGTATGTTCTGTTTGCTCTATGTCGGATCATACTAACGATACTTGTCCTTTTATTTCTGATGAAGAGCAGGTGAATTTTGTGCAACAACGTGCATCAAGAAATGATCCCTATTCCAACACATACAATCCGGGGTGGAGGAATCATCCTAATTTCATCTATGGAAACACCAGCAATGTGTTGAACCTACCCACCAGATTCAAGGTAAGACCTGACTTTCAGCAGGTACAACAACCGGTTGCAGCTCCAGCTCTTGATCCTATCATGGCAGCAATATTGGCTAGGCTAGAGGGTATTGAGATGCACAACAAGAACTCTAGCAAGGCATTCGAGCTTATGGAGAAGCAATTGAACAGCTTGCAGCAACAAGTGTCAACAAGAGAACAAGGTACTCTTCCTAGCAATGTGGTTAAGAACCCAAGATCTCAACATGAAACGAATGTGATTACATTGAGAAGTGGAAAAGTGGTTGAAGAGGTTGAAAAACCTACAAAAAAATCCTTAGAAGAAGATGAACCGGTCCTAGAACAGGTGCTACCATCTCCCCCACTGCAGAAGAATTTGAGAGGAGCCTTCGATGGATCCAAGGAATTCCTCGACCCATCAAAAGCAGCACACGGGAAGGACCAGAAAGATAGCTTCGATGGATCGAAGCCAATCTTCGACCCATCGAAGGATGTACACGGGAAAAATCTAAGAGATGGCTTCGATGGATCGAAGCCAATTTTCGACCCATTAAAAAGTGCACATGGACAGAAAATTTCAGCAATCAAAAAATCAGGTAAGGCAATCTCTGAACCCTCTCCTTCAATTTCTTTACGTGTTCCTTTTCCTGGTAGGTTGAAAAGCAAGAAAAATGATGTGTTGGAGCAAGAGATTTTAGATACATTCGGAAAGGTGGAAGTGAACATTCTGTTGCTTGATGCGATTAAGCAAATACCGAAGTATGCGAAGTTCTTAAGGAACTCTGTACAATGAAGATGAAGTTCACATGGACTGAGACCGTATCCTTGAGTGAGAAGGTGTCGGCAATGTTTCAGAGGAAGCTACCACTCAAGATGGGAGATCCAAGACGATTCACCGTCCCATGTACAATCGGTAACACTAACTTTACAGGAGCTTTACTTGATTTGGGTGCATCAATAAATTTAATGCCATACTCTGTGTATAAAACTTTGAATATTGGTGCATTACAATAAACTGGTGTTACAATTAAAGTTAAGTGTAGAGTGTTACACATATGCTCGGTTTAGCTATGCTTCAGAAGCTAGAAAGTAAACCAAAAATTTTATTCATAGTTTTGGTTGAAAGGTGTTGTTTTTTATTCTGAGGATTGGGTTTAGTTTGTTTTTGTGTTCCGCGGAGGTTTAGTTTGTATTTTGTTAGTTGGAAACGAGAAAAACTGAGTAGGAAGAAAGAGTTAAATTCTTTGTGATTGCTTAGCTGGCATATGGAGAACAAATTGTACAAGAATTGAAATCTGGCTGAATTGTCGTGAATTCGTTAGGATGATTCTTTGAAGCTGAAAGTTTTCAAGGATGGAAATAAATGAAATTAGGATAGAAGTTGAAATATAGCCGCTTATACGATCAGGTGGTTTAGTTGAGGTGGAGTGATGAGATCATCTTATTTTGGTGGCTCTTGGTGGCAATCGAATTGGTGCTTTTTATGGTTTTGGTTTCTAATCGATGTCCGTCATTTTGAGAATAGCAGACATTATAAGAGAATCTGAAAAGAATCTAAGTCAAACTAGATAGAATTGTAAAGATAGTATTGCAGGTTTATGTTTATAGATTTTTTTAGTCCTTGTGTTGCAGATTTATGTTTATAGATTTTATTTAGGTTTGTCAATGTTTAGGTTTATGTTGGATGCTTTAAATGAGTAATATATTGTTCAATGTTTTCCGGTATATTAAAATTGAACTTCAAGTTCAATTCATTAAATTGAACTTTAAACCTGATTAGCTCAATCTTTTGTAGAATGGTGAGCTTCTACAATGTTAGACTACTCATGGAGTCAAGGTATGCCAAAAAGACCTGATAAGTAGTTGTACTGGACATAGACTTATATCATTGATTTAAGTTTTTGGTAATCAGATTTTTTTTTTGTTGATGTAGTGTAAAACAATATAACTGTTTTTGGAGATACAAATCTGGAGTTCCCTTCATTTCTTTCCAATCGTTCTGCAGTCGAGGTTCACATGGATGTTGCTTATGATCTTTCCGAGTAAAAATAAAGTGTCAATCATCAATATACAGCTTCCATTACATGCACAATATCCAGTAAGTGATGAATACCATTGACATTGTAACTGTATCTCTCTTGCTTTGGTTACCCATACAAATTGCAAACTGTTGTCTTTTACTTTAAGAATTGCTACAATTGCATCTTTATATAGTTTTGTATTATGCTAAGGTAACTAAATGATATATTGGTAAATGCATGCAATGGCAAATCAACCATAACAATGAGTGAACACGGAAATTTCATTGGATATGCTGCAAAGGATCCATCTGGAATTCTGTCCCATTATGAATTTAGCCGCAGGTTCGTATTTTCGGATCAATCTATCTTTGAAGGAACTGCATGAATCATTTGCTGTTGAGGTCACTTTTTGGTTAAATGTAAACTTATTTTCTAATGAAGACTTATGAATCTGTGTGTTCATTTTAATTACATTGCCTGTCACCTAAACCTGAAACTAAGCTTTGCTTGTGTTTGATTTCATACAGATAATCGATTAGCAAGTCATTTTTTTTTGTGTAAGGTCGATGTTCTCTGCGCTATTCTTTTTCTTTTTCTTTTTTTGGATAAGTTATTTACTGCTATGTCATTGTGTCGTTTTAGTTCTGTGTTAATATTGGTGATTTGGGAAGTGTATGCTTCAGAGGATTTCATTCTTACTTTGTTGGAGTCCTATGTTATTAGATCAAGATTTTTGAATTTTGATTATTTTTGACTGGGTTTCAGTTTGCTTTTGTATGACTGAGTTTAATATGATCTTCATATATATATTTTCCTTTTTTCATGGAACCTAGCTATAAATTCCTATTTAGCAATCGCAGATTTCACTACTAAAGTTGGTTGTCACTTATAGCTTGAATAGAAATTGAAATCATGTAACAATGGGGTTGAATACATTCCTTTATTGAAATAATTCAAAGTGAAAGTACTAATATTCGGGATTTTAATCGGTGTATTGTATTTGCTAGGGTGTTGAAGTTCTATGCAAAAAAATTATGTGTTTGAATTCTGATGTGTGTTGCTTTAGATATGGTTCGTCATTGAAGATGACACCTGTTTTTGCATTATGTGTTGACAATAAGCCTATAAGGTCTCCCATACTGGTGCAACATTGGTGTGTCCTTAAAAATGAAAAGGGAATTTAATAAAAACAGAGGAGATAATTGCTATGAAATTGGGTGTGTGCGTCGACTATAGAGAGAACTTGAAAGTTGTTGAGTTCCTTTGCAAAAACAGGACTGTTTCTTCCAACTCAACCTGCTTTGTTTTAAATGCAAAGATCAGATGACCACTTCCAGTACATAAAATCTGATTTAGTTCATATTGAGTTGATATGCTGGGATAATGGAAATGAGAAGATTTTTTTTTTCTCTTATATTCAGGTGTAGAATCATATGACATTGATTTTGATGCGCCAAAAGTTACGGTGAAAGGCAGTGTGCAGCCTGAGATAGTTATGCAAACTGTTTCCAAAACTGGCAAGAAGACTCCCCACTGGGAGGCAGAGGCACAGGCAAAAACCGAAGTAAAGCCTGCAGAAGCTGTGGTTGCCGCATACAGCATTTGGATAAGATGCGTTCCTTATATTCTCTGTGGATATGTTGTTCAGCTCATAGGTTGTGAGAGATCTGTGAATCTAACACATCCCTTATGTTTCGTGTTAATCTTGCAGTGAAGATGAATTTTGGTGTCATTCACGTCTTCAAATTTTGGTTATTTCATGAATAGAGATTAATATTTGTAGATCAGTGAGGTTAGGAACTTATGTTGGTGGATGTGATTAATCTTCTTTGATGTTGAAATATAGCTACCCATTAAATATATTTGATGATGTCTAGCAAGGAATTTGTGGTGTCGTTGCTGTCCCCAAACTAAGTAACATCGGACATGCTAAGCAAGCCCTTTTGGTGCCATCCTTACATGTTTGAAGTTGTCTGCTTCGAAATGTGCACATCAATGGCGTTTATATAGCTGCGGTGTAGAGTTTGTTTCAACCTTAAAGTTTCTTTGTTGCAACCTTAAAGTTTCTGAAAAAGTGGTTTGAGGTTGTCATGAACTTGATAACTTACAGTTTTATTTGAACTCACATTGAAATAGTGTTGCAAAGTGCCTGCAGTATAGGGATAAACACGGAGGGTTCCATATAGTTAATTTGTCGCATAATTAGTAATATTGTCATTCCCAAACTCAAGCTGATCACTCAATTATTGTTCACATCATTAAATTTGGCGTAAACTTTGGCGGGAAAGAAGATTATGTTACAATATGTGGCGAAACCGCCCCTAGGAATACTACGGGGTTTGTTCAAGTGAATTTTAATGCAGTGAGTGGAGTGTTGGGCCGAAATTTTTGTTTTCGGGAAGCCCATTAATGTGTGTGTATATATATATATATATATCTTATTAGCTGTTTAATGACGAAAGATACATAATAATTTTTTTAAATAAAATAGTGAAGTGATATAACTGTATAGCTGATACAGCTATATATATTAGTTGACATTATCACAATCTAAGTTGACGCAAATTATAAAAATGTGCCCACATACGATTATATGTATTATCATGTATTAGTTAGTTGAGCAATTTACTTACTTTCATTGAATAAGGCAAGTTATAAAATAATGTAGTTTAATAGTAGAGCAAATTAGTGGTCACATCGACGAATACTACAAGTTAGTGTATTCTATAGTATGCACAATTATGTTCCAGTTGACGTACATTAAGGTTAATTATTTCACGAATACTCTATCGAGTGGATAATATGAAATGGTTGTTTCAGCCATTATGTTACTAAAAAATTTAAATCAAATACAAAATCTGTGTAATAGTACAAGGTTAATTGTGATAACATTATTTAGAAGATTAATAGAAGGATAATAATTACTGGGAGTAACATCAGATAGAAAAGTACATATTCCAAAAATAGTATTAATAGCAACTGAAACTAAATGATTATTTACATTTAAAAAATATCAATTTTCTGTTAGACCTTTTTATACAACGATGTTTAATTCAAGTCTTACAACTTCAATTTTTGTAAGACTATGAATGTGTACTACCCAGACGAGGGCAATTCATGTACCAGAAGAAGAGAGGGTAATCAATGATCAATTAGATTAAGGTTTGATATCAAACTATGTATGAGAAAATGTATGCTCTGTATTAAGCAGTTCATATACAATAGGCAGGTGCAAGATCATTTAATCATATACCATCTATTGTTTACAGTAATACTCTTTCAGAATTTTTTATATAAATGAGAAACGAGATGCAAATATAATGTACATCCCACACATTATCACGTGATGTATGAAATTCTTACATCCCTCTATTAATAGAGAAGTGCAACTGTGTACTTATAACAGTAAATTCTTTGAATGTCATGAAATGTTGTGATTTTCTTTTGGAGCTCATTCATAGTGGGGGATAAATATTTATCTTTTGGACTGATTGGCAAACAGTACAAACAGTCCAAAATGTAGGATCCTACAGTAAAATCTTTTGTAGGATCGCTGATTCATATAATTGTACAAACAATCCAAAATGTTTGTTTTACGGGTATCATTCAAGTACATGTAGGCTGATTAACCAGCAATCATGTACTCAAAATTTTTATTACAATTCATTTTGCATCTGTAATCCATCTTCTTCCATTCATAAATAGACATGCATGAATATATTTGATCACGTTGTAAGAGTTAAATGTTATAGGAATTTATCATGGTATAACCATTTTGGAGCTATTGATCTGACACTACTGGAGGAGAGAATCGGGGCGACGTAGTTATATTTCTACGTCGCTCCGATTTTAGATGAGGCGACGTACATTGCCCTTGATAAAAAGTACGTCGCTTCAACAAACTGAGGTGACGTAGATTCATAGTTGTCGCTTCAACAAACTGAGGCGACTACTTTTTCATTCGAAGCGACCAAACTAATCTACGTCGCCTCGTTTTTTTAAAATCTGGATCTACTCTTCTTCTTAAAGTCAAACCGTTCATAAAGTTAGAATTTTAGAAAAACAGTTCCCCGTCGTTCTGCAGCTGTTTTGGGCGATTTTGGGAGAAATTTGAGGAAATTGAGAAAGAAGGTTGTTCTTGCCATTGATTTGATTCTTGAGTAAGGTTAGTTTGATTTGTATCTCTTTAACCCTCTTTATGACCATAATATGTTAAATTAGAAGTGAAATTGAAGTTTTGGTGAAATGTTTGAAGTTGAATTGAATTTGGTGTTATGTTGTAGTTTTAGTGTTTGAATCATTGAATTGTGGTAAATAATGTTATGGGTTCATGAATAATGTTTGAAATTTGGTTAAGTTTAGTGAAATTTATTGATGATTAGAAGTGAAATTGAAGTTTTGGTGAAATGTTTGAAGTTGAATTGAATTTGGTGTTATGTTGTAGTTTTGGTGTTTTAATCATTGAATTGTGATAAATCATGTTATGGGTTCATGATTAATGTTTGAAATTTGGTTAAATTTAGTGAAATTAATTGATGATTAGTGTAGATTATGTGTATTCAAGCCTTAATTAGTAGTGTTATTAGTGTTAATCATGAAATCGAGCGTATGGCTATATATAATTGTGGTGTTTATCAACTTAGAACTCCCGTTTGAGAATCAACAACTCATCTAGTTAATCGAGTTGAGTTGTTGATTCTCGAATTGTCCCATTTTTGGACACTTTAGGTGAACATGACTTTGTTGATCCTTTTGCTATTCATGTGATTTCAGTTTGAGTTTTGGGATATGGTTTCGACAGTGTCTCCTTTAAATGTTCCCCGAGTGCAAATGAGGTTGTTTAGATATGTGTGCACTAGGGGAACTGTAGGGAGATGCTGCCGAAATTTCCCTAAACTGGAGCTGAAACGCATGGGTGCAAAAGCGTTGACAAATGTCGTGTTCCCCTGAAGGGGATAGGACCCAACCCGGAGGCATAAGGCGAAGAAGTGTGGGGTTTTGGTTGAATCGCAACTGTGGCATGGTAACTTTGTTCATATTGATTGTTTATGTTGACAGGAAACATGGACGGACTCCCAGACAAAACTTGGATGACATATCATCGTGCTGATCCAAGGTACATCACAGACATATTCGAGTTCATGAATTTTGCCCGGCGACATAGTAACGGAGCCGATTATTACTTCTGCCCGTGCAAACGTTGTAAGAACGGTCCGTTCAAGGTTACTATGGATGTCATGTATCATCACTTATCACACAGTGGTTTGAGTCCTACTTATACAGTCTGGCACCTTCACGGGGAAGTTTCTGGTGAACCGGCAATACTCAGTCAACAAAGACAGTGGCTTCAAGACAGAGTCGGTCCTTCTAGTGGTGCCGGTCCTTCAGTGAACCCGCAGTTGGAGATTCTACATGATGCATATCCCTATTATCCTGGATACCATGCAGATGCACCCCAACAATTAGTGGAAGATAATTCGGGCATGAACTTCAATGACATGGTAGACGATGATTATGAAAAGTACGATAGATTATTGAAGGAGTCACAGACCCCATTATATGAAGGCAGTGAGGAAACTGTTTTGAGTGCCATATTAGATGCAATGGAAAATGAAAAATGAAAATGGATGGTCGGACACAAGTGTTGACTCTTTATGTGTTTACATTAATAAACTTCTTCCTAAAGGGCACACATTCCCCTGTTCATACTTGAGAATAAAAAAAATCTTGAGTGATCTTTCACTGGGTTACGAAAGAATTGATGCGTGTGAGTTTAACTGTGTGTTGTTCAGGGGGGCGCTTGTAAACGAGAGGATTTGTCCAGTGTGTTATTCTGAAAGATATAAGCCATATACGAATGATATTCCCAAAAAATAATTCGTAACTTCCCTCTAACACCAAGGTTGAAGCGTTTGTTTATGTCCCCACACACTGCCAAGCATATGCGATGGCTGGGGGAGCGGATATGCGTGGCTGGTAGCCTCAGCCACCCAGCTGATGGAGAAGCGTTTCAACATTTTGACAGAACTTTTCCAGGTTTTGCACGGGACTGCAGGAATGTGCGCCTTGGAGTAGCAACAGACGGTTTCAATCCATTCGGAACAATGGGAACTTTGCATAGTACATGGCCCGTTGTTGTGATGCCGGACAATCTACCACCATCAATGTGCATGAAGAAGGAATATAACATGTTATCAGTGTTGATTCCAGGCCCTAAATCTCCCGGAAAGTGCCTTAGTGTACTCATTGAGCCGATGATCGAGGAGCTAATACATTTATGGGTCGTTGGAGTCCATACTTTTGATCGAGTAGACAATGAGGTATTCTTGATGAAGGCAACGGTAATGTGGACTATTAGCGACTTTCCAGGTTTAGGGATGCTTGCGGGGTCAACTGTGAAAGGGTACAAGGCATGTCCAATCTGTCTAGATGAGCTAACTTCAGAGCATATATGTGGGAGGATAGTTTATGAAGGTCATCGAAAATGGCTCCACCAAGATCACCCTTGGAGATTGAGCAAGGCATTTAACGGGAAGGAGGAGTTTGGCGGAAGACCCTATCGTAAGAGTGGAGATGAAATTTTGGAGGACGTTAGGTCACACGTTTACCCTATTCTTAGCCAACATGAAGACTTGAAGGTGCCGTACAATCCGAATAACAGACAGTGTTGGACTCACGAAAGCATATTTTGGAAGCTGCCGTATTGGTCATCATTGAAGATCAGACATTGCTTAGATGTCATGCACATTGAAAAAAATGTGTGTGACAACATCCTTGGAACCATTTTTTCGATTGATAAGAAGTCTAAGGATGGTCCAAAAGCTCGCGCTGCTTTGAAGAAGAGGAATTTGCGAAAAAACCAGTGGCAAAGAGCGGGTGACTTGGGTACGGCGAAAGTTCCTCATGCACCCTTTTTAGTTAAAAAGGATGATCTAGAAGATGTGTTCTAGTGGTTCAGGGATGTTAAGTATCCTCTTGGTTATGCAGGTAGTTTGAGAAGTAAGGTGAAAGTAAGTTCCCCGTCACAGTTTTATGGATTGAAGACGCATGATTGCCATGTCTTGCTTCAACGTCTTCTTCCTGTGGTTATCAGAGGGTTCCTGCCAGAAAACGTTGTGAAGCCATTGATAGCACTGTCAAATTGGTTTCGTCAACTATGCAGTAGGGAGCTTAAGAAGGAGGTTGTGCGTGACATGGAAACTGAGATAGTGATGATTCTGTGCAATTTGGAGCTCATATTTGCTCCACATTTTTTTACATCTATGGTTCATCTCATGGTTCATCTGCCCAAACAAGTATTCCTTACAGGTCCAGTACACTATACATGGATGTATCCAATTGAAAGGTAAAATGTTTTGTTATTGCTAATATTATGTTCGTTATGTAATATGTCGGCAATTAGGGTTTATTGTACTAATCTTGAGTGGTGTTTTTGCAGGCAATTAGGAAAATATAAAAAGTCAATGAGGAATACACGTTACCCGGAAGGTAGTATTGCTGAACAGTACCTCGTACATGAGTCGGTGACGTATTGTAAGTCTTATCTCAGACGGATGGACAATGAAGATATCGACACTTCCATAGCTGAGTGGAATATCAGCTGTGTTTCACTCTTAGTAAGACCATATATTATCGAGACTCGTCGCCAGTTCAGGTTGACTGAGGCAGAGACTGCTGAGGCTCACTGGCAAGTCTTGGTAGAAACAGACGAAATCAAACCTTACCTAGAAGAACATCTCAGAAGGTTCGAGGCTAAAAATGGTGAAGATTTCGACGAGCTTCGTCGGAGGAGGAGTTTTCTTCGATGGTTCTTAACATGGGTACATATGCCTATTAATTCTTGTAAGGTTCTTTGAGGGTTTATAACACTTATAACTAACTTGTTTATAACACTTATCTCTCAGGTGTCCCTTAAAGAAAAAAACTCGGACCCGAGCTTGGTTGCAGGAATAAAGTCATTAGCTCAAGGACCTCAGCAATGTCGGGTTTATAAGTCGTGTTATGTGAACGGTGTCAAGTTCACATCGTTTGATAGAGATCAAAGAACCGTGACTCAAAACAGCGGTGTCATGATAGACATGGGTTCATCCAAGTTCTACGGCCATGTTAACTACGTGGTCGAAGTATTATATGCAGGCCGTATGCCAGTGGTGTTGTTTAAGTGCACATGGCACAACTCCGAGGACCCTGAAGATCTTGACACCCTTATAAAAGATCATGGACTGATATCAGTGAATACAAACAACAGTTACTATGAGGATTCACCCTTCATAATTGCAACCAAAGCAAAACAGGTATTCTACATAGACGATCCAAAGGCTGGTGGTACTTAGAAGGTAGTACAAGAAATATCGCACCGCAATGTCTACAGCGCCGAAGTACTGGCCATAGATGAAAACATATCGCGTACAGGAGATCATATATTCGAGCCTCACCAAGATGACACTCCCACGGTGATACAATTTTACCCAGATTTTCAACTACTTTTGGACGAAGAAGGAGACGAGGAGGAGGAGGAGGAGGAGGAGGAGGACGAGGACGAGGACGAAGACGAAGACGAGGACGAGGACGAGGACGAGGAGGAGGACGAGGACGAAGACGAGGACTAAACTAATATTATTATGAATTTGAAACCTAAATTCGTATTTTCTTTAAAGCATAATTTATGTATTCGAGAAAATATTACTAACTTTATAATTCTAAACTTCATTTATTCAAAAAAACAAAATTAAAAATTAAATACAAGGAAGCGACGTAGATTGATCAATCTACGTCGCCTCATTTATTCAAAAAAAAAACAAAATAAAAAATTAAATACAAGGAAGCGACGTAGATTGATCAATCTACGTCGCCTCATTTATTCAAAAAAAAACAAAATTAAAAATTGAATACAAGGAAGCGACGTAGATTGATCAATCTACGTCGCCTCATTTATTCAAAAACAAAAAAATAAAAATTAAATCCAAGCGACGTATATTGAAATATTCGTCGCGTCATATTAATCCAAGCGACGTATATTGAGTCCTTTGTCGCGTGAACGTATTAAGAAAGCATACGAGGCGACGAAGATTGAGTCATTTGTCGCTTCAATTAATCGAGGAGACGTAGATTCCAATCTACGTCGCCTCGTTGGCTTTATAATCCCAGAATCACAGTTTCTTTCTTCTTCTTTCCATTTCGTCCAAACTTCTTCTTCTTCCTCGCGCCGCGCCCCCAAATCCCTAACCCAGATTATCATTAACCTATCCTCATCTAAACCCCTCCATCTCAACCCAAATCCCTAATCCAATCCCGAAACCATCTTCTTCCTCCCCCTCGATCCAACTCGATCGGTTTCTTGCTGGACTTCTTCTTCACCGCCACGGCCAAGTTCGAAGAAGCGGTTTCATACTTGATTGGTTGAGAGAGAGAAAAGGAAAGGTATGAGTCATGTGCTTTCTCTCCTTATTGTTCTTTCTTCAAGTTCTCAATGTTACTGTTTCACATGTTTAGTCGGCCATGGATCCATTTCGCCACAACTTTCTAGTTCGTAAAGTAGAGTTAGTAGTTCGTGGGGGAAACAGTATCGAAGTATTTTTTGGGTGAATTTTCAACCCACCGAGAAACACAACCGAACCCTTTTGTTTTTGAGATCGATGCATATGTCTATAAACAACTAAACACAGCACAACTAAAACTGACCCCTTTTATTTTCTCTTGTTTGTTTGACGTGATTCAATGCATGTGTATTATGTAGTGTAAAACAAGTTGGCAAGAGTGATATTCTGTTAGTGAAGGAATGTTGGAGGTGAAATTAATTGGCAAGAGTGATATTTTGTGTATTATTTTGAGAAGTATTGTTAGATGTCTGTGAAATTAGCTAGCCTTGATAAAATGGTACAGTAGAACCATGCATAGACTAGAGAGATGAATGGAAACAGAAAACAGGAGTTGGAGATGGTTTGACTGAATAAAGTGATGGTTGAGTGTCATAGATTATCATTTATTTATGACGTTTTGTAAGAAGTAACTTTGGTGCAAAGTTGCAATGCTTGAAATGTTGGTATGAAATGTTGGATGGTTATGTATTTTGCATATGTTGGATGGTTAGGGATGGTTAGGTATGAAATGTTTCCAATCTATTTTGAATGTGTTTCCAATCTGTTTTCCATCACATTCGTCGTGTGTAGCTAATATGTTTTCAATCTGTTTTCATCGGTGTAGCTAAAGCAACCGAATCCGAGCCAACTCCGTGTAGCTAAAGCAAACGATTTGAGCCAACTCGAGAAGGTATGGAGCTTTGTGTTTTATACTGTGCCGAATGTGTATTGTGATAATGATTCCGAATGTGTTTTCAATCTGTTTTCATGTAAGTATTATGTTTTGTGATGATGATGATTCCAAATGTGTTTTGTGATAATGATTCCGAACTACTTTTGTGATAATGATGATTCCGAATGTGATTGAAAATGATGATGATGATTCCGAATGTGTATTGTGTTTTGTTATGATAAGGATATATAGAAAATTGAGTTTGGTTCACCGAATATGTAGTACTCTCGGGATTAAGGATTAAGGATTAAGGATTAAGGGTTTGGTTAAATGAATATATGCGTAATGTGGATAAAATTGATGGTATATGATTGTTTGGTAAAACTCCTTGGTATATTGAAGTTTGGTTAATCTTATGTGATTATTACTTGATGTTTCTATCGTTTCTTTCAAAGCCTAGATTGATAAGAGTAGTTCAATCTTAATAGAATAGTTTTAACAGAATGGCTCCCGGAGATACTGAATACCAGAGGAAGAAAGCGGCGATCCAGCGTCGTGAAGCAGCCGCGTCGGCAGCTGCGGAGGCTACGGAGGCGGCGTGGCGAGCATTCAGCAGAGATGGGGCTTCCGGGTCGGGTTGCCCCACGGGACAATCTGCGACCCCGACGATTCCAGAAGTAGGGGTTTTAATGCCCGCCCCTCCACTTGAGGATGCGATTCCTCAAGTGGATGACAGCGACGCCACTACGGCGTCACAGCACCCTCTCGCCCTCAGCATCCGGTGCAAGAAGACCAAACTCCCCGACATGGTCGACATGGCAACCGGAGATCCGACGACGCAACAGCGCGGAGTCGTTGTCGGGACGAAGACGGAGTACCTCGTCCGGATGAACAACAATAGGCGACTACAATTCGCTTACTCTACGAGGCATCGGGGGCCTGCGACGAGGGAAATGAGGAGTCTGATGTGCAGAGACATCGGTAGCATCATCTGCGGAAAAGTTCCAATGCTTGCACCTAGCTTTTTGGGACTTAGCGATTTGCATCGCGATATCGTCAGTAACAGTCTTGAGGTATACTTACTGGCCTTAGCTTACTTACCTACTTGTAGTAAATGTAAATATAACTTTTACATAACGGAATTTAAATGTGTTGTGCTAGACGAACTACGACATCTCGGCGACTGATGTGGAGATGTGGAACTTCATTGATGCGACGGCGTAAACAATCTACAAGGATTGGAAGTACGATTGCCATCAACATTATCTCCACGTCAGCCAGGAGACTCCGGCCGAGTTTCTCGGGAGGGAAGACCAATGGGCGTGGTTAAAAGCCCACTTCGAAGACCCTGCTTACTTGGTGAGCTTCATAAACTATCCGCACAGTTTTGGTAGCCAATATTCGAAAAATGATTTTAAAATGATTTTTGTGTGTGTGTGGCAGCGATTGTGCGAACGGAACCGAGGAAACCGAAACAAGAACAAGGAGCAGCAGCTCAACCACCATTCGGGATCCCTCGCCCTCTCGTACCGAAGCGAGGTGTTGGAGAAGGAGGGTCATAGAGCGCCCGCCGTCCAGACGTGGATTAACGTATACCAGCCGGAGAGGAATGCGGCTGAGAGAGTGGTAAGCTCAAATAGGTTCACGTTACGTTATTTCAATTATTTTTGTTTACTATATTGTAATATTATTTATTTGATCTATTTTAATTGAGCAGGCGGCAGTGAAGCGTCGACTCGATGAAGTCTTGTCGCAACAAGATAGTGTTGCGGGCCCAGTTGACGGCGATGAGGTTTCCCAACCCCAGCCTCTTCCTCTTGATACACAAATAAATATCATAGAGGAAGAGGTGGGTTCAAGGCCCGGGACCTCTATAAGAGGTAATAAATCTCCTAAACCACCGTCGTTCATCTCGATTTACGTTTTGCTTTACCATAGAGTATACTAATATTTGTTCTTGTTCAACGTTACAGGGGTGGGGCGCGCTCTCACACGCGACCCCAAACCGAGAGGAGGGGCCCGAGTACAGGAAACCCAAACCCGAATGCAAAGGGAGATCGCTGAAGCCAAAGAGGAGGCGCGCAGATCGAGCGAGGTGGCGCAGAAGGCCATAGCGGATTACAGTGCGCTCGCCCAAAAGATGTAAGAAATGGAGGCCATGATGCGATCATTCCAGGCTGCGAGTCAACAACCTCAAGCTCCTCCACCACCTCCTGGCTCGTAAACTGTATCTAGGCTTTGTATAAACTTGATTTGTGTAAACTTGATTTGTATAAACTTTTAACGTTTTGATTTGTGCCAATTTTTTCTATATAACTTGATTTTGGTTGAATGCGTTTTTGTGGTTAAATGAGTTTTTGTGTTTGTAAATTGCGATAGGTCGTGACTTGGTACAATAATATTTAATTTTTATTTTTTTTTTATTTTTGAATAAAGGAGGCGACGTAGATTGCTCAATCTACGTCGCCTCATTTTCTAAATAAAGAAAAAAAATAAAAATTAAATACATTGAGGCGACGACGTAGATTGAGCAATCTACGTCGCCTCCTTTATTCAAAAATAAAAAAAATAAAAATTAAATACAATTAAGCGACGTAGATTGAGCAATCTACGTCGCCTCATTTATTCAAAAAGAAAAAAAAATAAACATTAAATACATTGACGCGACGTAGATTGAGCAATCTACGTCGCTTTGTTTATTTAAAAAAAAAATTAAATATTAAATACATTGAAGCGACGTAGGTTGCTCAATCTACGTCGCTTTATTTATTTAAAAAACAAATTAAATATTAAATACACTGAGGCGACGTAGATTGAGCAATATACGTCGCCTCATTGAGCCAAAAAGAAAAAAAAATTTAAAAATAAATAAAATGAAGCGACGTAGATTTAGCAATCTACGTCGCTTCAGAGGGGTATAAGATGAAGCGACGTAACATTTTTTACGTCGCGTGAAATCAAATGAAGCGACGAAGATTGGTTCTTTGTCGCCCCAATGTTGGAGTGATCAATCTGAAGCGACAAGACGAGGCGACGTAGTTTTGGTCACAAGAAATCTAGGCGACGTAAAATCGAGACGAGGCGACCACCAATCTTCGTCGCCTCGAATCTCTCCTCCAGTAGTGTGATGCACTCTTGCATGTACATTATCTCTTTGAATTATGTGTTTTTCTTCACTTTTTTCGTGTCAGTTAATACTAATGGGAATTGATCAAAGCATAACGATCTTTTTGCTAGCTGTTTATCTGATTTGGTTTTGCATGCATATTATTTGTTTGAATTGAGTTTTATTTGTTTATTTTTTGTAGTTGGTCAATTGAACTAATATTAATCATATTGTTCCTACAGGAGATATTTAATTCAAGATTTAAGAGATTTTGTTTTTACACCAATTGTCTCCATTTATTTATCTTCAGATTTTAAGGTACTTAGAACATAACACATTATGATGTTTATTATAAAAAAGCATAATGTATGGACCTTATTGAAAGCATGTAATTTCTCTTTCTCCTATCATTTTGAAAAATTGTGGATTGCAAGCAATGACTTTTATTTTTACAGCTTGGAATTCCAGTGTGTTTTTATGTTCTATACTTTACTTACTCTGACTATGTAATAGGCATTAGAGATAACATTGTATTGTTGGTTCAAATTTTTATACGTTTTAACTTTATATGTAGACTTGCTTGAAAGAGAATTTCTGTAAACAATAGATGGTATTTGATTAAATGATCTTGGAGCATTGTATGGGGGAGAAGTATTAGAACGAATACACAATATATATAATTTGAATATAATATATTCAATTGAATATATCATGAATACATGTAATCCCATAATAGCAAAAAGCATTGGCAACTATATTAATTCAAATTCAAGACAAATAGTAATCATATAGCATAATCATAATGCTTTCAAATATATTTTATTTCGGTACTAATGATATACATGTATAATTTTTTTGGTCAAATTATCTAATTCAACTGTTACATATGCTTTCTCAATTTCAAAATAATGTGAAAGATTTTTTATCTATAATAGTGTCCTCCATTATTCACATATCTCTACAGACTATAGCCACAAATTATGAGTCCACTATATTTATATAAACCTATGCTACTGGTCTTCTATTCACACTTCCAGTGCATATAAACTTAATTATATATATTGTTCTTCTCCAAATTAACCTATCCTAAACCCTAAACCTTATAAACCTAGCTATGCTATTGCTCTTCTCTATAAACAGGAGTTTAATCCCTAAGCTCCATTATGCAAATAAATGTATCATTTTAACTAATAGGAGTGTTATATAACCAAATGGAATTTATAATCTTGCACTTTTGTTACATTCTTTTGATATATTTGAATTTGGTCAGGTGAACTATCATTAATTATTACATAATCACTTTGATAGGTATTGATCATTACTATGAGTACATTTTTTATTGTACCATTCTTATATATTATTGTGCATATTACTTTATGATTATGATATATATATATATATGTATATATATCTAATGGAAAAAGTCCATGAAGTACACATACCTCATAGTCACTAAGCATGCACATTGCATGAGATAAAATATTAGAATTATCATGACATTGATAAATAATGATATACGCATTTTATACTCGATTATTAACGCATTTCTCCCTGTATTAGCTATGTTATAATCTTAGTTTTTATGTTTTTTTACTTAGTTTGTTATTTTTAGGTCATTTACGATGGAGAAGAATAATATGGCGCACTTCGGAGGAATTTTACGATTTTGGATCATCGGAGATGGGCCGACCCATTAGGCATTTTTTGAGGACCATTTTGCAAGGTCTAAGTCAGCCCATATTGGAGGCCCAAGCCTAATATTTCGGCAGCCCAAGCCACTTGGTGAAGAGGAAAAGTCAAGATTGGCAAGCTTAGTGACTAGGTTTGGTGACTAACATTGATGACTCTTAGCTTTTTGTGGCTGATGTTGGTGATTAGGCTTGGTGACTCAAACTTGGTGACTAACCTTGATGACTCTTAGCTTTTTGTGGCTGATCTAGGTAACTAGGCTTGGTGACTAAGTGGGTGACTAAGGGAGCATTGATGGCTTAGGCAAGTGGAAGGAAGAGACGAGGCAAACTTCTTTGTCTATATAAAGGGGAGGCTGGCCAAAGGAAGAGGCATCACATATTTCACAAGCTAAAGCTCTAAACACTTCACCTCTCTTCCATACTTCACCAAGGTTCTTCCAAAGTTGAAGCTCTCTACCACCTCCGGATCAGAACTAAGAGTGCGTCATTCGTGTTCTTGAGAATCACCACTTGTAGTTTGGTGTGTCACCTCTCTAAAAGTGTAACCATGTTCTCTAAACTCCATCTTCGTCTTTGTAATAATTTCGGTTATGTTATGAAAGAATTTCTTTATGTTCTTCTCTTATTTCGATTCTTCCATGTGTTCTTAATTTTATTAGTTTGGATGCATGTGCTAACTTTAAGTTCTTAATGCTTTGAGTATGTTTTAGGATAGGGTGCGTCACCAATCTTCCTAAAAGATATCTCAATGATTTCGGCAAAGTAGCAATTGTTTTAAGGTGTTATGCATCATAGCATTCTTATTCAACGAAAGCATGTGTATGTGTCTCGACTAAAATTAAGGATTCCGTAGATGATAAATAAAGGAAAAGCATGAAAGTAGGCAAGGTGAATGAAATAAGTTGATCACTTGTAATTAGTAATTTAGCTTCTTATTTTTCGTAAGCATAATTAGAATTTAAGGTTTCTTGATTGTTTAACTTGTCTATGAGTAAAGCATGTTAGAAGTTTAGGAGTTATTGTTGTGTTTGCATGTTTTGTACCTTAATTTCGTAGATTAATCAACCCAATTTCAAACTCCCCCCATACCTTTAAATTTTTTGTTTAAAAACGAAACCATGCATGCGCTCTCTAATTCCCCGGATAGAACGATCCCTACTCACCAATGCTACATCCACAAAAGAAGGGTTTTAAATTGAATATGTGTGAACTATGTGTTTAGTGTCTATTTTGTGTTAACATTTAAGGCATGTTTTGCGCCTATCAAATAACAAGTGTAATATTCTTAATTTAATATTACAGAACAATGATAAATGTATTCATATTTTTATTCAATACATATATCTGAATTAAAAGAATTAAAACTACCATGTATAAATAACCTCATATATTTTTTAATATCATGTAATAGCAATTAGACTATAGAAATTACAAGTTCATTTGTTAAAAAAGGGTAATTAAGCCTCTATTTGTTACCGTATCTCATTGAAAATAGTGTTACATTCAAATTCTATTAGTTGAAGCAACCGATATATTGTACAGATGAATATAGCAAACAAGTAAACACATCATGATCCGAAATTTCCATACATCAAATTGAATAAACTTTATACAAGAAACATTTGCACCAGTATTGCTAAAAAAGAATTAAGTAGACCAATCGTATTATAAGAGACAATGCCGAGATAATTAAACAAATTGAAGTATAATATTAAAACTACATATATTATAAACTTGCATACTTCTTAAACCCTGCTTTATTTCGTTACATTCTCGTTGCCATTGTGCACAACTGCTTCACCTCTTTGGGCAGACGGAGGCAACCGAGAAAGTATCACATTTAGCTTCTTCAATTATATTGGAAAATATTTTGCTCAATGCTAAGGTCGATCTACATTCTCTTTCAGTTCTTCCATATCTTGCAATAAATGATGTATTCAATCAATAGACAGAACACTACATGATATTTTGTCAGAAAAAAAAATCATTTTTTTTATCGCAATACGACAACAAAAGATCGTTTCGCTAAAATTACTGTACTGGATTTATCAAAACGGCCCCTGGGGCGGTCTTCCACCTAGTAACTTCAAGTTGGGTAAAGGTAAAGTTTTGCCCTTTCTCTGCTTTCTGCCAACTATTTTTATCCCTGCGGAATTTTTTATTTATGAGAATAAAGTGAAAAAAAGGGTTAGCCTCTAACGAATAAGAGAGGACATCATTCAAAAATAAGAGTGAGCACAAGTGGGCAAATTTGGAATTAGAAGGACCACATGTGGTTGTTGAACTTATTTGTCACATATAGTGTGGTATTTGGTTGGATTTTAGAAAGAACGAACTAAAAGGGGTAGAAGTGTGGTGTCATTTACCTAAACAAACATACAACCAAATGCGACCACATAATTTCTGAGTGAAAAATATAAAATTTAAAAAAGAGACAATTTTGTTTTGTGGGGGTTTATTGAATCATTTGAAAAGAACACAAAAATTGCTACGTTGTTATTAATATGATGAATAGGCGGACAAATTAATTTTGATAATATTCGTTCCTTCTTTTTTTTCAAGTTACTAGTCTTCATACTCGCATCTATGCACCTGTTAATTCAATAAACTGTTTCAATCTACTAGTTCTCACGCTCGACAGTTTTTTTTCCTCTGAATATATATTCCCCCTATTTCTTTATTGCTTTTACTATAATACCCATCAAAGCTTTTGTTTTGAGGCAATCTATGATTTTTCTTTGGTTTGGATTTTTAGGCATTTTAATATTTAGTGAAGCTAATGACACCGAGCGTTTAGCTTTAATTTATTATATTATTATAGAAGAGATAACATAATAAATAGACAATGAATGTTCAAAATTTTAAATGTTCAATTTTTGTTTGAATTATGATTATTCTAAATCACGGTTTTAAATGTTGAACTAGTATGGACAACTCATCAATTTACTTTTTTAACTCCTTTTTCTCTTATAAAGAGGAAAATTATTGATGGTCACAAATGACCCTCAATCTACTCACACTTTAGAGTTTTTTTTTTTGGGGGGACACATTTTGGAGCTATGATCGCTTAAATTCGTGGTTGCTCAACATAAAGGAAAGAAGTTACATACAAGGTCTGAATTTTTGCCGTGATATCAAAATAATGTCCAAACTTTAAAAATCATGAAAGTGATGCTCAGATTTTTAAAACAACCTCATCGTGATGATTCCGGCCAATTTCCGCCACAATTCGGTTAAAACTTAAAAGTGATGATGTGATATTTCTTTTTACAAAAACAGAGAAAAAAAGACCGTAATATCCTTTAAAATTTTCTTACATTTTTAATTTTCTATTTTTTTTTCAGATCTCTCTCTCTTCTCTCTCTCTCTAGAAATCTTTCCCTGCAGATTCTCCGTTCTCTCAGTTCTTGCACCACGTCGCCCAAGTAGGTACTGCTCTCTATGAACAACGTACGTTTATATCATCCAAGATTCTTGCTTGTCTTTGGTTTAAGCATCTGGGTATGTTTTTCTTGAGATTTAGCGCATGCTCATTTGGTCTTTTTGATCATTGCTATAATGGTTCATGATCGGAAGATAGTTCTGAGCTGCCATTGTTAAGTTTTTTACTAGTTTGATTTGATTGGAGCTAGAAGATGCTTATGCCAGAAATTTTAGTTCTTGGGTAGCATACTGATCTAGTATCGATTGTGATAGCTTTTATTTGATCGCAAATGGCTCAGATTTGGTCGGCCTCGCTGTCGCTCCAGATTTGTTGATCTCAGATGTGAGGTTACGGCGGAGGAGGCACCATGTGCTTCCTAATCGAGGAGGCGAGTGTGGCTCGTTGATGACAAACACTAGGGCGGCGCGGCAAAAGCAGAGCGAGGCGCGTTGTCCGGTTTTTCATAGGCAGCGCGTGCGAGGGAGATGGGAGGGCGAGTTTGGCGGCGTGCGAAAGGCTTGCGAGGCTGGAGAAGACAAGCGCCGGAGAAGGCGAAGCGGAGGGACGCCCGGAGTTGTCGGGTCGCGACACTACTACTGCGTATTTGCGTTTAATGACGAGAGAGAGAAGAGAGAGATCAGAAAAAAAAAATAGAAAATGAAAATTTTAAGAAAATTTTAAGGATATTACAGTTTTTTTTCCTTTCTGTTTTTGTAAAAAAATAATCACATCTTCACTTTTAATCGAGTTGTGACGAAAATTAACGGGAGACATCACGATGAACTTATTTTAAAAATTTGAGCATCACTTTCATAATTTTTAAAGTTCGTACATTATTTTAATATCACGACAAAAATTTACTTTATAAATGATTAAGAAAAGATAAAATCTGAATGCTTGGTTAGTCATTACTTATGCAGAGAAAAAAATACTAAAGAAAAGTACAGGAATGCAGAATTGCAGATAAAGGAAGGAGTGGGCAGGAAGAGATTCGGTAGCTTTGTTTATCGAAGCTTTTCTTTTGTCAAACTCTTTACTTAGAACTAGAAAGAAAACTTTGGGCTAAGCTCAAAAGCCCTAAGCCCCAAGCTCTTTCATCCAGAAAACACGTTGTATGAAGCACTATTTTATATCTCGTACCTTGGTCCTCTTGTCCCCTCACCGTTGGAAATCTGGAGAAACGAAAATAAAAAACCACCACTACTGCAGAGAACTAAAATTGAAAATTCCCATTGACAAGCATGATAATCTTTAACACCTGCATAGTAACATATCTGGGTTTTGGTTAATGCGTAGGGTCTGGTATGAGTTGAGTACCTCAGTTTTTATAAACATCGAGCACATATATTTATATTTAGTGTTTTCTGTGTAGGGTTTGAACAAGTTGATCGAAGTTAGCTGGTGTTTCTTAATAATATATGCATGGGATGGAATTAAGAAGATTGATAGGCCGGGCTTTGGATTTAGTGGGGTGTACTTATTAGTGAACATGGCAACCAACAAACAAAAAGAAACAAAGAACAGAGTCCCAGGAGCATGCATTATATTCCAAGTTTTCGTTGAGATCATAAAGGAGAGCTTAATTACTTCCGAGTACAAGATTTGGTTTTTGGAGGGATCTTCTTGAGCTTATTCCTAGCTAGACTAACCAAGAAGAATGAACGTGGGAATTGGATGATTACATGGAAATGATGATTGCAAGCACTAAATTAGCAGATCATGCATCATCTGATAGCCTGCAAAAGCCACTTTGTTTCTTGGTCTTTAATCTTTTCAGTATCATCTTCGTCAATCTACGTAAATAATTACTTCGACGAGGCATTATTTGATACCAAACACGTTATTTTCACAACCGGAGTCAAAAGTCTGTCATTACAAATCTACAAGGTACTACTGCGGTGGAGATGTGAAAGACATCATGAGAAAACTAGTAAAGTCTGTTAATATTTATACTCGAGGGGTTTTCATCGTACATTAAGTGACTAATAAGATTGAAGTTTTATTAAGAATACAGAAACCCTTGATTTTTGGTTAAATTTGAGGGAGTTGAGGCTTCGAATTCTGCATGCATGGTGTTGGTTACTAGCTTGAATCGATCTCTATCTTCAACCCCACAGAACACCTCACCATTAATAATCCAGTTAGCCACTGCCAAAGGCATGGAAGAGACAACTATCATTCTGGATGAAATTAATAGAAAAGAAAAGAAAACTAACTTGAGTTGAGTGCTCTTCCAACACAATGTGACAGAAAGTGACTGAACATACTGATTAGGTATTGTAACTATTCTTCTTCTTTCCAGGAGAGCTAGCCCTCAATCTCATCAATCATCCCAGTTAAAAATGGTGGATTATTCGTTTCAATTTGGAATGGAATCATACTAACTTTGGTGTCTGGTCAAAGGGTCAATAATGAAAGCTACAAGGTATATTCACAAATTGTTACCATTTCTTCTTTTCTTGAAACAATCCAAGAAAGCTTTCGAAGCCCTCTTCCTTTCCATATGATTACCTTTATCATGCGAAGACAAATTGATTGAGGCCAAACTTGTGTATGAGAGGAAGCGTCTCTAGCTGGGAGATAGTGAATATTTGGTGTGGAATGATTATAATTCATTGTCATGGGATTCTCAAATGCTTAAGCTAGGTATTAATTATGTGCACACAATTGAAGACTTTGTTAGCAATTCCATAATGACCAATTAATTGCAAGAAGAAAACAACTAATTTTTGATGTGATAAAATGGGTAAGTATCTGATGCACATTTCCGAAATTATGAGCAAGTATAAAGGACTTTTCTCGAAGCTATCCAAAACAGAGGCCTCTGTCCTTTACTAAGGGCGCATATAAACAACCCAAAATTCAAATTCCAATTCGAACTGGCGGAATTGCCATCAACAATCCTCTAAGGTGTCTTTTGATCAACTGAGCCTCATGAGCTGCATTGAAAGTAACTGGTGTGGGCTTCCATGATGGACTTGCTTTATCTCTTAGAGAAGATACTTCCAAGCAAAACCCAAAACGCAGTTGGACTAATTTGTAGTGGCTTAGGGTGCCACCACCCACTATTTCAGGTCTTTGGAGAGGCAAGTTTTGTTTCTATGCCCGTCTTCATGGCTTCAGTTCCGTTACAAGTTGTGACAGAATTCTATTTGTTGTTTCTTTAAATTTGGTCAGGTCTTCTTCTTTAGCCTAACTGGACAGATAACATATTTGGAACCCTGTTCATCATAAATCACTTTCAATTTTTTCTTTGCTTGCTGTGCATTTGATCCAAAATTGATATTGATCGGAGATTGCGATTTACTGTTTACAGACTACTTGTTATGCAAGTAAAAGTGTTAAGCAAATGTGTTACTTAACTGCACTTTTATTACCAAATTCCAAACTAAATCGTTTTCCCTGTAATGCGCGCAAAACAAAATGGTGAGGAAACTGTTTGGCCTTTGTCTAAGTTATGCACGAAAGAATCATTTGCTCAAAACTCAGGTTCGGGTTCTTGTTCAGGTTCAGGATTAGAATCCTGCATTTGAGACTTGGCAGCATCCTTCATTTGTGAAGCAGCAAGATATAAAGCTCCGGTTCCTGAACCACCATGAGAATTTTCAATGACAACATTGTCCGAAAGGTCACTTCCAAGCATTTCCCAGATACTACTGTTTAGATAGTTTCTGAAGACTCTGTAGTGCTCGTAAATCCCGCCTTCCACGGTGACAATACTTTTCTTGCTCTCAATTCTCCCAAGCTTCTTTGTGATCCCAAGAATTCCAGCTCCGGCCAGACGAGCACCACGTTCTGCAACAATGTCACAGACCTCGGCAACTACCTCCCTCACCATTGGGGATGATTTATTGATCTAGGTATCATGGAGCATAAGAGTTGAGTACATATAGCTGAAGATTGAAGACTAGCTTTAACTAAAGAGACCTACCCCAAAAATTTCCTTAAGTTTTTCTCTGACAACTTCGCGATCCTCTGATGTGTCTTGATGCATTGCAGCCATATCAGGTGACCTGGAGGAAATGAAAAATGAAAATTTATTTGTAGTACAATGATCCTCTTGGATACAATACTCAAACTTCAACATAGTGCTGCATCATTCTTTTCAATGGTTCTGTTTGTTTTATTAGTCAGTATTTAGTAAAATTAAGCGGGTTTAATTGCTTTCCATCATCATGACCATTCTATACCCGCACAAATCCTATGCTCAGTTGCTAGCTATAATTTTTTATTTTTTTTCTCTCAATATCGAATTACTATATAGCTATCATAATTAGTATATAGATAATATATTTTGTTCTGCACCTCAGCTGGTAAGGAGTCAAGAGTTTAGAAGGCAGAACACAGTCGCCAAATAGTGCTGTTTCCTTTGCCATCATGACTAAAACTCTTCTAACAATCTCTCCCAAATACATTCCTGAAGTCAGCTTCTCGAATCTCTGATGTAAAACAAGGATTAGAACAAGATCAGAAATGTTATCAGTTTTGATTGAGACCTTCAAATCTAAGCGTTTGTCTTGCCTTACCCGGAATCCAGGATTTGAGCTTTCAGCATCTAGACAAGTATCAAAGATTGTTATAGGAAGATGTGGAGTGCTAAAATCTCCCATCTGTGTGCTTATCACCTGCAAAATAAGCAGGAAATGTACACCTTCTTAAACCATTCACGAATACGAATTTGGCACACTAAAGTGCCTGTAGTCACTAACCATTTCGCCTAACTTGGGTGACGGACCATGCCACTGCAGACCCGCGCCTGCTTCTACATAAGCAGCATCTGTGCCCATTCCTAGAGTAACCGCGGCTACACTTTCTCTGTTATAGTATCTGCCTCCAGCCAAGGTTCCAACAGTATCATCTACCTGCTCAGCAGGATATTAGAGCCGAATCAAATTGTTACAGGGGAAGTCATGCACACTGACCAAAAGAGTTGCTTACCATGGCATAAACATTCAATTTTACTCCACGTTCCTCTAGAGCTCTATTGAAGTCACTCACCAACTTCCTTCCCAACTGAGTTGAAACACATATAAACTTCAGGAGAATTCTTGGTGTTGTTGCATGAAGTGTAAAAAACTAAAAATAGATAAAAGAGTAGGCAACTCAACTGAGCTATCAGCTGCAAAACTCTTCCATGTGATTGCGGTTCCAGAAGTATGCACATCTTGGTCCACTGGACATGAAACTATGAAGCCCAATTTGTTATATTGGGCTAGTGTATCCCTTTTTTCACTATTTGGATGTGCTTCAATAAACTTTCCTAGCTCCACAGCAATAAAATCAAACAATTCCTGACAGAACAAAAGAGTTCAAATGCAATTTTGTACATATATACAAAATCTTAGTACAAAGGTAAGATCAAAGCATAAATAACACATTCTTGCAATTGCTTAAAAAAAAACTACTTTCTGGGATGAACTAGGAATTGTACCGGAAAAATCCCCAAAAATGACTCATTTCAAAAGAACAATAAATCTCAAACTTGCACACTCAAATGAGCTCAAGGTTGTTTATGAGGCAACTTTTGGCGCTCTAATGGTTCATCTCGAACCCTTTAAATCTAAGATAATGTTAAGCATAGGTGGGGAGAATTTGCCATCACTATCTCAATCTTCACGTAATACTATATGAATTTGAGGGAATTCCTTTCATATGAGTCTATTCTCTCAAAAGACTCCATATGCAAGTCTGTTTCCTTCTCTAAAATCAAATGAAACTTATTATACCTTAGTAGAACCAGTACCATCCAAGAGATTAGAAGAAATAGAAATCTCCTCCCTATGCAAATCGGAAATGGCATTATTCTTCCCACCAAGTCTTGCACACAACATTAAGAAATTGGTCCGCCGCAAGTTCACTCCATAATAAAACCCTTCCTCATCTCTGACACAACATCAACAACTCACAAACCTAAAAGAAACTAAACACTAAAACCGATACCAATCTAAACTCGCCACTATAACAAGTTTCAAAGAGATCGAGAGAGATCATACGAATCAAGTACCCAGATGGGAGTGAAGCAGCATAGGAAATCAGCATGTTCAGACTCGTGTTAGTTCCATTGGAATAAATGAGGGAATTTCGCATGTCGGAGACGAACGCATTTGTCACCTGCCACAGCTTCGGCACCGGAGTTGCGCAGTCTCTGGCGAATTTGCGTAAATTTTTTTGCGTCTCTTTCCATTGGTGCTCTTTTCTTCGCTTCCTCTTCCTCACTAAGGCTGCTGCAGCTGTTATTGCAACCGCTGCGGTCAATGCAGCTGTTACCACCACCTCCTTCCTCATTTGTGAATCTTGAGGAATGTGTACGTGATTAGAATGATGATGAAGCTCTCTGCATTCCCTGTGTCTATTTCCTTTTGTTTTTGATGATTTGATCGAGAGGGAGAAGTAACAGAAACCCGCTTTTGGTGCAGAGAGCGAGGAACGAGTATCATGGAGGGAAATCAATTAACATGTACAAGATAAAGAGCACATAGTAGTGTGTACGCAACATTAATTAAATAATAAAATTTGAATACAGTTTTCAGTAAAAATAATAGTTTTGAAAGGATAAGTAAAAAAATTGTGAAATTGTTGTAAATATTATATTTATATGGATGTCTATGTAAATACTCAATAATTGTGTACCTATCATGTAAACTATGCCTCTATATAAAGATGCCTATTGAGATGAATAATAGAAAACTTTACATTTTCTCTTCTCCATCTCTCTGCGTTCTCTATTCTCTCTATGTCTATTCTCCCAGTTTATAACACGTTATCAGCACTTTTGCTCTATATTTTCTAACTCGATGATGGTCAAAGAGTTTTTGGTGCAACATCGATCTTTGCTTTGACCAATACTTTGATCTATGAGTTCGTATGTTTTAGGTGATGAAGAGATATTTTGTTCTTACTACCACTCATGATCGATGAGTAATCTAATCTGCTTGTAATTTACATATTTTTGTTTACAACTATTTATATTAGTGAGCTTGAAGTTTCACTAATAATACTCGAGCCTGAAGTTTCAAGATTATGAACTTGAAGTTCAAAAATGATATTAGACTTGAAGTTCTAATAACATGACATAAACCTGAAGTTTTGTGCATGCGATCCATTGTTCACTATATTCGAACTTGAAGTTTCGATATTTATTTTGTTATGAACCAGAAGTTTCATACAACATAATGAGATCTTAATATTTTCTCTCTTTTCTACAGGGAAAGATGACAAACTTGACAAAATTGGATTTTGTCGCCCTTAACATTTTTGGGAAGGATTCATTTCATGGGCCATTGATGCTGAGATGTACCTTGAAACTCAAATAAGTATAATAGGTATTTGAACCAGAAGTTCATATTATCAACAATAATAGAACCCGAAGTTCTAATTTTGAGATCTTAAACTTGAATTTTCAAGTACAAATGATTCCTCGATCAATCCCATCCATATGCTTAAGTTGCATATGATGAATCACTACCATAATTTCTACTCACGTCGTCGGCCTGTTAACATAAGTCGTCGATCATAGCATCGTCAGGAATACACCGTCGATTATACTATAGCCGACGACAGAGTAGAGTTGTCGTTGGTTATAGAATTAACTATAACCGACGACAAACGAGTCGTTGGTAATACCTTAGACTATAGCCGACGTCGTTGTCGTCAGTTATAGTTTTTTTTGTATTTTCTGGAATACTATAGCCGACGACATAGGTCCATGTCGTCTGCTATAGTTGGTGCATTTTTTTTTATAAAAAAACTGCAGATTCTTGATTGGACCCAATTCTAGAACCTACAATTGCAGAATACAACACATATTTTTTTCAACAACATATATTATCCAACAACGTATGCATCCATACAAAGAAAACACAACTACACTAAGACTGATCAAAATCTATGTTGTGTAAGTAATCCGAGTGGTGACTCCCCTGGTTGCGTTGATCCTCTGGTGGCTGCGGTTGTGGCTGTGGAGCATCGAAAACGTTCAAAGGTAGGGGCGAGATTTGGATTCCAGCAGCCTGAAACTGTGGCATACACTGCTGCCACCATGTTGCCATAGATGCATGATGCTTGGCTAATCTCTACTGCTCGGAGAATCTCGCATTTTGTAATGCAATTGCCTACTCCATCTCCTATATCTGTCTCCGTTGCTCCTTCATATGTCTATGTTGCTCCTCCATCTCCCTCGTTTGCCTCTAGAGCTGCTCATGTAGATGGGAGGTCTTGGAAGATCCTGACTGGCAGGAGAATTCATGAGTCATTTTCAAGACCCCTTGGCCCTTCTTGCCCAAACCCCTGATGTAGTAGGTGTTCTTCGTAGGAGGTATCGCGGCTGCCATGATCCTCGTTGACACAGTCGGATACGATTTATCAATCTAAGAGGCGTACTGGGTGAGCTCCTCATCCGAGGTGTTAGGATATCGCTCTCGAGCTACCAGAGTTAACATTTGTGTGATCGCCTCCTACACTCTCGCCTAATTGTCAAGGAAATACGAATAACATATTAAACATACAAAAATATGTAGAGAAAAAAATATATATATATATATAATGAAGCAAATATGTGAATTAATTTATGAGAGACTTACACCATCTTCGGGGCACTGCGGATATGCTTGATGCGTAGTAAACACCAACGGAGGGACTTCTGGGTGTTTGGAGGCTGCCACCTCAGCCCAACCGGAATAAGATCTGGAACCGCAATAATGGTTCTTGGTGTTTTTTTCCAGGTTCTGAGAGTTTGTCTTGGAGATGGCCTTGTTGGATAAACATACATCAAAAAATGATTAACTAATTCTTTTCATATAATTAATACGACACAACACAAATATGCTCAAGTTGCATATCTTGAATCGGGGGTGCGTGAAGTGAGTTACCGACCATTGCCACTCGTATTCTTTAAACCGAAACTCATTAGGGGTGCCATCTCGGTCACTACCGTACTTTTCTCAGTGCTTTTTGAGCTCAGACTTCCATTCCTTATATCTATATTAATGCAACATAAATGTTAGATACTAAAACTCTTGAGAATCAAAATTCAATTCGATATATACAAAAATCGGGAGATAGTACCTGCTCACTTGCACGTCATTTGCCCACGTGTGTTTGAGTATGTTTTCCACGTGAAACCACCTCTGCAATGTATATATAAATGGTAAAAATTAAGTTTGAAATGCGGACTTGATTAATAAGTAGAAAATTTACGTAGTGATGCAAAATGTAACTCACCGACAGTGCATTCATTATGCACTTCCAATTTCACGTAGTTCGGCACAAAATTCCAATCCAGCCATAACATTGGAACTCTTTTCCGTGTGATGCTTCCGACCATTGAGGCGTACTTTCGAGTATCATCTTCCTCGATCACCTCGCCTCCTTCAGTCGTTCTAATAACCACCTGCCCGTGCCTGATCACATGTTCAAGAAGCTTGCCGACAACGGTGCCTCTGGTCTTTTTGGCTTTGTTGTTGACGACGGTGCCTAAGATATGGTAACAAGATGAAAACATAAGCACCCAATTTAATTTACATATTGGCTATATAAGTTTGAAATTAAATAATCAAATGTTAATTAATATTTACTCGATTCGTCTGTCTGCTGTCTCTTAATCTGAGCACTCCAAAGAGGTGTCCCGAACGGTACGTACACGTACGCTTGGTCCACCATAAGAAAATGATCCTGTCCTCTAATAGGCCTCCCCATATCGTCGAAAATAGGTATTGCGGTATCTCGTCGGGCACGAAGATGATGGTCGGTGGTGATAATCGTACACCGGCCCTTGAACTACCTGAAGCACATGCCTCCGATGATTGGGCCGTAGATGGAGCAGGCGTCGGCTTGGTAATGTGCGGCATACGCCTATGGACCGACTGTTGAGAAGTGCCGCCCGTTAAGGGTTGGTTGGCTGTCTGCTGCAGCGTCGCCTCCTGATAGAGCCTCCTCGCGATGGAGAGTCGGTTGGGTTCCTGTGGTGTCGTATCCTCACCAAGTAGAATACGTTGGCGAGAGGTGATAGGGCCAGAATAACTGTTGCTAATCGTGAACGAGCTGCTACTCTCATTTCCACCTTGGGATCTCAACCCGGATCCTAAGGAATTTTTTTTGCAAAAAAAATTCAAATTCATACCTAAAAATGTATATTAATTCACATATAATCTATAAATCCAAATATATTCAATAAATCACAAACTCAATTTTATATTAACGTATTCATCTCACATATTTAACAAAAACACAAATTCATGTCCACTGCACATATATTCATCGGCATATTCAACAAATTAAATTACAAAATCAAAAAATCACAATTATATATAAATTCAATTATTGTTACTCTTATATATATATATTCACATACTCTATATTTATATATATTCCCAATTATATTCAACCAATTATATTTATATATATTCCTATTTTTATATATATAGTTTATATATATTCACAATTATATTTATATATATTTACAATTATATATATATGCAACGGTGGAGAGAGATACCAGAATCGGTGTTGGCGGAGGGAGGAGAGGCCACGGGGTGTCGGTGACGGGGGCGGTGGCGGTTTCCAGAGAGAGAGAGAATTTTGGGGAGGTGCTGATCTGGCGGTGGGGAGAAACTGGAGAGAGAGAGAGAGAGAGAGAGAGAGAGAGAGAGAGAGAGAGAGAGAGAGAGAGAGAGAGAGAGAGAGAGAGAGAGAGAGAGAGAGAGAGAGAGAGAGAGAGAGAGAGGAGGATGAGGAGGAGAGAGAATCAATGGTGAGTGAGAGAAAATCGACGGTGTGTTTTTTTAAACAACGTTTGCAGCGCTGCGTTTGGGTTGCGACTGTTTTTTTAAACAGAACTATAACCAACGACACACTAAGTCGTCGGTTACACTATACCCGACGATGTACATCATGCACGTCGTCGGTTATAGTATAACCGATGACTATGACACTATGTCGTAAGGTATAGTATGAAATTTTATTGGTCCAAAATTCTCATGTAGAAACACGCTTTCCAAAATACTTGTTTAACTAATTGATAATTCACATAGTTAGAATCATTACTAATTAAACACGTTTCTCATAAATATACACGTTTCTCATAGAAATACTTTGTTATACTCAAATACGTATATCTCTAACTAAGGCTGATAATCAGAATTATCGCTTGAGTCTGACTCAGTTTCATAGTTAATTTCTGGTAAGATGTGCCGCTCCTCGTCACCTGATTCTTCATCAATTTTATATGGATTAACATCAAGAAGTTGTGCTCTAGGAATTCTAACCACAACGCCCAATCTCACATTATTAAGGCGAATTGTAGAGGATTCTGGAATGTCAATTGCGTTCGGCTCTTGGTATGCAGTAATTTCTTCATCATTTGCGATCTCACCAAGTGTAGCAACACTGTATATGTTTCTAGAAATAACATGGTTAACTACTTTCCACATGCCTCTGTACACAAGATCATCAAGATAAAACACTTGTTTTACCGCTGTAGCAAAAACAAAGGGGTCATCTTTATACCAGCTTGTAGCAGTATTCACCGAAAATATACCGTACTGATCGGTCCTTGTGTTCTCCAGGCTAGTATCAAACCATCTACACTTAAACAAGTGTACTTTCATGGCTTCCCCATAAATTAGTTCAATCACTGAATGGAGAACACCGTAATAGTCAACGCCATTCTGCCCACCATGCACCATTACCCCAGAATTTGTGTCCTCAGTCCGTCGTCTCAATGTTGACATATAAATTTCACGCCATTAACCTTACACATCAGATAAACATTTGAAGTTACCGGTTTCATCGCCAAGAGCCTCAATGCGAGTGACCATTGTGGGTAACCATCATCTTGTACATGGTTCATCTGAAAAAAAAATCATTCACTTTAAATATGAACATTGATATTAATTTGTATATATATGCAAGTAAATATATATATATATATGTACACACACACACACACACACACACACACACACACACACACACACACACACACACACACTTACCCATTTTCCAAAATAGTTTGCAAACGTCTTGTTGTGGTACTCAACATTACTGATAATAGAAGGGTGTTGAAGATGGATGTCTTTCCAGTATTGAACTTCTAGACAGTTAATCAGTACCCACCAGTGGGCAATGACTAACTTATATGGTTCCAACTTGTAAGACTTTGACAAATTTTCATATACTTCAACATCATTGGAGATGATAGAAATGTTGAACTGAGGTTGATCTACCGACATATGCTGTTGAGGGTCCTCCACAGCTCCCAAATACAACTTGGTGTACGTTACGCACTCGTGCGCAAGATATGCTTAAGCGATACACCCTTCAAGTGTATATTTATTTTTTATATAGTCTTTATAGTCTCCCAATTGTCTATCAAGTTGAAAAGTGCATGTTATGATTATACTTAAATAAGTATTAATATATGAAAACATAGCCGAATGAAAATGTCGAATCGTATATACCTTTCCATGGGATATATCCAAATGTAGTGTACAAGACCGGTAAGCAAAAATTGTTCGGGAAGATGGATCTTTAGGTGAGGCATGATGTCAATAAAATTTAGGGGAAATATCCTCTCAAATTTTCACAGGATAAAAATGATGTCCTGTTGCATTTCCCACAAGTCTGACCGCTTCACTTTTATGGTGCATAACTTCTGAAAGAATCTTGACAACGCCACTAACGACTCCACCACCTCTTTGGGCAGGTACCCTTGAATGAAAACAGGAAAGAGGCGTTGAAGCAGTACATGGCAGTCATGGCTCTTTAATCCATATATCTTATTGTCCCGGAAGTTAACACACTGGCCTATATTTCCTACATAGCCATAAGAATACCTGACATTACCCATCCAACAAAAAATTTCATTCTTCTGGTCAGGCTTCACAGTGTAAGGAGCTTAAGGCATTTTTTTCTTCCCTTCTCTCAATCACAAATGTTTTCATAGTCCCATTCTTTTCAGATCAATGCATGCCTTAGGGCCGTCTTTAGTTTTCCCCTCCCAATTTAGCATTGTCTGCACCACACTTTCGCACACATTCTTCTCTATGTGCACGAGATCTAGGTAGTGCTTGATCAGTAACTTAGGCCAGTACGGGAGTTCCTAGAATATGTTTTTGTGTGTTCAGAATTTGTACCTGTCGGGTCTGTCAGGTATCGACGCCACTATTTTGGGATGATTGCTCAGCGGCCCAAAATCATATTCATTCAGCACTCCTAAAATTTTGGCCCCCATCCAGCTCCTAGGTTGCACACCCATTTTTATAGTCCCATCAAAGGCCTCCTTATCCTCCCAAAATAGGTGATCATGGGGAAGCCAACAACGGTAACGCATCTGGACAATCTTCCTGCATTGAGGTCTGCAACACTCAACAGTCATGCACTCTGAACAAACTCTGTATCCCCTGGTAACGTTGTTCGACAACATCCCGCGGGCAGAAAAATCACTAATGGTGCCAACAAACATGGCACGCATCTGTAACATCTTGTTTTTGTACTTGTCATAAGTGGCATGACCAAATTAACTCAGGTTCTTAAGCTCCTCAATCAAGGGTCTCAAATACACATCGAGCCACTTTCCTGGATAACCCGACCCTGGAATCAACAGAGTGAACATATTGTATTCCTTCTTCATGCACATCCATGGAGGAAGGTTGTACGGTACCAAAATAACTGGCCATATACTGTATTGAAGACTCATGTTGCCAAATGGGTTGAATCCGTCAGATGAGAGCCTGAGCCAAACATTTTGGACCTCTGATGCAAAATGAGAAAACTCCATGACCATGTGCTTCTAAGCATCTCCGTCAGCAGGGTGTATAAGGGTATCATCGTCAGAAAAATTCCTCTCAGCCCATCATCTCATAGCTTCAGCCGTGTGTGCACACATGAACAATAGTTCATGTCTATCAACCAGTGGGAAATATCAAAGTATCTTCACAGCTTTCTTATTCTCTATAGGAGTCAACTTATACCTATCCGTACTATATACTGGGCAAGCATCAAGACTTTCAAGATCATTCCCGTAAGCGTCTTCACTCCAAAAGAGAATGCAATCATATCTGCATACATGAATTTTGACGTAGAAAAGCCCAAGATCTTTCAGGATATGTCGCACCTTACGATTAGTTATAGGAAGGTGATGACCGGGGGGTAGCATCGAAACAGTTCACTTTAGCCAATCATCAACAGCCTTGACACTCATTTTGTTCTCCACTTTGAGCTTCATCACTCCCATGACACTTTCAAGAACAGTCTTATTACACCCATTGTATAACGGAGTCTGTTGCAATGTTATCAGATTGTTGTACTTGTCCATACCGGCAGTGTTGACAACTCTAGGTAATTGCTGGAGTGGCTTAATATGAGGGAAGCTCCCAACGGCGGGAGGATCTTATGCTTGAGCAAATACACCGCTCTCATAAGGAAACACATCGTTGATCAACCTCGTTGTTGGATCATTGGATGTACTAGAACTCTCAGCAAATTACACATGATCATGCAGACCCGTTGATGATGTTTCACCGTGATAAATCCAACATGTGTACTTATCCCAAAACCCGTATTTCTTCAGGTGCTCCGATGTTTTTTCAATGGGAAAACGAAATCGGTCGCTGCGACACAGACAATTATTACATGGGCAATAATAAATTGGTATCCCTCCACAATTAACCTTCGCATATTCCACAAAGCTCTTAATTCCATGGTGATATCTTACATCCCATCTTTCAAGGCTCATCCAACTCTTATCCATCCTGAAAATTCTAACAATATATATACACACATGCACTAATTGATTTAAAATTCACCATTATATATATATATATCGATCTCTAAACTACAAATTACATAATTTAATTCTTCTACTCCCTAATTACAAATTTACACACACATATATATATATCGATCATATATATCAATGTACATTTAACATATATACATAAGTACATATATATATATCAACAATCAACAATTACAAATTTACATATATACAACTATATATATATACATATCAACAATTAATCAACAAATTTACATATAATTATGTATATATACATATTTTCGTCGAATTCAACTCAACTCAACTCAAAATCAACAATATATCAATATATTACTCAAAATCATAATCAATTCAACTCTACTTCAACATTAATCAATGCAACTCTACTTCACGAACCTCTCTTGGACAACTTCCGACAACACCCAACGATTTCAGAGCGTTTTGAGTTGTTCTCACGGAATTATTTTTGAATGATTGAGCTTCTGCGAAATAGATTAGATATAAGAACTATAGCCGACGACGTACTCAGTCGTCTGCTATAGTAAAAATCTCGTCAGAAATTTTAGCAAAACAGTCGTCGGGTATAGGCAGTACCTATAACCGATGACAAGGGTAACTATAGCTGACTTCGGCCAAAAATGTTAACATATTCACTACGAGAATTTATACTATACCCGACGAGATGACAAAAAATAGCCCGTTGAGGTTTGTCGTCGGGCTATTTTTTGTCATCTCGTCGGGTATAGTATAAATTCTCGTAGTGAATATATTAACATTTTTGGCCGAATATGTAGGTCATCATTTGTGATAATACATATGGTATATCATGAGATCATGGGTTAGATTTTTTGCTTCACTACAAAATAGACAGATCAAATCATTGGTAGATTGTGAAGCTTGTGGAGGATTTAAGGACCTGAAGTTCCTAATTTACATTGAAAAAAATCTAGACCCGAGGGGTTTCAAGGTCCTGCTACAATTAGTAGTGGTACAATTAGTAGTGGTATAAGTCATACTTAGTACACAACTAATGTGATGGTTGTAACTCCCGTCATCATTACATATTATGTTGAGTACGTAATTGCCATAATGGTTTTTTAACTAATGTAACAGTCATCTACCATCAATTTTGTATTCATTAAAGGTTTATCACATCCTCCTGTACAAGGGATGTAACATTTTGCAATAAAAATATAGGCATGAAGATCTATATTATATGCGAGGGAGGACCTGAAGTTCCTGAAACTGAAATTGGTTACTCGAACCTAAAGTTTCGAGTGTAAAATTATTGTAAATATGAAGTTTTCAATACCAATTTTCGTAACCTATTTTCTTATAATAAAGTCAAACTAAAGATTCGAATGAATAGTTATACAATAACCAAAGATTGAGACCTGAAGTTCTCACAATTAATCCTATTACGTACAAGGACGAGAATATCCTTTACATTTTTGCAACTCGATACGAAACTTATGTTTCTCAATATAAGAAGGACTTGAAGTTCCTTAAATTTGTTTGGGATTCCTGTTTGTCGAATATGTAATTTATTAGTCGAAGCCTGAAGCTTTCTGACTATATGTTTTAGGATAGTATGAATTTATCATATATTTGAGGATTAAGCAGACTAGAAGCTTTGTTTATTTTCTTCAGTAAAGGGACCAGAAGTTCCCATGTTTATTTCTAATGCTTAATTTTATTTAGTTTCTTTGCTTGCATTACACGAATTTATTTATTTATTTTCATTACAATTATTTTGTTCATATGGATCGGCACTCATAAATATTAAAACTCAAAACTCGAGTGCATTTTGGCCTGAAGTTCAAAATGCTTATATGGCTTGGAGTTTATAATAGATCGACTCTATTTGTCAAGATTATATGTACGCACAAAACCTGAAGTTTGGTTACATCGCTATAAAATCAAGAGATTAAGGCTTTTGATGTTCAAAGATTATTATTGATCAAAAGCTAATGTAACTCTTATCCCAAGAGGGATAGATCTTTATTGATAGCTCTGGAAGAGCTTATATCATTACCTATGTAACATATTTTTGGTCAAAATGAGTGTATATTTCTCTACATCCGATGAATTCAGGAACTAGTAGTTCATTGGATCTACTACAATATGTGAGATCATCAAAAATATTCAATGATATCATTGTTTGAGTATAACTCATAGTGATCGCTCACTAGCGATTTAGTTTTTCAACCATTATTTATGCATATCTTTTGAGACTTGTCACTTTGAATTTGTATGTGATATTATCTACCATCTTTATTTGATTTAGAGAAAAATATCAATCAATTATGCTAAAATTATAAGTGACAATTAATTTGACCAAGTATTTGGCTTGGGCTCGCCACCCACCAACGATTATAAGGAACATGTTATCCTTGCATGCATATCTTGCTAATGGTCAATATGGTAGTCTTCTCATATTTAGGGGGAGATACACTAATTGAGCGGCGTGAAGTTGTGGAATATTTCTACTTGGTCCAAACTATATTCTCCTAAAGTAGAGATTTCACCTGCTCTACCACGTCTTGAGTAGACATCGAGTAAATGATTCACATTCTGAAATAAATTTCTCTATAGAGATGGTTGCCTTAAAATTTGGCACGGATATCCAATCATAATGAGCTCGTTAAAGCTGAAGCATGCATATACGAATATGTGAGATCAAAATTTGATGATCATAGATATTACTTATGCTAGCTAACGAAAGATAATCAAGGGCTTACATACTACGTTTCATTTTACATGTCGACAAAGTAATATTACTGGCCAAATTGGAAAGAGGCAATTCCAATACTAAGTGAAACCTGATGGATTCTTGGACCTTAGTAATATGATACAATCTCTTTGGTATAGATATGAGATTATCAATACTATTCCCTTAAGTGATAACTTTTCTATAAGTACCGTGTCGATATTGACGAGAGACTTATGGCAGGTTGTGAAGGTATATTGTGCAGATATAAAGTACATCAGAAAGTCTCGAGCATCGTGTCATCATAAGTAACAACTTATTTACAATCCTTAGAGGATTTAAATTGCTCGAATGACAACTCCATGATTAAACGAGTTTATAACTCACTTATGGAATAAGAGTCTACATCTTATATGTACTCATTTACATAGTCAATGTGACTAAATCAAACTTGCCTCAATGAGTAGTATCATTAGACTATGAAGTCGATTTCAAATTGTGATCATAATGTTGCAACATATTCTAACTTTTCGAGAAGTTATAAATTCATTAGAGCTCCTGAAGAGCCTATATGAAGCTATCAATATGTATAGATATTGATACTTATGGCTATATGTGCCATATTAAACTTTGATATTATATTTCTTATTTATTTATGTTTCTGCATTTTGTTAATGTCTTAAAGGTTTCAGATTACAGCAATACTTATGGTAAGTGATTACTAAAATATTTGTAGTTTTATCGTACTACTTTTAAATTATTTATTTTGTAGGATTCAAAGTTGACGATGAGCCCCCATGTGCATGGTACCCTAAGATTGCAATGATCATGGGGAGATTCTCATCAGGGAGAGCATCCTAAAGTATGGTACCTTGGACATAAGCGCGTTGTACTCTTTTCCTTCGACCAGGGTTATTTTTCTCCCACTGAGTTTTTGTTACCTGGTAAGATTTTTAACGAGGCAACACTAGCTAGGCGCGTCCAACACCGTATTATTCATCGATAGACATCCAAGGGGAAGTGTTGTAAATATTAGATTAATATAGATGTCTATGCAAATACTCAATAGTTGTGTACCTATCATGTAAACCATGCCTCTATATAAAGATGCATATTGAGATGAATAATAGAAGACTCTACATTTTATCCTCCTAATCTCTCTGCGTTCTCTATTCTTTCTATGTCTCTTCTCCTAGTTTATAACAGAAATAAAAAAATACCATTACATTATAGTTTTTTGTTGATGGTCAATGAAAGAGATCCGTTTTCTCTTCCAGAAAGTGCTCTCTCTGCGTGGTAGTTATTCAAAAGGATAATTTTTTTCATAATTATCTTTGTTTTTACATTTTAACTTTAAATAATCTAACAGTTTATATAGGTTTTTGATACTTTAAGGGTATTATAGTAAAAAAAATTGGTTATGGTTGACAACCTCTATTTTCTTAATAAATAGTATAGATATATTGCTATTGCTACACATTATACATTATGCAATAATGCAAAAGGAAAAAGAAATAAAAGGATTGGTTTGCTACATTATATTAATTCACTAAAAAATAATGTCATTTGATCTGGTTAGCATACTAAGAAACTAGAAAATTATGAACAAATGTGAAGTGGATAATGTGATTATCGAATTCTCAAAGTCATGATACTCAGAGGCGGATGCAACCAAAGCCAAAGGCAACATGGGCTGCAACCCACCTTATTTTTTTGAGATAATTAAAAAAAAAGAAACTTAGTATGGAAACTCTTGCATCTCACCCACCAGCACTTCTCTCATAACTTCTCTCGCTGGAGACACTGCCCAATCCTGATCAGTCCTCACAACTCAACATTTGTCCATTGCAGGTTCGCCTCTCTCTCTCTCTCTCTCTCTCGTCAGAGTTCCTCCTCCATTGTTGTGCATGTCGCTGCTGTTCCATAGGGTTTGATCTTGCTTCTCTAATCTTCAACTTTTTCTGGGTAATTTTCTCATAGAAATAATTGTTGAATGACTTAATATCATATCTCATCTCTTCTTTATCGCTTACTGTGAGTGTAAGTTTTATTTTCTTCATGTAGTAGAAGAAGTTACTTAGCTTAGTTACCTATTTGTTGATATAGCCTCTACTCATTTTGCAGAGAAATTTGATTTGAAATTTTAGCTAGCATCTATGTAGGTATGTTTGGCCTATAGCATTGGTGTGCAAACAGAAAAATCTTGAAGAGCAATTCTCTTGATTCTCAAAGCTACCTTAAAAAAAAAATTGTGCTACGTGCACAATATAGCCCACTCCGTTTCCAAATCCTAGATCCGCCCTTGTTGATACTTATATTTCTTTGGGACCAGATGTTCTTGACTGATTAGCCTGATTTTTAACGATAAAACATACTTCTTGTAAAAAATTGGTATGGATCAAGAGTTACTAATATTGCTTTGTGTTACATTAACTAATTTAAGCAGTAAAACTAGCGAAGTTCTCTTGAAAATCCCTTGTGCTCCATTTTTCCCAGTGAAATTCGGTGATTCATGAGAAACCTAGCATCCCCGCCTAGGGTTACTCATTTGGCATGACCTAGTCACGATCTTTCGTTCTCCTTCTCATTCTCATTCTCACTCTCGTTCATTTTGTCTCTACCTTTCGTCGTTTCTTTTCGGTTTGAAAAACTGAATCCCATGTCGATCCCAATTCGGAATTTCTCGACCATGGCAAGCTACGATGTTCTTTGTCGTAGATGGTGGCTTGTGGTGGTGGATCTGGGAGGGCGCTACAATTTGGAGGCCTGGTTCGACCTCCCCTCTGGCTTTTCTTGGTGGAGGCGGCTATCACCGAGTTGACTAGTGTGGAATGGGCTTGGTTGCAGTGGGACACACCATATGGGATCTCGGCTGTAGTCGTCGAGATGTTGGCATGGTGAGGCAATCTAACGACCAAATTGACAAGTTCGACGAATTTCGCCGGTCTATTAGGATTAGTGAATTGTTGATCGACAACCCTAGTTGGGACCCTAGTTGTTGGTTGCCAATGAAATATGGACAGAGGATGACTATTTGGCGTCGAGAAGCGGAGGGACGTGGAAGTTGGATTGTCGGCCGACCGCTTGACTCAATTGGCCATCTTGGGATGTTATGGGCCCTATAAGTTGTGTGGGCTTCTTATAGATTCAGGGTTTGGTTCAGTTGGGTCTCTCTTATCATTTGGGTCTCTTTACAGCAAGCCAACATTGTTTATCGCAAGGTTTGGCAATCAAGCATTAATTTTATTTTTTGAAGTCGAATGAGGCAGTTCGTAACAAGGCGAGGACTTTTAGTGTCCCGATGTGAGATCATAACAACTATGGATATACGCATATGTAGTTGAAAAAGTGTTAGACTCACAATCTCTTTTGATGATAGGGGCAAAACTGGCCTGTAGGACGGCCAAAGTATCACCAATGATCTAGTATCCGATCGCACTGACACCTCCAGCGGTTGTCGAAATTTAACTCTTGTTTGGTGTCATTTGTTTAGCCTTTCTATAGTGTCTTTGTTTCTTATTTTTCCTAGTTTAAATTCCAATTGTACTTGATCATCGTTTAATGCAAATTTTTGACTTATAGAAAAAAAAACTAATTTATGCAGGATGTTGGAGTAAATTGAAGGTGGGTGGACCAATGAGGCCTAAAAGTGCAAGAAAATGTTAAAGTGGGTGGACCAATATAGCCAACAATTGGAGGATTATATAATTTTTTTTGATGAGAAAGAAAATACAAAGCAAATACAAAGAGGCACCACGAGAGCAACCATGAATAGCCAAATCAAACTTGAGAGCTAGGCTAGCAAACCTAGGAATAGTTCTATCCTAAATATGGAGGTTCTTGGAGTTGTGTCCAAGGTAGGCGAGACTATCTGCTACAAAGTTGGCTTTCCTGTAAATGTGCTGGAATTGAATAACATTGAAGAAGTCTGCGATGTTGATGATATCTTGAATGGTAGACTTAAGACGCTAAGGAGCGGAACGTTCCCCATTGATACAACTGATGATAAGTTGGGAGTCCCCTTCTATAGTAATATATGTTGTCTAATTCTTTCCTTTTGGCTTGAATGAATCCTTCTTTGAGGGCAAGAGCTTCAGCAAGGGAGATAGTAGTTCTACCATACGCCTTAGCACGAGCAACAATTGGAACTCCATTATTGTCTTTGATGATAAAACCTCCAGCAGCACTCCCGAGCCTCCATCCAACACTGAGCCATTAAAGTTTAATTTAACAAGGCTAGTAGAAGGAGAAATTTTTGGATTCTGTCCCCCATCTAATGGAATGAGGGGGGTCGAGGTCTTCTCAGGTTTTTGATTTTGTCTTTTGTACTAAGTCAAAATAATAGTTGCACAAATTTTCACAATAGTGTGATCTTTTTTTTTCATTTTTAAAAACTACAAGGTTCCTGGTTCTCTAAATTTGCTAACATGTTATCATAATTTTTTCCAAGGTTTCTTAGCTACTCATGTTCATTCTTGCAAGATCCCTGATCTGGTCAATGAAGTCTTTTCTTGATGACGGGGAAAGCAACCAGTAGTTGAACAACTTTTGCAAACCTGCACTCACCAAAAATGTGAGAAGTAGATTCCTCTTGACATTCACAAAAAGGACAAGCCTTATAGTTAAGCAGTTTCATTTTAACTACTCTATCTCTAGTATTTAGTCTCTTATATAGAAGGATCTAGCTAAATATCTTAACCTTTGGAGGTATAGACATTTTCCAAACAAGATCAACCAATCCTGGTTCTTTGCCTTTTCCATCTTTGCCTTTGGCGGACTGTATAATTGGAATATAACTACCAAACATAAGTAAAGCTACACTTGAAGACCAACATCGGAGCTACACAGTTATGATGAAAGCTGGCCAAAATCTTTACCGGAAGTCATTCTCCAATTGCTACCAAGAATCTTCATAATTAGTTGTTTTAGATTTGGGGGACTTGCATCTCGATATTTGGGACTGAATCCCTTCGGGCATGAGAATCATAGTAAAAAGTTCAAATGGACTAGCCAAACATGCTAAACCACAGTACATCTTGTGTTACAATTAGCATGTTTTTTCACGATAGAGCATACTTCTTGTAAATTGTTGATATGGATCGGAAGGAACCAATATTGCTTTGTGTTACATTAACTAATTTATGCAGGATGTTGGGGCTGGACCAATGTAGCCAACAATTGGTGACTAGCTAAGTACGTAATCCCAAAACAAAATATGTAGACTAGCACAATATATATATATGTGTGTGTGTGTAGACTAACTAACCCCTATGAAGTTAAAATTGTTGTGCTTGTTTAAGGAAATTATATTCCGTGTTTTCTCTTAATTAAATTAGAAATAAATATTCTAATAATTCTTGATTATTCAAGAATATTTATTATAATACATGTATTTAACTAATTTAAAGCTTCTTATCAATGAATAAAGATGTAGTGTACGATCTATAATTATTGTGTATTCTTTATCCTTCAAAAGTTCAGTGCTCCCTGATTTCATGGATCAATCTTTAATTAATTTGTAAGAGGTATTAAAGGAAAGTAAACAAGTAATTGATCTTTTGGAATTGGTTGAGTGATACTACCAATCTGTTATGAGTGATTTGGTGGATTGAGAAAATATTGTTGTAATTAACTTTTCACATATTATATAGCTTTCCTTGTTAGAGCTAGATTAGCTTACTCATCCTCAAACTATCAATGAATATTCAACATTTATATCCACATTTTCTCATGGTATCGGAGCACCATTGGTGACTCCAGAGATTCACTTTCCACTGTACACCAATTAACACATCTTCAACGCAATACCAAGTGATCAGCCACTCACGTCGTAGACAAGCACCTACTACAGTAGATCTCACCTTCACCACATATCAAGAATTACAACAAATTCATCACGATGTTTCACAACAAGAACAACAATGGTAATCAATACGGTTCCATCTCATGACTTTGTCGGTCTACCTGCTGGAGGGCAAGCAACTATTGGATCCTTTAACTTGTCACAGGACATATCTCTTGACAGAGTTCTTCATGTACCTAAATTTTGTGTCAATTTGATGTCTCTGAGCAAATTAACAAGCTTTGCGATATATAGTAATATTTTATCCAGAATTTTGTGTTGTGCTGGACGTGCAGATGAAGAGAGTGATTGTTCTAGGCAAGCATATCAATGAGTTCTACTACGTCACACCGAGCCGGAATCCTCACCTAACAAACCATGTTACCCGCACCTCAAAAATTTGGCACCAACACCTCGGGCACCCATCCCTTGCACCAACCCAATGTCTATCTCGCTTAAAGCGTTCCATAAATCATGTTTGATATAACTATGCTCGTAATATTTGTCCTTTCGTAAAACAAATTAGCTTATCTTTCCCTTCAAATTTAATAAAATCAATTGCACCTTTTGATTTAATTCATTGTGATATTGGGGTCAACACAAAATCTGCACACAATTGGGAGCATGTTATTTTCTCACCATCATTAACGATTTTACTCGTTTCACGTGGATTCATCTCTTGCATTTTAGATTGGACACCCAAACCTTATTAAAGTCTTTTTTCTCTTAGGTCAAATCACTATTTCATAGTGATATTAAATTTTTACGTGCCGGTAATGAGGGTGAGTTTATTTCGATGCACTCATTTTTGATGATCATGATACCATTTTTCAACACACTTGTATTTACACTCCACAACAAAATAGAGTTGTTGAACGCAAACTCCGACATCTTTTGAATGTTGCTCGTGCCTTACATTTTCAAGCAAAATTACCATTGAAGTTTTGGGGAGAGAGTGTCCAAACAACTTGTTATCTAATTAATCGGCTTTCGACTCCTCTTTTATCCAAAAAACCTCCCTATTATTGAAAGAGAAAATAGATAACGTAATCAATGTAGACTAAAGCTGTCCTTTATTCATTGATAGATGACCTTAAATATAGACATTACAATCTGTTACAATCAATATCCCTATAAATTAGGAATTGAGAGAATATCTACTTCTATTCTAATTAGGATAAGACACACACCAAGATACCATGAATATCTCTCTTGGAACACTTCCCCTTGTGTCGCGATCCTAATGTCTGATGCATAATCTGTTGCCTCACTAAAAACCTTGACAAACAAACAAAAAACCTCTTGGGTAAAAATGAAAGCTTGATCTAAGGAAAAAATAGTGCAGTACATCAACTATAAAATCGACCACATGTGATGTAGACTCCACCTGATGTCTATGAAATGAACTCCCCCTGATCAATAACTCAATCTTGGAGTTCAGATAACCTTCGCATTCCAATGTGTCTCACATGCTTCACAAATGTAGATTTTGGGAGTGACTTGGTAAACAAGTATGCAACATTATCCATCAAACCAATCCGGTTCACACAGATAATCAATAACCGCTGCTATTGTTGATTGAAGAAGTACTTCGGTGAAATGAGTTTAATATGATCACCCTTAATGTAACCCGATTTCATCTTTTCAATGCAATATGCATTATTCTTAAGGATGGAAGTTGGTATTGTCATAGTAGATGGTAATCCATTAGATTCTCGATGGTGGTGTATAACTGACATAAGTTAGAAACACACTCCTTAACCACTTGATGTAAAGCTTATAATCTCAGAATGATTTGAGGAAGTAGCAATAAGAGTTTTCTTTGTTGATCTCTAAGAAATCGTCATGTTCTCATGTTGAATACATAACTTGTTCAGAAACGTTCTTTATGTGGCTTAGAGAGATACCCAGTATCATCAAAACCAAACAAGACATCACATGGTGTCTTTGAGTAGGGGACCGCACTGAATGAAGGTACAGTGCTTTGCGGTCGGAAGAACCTTTGATGGGTTGAGATACATGCTCTGGTCCATCTAAGGGCTACCATTCGACAGGTCGAGAGAGAATTTCGACGGGTCGAAAATCCATGGTTGATCCATCCCGAGTACCTGGTTCGACAGGTCGAACTGTGTCGATTATGACAACTACATTTCAATAATTCCATTATCCAAAATTTCAAGTTTCTCTCTTGCTTCTTTGTAGGGAAAGAATAAGCCCAAGTTAATGGCTCCCTTCAAGTACTAGAAGGTATGCTATATTTTATTCTAATGATTTTGCGTTAACGTAGACCAAAAATACAATGTCTGAATGTGTGCACCGAGCTAACTCCAATTGTACTAAGATATGGGATCTCATATCACAAAAGTTCCTCACCATCATCTTTTTAGATGAAATGGATCCTTTTGAGTTCCAGGCCGTAAACAACCATTGATGTTCTAGAGGGTGTGCTTTTTTCCATTGCCTGATTTAAACATAAGCATATAGGTGGATACGAATTTCACCAACTCGATGCTCCATTTCTAAACTAAGACAAAATCGAGTCTTACGAATGTCCATCATCTCAAATAACTCGTTCATCTAATGAACACGTATGAGCATAACTTATCATTCCTGTATCCCTTCCCAATCAAGTAGTTACTTAGAGTAGTGAATGTTTCAATTTTAACACATGAGCACTTTGTGGTTTAGAGTTACTTGAATTGGATATAACCCTGCCAATCGGCACTCTCATGTATCTCTAAATTAAGATCCCCATAGAGATATACTGTAACCACATCCATAAGTCGCATACTCAGTATTTTTGGACATTACCAAATTGATAAGGTAGCAGAAAGTAATAATATCCATAACTAAAGAATATATCTCCTCAGAATCAATACTAGAGCATTGAGTAAATCCTTGCGCTACAAGTTCTTCTCATTGTGCTTCCAAACAAAGACTCATTTGTGTCTAACCGGCTTACCATTCGGTGGTCATAGCACTACCAGACCGAAAATTTGCCATTTTGTAAGAGAGTCTAGTTTAACCTAGCTTATAACTTTCCATATCGATCAATTTTTCTCTATGTTAATCATTGAAATTCTGCAATAGAGCAATGTTCTACTTCATCGTCATCAATCCCTGAGCGACAAAATAAATAAATGCATCATCATCGAACTTGGAAGAACAATCAATAATACCGCTAACATTTGTTTCACTTGGAGAGATTTCTTTGTTTACTGACATTGTCATTGACTTTGAGGCATCCCATAATGTTTGTCAATGTCGATTTCTAGACACAATTGCAGTAAAAACAATGTCATGTGTTGATGATGAGTGGTTGTGCCTTGATGGGTTACCTTTTCACCTACAACTCATCAGCGAATCTTGACCAACATTACACCCTCACTATGGGCATGAGAAATATTACCTTGCCTGAGTGTTGTGTTAACTTGCCTAATGTCAGAGACTTTCAACCTTGTAGGATTTACAGCAGGTATAACCGACCTCATCACTTTCATTATATCAGTCTAGGAGTCAGGTATTGAATCTGCTACTCTATGAAGATTGAGAATACATTGGACTTCAATCTTATACTGAGATGTACGAGGATGATGATGAGACATAGTGATGACATACCATGTCAATTTCTGGTATTTAACCAGAATGAAACCATTCCTATCTCCCTCTAATGGCGGGAAGTATGTCTCATCAAAGTGACTTACTGCAAAACCAACAGTAAAGAGATCTCCTGTCAAAGGTTAAAAACGGTAGACAATCGTTAGGGAATCACAAAGAATATAAATGCTAACTGTCATTGATGACCCAGTTTTATACGCAGTGAAAGCGTAGTAGGCACATGTATCACGCAACCCGAGATGCATGGATGTGAGATATCAAGCACATATTCAGTTACTAACAGGTACACATCTGATGGTTAGCGAGTTATGGGTCTCAAACGAATAAGCATAGCTACATGTAATACTGCATATTCTCAAGCAGATACTAGTAAATAAGTATACATTACCAAAGTTCTGGCCACAAGCTGTCACCGTTTGATTTTTGCCTCTGCAAGACGTTTAATGAATAAACTTGGAGAACCGGGATGTTCAACTTCAATCCTACTGATATGCAGTAATCATCAAAAGATGTTGATGTAAACTCTTATGCATCATCCAATCTAATATACCTTATTGCATTGTCCTAGTGGTGATCCCGAAGCTTAATAATCTGTGCTAGGAGTTTTGTAAATGCAACATACCATGTAGATAACAAAGCGACATGTGACCAACGCGTCAATGTAACAACAAAAGCGATAACATAGTTTGCATACCAGTTTGATTGGTCCACATGAAAAAATCCAATACCTTCTTTTGTTTTAGACACAACTTCCATTCCTTCATAAATTCCAAGATTATATTTGTATTGGATTTTTCCATAAAGGCATACGGTGGCACAAATATTTTCAAAACTTAGCAATGTTCGATTAGAGTGTTGAGCATAGCAATATCCAAAAACTAATATAAAACAACATCTGACCGGTCAAAATGACCTTTATAGATTGTGTTTCATGACATGAAAAAACCGATGTTAGACCACATCTGATGTGGATTATCAGGCGTATAAGTAGGTATTGGTCGTAAGATCAACAATTTTCCAGGGTATACCCGAAGGAAAATTACAATTTTTTTCTTTTGAACCTTTATTTTCCAACAAAATCGATATAAAAACCACATCAAAAATACCAAATCAAGATAGGAACCTTGACGGGTCGGGATGATTATCTTGACGGATCGAAAACTATCAAAATCACATCTAGAGTACCATCCTCGACGGGTTGAGAGTATGAGTTGACGAGTCGAAGAAAAACCAAAACCGATATGAGTTTCTGATATCCTAATTCAACGGGTCGAAGAGAAACCAAAACCAATTTTTTTAAAAAGTTATTTTTTATGCATTATATAAAAAAATCGAAGAAAATAAAAAAATCGGAAAAAAATCTAAAACAAATCTAACCGAATAATCACAGTTTTTTAAAAAAAAAAATGAAAAACCGAACCAGACCAAACTGAAAAAATATTATGATTTAGTTTTAATATTTACCAAAAATCAAACCGTTCGGCTCGAATCTCAACCCTAATTGAAATATCAGATGACTCATGAGTCATGAACCGTGTTTGTATAGCAATTAGCAAGAGTATACACTACCTCACTTTCATGCATGTCTACTAATTTGGAGTACGATGTATGGCTTATATTTCTTTTGGAGTAATTTAGAAAATTCTTTTGCTTGACAAGTACAAAAATCACAATGTAGTCTCATTCTCATATGGGACTGACTATTTGATGAAGTTGCCGGTGGATATCAAGGGTACGACAAACTACGCCTCGACGCGGGTAGCCACTTTAGTTTATTAATGCAAACTCGAACACTTATCGAAATTCTATAATTTTAATTACCGATTAAACATGCATATTATCATATTTTATACTCGGGATCCCCAATACACCTTTTGACCTAGACTTGGAATCTCTTATATCTAAAATCAAAGCATTAAGACCCAAATACACATGGATATCGAAGATTAGAATACTAAAACATATGGATAGTTATTGAAATTCAAATAAGTAATAAAACCAAAATATAATCATCCAAAACACATAAACAAGGTTCAAACATAAAAGAGGACTACGGAGTAAAAAAATCATTGTCATACTTTTGCATCTTCGGGATCCCCTATGGATGCAAGAGAGAATTTAGGAATTCTTGTCCTTCCAAAATTACCCCTCCGTGTTTGACCAATCCTTGACTTGTTTTTGGTCTTCTAAAATGGTCTTATAAAATTGACACATCTTGCTTTGACCTTTCTCCAAGAATCTTCTGAAAACTTTCAATTCCTAGTCAAGCTAGCAAATACTTTCCTAGTCAAACAAGGATCAATTTTCTACTTTATTTTTACATGATGATTAATTGCCGAATTAATTTCTTCTTCTCCATCTTTAATGCGTTTTCTGCTTACTTTGTAGGCTCCTTTACTCTGTCTCTTTTAGTCAAAACCTAAAAATAATAAAATAAGTTAAAACTAATAATACTACGTAAATAATATAGTTATTATAGATAATAATACGTTAATTGTTACGGATAAAATGCGTAGATCAGATTATTCCACACTTAAACTTTGTTAGTCCCTTAGTAAACACTAAATTAAACTAAAACTCAAAAAAAATTTAACATGTAAAACTTCATTCCGCGTTTTTCACAAATACATGTTGAAAACAAAAACACTACTAAGCCTTTTAACCATATGTCTCAGAAATTCTTAAAGTATTATGACAATCACAAAGTTTAAGCACAAGGAGTTCAAGAGTTAATGGAGAAATTCTCATGCATGAACAAGTAAGATTTAGATGAAAATAATGGTGATTTAAAAGCTATGTATGTGTTAGAAAAGTTCAAAATCACCTCACATGGATGCCTCATGTAACGACCCGATCCTTGTCGAATATTGTCAAATTATTCGGATAATTTTAGTAAATGCTCGCCTAAAATTAAACTCAATCGAAACAAGTCGAAAACCTTATCGACATACCCAATATGGTAATACGAACTTAATGATATAAGGAACATCTAGTTCACCATCGCCCGCACCGCCACTGACAGCGACACTAGTCACCACCACCCACTGGGACAACAAAGCCTAAACACTTTCTTAACCTCATGAATACGCTTGCAGCATCGATACACATCTAATGATATACAAATTGACAAATTATGCGTAACATTTTCCAGACAGACGCGCCACCACAGACGGCGGCGTGTGCCGCCCACGCGCCACCACCGATGACCATCGCCTGTAGTGGAGAATAATATACCAATATCTTCTTCTTGTCAAACCCAATAACTTATCTCAAAGAACCTATACGTGGTTCCGGCTAATTTGGCCATAATCAACCCCAAAACAATTCGGCCGAAAATTGATCTGGCGTTGATTCTCCGTCGTCGAGCTGCCTCGTGGCCCGGGGATAGTCCCAATCGACTTGCTGCTTAATTCACCAACAACTACCGCTCACGATGGGGGCCAAACGGAATTGGAGGAAATCGATTCGATTTCCTCCAATTCAAACCTGCAACCAAGAAATTCAACATATATACAACATCCAGACATCAAAGGGATTCAATTCTTACTCGAATCGTTTTTGTAAACGTCACCAGTGACGTCGTCGAATTAAAACCCGAAAATCCGAAAACCCCAAAAATGTCTCTCTCTTCGATTCTCTCTCCTTATGTCTTAAATCCATAAATCAAAGCTAAGAACGTGTAGAAGTCGACAAGGCCAATCTATCTCGACCGATTTGGTGACCGGAGATGGCCTGACAGCTTTGTTCCGCCGGCTGATGTGAAAAGAACCTAAACGGGTTGAACTGGAGCTCTTTCACCCGAGGGAGAAAGAGTTGACCAAGGTCAACAAAACTGGCTTTCCTGATAAGGAAGGTCTTATTTATAGTCCGCCATTTATGAAAAATTATTTATGACAAACTTTCGTTGATCATAACTTTCTCGTCGTAACTCCATTTTCAATATTTTTAGCGTCTACGAACTTGTCTCAACAAATTCTACAACTTCAGTCAAACAACTTCGTCGATTCGATAAAAATTAACTCGAGACCTCTCAGTATTTACCGATGATAAAAAAATTATTTATCGCAGTCACTAAATTGAACTCGAATTATTCATAAATGGTAGAAATTATATAAAAAGGCCAGGGTATCACAACTCATCATCTTTTCACTCATGAAGAAAGGGTTTTCACTCAAAGTATATGTGAGAGAACAAGTAGTAAGGCAAAAAATAGCTCACATATTTCAAGAATTAAAAGCACTTTATGAAAATCAAAGAAAATACCTCATGAATGAAAGTAATTAATTGCACTAATGAACCTAAACCATATGCTCACTCATGTAATTAACTCCACAGATCAAAAAATATTCATCTTAAAGATCATAAAGGACTTTAAAGGGTTTGTAATGGGGCTAGCGCTAAGGTATTCAAATTTTTGGATAAGTGCTGGATAAAAAACGTTCTAAAGTGGTGGCTCCATATCATCATCAAATTCATCACTTTTCTTCCTCCAAACGCAAAATTTTAGTACAAGGGCTGAATTTTATTTTGTTGGGCCCGGACTTTATTATAAACTTCCCTTGACCTTTGCGAATAGAATAATTGCCATATTTCTTCACTTTTGGGCCTTCAATTTATAGCAAACTCCAAATTCACAAGTATGGGAGACATTAATCCAAACTTTAACACTTAGAATACATTGTTGGACTAAAAAAATCCGACCCCGATTAAGTTTCCTAAACCAAGATTAGGCTCTTAATGACCATTAGAACCTAAACATGCTAATCCAATAGAAGACCGAAGGGAGATCCAATAATCTAAAATTCTTAGTTTAAAGAAACTACATTTCAAAAACAACTCATAACAACAAAATCTAAAACTATTTAAGACACTAAAGCTACTAAACTCTCTAACCTACATATGTTAGCTAAGATATAAACTCGTAGGATCAACCATGGATCCTACGGTGGATAATGTTATGCATGTCCTACGTGTGTCTGACCTCAGCTTAAAATCTGCAACCTAGGCATTTGAAACCGAAGGGCCCAGGGAAAAGGCATATATATATATATATATAAAAAAAATCGTTAGAGTGAGTGGACAAAAATAAATATTCATAAGAAATCGTAAAACAAACTTTATGCCTTTCCACCGAAAAATTATAATGAAATAATAGCGAGTTTAGGAGAAACGTAAAATCATAAATGTGTGGAGGCTGTGACTAGAACATAAATCCTCTAGCCACCGTAAACGTAATCATAGCCGGCTCATGTGCGTGCGGTGCTCTGTTCGGTGCCACTCGAGGATAAGCCTAGTGGATACATCGATGCACAAAATAAACACATCTTTTGTAAAACTCGTAAAATAATAGGGGCCTTCATGCATAAACGCAAACGTATCATATTATAATCATAATATATGTAAATATACTTGCATATGAAATCATAGACATAAAACTAAACTCGCTAATGACAGTGAAAAACTAAAGTATCCACTCACATGGATGACCTAAAACGTAATTGGTTTATCACTAAGATCAAAAGTCTTACTCGACGTTCCTAAGACAAAGTAAGAGTCTAATATTAATTAATGACACATGTTAAGTTCACACAAATAAAGTGTGAAATGAAATCGAGACCAAACGTCCATCGGCACCTCACATTTCTAATATGATAATTGCGAAGTGGTATGTATCCCAATCTCCTCGTATCAATAATCCTAAGCTTAATCCAAATCATCATGCCTCGTAAACTGAGCTCAATAGAAGGTGAGTCTCGGCTTGACACATGTCGCATGCTAGGATTGAAATGTCGACTAGGCCCAAATCCTGAAAATAGCCTAGAACATTACAAAAATCGTCGAATGACACAAAACTACATGAAAACGATTTTGAAAAGGCCTACGTAACTTCTGTGAAAAGTTGGTCTTCGGGCCACCGGAGCTCTGCCATGCATGGCGGCATGTGTGTTCCACGCGCAATGACTGCCGGTGGGCATGACTAACCTCCACCAAAATAGTTGACCCATACATCAAATGAAAGCTCACAATATGCCCTTTAACTTCTAACAAAGCAACATAGTCCTATCCCAAAGAAATAATTCAAAATTTACCTATAAAGGTTTAAGGACTCGCTGACGTCAGGCCATGGCGTTACCCGAAATCGGTTAGGTTCAACCAGTGGAGGAGCGAGCTACAAAATCCCTACGGCGCAGCGGCACATTGAAACTCGATGGCAGCAGAAAAATCAACCAGAATCCCTAAACTTCTCGGCTCTGATTCACTCTCTATAAGGCTTAAAAGCTGCAACCAAAGGTAGGGAAAGGAAGGTGGAATTATAGGATTCAAAACCCGACCACCAATGTGGTCGGAGCTTGCGTGTCGCCAGAAAAGCGAATCGGCGACATCTCCGTTGTAGTTCTCTCGATGAGGAGAGATAGAAATGGATGGGGTTATTATTTTTTTCTTGCTAGGTGGAATTTCCCCAAGGTAAATACCATCAGATCGACGGCCCAGATTAAATCCAATAAAGATTAAAAGGTTCCCAAAATTTAACAAATGTTTGTTTTCCAACTTACTAAAAATTAGTTCAAATCTCCAAATAATCCAATAAAATTATGCACAAACTTGCAATAATATACTCTACAACTTTCGTGAAGGAAGTGATTCCAAAATCAAAACTTATAAAAAGTCAACTTTCACTCGCGACAAATCTTGATAAACTTATCATTTACCTATTAGCTCGCTAATTAACTAGACTAACAAAGATTACGTTTCTAATTTAGTTTCGGGTTATTACAATCTACCCCTCTAATAAAAATTTCGTCGTCGAAATTTACATCACGAAAAGCAATGCAGTAAGAACGCAAAGTCATAATCATAATCGCTGCTTGAAAGTTCATCACAAGACTTTTGATATACCATATTTCTTCAACTCAAGTAACCCTTATTGTGTGATTGATTGCAAGGATATAATACTGATATTTTGACATAAACAACTCACCATGATAAGAATTGCTCTGAAACTTCATAAGTCCTGGGGAGAGGATTGATATTCAGATATTTTGTGGTCACTGTAAAACTTTTATAAGTCTTGAACACTTCAAGAAGTCTACCTTTCACTTATAAATGAAAGTATCGAAACACCAAATCACTACGACCTAAACAATTTTCCTTTCCTTGTAATTGTACAACTGCATAATCAAACACATAAGTACCATCATCCGCACTAACCCATGAAATCATTAAATCACTTGTCCAAACTGTCATCATGACTTGATAATCGAAAACATTTAGCCTCCTACAAAAGGACGTTCCCAAATCAAGAATGACTCCACTTGTCGTGATAACTTTCAAGAATGACACATAACATGATAATTTCGAAAGAAGAGCATGAGAAATTACACATCATACCCCTTGTCTTGTAAGCTCGAATATTGTGATGACCCAGAATAGAATTAGCAGTGTAATCAGCTTAATCTACGAGCTTGCGCGTAATCGCAGATTTCCGACAGATAATTGAATCGCCAGCCTTGATCACGACTAAATTATTGGCCGAGAATTTGAGCTGAGTCTCTTCTCGAGAGTTGTTGTACGTGTGATTTCGAATTCGTGGGCGGTTTTGGATAATTATTTGGACGACCGAGGAATAAAATATGAATATTTGAAGTTTCGACATAATCAGTTTTAAAATGACAGCTTCGTTAGCGACTAAATTACCGGGCGAGAATTTGATTTCGGATTCTTCACAGAAGATGTAGAGAATTTAATTTCGATCTTGTGGGAACTTCCGGAGGATTTTTCCGAGTTGCGAGGATTAAGTTACTAATATTTACGATCGTGGATTATTTAATCGGGTTAGCGTGTGTTGGTTTGAACCGTTGACTTTTTATCGATTTGGTCGATGTGTTTGACTTCGGGTGGTAATTGAAGAATATGTCGAGATGAGTTTGTTGCCGCGAGAATTATCGAAATCGGAATTACGACGTGAAAGTTTCGGGTATTTAAAGTTTGTCGTAAAAGGTATTTTGGAAGTTTCCAAATCAGGAAAGTATATATGTGGGTTTCCTCTTTTGGCAAGTCAACATGGTCATTAATTGAGGTTGACCGGTCAACGCGGGAAGAAGAAGGATGTGCGACGGTGCTCGGCGGCTCACGGCGGTGGCACGCCGTCCGGCCACCTCCGAGCTCGGCGTTTGTCCCAAACGACTCGTCCCGGCCACCCCATCCTGTTTCCGGCCTCCTTTCACGGCGAGGTTGCCGGAGGAGAGAGCTTTTTCCGGTTGAAGTTTGAGATTTTTGGGGTTTTAAGGTGGTTATAATTCCGGCCAAGTTGAGCTACAAATTGTAGTGGGCTTTGAAGCTCTCCTCTCCACGAATCTAACCATATAGGTATGGAGTTCGAATTTGATTTGTGCTTGGAGAATTCTTGAATTGAAATTTGGGTGACAATTCGGTTTTTCATGAAATTGACCTAGTTAGAGTGAGAATTGGACTTCGGTGTAGTTATGGAAGTTGCTTGTTGGGTGATTTTGAGTGGAATAGGTGTTGCTCCGCCGGGAAAATTTCATGTTGGTGGCGCCGCCGCCGCCGGTGGTGGTCAACGGTGGTCAAAGGTTGACTTTTCGGGGTTTTCGACAAGTTGCATGTCGTTTCACTCAGAATCGCGCCCCGATCGCAGTGGTGAGGTTTGTTTCTCGATTTGAGCATCAGAAATTATAGCGAGGTTTTGGAATGTGATTATCGGATTTTCGACAATTCGTCGTTATTGAATTATGTATTTCCGAGATTGGTTGTTTCTCGTGAATTGACTTGAAGTATCGAGTTATGATTTTGAGAAATGGATTTTGTGATTATTCAGGGGTTCGTGATCGTTCGTTTGGCGAGAGATTTTCCGCCGGATCACAGGTTAACGCAAACTGCGTTACGCTAGTCTGTGAGTGGACATTTATTTTCACGGATTGATTGCGAATCTTTCATATATGATTTACGAACTTGAGCATGCAGTTTGATTATGATTTTATGAGCATGTGTTTTACGATTATGCATATACGAATATACGTATACGAATATATATATATTATGTTTTATGCATGTGCATGGAAAAGATTTATGATTTGGTTTACACAGAGTACAGTCTCAATTATCAGGGTTGTATCGATACACATTGGCTTCTCGGCTGATCCCCGAGTACGCTCCGGGGGGGACAGATATCCTGACCCGAGACCTTTCTGGCTTGGAATCATGTGTGGGTCTGGGATTCCGTGATTCAGACTGTATTAGCGCGACGGAGTCCATGAGAGACCCCGCGGTATTTATGATGCATGCTCTGTACGCGTGAGGAGTTAGAGTCTCCCTCGTGTACCATTTGATTTTTATGCATTTAGACTCGCATATGTTTTTATAACATATATTATTTGGCGAAAGACATTTATTTACGTCCACTCACTCTAACATTTTTTCATGTCTTTCCCCTGGTGTGACGAACCGAACAAGAATCAGTTGCGTATTCGGCACGATTCTCGAGTTTTGGTCATAGTCGCAGTTTTACGATATTGTGTGGTTCGTCGACTTTATTCGCGACTATGTTTTCGGTCGAGAATTTGAGTTGAGTGTCTTCACGGAAATTGTAGAGTACGTGATTTCGAGCTCGAAGGCAGTTCCGGAAGATTTTTTCGATAACCGAGAAATATTATATGATTATTCGAAGTTTCGGTTACCGACGAGTTTATCCGATTGTTTCGAGATTATCCGAATCATTTCGTATATTCATTTTGGACCGTCGATTGACCCGAGGCGCGAGTATAAATATCAGGAATAGTCGTAAAATCGTCGAAAAACACTGTTTACCGTTGTCCAACTTTGACTTTCCCGTTTTGGAAAGTTGACCAGTTGACCGAAGAGGGAAAGTTTCCCGATTGGGTGTTGCCGTCCGACGACCTATTTTCCGGCCACCTCCGGCGAAACGAAGGGTAAGGTCTTCTTCCTCTCTTGATTTCGAGTAGGTCTGTGCTTGGATTGAAGGAAATTGGTTGAGTTTTGAGCTAACCCGAATCGGGCCGAGTTGTGGAAGTTCGACGGTGATGGTGACGGTGGTTCCGGCGAGCCACGGTGGTGGTGGTTAGGGGGGTTTGCTTCCCCTAGCCTAGGTGATGCTCCTAGGATGTTTGATTTTGGGATTTGATGAGGTTTTGAGGGCAATCGGTTAGGTCACCGGAGTTTGTAATTCCGTTCGGGTTCGTGATGATTTGGAGGGTTTCCGGTGTGAATTGGCTTTCGAGGTAGAAGAGAAAAGGGTTTGGCTTGGTTTGAACTTGTGTTCTGGAAGTTTTGGCCGTGGAATTCCACCGTTGACGGTGCGGCGGCGGCGACGACGGTCAACGGCGGAGCTCCGGCCAAAAGTTGACTTTTCAGATTTCGACGTTTTTAATGTCGTTTTTCTCGAAATCGCGCCCTGATTATTGTCCAGAGGTTTTCGGGTTGATTTGGTTAGCCGATTTTCAGTCGAGGTTTTGAGTGGGGATTTCGGAATTTCCGTTATTCATTTTGTACTGCATTGCATATTTCCGGGAACGGTTGGTTTCCGTGGTTCAGTACAGGATTGTGGACTATGATTTTGATCAGTTATGTTTGTGAATATTCAGGAGATCGAGATCAGGATCGTGATCGTGCTTCAAGCGAGGGATCTTCCGCCGGACCACGAGATTAGGGCGAGTGCGCGTTTTGCTTACCTGTGAGTGGACATTTCTTTTCACGGATTGTTTGCGAGTCTTTATACACGTTTTACGAACTTGAGCATGCGTATGAGATTTCGGATTACATGAGCATGTTTTTTATGATTATACATATACGGATATACGTATACGAATATACATACATTATATGTTGTTTATTGCATTTGCATCGAACTGTTCATGATTTGGTTTACACAGAGTACATTTTATATATGATGTTGTATCGATACACTTGCATCCCGGCTGATCCCCGAGGATGTGTGCCAGGGGAGGCTGTGACTCCTGACCCGAGGTCTTTACCGGGGGGAGGCATACCTCTGACCTGAGGTCTTTCTGGCTAGAGTCACGTGTGGGTCTGGGATCCCGTGATTCGGACTGTACTAGTATGGAGGTGTCCATGAGTGACCCCGTGAGATTTTTACTTGCATGCTCTGTACGCTGGAGGAGTGTGAGTTTACCTCGCGTACTATACTATGTTTATTTACCTGGACTCGCATATGTTATTTTAAACATATATATCAACTGGTGAAAGACATTTATTTTCGTCCACTCACTCTAACGAGTTTATTGTCTTTCCCCTGGGCTTTTCGGTTTCCGTGCTCAGTTGCAGTTCAGGTTTGGTGTTTCACGTTGCGGTTTGGAGGCTAGTGATCTGAGCTATGTACCTGTGTTTTCCAGTAGGTTCTTGTTTTGTCTACTGATGTGTATATTGTATATGTTTTACACTAGAGGTCGCTCTGATACATTCTGATACATGTTTATACGGATTTTCTCGGATATATATATATACATAGTACAGTATGTTTACTGTTATTGCTTATATTATGATGTTGAGAAATCCGGATGGGATTGGTGCCCACGGTTTGGCTTTTGTGGCATAGGACGAAGTGTTATTTTCAGGGTGCAGGTTTATGAAATTCTACGTTAGTAACGAAACTCTGCCGAAATTTCGAAAAGTTTTTGTTGGTTCGTATTTTCAGAAGGGGTTCGATTCCGATTTAGGTAACTGAATCGGGGTTGGGTCTTTTCACCTGGGCTTTTCTGTTTCCGTGCCCAGTTTGCAGTTTGGACTCTGGTGTCGCACGTCGTGGTCGAAGGCATAGTGCTCGAGCTACCTTATTACTTATATAATTTATACATTTGAGGTCGCTCTGAGTATTCTGATGTATATTTTTATACGATTTTACTCCGGATTTCAATAAAGTACAGATATAATTATTATTTTACATTACTGTTGATATTTTGAGAAATCCGGATGGGATTGGTGCCCACGGTTTGATATTTGTGGCATAAGATGAAGTGTATTTTCCGGGTGCAGGTAATGGTAATTCCGCGTTAGTAACGAAACTCTGCCGAAAGTTTGATGGTTTTTGTTGGTTCACGTTTTCAGAAGGGGTTCGATTCCGGTTTAGGCAACTAAATCGGGGTTGGGTCCTTTCAAATATACACTAAAATGGATCCTTCATAGTTACACAACATATCAAGTACACAGAAACTCGATGAGCTTAATATAATTCGAAGTACAAAATCACTGTACTGGTAAGCACAGAGATACCAATTCAAGAGCGCTCTTAGACAATAATCAGTATGACTCTTCAAGATGTTGGCTTCACATGATGTCTAAGCCTCAAGTACACGTAAGTGAAGTATCGTGCAAGGGGAAAAATCTCATGAGTACTGCATATGCAAAACTGCATTCAAAGTACATTTTGTCTCGTTGAATACAATAAGAGATTCTCTCATAACTCTCTTAATTATAACCAACATACAAGTCTCATATAAAGTTACTTGATAAATACTAATAACAGGATTGGTCTCTAATACACGCATGAGAAATACGGTGTATAAGGAATCCTACTGGCATTGCCTACACGTTATGGTATTTGGAGTGTTGCTCGCCTCGATGGGGATAATGAAAAATCTGTGTATAACTTTGTAATCTTGCATAATGTTGGTTGCTAATTAGTGATCACACGATCATATTCAAAACAGGGTCTCACATCTGTTCTCACTTTAAGGAAGTGATTTCGATAATTCCTAAACCCAATACCTACAAATTTGGCACATTTCACAAATCACAACAACAAATCCAACTATCTGTGATAATCCAAAAGAACACCACAAGTTCGATAGAATACCAAGCATAGAATCAACCTCACTTGCGCATAAGTTCAACATAAAAAAAGAAGATCTCAAACTTAACACATGAGTATTAAGCCACCCTCAACTTGAATAGTCGAATTGCTGCTCGCCGACATAACTAACTAAAGATGACCATAGGTAGAACATGAAAGAGGCACGTCTGCAACAACCATACCTGATGAGATTCAAAAACTGCTGTGGTTAGATAGAACAATCTCAATAGGAAAGAACCTTATATATAAACTAGCGTATCCCGAACACTTCATGTACTTATGGTTTGAGATAATTCAACGTGCATAAAAAATTAAACGAAATAAGACACAGTGAAGTGACAAATTTGAGAATAACTTTCCTAGTTAAAATGGGCGAATCTCCTTGACAAACTAAATCAAGAAACTTGAGGTAACAAATGAAAAGGGACAAAAGAAGGTGAATGAAACGAATCAAAACCTCAACTAGAATGAAACATAATTAGCTGAAACTACACACGACTGCTCCACCAAAATGGTGATGTGTGACAATCCTAAGTCTGTTCTAGGGTGTCGAGGTAGCTGTGCTAGTACAACAATGAATCTTGGCATCTACAACAATGATACATTCAAAATTGGTAAGATCGATAAATAATCTCTTCAAGGCGCACATTGTTGAGAGTATAACATGACAAGATGGAATGACGTAAAATTGAATGATGACAACATGATAGCGCAAAACGGATTAACAAATGAATTAATCAATATTGAATGGAACAAGAATGAAAAACTATCATTGAAGGTGCATGTGTAGGACACCCCTAGTGTCCATAGCCTCCACCAACAGTATGAGTAATGATAACGTACATTGAGTGACTTTACACATTAGGACCAATTCCATAAGTGTCGTTTGTACGTAGTGGTCATGTTAATCTTCTCGGTATCATTCTAATTTTATTGGACTTCCTCGAAGGGACCTTGATTATAGACTGGGTAATCCGCATACTTTTGTGAATATGACACACAAAGCTATACATATCATAAGAAGCAAGTAACTGAAAGTAATTAAAGAGACCACATGACTAAACATGATAAAGCAAAGAGCTTTGATTACCATGACTCACTAACATCTCTATAAATTTACAAACTTTATGTCGTACCGAGGCTCATAAGGTGTTAGTGTGATCACCAAAAATCTTGTCATAACATTCTTTCTACTACGCGACTTCGTATAACATAGTTCCTCGTCCAAGAACTTTCAATCCTCATAAAGTATCTGAACATGAAGAATAAAGCTAGGATATTACACATGAAATGGAAAGCTGGAAAACTAAACAAGACCCTTGAAACTTTTTGTTGATCATGATGAAGGAGGTTGCAAAACTAAACATGGCGAAATGAAAGAATTTTCTTGATTCATAGACATAGCTAGAAATTTACTATCTCAACACTACAAGACGGATCATGAGTTATCATTGTAATCGCAATTTACCAATAGTCTTGCCTTATCATTTTCCTCATGATACACGACTTGATATAATTTAAAAGGACCCAACCCCGATTTAGCTCCCTAAATCGGAATCAAACCCCTTCGAAAACACGAACCAACAAAAACTTTTCAAAATTTGGGCAGAGTTTCGTTACTAGCGTGGAATTACCATTACCTGCACGCGTAAAATACACTCCATCCTATGCCACAAAAAGCAAACCGTGGGCACCAACCCCATCCGGATTTCTCAATATATCAACAATAACGTAAAGTAGTAAATATATATACACTTTACTGAAATCCAGTGCAAAATCGTATAACATATTCAATAGGAAGCTCAGAGCGACATCTAATACATAATCGTATACTCAAACCACAGTAGGTAGAACAATAAACCTACTGGATGAAACAAAGTAGCTCGAGCACTATGCCTCCGACCACGACGTGCGACACCAGAACCTGAACTGCAAACTGGGCACAGAAACCGAAAAGCCCAGGGGAAAGACAATAAACACGTTAGAGTGAGTGGACAAAAATAAATGTCTTTCACCAAGTAATATATACGTATAAAATCATATGCGAGTCAGATGTATAAGTAAAGAAATGGTACACGAGGGAGACTCCAACTCCTCACGCGTCCGGGTACACGAGGGAGACTCCAACTCCTCACGCGTACAGAGCATGCAATATAAAATCGCGGAATCACTCATGGACTACCACGCGATAGCACAGTCTGAATCACGGGATCCCAGACCCACACGTGATTCCTAGCCAGAAAGGCCTCGGGTCAGGATATCTGTCCTTCCCGGAGCGTACTCGGGGATCAGCCGAGAAGCCAATGTGTATCGATACCACAACATATACTGAGACTGTACTCTGTGTAAACCAAATCATAAATCTTTTCTATGCACATGCTTAAAACATAATATGTACGTATATGTATATATTCGTATACGTATATTCGTATAAACATAATCGTAAACACATGCTCGTAAAATCATAATCAACTCGCATGCTCAAGTTCGTAAATCATTCATAAAAGACTCGCAGTCAATCTGTGAAAAGAAATGTCCACTCACAAACTGGCGTAACGCGTATCGCGTTAACCCGTGATCCGGCGGAAAGTCCCTCGCCAAAACAACGATCACGAACCCCTGAATAATCATAACGTCCAATATTCAAAATCATAATCCGACAATACAAATCAAACCACGAGAAACAGCCGTTCTCGGGAACATGTGATTCAAAGTCGACGAATCGTCGAAAATCCGTATATGTATACCACAATACCTCGCTTTACGTTCGGACGCTCAACTCGAAAAACGAACCTCCCCACTGCGATCGGGGCACGATTTCGAGTCAAATGACATGCGACTTGTCGAAAGTCAAAAAGTCAACTCTGACCGTTGACCGCCGCCGTTGACCGCCGTCCACGGCGGCGCCACTGTTGACCGGAGAATTTCACGGCGGGGATACCCTTGTTCCACTCAAAATCACCCACTGAGCAACTTTCATAACTGCAACAAAGGCCAATTCTCACTCTAACTAAGTCAATTTCATGCAAAACCGAATTGGTTCATAAATTTCAAACCCAAAATTCTCAATCCACAAATCGAATTAGAACACCATGTTTATATGGTTAGAATCACCTTGAAGAGGGCTACAAAACCCAGTCCATGTTTAAGCTCAACTCGGCCCGAATCAAAAGTCACCATTAAACCCAAAAACCTTGAACTTTGCTTCAAGTTTTCTCTCTCCACCGTGAGCTCCACCACAAGAGGAGGCTGGGGCTAGACTCGTGAGGTTGGGACGAGGAGAACAAGATAGGAACCAAGCCACGGGGTGGCCGGAAAGCACCGTCGCCGGCGAAGCCGTGAACGCCACCGTCAAGCTTCACTTCAACTCGGTCAAACCGAGTTGACCAAGGTCAAACTCCATAATTTCAGTTTTTGACTTTCCCCTTTTAGCAGGTTACTATTTAAAGCTTTCCCAAAACGGAAACTTCATGTTTATCCATTTCGACGAACTTCAAACGCGCGTAACTTTCTCGTCGTATATCCGATTCCGATAATTCTCGCGGCTACAAATTCGTCTCGACATACTCTTCACTAACCACCCAAAGTCAAACATATCGGCCAATTGGATAAAAAGTCAACCCTTTGAACCAACACACATTAAATCGACTAATCAATCAACAATCGGCAAAATTTGCAACTAATTCCTTGTAACTCCAAATCATACTCCGGAAGTTCCTACGAACTCGAAATTAAATTCCGAAAAACTTCCGTGAAGAAGCCGAACCCAAATTCTCGTCCGGTAATTTAGTCGTTAAGTAGCCCACCATTTAAATCTGAACTTCAAATATTCATAATTAATTCCTCGGTCGTCCAAATAACGATCCGGAACTGCCCACGAACTCATAATCACACGTAGAACAACTCTCGAGAAGAGACCCAACTCCAATTCTCGGCCAATAATTTAATCGTTAATAAGCTCGGCGACTCCAATAACCGTCGGACAACTGCGACTTCACACAAACTCATCAATCAAGCTGATCATACTACTGAGTCTGGTCCGGGTCGTCACAAATCCACCCCCCTTAGAAAAATTTCGACCTCGAAATTTCCAAGTCTGCCAACTCAAAGGTAGAAGCACTGCCTCTGTATACAGCTCAACTGCCCAGTGGCTACATCAACTGAATAACTCTAGCAACTGACTCCACAATAGGAGATAGCTCTGTGCTGAAATCTCTGTACCCACAAATCACAAATCTGAACTGGCTCCACACAAGCACCAAGTGTTCCTACATAAGGAACAAACAGGGTACACAACACATAGCAAACCTGAAACATAGTTCCGCCACGCGGAACACAACACACAAAGCCAACACTATAGGCGATGCCGAACCATACAGTATAACACAAACTCGCCTATGGCCACATATGGATCAAAACATCAAGGCAAATCATAACACGACTTGCTCATACCAACGAAACTCAAGCATTGAACTCAAACAATTATCGACTCATTTCCGCTAATCTGACAGTCTGTGGTAACACACTCCACAAAATCGGAAACAAATATCAACTCAAATTTAAACCAAACTCACTCCAACACAATGAAGTACAACATCGTTCCTCAAAACGACGTCAAACAATAGCAAAATCACAGTGGACAACAACCTGGTATTGCAAGCAACCTCGAACAGCTGAAACTGCTGGTCCCGAATCCTCCGGAACTGCAATACCGTGGTCCACAACATGCCCTCCAAGGTCTGAATAGTCCTCAAAGATCGCTTATCAATCTGAGGATAAGAACCGGTGCTAACTCGTAATCTGGTCCCCAATGCTCGCTGCAAAACTCGCCAACACACAGTCGTAATTGATTATCTCGGACAGCGAATCGGGACATAGGCACACCACGTGTATGGCCAACCTCTGTCAAACACAGCTATGTTAGTCTGCCACTGAAATCCTTTCCCGAAAGTTCAAGGAAAAGTACCAAGTCCGTCAAATGGTCCACAATGGCTTGACAACCGGTATCACAAATCAAAACGCACACAAACACACACAAGGTCACAGCGACAAACGCCACGTCCAACCGGAAATCTCGAATGGCTAACACATCTCGGCACGTCTCTGCCTCCTAGCCATCACCAGTCGACAAAAGTGGCAAATGTACACACAAACCGCTACATTCATCTTCAGGCTGCATCACGAGTAGACAACTCGAAGTATCTGACACATCTCCGTGCCACTAGCGCCAACCGCGCACAAAATCATGAGCCTCAACACCATCATACTCGAACTCAGCTCTCGTAGCCCACAACTCGGCTAACATGGAAACTCGAGCCACACACACATGAAACACTGAAGCTCCTGACTCTCGACTGAATGCATCAGTAACAACATCCCAAACTAATGGTCAAAGTATAATCTCTAGCCTTTTCCGAACAAACTCAAAGGTACAACCATAGTCGTTAGTCGACCTCATCCATCTACACTGCCTCAAGCCCAAATCTGGCCGAAAATGCAAGTGGAGGAAACTCAAATGATCAGTGTACATCCTACACCTCACTGCACGCCATAGCTGTAGTGTCTCGAACTCTCTGATGCTAACACAAGAACAGCTACACCCAATATCATACACTGGATACGTAGCCCCATAAAGGTTCTACAACCTGAAACCATGAGCCACCACTCTGCTACACAGCATCAAAACGTAACCAAATCCAAACCTCGATGCATCGCCATATCACACGAACTCGTCGTAGTCGTCAGGTAAGGTCAAAATCGAAACAACGGTCAACCATCCTGCAGGAGGAAGTAACTCTCCTCGCGTGCATCGAACCACTCAAACTTGACACCTTCTTCGTCAATCCAAAAGGTAGAGGGGCAATCTAGGAAAATCCTGCACAAAGCCATCGGTAGAAGCCTGTCAAACTCAAGAGACTCCCGATATCTGGTGCAATGGTAGGGCAAACTCCGAATCATCACGGCTTCGAACCGGTCAGGATCCACGCCGATTCCCTCGGATAGCATCACACATCCCAAAATCTTCACGCTAATCGTGCAAAACTCACCCTGGATGAACTTCGCAAACAACTGATCATCTCGCGAAGTCCGCAAAATCGTTCACATTTGCTTCAGGTGCTGGCCAACACTCCTGAAGTACATCAGGACGTTACCAACGAACATGACCGCAACTCGTCCAGAAACCGTCTGAACACATGGTCCATCACGTCCACACGATCTACGGGGCATTGGTCAACCAAATAGCGTGACCAAAAACTCCTGATGCCCGCACTGAGATCCGTAAGCCAACAAAGCCACATCTGACTCACCGAACCACAACTGATGGTATCCGGTCCCGAAATCAATCTCCGACAAGACTGGAGCTCTCGCGAGCTGAACAAACCAATCCTCAACCCGAAATGGAGGATACTCACTCTCCTCTGAAACGAATCAGGCTTCCAGTAATCAATACGCCACCTCATCGAACCACCCATCATCCGTACACACAATGCAAAAGTACACCACGCAAATACGCTGGGTCACATGAAATCTCCTGAAACCTCCTCCAGCAACTCCTGGAGTCAAAACTGTAGCTCCATCAGCTCCGCTGGCTCAGAACGACAATGTGTCGATAAAATGAGTCCAGCGCCTAGTACAAGCTCAATAGTGTAGTCGGTCTCCCGAACTGGAGGAACACCTGGTAACTCCTCCGAAACACCCCTGGAACTCGGGAACCACCTCAATGTCACCAATAACGGCACAACAACCGTAGTATCCACAACTTGAGCAAAGCAAACAATATAACCCATCTCTACCATCATCCGCTCGACCATCACCGCGAAACAGCATCTCGGGGAAATCTGGTCGTCGAAACACAACCTCCTTCTCGAGGTACTCGAACACAGCCAATTGCGTCGTCAGTAAGTCCATGCTCACAAACACACCAAAACCACAATATCCAGCTATAACAGATCCACGGCTAAGTCATAACCTCCAACAAGGATCTCGTGACCTCCGGATGGATGCAACACTCTCCAAAACCTCAGAAGTGGAGATACAGGTACAATCGCCATGGACATCAAGCAATAGTAACCTCGGAGAAAAGTCTGTCCTCAAACAAGGTCATGGCACGAACTCCAACATGCCCAACTGGCCACACACATCAACTGTGACTTGCTGACTAACTCGTCAACAGGGTGCATTAGTCAGACCGCAGGAACAACATGAGGATCTCCTCGTAAACTCTGAGCTGCCGAACCGCTACAACAGCTGACCAAGGGCGCTCCCTCGTAACGTGATCCTCCTGGCCACCACAATGGCAACAAAGAGTGTACCACAAACACAAGTCACCGCAACACCTGCTGCGTGAAAGGATCACCAACGATCACTCTAACTCATGCCACAGGAGCAAGTATACTACTCTGTGATCTCCGCCATCGTCAAACGGATCAGCAGAGGATCCTCAACATATTCGAAAAGGCCACAGGCTGATGAAGTCACTGATCCCGAAGTATCGGAACTCAACCTCATCAAAATCTCGACTAAGTCCACTTTCCTCAAACCATCACATCGAAAACCGCATACACATTTCCTCATAATAGCCTCGCCACTGAGTGCAGCACGCCAAGCTCCTCATGGATATCTCGAGGCACATCAATCAGACTCTCTCTCTGATACTCAGGTTCAAACTCATCTCGAACCTCGTGCACTGTTTCCTCTGAAGCCACATAACTCGTGCAAACAGTAACAAACATATAAACAATGCATCTCTGCCTCAGGTGAGTAAACACTCCACATTCAATTGTTGGATAGCCTGATTAAACCATTACCACATACACAACACTCTGAATGTAGGTCGTGGAGTCGCAACCGGAACCCACACAATAACAGCCCACCAAATACAATAATCTGACTCAGGCACACATCACTGCCACAAATCTCAGTTCTGAGGCAACACATAGATGCTCATATACATATCCCCAGGCAAACCGTGCCACACATTCTCTGAGCTCTGAATACTCATCTGAATCCACTGTTCACTGGCAAATCACGCGTCGTATGATCCTCAACAGGATCCACAACCGAAATGACACGGAAAGCACGTCAGGAGGCATCCTAATGAATACAATATCGTTCACAACAAGTGGAACGTAATCATGGAACTTCAAATATTTGAAAACATACAACACCCGGAATTTGATGATTATCCGCCGGCCGGTCGGGTCACCATTCCAGACATGCTGTACATTCTCAAATACCCTTAGTAAACACGACTACAGAAGTCTACAGAACCTATAACCTAATGCTCTGATACCAAGTTGAAAGGACCCAACCCCGATTTAGCTCCCTAAATCGGAATCAAACCCCTTCGAAAACACGAACCAACAAAAACTTTTCAAAATTTGGGCAGAGTTTCATTACTAGCGTGGAATTACCATTACCTGCACGCGTAAAATACACTCCATCCTATGCCACAAAAAGCAAACCGTGGGCACCAACCCCATCCGGATTTCTCAATATATCAACAATAACGTAAAGTAGTAAATATATATACACTTTACTGAAATCCAGTGCAAAATTGTATAACATATTCAATAGGAAGCTCAGAGCGACATCTAATACATAATCGTATACTCAAACCACAGTAGGTAGAACAATAAACCTACTGGATGAAACAAAGTAGCTCGAGCACTATGCCTCCGACCACGACGTGCGACACCAGAACCTGAACTGCAAACTGGGCACAGAAACCGAAAAGCCCAGGGGAAAGACAATAAACACGTTAGAGTGAGTGGACAAAAATAAATGTCTTTCACCAAGTAATATATACGTATAAAATCATATGCGAGTCAGATGTATAAGTAAAGAAATGGTACACGAGGGAGACTCCAACTCCTCACGCGTCCGGGTACACGAGGGAGACTCCAACTCCTCACGCGTACAGAGCATGCAATATAAAATCGCGGAATCACTCATGGACTACCACGCGATAGCACAGTCTGAATCACGGGATCCCAGACCCACACGTGATTCCTAGCCAGAAAGGCCTCGGGTCAGGATATCTGTCCTTCCCGGAGCGTACTCGGGGATCAGCCGAGAAGCCAATGTGTATCGATACCACAACATATACTGAGACTGTACTCTGTGTAAACCAAATCATAAATCTTTTCTATGCACATGCTTAAAACATAATATGTACGTATATGTATATATTCGTATACGTATATTCGTATAAACATAATCGTAAACACATGCTCGTAAAATCATAATCAACTCGCATGCTCAAGTTCGTAAATCATTCATAAAAGACTCGCAGTCAATCTGTGAAAAGAAATGTCCACTCACAAACTGGCGTAACGCGTATCGCGTTAACCCGTGATCCGGCGGAAAGTCCCTCGCCAAAACAACGATCACGAACCCCTGAATAATCATAACGTCCAATATTCAAAATCATAATCCGACAATACAAATCAAACCACGAGAAACAGCCGTTCTCGGGAACATGTGATTCAAAGTCGACGAATCGTCGAAAATCCGTATATGTATACCACAATACCTCGCTTTACGTTCGGACGCTCAACTCGAAAAACGAACCTCCCCACTGCGATCGGGGCACGATTTCGAGTCAAATGACATGCGACTTGTCGAAAGTCAAAAAGTCAACTCTGACCGTTGACCGCCGCCGTTGACCGCCGTCCACGGCGGCGCCACTGTTGACCGGAGAATTTCACGGCGGGGATACCCTTGTTCCACTCAAAATCACCCACTGAGCAACTTTCATAACTGCAACAAAGGCCAATTCTCACTCTAACTAAGTCAATTTCATGCAAAACCGAATTGGTTCATAAATTTCAAACCCAAAATTCTCAATCCACAAATCGAATTAGAACACCATGTTTATATGGTTAGAATCACCTTGAAGAGGGCTACAAAACCCAGTCCATGTTTAAGCTCAACTCGGCCCGAATCAAAAGTCACCATTAAACCCAAAAACCTTGAACTTTGCTTCAAGTTTTCTCTCTCCACCGTGAGCTCCACCACAAGAGGAGGCTGGGGCTAGACTCGTGAGGTTGGGACGAGGAGAACAAGATAGGAACCAAGCCACGGGGTGGCCGGAAAGCACCGTCGCCGGCGAAGCCGTGAACGCCACCGTCAAGCTTCACTTCAACTCGGTCAAACCGAGTTGACCAAGGTCAAACTCCATAATTTCAGTTTTTGACTTTCCCATTTTAGCAGGTTACTATTTAAAGCTTTCCCAAAACGGAAACTTCATGTTTATCCATTTCGACGAACTTCAAACGCGCGTAACTTTCTCGTCGTATATCCGATTCCGATAATTCTCGCGGCTACAAATTCGTCTCGACATACTCTTCACTAACCACCCAAAGTCAAACATATCGGCCAATCGGATAAAAAGTCAACCCTTTGAACCAACACACATTAAATCGACTAATCAATCAACAATCGGCAAAATTTGCAACTAATTCCTTGTAACTCCAAATCATACTCCGGAAGTTCCTACGAACTCGAAATTAAATTCCGAAAAACTTCCGTGAAGAAGCCGAACCCAAATTCTCGTCCGGTAATTTAGTCGTTAAGTAGCCCACCATTTAAATCTGAACTTCAAATATTCATAATTAATTCCTCGGTCGTCCAAATAACGATCCGGAACTGCCCACGAACTCATAATCACACGTAGAACAACTCTCGAGAAGAGACCCAACTCCAATTCTCGGCCAATAATTTAATCGTTAATAAGCTCGGCGACTCCAATAACCGTCGGACAACTGCGACTTCACACAAACTCATCAATCAAGCTGATCATACTGCTGAGTCTGGTCCGGGTCGTCACATAATTCATATAATTTACCAAAAATTCGGCATAACCTGCCTGTAATTTCAAGATCCACCAAAACCTGTAAGATGATCCACACCTCAAATATGACAACTCCATATAACAAACCGCGAGCCACCGTTACTCAATCAAAGTCCTCACAATTTAAATAACATCGTTCAAATAGAATCACAAGCCATCTCAAAAAAACAAAAGCATCGCAAGAGTTTCTACAAATATAATCGGCATAAATCTCAACTAGCGTATTAAGGTTGCACGTGAAAATCTTACTGAAAGGGACCCACCCCTACATTAACTAGTAATCTAAGATCAAGCCCTAACGGTTGACCATAATCTATGAAATTCTATAATTTTTTTGACATAGCTCCCCTTAAAATAGAGACAACCAAAAACCTGCAGGAAGAATGACACTCCATAGATAAATCCCACAAACAAACCGTGGACCACCGATGTCCATCTGGATTTCTCAATAAATAGAAGAAACTAAACCAGATGTAAAACTCAAGATTGAAAAACATACTTTACAAAGTACTGGTTCTAAATACAAGGAGAAGCAAACTTAGAGGCGTCACTAAAAATTGTAAACTCCCCACTATCGTCTGGAAATGTCAACACTGGAGCTGTGGTTAACCTTGTCTTCATAGTCTGGAAACTCTCCTCACAAACTTCTGACCATTCAAACTTAACTCCCTTCCTAGTGAGTTTTGTAAGAGGTGCAGCAATACGTGAAAAATTCTGAACAAACCGACGATAGTACTGGCTAAACCCAGAAAACTTCTAATATCTGGCACACTCACAGGTCGATTTCAAATTAACACAGCCTCAATTTTGTTTGGATCGACACTAACTCCTTCTACTAAAATCACATGGCCAAGAAATTTTATATTATCCAACCAGAACTCACATTTACTGAAATTGGTGTACAACTGGGATTCCCTCAAAGTCTTCAGAACAATATACAAATGCCTCGCATGATTCCTCGCATCCTTCGAGTAAATCAGGATATCATCAATAAACACTATGACAAATTTACCAAGATAAGCCCGAAATACCCTATTCATTAAAGCCATGAAGGCAGCAAGTGTAGTAGTCAAACCGAACGGCATCACCCGAAACTCATAGTGCTCATAACGCGATCAGAATGCGGTTTTAGAGACATCAAACTCTCTAATCCGCAACTGATGATATTGCGATCGAAGATCAATATTAGAGAACACCGCAGCTCCCTTCAATTGATCAAATAAATCATCAATACGAGGCAGAGGATACTTGTTCTTCACAGTTACCTGATTCAATTTTCAGTAGCCAATACATAACCGCATAGAACCATCCTTCTTTTTCACAAACAAAACTTGAGCTCCCCATGGTGATATACTAGAACGGGTGAAACCTTTATCGATTAATTTCTAAAGCTGAACATGCAACTCTTTTAACCCAGCTGGAGCATACGGTACGACGCCTGAGCTATGCGACTTGTACCCGGAAGAAGCTCAATCGTGAAATCAATTTCCCTTTGTAAAGGAAGACCTGGCAATTCCTCAGGAAATACATCAGGGTAATCCTTGACCACTGTAATCAATATGCGGTACACCCTTTTTACAATAATTTCTTGGCTCTCACAGTTGAAATCAAGCACGAAGAAAGAACATTTCTTTCTCCACAGAATAAAATCTCAGGTAACCCTGAAATTCTAAACACCACTTCTTTTCGATGACAATCAACCAAAGCTTGGTGATTGTCCAGAAAGTCCATACCCAAAATCAAATCAAAGTCCGCAACATCAAGAAGTATCAAATTGGCAGATAACCCGAAACCTCCAACCATGACACTACAGTCTCTATACACTAACCCCACTAAAAATATATCACCGATGGGATAAACCACTCGCCACATCACCGGTAAGGGAGTGGCCGGTACGTTAACTATTGATGCTAATCTCACGGAGATAAAAGAATGTGTCACCCTCGGATCTATTAAAGTATAAACAACATAACCAAAAATGTATAACGTGCCAATAATCACATCTGGAGCTGCTCTTCCCATGTAAGGTCATATGGTGAAGTCGGGCCTGTCCAGTCTGTGCAGGCAGTCGCCCTCTCTGGCTCCAGTCCTGATAAGCTGACAGTCTAGGTGGCACTCCTGTTCTAACCCCTGTAGTGGCTCCCTGATCACCACCAGAACTCTACACCGAAAATCCACTTGAGGTGTCCTTATGTGGACACTCCCTCGCAAAGTGACATATCTGCCAATAATAAAAATAAGCTGAAGACCCAGCCTGACACTGCCCAAGATGATGCTTGTGACACCGGTCATATAGAGGGAAATTCCTGGGTGCTGATGGAGTAGGACGATAACTACTAGCTCCATTGGAACTAGCACCGGATCCCTGCCTCTAAGGTCTATTCCTCCTCATTCATCTTTGAAAATGACTCAAACAATGTGCAGGAAGAGATGGAGGGGAAGATCCCTCACCAGAAGATGACGTAGAACCTGAAGTGCTTGAGCTTCCCCTCTTTGAAGGACCTTGGCTGGGTCCACCTTCCTCAAATCATCGAGTCTGACTCTGCTCAAATCAAAGCTTGTCCTTGCATCTCACAGCAGCACTAACAAACTCATCAAAATCAGCACGTGACACACCAGATAGGTATAGAGCAATATCAGTTCACAAACTTTGCTCAAACCTCCAACACTTCTCCTTCATTGACCTGACGGAACTCGGTACAATGCGAGCCAAGTGGGTGAAACGATCCCGGTACTCCATCACTGATATGTCCCCTTGCTGAAGACTCATAAACTACTCATACTTCTACTGCTCGGAAGCCTCGCTAAAGAGATGACTCATGAACAATTCTGTGAACTCTGTCCATGAAGTGAGAGCTTCATTCCTCTCATTACTCTGCCACCAACGATAAGCATAGTCCTATAACAAACCTGTGGCTAACTCAATCCTCTACTCAGGGGTCAACTGTGGAAGCAAACGGTCACAAACTAGACCGATTTCAACTAGCCAGTTCTCTCTAGTCTCAGGGTCATGGGAACTCGTAAAATGAACGGCTCCTGCCTTCCTAGCCTTACTAATTAAATCCTCATGATCCTCACGTGGTGCTGGCATCATGCGTAAAATTAACTCATGCATCTGATGAGCCAAGGATTGTGTATCATCCCATTGGGCTGGTAGTTGAGGCATACTGTCAGACCTACGAATCCAAAAAAAAATTAGCTTGCTGAAATAAGTCACAAATTGGATCAACTAAGAGACTCTAAGCATCTGACAATGCACAACACTTAAAATAATGGGCATCCGCCGGCCGGTTGGGCAATCATTCCAAAAGTGTTTTACGTTCTCAAATGCCTGTATTGACATGATCAGAAGAGCCTATAGAATCTATGACCTAATACTCTAATACCAAACTGAAAGGGACCCAACCCTAGATTAAGTAGTAATCTAGGATCAAGTCCTAACGACTGACCATAAACTATGAAATTCTGTAATTTTTTTGACATAGCTCCCCTTAAAATAGAGACAACCAAAAACTGCAGAAAGAATGACAATCCATAGATAAATCCCACAAACAAACCGTGGACTACCGATGTCCATCCGAATTTCTCAACCAAATGTAAAACTCAAGATTGAAAAACATACTTTACAAATTAATGGTTCTAAATACAAGGAGAAGCAAACTCAACTATTGCTCGAATAACAACCTATTTACAAGAGTCTCACTGTAACAACATAAGAAAACTAGTATCCAGAGCGACTTCTATATACATATGATACAAACCGACAGTGAGCTGAAACCTACTGGAGAGAGGATGAATGGTGGACTCGGAGCTCTCGACGATACCAAGCATGCTCAGGAATAATACTGCAACCTAGGCAACGAAAACCGAAAAAGCTCAGGGAAAGACATTTAAAATATAAAATGTTAGCATGAGAGGACAAAAATAATATAATAATTTGCGTAAATCGCTAAACTATAATTTCATGCCTTTCAGCTAATTTCTGTGAAATAATGGGAGTTATAAACTGAATAACTGAAATATAAATAGAGGTGCTCTCCCAGACCACCTAACCTGCAGCGTTAAACTGAAATGAAAATAATATGCAAACATGTGACGGGATCGTTCCTAGGCCACATAACCTGAGTCGATCTAAGTTAGACCAGGTCACCTAACCTCCCCTAACCAACTATTCGGTGATCAGCCGAATAACTAGAGCATTGATGCAACTAAACAGACCATCACAAAGCTATCATTTGAATAAATGCTTTAAAAACATACCTTAAAGCGTACTGCGTAAAAATAATGAACTCGCAATCAACTGTGAAAATAAATGTCCACTCACTAGTCTGCGGCTACTGCTGGGGCCCCGCAGAATTTCCTTCTCTCCTAGAGTCGCGATTCGATGTCCTATCAATATGAATCATTCGATACCAAAATACGCATAAAACTATGAAAATTGACCCTAAACACAACCTCGGAAGTCCCGCCGATAAATTCTGAAAACTGACTCGCCGGAAAACCACCATGGACGACGGCGCATGGCCCTCACGCGCCTCCCGGCCAAAGAGATCCAATGGGAGAATTCGACCCCGTGTTGGAAAGCTGCCGCCTTGAGCAATAAATTTTCCAACTGGGCTTAGCCCTGAATCGTCGTTGTTTGGCCAAAAAATGGCACGAAACCTCACGGTCCTAAAATTGGTTTCCTGCTAAAATTGTTGCCGTCACCGCTCCTCGGTCCTCAAGATCACAGGGGTTCGACTCCGAAGAAGAAACCCAGTGGAACCCACCCTTGCTCGCCCCCAGAAAATGGCTGGAGCACCACCGACCATTAAATCTGAAATCCAATGGGTTAACCGACTCGATTCACCTCACAAATCAACCCAAACACCAACAACACATGCACCAAACGAAAGAGGGAGAAAAAGCTTCAATTCTCTACCTATTTTGTTGCCGGAGGTGGCCGGAAATGGCAGTTCGGGTTGGGTCGAAGAAAAGGGGTCGGCGTACGGTATACGGTTGAGCTCGCAAGTCTTTCTGAAAAATTTGGAAACTTTCCAAAAATATCACGTATATCCCGTATAAGCTGCTGGCCCATATCAACGGTTCAGAATCAATCTGATCAACAATCGGACGGTCGCGATTAAACCGACCAAAAACTGATTATATTTAAATTATTTGTCGCAAAAACTTCAGATAAACATTAAAAATAGCTCGCTTATCTGATAAATTCCCCGAAATTCCAATAAGCTCAAAATTAAATTCTCTACCACTCTCGCTAAGAAAGTAAACTCAAATTCTTGCACAGTGAAAAATTTGTTAACAACCCTAATAACGTGCCTAATCCACGATAACGTGTAACGTGGTTCAATAAGTGCGTGATTCAGTACAGGCTGTAACACTATAAACTGTCATACTAGTGACTGTTTCACCATGAAAGTCGATACACAACTTACCACATACTGAGCGATCGTCTAAAGGACCAAATTTTTCTCACTTAACTACTATAAACCCTACCGCGCATGATCTAGCGTTGAAGAACAATGTAGAAATTCAATGTATTAGTATTACATGAAATGTAGGGGTACTACTAACTTTCATAAGAAACTTTTACCTTAACATACGAATTGAAGTTGGTGCACACGAGACATAGCGACTAGGGGGCGTAGACTCATATGCTGGGGGCATAAACTCACATTCATCGCCTATTCGACGATGTTCAACAACTTGAGCTTTCGATGGGGATCCATTTGTGACGACCCGGACCAGAATCAGCAGTTTGATCAGCTGTATACGTGAGTTACTGCGTTGTTGCAGATTTCCGACAGTCGTTTGGATTACCGGATTCGTTAACGACTAAATTATTGGCCGAGAATTAGAGCTGGGTCTCTTCTCGAGAGTCGTTCTATATGTGATTACGAGTTCGTGGACGGTTCCGGATTGTTATTTGGACGACCCAGGAATTAGTTATGAATATTTGAAGTTTGGATTTTAATGGTGGGCTACTTAACGACTAAATTACCGGTCGAGAATTTGGTTTCGATTTCTTCACGGTAGTTGTTCAGAATTTAATTTCGAGTTCGTAGGAACTTCCGGAGCATGATTTTGAGTTACGGAAATTAAGTTGTGAATATTTCCGATTATTGATTGTTTAGTCGATTTAAATGGGTGTTGATTCAAGGGTTGAATTTTTATCCGTTTGACCGATATGTTTGACTTTGGGTAATATTGGAAGAGTATGTCGAGATGAGTTCGTGGCCGCGAGAATTATCGGAATCGGAATTACGACAAGAAAGTTACGCGCGTTTGAAGTTCGTCGAAAAGGATAATTACAAGTTTCTATTTTGGGAAAGGTTATATATAGTAACCTGCTATTTTGGGCAAGTGTGTGTGACTTACCATTTTGGGAGGTTGACCGAGTTGACTGAGTCAACTCGGTGGAGGAGGATTTCACGTCGGCAAGGGTGGTGCTCCACGGTGGCGATGGATTCCGGCCACCTCCGAGCTCAGGCCTTGTCCTGTTTGGTGCGCCTCGGTGCTCCCGTCCTCGTGTCGATCTCCTCTCGTGGTGGAGCTCACGGTGGAGAGAGAAAACTTGAAGCAAAGTTTGTGATTTTTGGGTTTAATGGTGGTTTTCGATTCGGGCCGTGTTGAGCTCAAACAAGGAGTGGGTTTTGTAGCCATCATCTCCATGATTCTAACCATGTAAGTATGGAGTTCTAATTCGATTTGTGGAAGGAGAATTTTGGATTTGAAATTTGTGTGTTCATTCGGTTTTGCTTGAAATTGGATGTGTTAGAGTGAGAATTGGACTTCGGTGCAGTTGACAAAGTTGCTCAGTGGGTGATTTTGAGTGGAATAGGGGTTGCTCCGCCGTAAAATTCTCCGGTCGGCAGCGGCGCCGCCGTGGACGGCGGTCAACGGTCAAACTTTGACTTTTTGGATTTTCGGCAAGTCGCATGTCATTTGACTCGAAATCGCGCTCCGATCGCAGTGGGGAGGTTCGTTTTTCGAGTTGAGCGTCCGAAAGTAAAGCGAGGTATTGAGGTGTTATATATGGATTTTCGACGATTCGTCGACTTTAGATTACGTGTTTCCGAGAACGGTGGTTTCTCGTGACTTGATTTGTATTGTCGAATTATGATTATGAGAATTGGGTATTGTGATTATTCAGGGGTTCGTGATCGTTCGTTTGGCGAGAGACTTTCTGCCGGATCACGGGTTAACGCGTATCGCGTTACGCCAGTCTGTGAGTGGACAATTTCTTTTCACGGATTGTTTGCGAGTCTTTTATATGATTTTATGAACTTGAGCATGCAGCATGATGATGATTTATGGGCATGAGATTTCATACAAGATTATATTATATATGAACATGTGTTTACGATTATACATATACGGATATACGTATACGAATATACATACAATTATATGTTGTTTCATGCATTTTCATCGAACTGTTATGATTTGGTTTTCACAGAGTACAGTCTTGGTTACGTTGTTGTATCGATACACTTTGCCTCTCGGTTGATCCCCGATGGTAGGCCGCCAGGAGGGACGTCATTATCCCGATCTGACCGGTGAGGGGCGTTTCCCCGGAACCGAGGCCATTTCTGGCTTAGAATCACGGGGACTAAGGACCTCGTGATTCGGACTGTACTAGCACAGTGTGTGTCCATGAGTGACCCCGTGGGATTTATACTTGCATGCTCAGTACGCTGGAGGATTATGGTTTTACCTCGTGTACTATGTTATTTTATTTACCTGGACTCGCATATGTTTTTTTTAAACATATATATTAACTGGTGAAAGACATTTATTTTCGTCCACTCACTCTAACGTATTTCATGTCTTTCCCCTGGGTTTTTCGGTTTCAGTGCCCAGTTTGCAGTTCAGGCTCTGGTGTCGCACGTCGTGGTCGGAGGCATAGTGCTCGAGCAATCTTGTTTCATCCAGTAGGTTTATTGTTCTACCTACTGTGGTATGCGTATACGATTATGTATTAGATGTCGCTCTGAGCTTTCTGTGATATATGTTATACGATTTTATACCGGATTTCAGTAAAGTATATATATATTTATTGTTTTACTTTACTGTTGATATATTGAGAAATCCGGATAGGATTGGTGCCCACGGTTTATTTTTTTGTGGCATAGGATGAAGTGTATTTTCCGCGTGCAGGTAATGGTAATTCCACGCTAGTATCGAAACTCTGCCCAAATTTTGAAAAGTTTTTGTTGGTTCGTGTTTTCGAAGGGGTTTGATTCCGATTTAGGAAGCTAAATCGGGGTTGGGTCCTTTCACCATCGGCAGGTCGGGCCATCATTCGGGAGATGCTGAGCATAATTGAACACGAAAATCAAAGCGGCCTAGTACGGTCTGCATAACGTATAACCTAAAGCTTTGATACCATTAAAAGAACCCGACTCCAATTAAGTTTCCTAAATCAGGACTAGACCCTTAATGAACATTAGAACCTAATCATGTTAATCCAAAAGAAGACAAAAGGGAGATCAAATAATTTGAAATTCTTAATTTAAAGAAACTACATGTCAAAAACAACTCATAACAACGGAATCTAAAACCATTTAAGACACCAGAGCTGCTAAACTCTCTAAACTACATATGTTAGCGAAGATATTAACTCATATGATCAACCCTGGATCCTACGGCGGATACTGTTATACCATTCCTACATGCACGTCTGACCTCAACTTAAAATCTGACACCAAGGCATTTGAAACTGAAGGGCCTAGGGGAAAGGCATATAAAACAAAAGAATCGTTAGAGTGAATGGAAAAAAATAAAAATTCATAAGAAATCGTAAAACAAACTTTATGCCTTTCCACCAAAAAATTATAATGAAATAATAGTGAGTCTAGGAGAAATGTAAAATCATAAGTGTATGGAGGCTGTGACTAGAGCGTAAATCTTTTAGCCACCGTAAATGTAATCCGTGACAATCCAAACCAAAATCTACATATTAATCAGCACGAAATTGAATTATCGCAGATTAGTCGCGTAATTGGGTTTGTTAACGATTTTTGCACCAAGCGAGAATTTGTGTTGACTTCCTTCATGATAATTGTAGAGTATTTAATTTCGAGATCATGGAAATTTTCGGGGAATTTTTTGGATAAGCGAACAATATTTTATCAAGTTTTGAAGTCGGTTGGTGAAAATATAAAAAAGTGTTATTTTTATTATTGATTTAATCGTGACTGTCCAATTTGGATCAGATTGAATTGTAGCTGTTGATTTGGGATGTATGTGTATCGTATAAATACAAGACAATTTAGGAAACTTTCCATTTTGAGAATTTTTAGGTTGACCCACGGGTCAAGTCGACCCGTTTAGTACCACGAAATGGTTGTCGGCGGTGTGCTCTTTTCCGGCCATATTTGGCCGTGACTCCTTGATGAAAGATGTTGGGTTTGGGCTCCTCTTTCTTTTGATAGGTGGATCACCCCCGTTAGTGGCCGGAGGAAGAAGAACCGACGTGATGAAGATGAGGGAATTACGGCCGGAATCGGTGGAGTTGGTGGCGGCGATGGAGGTCGAGCTTATGGCGATTTGAAGCCTATGGAATGGTGAGTTGATCCCAAGTGGTTTCGGCCCTTGCCGTGGCCGGTGGTGGCGATCCGAGTATGGGAATTCCAACGAGGTTTTTGAACTTCACGGTAAGTTTTAGACGTCTTCCGGTTAAAATTGGGCTTAGCTTTGAACTGGAAAGTTGTTGGAAATATTGAGATCTTCAAAATGATGTATAGGTTAAAGATTTCTGGGTTGGTGAAATTCTGGTGGCCTGCGGCGGCGGCCCCATCCGCAGTCGTGGTGCGTGCCGGATCTCTGGTGAGGTGAAATTTTCGATGAAATTTTATGTCATTTCGCTCGTTTTCGCGTGCCGAACACAATGATGAGGTTTATATTAGGATTTGAGTTTGTTAAATTTGGGCGAATATTTAATCGGACAGTTATCAGTTTAATTTACGACAATATCAAAGGACGCTTTGGCTATCAGTTTATTTGAGAGTCGTTTGATATTCAAGATTTGTTTGCGACTCTTTAAAGTGTAGGATTACAGGGAATTGAATTCAGAATTGGTTGAGTCAGTAATTAAACAGGAAAATAGGTTGTTCGAGTATATGAGATTCTCGATGTTATTACTCAACAGATTACGATCTTAGCTATGCAATATGAACTCCGATGATCAGATATTATTTTTAATCTTGGTTTCAGGATATTGAGTTAGTGGGCATGTCAGATGAATAATTGTGTCGATTGACAGGGTTTCAGTTTTATGTTTATCCCGGCAACCTGTGAGTGGACATTTTATTTTCATCGTTGACCTATGAGTCTTGATTTATGCATTTTACGATTATGCATTTGTGATTATGCATTTTATGATTTTGCACGTACGAGTATGCATTTATGATTATGCATTTTTACGAGTATGTATTTACGATTATGCATGTGCATGGAAACAAATATGATTTGTTATACACAGAGTACAGTCTCAGTGATACTAGTGGCATCCTCGGCTGATCCCCGAGATGCTCCCGGGGGGGGGGGACAGATATCCTGACCCGAGGTCTTTCTAACTATATAATCATGTGTGGGTCTGGGATCCCGTGATTTAGAATGTATTGTGCGGACGTGTCCAAGAGGAACCCCGCGGTTTTAAACTCGCATCATATTTATTTTCAGACTTGCACTATTTTTATGCACATTATATTGTGAAAGGTATATTATGTATAGTTTCAGTTTAAAAGTGAATTATTATTTTCGTCCACTCACTCAAATAGTTTTTATGATTTTATATACCTTTTTCCTGGGCTTTTCGGTTTTATTTGCCCAGATTGCAGTGTGTATCATGGGGATGCTGAATGTCGTCGAGGGTGTCGAATCCATCAGTCAATTCCTTCAGCAGTAGGTTCCAGTTCACTGTCAGTATATTTCTTGTGTTATTGAAGTCACATTGGATACTAGTTCTGTAGTATCTTCTTTGGGAGACTCTTGTGAATAGATTGTCATTCGCATAGTTGTCGAGTTGAGTATCTTTGTATGTGAATCAGTGTATTTACTAGAAGTATGTTTTCCAATTATGAATAATGTATCAGGTTTAAATTCCAGTTTTATGTTGAGAAATCCGGTTGGACATCGGTGGTCTACGGTATTGTTTGTGGATTTACCTACGGAGTGTCAGTTTTCCTTGTAGGTTTTTGGGTGCCTCTTTTATAAGGGAAGTTATGTCAAAATTTTCATAGAAACTAGTAGATCAGGATCAGTCGTTAGGGCTTGATTCTAGATTACTAGTTAATCTAGGGTTGGGTCCTTTCATAATCATAGCAGGCTCATGTGCGTGCGGTGCCCTGTCTGGTGCCACTTGGGGATCAACCTAGTGGATGCATCGATGTACAACATAAACATATATTTTTTAAAAATTGTAAAATAATAGGGGTCTCCGTGCATAAATGTAAACGTATCATATTATAATCATAATATATGTAAATATACTCGCATATGAGCTCATAAACATACAACTAAACTGGCTAATGACAGTGGAAAAAACAAAAGTATCCACTCACCCGGATTGCCTGAAACATAATTGGTCTATTGCTAAGTTCAAAAGTCTTACTCAATGTTCTTAAGACAAAGTAAGAGTCTAATACTAATTAATGACACATGAAAAGATCGCACAAATAGTGAGAAAGGAAATTGAGATAAAACGTCCATCGCAACATTTCTAATATGATAATCGCGAAGTGCTACGTACCCTAATCTCCTCGTATCAATAATCTAGAGCTTGATCCAAATCGTCGTTCCTTGCAAACTGAGCTCAATAGAAGGTGAGTCTCGGGTCGACACACGTCGCATGCTAGCATGGAAGTGTCAAGTCAACTCAATTCCGAAAATAGCCGAGAACATTACAAAAATCGTCGAATGACACAAAACTACATGAAAATGATTTTGAAAAGGTTTACGTTACTTCCCATAAAAAGTTGGTCTTTGGGCCGCCGGATCTCTGCCATGCACGGCGGCATGTGGGTTCCACATGCCATCACAGCTAGCGGCCATGACCGACCTGCACCAAAATAATCGACCCATACATCAAATGAAAGATCACAACATGCCCATGAACTTCTAACAAAGCAACATAGTCATATTCCGAAGGAATAAGCTAGAATTTAACTTTAAAGGTATGAGGACTCGCCGAAATTTTAAGTCGACTGACCGACGATGTCAGGCCACGGCGTGATCCGAAACCTGTCGGGTTTGGCTCATGGAAGAGAGGGCTACAAAACCCCGATGGTTCAGCGACACATTGAAAGTTGCAAGACGCCACCGGCGGCGGCGAAATCAACCAGAATTCCTAAACTTCTCGTCTTCGATTCACTCTCTACAAGGCTTAAAAACTGCAACCAAAGGTAGGGAAAGGAATGTGGAATTATGGGTTTCAAAACCCGGCCAACAACGTGGCTGGAGGTTGTATGTCATTGAAAAAATGAATCGGTGACGTCTTCGTCGCGTTTCGCTCAACGAGGAGAGACAGAAATGGTTGGGGTTATTTTTTTTCCTAAGAGGTAAATATCATCAGATCGATGGCCCAGATTAAATCCAATAAAGATTAAACGATTCCCAAAATTTAACCAACGCTTGTTTTCCAACTTACTTACTTTTTACCTAAAACTTCCAAAATTCATAAAAGTTAGTTCGAATCTCCAAATAATCCAATAAAATTACGCACAAACTCGCAATAATATGTTTTACAACTTTTGTGAAGGAAGCGAATCCAAAATCAAAACTTATAAAAAGTCAACTTTCAGTCGTGACGAATCTTGATAAACTTATCATTTACCTATTAGCTCGCTAATTAACTCGAGTAGTGAAGATTATGTTGCTTATTTAGTTTTGGGTCGTTACATGGAGAGATTCACATTATTTTTTCTTTTCTTTCTTGCTCTCGATTTTTTTTCTTCTCTCTCCCTTTTATTTTCCGCAAACACTTTTTGTTTTCTTCAAACTTGTTGGACAAGTCTATCCCCATACACACATCTTTCTTCAAAATCTTCACCATGTCATCATCTTCATGCTGCTAGCTCGAAAGTTCTCACCAAGTTTTCTGAACAAGGGTAATGATATTCTATACTAGGCTAAGTTTTAAGGTATAAATGGTGATGAAATAAAGACTTAATGTGGGCTCAAAAAGGTATGATGAAAAATCAGTCAAGAAATAAAGCACAAATTGCTCAAAAACTCATATAGGTTCATATGACTTAAACTTATTCTACATGCGAATTCTATACCAAGTTTTACTATCTATATCTATTACATGTCAAAACAATCAAAACATCTCAATTAACAAAAGAATTCCATTAATTAATGATCTAACTGCCATGTATGTTCTCCGTTTTGGTCGATGTTCATCATTGACTAGTTAAGGGCATTCTAAGACTCCATAAAACACTAAAATGGACTAAAAAAACTCCTAAAACATTCAAAATATTAAAACGTACGAAAATTAATTTTTTTTAAGGCATCATCCACCAAAAATCCTTTGTCCGTCCAATTTTTACAGTTTATGACTCAACAAAGTTATAAACCCCTCCCCCACACTTAAATCCTAATTGTCCTCAATGTACCCAAGTATAAACATAGAATTAAGCATTGAGATATGGTTTTACAAACAAGAACTAACACAAAAACTAACTAATTGATGAGAGAAAGGGAAGAGAAAGAAAATATGCTTGTAGATCCTCTATTAGGTTGCAACCTAACAGCGCTTATTTTTTAACGTCTTATAGTCTAGACATGATGCACTTCCACGCACGAGGAATGACCATTTTCTAAAGTTGCACCTGCTCCACGTCTTTGTTCTCCACGACCTCGTGATATGACTTTAATCTGTTTCGTTCACCTTGCATTCTTTATGTGATTGCCTCATCAAAGACGACATTGTCAAAGAAAATTTAGTACCTTTTTAATGTACTAAACACACAAAGATGCAAAAATAACACACTTAAATGTGAATGCATATGATACATAATATGAGTGAATGCATATGAATGTAAATAGCACAAGATGTATAAAAGGAAAGGCACACGTTGGAAATGCTCATCTAGGCACGTTTGAACTATTCACATAAGCATACCATGTCACACTTTGGTTTATCATGGATCACACATGCAATCAAAAGTTTAGCTAAATGCTTCAAATAAAATCAACCTAAATGATAATATGGTATGAATGCATAAGAGAAAAGGTTAGAACCTGCAAAAAACACTTAAGTTACGTGAACAATATGAATTAGAATACAACGTGATTAGTGCTTTTAACAAGTTCAAATATTTAGAAAAATTAAGAAAACATGTTCAAGTTGAGTTCGCCAAAGATTTACAAAATATCACAATCCTTTAAGCCTTTAGTAAATCTCTTTGGACGTGCGACCCGCACAAAAATGTGTACTGTCTCTCAAGTATCTTCGCATTTTAACATTCAAAAATGGCCAGTAGGGATAGAGATATTGCGAGAGTTATGACTAATTTCAAGACACCCTGAGACTAATCGGGCCAATGGTATATTACTCCAATGATACTCATTTGTTAGATCCAGAACCTGTCACCAGTGATAACCCATCTAGACACCATGACCAACAATCCATGAAAATTCGTAAAAGATTTATTTTGGTCTCTTCGCATTCAATAGAACTATTCACTAAACTAACTTGCACATTAAGAAACTGTTGCAAGTGCATATCATTTCAAATTCATAGTTTGAAATACATAGCGTAAATGCATTACATGAACTGCAAGAAATCCTAATAAAGGTTCCAATGACAACTAAAGAGATAACACTACAATAAACTTCTCTAGAAATAAAGCCATATGTTTCTCAAAAAATTATGTTGGATGCATTTCATTTTGAGACTGCGAGATTTGCCAATCCTGCAAACAAATATCAAAAGATGATTCATGTTACTAACTTATTATACAAGTAACAAATGAGACAATGAACTAAGATAAGGCAAGTATAAGTTTGATGGTAAATTGTGCATAATAGTACTGGACTAGGAACAGAGATAAGGTAGGTATAAGTTTGAGAATTAAAATTGAATGAACATTAAACTTATAGCTACATCCCCAAGAGCCCAGCTTAGCAGGTTACGCATAATACTATTGGACTAGGAAATGAGAGGCTTCCGATTTCGTATTCAGAGGAACAATTACTAAATAAACAACAACCATTGACATAAGCATGTATTTTCTATCAAACAGCACTTCCAAAATTAATCAGAGACAACAACTTCAAACAGAGAGAATAAAGGAACTGATGAATGCCATTTATGTGATATATCAAATCACATTTCTAATGTTCTGCCAATTAGAGGGAGTAGGAATAACTTATTATACTACAATCATACATTCACATTCAACTCCAGGAAATAATCATGCATTTCACAATACAGCTACCGAATAATGTTGGAACACGACTCTAATTCTGCTCAAATAATAACCATGAATAAGATATAAGGACATTAGCTAAATAAGAAAAAAATATTGACGGCTTAAAGTCAACCCTAATCATTTATGGCATAAGACATAGACAAACAACATAGACATAAACCAATCAATCTTAAACCAGAAATGGTTCATGATTTAAAAAGAAGAAGAAAGAAAAATCAATCTTCACAAGACATGCAACCATGAAAGATAACATTGATTGTTACAATCCAACCATAATGTCATTAACATCTCTTATTCACAGATAACCAAATGACCCTTAAAATGAAATGACAAGGTGAACCTTTATTCGTAGTAACTTTTCAAAATAATTGCAGTCCACTATTGTCACTTGCATTTGAAAATTGAAGTGGCCCTTTTGTAAGACACAATTCCTTAAAAAGGTATGGCCATACACAATCCTACATTCTATAGTTAGGGCCCGGCCCTGGGCTAAGATGAGCAAGGCCCAGACCCTAATCCAATAGGCCCCCAAATTCTACAGTTGCATCCCAGTAAATGAAACGATAAAAAAAATTTGTATAAACTACTTCTGTTGTACGTGTCTCGGCTGCAAGAAAGAAAAGTTGGCGTGAAGACCAAAATCAGAAGACTAAATGTGGCATTTAGGGCCTATCCCACATGTATTTGTGGCAATGAGGGTTTAATCCTCAATACGGCTGTGGTCAACTAGGTTCAGCGTGAACCTAGTCTCTTTTCTTCACAAAAGGAGGAGCATGTGCTGCTTAGCAGGGGGATATGGGTAGTTTTGTGTTGGGTTCACGCTGAACCCAGTTTACCCGAGAATCATCGCTTAATCCTTCCATAATTGATAATTTCAGTTTATTCCTTTATTTTCTTCGTTCAAACTACGTGTTTCCATTCTTTTTGTTTCTTATCTCATAAAAAAACTCCTTTGTTTGGGGTAAGGTTATTTAGTCTGAAAATATTCCTTTGCGTTCTAGTGTTATTACCTGGCTTGTTATGAACGACAATTCTCACTGATTCAGGATGTTCCATGTGATCTTTTGTCTGTGTGGAATGTGAACTATATTCAAGCCGGCCCTGACAATTTGGAGGCTCAAGGCGGAATTAAATTTGGGGCCCTATATCCAAAAATATACCTGAGTATCGACAAAAAGTAATGAATATATAGGTACTACACACATAAATATTTATAAATTAATCCAATCAAGAGGCCTTCAAAGAAGAAGAAAAAGAAAAAAGTTTCGGCAACATCATGAAATTTAGATTAATTATTCGAACAAAAAAAAATTAGATTAGTTAGATAAGAGAATTACTTTCTAGGCTCTATCCTTTGAGTTCACATTCCACACAGACAAAAGATCACATGGAACATCCTGAATCACATATTTTTGAACCATAAATACTAAACTTTGAGATAGAGAGGAAAGAAATACAATCCTACTCAATATGCAAATTTCAAGGCAGGGTACTCATCAAAATAAATTGACTTGCTGTGAACTTGGTAAATGAAATAGATTTAGCTTTATGAAGCTCAAGTTAATACGGAAGAGTATTTACGGTAGAATCAAGGTTTTGTCAAGCGCCGAAACCTTACGAGATAGGTTAGAATCTTCAAGCAATAAGTCAAAGACCTTAAAGACAAGAGTTAACACTTTGTTGATATAAGGGTTTTACATTGAAAACTGAACTGCAAATTACAATTTGAGAGATGCCTTATGAAGGGGCTGAGTTTAAACCTAATCATACTAGGGTAGGAGCTAATTCCTTAGATAGTAAGGAATGCATTATTAAAAAAAAGCTACGATCCTAATGAAACTAAAAAAATTAAAACATTCCAAAATGTGACCTAGGAACAAACAGTAAGCCATCTTACTGTTTGGTCTTTGTTTTCTTCTTCTTCCTAGCAAGATGTTCATCAAACTCATTTGCAAGTTGTTCTATATCACAAGTGAGAAGACATATACCAATGTGATCCAAAGTAGTCGCTAGTTTTTCTCTTTCCCACGTTCTCAGTAAAAAAACTAATCTATTCCTAAGTGTTCTGAATTTGAAGCATATAACTTTAAACAACTTACAACTTAAACCACATATTTGTCTAATGAAAAAGTGTTTACAAACCTTTTAATGAAAGAGGAGGATCATTAAAAGTAGCTACCCTAGCATCGGGATATTCACATCATTAATGATATCTCTTGCAAGTATAAACTACTTTGTATGTTGATCTGCTAACTAGTAATAAATCTAAATTTTTGAGCTTACAACTTGAGATATTTGTTAAAGGATTTGCGTGTTCCCCATTCTGAACCAGCAAAGTTGTTTTGTGACACTTAAGCTGTCTTACACATTGTTCACTACAAGAAAACTGCACCTAGACCACGGACCATTTCCGTCGTCTAGGTGCAGTTTTCCGTCGTCTAAGTATTTAGACGACGAAATCTCCGTCGTCCAAGGTCCGTGCTCCAAGTGCTGTCGTCCAAGCACCCGGATGACGGAGAATTAGTTCTCCGTCGTCCAAGTTCACTTGGACCGCGGACAATCTCTGTGGCCCATGTATGCACCTGGACGACGGAGAATTAGTTCTCCATCGTTTAGGTGTATACATGGGCCACGAAGAAGCTAACAATCTCCGTGGCCCAGATGTTCACCTGGACGACGGAGAAATAATTCTCCGTTGTCCAGGTGAACACCTGGGCCACGGAGAATGGCAGGGTTTAGGGTTTAGGGTTTAGGGGTTAGGGGTTGGGGTTTAGGGTTTGGGTACCTAGATGACGGAGAACATAATCTCCGTCGTCCAAGTGCCTATTTAATTTTAAAAAAAAATAAATTGTAAATAAAAATTATTAATTTAATTTAAATAATGAAAAATAGTCCAAATTAATTAAATAAACTAAATTTTTAATATTAATTAATGTATTAAATAATTAATTAATTTGTACATATACATCCAAATTAAAAACCCATAAAAATTATATAATATTGTTCGGAACTCGGAAATAAAGAAACGCGATAATTAACTAGCTAGCTAATACACTGGAGGAGCAGATGCGCCGCCGAGTCCTCCGCCTCCAGCCGGGTCGTTGTCGTCGGGGTGTGGGTTCGGAGGAGGTTGACATACTTCTCGATTTTGTTGCATGAGGGCGATGAGTTGGGCTATTTGTGCTTGTTGTTCATCAAGTCTTTGCCGCATTGACTCATTCTCCTCTCGTGCCAGTCGATTCTCCTCTCATGCCAGTCGAGCCTCTTGAATGGCTGCTTCAACGGCCGCAGCCTGACTCTTTCTCCGCTGCCCTGAACCTCCCGTAGATGATGAGCCGGAGGTCGTCGACAAATCTCGTACCACCCTAGGCCCAAAGTGCCTAACCTCCTTGCCAGCTCTACGACCGTAGACCTCATCCGCGATTGCAATTTGGTTCTCTAAGGATAGAGGAGGCAGGTCTTCCGGCGGCACATTTGGGAACGCAAGCTGAGTGTTAGCCAACTCTTCATGCGCACGCTCTATCACCCTTGCCTACAAAAGAATAATTAATTTATTATAATGAAATAATATTTAAATAATAATTACTATAATTAAAAGCATATATATATATCACTTACGCCGCATTGACTCGCTTCATTATCGAGCCTAAGCGTCACGTACGCGCTTATGCTTGCATCAAGATAAGGGTTTTTGGAGCCCTTATCCTTGTGCTCCTTGGCTATTTGAATGAACTGCTTGGCGCCGGTAGTATGGTGTTTCTCCTTCTTCCCCCGGTTGGCTTTGTTGACACCGGAGAATTTCTGTTACACAACATAATTAAATCATTAAAAAATTAATAAGTAACTAAAATTTAAATAATTCAATTATCTTAATTGAAATAAAAAAAGTAAATTAACACCTTAAAGGAGTCATCGGCAAAGTGGTTACACAACCACTCTCACTCATCTTCTCTATCCCCACGCAGCTCTTAGGGGGGAGGCGAGGGACCGTAAGTTTGGAAGTACTGATGGAGCCTGTACTTCCAATCTTTGTAGATGTAGTTGGCGGTTTGGTTGATATGCCTCAACATGGCCGGTGTCGGATCCACCGCAAATTGTTCCTATCAAAAATAAATAGAAAATTATAATCGTATATATTATGAAATTTTAACTAATATTAACAATATTATATAATGACTAAAATTAGACGTATTACATACCGAAAGATCTTTGAAGACTTTCGCCTTTTCATGATCTGACGCCTCCTTCCAAGTAGGGGCAGTGATTCGAACTCAGCTACGGACGATTGACCCGATGCTATGCGCCGAGAGACTTGCTAGCTGAGCTATGGGAGGGTCACTGGTGAATTCGTCGTAGGGCAAGTCGATCTTTTTCCCGGTCGCCTTGCAAATACGCTCCGCTTTGCCCCCTTTAACGAGACCCTGAGTCTTTTTCGGTTCCGGGTCAGTGGGGGCCCTCCTTTGCCTACGGCGGGCGCTGTACATGATTGATTCGGCGGTCGAGGACGCCTGAGTACTTCCCGTTGAATGGGTACCGGGCGTCAGAGATTGGAAGGGGTCGACGTAATCACCGCTCGAGATGAATGGGGGAGCGGGAATTTCCCCAGAGGGCGCTACGGACGGACCAGATGAAGGGTCCGGATTGAGGGCGACGTTGCCCTCTGGTAATTCCCAACCGACTTGGTCCGCCAAGCGGCGGAGCATGGCATCTTCTGCCTCCTGTTGGGCTTTCTTCTTTCCGGATGGAGCCATTTATACCTAGGAGTGCGCTGTTAAATTACCTACTTACGATAATAATTACAAGTGCAAAATTTACGCTAATTAAGTACAGTTAAGATTTAAATAGAGTACACTAGCTTGGCTTTTTCGGTCGTTCAATGGACGTGCGACCCGCGCGATAAAGTGTAAATTTTCAATTAATCAGCCTTGGTTAAATCGAAAAACATGGCCAGTTAGGGATAGAGATAACGCGAGAGGCAGGACTAATTTCGACAAAAGTCTTTCTTAGTCCAAATCCTGTCACCAGTCATAACCCGTTTCTAGACACCATGTCCGACATTCGGCCAATTTTTCGAAAATTTACACTCCCTCAAGTCCTTTGCAAACTCCGCCCTCAACCTCGTGTCCATAACTTCTCTTAGGTTATGGTGTGCGGTGATGAAATCCACACATCACGAGGGGTTAAAGAGATAAGCTAGGAAAAGAGGCGCCATCTATTCCAAAGAGTGCGACTTAATAAACCAAGCTTATGTACTAAATTTAAATCAAAGACTACCAATTTACTAGAAAATTCCCATAATTATCGATTAATAATTTTTAATTACATGCACTAATAATCACAAATTATACTATTAATTAAAACAATAAATAATGACAATAATTAATTATTATTTATCGAAGACTTAATAAACCAAGCCTATGTACTAAATTTAAATCGAAGACGTACTACCATGCAATTTACTAGAAAATACATATAATTATCAATTAATTATTATTTATCATGCATTTAATAATAATTATTCATTTACCAATATAATCAATTATTATTAACAATTATTATTATTACTATTATTTAATTTTAACTAATAATTATTCATTACCAAATAATTAGCAACTAATAATGATTACTAAATAATATTAATAACAACAAAATAATTATTATGATTACAACTATTTATTATTTAAAACTAATAAATTAAAAGTATTTAGAAATTAAATAATTAATTAAATAAAAAAATTGTTAAAGAGGAAAAATTTCGAATTATTACCTCGTCGGAATTTCGCCGGAATATCGGAAGAGTAGAGTCGTCGGAGAGGGGGAACCACGCCGGAAAGTTGGTCGTCGGAGCGTCGCCGGAGGAGGATCGCCGGAGTGAGAGAGAGAGAGAGAGGAGAGGAGAATGTATGAGATGAGGAAAAGAAGATGAGCCACTGCCTATATATAGACTTTCACTTCGACGACGGAGCACTGTTTTCCGTCGTCTAAGTGAACTTGGACGACGGAAACAGTGTTTTCCGTCGTCTAAGTGAAGGGTTAAAATTTTTCGAAGCGGCGCGTAATTAATGGGCGGGACGTTTCACCCGCCATAAATTTGGACTTAGACGACGGAGAATTCAATATCCGTCGTCTAAGTGGAAATTCAAGCGGTGCCGAAAATTGAGGCGGTAAATCGAACCGCCATGATTTTCGACTTGGACGACGGAGAATGACGTTCTTCGTCGTCCAGGTGTTCACCTGGACGACGGAAAACTACATCTCCATCGTCCAAGTCAAATTTTCATTGAAAAAAAAAAATCGAACCGCCATGGTAAATTGAACCTGGACGACGGAGAACGTCATTCTCCGTCGTCCAAGTTCAATTTACGTTAAAAAAATTTAAAAATTAATTCGCTAGGAATTTAGCGATCTGTCATTCTAGTGAAATAGTCGTCCAATATCGATGAACGCATCGTATATATGAACAGTTAAATTTGAACCGATGAATAATTTTTCGTTTTGAAAGTTGGTAAGTATCGACTAATCCTTACGACTTAAGTGTTCAGGAGTAGAGGCTCATTTGCAGCAGAGTATTAACGAAATTGAATTTGGACAAAACAACCGTTGGATATGTTCGTCGTAACATAATATATAATTGTCTTTTAAAGGACCATAAAATAATAAGTTCGGGAAGGGTTTGATCGGCACAGTCAACCGCAAAACCGATCATTTCACAAACCGGAAACGTGGATACAAGGCATTTCGCAACTCCGATTTTCGAACCGTCGAAGCTCACACACCAAGAATTGTTTACTCTAAAGTCTTGATGAAAAGAATATGCATTGGAAGAAGGTCTAGATGGTCGTTGTCTTAGAAAAAATTACGATATCTGCACCTGGACGACGGATATAACCGTTTCCGTCGTCCAGGTAATCACCTGGACGACGGATATGTAGTTATCCGTCGTCCAGGTTCTAACCTGAACGACGGATAATTACGTACTCCGTCATCCAGGTGTATAGACCCTGAATTCAGGGGTTAGGGCCTTACTGTTTAGGGTTTAGGGTTTGTGAACTTGGACGACGGAGAATGACCATATCCGTCGTCCTAGTGTGTACCTGGATGACGGAGAATGACCATCTCCGTCGTCCTAGTGTGTACCTGGATGACGGAGAATGACCATATCCGTCGTCCAGGTGTAAAAACCCTGAATTCAGGGGTTAGGGCCATAGGGTTTAGGGTTTAGGTCGTTCAGGGTCATTTGTGTGTCCGTTCAATTAAATATTCATTGAAAAAAAAATTAAAAAAATGATCGATCGATCCGATTTGCTAGATTTAGGGTCGAGGATTTAGGGAGATATATAGCCAAAACACCCAAAGGCGACAACCTGCAATTAATTTCTCCCTTGTCCACGATATATAACTCGGATTTTTGAATTAATTTAATTTAGTTTACGTACGTCGGTCGATCCGATATATCTGTTCGAGCATGGACGCGTGTAATTATTAATTAATTAAGTAAAAAAAGTCGAAGATATACGTACGTACGTACATATATTTATTACCTCCTTAATTATATATATCATTTATATTAATTATTGATCGATGATGCATCGATCATATATTACAATAATTACATAAATTAATTATCAATTAATAATCTTCGTCGTATGACCGTACTCTTCGTCATAATCGTCATCGTCCTCATCCCCGTTAGACGACGGCTCATCCTTTTCATCGTACTCAACATCGTCCGACGAATAACCTGAGTCCTCGTCCGCGTCCTCTTCCTGCTCGTCTTCTTCATCTACCTCATCGATAATCTCATCTTCAGTTAGATCTGTACAACCATCAGGCATGGGTAACCGTTCACCATCTTGAACCAGGTCCATTATATCGGAGCGGCTGACAGAAATATTAGGGTCTTGATAGGCAGGAATGTCTCTTTCTGGTTCACCAACATCTTCAGTCGTTGCCGGTGTCCCTTCAATTGTCTCTGTATTCCATATTCCTCGGTGAGAGATATGGTTCACTATTTTCCACCCTTCACCAGCTTTCGGATCGTCGAGATAGAATACCTGCCGAACTAAGGTGGCGAGAGCGAAAGGCTCATCCTCATACCAGCTAGAGTTTGTATCGACTGATAATAGTCCCAGGTCTTCCTTTGTACGCTTGAACCATCTGCACTTGAATAGGAAAACGTTGACATCATTCCCTTAACATAGTTGAACCACATATACAATAGCCCCGTAATATAGATCATTGTCTTTCCCAACCGCTACCCCACTGTTTTGTGTTCTTCTTCCGTCGTCTCGGGCCAATGAATGGAACTTTACACCGTTCACAAAACATCCGGGATAAATATAGTGTTTAACCGGCTTCCCTGCTAGCAAGTGCTTTGGCCATGACCACCACCCCCCGTGGTTTTCAGATTTTTGCAGATCAATCATCTGCAAAAAAGGGCAAATTAATATAAGGGTTTAATTTGGACTTTCTCCAAACATGATCGATATGTACGTATATATAAATTAGTAATTAAATACCGAGAGGTACGTACGTACCCATTGGAAGAAATAATCGGGAAACTTCTTCTTAACCATTTTCTCAATCCACGCCGAACTCTTGTTTTGATATAACGCCTGAAGCCACTCCCTGTATGACATCATGTACGGCTCAACTTCGTCACAGTCTCGCAACACTACCCAATGTGCCTCAATAAGTTCTTCCCGCGTTAACGATTCCTTTAATACTCCTCTAAACGGTCGGACGACATTGGTGACGACAGAAAGATTGATGCGGGCACTGCGATCAGAGGCAGTGGGAGGTGGTGGATCTTTGAGGTACCTGTTGCAGTAAGTAACACACTCATGGATTAGGTATGTCTCTGCTATGGAGCCATTCGGGGCCGACCTGTTTTTGACGAATGACTTATACTGTCCAAGCTGTCTACAAAATCAAACGTACAATAAGAATAAGTACATATAGCTAGCTAGTATATAATCTCCAGTGGAACAAATTAAGTAATTAGTTGTACGTACCTTTCTTGAGGATACATCCAAGTGTACTGGACCGGACCAGAAATGAGCACCTGCTCGGGCAGGTGGATCATTAGGTGAATCATGATGTCAAAGAAAGCAGGGGGAAAATCCTCTCTAGTTTGCAAATGATGTGCACAATTTGTTGTTGCAATTCCACCACATCTGACTTCTTTAATTCTCTGGCGCATAACCTCTGCCACCACATGCACAATGCCATTATTGGTTCTACGACGTCCCGAGGCAAGTATGGTCGAATTACCACTGGAATCAGACGTTGCAGCATAACGTGATAGTCATGTGTCTTTAGACCAACAAACTTGTGTTGCACCTCGTCCACTTCTCCAGTTATAGTAGCTGCATACGTAGCCGGATAACGAACGCCCTTAAACCAGTGAAATACAGAACGTCTAAGCATCGGCTTCACTGTGTAAGGTGCATCTGGCATCTTGTTGTACACTCATTTCCTATCCCTCCTCAACCACAAGGGACGACGTAGATTCATTGATTCCAAATCTTTGCGCGCTTTGGGAGTATCTTTAGTCTTGAACTTAATACCGAGAATTGTTCCCACCACGCTGTCGCACACATTCTTTTCTATGTGCATCGCGTCCAAGTTGTTCCTCAGCTTCAACTTCGACCAGTAAGGGAGTTCAAAGAATATACTCTTGTGATCCCAATAGCTCAGATCATGTGGAGGAATTGGATTGCATTTCTTTACATCCGCGTCATTGCTCAACACACCAAAGTCGAAATAGCTCAACCTCTCTAAAATCTCTTCGCCCGACCAACTACGGGGTTTAGGATTGTTCTCTACCGTCCCGTCGAAATGAGCTTCATCCTGTCGCCACGGGTGGTCGTGAGGAAGCCATCTACGATGACCCAAGTAACAGACCTTCCCCGCGTGCCAACTAGAGTTCACGTCATCCAAACATATAGGACATCCATTATATCCTTTTGTCCTGCAGGCTGCCAACATCCCATAAGCTGGAAAATCGCTGATCGTCCACATTACGGCAGCCCTCATCGTGAACATCGTGTCAGTGAATTTGTCATAAGTTGGGACTCCATTTTCCCACAACAGTTTCAGCTCGTCGATCAAAGGTCTGAGGTAGACATCTAAGCACTTTGATGGAGATTTAGGACCTGGAATTAGTACGGTAAGGAAATTAAATTCCTTGTTCATGCACATCCACGGAGGCAAGTTGTACGGCATCAGAATAACTGGCCAAGTGCTGACGGCGGAGCTATTACTTCCCCAAGGATTGAATCCGTCTGTAGATAGGCCGAGTCTAATATTTCTAACCTCTGAAGCAAAGTCTCCAAATTCTCTGTCGAAATGTTTGAAACCCTCCCCATCCGCGGCGTGTCGCAGGACATCGTCATCTATTCGTTTTTCTGCGTACCATCGCATCGCCTCTGCTGTGTGTAGAGACATGTACAGGCGCTGCAATCTGGGAATCAAGGGAAAATATCGAACAACTTTCACAGGAATTATCTTTTTCGAACTCTTCCTATTTAACTGGAATCTGCACTGGCCACATACGGGACAATAGTCCAAATCTTTATACTCTTTGTAAAATAGCACACAATCATTCGGACATGCGTCAATTATCCTGTACTTTAGGTCGAGACTGCTCAAGATATTTCTAACCTTATAATGAGATTTAGGAAGATTGTGATCATCAGGAAGCAACTTACATATTTGCTCCTGAATTTCGTCAAAAGCACTCACTGACATTTTGTGCTTCACTTTTATCTTCATTTGCTCCATCACATATTGCAACACATTCTCTCGACATCCAGGGAACACCGGGGTCTGCGCTTCAAGTAGCATCCGGTTGTACTTTTCCATCTCGCTGGTGTCAGTGGCCAAGCTAGCTGCGGGGAATGTGCCATCATGCTCATTAGTGGTACTGTAACCTCTGTCTTGGTGTTGGTGTCCACCATGACTACATCCCGAAAACGCATCATGGACCAAATCTGCAGTTGGGTTGAAAGCTGGGGGTCCGCCACCACTGCCGCTGGATGAGGCACCATGGTAACTGTACCCTGAGCTGAAGTCTGCTGCGCTGAACTCTACTGCTTCACCATGCTCGCTCCATGTAGTGTAACTCCACATCATACCATTTTCGTACAGGTGTTGCACCATAACATTAACCTCCGCATACTGACAATTAAGACATTTCTGACACGGACACCTGAAACGTTTCTTTCCCTGACCATGTTCTATCGCAAAATTCACAAATTCGCTAATTCCATCCATATACCGGACATCACATCTATTCTTCAACTTCATCCAAATCTTGTCCATACTGCTACAAAATATTATAATTAATTAATTATATATTACATATATATATATTAGTCCATTAATTTACGCTTAATTATACGTACTCGATCTACATCGATCCATCAATTACGTACATACATAATTTAATCTGTATATATAGCTAACATCCATGCATGTATGTACGTACGTTTTCAATAAATATATATATTAATTAAGCAAATTTTAACTGCGTGCGTACCTGCTGGCCTTCTCGATATCTGTTAATTAAGCTAGCTAGCTAGTCAGCGGAGATCCCTTATCCTGATCATTCTCGGCCTTCTCGCTCCCTTCTCCTTCTCCTTCTCCTTCTCCCTTTTCCTTCAATTCTTCTTCGAATGGAATGAATAGATCGAGGATCAGATGGAATGAATCGAATGAAGAGAGTTTGGCATCGGGCTTATATAATGCTTCACTTAGACGACGGAGGTGTCGGTACGTCGTCTAAGTAGAAGTTAATTACTCGGACCACGGCGTGTCGGTCCGTTGTCCAGGTGATCACCTGGACGACGGAGAATACCATCTCCGTCGTCCAGGTGATAACCTGGAGGACGGAGAAGACTCCGAGGTCCAGGTGATCACCTGGACGACGAATACTACCATCTCCGTCGTCCAGGTGATCACCTGGAGGACGGAGAATACTCCGAGGTCCAGGTGATAACCTGGACGACGGAGAACACCGTCTCCGTCGTCCAGGTGGACACCTGGACCTCGGAGTCTTCTCCGTCCTCCAGGTGATCACCTGGATGACGGAGATGGTAGTATCCATCGTCCAGGTTGTACTTGGACGACGGAGACTTATCCGTTGTCCAAGTGTCACCTGGACCACGGAACAATTACGTTTCCGTGGTCTAGGTGCAGTTTTCTTGTAGTGGTTGTAAATCTTGTATATCATGAACGAACGAAACACATTGAAATCGATTGCCACACTGTTCGAGAGAGAATCCTAACGAGAGAAGTCAAGACTAGTTTTGTGCCAACTAGGAACCAAAGCATTGATATGTTTACCAAGCCATTACAAGTACCTAACTTCTATATGTATCTTAGCGCACAAGTTGGGTGTTATTGATATCCACACTCCAACTTGAGGGAGGAGTATTAAAGGAAAGAAAGCATATAACTGATATTTTGGAATTGATTCAATGATATTAGCAATTTGATGTGAGTGATTGGTGGATCGAGAATATATTGTCATAATTAGCTTTTCTCATATTTTCTTGTTAGAGCTAGATTAGCTTATTTATCTATGTATATAAACAGAGTTGTTGTTCTGTGCGATTTGTATCAATAAATATTCAACATTCATACCCACATTTTCTCGAGAATACTTTCAGATCCATGTTTTCATCCTTATAAATCTCTATTGTCAAACTCATGCATGCATATTGTCAAACTGCCCGTAGAAATTGGATTGATTCAGAATTTAAAATAATCTCACATAACAAATTTGACTCCAGCAAATAATTTCCTGTATTGTGTGTGTGTATATATATTTGTTTTGTTCGATCTCAAGGAGCTAGTTTTGGAGTTTTGGACTGGTTTCACTCTTTGGTTGGCAGTTTTCCTCAAAAAGGAAATATTAGAATCAGAATATTGATCAGACGACCACCGACCACTAATAAGACTCATTTCTGGCCAAAAGTCCAACAAAGTTTCAAGAACTCGGTGGGGATCGAGAATCCAATGGAATTTTGAAGACTGAGAACTCGGTAACACGTATGTAGCTAGGTCTGACTTTGATCATTGTCTAGAAGTCGTTGATGTGTGCACAGAACAGCACATCCACCATTCTGAGTAGGGGTCGGCAAAAGCCCGGCCCGGCCCGGCCCGGCCCATGTATAGCCGGCACGGGCCGGGCCGGGCCGGGCCTCAACAACATTTTAATATATGCGGGCCGGGCCGGGCCGGGCTTTATCTTTTATATAAGGATCCGAGCCCGGCCCATTCAAGCGGGCTTTGCGGGCTTTTGCGGGCTTTTGCGGGCCGGGCCTTTGCGGGCTTTTGCGGGCCGGGCCTATCGGGCTTTAATTATTAAAAAATTAAGACATTTCAAAATAAACGTAACCTTTATCCATGCACTGGGGTTTAAACGTACTCCGACGAGTCTAAATTTTACGTACGATGTTTATCACTATAAGATGGAGTTTTCTACATGTCCTCGTTTATTATTAAAACATATTTAATTCTTATATTGCTTGAATTATTCATATGTATATTAATATTCTTACGTTTGTTCATTTGTTATATGGAATGAAATACTTTTGTGAAACTTAATCGGACATGTTTAATTATTTTATAAAATTGACCATTAGATTGATTGGTTAGAATATTATAACCATGCCTTTAAAATTTTATAAATTTTGGACTTGATTTAGACATCGATCCATGTATTTCGCCAAATGTGACCATAGTACTCTTACAACTAAAACGGAAATTACCCCTCCCGAAAATAATTTTTTAACATCAAATTTTGGACACATACTCTTATGGAATACATATCTATCTCATAGTATCAAAAAAATTGACATAAAAAATTGATTTATCTACTCCCCCCATAGGAAAATAAGGAAAATAAGATGAGAGTATTTTAGTGTTTTCACAAATTTTGTTTAATTGTATTGACTGGGATCCAAACGTACTTCGATTAGGCTAATTTTTACGTACGGTGTCTTTTATTACAAGGTGAACTATTATATATGGCCTTCTTTATTATTAAAACATTTTTAATTCCTATATTGCTTGAATTCTCTACATGCACACTAATGTTCTTACCTTTATTCCTTGGTTATATGGGTTGAAAGTCCTTTGTGAAACGTAATCGATCATGTATCATCATTTTACAAAACTGACTGTCAGATTGGTTGTTCATAATATTCTAAGCATGCCGTTAAAAATTTATAAATTTTGGACTTGATTTAGACCTACATCTATGAGTTTCGCTAAATGTGACCGTAGTACCCTTACAACTAAAACATAAATTACCCATCCCTAAAGGAATTTTTTAAGATAAAAATTTTAACACACATTCTTGTAAATTACATATCTATCTCATAGTGTCAAAAAAATTGATATAAAAATTTAATTTATCAAGTTTCTCCATGGAAAAATAAGCAATATATAAGAGAAGGGTATTGATGTCATTTCACACACTCTCAATTAAACTCTCACCATTGAAAAATTACAAAATCTAATCTGAACCATCTATTATATTTACTGTTTTACAGTGTAAATCGATAAAAATAATTACAATGAAACCCTAAACCTAAACCCTAACCCCTAAACCCTAACCCCTAAACCCTAAACCCTAACCCCTAACCCCTAAACCCTAACTTACTCTAAACCTCAAAATTCCTAAAACCTAAAATCTAACTTACTCTAAACCTCAAAATTCTTAAACCTTAACTTACCCTAAATCTCAATCCCCTAAACCCTAAGTTACCTTAAACCTAAACCCTAACTTAATTATCCTAAACTTTAAACAATGATTTAATAGTAAAATAGATACATAAATATAACTATATATGGAATTCCAATATTTGATCAATATATGTATATGTAATATATTAATATAAACATACACAAATATAAAAAATATATATATAGTACTAGTCACTATATTATATATATATAAGTGTAGGTATAATGATATACGTACTACTATCTTATATATATAAAAAATTGAATGTCGGATTGGTTGTTCATAATATTCTAAGTAGGCCGTCCCTAATTTTTATAAATTTTGGACCTAAACCCTAAACCTTAAAACCTAAACCCCAAACCCTAAACCCTAAAAAAATTACAATAAAATCCTAGAACCGGAACCCTAACTTACCCTAAACCTCAAATTCCTAAACCTTAACTTACCATAAATCTTAATCTCCTAAACCCTAATTTACCCTAAACGTAAACCCCAACTTATGCTAAACTTTAAATAATGACTTAATAGTAAAATAGATACACAAATTTAATTATATATGGAATTCAAATATTCAATCTATCCATCTATATGTAATATATTAATATATATACACAAATGTAAAATATATATCTATATAGTATTAGTCTATTAGACTACTAGTCACTATATTATATATATATATGTCAATATGTGTGTAGGTAAACATTAACTAGGTATAAATTGTATAATGATTAAAATTCATTAAATAATTTAATGATATATGTCAATATGTGTGCGGGCTTTGACGGGCCGGGCCTAACGGGCTTTGACGGGCCGGGCCTAACGGGCCTTGACGGGCTTTTGGCGGGCCGGGCCCGCGGGCCGGGCCGGGCTTTAGATCTCTAAACCATGGTCGGCCCACCAACCACCTTGGCGGGCTTTTGCGGGCTTTTTTGCGGGCCGGGCCGGGCTTTTAGCCCACGGGCTTGCGGGCCTCCACCGGCCCACGAGGCCCACGGGCCAAATGATGACCCCTAATTCTGAGTACAACTGTACAAATCTTGTTGCCAAGAAATTAAAGAACAGCTCCAAAACGTATACCGTCCACTTTTGTTCGGTGTTTGTTTTGGTTTCATATAACCACCACTGAATGGAGGAGGGCGACTCAAGTTTTCTGTTTCGCCAACATATATGTGTTACTACGTATTACTCTTTGAATATCATCTGTACATGCCAAAAATCAATCATATTAATCAGATTCTATTTACACCATTATTTTTACGAAGCGCGATAATAATATATATTACTTTATAGGTTTTGATTAGAACATACGTTCTCCTGAGTCGGCATATATAGTAGAAACTAGAAACTATGATTGGATTTGGCTAGCTATATATACTCTTATCTTAGTTATATATGTCCTAGCTTGCAATGGTGGTAGTTTGTGTGTAGTGGTATGTTTTCTTATATAGGCAAGAATTTTATAATAGCATAGTGGTAGTTTGTGTGTGGTGGTATATAAAGTCATATGAGTTCGATGTTAAAATTAGTTACTTTTTAACTATTTTTCTATCTTCCCAAATTTTATACTTTTTACTTCTGATTTTTGTTCTTCTATTCGGTTTTGCCGCCGCCCCCCCCCCTTGTTGATGGTTACATTTCATGCATGATTTATCTTCTTGTGGTTGTGAAAAGGATCTATTGATTAATATAGTACGCTAGGTATATAAGTATATTATATGTTTGATCACGTATATATGTAACATCGATGAGCAATAGAAAATATGCATTGTGTAAGTCGATCCGATCTTTTTCCACACATCAAATGTCTGAGTTTCTAAGGAGATACATTATAATTAATTATATCAGATAATTAAACTAGAGATCTCTCTCTGTTTTAAATTCAAATTTTATTATTAATCTTTATATTTCAAGTCCTCTACTGATAATGTTCGAATAGTTCAAATTTGGAATATTCTTTCCTAGTAGTGTTTGTTAGTGTTTCTGATAGAAGTTTCTTCCTTCGGTTTACTTTTGTTGCCTGAATTTTTCTTTTCAGGTTGTATGTTTAGGCTACCTTTGTTCTTCCTTTAATACTAATTAATTTACCCACAAAAATAAAAAACGAGTCAAAGAATATTGAAATTAATTGCTTTGATTTATTATGTCGTGGCTCCCGCCGAATGTCAATTAATTAACACAAACACAAATTAAGAGAGCATGCATGAATGACATTCTTAATTATAAACCTTGCTACTAGCTAAAGAAAAAGAAACGTAATTAAGACATTTGTAAAGGTTTGTGATTTGAACAAGAATTGCCTTAAGTTTGAGACATATATAAAAATTGTATCTAGAACACTGCAATACAAATTAACGGGAGGGGATTAGCTGTCTCCAAATTCGCTGTCCCAACCCTGTCCAAATACTTAGAAATTCGACACCTGTTTAGTTAACTTGCTAATACTCACACCGTTAACTTTTATTTATTTATGTTTTTTCTAATAAAATTTCTAGAATGAAAAAAGATGAGAAGCACCTTCTATTGCTATTTCCGATAGCATTCGTACGGCCCCGGGAATCAAAAAAGTCCAGAATTCTGGAAACTAACACACAAATCCACCTCAGTTAATGGTTTCTTGTAGAAGCTCAGAAAGAACAAGGAGGTGAAAACGAATCGACGATGAACAAGCTGCGACTGATGATACCGTCGACGAAGAATCCTAACCAAGATCGTAAACAAGACCAAGAAGAATCTTTCGTTTTTCAGATTGAGTATTCGATTCACGTCGAACACCTTTAAATTCAGAACAAGATCAAAATAGATGGAACCAATTTTTCAAACCATGATAAACAAAAAGAAATGAATTAGATGTCGACAAAGTTCAAATCCCAGATCATATGTATTTGATTACACCTCACCTAACAAGACAGATGACCAGATTCCCATCTCCAAATTCCATTTCATATAAACCCCATAGCCAACGAGGAACTCAATATCAAAGAAGACATGAGCATTTAGTCGAGAACCCAGGGCAAGCTGAAGCAACACCTAAGAAGCATAGAAACGGCAAGGAGGAGGAGTATCGCGTATCGGATACCGATACCGGTACGATACGCGCCGGATACGCTTGGATACGTTTGGATACGGTATCGAATTTTGGATACGTATTGGACACGTACGTATCCGCCTTACCTCGGTCGCCTCGCCGTTCATCGTTGCTCCTCCGCCTCGACTCGATCCAGCTCGTACGGTACCTCCTCCATTCTCTGAGAGCGACGCCCTCCTCCGCCAACATCTCCGACGGAGGCGGCAAAATCGGATCGTCCGATCCTCCAGCGAAGTTCGACTCGGCGTAGATCGACGGCGAAGACTAAGGCTGTGACATGGCGAAGACGTTGTCCACGGACTTGGAGCGGTAGCCGAGGTAGCCGTCGTTGTCGAACGGACGGGTCGACCCGGTGATGTCATCTTCCAGTTGAGAGAAGTCGAAGAACGATTTGGGTTTGGTTATGGTTATGGTTTTGACTAATAGTTATACACAGCTGGGTTGGGTTGGGTTATGCTGTAATGGGTTGGGTTAATTCACATAATTGGGTCAAATTGGGTTAATTGACTTAATTCACATAATTGGGTTGGGTTATGCTGTAAGGGTTGGGTTAATTCACATAATTTGGGCTTAAACCGGTGGCAATTTGTAAACCGATTAACTCTCAACAAAATATCAAAAATTCAATAAGTCTTAATTTTGTACATTGACATAAACTTTAATTACATGCTTATTATTATTATTACTTTAACTATATTTGAATTTATAATGGATAATTTGATTTTCGTATCCTACTCGTATCGTATCCTTGGATTTTTTGATATTGCTGTTTCGGCGTATCGTATCGTTTCGTATCCCCATTTCCGTATCCGTTTCAGTGCAACCTAGAGCAACACCATGTTTATAAGAATTTTTCGGCCAAACAACGACCCAAGAGTGAATAACTTGTTGATCGATGTGGATTCAAATATGTTGAATATGCAATCGGCGCCGCCTCATTTTGTACCAAACTGAGATTTCTGACCATCGCTTGCTGGAGATAGTGGATGAATCCGGTTTCGTAGATCAGAGCTTATCAGTAGAAATGGACGAAAGCATAGACTTAATTTGACATGAGAAATAGATTAAAAAGGGGAAGATCGTCTTCTGGGAATGGGTCTGCCATATTGGGTTATTTTTCAGCTATTATTAATCGTTTAAAACAAAATAATAAAATTACACTTAATATAGTGTTTGTTGGAAAAGATTTTAAAGTGATTTCCAGTATTAACATTTTTTTCCGAAAGTATTTCAAGAAGAAATATCATCCAAGTGTTTTCTAAAAAATTATTTTTAAAACTTGTAAGTCATTTTTTAAACTTTCAGTTGTGACCAAACACTATGAAATAAATAGAAGTACTTTTTCAATGTTAGAAGTACTTTTAAAAATCATACCAAATAAACTCTGAGTTAAGTAATGTTAAGCAAAAGGGACAGGTGTCAAATTCTTACACCTGTAACAGGCTTGGGACAGATAATTGGGGACGTAACAACAAAATTTTTATTAGTTTTTAGCGTAATAGTATGTTAGGAATTTCACTTTTTTAGATTGAATAATTTGGTAAAATTTTATATTATTGTCACCAGTAAATAAAATTTGATCGATATCTCAAAAAAAATTAAAAAATACCAACAACAAAATAAAATAGAGAGATCGAGCAAGATCGCCCAAATCTCTGGTGGGACTAAGGTTGTCCCTACCTAAACAATAATTGATATTACTATAACGATTTCATTTCAAGGTGGACCTTTGATGGATGTGCCTTCAACTGCACTTAAAGCAGATTAAGTTAATTTGTAATTAAAGAATTTATGAATATGACACTTATTGGCTTAGTTATTATATAAATATGTTTTAATATATGTTTTTAACTCGTCTTGGTAATTGCGTAGTCAAATACCTGATGTTGTTCAATTTTGATGATGTGATAGTATCAAACATTCATTAATAAAACTTTCGAATATATATTGAGGGAGGACATAGGACCTATATTCTATATTACAATAAGCACAAACAAAGCATTTCAAAAAATTACAAGACTACTCATACTTTCTATGCATTCAAACACGTACCAAATAGCAGAGAGTGTGACATTGGCGACTCTATTCGCTTTAAAATTGTGGCGATATAGTAATGGAAAGATAATATAACTACAATGACATATCATTACAAATAGAACAGCTTCTCAACTATGCTGTCGAACTACAATTAAGTCACCGACACTGCATTTCATCTTGCCACTAGAAAGATGCGACCATTTTACCATGACATACAACCAAACTAAGACAGACAAGACACATTGAATGCGCACACAAGCAGACCGCCCGACAAGTCCTGCTCCACAGGAATTTATTACTAACTTAAGAAAATAACCACAACTAAAGAAAGACATAAAATAAACATAATAAGGACCTAGGGTGTTAACCTGTGCCCACTTTTGGAGTCCACCACTTAAGTAACAAGGATGCAGCCATGTTCCACACAGGTTCAACTTGTAGCCATGCTTCTGCTTTCCTCACGCCTCTACCCTTCTTGTCGCTCATTCCAAGTCATCCACCAAATGCCAAACCAACACAGGACCGCTTCTCATGCTGACCCTCTACCATCTATCGGTCACTTGATCTATTCAAAGTTTGTACCAACTATAGCCGAGTCAAAGAGTCGTTCGACCGACAAACTCCAAGCTGCGAAGCGATACATATCATCGTCGAAAATGCTTGACTCGGCGAGACGACCTGATTTGCTTGAGGAAAATCTAACCCCACCAATTCGCTCCACCCTGTCGTCCTTCCTTCCTACTACCGTTGTTGAATCCTCGAGAACACAAGTTATGCCGCATTTTGCAACAAAGTTGACCCCTATAACCATCGTAGCCCATTACCATGTCGGGGACCAATACATGTTCGATTGCACCCCAAGTCGAGAGCCGATGAGGCCAAAAGCCGCCGTCGACCAGGCCAGGGGTCATCGGACGAGTGAACGCAAGGAATAAGTTTTTTGGTATTTGGCGGCACATAGACTTTCTTTCTGCTATGATTTTTCCTTAGAATTAATTTTGTTCAAAATGTTTATGTCCTAGATTATTTTTTTTTCATATATTATAAATGATGAACTATCCAAAAGCAGGTGAAAAGTTTTGGTTCTGCTAGGCTTTATATCCTTGCAACACCTCCACACTGCTCATTTATGATGGAGGCCTTCAACGGCCTTGTAGGCGAGCAACCCGTGTTTGACTATTTTCCTTATATGTTGTCGTGCTACAATGAAGATCAAGTAGTGACTCTCTCTGGCCTGGGGCTCGGAGTAGAGTTTACGATGGGTGGTGATGGTTTTCTTATCGCGACTTTTAGTTATATATGCACATATGAGTGGGATCGTGGTGATTGGTCCTTAAGAGGTGAGATGTTGGCGTATCAATAGTTTATTTTGTTGGAGAGGAAGATGCTACATCGAAAAAGTGGCAAATAAAATATAAGTTATTAGTTGATGGACTATATCCAATATTAACTGAGGTTTTTTGAGATAAGACCCAATATCTTAAAAGTGGTTAAAGTTGGGACAATATTGGTGTAGGATTGGAAGTCTATATGTCATGTTTGTCGCAGTTTAACTTAATTTTTTAGACTAACATTATCTTGGTCTATCTATATTGATGTTTATCTAGTTGTATGCCATAGTACGTGCTAGATAGTTGGCATCGTGGTAGATAGTTGGCATTGTACTGCTCGTTCTACCCTTAAAAAAATTCATCTTTAAGTCTTATTTTCACCTTCTACTTTGAATATAGTCCTGCCATCTTTTTCCCTTTAATTGCAATCTTCTAAATCAAAATTTATAATTTCGCATATCATATATATCCTTATTGAATTCCTTTGGTAATTTTTATTAACACTACCAGAAAAACTCACTTAGACGATGAAAGCTCAAACGCTTCATCGCTTAGGAAACACTAACACGACGACATTATATTTTATCATCTAAGACACAAAAAATCGTCGTCTAAGTGATCTGTAGATGATGGAAACAATTTTCGTCGTTTAAGTGGTATCTTAGATGAAAAAAGTTTTGTTTCATCGTCTATGTCATATTCTAGACGATGAAACATATTTTCCGTCTTTTAAGTTACTTTTTCAGACGACGATAAGAACATTCGTCATCTATGCTTTATATTTAGATGACAAAATATATGTTTCATCGTCTAAAATATCACTTAGACGATGAAAATATTTTCGTCGATTTAGGTTTCTTTAGGTGATGAAACTTAATACTTAAACGATGAAATATTTCGTCATTTAAGAAAATCTCAATTATTAGATTATATTTTATTTTCAGGTCTAGCATTTCTCTCTCACTCATCTCTCAACTTCTCTTAAAAACCTCTTAACACCTCCTCCGACTACAATTCTGATTTCTTTGGTTTAATTTCTCATCTCTGGAGTTCTAGTTTAGCTATCTAGCTCATTATCGGTGAAGGTATTATCTTGATTCTCTCAGTTTTATTTTTTAATATATATAATTACGTACGTACGACGAATTACTCACACACACACAGAGCGGATCTAAGTGGATGTCCGCGAGCTTCAAATTGTGCAGACCAAATCAGTATAAGCCGTTCGTGAGTTAAATGAGCATCCAATGGTTAGCGTCACTTCACAGTGTTTTGTAGGTCCCATCCACTACTCAGCGGTGTCTCCTCTATTTGAAATGATCGATGACAAAGAGAATCAGTTCTCGTCGCCGTTGTCGGCCTTGTCTCACAAAGTTGAAATAAAAATGAAAGACAGATTATGATGTAAAGTGGCGAGGGATTCAAGACATGTTACTAATGGAGTAACTAAGAATTTCTGGGTTCGTTGAATTTCAAAGTTAGTTGAAACTTGAAAACCATAATTGAGAAGGAAAGGGTAATTACCTTGAAAATTAAGTTCTTAAATTGGCTCTTCTCCATTACTTCTTTTCATCGCTCTTCTTCCTTTGGTTTATGGGTGTCGATTTCTTAGTTAGTTTTCTAAACATTATCGATTCTGGATATATCGATACAGAATGATATCTCTTACTCACTTAGAGAAGTTCATCTCCTTGGGCTTTGAAGTATCTCTTTCCAGATCTAGGGTGCATCTTGGTTCAATCAAAAAATTCTAAAAATTTCAATGTTGTTGGAAAGAAGGGTTTTGACAAATTCAATTTTGTGTTTGAGATGGAACCTAATAGCCGGATCAAAGTCGCGACATCAGAAACAAGACATGTTCTATGTTGGACCTGTGTTCTGACATTCGGGTTATTTGACCCACGTGTTAGTTATCCGGGTATTTAAACATATATCTAATCTTCACATTGAAGATCAATTAAAGAGATTCGACGGCTCTTGACATCGGTCCGCACTTTAACTTATTTCACGGGAGCCCGCTTTAGAACGGGCCTATATATATATATATAGCGTGTGAGCCTAGCTAGTTTGTTTAATTGTGAGCTAACTAATTATTGTTTAACTTTGCTTGAAATGCATGTGTTGATTAATCTCGTGATTAAATAATGTTAGAGATAAGTTAGTTGTTAATTTATGGATTTAACTATTTGAATGCATGTTTATATTATTGTGTTATGTGATTTAATTATATATATAGTAGTAGATGAATATAATTAATGTAAGTTATGAATGATAATAAGAAGATTTTTTCTATAATTATCTAGATGAATATATATTGTAAGAATGACAATTTTTTGTAACTAATTATGGTTTATTCGATAATTTTTATGTTTTGTTTAATTTGTACAGAACTATGGAAATTAATTGGATACAGTTGTTGAATAGAAGTGATGTGAGGTATAGGGATGAAATTCATGACTTTCTGGTGTTTTCTATGCAATACGGCCAAGATCGAACAGAAGCGTTACAGGTGTCTGTGCATAAAATATCTTAACAATCAGTATATGGAGGTTAATCTTATGTCTCAACATTTGTATGAGCATGGTATGATGTGGAGTTACACTACACGAAGTGAGCATGGTGAAGAAGTAGACTAAAACTCAACACCAAACTTCAGCTCAGTATTGGCGCCGCTTCTTGGAACCCTGCTATGGATGCAGTGCATGATGCTTTTTAGGCATTCAGTCATGTTACACTTCATAATAACTCAAATGTCGTACAAAGTGAAGAACAAAATCTTGGATGATGGTTTTAACGATAGCCAGCAACATATATGTGATTTGCTACCAAAGGGTTACAACCTTCATTACAAGGTAAAAAAGATCTTGAAGTCCCTCGGTCTAAAGTACAAGCAAATTTACGTGTGCAGAAATGATTATGTGCTATTTTACAAGGAGAATGCAAATTTGGACTACTGTCTTGTATGTAATAAGTTCAGGTGGTTTAAGTTTAATAAAAGGAGTTCAAAGAAGAAGGTTTATGTGAAGCTGCTTCGCTATTTTCTATTGATTCTCAGACTACAACATTTGTACATGTCTCTAAACACAGCACATGCGATGAAACGGTACGCGGATTGACAAAGACTAAACGACGATATGCTCAGACATCCGGCTGATGGAGAGGCTTTTAAACATTTCGACAGAGAATTTCAAGACTTTGCAGCAGAGGTTCAAAATGTTAGACTCGGACTTTTTACAGATGGATTCAATCATTGGGGTAATAATAGCACTGTCGTCAACACTTGGCTAGTTTTTCTCATGTCATTCAACCTGCCTCCGTGGATGTGTATGAACAAGCAATTTAATTTCCTTACTCTGCTAATTCTAGGTCCTAAATCTCCTGGAAAGTGTTTAGATATGTACCTAAAACCATTGATTGACGAGCTGAAACTGTTGTGGAAAAATGGAGTCCCAACTTATGACAAATTCACTAACACAATGTTCATGATGAGAATAGCTGTAATGTGAACCATCAACAATTTTCCTGCGTATGGGATGTTGGCAGCTTGCACAACTCAAGAGTATAAAGCATGTTCTGTCTGGTTGGATGACATCAAAACTAGTTGGGACGTGAGGAAGGTGTGTTACATGGATCACTATAATTGGCTTCCTCATGGTCACTTTTGGAGACATGCTAAGGATGATTTCAGCGGGAAAGTAGAGGATAATCCGCAACTCAGACAGTGGTCTGGCGAAGAGATTTTTAAGAGGTTAACCAGCTTCGATTTTGGTGTGTTGAGCAACGATGATGATGTGAAGAAGCTTAATCCAAACCCTCCAAATGAGCTTAAATATTGGAACCACATTAGTATCTTCATTGAACTACCTTACTAGTCGAAGTTGAAACTTAAAAACAACCTAGATATCATGCACATAGAAAAGAATGTGTGTGACAGCATGGTGGAAACAATTTTCGGTATTAAGCTCAAGACTAAGGATACTCCCAAAGCTCGATAAGATCTTGAAATTTATAATTTACGTTGTACCTTATGGTTAAAGAGGGATGGAAATGGTGTGTACAGCAAGATGCCTGATGCACCTTAAACAGTGAAGCCTGCACAGAGGGATACTGTATTCAATTGGTTTAAAATTGTTCTGTATCTGTCTAATTATGAAGAAAATATATATCAATGTTTCAATGTTGGGGATCACAAGTTCTATGGTGTAAAAACTCATGATTGTCACGTTATGTTGCAACGTCTGATTCCAGTGATAATTCGACCTTATTTGCCTAAAGACGTTCACGAATCAATAGTTGCATTGTGCAGATGGTGGCAAATGTTATGTGCCAGAGAGTTGAAGAAGTCAGATGTTCTCGAACTACAACAAGAAATTGTCCATATCCTTTATAAATTAGAGAGAATTTTCTCCCTTACTTTCTTTGACATCATGATTCACCTCATAGTCCACCTTCCCGAACAAGTGTTGCCTTTTGGTCCGGTCCACTACACTTGGATGTATTATTCTCAGGAAAGGTATAATTTTTACATGTAACTAAATTTGTTAAACACAATTTTCATCATTTATATACATATATATATGTTTACTTACATGTAATGTGAAATAAATTTTACCTCATTGTGTTGTAGACAACTCGGACAGTATAAATGATTCATAAAAAATAAAGGTGCCCCAGATGGCTCTATAGCCGAAACATAATTAATGCATGAGTGTGTAACATACTGCAACATGTACTCCAAAGATCCAGTCACAACCGCTTCCAATACACATGTTTGCCACAATCTTTCATCCATCACAAATATTGTGCGACTGTTTAGAGGAGTATTAAAAGAAAAATTAACTCAGGCAAAACTTAATGAAGCCTATTGGGTAGTGTTGCAAGACTGTGACGAGGTCAACCACTTCATAAAAGCTTACATAGCAACAATTTGGGAATCCAAACCGGGCAAGAGTGATCTCTAGATTGAAAGACAAATTATGAAGAGGTTCCTTAATTATTTTCATCAATGGGTATGTTAAAACTTCAGTTTATAGGTTTTGTGCTTACTTTATTTGACTTTGAGAAATTCGGATGTTAATTTTTTGGTGTTTGTGCCTTCGTAGTGTTTTTCCTTAATTTGTGCATGCATGCAGCTTTATGGTTTTCTTTAGTTTTGGGGGAATCTATGTCAAATTTTTGGTAGAAATTTATTAATTAAATAGACATTCATATATTTTTTTCACAATTTTGCAGGTGAATGATTTACACAATTCAGATGACCACGAGGGATGGTGGTCATGGAAAAAGCAAAATTTGGCCTATAAGCCGATGGAATACTATATTTACCTCGGATGTTTTGTCAACGGTATAAATTTTCATTCAGTCTATCGAGATGGTGGAAGAAGAACTCAAAATAGTGGGGTCACCGTAGGACAAGGTGATGTTGTATATTACAGGGTTTTTCTTAATGTCATTCAAGTGCTATATGGGAATGATATAGAAGTTTTTCTATTCAATTGTAAATGGTTCAACCGTATGAAGGAACATTTAGGCCTTATATCAGTCGATACAAACTCAAGTTGGTATGAAAATGAGTCATTCTTTCTTGACACCTTAGTCAGACAGGTGTTCTATCTGAATGATCTAAAATTAGGTGCAGGATAGAAAATAGTCTACAATATGTCTCATTGAGGAATATGGAGTGTCGCAACACTTGAAAGGACGTCAGCATTAAACACTCAAGGGAATAATATCGATGCATATCAAGAGCCTAGTACTTCTTTCATCCTCGATGCAAGGCAACTGATTCGATTTAATGAAATCTGACCAAAACCTGATGCTGGTATGAATCTTACTTAAAAGGAGATCGAGGACCTAGACAATATTTATGCCTCTGAAGAGAAGTTGGAGGATGAAGATTTCATCGTATATGATGATGATGATGATGATGATGATGATGATGATGATGATGATGAGAATCAAGAACCTGTTCAGAGTGAGGAGGAAGACGTTGATGAAGATTAAGATGATGAAAGTGATTGATATGTATATGTAATACATAATTAGAACTAATTAATTGATCGAGAGAATTAGATCAAGATCGAACTGAATTAATTAATTTATAAGCGTACGAATTTGATCGATCGATGATACTGAAATTTGTTCGCGTACTAATTTAGAGTATTTTTAATATGACTTAGTCTTACTGGAATGATATTAGAATAAACAAAAGGAGGATCACAAGTTAAAGAAGTCTGCTTAGACGAAGAAACCTTCTAAATGTTTCGTCGTCTAAGTACACCTTATACGACGAAACACAGAATATTCCTTCATCTAAGTGCATTAAACCCTAAACCCTAAAGTACTAAACCCTAAACCCTGAAAATATTAGAGGACGAAATAATGTGTTTCGTCGACTAAAGAGTACTAAGATGATGAAAGTTGTTACTTTCGTCATCTTAGTACTACTTTGACCAAAATGACGATGTGCTGGACTACGTTGATCAAACCCTTAACGAATTTCGTTAATATACTTATTATGTAAAATTTCTAATAATTTATATCTAATTGGTATATAAAATATCAACATAAGTGAAAATATTGCTCGTAATGTCGGAAATGATTTTGTGATTAAAATTTATAATCGTTTCCATTTTTAAACTTTAGTCGATATTCGCAAAACTACATTGATCGAATAAGAACACATTCCAAATTAAAAATGGCGTGAACTTTTTTCTTCAATGTCATATTAATATCACAGTTACATCTAACTGTTGTTTTTTTTTTATAATTCTTATGCATGTATCCTCAATATTTAAATTATGATTTTTCTCCCAAAATAAAGAAAATATATACTTAGACGGCAAAATATTGTAGACTCGTTGCCTAAATGAAATCTTACATGAAAAAACAAATATATTTCGTCGTCTAAATTCAATTATTTGGCTGTTCAGATTCACCCGCCAAATATTTTAGAGAAATTTTAAAAAGAGCTTAGGCGACGAACTAAGCTATTTCTTCGTCTAAGTGGTTTTTAAACCACTTAGACGATGAAATGGTTTGTTTCATTGCCTAAGAAGGACGATGAAATGGTTTGGTTCATTGCCTAAGTGGATTCAATAAGAATTTCAGTTCGATCATTTTCCCCCAAATTTCGTCGAACTCCCAAAATTCCTCCCTAAACCGATTTCTGGAAAACTGCAACACCTCTGACACCTCCGATCCACTGACGCCAACGCTGCTCCCCCCACCACTGACACTGCCCCCACCTCAGCCATACCTCATCACCGCTGTAGTGGGCTTGCCCTGCCTCGTCCGCACCTCATCACCGCCGCCTTGGGCTTGCGTCACCGTTCCTCTCTTTGTGTCGTGTTGCTATTCTGGTTATACACACACGCACACACACACACACACACACTCTCTCTCTCTCTCTCTCTCCCCTGCAATTTCAAATTAGGGTTGTGATTTCGAATTGTTGAGTTGGAATGATTATTGTTGATTAATGTTGATTACTAATGGCTTGTTGATTATGTAAGAATTGTGGAGGAAGACATTGATTGGTAATGGTTTTTTTTGTAACAGCGACAACTGCGATAATATGGGTTGTTGATTATTGTTGATGGGTAATGGAGTAGGGTACTGGATTGTTGATTATTGTTGATTACGGTAATGTTACGTTGATTATTGTTGATTAGGTTGTGGTGCTGTTTAGGGATGTGTTGATTAGGGATATGGTGATGATGTTAGTTAGGACAGTGGTGGTGATGGTCTGTGGTAATGATGATGTATATGTCTTAAAGTATATGTATCGCAGTATTATTTGACAATATGTGTTAATGTTGTCCTATGGTTAATTAGGAATGGTTTTGCCATTTTGGACCGTTTTGAATTGGTTGATGTAAGTAATGGAGAGTTTGGTAAATATAGGTTTTGTACATAATGGTTGATGTTTGGTTTTCATTGTAGACCATTAAGATGCTGAAGAAGCACACTGCAGAAGAGAATGATGCGTATTATCAATCTCTATCACGACAAATGGGTTGGGCTCAATCACAAACCCAATCGTCAGATGAGTTTGGGATGGGTAGCGCGCCTGCAGGGAGGATTCTGCATGCTCCCAATGAAGCCAGGATAGACTATACAGTCAATGAAGAGATTCTAGCTCAGGATGCCTCAACGTCGTCACAACTGTCTCGGGTAGTCCGATGAAGATTCTGCTTACCTTAGCGTGAGATGACAAAACAAAAATAGGAAGGACCTTTCATTTCCACTCCCTAAATGCACTCGAGGAATTTGCAATATAAGCAAAGTTGAGAACCTAAAAAAGAAAATGGGAGGGCAAAAGATCAATATGCCGTTAAGTGCATTCATCCGATATCCTGAAGGAAGGAAGCTGACTAGTTTGACTGCTCATCAGATCAGGGGTATTTTATGAGGCTACGTATGTATGATAGCCCCTTCTTGGGAAGATCTCCTTGAGGAGGTCAGGTTCAATGTGTTCCGTGGACTCATGGTAATAGAATATATAATTTTTTTTCCGTAATTGATTACAAATTATAGGGTTTATTGTTCTTAATTTTTTAAATAAATTTTTTGTTAGGCACATTTTAATTATGATCATAGTCTGGAGATGGTGGACTACATAAACAAGACTGCTCACGATATCTACAAGGATTGGAAGTACGCATTGCACAAGACGTACAAGGAAAACCCGGGTAAGACGCCAAATCATGAGTTCATAAAAGGAAGGAAAGATGAGTGTGAGTGGTTGAAAGCACACTTTGAGTCCGATAAGTTTAAGGTTAGTAGTTCATATTCCTCCACATTCTTGAACGTCTTTTTTACTCAATATATGAGCAACTTGCAATTTCATCATTACACTCTATTTCGTATACACACAAATTTTTTTAAAGAATAATACTATCAAGTTCTATAAAAGAAGATCAATGAAAAATAACATATAAAAAAAGAGACTATTGAATAATGATTAACTGCATGATAATTTACATTCTTGTGAAATATTTAAGATCAGAGAAGAACAGAGCTAATCGTGACAAGAAGCATCTGCACCATGGATCGGGTTCCTGTAAGATGCTCAAACTGGCATTGGAACACTTGGAAAAAGGTTCTAAATACCCGCTGATATTAGGCGGCATTTATGCTTACAATAGGCCTGAGCAAGACGAACATCTTGGGACTCAACATGCCGTAAGTAAAAAAAATTTCCAAATTAATTGAATTTAATTTTATTGTTGGTTATTTAGAATTTAGATCATGATTAATTAGAACATTAAGTTTTGTTCAATTCTCTTGGAATTTGGTTTAGTTGGCTAAATAAAACATGATTATGAGCATACGACTATGTCTTTGTGTATTACAACAATTGCTTAAATGCTTTATAATACTTAGTTGTGTTAGTAACATGTGTATTCTAATTTGATAACAAAGATATGAGTTTTTGGAAGTGTTTTAATCAAGTAGTTTAATTGACTAATACGCCCTTAGGTTGTCAACCAGTGACTTATAATCAAGAATGCTTCTTCACTTGTGCATAAAGAGATAAACAGTCTAGGGGGTCTGTTTTGTGATTATATGCGTGATACATAGTTAAGTGAGCTTAAAAAATGCGAATGCGATTCGGTTTTGAGGTTATTCGAAGTGTTTTAGTTTTCGTGTAGGTTTTTGGTTTTCTCCATTTTTAGGGGAAACTATGTCAAATTGTTTTATGACATTCATATATTGTTCATGTTAATTTTAGAAGAGATTGAAACAAATGGCCGACGAGAAACTGACGTAGATGCAGTCGCAGTTGGCAGAGATAACGCTTGAAGAGATGTCTCCTCTTTCGCAGGAGACTCAGATAGAAATTACGGATGAAGTCTTCGGCCGTAGACCTAGGAAGGAGGTTCATGGTCTATGACGGGGAATTGAGAGATATTTGAGCAAGTCATCACAATAGGGGAATCGATGTTTGAATGCGGCGGCTAACCAGGAGCAAATACAAGCGGTCCATGAGGACGCTTGAGTGGCTCGGAAGGAGGATCATAAGTATTAGAAGGAGACTCAAGCAGTAACAGCTCGGATGGATCATATGGATCAATTAATCCGCTTCATGTTGGCTATGTTCGCTGTTTGGCACTCCTCGGGATCCTCCTGGACACGATGACGACAATGGTCCAAGCATGAGAGGAATCGGCGGGGTTCAAACTCCTTCTAGTGTCGTTAGTTAGCTGAAGATTAGGTTTAGTATGTATATATTATGTAGTTTTATATTTCGATCGGATTAGTTATGTACAAAATTAATATATAATATATTCAAATATTATTAGTTAATTTTTAAATAAATTTATTAATTTAATATTTAATATATTCGATTGATTAATTTCAGGAAAAAAAATATATAAAAACAGCATAAGACGATGAAATGAAAACTGTCGTCGTCTAGGTCAGCATCTTTAGACGACGAAATATTTCGTCGTTCAAAACATACATATAGACGATGAAAGGTTTGTCGTTAAAAGTTCTCACTTAGCTTGGACGATGAAATTAACATTTTGTCATCCAAAATTCCAACATAGATGACGAAATATTTCTTCGTCGAAATCAAATTAGACGACAAAATGTTTCGTCATCTCTGCCTGTAATATTTTGTCGTTTAAGACCTTATGCGACAAAAAAAAAATCGTCGTCTTACTGACTCTTAGACGACGAAATCTAATTGTTTTGTCGTCTAAGTACATAGATTACGGTACTTAGACGACGAAGATTTCATCGTCTAGGTATTTAGGTGACGAAAATTGCATCTTAGGCGATGAAACTGCTTCGTTGTCTAAGTGAGTTTTTTTGGTAGTGTAAGAGACGTGATAATATCTTAAAGTGAAGGATGTAAACTCTTAATTATCTCTTAATTGCTTGACTGATTACATAGTATACAAAAAATTCGATAATTTATTTGAAAAAATAAAGAATTGATAACAACTCATTATTTTTGCATTCAATACCTTTTAAATCCTTTCCTATGCAATTGTCAAACCCATAAATTTTGTTCATATATAATTAAAGTTGTTTATCATCTTCTATATATTTTGTCGAGCAACACTAAGGGCCTTAAGGAATGCCTAAACTATGTGGCCTTAAATTTAGGTGGCATGCCATATAAGTAAATATATAATTCATATTAAAATCCAAATAATTTGTCTTACCACATCATAATGTTGCAACACCAATTTTTGACTCTCACATTTTTTTTACGTATCTCTAAGAATTAATCATCTTATAGCATCTCCCATGGTAGGCTAAATCCTTAGCTAAATTTGGCTTAAAAAATAAGAATATTCTATAGAATATTTTTTTAGCCTATCAAAGTCTCCCACCGTAAGCTAAATCCTTAGCAAAATTTATAGCTTTTTGACTCTAAAATACACTCACATCATAAGCTAAATCTCAAAGTAAAGCCATTTCTAATTCTTTTGTCATATAAATGTAATGTTATATTTTTATAAATATTTTTTTTCTTTTCTCATATATATAATATTAAAAATAAATTAAAACTACAAATATTGAGAAGGACATACATAAATCTTATTCCTTCAATATATGATAATTAAAAGATACAACCAACGAAAATTAAAAAATATATAACACTAAATTTATTTGAAAACAAAAATAAACATTTAACGATTATGATTTCAAACTTATGTTCTTCCATGTTGCTGCCAAATATGTTCAATCAAAGCATCTTGAAGTTCATAATGAGCTTTCTTATCTTTAATTTTTCTATGGCGATCAAAAAATTGGTTAAATCTTGTTGTTTCATCAGCCACCATCTCAATAGTAGGGGCGGATGCTTCATTAAATTCCCTAATCAGAGCTGATAAATCTCGTTCATCCTCGACAATCATGTTGTGCATTATGATGCATCACTACCACATTTTGACTCATTGCCGGCGATTTTTAAATCGCCGGCAATGTTTTTTAACATTACCGGCGATTTTTGCCGGAAAAATCGCCGGTAATGTCTTTTTTTTTTTTTTAACATTATCGGCGACATAAATGTATGTCGCCGGCAATGTCTCGATGGTAATGTAAAAAAAAAAAAAAGACATTACCGGCGACTTCATTTATGTCGCCGGCAATGTCGTTTTTTTTTTTTACATTACCTTCGAGACATTGCCGGCGACATACATTTATGTCGCCGGTAATGTTAAAAAAAAAAAAGACATTACCGGCGATTTTTCCGGCAAAAATCGCCGGTAATGTTAAAAAACATTGCCGGCGATTTTTAAATCGCCGGCAATGAGTCAAAATGTGGTAGTGCATGTAGTCATTATATCATGTAAGATACGTTTATCCCAAAATCGTGTTGGTCATTTAATAATTGCCCAACGTGATTGAAGAACTTCAAGTGCACGCTCCACATCCTTCCTATATGATTCTTGCTTTGTGGCGAACAAAGTTTTCTTCTGACCTTGTGGATCATGTATAGTTTGGACAAGTGTGGACCATTTATTAGGATATATACCGTCGGGTAGATAATAATTAACACTATAATCATTTCCCATAATTGTATAACTAACCGGAGGAGATTTACATTGAAGGACCTTTTGGATATGAAAAAGGTAAAGATTATGGAGGAAGCGGAGGTACCGGAACAAGCGATGGACATGGAGGAGCCCAGTAATCAAAGCGGTGGAGTACCGAATTACTATTGATGGTTATTATAATATGGGTTTTTTTATTGAAAAATAATATTTTTTTAATAAGTCTAGCTTTATGTTAATTAGTTATTTCGTTATATTGTAATTTTGTTAAGTTTAACATTTTGTGTTGTTTATATTTTAATAAGTAACGTAACTCTTTTCATGAATAAGTTATGTATTTTTTTTAATTTAATAATTAATCAAGTATATGATTTTATCTAAATATATTATATATGAGAGTTACATGAAAGGTCTTGTCCAGATCTTCGCAATGGTAAAAAAAATTAAATAGAAAAGAGTTTTTAGTTATGTAGTTGTGAAAGATTAAAAAAAATTAGTTCAAATTTAAAAAGGATATAAAATGAAATAAGATGGTAGGTAGAATGGCAAATCTGAAAAATAAAATAAAACTGAATAAAATATTATTTGACTTTAGACTATAGAAATGGAAGGCCAAATTTGGTTTACAAAATTGTTTAGACTAAATTTTTTATCTTGAAAATTGAAATTTAACTTATGATGGGAATAACCATAAACTAAGTTTGACTTTTTAACCTATTATAGAAGATGGTCTTATATGACCTACAAATCTCCAGATTGTAGATCCCAGATCCATTATTCAACCCCTAGCTAGAGAAAGAGAAGCAAGAGCATCGATTAAACAACCAATTCATCGAAAACAATTAAGACTTAAAACCTGTATTCTCGGGCCCTCTCCATCTCCATCTCCCTCTCCCTCACAATATTCATTAAAACTGTATTCTATTATGTTTGAGTACGTGCATCTGGGCATGGATATGGTGATCGTGAGTGATCACCCATAAATCAATATGCAAATTTAAATAGATAATATATTATTGAATTCGTAAGAAGATAATCTATAGACCTTAAGGAAATTAATATTCATGAACCACTATTGGAGGAGAAATTCAAGGCGACGAAGAAATGTGGTCGCCTCGTATGGATTTCTCGTCGTCTCGATTTGTTGTGACCAAATCTTCGTCGCCTCGATATGTCGCTTGAGATTGATCACTTCACTATTGGGGCGACAAAGAACCAAATCTTCGTCGCCTCGATGATTTCACGCGACGTACAAACATTTACGTCGCTTCAATTTTTCGCTCACTGAAGCGACGTAGATTTCTCAATCTACGTCGCTTCATTTTATTTATTTTTTATTTATTTTTTATTTTTCGCTCAATAAAGCGACGTATATTGATCAATCTACGTCGCTTCATTGTATTTAATTTTTATATTTCTTTCTTTTTGAATAAATAAAGCGATGTAGATTGATCAATCTACGTCGCCTAAATTTATTTAATTTTGATTTTTTTTTCTTTTTGAATAAATGAGGCGACGTAGATTGCTCAATTTACGTCTCTTAATTCTATTTAATTTTTATTTTTTTTCTTTATTTACACAATGATGCGACATAGATTGATCAATGTACGTCGCTTCATTGGATTTAATATTTATTTTTTTTCTTTTTGAATAAATGAGGCGACGTAGATAGAGAAATCTACGTCGCCTCAATGTATTTAATTTTGATTTTTTTTTCTTTTTGAATAAATGAGGCGACGTAGATTGCTCAATCTACGTCGCTTAATTGTATTTAATATTTTTTTTTTATTTTTGAATAAATGAGGCGACGTAAGGTGAGCAATATACGTCGCCTCAATGTTTTTAATTTTTATTGTTTTTCTTTATTTACACAATGAGGCGACGTAGATTGAGCAATCTACGTCGCCTCATTTATTCAAAAAGAAAAAAAATAAAAATTAAATATTATTGTACCAAGTCACGACCTATCGCAATTTACAAACACAAAAATTCATTCAACCACAAAAACGCATTCAACCACAAATCAAGTTATATAGAAAAAATTGGCACAAATCAAAACGTTAACAGTTTATACAAAGCCTAGATACTATTGTTCGATTCGCATATTACACTCATGCTGGGGGACGGCAATGCAGCTCGATTACGAGCCAGGAGGTGGTGGAGGAGCTTGAGGTTGTTGACTCGCAGCCTGGAATGATCGCATTAGGGCCTCCATTTCTTGCATCATTTGGGCGAGCGCACTGTAATCCTCTATGGCCTTCTGCGCCACCTCGCTCGATCTGCGCGCCTCCTCTCTGGCTTCAGCGATCTCCCTTTTCAGGGTTTGGGTTTCCTGTACTCGGGCCCCTTCTCTCGGTTTGGGGTCGCGTGTGAGAGCGCGCCCCACCCCTGTAACGTCGAACAAGAACAAATATTAGTAATGGAATAGTAAACCAAAATAAAGCAAAACGTAAATTGAGATGAACGACGGTGGTTTAGGAGATTTATTACCTTTTATAGAGGTCCCGGGCCTTGAACCCACCTCTTCCTCTATGATATTTATTTATGTATCAAGAGGAAGAGGCTGGGCTTGGGAAACCGAATCGCCGTCAACTGGGCCCGCAACACTATCTTGTTGCGATAAGACTTCATCGAGTCGACGCTTCACTGCCGCCTGCTCAATTAAAAAATATCAAATAAATAATATTACAATATAGTAAACAAAAATAATTGAAATAACGTAACGTGAACATATTTTCGCTTACCACTTTCTCAGCCGCATTCTTGTCCGGCTGGTATACATTAATCCACGTCTGGACGGCGGGCGCTCTATGACCCTCCTTCTCCAACACCTCGCTTCGGTACGAGAGGGCGAGAGATCCCGAATGGTGGTTGAGCTGCTGCTCCTTGTTCTTGTTTCGGTTTCCTCGATTCCGTTCGCACAATCGCTGCCACACACACACACAAATCATTTTAAAATAAGAATAGATAAACATGCATATTTTCAGAATGTTGGCTACCAAAACTGTGCGGATAGTTTATGAAGCTCACCAAGTAAACAGGGTCTTCGAAGTGGGCTTTTAACCACGCCCATTGGTCTTCCCTCCCGAGAAACTCGGCCGGAGTCTCCTGGCTGACGTGGAGATAATGTTGATGGCAATCGTACTTCCAATCCTTGTAGATTGTTTGCGCGGTCGCATCAATGAAGTTCCACATCTCCACGTCAGTCGCCGGGATGTCGTAGTTCGTCTAGCACAAGACATTTAAATTCCGTTATGTAAAAGTTTTATTTACATTTACTACAAGTAGGTAAGTAAGCTAAGGCCAGTAAGTATACCTCAATATTTGTATTGACGATATCGCGATGCAAATCGCTAAGTCCCAAAAAGCTAGGTGCAAGCATTGGAACTTTTCCGCGGATGATGCTACCGATGTCTCTGCACATCAGACTCCTCATTTCCCTCGTCGCAGGCCCCCGATGCCTCGTAGAGTAAGCGACTTGTAGTAGCCTATTGTTGTTCATCCGGACGAGGTACTCCATCTTCTTCCCGACAATGACTCCGCGCTGTTGCGTTGTCGGATCTCCGGTTGCCATGTCCACCATGTCGGGGAGTTTGGTCTTCTTGCACCGGATGCTGAGGGCGGGAGGGTGCTGTGGCGCCGTAGTGGCGTCGCTGTCATCACCTTGAGGAATCGTATCCTCAAGGTTTGGGGCGGGCGTTAAAACCCCGCCTGCTGGGGTCGCAGATTGTCCCGTGGGGCAACCTGACCCGGAAGCCCCATCTCTGCTGAATGCTCGCCACGCCGCCTCCGTCACGGCCGCGGCGGCCGCTTTCTTCCTCTGGTATCCAGTATTTCCGGGAGCCATTCTGTTAAAACCTACTTTAGTTAAACATCATTCACAATAAGACCTAGGTTACCCTTCCCTTAGTTAAACAGACACGTTAGGAAAATATGTCGGCTCAAACAGGAAATGGTTCGATTTCGGCATAAAGCGAAAGAGGCAACTTATTACTTATAGCTATGGAATTTGGAATGCCATGGAATTCCATCGTTTCCAGTTGGAACATACTTTACTCGTTTGTACTTCTATAATGCTATAGTTACCTAGGTTATGCATATTCTTGTTCAAGTATTTCCATTGGTGCACTTTCGGTTTCGTTAAAGTTAAGGCAGTTAACCAAATTCTGACTTTGCTCAATCTACTTATCAAACAATACAGAAACATTCATGCTTATCATCACATATAGCAAGTCACTTTTATTTTATTTTCGTTTGTTGGGTTAGATATCAAAAAGAGTATGAACCGAAGTACCATCACATATAGCTTATCATCATAAAACACAACACACAAAACACATATAGCTTATCGTATTCGCACAAAGCATCATCACATTCATTTATCGCATATAAGCAATCAATTTTCAATATATCCTTATCATCACAACCGAAGGAATTGAATCCCTCGAACACAAAACACAATACACAACACACAAAACACATATAGCTTATCGCATTCGCACAAAGCATCATCACATTCGGAATCATCATCATCACAAAACACAAAACACATTCGGAATGTCGCATCATCACATTCAGTTATCGCATATAGCTTATCAATGGTCAATATATCCTTATCATCACAACCGAGATCATCCTCATCACAAAACACAATATATATTCGGAGTTGGCACAGTATAAAACACAAAGCTCCATACCTTCTCGAGTTGGCTCGGAATCGGTTGCTTTAGCTACACACGACGAATGTGATTGAAAACAGATTGGAAACACAGATTTCGCCATTGCTCCTTCTAGATTAATTAGATGGGTCTTAGTAGATCGAGTCAGTCCTTGTAAACATTTCATACCAAACATGAACAAAAGCATGAACAAACAGCAATATCAAACACGAAAAGAGCATTCTCAGATTCTCTATTACAGTTCACATACAAACCCTAAAACCAAAACTCTAACCAAAATACATATGCAACATTCCAACATTCCCTAACCAAAATACATATGCAAACTCATCCAACATTCCCTAACCATCCAACATATGCAACTGAATCAAAACATATGCAACTGAATCAAAACCCTAAAATCAAAACTCATCCAACATTCCCTAACCAAAATACATATGCAAACCTGAGATTGTGCCCGAGTAGAAACGGAGGAAACCTGATACGATTTGGGGGCAACCTGCAATTGCGTTTCGGCTTCGAGATTCGACGGTGAGGGATGGGGAGGAAGAAGATGGTTTCGGGATTAGGGATTTGGGGAGGTCGATTTGGTGGAGGGAGCTTCAATTCTTGGGTGAGGTCGATTTGGTTTGGGGATTAGGGCTTTGGGGCGAGGTCGAACAGAAAAGAAGTGAGAAGGAAACGAAATGAGAAGAAGAAGAAAGCAACTGTGATTCTGGAATTATAAATCCAACGAGGCGACGTATATTGGAATCTTCGTCGCTTGAATATGTTGAAGCGACGAAGATCTCAAACTTTGTCGCTTCCTCTAATTTCAAGCGACAAATAATGAGTATCTACGTCGCTTTAACATATTCAAGCGACGAAGATGGAGTTCTTTGTCGCTTGAAATTATAGGAAGCGACAAAGATCGAATCTACGTCGCTTCATAAATAAACGAAAGTTAACTGAATATTTAATTGTTATTTTTTTCTTTTTGAATAGACCAGGCGACGTAGATTGATCAATCTACGTCGCTTCATTGTATTTAATTTATAATTAAAATAAATACATTCAAGCGACGTACATTGATCAATCTACGTCGCTTTATGGAGCGAAAAAAATAAAAAATAAAAAATAAATACATTGAGGCGACGTAGATCGATCAATCTACGTCGCTTCATTTATTAAAAAATAAAAAATAAAAAATAAATACATTGAGGCGACGTAGATTGATCAATCTACGTCGCCTCAATGTATTTATTTTTTATTTTTTATTTTTGAAGCTGTGAAGATTGCTCAATCTACGTCACTTAAAATTAGAGATACTAACAAAGATTGAATTCTTCGTCGCTTCAATTTATTTATGGAAAAGTAATGAACTGAATATGAAAGAAACGATGAAGTTTAGAATTATAAAATTAGTAATATTTTCTCGAATACATATATTATGCTTTAAAGAAAATACGAATTTAGGTTTCAAATTCATAATAATATTAGTTTAGTCCTCGTCTTCGTCCTCGTCCTCGTCATCGTCCTCGTCCTCGTCCTCGTCCTCGTCCTCGTCCTCCTCCTCCTCGTCCTCCTCCTCGTCCTCGTCCTCGTCTCCTTCTTCGTCCAAAAGTAGTTGAAAATCTGGGTTAAATTGTATCACCGTGGGAGTGTCCTCTTGGTAAGGCTTGAATAAATGATCTTCTGTACGCGATATGTTTTCATCTATGGCCAGTACTTCGGCGCTGTAGACATTGCGGTGCGACATTTCTTGTACTACCTTCCAAGTACCACCAGCCTTTGGATCGTCTATGTAGAATACCTGTTTTGCTTTGGTTGCAATTATGAAGGGTGAATCCTCATAGTAACTTTTGTTTGAATTCACTGATGTCAGTCCATGATCTTGTATAACGGTGTCAAGATCTTCAGGGTCCTCGGAGTTGTGCCATGTGCACTTAAACAACACCACTGGCATACGGCCTGCATATAATACTTCGACCACGTAGTTAACATGGCCGTAGAACTTGGATGAACCCATGTCTATCATGACACCGCTGTTTTGAGTCACGGTTCTTTGATCTCTATCAAACGATGTGAACTTGACACCGTTCACATAACATGACTTATAAACCCGACATTGCTGAGGTCCTTGAGTTAATGACTTTATTCCTGCAACCAAGCTCGGGTCCGAGTTTTTTTCTTTAAGGGACACCTGAGAGATAAGTGTTAAGAGAAGTTAAAGATAAGTGTTATAAACCCTCAAAGAACCTTACAAGAATTAATAGGCATATGTACCCATGTTAAGAACCATCGAAGAAAACTCCTCCTACGACGAAGCTCGTCGAAATCTTCATCATTTTTAGCCTCGAACCTTCTGAGATGTTCTTCTAGGTAAGGTTTGACTTCGTCTGTTTCCACCAAGACTTGCCAGTGAGCCTCAGCAGTCTCTACCTCAGTCAACCTGAACTGGCAACGAGTCTCAATAATATCTGGTCTTACTAAGAGTGAAACACAGCTGATATTCCACCCAGCTATGGAAGTGTCGATATCTTCGTTGTCCATCCGTCTGAGATAAGACTTACAATACGTCACCGACTCATGTACGAGGTACTGTTCAGCAATACTACCTTCCGTGTAACGTGTATTCCTCATTGACTTTTTATATTTTCCTAATTGCCTGCAAGAACACCACTCAAGATTAGTACAATATTTTCCTAATTGCCAACATATTACATAACGAACATAATATTAGCAAGAACAAAACATTTTACCTTTCAATTGGATACATCCATGTATAGTGTACTGGACCTGTAAGGAATACTTGTTCGGGCAGATGAACCATGAGATGAACCATAGATGTAAAAAAATGTGGAGGAAATATGAGCTCCAAATTGCAGAGAATCATCACTATCTCAGTTTCCATGTCACGCACAACCTCCTTCTTAAGCTCCCTACTGCATAGTTGACGAAACCAATTTGACAGTGTTATCAATGGCTTCACAACGTTTCCTGGCAGGAACCCTCTGATAACCACAGGAAGAAGACGTTGAAGCAAGACATGGCAATCATGCGTCTTCAATCCATAAAACTGTGACGGGGAACTTACTTTCACCTTACTTCTCAAACTACCTGCATAACCAAGAGGATACTTAACATCCCTGAACCACTAGAACACATCTTCTAGATCATCCTTTTTAACTAAAAAGGGTGCATGAGGAACTTTCGCCGTACCCAAGTCACCCGCTCTTTGCCACTGGTTTTTTCGCACATTCCTCTTCTTCAAAGCAGCGCGAGCTTTTGGACCATCCTTAGACTTCTTATCAATCGAAAAAATGGTTCCAAGGATGTTGTCACACACATTTTTTTCAATGTGCATGACATCTAAGCAATGTCTGATCTTCAATGATGACCAATACGGCAGCTTCCAAAATATGCTTTCGTGAGTCCAACACTGTCTGTTATTCGGATTGTACGGCACCTTCAAGTCTTCATGTTGGCTAAGAATAGGGTAAACGTGTGACCTAACGTCCTCCAAAATTTCATCTCCACTCTTACGATAGGGTCTTCCGCCAAACTCCTCCTTCCCGTTAAATGCCTTGCTCAATCTCCAAGGGTGATCTTGGTGGAGCCATTTTCGATGACCTTCATAAACTATCCTCCCATATATATGCTCTGAAGTTAGCTCATCTAGACAGATTGTACATGCCTTGTACCCTTTCACAGTTGACCCCGCAAGCATCCCTAAACCTGGAAAGTCACTATGCAAAGTTCCCATTGTTCCGAATGGATTGAAACCGTCTGTTGCTACTCCAAGGTGCACATTCCTGCAGTCCCGTGCAAAACCTGGAAAAGTTCTGTCAAAATGTTGAAACGCTTCTCCATCAGCTGGGTGGCTGAGGCTACCAGCCACGCATATCCGCTCCCCCAGCCATCGCATATGCTTGGCAGTGTGTGGGGACATAAACAAACACTTCAACCTTGGTGTTAGAGAGAAGTTACGAATTATTTTTTTGGGAATATCATTCGTATATGGCTTATATCTTTCAGAATAACACACTGGACAAATCCTCTCGTTTACAAGCGCCCCCCTGAACAACACACAGTTAAACTCACACGCATCAATTCTTTCGTAACCCAGTGAAAGATCACTCAAGATTTTTTTTATTCTCGAGTATGAACAGGGGAATGTGTGCCCTTTAGGAAGAAGTTTATTAATGTAAATACATAAAGAGTCAACACTTGTGTCCGACCATCCATTTTCATTTTTCATTTCCATTGCATCTAATATGGCACTCAAAACAGTTTCCTCACTGCCTTCATATAATGGGGTCTATGACTCCTTTAATAATCTATCGTACTTTTCATAATCATCGTCTACCATGTCATTGAAGTTCATGCCCGAATTATCTTCCACTAATTGTTGGGGTGCATCTGCATGGTATCCAGGATAATAGGGATATGCATCATGTAGAATCTCCAACTGCGGGTTCACTGAAGGACCGGCACCACTAGAAGGACCGACTCTGTCTTGAAGCCACTGTCTTCGTTGACTGAGCATTCTCAGTTCAGCAGAAACTTCCCCGTGAAGGTGCCAGACAGTATAATCCCGACTCAAACCACTGTGTAATAAGTGATGATACATGACATCCATAGTAACCTTGAACGGACCGTTCTTACAACGTTTGCACGGGCAGAAGTAATAATCGGCTCCGTTACTATGTCGCCGGGCAAAATTCATGAACTCGAATATGCCTGTGATGTACCTTGGATCAGCACGATGATATGTCATCCAAGTTTTGTCTGGGTGTCCGTCCATGTTTCCTGTGAACATAAACAATCAATATGAACAAAGTTACCACGCCACAGTTGTGATTCAACCAAAACCCCACACTTCTTCGCCTTATGCCTCCGGGTTGGGTCCTATCCCCTTCAGGGGAACACGACATTTGTCAACGCTTTTGCACCCATGCGTTTCAGCTCCAGTCTAGGGAAATTTCGGCAGCATCTCCCTACAGTTCCCCGAGTGCACACATATCTAAACAACCTAATTTGCACTCGGGGAACATTGAAAGGAGACACTGTCGAAACCATATCCCAAAACTGAAACTGAAATCACACGAATAGCAAAAGGATCAACAAAGTCATGTTCACCTAAAGTGTCCAAAAATGGGACAATTCGAGAATCAACAACTCAACTCGATCAACTAGATGAGTTGTTGATTCTCAAACGGGAGTTCTAAGTTGATAAACACCACAATTATATATAGCCATACGCTCGATTTCATGATTAACACTAATAACACTACTAATTAAGGTTCGAATACACCTAATCTACACTAATCATCAATTAATTTCACTAAATTTAACCAAATTTCAAACATTAATCATGAACCCATAACATGATTTATCACAATTCAATGATTCAAACACTAAAACTACAACATAAGACCAAATTCAATTCAACTTCAAACATTTCACCAAAACTTCAATTTCACTTCTAATTTAACATATTATGGTCATAAAGAGGGTTAAAGAGATACAAATCAAACTAACCTTACTCAAGAATCAAATCAATGGCAAGAACAATCTTCTTTCTCAATTTCCTCAAATTTCTCCCAAAATCGCCCAAGAACAGCTCCAGAACGCGAATGAACTGTTTTTCTAAAATTCTAACTTTATGAACGGTTTGACTTTAAGAAGAAGAGTAGATCCAGATTTAAAAAAAACGAGGCGACGTAGATTGAGCAATCTACATCGCCTCGATTTTCTTCGAAGCGACCAAATTAATCTTCGTCGCTTCGAATAAAATCGAGGCGACGTATATTTCTCAATCTACGTCGCCTAGATTTTATTCGAAGCGACGAAGATTAATTTGGTCGCTTCGAATGAAAAAGTAGTCGCCTTATTTTATTGAAGTGACTAAGATCAATCTACGTCGTCTCAGTTTGTTGAAGCGACGTACTTTTTATCAAAGGCAATATACGTCGCCTCATTGAAAATCGGAGCGACGTAGAAATGTAACTACGTCGCCCGGATTCTCTCCTCCAGTAGTGAACACAAATTAATTGTTTATCTTAGATCGATTTTGTTTCTGACATGAAGAGGGGTTTGTTTCTCACCAGATTTGAGATGTTGAAGATCACAATATATGTTGAGGAAGAAGACAATTAACGATGATGAAGTTTAAAAAGAGGGGTTTCTTTGTAGCCATTGCATTTAAAAAGGATGGGATTGACTTTTAAATATGATTATATAGTTTATAAATAATATATGTTTAAAATAGAAAGTGCTGTGGATATAATGTTTCATGCCATGTAAGATTAAGGCAACAAAATTTAAGGCCAAAAATATTTTCCCTATTTTGTCCACCGATCATCATAATATTGGTCTTTGTTTCTTTGTTCATAGTCTATAAATTCACCTTCATATGTTGCAAAGATATTATTATAATTTATGACAAAGGTTATGTTAAATTTACATTCTTTGTGATATATACATATAATCTCATCCTCCTTTTTTTATTGTCTATTGTATAGATATATCTTTAGAAATCTAAATCTTTTTATTGTATGAATTTATCATTATTATTTTTCTTTCCATACTATATACTGAAACTTTTTGGTTGGTATACTTGATAGTTTTCATTTTGTATTTTTCTCATGTACAATGATGTTTTTCTCAATGCTTAATTAGTTGTCGATCAGAAATAGTTTTGGTTCTTATCCCTATCCATAAAGTACTATTAAGATGTTATTTTTCTTTTAGACATATAGTTAAATTATATTTGAGATTAAACATACTTTTCTTTTAGACATAATCTTTTATTTGAGTTTTTACCTTTCTTTAAGACATGATCTTCTATTTATGTTTTACCTTTCTCTTAGATATAAAAAATAGATATTATAATTTGTACCGATATATGGCGTTAAATATAGTAGTCTTATGCGTACCTTTTTGTGATGTTAACTTCAAAATCACTTATTATACCTTGTGAGTAGATATATAGATGTTATATTCTTTATTTCTATCATTTTTCATGTTTTCAAATTATACATTTTAATTAGATTGACTTGATGTTCTTCAATTGGTAGTTTTTGTTAGGTTTATTTGTATTTATGTTTATTTAGAATGACAATTCAAAATTTGAATGTAGAAAAAATAAATGTAATTATAGAAAAGTACAATTTATGAAATTTAAATAGTTTCCTTAATTAAACCCGAAAGGGCAAATTGGTCAAAACAATTGATCAAATGACCACAATATGAAGAAAAAAATTGATAGGACTGAATTAATCTAATATGTAATTAATTGAGAAATAAGTCTTGGATTAAAATGTCTCTTAAAAAGATTACAAACTACTAGAGTTTTGAAACTTGAGCACATCAATTTGTGATAAGGGGTAGTGATTTACTCCTCTCTTTACAACTTATCACGATCTTCAAAGTAGATCGTTGGAACTGCCTTGTTGTAATTAAACAGAGTATGTTTAGTCTATATATAAATTAAATTGTTAACAGGTCAAATAATCTTAATTTAAGGGAGATCGATGTGAACTCTGAAGTAAGTAGAGTAACATCATAATTACAGTAGCTAGTTAACATTAAGTCGAGATCGATTTATTAAAAAAAAACATTAAGTCACAGAGTTTGATTACAAGTTTACAACTTACAAACAAAACCTTAAAAAAATCCTCAATCGATATGGAAAAAGCTGCAGTAAGGTTTTCGCAGGAGGGTAGTTTAACGTGGTCAACCACGCAAAAATGACAAGAAAAAACCCTCCTCCGACATGTACGAAGCCTCGCAGCAAAACAAATCCATGGCATGCAGTACTACTTCTCAGCTGGTAGATCAGTACTGATATATATGTGCGTGCACGAAAGGGATGTACGTATACAGGGCTTTGCTTCCTTCACGAAACCGAAGAAAATAAAAAACAAGAACACCGGTAAAAACTGAAAACGCGTTGCATGACTGTCTGAGATATGTTTATTTTGCTAATCATCTCCAGATTTTAAGTAGAAGTACAGAGCAAAGATCATTGTGCTCGTCAAACCACCTTGAGAAAAGCTTGTCGTAGCTTTACTACAAGGTCCTTCACTGTCATGCTGAACTCAACGTCCATCTGTAATGTAGAAAATTCTAATAATTAGTTTTAGGTCGTTATATTAAGATAGCTAGTATGCACGCATGTTATATGTTCCTGCAAATTATGAAGAAAGATGAAGTTGAATGTAGTTATGTACCTGAGAAATGATGGTTATATCGAGAGTTGAATTGCCAAATGGCAAGACGCTGCTACTAAGGATGGTGAGATCGAGCTTCTCTATTTCGCTTAATATGTTTGCCAAGCATCCCTTCTTTTTCTCGCAGTGGATGCGTATGAGAATCTCCTTATCCGAAACCCTAGCTTCAATGTCAGGTAGGGGTTGGTCAGAGAAGCTGTCGAAGTTCTCATCCGATGAGGAGATATCATCATCCGCTGAGTACTGAGTTCTCTTCACAAACACCACCGACTCCACGGTTTTCTTTGCTGCTTGTTCCTCTAGTATCTTCATACGTTCTTGCATCTGCTTTACGTACTTTATGGCATCTCCCAGCACTGAAGCCTTGTCCATCTAATAATGATTTAAAAAGGGGTGGGTCATGCTACAATTTTGTACTAAATACCGGAACGTCTTTCAAGAATTGCCAATTTGCCATACTTAATATTCTAAACAGTTGGTTGGAAAATATGTTGTTTTTGCCCAATCTTTCGTAATTGACATCCTAAATTACATATAAATGTTAGTTTTAACATATATATATATATATATATTATGTAGTCAGATGTACCGTGTACGTGTCAGTGAACCACCTAATAGATAAGAAACCAGATAGAGAATACATGTAATTAAATGATAGAGTACCTTCTTTAGACCTGGTACTAGAGCTGATAGAGCGATGAACCGCTGGCTGAGCTTTTCTCGGCGCTTTCGCTCAGCTAGAACATGATCTTGAGCATGTAAAGGACTTCTAGTTACAGTACCAGCCCTCTTGATCCCTTGGCCATATGCATAGTTTGGTGAGCAAGTTTGGGAGGATTTACCTTGTGAAATCAAAGCCGGCGGAATCAAATCAGTGTTTCCACCGGAACTTATGAGGACCTCATTTTTCGGCTTTATAGTAGTAGTGCAATTAGGAGTACCATATGCTGATGAGTTGGAATTGTCAAATGAAATCAGATGTGAGGAGGCAGAAGAGGAGGTCCTTGGGGCTATTATGTGATCATGAGTGGTAGTGTAAGAGGTCCAATTACTCTGGCTATTCTTGGACAGTTTAGCTGAGCTTTGGTCAGCATCATTTTGATGAGGGGTAAAATCTGGATAAGATGAGTAGCTCTCAGCAGAAAAGGACTGGAAATTGAGATCTTCAAGCGAGTAGTCCAGATGAGAGTTCATTTCATATTGATTCAGGAAAGTGGGATCTTCCATTTCCTATGAAGTACCAAAACCAAAATAGTGTATTAATAATTCAGAATCAGGAATTTGTGAACAAATTACACTTTGAACAAGTTGACACAAAAGTATTGTTGATCTATTTTTTTCTTATATTTTAAACTAACAAAATTCTTCAATTCCAATTTAGGGGATAATAAACAGGCTTACCAGTTCAGATACCCATTTTGCTGATGAGATCATTTCCATTAGTATTCGGAACACCTGCTGTGCTTTCGTACGATCTCGTTGGTAACACCTTTGACACTACAATAAACAGCACAATATAATCTGTTTAATTAGTCATATTACCCATATATAGACGAAAGCATGAACGCCACAACTAATTGGTTGATAAAACTTCTTTAACTGAAAAATTAGTATTTCAAACTTAAACATGCAACACGATTATATTTCTTTCTTTAAAGCTTGGGATAGGAAACGAAGCCAGGGATTGGATAATGTAAATCACATTTCATCAGTTATTAATTAAGGAGACAGATGAAATTAATATACAGAGAAACCTAGTTAGACATGCATCAGTTAAAGGAAAAATAAAGGACCAAGGTTAATCCGAACCCCAAAATTTGAAAACCTAAAAGTGAGTGTAGAAATAGATCGTAGAACCTCTAAACTTAAAACGAAGTTCCAGGATAGCACTAAGGAATCAAAGAAGCTAGCCCAGGTATTAGAGTATAGTCTTCCCAAGAATCAAGTTCCGAGAGAGTTGAAATATGGCCGGGAGCTTACCTTGAGACTTAAGAAGAGTGAACAAGACTCAGAGATCGATCCAATATTTTCTTTCCGATTGGCAGGAATAAGTAGTGCAATGCTTTATAGGTCTTTGAACGCGGTCCGCAGTAAGCAAATGATTAAAATCAAAGCAAAGAATTGACATTAATTATTCCAAATTTAATATTTATGATCCAACTTAATGGCACGTGTGAATAGATTGCCCGCTTTCTGATTAATGGTCACTGTTCATTTAGAGGCAGATCGAGTTGGTCAATTTCTGAGCACTGTTTTTCTTGTTTTGAATTTGACCTATAAAAAGGCATAAAAATATATGGAAATATGTCAGTAACTGAGCATTATTCTAGTCTTTTAGCTCGATCATCAACAACGCAATTATCTTTAGACTGAATATACACAAAGGTAGAGTTCGTTACGAGTTTGACCGAAGAGCTCTTGAACATCACCACATGAGAATCACGAAACTCTGTTGATACCATGTATATCTAGATGACCAAAATATGCAAGGAATTAAAACCACGTCGAAGTTCAAAATGCAGGCCTAGATTCGGTTCGGATCTAGGCAAAAAATTTAAGATTTGGATCCAGAACCGTTTGTTTACATTCGGTTCGGTTCTGTAACAATCATGAGTGGAACCGTTTGGAACCAGAACCGTTCTCGATTTTAGTGGTTCTCGGTTCTCGTAGAAGATCCATTTGAAAAAAAAAAGAATCGAAAAATGAACAATGAAATTTTTGTAAATTGGACTTCAAAATCCTCTTACTTTATGTTTGACATAGTTGCATATATAATCTATCTATAAAAAAACGTATAATTTGCATATTAAATCACATGTGATCATCAACATATCAACTTGTCATTCATCAAGATCATATTTGCATCATATCAGTCATTAAATTAAATTTCATAGGCATAAACAAATTATGACAAGTTGAAATTAATTGAATTAGAAAAAAGAGAGTAGGTGTTGGGTTGGGCCGACTTATTTGAGTTTGAGTATTTAAGATTTATATAGTTGGGCTTATATATATGGGTTGTGTTAATTATAAAACGGTTTCTTCGGATTTGACTGTTTTTTGGTATCAGGATCCGGAACCGAACCAGAATCGTAACGGATCCGGAACCGAATTTTAGAAAACACAACTTTTTTAAGAGATCCGAAACCGAACCACACAGATCCGGTTCTTTCGGATTGGTTCTTCGGTTCTTCGGATCTTGTGGCCAAGCCTAAAATCCACACTAGTAGACAAGCCTCGAAACCTATAGCAACCTCCACAGAAAATGAAGAATACTGAGAATCGAGTTTAGAATCGCCAATCTCATCACAAACTGACTCAACTATTCCAGTACAACTAACCAACACCTTTATTTGTTGGTCGGTCAATAGCTCCATCCATACAAATAAACACAATATTGACAAGCCGATAGCTTAGTCCAACTCTGTAGTTTCCTAGGCCGCCAAACGGACGGCCTATCAACCAATAAATAGTGATCATGCCGAGCTCCTAAATCCTCAAACAGTGCCTTAAATGTTCAACAGTACCAAAGAATTTATCGGGCAACGCCAAGTCCAGGAGGTGAGTAACACGTTTGCATATGAGTCTCAGTTGGATAAGCTCTTTACTCTTGTCTCGCAAGTTCTGCGAAGGCGAAGCCCGCACAAATATGTGGGATATGTTTGTTAGGTGGTCACAGCCCACATGACGGATCAGTGCCTAATGCATGGAGGGGTTCAGTTTTGAGCAAGTACCCACCATTGGAGGAGATTGATGTTTCCACTGGGTGAGGCAATGAGTGCTGAATATATATGTCACCATAATTTCAGCTGGAGAGAGTACTAGTCCACAGCCATATTCGGCAAATTTTGAAACCCGACCCTAATTTAACTATTACATGCCTTCATATATATGAATAGTATAATATGCTTTAGTTACATACATCAGTGCCCAATACTATACTAATGTCAGTAACGTGCACAAATCAAACAATTGTTGGTCTTCGAGATGAACAACTAGCTAGATCAACCCGATGAACGCATATTTTCCCATGCACACTCGATTATATTTTCCCATTGAAAGATTAAAGAGACCGCAAACCTCGAAAGCCTGGCAAGCAGCAGGTGGCTCATACATAGCTAACAAAATTAAGCTCTAAATTAAACTAGCGGTAGAAACGCCTAGATTGATGCTGTCATAGAAAAACTATGGAGCAGAGATCGATCGGGAACGTGTTTCCGAAATGGCTGCAATTAAGCGCACAACCCCACGTTATTATATCATTATAAACTCCTCATATTTACGCACATGAGAAATCGAGAACTGAACAGAAACTGGCCTAAAATTTTTTGTGTATATATATTACACATTTCTATTAAAGTATATTTTTTTGGGGTCATTTTTAGGTATAGAGCATTACACTAACTTTTCGATCATATTTTTATCATTTTCACCATTCAGATCTTAAGTCTTAATGTGTTGATTAAGCATGCAAATTTTCAGTCAAAATGGTGATCGTTAGAGTATTCAAAACTGTAATTGAAGTTTATAAGTATAATTGCTTCAGGTTTGACAGATTCAGTCCGTCTCTTAATTTAACCTAGTTCGACACCTTAACGATTATCATTTTGGCTGAAAATTTACATGAATGATCTACTCATATAGACATATTAATTGGACGGTATAGATGTTAAAATATGATCGAAAAGTTTGTGTAATGCCCTATACCTGAAAAAAAAAACCAAAAATATATATATAGTTATACTTTAATGAAAAAGCCCTATATATATAGGCTTGGATTAAAGCATATCAGGCGGCGAGAAACTGAATTCGGAATCCATACATATATATCCTCTTCAGATCTTCATTAATCAGAAAAATTATGTATGAGAACCAAACACATGAGGATCACGTAGGTTATTGGAGCAGAACAAAATACGAAAAATTAGGTAGATAAATACAGGGGGGCGGATCGGAGGCGATAATCAATTAATGAAAACAAACAAGGTAAACTAGGGTTTATATATCCTAGTGGTCTCCTTATAAATACAATATAGGGAAAAACAACTAGATATGGAAGGTGCAAGAGATCTGCATTCAAAGATTCAGAAGTTTTATTTTTTCTTCCAAAATTAGCTAGGGAGCTCAGGAGATCTATTTGAATAATTAAGTTAGCATCGATTTGATCTAGCTTCTAATTGTATTTCTATTATCTATCTAATATTACATGTACACTATGATTAATAAAAGAGCATAATATCTTTAGGTAGCTACTTATTGGATTCAGGCAATCAATGACTTCATGCAGGTGGCTCCTTCGTTGTTCCAGTTTGTTCTGTCATTGTTGGCTGTACTTAACAACCGATACGCGTACGTATACATATAGCTGGGGCGCGGGGAAGACTTGAAGCCAATGATGCACGTCTAACTAAGCTTTAATCTTGGAAATCAACAACAAATACTGGCCGGTATACCTATGCAAATTTAGTACTAGCTACCATATTACACGAGCTCGCATTAATTAGTCATTCTATAACTATTACTGACTCTTTGGAGATATAGATACTCGGAATTGGTGTCTCACCGTGTCTGTTCTATGTCGGGCGACGGAAGTGTACATAGGATCGGAGCAGAGCTATATATGTGCGCATATATATATATATAATAAGCAATCCAAATTTATTAAGTAGTTATTTAATTTAAGCAGTAAGGAAGCTAAGAATACGTATGTATTGTTTAATTTAATTTGATGAAATAGAGAACCATGCGAATTGGTCGAAGTTGCTTTCTCAGTCGATATGGTAGAGTAGAAAACCTACCTTCACTTCCATGATACGTAAAGGAGCTCAGCAAATTTATATACAACTACACCGCATGAACGAACTAATCCTCGGGTAAAACTTTTATAAATTAATAATTTTGAAATCGGAAAAAATTATTATTGTAATAAAATTATTATTTTATCGATAAATGAATAATTTATTAATTTATTGAGACTTTAACAAATTTATTACTTTTGAGTTATCCTAATAAAAACGATATGTGATGGAATCGCCTACTAATAAAGAGATAATTGAAAGAATAATGAATTTGCATGCAGAATATTATTATGATCCAAATAGCAGTTCTGTTATACTGATAGTTTTTCCTGAAGAGGCTTTTGAGGCATTAATCAATTACCTTGATTAACTTTTTGCTGCAAACTGAAAGAATTTACGAAATGTGGTACACACATTGCAAAAGATCAAAAATGAAGTTAAATTTGGTTTAGATGCGCAAAAGAAACAGGCTACAATATAGTTTTTTTTCTCAAGAAATAGTTAAAGTGATCGTGAAAATAAAAATTCTCAGTTGAAAATTTAATTTTTATGTATTTTTATATATTTTAATATGTTTTGTAATTAAATTATTACTTTATATATTCATAGCATTACAAGAAAAACCCTCTTAGATGACGGAACGGTAAAGGATTCGTCTAAGTAGAATTTAGACGACGCCAATAAATTATGTCGTCTTAAGCATTTTTTCGTTGTCTAAGTGACAGTTAGACAACAGAAATGAGTCTGTGTCGTCCAAGTGAAGGATGAGACGACATACCGACACGCCGTCGTCTATGTGACAACTTAGACGACACAGAGTTGGTGCGCTGTCTCATGCACCACTTGGACGACATAAATTATGCACAGTCCGTTATCTAAGTGACTACTTAGATGATGTATCGACGCTGCGTCGTCTAAGTAGCCACTTAAACGACACATACTCATTTCCGTCGTTTAAGTTATGCATTATTTATTGTCCATGCCAGACTCTTTTCCTCTTTGCTCACTCGTCTCATTTTCATTCTCATTCTCATTCTCTCTCGATCAGACTCTTCTCACACGTACAACTAGCACTATATATATATATATCCAGCTTCGACCATCGATTCGCCATATATCAGAGAAGGCTAGGTACGTAGTTAATTTTTGACAATCTTAATGTTTATATATATAATTAATTGTACATTTGATTGATTGCAGTGCATTGTTACTACTTCTAATATTTATAATTAAGTTAGGTAATTGATTGATATATATATATATATATTAGTTAATTAATTAACTAGTATATATGCATGCATAGATGTTTAAAATTTTGGTTAATATTTAGTTAAAACGTACATACAAGTTAGATGTATTAAAGTAATTAATGTATAGTATATTCACCATTAATTAATAAAGGTATCGTAATTAATAAATATTTTAATTAATTATACGTTAATAATTAAGGTAGTTATTGAAAATTTGTATATATAATAGTTTAATAAATACTTGAAAATATGTATATATAATAGTTGACTAATATGATAATTATTAAATTTCGTAGAAGTATGGACAAGAGTTGGATAAAGTTGCGGAATAGAAGTGATGTCCAGTATATGGATGGAATTAGAGAATTTGTAATTTTGCGATAGAACATGGTCAGGGAATTGAAAGAAACGTTTCAGGTGTCCGTGCAAAAAATGTCTTAACTATCAGTATATGAATGTTAATGTTATGATGCAACACCTGTACGTAAATGGTATGATGTGGAGTTACACTACGTGAAGCGAGCATGCTGAAGCAGTAGACTTCAGCTCAACAGACTTCAGCTCAGGGTCCAGTTACCATGGTGCCTCATCCAGCAGCAGTGGTGTTGGCCCCCCTACTTGGAACCCAACTACGGATTTGGTCCATGATGCGTTTCTGGAATTTAGTCATGGTGGACACCAACATCAAGAGTGAGGTTACAATACTACTCATGGGCACGATGACATATTCCCCGCTGCTAGCTTGGCCACTGACACTAGCTAGTGAGATAGATAAGTACAACAGGATGTTACTTGAACCCCAGACCCCGGTGTACCCTAGATGTTGAGAGAATGTGTTGCAATATGTGATGCAACAAATGCAGATAAAAGTGAAGCACAAAATATCAGCCAGTGCTTTTAACGAAATTCAGGAGCAAATATGTAAGTTGCTTCCAAATGATCACAATCTTCCTAAATCCCATTATAAGGTTAGAAATATCTTGAGCAGCCTCGGCCTAAAGTACAGGATAATTGACGCCTGTCCAAATGATTGTGTGCTGTTTTGCAAAGAGTATGTAGATTTGGACTATTGTCCCGTATGTAGCCAATGCAGATATGAGCTGAATAGGAAGAGTTCGAAAAGGAAAATTCCTGTGAAGGTTCTTCGATATTTTCCATTGATTCCCAAATTGTAGTGTCTGTACATGTCTCTATACACAGCAGAGGCGATGCGATGGTATGCAGAAAAGTGACTAGATGACGATGTACTGAGACACGCCGTGGATGGGGAGGCTTTCAAACATTTTGACACCGAATTTAGAGACTTTGTCGCAGAGTTTCGAAATGTTAGACTCGGACTATCTACAGACGGATTCAATCCTTGAGGTAGTAATAGCTATGTCGTTAGCACTTGGCTAGTTATTCTGATGCTGTATAACTTGCCTTCGTGGATGTTCATGAACAAGGAATTTAATTTTCTTACTCTGCTAATTCCAGGTCCTAAATCTCCGGGGAAGTGCTTAGATGTCTACCTCAGACATTTGATCGACGAGCTGAAAGTATTGTGGAAAAATGGAGTCCCAACTTATGACAAATTCACTGACACAATGTTCATGATTAGGGCAGCCGTAATGTGGACGATTAGAGATTTTCCAACGTATGAGATGTTGGCAGCCTGCAAGACGAAATGATACAATGGATGTCCTATATGTTTGGACGACGTGAACTCTAGTGGGCACGCGGGGAAGGTGTGTTACCTGGGTCACCGTAGATGGCTTCCTGACTATCACTCCTGGCGACAGGATGAAGCTCATTTCGACGGGACGATAGCGAATAATCCTAAACCCCGTAGTTGGTCTAGCGAAGAGATTTTAGAGAGGTTAAGCTGTTTCGACTTTGGTTTGTTGACCAATGAAAATGATGTGCAGAAACGTAATCCAATACCTCCACATGATCTCAACTATTGGCATCACAAGAGTATATTCGTTGAACTCCCTTACTGGTCGAAGTTGAAGCTGAGGAACAACTTGGATGCGATGCACATAGAAATGAATGTGTGTGACAGCGTGGTGGGAACAATTCGCGATAATAAGTTCAAGACTAAAGATACTCCCAAAGAGCGCAAAGATCTAGAAACTATGAATTTACGTCATCCCTTGTGGTTGAGGGATAGAAGGGGAGTGTAAAACAAGATGCCAGCTGCACCTTACACAGTGAAGCCGGTACTTAGAGGTTTTGTATTCCACTGGTTAAAAGCGTTTGTTATCCGGCTACGTATGCAGCTACTATAATTGGAGTAGTGAACGAGGTACAACACAAGTTTGTTGGTCTAAAAACACATGACTATCACGTTATACTTCAACGTCTGATTCCAGTGGTAATTCGGCCATATTTACCTCGTGACGTCGTAGAACCAATTAATAGTGGCATTATGCAGATCGCGGCAGAAGTTATGCGCCAGAGAATTAAAGAAGTCAGTTGTGGTGGAACTGCAACAACAAATTATGCACATCATTTGCAAACTAGAGAGAATTTTCCCTCCTACTTTCTTTGACATCATGATTCATCTAATAATCCATATACCCGAGTAGATGCTCATTTCTGGTCTGGTCCAGTACACTTGGATGTATTCTCAAGAAATGTACGTATAACTAATTAAATATATAGGCCAGATTACTTGCTATATGTATTTATTCTACAATTAATTAATTGAACGTTTGATTTTGTAGACAGCTTGGACAGTATAAAGGATTCGTGAAAATTAGGTTGGCCCTAGATTGCTCTATCGCAGAGACATACCTAATGCATGAGTGTGTTACTTACTCCAACAGATACCTCAAGGATCCACCACCTCCCACTACCTCTGATCCAAGTGCCCGCATCAATCTTTCTGTCGTCACAAATGTCGTACGACCATTTAGAGGAGAATTAAAGGAATCGTTAACACGAGAAGAACTTATTGAGGTACATTAGGTAGTGTTGCGAGACTGTGATGAAGTTGAGCCTTACATGATTGCGTACAGGAAGAAGCTTCAGGCGTTAAATCCGGACAAGAGTTCGGCGTGGTTTGAGAATGTAGTTAAGAAGAAGTTCCCCGATTATTTCTTCAAATGGGTATGTATGTTTACTTATTTAATTTATATACATGTTTGTAGAAATTAAACCCTTTAATTATATATATTCTTCCCATTTTCACAGATGATTGATCTACAAAAATTCGATAACCACGGGGGTGGTGGTCCTGGCCAAAGCACTTGCTAGCAGAGAAGCCGATTAGACACTATATTTACCCCGGATATTTTGTAAACAGTGTAAAGTTTCGTTCATTGGCCTTAGATGAAGGAAGAAGAACACAAAACAATGGGGTAGCAGTTGAGAAAGACAATGATATATCCCCGTGTGCTCTTGTATATGTCGTTCAACTATGTTACGGGAATGATGTCAACGTTTTCATATTCAAGTGCAAATGGTTTAAGCGTACAAAGGAAGACCTGTGTCTTTTATTAGTCGATACAAACTCAAGCTGGTATGAGGACGAGCCTTTCGCGCTTGCCACCTTAGTTAGGCAGGTGTTCTATCTTGATGATCCGAAAGCTGGTGAATGGTGGAAAATAGTGAACCATATCTCTCATCAAGGAATATGGAATACCACGACAGCTGAAGAGACACCGACGACTGGAGATGCTGAACTGCAAAGAGACATTATTGCATATCAAGAGCCTAATATTTATGTAATTCGCTCTGACATAATGGACCTGGTTCAAGCTGTTGAACGCTTACCCATGCCTGATGGTTGTATGGATCTAACTGAAGTTGAGATTATTGATGTAATTAATGAGGTCGATGAAGAAGAGATGCATGATGATGAGGACGAGGACGAGGACTCAGGATATTCGTCGAACGATGTTGAGTATGATGATGAGGAGGAGCAATCGGATAACAGTGGTGAGGAGGATGATGACGATTTTGACGAAGAGTACAATGTAACGACGAGGAATATTAATTGGTAATTAATTATATATTGTAATTAAAAAATTTTGACGTAATGATGCATGATTAATTATATTATATGGAGGAGTATGTACAATTATTAATTCTGTACTTAATTTAATAATTAAGTGATTAATTATAACGCCAAAATTTTTTCGCATAATCTTACCCGCCTTAATTTTTATAGTGTAGAATTTAAAACCTATGATTCCACTACCGGAATAAGAACCATTACCGGCGAGATTACCGGAGACAAGGCCGGCGACCGGAAAAGTCGCCGGTAATGTTCATCATTACCGGCGACTCCAACCGTCGCCGGCAATGTCAAGCCGAACATTTCCGGCGATTTTCCGGCGAGAATTTCACCGGCAATGTTTGGCTTGACATTGCCGGCGACGGTTGGAGTCGCCGGTAATGTTTTGAAACATTATCGGCGATTTTCCGGCGTAAAGTCGCCGGTAATGTCTCCATTTCCGGCGATTTAATGAATCGCCGACAATGCCTCTTATATTAGATGCAGATCGCAGGAGCTCATTCATTTTGATCGAAAAAAATCCGGTGAAATCGAAAGAAGGAAAACACTTTGAAATCGATCCTTCGGTATTGTTAAAATTAAGGCGTGCGTCGAAAACTCGATCACTCGGGAAGCTATATATATAGGTACGTATATATACGTATATGTGTATGTATATATATATGTGTGTGTTGATCAAATCCAATTCGTGAGATATGAAATGTTGTTGATGTCACCGAAACGAGAAAACTGCTTGTAGTTAATCTTATCTTGTGTCTGAATCAACGACTGGTATTAGCGTAGTGCTATCGGAGTCAAGCTTAAGAGAGCCTCCGACCTAGTCAAATACATTTTGAACTGAAAAAAGAAGAATACCATCATCGAGTACTGAATCGAATTCAGAGATTAGATCGATATATATATATATATATATGCATGCATGTGTTGATTTAATTAGAGTTGAATTGAGATATCGCGTCGATTATTAGTACGTAGTGAATGTGTGTATATATAATACGTAAAATTGTATGAATTTTCAGGATGGACAAGAGTTGGATGAGCCTCGAAAGATGGGATGTCAGATATCACCAGGGAATTAGTAGTTTTGTGAATTTTGTGAAGGCTAATTGTGGAGACACTACACTTCATTATTGCCCGTGTAAAGAATGTAAGTGTTTCAGCGATCGATTTCGTTTTCCCATTGATAAAGTCCAGAAATACCTGAGTAAATACGGGTTTTGGGATAAGTACACTTGTTGGATTTATCACGGTGAAACATCGTTAGCGGGTCCGCATGATCATGGACAATTTGGTGAGAGGGCCAGTCCACGCTATGATCATGGAGATTTTGCTGAGAGGGGCAGTTCATCCTATGATCCAACATCGATGTTAATCAATGATATGTTTCCTCATGAGAGCGGTGTATTTGCTGATCAAGCACCAAATGTCCCTCCCGTTGTGCAGGGTTCCCCCATATTGAGCCAGTCGAGCCATTACCTGGAGCTCATGTCAACACAAGCGGTATGGACAAGTACAACAACCTGATTGCATTGCAACAGACTCCGTTGTACGACGGTTGTAGTAAGACTGTTCTTGAAAGTGTCATGGGAGTGATGCAGCTCAAAATGGAGAACAAAATGTCTGTCAAAGCTGTTGATTCTTGGGTGAAGTGAACTGCTTCGCTACTGCCACCCGGTCATCGTCTTCCTACTACTCATCATAAGGTGTGACATATCCTGAAAGATCTTGGGCTTTCCTACATCAAAATCCATGCATGCAGATATGATTGTATTCTCTTCTGGGGAAAAGATCTTGAAGACCTTGAAGCCTGCCCGGTATGTTTTACAGAAAGGTATAAGTTAACTCTTGCAGGCAACAAGAAAGCTGTGAAGATACTTCAATATTACCCGCTTATTGATAGGCTGGAGCGGTTGTTCATATGTGCTTTCACGGCCGAAGCAATGAGATGGTGGGCTGAGAGGAATTTGCATGATGATGATACCCTTATACACCCTTCCGACGGAGAGGCTTGGAAGCACATGGTCAAGGAGTTTGATCATTTTACAGCAGAGGTCCGAAATGTTTGGCTAGGGCTCTCATCTGCCGGACTCAACCCTTTTGGCAACATGAGTCTTCAATACAGTATATGGCCAGTTATTTTGGTACCGTACAACCTTCCACCATGGATGTGCATGAAGAAGGAATACAATATGCTCACTTTGTTAATTCCAGACCCGGGTTATCCAGGAAAGTGTCTCGATGTGTATTTGAGGCCTTTGATTGAGGAGCTTAAGTACCTGAGTGAGTGTGGCCACCCCACTTACGATAGGTTCAAAAATGAGATGTTCCAGATGCATGCCAAGCTTGTTGGCACCATCAGTGATTTTCCTGCCCGCGGTATGTTGTCGGGCAACGTTACCAGGGGTTACAGGGCTTGTTCAGAGTGCATGACGGTTGATTGTTGCAGTCCTCATTGTAGTAAAATTGTTCAGATGCGTCACTGTTGTTGGCTTCCATATGATCACCCATTTAGGCAGGATCCAGACGCTTTTGATGGGACTGTGGAAACATGTGTGGCACCCAGGCGATGGACAGGGGAAGAAATTTTGGAAGTGCTGAATGAATATGATTTTGGCCAGCTGAGCAATCATCCTGACATAGTGGCGTCAATTCCAGACAAGCCCAAAAGGTATGAGTTTTGGACACACAAGAGCATATTCTGGGAACTCCCCTACTGGCCCAAGTTGCCTATCAGACACTACCTAGATGTCATGCACATAGAGAAGAATGTGTGTGAAAGTGTGGTGGGCACAATTCTTAACTTAGAGGGGAAAACAAAAGACATCCCTAAGGCACGCATTGATCTGAAAGCTATGGGACTGCGGAAACATTTGTGGTTAAGAGATGGTAAGAGAAAAATGTCGCAAGCTCCTTACACTGTCAAGCCGAAGCATAAGCATGAAATTTTTCGAAGGCTGAGTAATGTCAGGTATATATTCTTATATATGACTATGCAGGAAATTGGTTTGCCTTAAATTTTTACCGAATTATGGTTATATGCGAGAAATATAATTGTTGCCTATGGCTATATATATATATATGCAGGTATCCTTATGGCTATGCAGGAAATATAAGCAGGTGTGTTAACTTCCGGGACAATAAGATGTACGGATTAAAGAGTCATGACTGCCATGTACTGCTTCAACGCCTTTTCCCTATTTTCATTCGAGGGTACCTGCCCAAAGAGGTGGTGGAGCCGTTGGTGGCCTTGTTAAGATTCTTTCAGAAGTTATGCACCAGGGAAGTTAAAAAATCAGACCTCAGGGAGATGCAAGATGACATCATTTTTATCATGTGCAAGCTTGAGAGGATATTTCCCCCAAATTTTTTCGACATCATGCCTCACCTGATGATCCATCTTCCCGAACAATTGTTGCTTACCGGTCCCGTACACTACACTTGGATGTATCCCATGGAAAGGTACAAATGATTCATACATTTGGTTTGCCTATGTTTTTATATGTAAATTCTTATTTTTTAAGTAAGTTAACATGCACTTGTTAACTTGTACACTACCAGAAATGGAGACATTACCGGCGACCTGCCGTCGCCGGCCTTGTTTTTTTTTTTCGCCGGAATTGACATTACCGGCGACAAGTCGCCGACAATGACGTCGCCGGAGATTCCACGCCGATGTTGACATTGCCGGCGTCGCCGGCAATGGCACCGCCGCCGTGGCCGGAATGTGAGACATTGTCGGCGACTCAAGTCCATGTCGCCGGCAATGTGGGGAAAAAATTTGAAAAAAAAACGCGGTTCTGGATTGGGCCCAATTCCATAACCTGCATTGAAAGACATAAACCATACAATCATACAAGTTCAACATTACACATAGCAACGACAGTCATACAAGTTCAACATAAATGTCCAACGTACAGTACAAATGGCAACGACGATACGAAAATTAACTACAACTACAGGTCAGGTCCAGGAACTTGCGGGTCATCAGGGTTGAAGTAATCCATGTACTCATTTGAATTCCGGTGGCTACCTTGGTCTTGCTCTGGCGTTGACTGGTGCGGTGGTGGTGGTGGATAGCTAGGGATATGAGGGACCGGGGGAGGTGTGGGGAACGGTTGTCCGGTAGTCTGAGCCTCGTACATCGTCCGCATCCATGTGTACATCTGAGCCTGCACCTGTGTCTGCTGCATTTGGTACTCGGCCATCTGCCTCTTTTGCTCCTCCAACTCCCTCTGCGTCCTATGAAGCTCCGCTGCGAGGTTACGACTAGAAGTTGAACTTCTTGACCCGGTAGAGTATTCTGAAGTGTTCTTCAATAGTTCTTCGCCCGCCGTGCCCATTCCCCTACAGTAGTAGGTATTGTTTCCAGTCCCGCACGCTTTTGCCATGATCTGAGCCGCTATCGGGGGATCAAGCGGATCGATCTGAGAGGCATACTGGGTGACTTCTTCCTCCGAGCAGTCAGGATGGTTAGTCCGAGCTATACTCATGGTCACTTCTGCGGTCGCCTCCTCCACTCTCGTCTAATTGAAAAGCGAAAATGAACAACGTATTAGCTAACAAAATCTATTAATATCGAAAAATAGTTTTATTAACACATGGAGAGGCGAAAGACTTACCACTTCTTCAGGGCACTGCGGGTAGAACTTCTGATGAATATACACCAACGGGTTCACCTCTTGTTGTTGCTGCGCCTTAGTCGACCAACCCATGTAGTTGAGTGAACCTGCATGATGGGCCCTGGTGTTTTTCAATCTATTCGCCCGGTTCGTCTTCGAAATCGCCTTGTTTGATAAACATATGAAAAAAAATTAGTAACTAACTATTTCAATCTGATACGATACATTAGGCTTGTAAGTTATATTAAGGATGCATACCCGAGCTTTGGGGTGCTCGAAGTGGGCTATCAGCCACAGCCACTCGTACTCCCTAAACCGGAATTCGCTAGGGGTAGAACCTCGGCCTAGCTCCTTGTATACAGTGTAATGGGAAGAAAGCTCGTTCTTCCACTCTTTATACCTATATTAAAACAAGGAAAAAAAGTTAGAGATATTAAAACACTTGATAAACAAAAATCTAACTCGATATATATTCAAATAAGTCGAAGCACATCACCTCATATGTAGTTGACGCTCTACCCACGTGTGAATAAGAACTTCATCCACGTCAAACCACACCTGCAATATGAATATATAAAAGGTAAAATTATATATTTATTCGGACTTAATTAATAAATGTAAAATTTACGTAATGAAAATATGATTTGACTCACACTCAGTGCATTATGCACTTGCATCTTCACGTAGATGGGCACAGATTCCCAATCTGGCCAAAGCATTGGGACCTTGTCCCGCACGATCGCACCGGCCATGCTGACATATTTGCGCGTGGTGTCGAATGCCTCGATCACCTCGCCATCCTCATTGGCCCTTATGGGCGTTTTCCTTCCGCCGGTGGCCTGCTCAAGTTTCTTCCCGGTGCAGGTGCCTCTAGCCCCTTTCCGTTTTCCAGTCCCATTAACGAAATTGCCTAATAATACAATGTCAACAAATTGATATCATTAATTGAACCTATCGCAAGTCTTAAGTAATAATTAAGTAATCAATCTGATGTTAAATAAAATTTACCTGCATCGTCCGTTTGTTGGTTGGTGCACCTCACACTCCAAAGATACACGGGGTCGAACGGGAGGAAGTTATACGCTTCCTCCACGGTCAGGAACTCCGGCCGTCCTTCAATATAAACAGGCATCCCCCTATCATCGAATTCAGGGATGACAGGAATCTCGTCGGGTAGGAAGAGACCGGACGGCGGAGATAGACGAGGCCTGGACGATGAGGCGTCAACACCACCATGTGTCTCAGATGATTCCCGTGAAACGGGAGTAGGCACCGGGCGAATTTGGGGCATTCGGATTGAGGGAGTTTCTGATGCCCCCGTTGACTGTCGCTCGTCTAAGGCTCTGCCACCGAAGGGACGTCTGCTGATTGAGCGTCTGGAGACTGAGGCTTGAGCCTCGACTTCCGGTTGCACGGCTCTTGATCGTGCAGCTTCCTCCTCAGCTCGCGCCTCTAGCAAGGCTCTCGTGCGAGCACTCATCATTGGCCCACTGGGCGTGTTGCTAACTGCGGGCGAGGAGGAAGCTTGACTACTGTTCCCTCCACTATTTTGGGAACCTCTCCGAAGCCAATTAGCCGCAAAACCTCCTGGCATGGACACCGTAATAGTCATGGATTCGGTTCTATAACAAATCGGAACCGGAACCGTTTGGAACCGGAACCGTTTGAACCTGGAACCATTATATTACAAACGGTTCCGGTTACAAACAGTTCCGGTTCAGAACCGACTGGGGTTCTATAACAGTTTGGAACCGGAACGGTGTGGAATCAGAACCGTTTGAAACCGGTTCCAGTTACAAACAGTTCCGGTTCCAAACCGTTCCGGTTCCGATTTGTTATAAAACCCCAGTTTGGAACCGGAACGGTTTGGAATCGGAACTGTTTGTAACTGGAACCGTTATTTTACAAACGGTTCCGGTTACAAACAGTTCCGGTTTCAAACCGTTCCGGTTCCACACCGTTCCGGTTCCAAACTGTTCCGATTCCGATTTTTCACCTTAATTTATACGTTAAATTAACAACTATATCACCTTAATTTATACGTTAAATTCCGAACAATTTTTTCACCTATTATACGTTATATATACATCAAATATACAGTTTGTATACATCGATCATTCATCTTAATTTCACCTTAATTCACACATATATATACATCACATATTAATCCAATTCACCCTAGCTAATTAATTTTCCACATTTTTCAAACATACGTATATATATACATTCCATATATATTAATTAATTTTTCACATATATACATCACATATATTGCTCCTTCACCCCACAATTATCCACATTTTTTTCCCACAATTTTCAAACATACCTTAATTACATTTTACAAATATTTTCCACATGCATATATATATACATCCCACAATTATCAAAAATTAATTAATCAAAATACACAAAAAAAAATGTGGAATGAGAGAGAGAGAGGGAGAGAGAGTGAGCTCAAACCTGGCATGGTGGAGCTCGACCCAACTGTGCCGGCGACGGAGGTGAGGGGAGGAGGAAGAGGAGGAGGGGAGGAGGAGAGAGGGGAGGAGAGAGGGGAGGAGAGGAAGAGAGGGGAGAGGGAAGCGAGAAGAGAGGATTGAGGAGAGGGAGGAGAGGTGAGAATTTCGTCCTAAGAGAGGGAAGAGGGAAGAGAGATTCGAATTCGGCCGAAGAGAAATGGGGAGGAGGAGAGCTCGAGCTGCCTATACCGCCACCATTGCCGGCGAGTTAGGTCAACGTCGTTGGTAATGACATTACCAACGACGTACGTCGTGGGTAATGTCATTACCAATGACTTGACTCGTTGGTAATGACATTACCAACGAGTTGATAAGAAACTCGTTGGTAATGACATTACCCACGAGTTGCTAACTCGTTGGTAATGTCATTATTTGTCGACTATTATCCGATCGACCAATTTCCGACCAATTTCCGACTACATAATTTCCGACAACATTTAGTCGACCATATATAACTACAATTTCCGACTACGTACCATTTCCGACTACGTACAATTTCCGACTACGATTTCCAACACGATTTCCGACTACGTACAATTTCCGATTACATTTTTCGACTACAATTTTTGACTAGGATTTCCGACTACAATTTCCGACTACGATTTCCGAGTACATTTTCCGACTACATACAATTTCCGAGTACATTTTCCGACTACATTTTACTACGTACATTTTCCGACTACATTTTCCGACTACAATTTCCGACTACAATTTCCAACGTACTAAGGATGATAATCGTAATCATCTTCATCACTTGAGTCTGACTCGGTTTCATAGGTAACCTCTGGCAATATGTGCCGCTCCTCGTCATCTGAATCAGCGTCAACTTCATATGGATTAACATCGAGAAGTTCTGCTCCAGTAATTCGAACCACACTCGCAGATCTCACATTATTAAGGTGAATCGTAGATGATTCCGGAATGTCAAAAGCGTTCGGCTCTTGGTATGCAGTAACTTCCTCATCATCTGCGGTATCACCAAGTGTGGCAGCACTGTATATGTTTCTATGAGCAACATGGTTAACCACCTTCCACGGGACTTTGTTAAGAAGATCGTCCAGGTAAAACACTTGTTTTACTGATGAGGCAAGAACGAAAGGGTCATCTTCATACCAGGTAGTAGCAGTATTCACCGAAAATGTTCCGTACTGATCGGTCCTTGTGTTCTCCGGGCTAGTATCAAACCATCTACACTTGAACAAGTGCACTTTCATGCGGTTCCCATAAATTAGTTCAACAACTGAATGAAGGACACCGTAATAGTCAACGCCATCCTGCCCACCATGGACCATCACCCCACAATTCTGTGTTTTCAGTTGGTCGTCTCGATTTTCACATATAAATTTCACGTCATTGACCTGACACATCGAGTAAACTTTTGAAGCTATCGGTTTCATCGCCAGGACCCTCAATTCGTTTGACCACTCTGGGCAACCATCATCTGCTACATGGTTCATCTGAAAACGTCCATATATTAATACGTACAGAAGAAATTATGTCATCTTGAAACCACAAAACCACGTACATACATACATGCTATATAAGGATATATATAAAAATAGACATATACACATATACTTACCCATTGACCAAAGTATTTTGCAAACCTCTTGTTGTGGTAATCAACATTTCCGGCAATAGCAGGGCAGTGAAGATGATAATTTTTCCAATATTGTACTTCTTGACAGTTAATCAGTACCGACCAGTGGGCAATGGCTACCTCATTTTCATCCAACTTGTACGACTTTGGCAAGCTTCCATGTACTACCACGTCACTGGAGATGATAGAAAGGTTGAACTGGGGTTCATCTATCGGCATCTGTTGTTGGGGGTCCTCTACATTTTCCAAGTACACTTTGGTGTACGTTACACACTCGTGCGCAAGATATGCTTCAGCGATACACCCTTCAGGTGCATATTTATTCTTCACATAGTCCTTGTACGCTCCCAATTGTCTACAAGTTAACAAGTGCATGTTAACTTACTTAAAAAATAAGAATTTACATATAAAAACATAAGCAAACCAAATTTATGAATCATTTGTACCTTTCCATGGGATACATCCAAGTGTAGTGTACGGGACCGGTAAGCAACAATTGTTCGGGAAGATGGATCATCAGGTGAGGCATTATGTCGAAAAAATTTGGGGGAAATATCCTCTCAAGCTTGCACATGATAAAAATGATGTCATCTTGCATCTCCCTAAGGTCTGCTTTTTTAACTTCCCTGGTGCATAACTTCTGAAAGAATCTTGACAAGGCCACCAACGGCTCCACCACCTCTTTGGGCATGTACTCTCGAATGAAAATAAGGAAAAGGCGTTGAAGCAGTACATGGCAGTCATGACTCTTTAATCCGTACATCTTATTGTCCCGGAAGTTAACACACCTGCTTATATTTCCTGCATAGCCATAAGGATACCTGCATATATATAGATAAAGCCATGCATATATATGCAACAATTATATTTCTCGCATATAACCATATATACTCCGGTAAAAATTTAAGGCCAAATTCCTACATAGCCATAAGAATATATACCTGACATTACTCAGCCACCGAAAAATTTCATGCTTATGCTTCGGCTTTACGGTGTACGGAGCTTGCGGCATTTTTCTCTTACCATCTCTTAACCGCAAATGTTTCCGCAGACCCATTGCTTTCAGATCAATGCGTGCCTTAGGGATGTCTTTTGTTTTCCCCTCCAAGTTAAGAACTGTGCCCACCACACTTTCACATACATTCTTCTCTATGTGCATGACATCTAGGTAATGTCTGATAGGCAACCTGGGCCAGTAGGGGAGTTCCCAGAATATGCTCTTGTGTGTCCAAAACTTATACCTTTCGGGCTTGTCTGGAATTGACGCCACTATGTCAGGATGATTGCTCAGCTGGCCAAAATCATATTCATTCAACACTTCCAAAATTTCGTCCCCTGTCCATCGCCTGGGTGCCACACCTGTTTCCACAGTCCCATCAAACGCGTCTGGATCCTGCCTAAATGGGTGATCATATGGAAGCCAACAACGGTGACGCATCTGAACAATTTTACTGCAATGAGGACTGCAACAATCAACCGTCATGCACTCTGAACAAGCCCTGTAACCCCTGGTAACATTGCCCGACAACATACCGCTGGCAGGAAAATCACTGATGGTGCCAACAAGCATGGCATAAATCTGGAACATCTCGTTTTTGAACCTATCTTAAGTGGGGTGGCCACACTCACTCAGGTAGTTAAGCTCCTCAATCAAAGGCCTCAAATACACATCGAGACACTTTCCTGGATAACCCGGGCCCGGAATTAACAAAGTGAGCATATTGTATTCCTTCTTCATGCACATCCATGGTGGAAGGTTGTACGGTACCAAAATAACTGGCCATATACTGTATTGAAGACTCATGTTGCCAAAAGGGTTGAATCCGTCAGATGAGAGCCCTAGCCAAACATTTCGGACCTCTGCTGCAAAATGATCAAACTCCCTGACCATGTGTTTCCAAGCCTCTCCGTCGGAAGGGTGTATAAGGGTGTCATCGTCAGGCAAGTTCCTCTCAGCCCACCATCTCATTGCCTCGGCCGTGAAAGCACACATGAACAACCGCTCCAGCCTATCAATAAGCGGGAAATATCGAAGTATCTTCACAGCTTTCTTGTTGCCTGCAGGAGTCAACTTATACCTTTCTGTAAAACATACCGGGCAGGCTTCAAGGTCTTCAAGATCTTTTCCCCAGAAGAGAATACAATCATATCTGCATGCATGGATTTTGATGTAGGAAAGCCCAAGATCTTTCAGGAAATTTCGCACCTTATGATGAGTGGTAGGAAGACGATGACCGGATGGCAGTAGCGAACTAGTCCACTTCAGCCAAGAATCAACAGCTTTGACAGACATTTTGTTCTCCATTTTGAGCTGCATCACTCCCATCACACTTTCAAGAACAGTCTTACTACAACCGTCGTACAACGGAGTCTGTTGCAATGCAATCAGGTTGTTGTACTTGTCCATACTACTTGTGTTGACATGAGCTCCAGGTAATGGCTCGACTGGCTCGATATGGGGGAAACCCTCAACGACGGGAGGGACATTTGGTGCTTCATCAGAAAATACACCGCTCTCATGAGGAAACATATCATTGATTAACATCGATGTTGGATCATAGGATGCACTGCCCCTCTCAGCAAAATCTCCATGATCATAGCGTGGACTGGCCCTCTCACCAAATTGTCCATGATCATGCGGACCCGCTAACGATGTTTCACAGTGATAAATCCAACAAGTGTACTTATCCCAAAACCCGTATTTACTCAGGTGCCTCTGGACTTTATCAATGGGAAAACAAAATCGATCGCTGAAACACTTACATTCTTTACACGGGCAATAATGAAGTGTAGTGTCTCCACAATTAGCCTTCACAAAATCCACAAAACTCCTAATTCCCTGGTGATATCTGACATCCCATCTTTCAAGGCTCATCCAACTCTTGTCCATCCTGAAAATTCTAACAATTTTACGTATTAATTATATATATATACACACACATTCACTACTAATAATCGACGCGATATCTCAATTCAATTCACACATTCTCTGAATTCAATTCAGTACGTACTCGATGATGGTATTCTTCTTTTTTCAATTCAAAACGTATTTGACTAGGTAGGAGGCTCTGTTAAGCCTGGCAACGATAACACTACGATAATACCAGTCATTGATTCAGACACAAGATAAGATTAACTACAAGCAGTTTTCTCGTTTCGGTGATCACATCAACAAAATTTCAAATATATATATATATATATATCTGCTCACGAATTGGATTTGATCAACACACACACACATATATATATACATACACGTACATATACGTATATATACACGTACCTATATATATAGCTTCCCGAGTGATCGAGTTTTCGACGCGCGCCTTAATTTTTACAATATACTGAAGGATCGATTTCAGAGCGTACGTTTTCCTTCTTTCGATTTCTCTGGATTTTTTTCGATCAAAATGAAAGAATGATCGGGCAGATGCAATCTTCGTCTAATATAAGAGACATTGCCGGCGATGGAGTAAGTCGCCGGAAATGAAGACATTACCGGCGAAATGTCGCCGGAAAATCGCCGGTAATGTTCCAAAACATTACCGGCGACTCCAACCGTCGCCGGCAATGTCTAGTTTCACATTACCAGCGAAATTCCGGCCGGAAAATCACCGGAAATGTGTAGCTAGACATTGCCGGCGACAGTTGGAGTCGCCGGTAATGTTTTGGAACATTACCGGCGATTTTCCGGCGACATTACCGGCGACGGTGTATGTGTCCGGTAATGTTGAACATTACCGGCGACTTTTCCGGTCGCCGGCCTTGTCTCCGGTGATCTCGCCGGTAATGTTAACAAATGTGGTAGTGGTAGACAATTGGGAGCCTACAAGGACTATGTGAAGAATAAATATGCACCTGAAGGGTGTATCGCTGAAGTATATGTTGCGCACGAGTGTGTAACGTACACCAAAGTGTATTTGGGAGCGCTTGAGGACCCCCAACAACAGATGCCGATAGATGAACCCCAGTTCAACCTTTCTATCATCTCCAATGACGTGGTAGTACATGGAAGCTTGTCAAAGTCGTACAAGTTGGATGGAAATGAGGTAGCCATTGCCCACTGGTCGGTACTGATTAACTGTGAAGAAGTACAATATTGGAAAAACTATCATCTTCACTGCCTTGCTATTGCCGAAAATGTTGATTACCACAACAGGACGTTTGCAAACTACTTTGGTCAATGGGTAAGGGTATATGTCTATACGTCTATTTTTATATATATCCTTATATAGCATGTGTGTACGTACGTGGTTTCGTGGTTTCTATGTTCATAATTTCTTGTGTACGTATTTCTTATCGTTTTCAGATGAACCATGTAGCAGATGATGGTTGCCCAGAGTGGTCAAACGAATTGAGGGTCCTGGCGATGAAACCGATAGCTTCAAAAGTTTACGCGATGTGTCAGGTCAATGGCGTGAAATTTATATGTGAAAATCGAGACGGCCGACTGAAAACACAGAATTGTGGGGTGATGGTCCATGGTGGGCAGGATGGCGTTGACTATTACGGTGTCCTTCATTCAGTTGTTGAACTAATTTATGGGAACCGCATGAAAGTGCACTTGTTCAAGTGTAGATGGTTTGATACTAGCCTGGAGAACACAAGGACCGATCAGTACAGTACATTTTCGGTGAATACTGCTACTAGCTGGTATGAAGAAGACCCTTTCGTTCTTGCCTCATCAGTAAAGCAAGTGTTTTACCTTGACGATCTTCTTAACAAAGTCCCGTGGAAGGTGGTTAACCATGTTGCTCATAGAAACATATACAGTGTTGCCACACTTGGTGAGACCGCAGATGATGAGGAAGTTACTGCATACCAAGAGCCGAACGCTTTTGACATTCCGGAATCATCTACGATTCGCCTTAATAATGTGAGATGTGGGAGTGTGGTTCGAATTACTGGAGCAGAACTTCTCGATGTGAATCCATATGAAGTTGACGCTGATTCAGATGACGAGGAGCGGCACATATTGCCAGAGGTTACCTATGAAACCGAGTCAGACTCAAGTGATGAAGATGATTACGATTATCATCCTTAGTACGTTAATGATGTAGTCGGAAATTGTAGTCGAAAATTGTTTGTAATTTGTAGTCGGAAATTGTAGTCGGAAATCGTGTCGGCAATCGTTGTCGGAAAATGTAGTCGGAAAATGTAGTCGAAAAATGTAGTCGAAAATTGTACGTAGTCGAAAATCGTGTTGGAAATCGTAGTCGGAAATCGTAGTCAGAAATTGTCAAAAGAAATTGTAGTCGGAAATTGTAGTCGGAAATTGTAGTTGGAAATTGTAGTCGGAAATCGTGTTGGAAATCGTAGTCGGAAATCGTAGTCGGAAATTGTAGTTATATATGGTCGGAAATGTTGTCGGAAATTATTTAGTCGGAAATTGGTCGGAAATAGGTCGATCGGATAATCTTCGGAAAATAATAACATTACCAACGAGTTGATAAGCAACTCGTTGGTAATGACATTACCCACGACGTACGTCGTTGGTAATGTCATTACCAACGAGTTACCATGTAACTCGCCGGCAATGGTGGCGGTATTTCCAGATCATGCAGCTCGAGCTGCTTCCCATTTCTTCCTCTCCCTCTTCCCTCTCAAACCCTAAAACCCCTCTCTCTTCATCTCAATCAATCTCCTAAACCCTCTCCTCAATCCTCTCTTCCTCTCCTCCCCTCTCCCCTCTCTTCCTCTCCTCCCCTCTCACCTCCCCTCTCCCCTCCCCTCACCTCCCCTCTCCTCCTCCCCTCCTCCTCTTCCTCCTCCCCTCACCTCCGTCGCCGGACAAGAGTTGGGTCGAGCTCTACCATGGCAGGTAATAGCCCACTCTCTCTCCCTCTCTCTCTCTCCCAATTCACATTTTATTTTTATGCATTTTGATTAATTAATTTTTGATAATTGTGGGATGTATGTATATATGCATGTGAAAAATATTTGGAAAATGTAATTAAGGTATGTTTGAAAATTGTGGCAAATTAATGTGGATAATTGTGGGGTGAAGGAGAAATATATGTGATGTATATATGTGAAAAATTAATTAATTTATATGCAATGTATATATATACGTATGTTTGAAAAATGTGGAAAATAAATTAGCTAGGGTGATTTGGATTAATATGTGATGTATATATATGTGTGTGAATTTAACGTGAAATTAAGATGCATGATGTATACAAAGTGTATATGTGATGTATATATATATGTGGAAAATTTAAAGCCGGAAATGATGTATGTATATATGTTAAGTTTGGTGATATAGTTGTTAATTTAACGTATAATAGGTGAAAAATCGGAATCGGAATTTAACGTGTTTGGATTAAGGTGATATAGTTGTTAATTTAACGTATAAATTAAGGTGAAATATCGGAAATCGGAACAGTTTGGAACCAGAACGGTTTTAAACCGGAACGGTTTGGCACCGGAACTGTTTGTAATCGGAACCGTTTGAAACCTAACGGTTCCAGTTACAAACGGTTCCAGGTTCAAACGGTTCCGGTTCCAAACCGTTCCGGTTCCGATTTGTTATAGAACCGAAACGGTTTGGAATCGGAACCGTTTGGAACCAGAACTGTTTGTAACCGGAACCGTTTGTAAGATAACGGTTCCAGTTCCAAACGGTTCCAGGTTCAAACAGTTCCGGTTCCAAACCGTTCCGGTTCCGATTTGTTATAGAACCGAAACGGTTTGGAACCGGAACGGTTTGGAACCGGAACTGTTTGTAACTGGAACCGTTTATAACATAACGGTTCCATTTCCAAACGGTTCCAGGTTCAAACGGTTCTGGTTCCAAACCGTTCCAGTTCCGATTTGTTATAGAACCGAAACGGTTTGGAACCGGAACTGTTTGTAACCAGAACCGTTTGTAACATAACGGTTCCAGTTCCAAACGGTTCCAGGTTCAAACAGTTCCAGTTCCAAACCGTTCCGGTTCCGATTTGTTATAAAACCGAATCCTTATGACTATTACGGTGTCTAGGAGGTTTTGCGGCAAATTGGCTTCGGAGAGGTTCCCAAAATAGTGGAGGGAGCAATAGTCAAGCTTCCTCCTCACCCGCAGTTAGCAACACGCGCAGTGGGCCAATGATGAATGCTCGCACGAGAGCCTTGCTAGATGCGCGAGCTGAGGAGGAAGCTGCACGATCAAGAGCCGTGCAACCGGAAGTCGAGGCTCGAGCCTCAGTCAGCAGACGCTCAGTCAGCAGACGCTCAGTCAGCAGACGCTCAGTCAGCAGACGTCCCTCCGTCAGCAGACCCTCAGACGAGCGATAGTCAACGGGGGAATCAGAAACTCCCTCAATCCGAATGCCCCATATTCGCCCGGTGCCTACTCCCGTTTCACGGGAATCATCTGAGGCACATGGTGGTGCTGGCGCCTCATCGTCCAGGCCTCGTCTATCTCCGCCATCCGGTCTCTTCCTACCCGACGAGATTCCTGTCATCCCTGAATTCGATGATAGGGGGATGCCTATTTATGTTGAAGGACGGCCGGAGTTCCTGAGCGTGGAGGAAGCGTATAACTTCATCCCGTTCGACCCCGTGTATCTTTGGAGTGTGAGGTGCACCAACCAACAAACGGACGATGCAGGTAAATTTTATTTAACATCAGATTGATTACTTAATTATTACTTAAGACTTACGATAGGTTCAATTAATGATATCAATTTGTTGACATTGTATTATTAGGCAATTTCGTTAATGGGACTGGAAAACGGAAAGGGGCTAGAGGCACCTGCACCGGGAAGAGACTTGAGCAGGCCACCGGGGGAAGGAAAACGCCCATAAGGGCCAATCAGGATGGCGAGGTGATCGAGGCATTTGACACCACGCGAAAATATGTCAGCATGGCCGGTGCGATCGTGCGGGACAAGGTCCCAATGCTTTGGCCAGATTGGGAATCTGTGCCCATCTACGTGAAGATGCAAGTGCATAATGCACTGAGTGTGAGTCAAATCATATTTTCATTACGTAAATTTTACATTTATTAATTAAGTCCGAATAAATATATAATTTTACCTTTTATATATTCATATTGCAGGTGTGGTTTGACGTGGATGAAGTTCTTATTCACACGTGGGTAGAGCGTCAACTGCATATGAGGTGATGTGCTTCGAGTTATTTGAGTATATATCGAGTTAGATTTTTGTTTATCAAGTGTTTTAATATCTCTAACTTTTTTTCCTTGTTTTAATATAGGTATAAAGAGTGGAAGAACGAGCTTTCTTCCCATTACACTGTATACAAGGAGCTAGGCCGAGGTTCTACCCCTAGCGAATTCCGGTTTAGGGAGTACGAGTGGTTGTGGCTTATAGCCCACTTCGAGCACCCCAAAGCTCAGGTATGCATCCTGAATATATCTTACAAGCCTAATGTATCGTATCACATTGAAATAGTTAGTTACTAATTTTTTTTCATATGTTTATCAAACAAGGCGATTTCGAAGACGTACCGGGCGAATAGATTGAAAAACACCAGGGCCCATCATGCAGGTTCACTCAACTATTTGGGTTGGTCGACTAAGGCGCAGCAACAACAAGAAGTGAACCCGTTGGTGTATATTCATCAGAAGTTCTATCTGCAGTGCCCTGACGAAGCGGTATGTCTTTCGCCTCTCCATGTGTTAATAAAACTATTTTTCGATATTAATTTATTTTGTTAGCTAATACGTTATTCATTTTCGCTTTTCAATTAGGCGAGAGTGGAGGAGGCGACCGCAGAAGTGACCATGAATATAGCTCGGACTAACCATCATGACTGCTCCGAGGAAGAAGTCACCCAGTATGCCTCTCAGATCGATCCACTTGATCGCCCTATAGCGGCTCAGATCATGGCAAAAGCATGCGGGACTGGAAAGAATACCTACTACTGTAGGGGAATGGGCTCGGCGGGCGAATGAGTATTGAAGAACACTTCAGAATACTCTACCGGGTCAAGAAGTTCAACTTCTAGTCGTAACCTCGCAGCGGAGCTTCAGAGGACGCGGAGGGAGTTGGAGGAGCAAAAGAGACAGATAGCCTATCAGCAAGCAATCAGAGATGCCGAGTACCAACGAATGGTCCAGCAGCAGGCAATCAGAGATGCCGAGTACCAAAACATGGTCCAGCAGCAGACACAGATGTTCACATGGATGCGGACGATGTACAAGGCTCAGACTACCGGACAACCGTTCCCCACACCTCCCCCGGTCCCTCTGTTCCCTAGTTATCCACCACCACCACCGCACCAATCAACGCCAGAGCAAGACCAGGGTAGCCACCAGAATTCAAATGAGTACATGGATTACTTCGACCCTGACCCGCAAGTTCCTTGACCCTGACGTGTAGTTGTAGTTAATTTTCGTATCGTCGTTGCTATTTGTACTGTACGTTGGACATTTATGTGTACTGTTGAACTTGTATGATTGTACGGTTTATGTCTTTCAATGCAGGTTCTGGAATTGGGCCCAATCCAGAACCGTGTTTTTTTTTCAAAATTTTTCCAGACATTGCCGGCGACATGGACCTCAGTCGCCGGCAATGTCTCACATTCCGGCCACGGCGGCGCTGCCATTGCCGGCGACGGCGTTTCCCGTCGCCGACAATGCTATCTCCGGCGGGAAGTTTTCTGCGACGGCATTGCCGGCGACTTGTCGCCGGTAATGTCAATTCCGGCGAAAAAAAATCAAGGCCGGCGACTTTAAGTCGCCGGCAATTTCTCTTAATGTGGTAGTGTTCATTCAAGAATAAATGTGCTTTTTTAACCTAAAAAAACTATGATGACCAAGTTATTAGTTAATATATCAATTTTTTAAAAGGTAAGCGACAATCTATTGGCAGAAGTGGTAGAATATAAAGAATTTACTGGTGTTTTTCAGACTAGATAAAAACAGAAGTGGTAGAATATAAAGAATTTACTGGTGTTGTTCAGACTAGATAAAAACGAATTCATTAGAGTGAACTACACTAAAATAGTTTAAACAAATATGCTAGACCAAATAGGTCTAGGATAGACAATAAAATTTAAGGTCCCACACCGTATTTAATTATGCCCCCAAGTTACAATAGAGTGAGTCGCCGCTCTTAACCTCAACCCTAGCCAATGCCACTGGATCCATGACAATCTTCTTTGTAGGTGATTTATTTGTCGGTACACCTCAATGCTCCTCATTCCGGTCATGATCTCCACCCTCAGACAGTCCAGACTTGTCCTCGCGAGCCTGCCTCTTTTTAGAGACAGAAGGCGTTCAATACCATAGTGGAGCGGGACTGCCTAATCGCGGCTCTAAGCTCTGGTGTGAGATGAGTTACCGCAATTTTCGATGCAGCTCTTTCCCTCTGAATGCCCTGCATTAGTGGTTCAGACGGGAGCTGACAAACCCGTGTGCTCCGCTTCCGGAACCTGATACAAGATCCCTCGGACATAGTGCCCTGCATGGCCGTCACTTGGCCCGTTGCACCATTCCCCGCATTCTGCATGGCCTCCACCTGCCAACCATGCAAAGCAATGGGCCCAACAATCGATGTAGTCGCTGGCGTCGCTCCGGCCTCCACCGCCTGAGTTGCGGCTTGGTTCTAATCCTTCTGCAGCAGATCAAGCATGGAAGCACCCAGTCAATAACCCCGACGACTAGTATGCTTGGGATCGCCTCCGATTTTACTTCCACCGCCGCTCTAGCAACCATCACGGCACAACCCTCCTGTCCACGTTGAAAACAACCACACAATCCACAAAATCCTTGAATACCAGAATACTCAAAGAAGAGGATTACCGATAAGGTCGGCACAAACCATACTCGTTGTCGAAGTACCAAGGGCTGACTGAGATCTACCTCCGCCCCCAACCACAGCTCACGGAGGGTATTGAGCTTCGGCAAATCGAACTCCTTGTAAACACATACACTTGAATTTTCTCTGCCTATATATCCAAATTAGGAAACTAAAATAGCGCGCTCTACATTTATAAATCTAAAAACTTCCAAATTTAGGTGTGAATTTCAAGAACTACTCATCGGAAAAGCCAGTTTCACAATCATGATAAACATGTTAGCACTACGTTATTAAGGTGTTAATCGATCGTGATGTATAAAATTATATCCCCCCCTTCTAATTTGTTGTATTCATCTGTCATCCAGTGAGGTTGAGCTATCTACCTATTCAGATTGATCGATCAGTTTTATTTAATAAAGCTAATATGCATATGTTGAAATGATAACAAGTTCTAACTTTTGAGTACATGCATGTTTAATGATATCTAACTATATAAGTCTAGGGCGCGCTGGTAAATTGAGGGGAATGTCGTCAATTCGATCCTTATGAATTTCTTTTTTGTTTGGGTACAACAAAAGCCTTATGACTTTGAACTACTAGATCGAGGAAATGAATCGAAGAAGCTTCTATTGTATTCGGCCTCAGATCAATAGAAAACGATTGCAAGAACAAAGAGCAAAAGAAGTGCGATTATTATAACCAAGAGTCGGTCGAGAAATGTCTCTGTAAACAATCTTGTTCAGAAATTTTTTTCCCTCATTTCTCGTCTTTTGTCTCCACAAGTATACTGTATACATATCGATCTAAAGTCTCATCCTTTGTTTCGAGCAAATCATAAATTGCTTTCATTATAATTAATTGTTATTAGTTATCTTAGTGTGTTTCACGACCAATCAGTCTGTTTCATACGAAGGTAAACTTGTATACCTACACATATATATGTATAATATATACATATAGACACGGAGTCGCGCGTGCATATATGGAGGCCTTGAAACAATTGAAGATCGATGCATGATTGCATGTGAAACCAAATTTATGTCAACGCTAACTTCTTCAACGCTGGTTTTGTTTTCTACGGATGTCACCTGTGAATTCTGCATGAATATATATATTTCTAGCAAGCAAAATTGATATGTTTGATACAAACATTTAATAATATATATATATATATGCTAGGCTTCAATTAATGGAAGTCGAAAGTACGTAGATTAACGTTGATGTGGCAAGTATAATGATGGTTTCCTTATAGAAGCAGTACGTACGCGGGTTACTAATTAAACAAGATGATTGAATACCTACATCATGACTGATGTTAATTATCTACATTAAGAGTTTTGAAGTTTAATTTGTCATGAACTAGCTAATTGGCAATAGATCGAGTATACATATAGGAGTCGACTGATAGTGAATTACTGTCACGAAGTAGTTAAATAGTAAACTTGAACGGGTCTTATTTCGCATTTGAAGAAGAGCGTACGTGGTAAGCGATCGAGGAATTTAGCTAGCTAGGGCTACTCTTAGTTCGACTCGTCAATCTCTCTACCGACCACCGGAACAATTCAAGGTTCTCTTAATTTAAGCAAGATAACTCACCTGTTTCTCTAGGTTTAATTTGATTTGGATTGCAAACAGTATATCATGACCCTCATCAGGTACATATATATATGAAAACCAAGTGGGAGATGGGGATAAGCAAACACCCTAGTAGCAGTCGCCCCTGGGGATAAGCAAACACCCTGCAAACTAAAGAACCTTTTACCAATTACCATATATTATCTCCTCGATCCTCATCCGGCCGCCGTCCTGGTCCGCTCAGGCTGCCAATTAACCTCGTCCGATCGATTTGGAATTGGTGCTGTGCTTTCTGTCGGACGACGAGGCACGTACGGATTGACGGTGGCGGAACGTTATTGCTGTGATTGCATTTGTTTTTTACATGAATGGTAAATATATAGAGTTTTTTTCAAAGCAGCGGTGATCGAGCAGTGACAGCTGCGATGTGAAGGGTGTTCTAGATCTAGAATTAGTTCTAGGTGCTGATGTAGTATGTGTTATTTGGGTCTAATCCAAAATATAAATAATAATTTTGGTTTTTTTAAAGAAAGAATAAAAGAAAGGAGCAGAAAGGTCGGGAAAAGTACTTTATTTTGAGATTCATTTGTGAATCCCCATTGGCTAAGCTCAGCTTATATAGTATTAGGTTTTATGATTGATTATTTCATGGAATACTGTCATTTCGTGTTTCTTAACAACAAGTCAATTTAATTTTTTCCTTCGCATAAAAGGAAAATTAATTCATTTTCAAGTTCATCTTTTTGTTGTCAAGATGACAGTGCGACAACCTCAAGTCTTCATTAATAAAACAGATTAATAGTTTTTATTTACTTTATCAATTTGATGACACCAAATTAGATGGAAAGATAACACGACTATGACAACGCATTATAATTACAAATTAAACAACTTCCAAAATATCACTAGTACAAAAACTGCTTCACATGATGCCTTTCAGATGACAGAAAATAATTGTCTGTCGTCTGATTGATTTTGAAATAAACAGACGTTGGTTCCATTTTGTCCGCCATTGCATATTCTTTTAGACAGTATATTTTTTCAGCTTATGACGAGGACATCCAAAATTTAGTATTTTCAAGGGTGGACATCTCAAAAAATGATTATTCAAAAATTATACTTAATTCAGATGACGTTTTTCTGTCATGTGAGTACTTAGTGAAAAACAAAACAAAAATGTAACCAAGTCAAGTAGATGAGGAGGTACTCAATTGGTGAAAAAAATGCATGTGTAGATACTTTCCAAAGAGCTCAGAACATTGAGGTCTTGCATGAGATGACAGTTGACTGTCGTCTAAGTTTTGAAATAATTTAACTTTGACTTGTTCACTTATATACCGGCTCACATGAATGATTTACATAGCTAAACCGTAGGTTTTTAAGAGCTGAGTTGGCATCTAAATTTATTATAGTTTTGAGATATTAGTTAAGATGACAGTCGTATATCGTCTAATTAAAAATTGGCATTCTTTTCCGTAGTTAAACGACAAATTTCGTAAACATCCTAAAACTAACCATTTTTCTAAAATTGACCGTTGGATGGAATGCTTGGATATGTATAAAATTTATAATTTTTTTACTTGAACTCGTCCTTGAACCGAGCGTGTCATTGTTGTGACTCTAAGGCACTTAAGAGTAAATCTTGATTTGCGGCTCCGTTAAAATTTAGTTTCAGACCAAGTTTCACACATGCATTATCGTAGAACTCATATCTATGTTACTGTATGAAAAAATTTACAAAAAAAATTCAATTTAGGTGCTCCTCTCATAAGAAAATGAGCAAAATCCTAAAAAATGGTTATTTTAGTCTTTTGGTAATATTTGGCCTCATTGACCAACCACTAAACGAACTTTAACTAGGGTAATTTTTTGAAAACTCTATGTTATTATGAGGTTCACGAATATGTATAGACACATTTCTCATTAGACCATTTTAATTTTTCATATGTCGTTAATTGCATGTATGACTACTAATGTTGCTTACAATGTTAGTTGGTTATATATGAAAACCAAACATTTATGAAGCTAAATCACAGATAATAATCATTTCGTAAATGTGACAGTTGGATAAGACAGTGAGACTAATCTAAGCCCACAACAAGAAGAAGAAAAAATACTTAAAAGACGAACCTATTTCGTTGTCTAGATTCGAGTTTTCGTCATCTAAGTACTTAGACGATGAAATCTCCGTCGTCTAAAGTCATCCCTTCAAGTGTCGTAGTCTAAGCACTTTGACGACGAAAATACAACATTTCGTCGTCCAAGTAAAGGCTTATACGACGCAACTGCTCCGTTGTTTGAGACACTACTTAGACGAAAAAATACTATTTTCGTCGTCCAAGTACATTTTAGACTACGAAATTGTTTCTTAGTTTAAGAATTGATTTAGGCCACGAAATTCTTTCTTAGACTATGAAACTGTTTCGAATTCGTAGTCTAAGTCAGATCATCACTTAGACTACAAAATATATGATTTCGTAGTCTAAGAAATATCTTAGACTACGAAATATATGATTTCGTAATCTAAATTAATTTAATTAATTTTTTAATTTTTTTTCTTAAAATTTGAATTTAAAGTAAAATATTATTAAATTTAATAAAATATTAAATTTAATTAAAATATTAAAATAATTTAAAATTATGTGTACATCGATATCGTTCGAAAAAAAATAAATTAAAAACTACGTACAAACTAAGTAATTAAATACGGCAGGAGTAAACGTGCCGCCGAGTCCCCCGCCTCTGGCCATGTCATGATCATCGGGGTGTGGGGTCGGAGCAGGATTACAATCTTCTGGAACCCTGTCTTGTATGAGGGCAAGGAGGTTGGCTATCTGCACTTGTTGCTCATCAAGCCTCTGACACATGGATAGAGTTTTCGCCCGTGCGAGTCGAGCATCCTCAAAGGCTGCTTGGACGGCTGCATCCTGACCACTCTTCCTCATCGAGCGTATCATAGATGAGTTAGATAAATCTCGTTGCACCTTGCATCCCAACCCCCTAACCTCCTTGTCAGCTCGACAGCCGTATACCGCATTGGCGATTGCAATCTGGCCCTCCCTCAATAGAGGAGGCAGGTCTTCTGGCGGCATATCCGGATGTGCAAGGTGCCTGTTGGAGCCATTATCTCTATGCTCCTTGGCGATTTGTATCATCTTCTTGGAGTCAGAGGTATGATGTTTGTCCTTCTTCTTCCGATTGGCCTTGTTTGCATGCGATCTCGTCTGTTCCACAACAAAAATCATTAAAAAAAATTAATAAATGACGAAAAAATAAATTATTCGATTTCGTCAATTTAAATAAAAAATAGACGAACCTGATAAGATTCTTCTTCGAAATGGTTGACCAACCACTCTCACTCATCTTCCCTATTATCACGCAGCTCTACCGGGGTAGACGAGCGGCCGAATTGGAGATAGTACTTGTGAAGTCTGTACTTCCAATCACGGTAGATGTCGTTGGCGGTGGTGTTGATGTACCTAAGCAACCCCAGTGTGTCATCCACATCATAATGTACTAGAAAAAAAGAATAAAAAATTAAAATCCTATATATTATGAAATTAAGATTTTTATTGGTTATTAAAAAATAAATTTAAAATTGTATTACCGAGAGTTCTCTAAACACGTTCCCCTTCTCCAAGTCCGACAACTCCTTCCAACTAGGTGCAACCATACGGATGTTGTTGCGAATAATTTTCCCGATGTTGTGCATTGAGAGACTAGCTAGCAGCGAAGTCGGAGGGCCGTTGGTGAAATCGTTGTACGACAACTGGATCTGTTGCCCCGTCACCTTGAACAACTTCTCGGATTTTCTGTCATTTCAGAGTCCTCGGGTCCTTTTCAGTTGAGGGTCTGACGGGGCCCTCCTGACTTTGTGCTGCGCGCTATAAAGAATAGACTCGAAGGACGACTCATGAACACCTTTTGACATCGACGATCGGGCTGAAGGGATGTCACCGTCATCACTCGCTATAACTGGGGCATTAGAAATTTTTCCAGTCACCGCAGGCGAGGAACAAGCTAAAGGGTCCGGAGGAGCCGCAACGGTGTCCTCCAAGTGTCACCAACCCACTTAGTCTGCCAAGTGTTGGAGTCGGACATCTTTAGCATCTTTCTGTGCCTTTTTCTTACCCCATGTGACCATTTTAACCTATGAGCTGTTAAAATCAATTATTAAACCTATTTCACCATTATAACTATTTAACCATTTATATTTTTAAGAATTTATAATATTTACTATTTTTCATATTTACCACAAAATTTACCATTTTTAATATTTATCTTTTTTAATATTTACCATTTTTTATATTTACTATTTTTTATATTTACCGCTTTTTATATTTACTATTTGTAATTTTTTTACCTTTTTTAATAATTTACCATTTGGTTTTACCATGTTTTGATATTTACCATTTTCAATTTCTAATTACCATTTTTAATATTTACCTTTTTATATTTTTACCAATTTATTATTTTTACTAATTTACAACATTTTCTATTTTTTACCAATTTATTATTTTTTTACCTAAATACACATTCATCTCACAGCTGTGGTTTGACGTGGATGAATGCCTTATTGAGACATAGGCAGAGCGTCAACTACATATCAGGTGACACTACCACATTAAGTACCATTGCCGGCGATTTTTTTTAAAAAAAAGTCGGCGACCAGGCAAGTCGCCGGCAATGCTCATTATTGCCGGCGACTTGCTCCGTCGCCGGCAAAAGTCCGAAAAGTCGCCGGAAATGTAAAAAACTATTGCCGGCGACCTATTCTGTCGCCGGCAATGATGGCTCAACCATTGCCGGCGAAATTCCGGCCGGAAAATCGCCGGCAATGGTTGAGCAATCATTTCTAGCGACGGAATAGGTCGCCGACAATAGTTTTTTTACATTTCCGGCGATTTTTGGCCAGAATTTCGCCGGCAATAACTCCATTTCCGGTGATTTAATGAATCGTCGGCAATACCTCTTATATCAGATGCAGATCGCAGCAGCTCATTCATTTGGATTGAAAAAAATCCGGTGAAATCGAAAGAAGGAAAACGCTCTGAAATCCTTGGGTATTGTCAAAAGGCGTCGAAAACCCGCTCGGGAAGCTATATACGTAGCTATATATAGGTACGTATATACGTATGTATATATATATATGTGTGTTGATTTTATTAGATCGATATATATATATATATATATGCATGTGTTGATTTAGAGTTGAGATATCGATTATTGGTTTGATACGCAAATAGAGTGGATATATTGTTGATTTCGTGTGATTGACTGTTGATTTTGAGTGGATTTGAGATTATTTCAATGAAAATATGTTAATTTGTGTGTATATATATATGTATGGATATAAAATTATTTTATGAATATTAATTGTTAATATGTCTATATATATACAGGCATGCATGTTAATTTGTAATTGTGAATTGTTGGTATATATATATTTTTTAATTTATATGCATGCATGGGTCGACTTTTGTTAATTAATCGAATGAATTCGAATGTAATTAATGATGATTTATTAATTAATTAGTAGTGAATGTGTGTATATATATATTTATAGTACGTAATATTGTTAGAATTTTCAGGATGGACAAGAGTTGGATGAGCCTCGAAAGATGGGATGTGAGATATCACCAGGGAATTAGGAGTTTTGTGGATTTTGTGAAGGCTAATTGTGGAGACACTACACTTCATTATTGCCCGTGTAAAGAATGTAAGTGTCGCAGCGATCGATTTCGTTTTCCCATTGATAAAGTCCAGAAGCACCTGAGTAAATACGAGTTTTGGGATAAGTACACTTGTTGGATTTATCACGGTTAAACATCGTTAGCGGGTCCGCATGATCATGGACAATTTGGTGAGAGGGCCAGTCCATCCTATGATCATGGACATTTTGCTGAGAGGGCCAGTCCATCCTATGATCTAACATCGATGTTAATCAATGATATGTTTCCTCATGAGAGCGGTGTATTTGCTGATCAAGCACCAAATGTCCCTCCCGTCGGGCAGGTTTTCCCCCATATTGAGCCAGTCGAGCCATTACCTGGAGCTCATGTCAACACAAGCGGTATGGACAAGTACAACAACCTGATTGCATTGCAACAGACTCCGTTGTACGACGGTTGTAGTAAGACTGTTCTTGAAAGTGTCATGGGAGTGATGCAGCTCAAAATGGAGAACAAAATGTTTGTCAAAGCTGTTGATTCTTGGCTGAAGTGGACTGCTTCGCTACTGCCACCCGGTCATCGTCTTCCTACCACTCATCATAAGGTGCGACATATCCTAAAAGATCTTGGGCTTTCCTACATCAAAATTCATGAATGCAGATATGATTGTATTTTCTTCTGGGGAAAAGATCTTGAAGACCTTGAAGCCTGCCCGGTATGTTTTACAGAAAGGTATATGTTGACTCCTGCAGGCAACAAAGAAAGCTGTGAAGATATTTCGATATTTCCCGCTTATTGATAGGCTGGAGCGGTTGTTCATGTGTGCTTTCACGGCCGAAGCTATGAGATGGTGGGCTGAGAGGAATTTGCCTGACGATGACACCCTTATACACCCTTCCGATGGAGAGGCTTGGAAGCACATGGTCAGGGAGTTTGATCATTTTGCAGCAGAGGTCCGAAATGTTTGGCTAAGGCTCTCATCTGACGGATTCAACCCTTTTGGTAACATGAGTCTTCAATACAGTATATGGCCAGTTATTTTGGTACCGTACAACCTTCCACCATGGATGTGCATGAAGAAGGAATACAATATGCTGACTCTATTAATTCCAGGCCCGGGTTATCCAGGAAAGTGTCTCGATGTGTATTTGAGGTCTTTGATTGAGGAGTTTAAGTACCTGACTGAGTGTGGCCACCCCACTTACGATAGGTTCAAAAATGAGATGTTCCAGATGCATGCCATGCTTGTTGGCACCATCAGTGATTTTTCTGCCCGCGGTATGTTGTCAGGCAACGTAACCAAGGGTTACATGGCTTGTTCAGAGTGCATGACGATTGATTGTTGCAGTCCTCATTGCAGTAAAATTGTTCAGATGCGTCACCGTTGTTAGCTTCCATATGATCACCCATTTAGGCAGGATCCAGACGCTTTTGATGGGACTGTGGAAACAGGTGTGGCACCCAGACGATGGACAAGGGATGAAATTTTGGAAGTGTTGAATGAATATGATTTTGGCCAGCTGAGTAATCTTCCTGAGATAGTGGCGTCAATTCCAGAGAAGCCCGAAAGGTATAAGTTTTGGACACACAAGAGCATATTCTGGGAACTCCCCTACTGGCCCAGGTTACCTATCAGACATTACCTAGATGTCATGCACATAGAGAAGAATGTGTGTGAAAGTGTGGTGGGCACAGTTCTTAATTTGGAGGGGAAAACAAAAGACATCCCTAAGGCACGCATTGATTTGAAAGCTATGGGACTGCGGAAACATTTGTGGTTAAGAGATGGTAAGAGAAAAATGCCGCAAGCTCCTTACACCATCAAGCCGAAGCATAAGCATGAAATTTTTGGGTGGCTGAGTAATGTCAGGTATATATATATTCTTATGGTTATGCAGGAAATTGACCTTAAATTTTTACTTATATATGGTTATATGTGAGAAATATAATTGTTGCCTATGGCTATATATATATATATATATATGTAGGTATCCTTATGGCTATGCAAGAAATATAAGGAGGTGTGTTAACTTCCGGGACAATAAGATGCACGGATTAAAGAGTCATGACTGCCATGTACTGCTTCAACGCCTTTTTCCTATTTTCATTCGAAGGTACTTGCCCAAAGAGGTGGTGGAGCCGTTGGTGGCCTTGTCAAGATTCTTTCAGAAGTTATGCACCAGGGAAGTTAAAAAATTAGATCTCAGGGAGATGCAAGATGACATCATTTTTATCATGTGCAAGCTTGAGAGGATATTTCCTCCAAATTTTCTCGACATCATGCCTCACCTGATGATTCATCTTCCCGAACAATTGTTGCTTACCGGTCCCGTACACTACACTTGGATGTATCCCATGGAAAGGTACAAATGATTCATACATTTGGTTTGCCTCTGTTTTTATATGTAAATTCTTAATTTTTAAGTATCATAACATGCACTTGTTAACTTGTAGACAATTGGGAGCCTACAAGGACTATGTGAAGAATAAATATGCACCTGAAGGGTGTACCGCTGAAGCATATGTTGCGCACGAGTGTGTAACGTACACCAACGTGTATTTGGGAGCGCTTGAGGACGCCCAACAACAGATGCCGGTAGATGAACCCCACACTACCACATTTTGACTCATTGCCGGCGATTTTTAAATCGCCGGCAATGTTTTTTAACATTACCGGCGATTTTAGCCGGAAAAATCGCCGGTAATGTCTTTTTTTTTTTTAACATTACCGGCGACATACATTAATGTATGTCGCCGGCAATGTCGTTTTTTTTTACATTACCTTCGAGACATTGCCGGCGACATACATTTATGTTGCCGGTAATGTTAAAAAAAAAAAGACATTACCGGCGATTTTTCCGGCAAAAATCGCCGGTAATGTTAAAAAAACATTGCCGGCGATTTAAAAATCGCCGGCAATGAGTCAAAATGTGGTAGTGCCAGTTCAACATTTCTATCATCTCCAATGACGTGGTAGTACAGGAAAGCTTGCCAAAGTCGTATACGTTGGATGGAAATGAGGTAGCCATTGCCCACTTGTCGGTACTGATTAACTGTCCAGAAGTACAATATTGGAAAAACTATCATCTTCACTGCCATGCTATTGCCGGAAGTGTTGATTACCACAACAAGACGTTTGCAAACTACTTTGGTCAACGGGTAAGGGTATATGTGTATATATCTATTTTTTATATCCTTATATAGCATGTGTGTACGTGGTTTTGTTTTTCTATGTTCATAATTTCTTGTGTGGTTTCTTATCGTTTTCAGATGAACCATGTAGCAAATGATGGTTGCCCAGAGTGGTCAAACGAATTGAGGGTCCTGGCGATGAAACTGATAGCTTCAAAAGTTTACTCGATGTGTCAGGTCAATGGCGTGAAATTTATATGTGAAAATCGAGATGACCGACTGAAAACACAGAATTGTGGGGTGATGGTCCATAGTGGGCAGGATGGCGTTGACTATTACGGTGTCCTTCATTCAGTTGTTGAACTAATTTATGGTAACCGCATGAAAGTGCACTTGTTCAAGTGTAGATGGTTTGATACTAGCCCGGAGAACACAAGGATCGATCAGTACGAAACCTTTTCGGTGAATACTGCTACAAGCTGGTATAAAGAAGACCCTTTCGTTCTTGTCACATCAGTAAAACAAGTGTTTTACCTTGACGATCTTCTTAACAAAGTCCCGTGGAAGGTGGTTAACCATGTTGCTCATAGAAACATATACAGTGCTGCCACACTTGGTGAGACCGCAGATGATGAGGAAGTTACTGCATACCAAAAGCCGAACGCTTTTGACATTCGGGAATCATCTACGATTCGCCTTAATAATGTGAGATCTGGAAGTGTCGTTCGAATTACTGGAGCAGAAATTCTCGATGTTAATCCATATGAAGTTGACGTTGATTCTAGTGACGAGGAGCGGCACATATTGCCAGAGGTTACCTATGAAACCGAGTCAGACTCAAGTAATGAAGATGATTACGATTATCATCCTTAGTACGTTAATGATGTACGTATTTTAATTATAGTCGAAAATTCTAGTCGAAAATTATAGTCGGAAATTGTAGTCGGAAATTCTAGTAGTAAATTCTAGTTGGAAATTCTAGCTAGTCGGAAATTGTAGTCGAAATTATAGTCAGAAATTATAGTCGAAAATTCTAGTCGAAAATTATAGTCAGAAATTCTAGTCGGAAATTCTTAGCCAGGAATCACTATCATTACCAACGAGTTGATAACTCGTTGGTAAATAGTATTACCCACGAGTTGCTTATTAACTTGTGGGCAATGTCATTACCAACGAGTTAACTCGTTGGTAATGACATTGCCCACGAGTTAACTTGTAACTCGCCGACAATGGTGCCTTATATTCCTCCTCCCCTCACGTCATTTCTTCATTTTTTCTCCTCAAACCCTAAAATCTCCCCCTCTCTACCCCCCCCCCCCCCCCCACATTTCCTCTACTCAAATCTCTCCTCCCCTCTCCCCTCTCCACACAAAAACCCCAAATCTCCCATACCTCTCCTCCCCTCCTCCTCTCCTCCTCCCCTCACCTCCGTCGCCGGAAGCCCACTTCGAGCTCCCTCTCTCTCTCTCTCTCTCTCTCTCTCTCTCTCTCTCTCTCTATTTTTGTTTTTTATAATTATGTATATATATGCATTTTAATTAACTTGCATGATTAATTAAGTTTTGGGTGATGTTTTAATTTTTGATAATTTAAGGTGATGTATATATGTGATGTATGTATGTTGAAAATATTTGAAAATTTTAATTAAGGTGATGTATATATGTGATGTATATATGTGGAAAATTTAATTAAGGTGATGTATATATGTATATATGTGATGTATATAATTAAGTTTTGATAATTTTTGATAATTTAAGGTGATGTATATATGTGGAAAATATTTAGGTAATTTAAGGTGATTTGGGTGGATTAATTGATATATGTAGTTGATAATTATATTGTATTTTTAAGGTGTTGCATATATGGGCAAATTAAGGTGATTTGGATTCATTGATATAGGTAATTTAAGGTAATTTAGGGTGTTGGGCAAATTAAGGTGATTTGGATTAATTGATGTAGTTGATAATTTAAGGTATATTTGTTAACTATTAATTGGTTAAATAAGCATTTGGGTAATAATTAATTGATATTTTGATAATTATATTTGTAATGATCGATATGATATGATGCAATTTAATTTAATGTTTAATGTTTAATTTAATGTACGATATCATAACCGCATTTAGAACCGTTTGGTTTGGAACCGATAACCGCTAGAATCGAAACCAGAACCGGAACCGAACGGTTCCGGTTCCAAACGGTTCCAGTTTCCAACGGTTTCGTTTACAGACGGTTCCGGTTCCAAACGGTTATCGGTTCCAACAATGAGTCCTGGATTCGGTTCTATGAAAAACCGTTTGGAACCGGAACCATTTGGAACCGGAACTGTTTGGAACTGGATCTGGTTCCAAACGATTCCGGTTCCAAACGGTTCCGGGTTCAAACGGTTCCGGTTCCAAACGGTTCCGGTTCCAAATGGTTCCGGTTTCAAACGGTTCCTGTTCCAAACGGTTCCAGTTCCGAACGGTTTTTCATAGAACCGAATCCAGGACTCATTGTTGGAACCGATAACCGTTTGGAACCGGAACCGTTTGTAACCGGAATTGTTTGGAACTGGAACCGTTTGGAACCGGATCTGTTTGGAACCGGAACTGTTTGGAACCGGAACCGTTTGAAACCGAACGGTTCCGGTTCCAAACGGTTCCATCCTTAATTTTCATAGAACCGAATCCAGGACTAATTGTTAGATGTGCAGGAGGTTTTGAGGCAAATTGGCTTGGAGGCATCAAACGGAGAGGGACTAGAAATAGTAGAGGGAGCAGCAGTCAAGGTTCCTCCGCCGCAGTCAGCAACACGCGCAGTGGGCTAATTATGAATGCTCGCACACAAATGTTGCTAGCTGTGCGAGGAGATGAGGAAGCTGCACGATCCGGATCCGTGCAACCCCCAGTCCAGCCTTGAGCCTCAGTCAGCAGACCCTCAGTCAGTAGACCCTCAAACGAGCGACAGTCAACAGAGGCATCAGAAACTCCCTCCATCCGAATGCCCCCTATTGGCCCAGTACCTACTCCTGTTTCACGGGAATCATCTGAGACAGATGGTGCTGGAGCCTTATCGTCCAGGCCTCGTCTATCTCTGATGTTCGGTCTCTTCCTGCCCGACGAGATTCCTGTGATCCCTGAATTCGATGATAGGGGGAGGCCTATTTATATTGAAGGACGACCGGAGTTCCTGAGCGAGGAGGAAGCGTACAACTTCATCCCGTTCGACCCCGTGTATCTTTGGAGTGCGAGGTGCACCAACCAGCAAACGGACGATGCAGGTAAATTTTATTTAACAAGATTGATTACAACAATTATTACTTAAGCCTTACGATAGGTTCAATTAATGATATCAATTTGTTGACATTGTATTATTAGGCAATTTCGTTAATGACACTGGAAAACGAAAGACTAGAGGCACCTGCACCGGGAAGAGACTTGAGCAGGCCATCGGGGGAAGGAAAACGCTCATTAGGGCCAATAAGCATGGTGAGGTGATCGAGATATTTGACACCACGCGAAAATATGCCAGTATGGTCGGGGCCGTCGTGCGGGACAAGGTCCCAATGCTTTGGCCAAATTGGGAATCTGTGCCTCTCTACGTGAAGATGCAAGTGCAGAATGCACTGAGTGTGAGTTAAATCGTATTTTCATTACGTAAATTTTACATTTATTAATTAAGTCCGAATAAATATATAATTTTACCGTTTATATATTCATCTTGCAGGTGTGGTTTGACGTGGATGAATGCCTTATTCACACGTGGGTAGAGCGTCAACTACATATCAGGTGATGTGATTCGAGTTATTTGAATATATATCGAGTTAGATTTTTGTTTATCAAGTGTTTTAATATCTCTAACTTTTTTTTTCTGGTGTTAATATAGGTATAAAGAGTGGAAGAACGAGCTTTCAAAACATTACACACAGTACAAGGAGCTAGGCCGAGGTTCTACCCCTAGCGAATTCCGGTTTAGGGAGTACGAGTTGCTGTGGCTGGTAGCCCACTTCGACAACCCCAAAGCGAAGGTATGCATCCTGAATATATCTTACAACCCTAATGTATCGTAGCACATTGAAATAGTAAGTTACTAATTTTTTTACATATGTTTATCAAACAAGGCGATTTCCAAGACGAACCGGGAGAATAGATTGAAAAACACCAAGGCCCATCATGCAGGTTCACTCAACTATTTGGGTTGGTCGAGTAAAGTGCAGCAACAACAAGAAGTCAACCCGTTGGTGTTTATTCATCAGAAGTTCTATCCGCAGTGCCCTGAAGAAGCAGTAAGTCTTTCGCCTCATTATTTTGTACTTCACATATGCATGTGTTAATAAAACTATTTTTCTCTATTAATTTATTTTGTTTAATAATACGTTATTCATATTCTCTTTTCAATTAGGCGAGAGTGGAGGAGGCGATCACAGAAGTCACCATGAATATAGCTCGAAACAACCATCATGACTGCTCGGAGGAAGAAGTGACCCAGTATGCCTCTCAGATCGATCCGCTTGATCACCCTATAGCGACTCAGATCATGGCAAAAGCATGCGGGACTGGAAAGAATACATACTACTGTAGGGGAATGGGCTCGGCGGGCGAAGGAGTGTTGAAGAAAACTTCGGAATACTCTACCGGGTCAAGAACTTAAACTTCTAGGAACTCTAACCTAGCAGCGGAGCTTCAAAGGACGCAGAGGGAGTTGGAGGAGCAAAGGAGGCAGATGGTGGAGATGAGGCAGTCAGAGATGCCGAGTACCGGGGGATGATCGAGCAACACCGACTCATGGTCCAGCAGCAAACACAAATGTTCACATGGATGTAGACGATGTACGCGTGCCAGACTACCGGACAACCGCTCCCCACACCTCCCCCGGTCCCTGTGTTCCACACTCATCCACCACCGCAGCAGTCACTGCCACAGCAAGACCAGAGTAGCCACCGGAGTTCAAATGATTACATGGATATCTTCGACCCTGATGCAGGAGTTCCTCGACCCTGACGTGTAGTTGTAGTTTATTTTCGTATTGTTGCTATTTGTACTGTACGTTGGACAATTATGTGTGTACTGTTGAACTTGTATTTGTACGGTTTATGTTTTTCAGTGCAGGTTCTGGAATTGGGCCCAATCCAGAACCGGCTTTTTTTTGACAAATTTCTCCAACCATTGCGACGACTTGGACCAAAGTGGCTGGCAATATCCCTTATTTTCTGGCCACGGCGGAGCCATCATTGAGTCGCCGGTAATGGCATTCATCATTGCCGGCGACTTGAGTCGCCGACAATGCTCAATCATTGCCAAGTCGCCGGTGATGATTGAGCATTGCCGCCGACTCAAGTCGCCGGCAATGATGAAAGCCATTACCGGCGACTTGAAAAATAAGTCGCCGGTAATACTTTCACCGGCGCCAAATTTCCGGCGATAGTCGCCGGTAATAGTCATTTCAGGCGAAAAAATAATAATAATAAGGCCGGCGACCGGCAATGGTACTTAATATGGTAGTGTGATGTGATTCGAGTTATTTGAGTATATATCGAGTTAGATTTTGTTTATCAAGTTTTTTAATATCTCTAACATTTGTTGCTGGTGTTAATATAGGTATAAAGAGTGGAAGAACGAGCTTTTAAAACATTACACACAGTACAAGGATCTAGGCCGAGGTGCTACCCCTAGCGAACTCCGGTTTAGGGAGTACAAGTGGTTATGGCTGGTAACCCACTTCGATCACCCCAAAGTGAAGGTATGCATCCTAAATATATTTTACAACCCTAATGTATCGTATCACATTGAAATAGTTAGTTACTAATTTTTTGACATATGTTTATCAAACAAGGCGATTTCCAAGACGAACAGGGAGAACATATTGAAAAATATCAAGTCCCATCATGCAGGTTCACTCAACTATTTGGGTTGGTCGTGTAGGGTGCAGAAACAACAAGAAGTCAACCCGTTGGTGTTTTTTCATCAGAAGTTCTATCCGCAGTGCCCTGAAGAAGCGGTAAGTCTTTGACCTCATTATTTTGTAGTTCACATATGCATGTGTTAATAAAACTATTTTTCTCTATTAATTTATTTTGTTTAATAATACGTTATTCATATTCGCTTTTCAATTAGGTGAGAGTGGAGGATGCGATCACAGAGGTCACCATGAATATAGCTCGAAACGACCATCCTGACTGCTCGGAGGAAGAAGTGACCCAGTATGCCTCTCAGATCAATACGCTTGATCGCCCTATAACGGCTCAAATCATGGCAAAAGCATGCGGGACTGGGAAGAATATCCACTATTGTAGGGGAATGGGCTCGGCTGGCGAAGGAGTATTGAAGAACACTTCGGAATACTCTAGCGGGTCAAGAACTTCTTCTAAGAACTCTAACCTAGCAGCGGAGCTTCAGAGGACGTAGAGGGAGTTGGAGGAGCAAAGGAGGGTGGTGGAGGAGATGCTGCAATTGGCCGAGCAGTAGGCACTCAGAGATGCCGAGCACCGGACGATGGTCGAGCAACACCGAGTTATGGTCGAGCAGCAGACACAAATGTTCACATGGATGCAGACGATGTACGAGTGCCAGACTACCGGACACCCGCTCTCCACACCTCCACCGATGCCTGTGTTCCACAGTGTTCCATAACCGCAGCCGTCACAGTAAGACCAGGGTAGCCGCCGGAGTTCAAATGATTTCGTCGACTCTTAGTGTAGTTGTATTTTATTTTCGTATTGTTGTTGTTTGTACTGTTAGACAATTATGTGTGTACTGTTGGATATGTATTTGTACAGTTTGTGTTTTTCAGTGCAGGTTGTGGAATTGGGCCCAATCCAGAACCTGCTTTTTTTTTTAAAATGTCACCGGGTATTGCCGACGAGATGGACCTATCTCGTTGGCAATAACTCCCAATTTCCGACGAGTTTTTTCCTTATCACCGACGGCATTTTGAAGAATGTCGTCGGCAATAATTGTGGCGGTCAAACACGTTGACCCCGGCGGAGCATCATCACCGACGACTAACTCGTCGGTAATGCTATTTAGGATTGCCGGCGACCTCATCTCGTCGGTGATACTTCAAAGGTATCACTGACGACTTCTTCAATTTCTCGTCAGTGATACTATCACCGACGGGTTGTTTCCGGCAACCTTATAACCGGCGACATGTCGTCGATAACAAGGATCACCGGCGATTTAAAGAGAAAGGCCGACGACTTTAAGTTGTCGGCAATAATAAAAAATGTGGTAATGTGACAGTCAGGATGCATATAAAATAACGGTCAAGAATCATCATCTAAAATATTTTGTGTAGTAGTGTATGTTGCCGAAGAATGATTGAATCATTAGCATTTTAGTTTGTTTCATCTATCCACTAGAAGAATGCAAATATTTTAACATAGTCCGTACACTATATTAGACCAGGAACTGGATGGAGGCATAAATTTTTCAAAGGAATGACCTCTACATTTATAGTCATCATCCAAAGTTGATATCGTCTTACTCAAGTTGAAACCATGCAAGCCTAATCGACTAACCGAGTCGATCAAGTTAATTTCAGCGACACTAATGTCCGGATATGGGAAAATCATTGTACGTACAGAGTCTTCGTTACTTCTTCTAGGAATATATCAATATCAAACACCATATATGAGAGTGGATTTTTGCTCACACTCCTTAGTTAAAAGTGTGAGCAAAGCACTTTCTTAAATATGTGACACCTCATGACAGTTTAATCCATGGTTAACTCTCTCTATAATTATTCATATTTTTTATATAATTAATTGTCAAATTAGTTAAAAACACTACAATAAAAACTCTATTAGACGACGAAACACTCTCTTAAGTCGAATTTAGACGACGCCAAAAATTTGTGTCATCTTAAATATTTTTCCATCGTCTAAGTCACACTTAAACGACAGAAATGAGTCTTTATCATCCAAGTGAGGGGTGGCACGACCCACCGACACGTTGTCGTCTATGTGACTACTTAGACAATGCAGCATTGGTGCGTCGTCTCATCCCTCACTTGGACGACGCAAATGATACACAGTCCATCGTATAATATATTGTGCCAGCTGATTCTTTTCCTCTTCGCTCGCTCTTCTCATTTTCATTCTCATGTCATTCTCATTCTCATTCTCTCTCGAGCAGACTCTCCTCACACATACAACTAGCACTCCATATATCTCCAGCTCTGACCATCGATTCATCATATCTCGGTGAAGGCTAGGTACGTACGTAGTTAATTTCCGACAATCTTAACATTTATATATATAATTAATTGTACGTTTGATTAATTGCATTGTTATTACGTCTAATAATTATAATTAAGTTAGGTAATTGATTGATATATATATATTAGTTAATTAACTAGTATATATGCATGGATGTTTAAAAATTTGGTTAATATTTAGTTAAAACGTACATGCATGTTAGATATGTTAAAATAATTGATGTATAGTATATTCATTGTTAATTAATAAATATTTTAATTAATTATATGTTAATAATTAAGGTAGTTGGCTAATATGATAATTATTAAATTTCGTAGAAGTATGGACAAGAGTTGGATAAAGTTGCGGAATAGAAGTGATGTTCGGTATATGGATGGAATCAGAGAATTTGTGAATTTTGCGATGGAACATGGTCAGGGAAAGAAGCGTTTTAGGTGTCCGTGCAAAAAATGACTTAACTATCAGTATGTGGAGGTTAATGTTATGATGTAACACCTGTACGAAAATGGTATAATGTGGAGTTACACTACGTGGAGCGAGCATGGTGAAGCAGTAGACTTCAGCTCAGCAGACTTTAGCTCAAGGTACAGTTACCATGGTGTCTCATCCAGCGATAGTGGTGCCGGCCCCCTTGCTTGGAACCTAACTGCGGATGTGGTCCATGATGCATTTTCAGGATTTAGTCATGGTGGACACCAATACCAAGAGAGAGGTTATAATACCAGTCATAGGCATGATGACATATTCTCTGCTGCTAGCTTGGCCACTGACACTAGTGAGATGGATAAGCACAATATGATGGTACTTGAAACCCAGTCCCTGGTGTACCCTGGATGTCGAGAGAATGTGTTGCAATATGTGATGAAGTAAATGGAGATAAACGTGAAGAACAAAATGTCAGTCAATGTTTTTGAGGAAATTCAGGAGAAAATATGTAAGTTGCTTCCTGATGATCACAATCTTCCTAAATCCCATTATAAGGTTAGAAATATCTTAAACAGCCTCGGCTTAAAGTACAGGATAATTGACGCATGTCCAAATGATTATGTGTTGTTTTACAAAGAGTATGCAGATTTGGACTATTGTCCCATATGTGGCCAGTGCAGATATGAGCAGAATAAGAAGAGTTCGAAAAAGAAAATTCTTGTGAAGGTTCTTCGATATTTTCTATTGATTCTCAGATTGTAGCGTTTGGACATGTCTCTATACACAGCAGAGGCGATGCGATGGTACGCAGAAAAGCGAATAGATGACGATGTGCTGAGATATGCCGCGGATAGGGAGGCTTTCAAACATTTCAACAACGAATTTGGAGACTTTGCCGCAAAGGTTCAAAATGTTAGACTCAGACTATTTACAGACGTATTCAATCCTTGGGGTAGTAATAGCTCTGCCGTCAGCACTTGGCCAGTTATTCTGATGTCGTACAACCTGCCTCCGTGGATGTGCATGAACAAGGAATTTAATTTCCTTACTCTGCTAATTCCAGGTCCTAAATCTTCGGGGAAGTGCTTAGATGTCTATCTCAAACCTTTGATCGAAGAGCTGAAACTATTGTGGGAAAATATAGTCTCAACTTATGACAAATTTACTGACAAGGTGTTCATGATGAGGGCAGCCATAATGTGAAAGATCAATGATTTTCCAAAGTATGGGATGTTGGCAGCCTACAGGATGAAATGATACAATGGATGTCCTATATGTTTGGATGACGTGAACTCTAGTTGGCACGCGGGGAATGTGTGTTACCTGGATTACCGTAGATGGCTTCTTGATGATCACCCGTGGCGACAGGATGAACCTCATTTCGACGGGAAGATAGAGAATAATCCTAAACCCCGTAGTTGGTCTGGTGAAGAGATTTTAAAGAGCTTGAGCTATTTCGGCCTTTGTGTGTTGACCAAAGACAAGGATGTATAGAAACGCAATCCAATACCTCCACATGATCTCAGCTATTGGCATCACAAGAGTATATTCTTTGAACTCCCTTACTGGTCAAAGTTGAAGCTAAGGAATAACTTGGATACGATGCACATAGAAAAGAATGTGTGCGACAGCGTGGTGGGAACAATTCTCGGTATTAAGTTTAAGACTAAAGATACTCCCAAAGAGCGCAAAGATCTAGAATCTATGAATCTACATCGTTCCTTGTGGTTGAGGAGGGATAGAAGAGGAGTGTACAACAAGAGGCCAGCTGCACCTTACACAGTGAAGCTGGCACTTTGAGGTTCTGTATTCCACTAGTTTAAGAGCGTTCATTATCTGGCTACGTATGCAGCTACTATAATTAGAGCAGTGGACGATGTGCAACACAAGTTAGTTGGTCTAAAAATACATGACTATCACGTTATGCTGCAACATCTAATTCCAGTGGTAATTCAGCCATATTTGCCTCGTGAAGTCGTAGAACCAATTGTGGCATTGTGCAGATGGTGGCAGAGGTTATGTGCCTGAAAGTTAAAGAAGTCAGATGTGGTGGAACTGCAACAACAACTTGTGTACATCATTTGCAAAGTAGAGAGAATTTTTTTCCCTGCTTTCTTTCATATCATGATTCACCAAATGATCCACCTACCTGAGCAGGTGTTCATTTCTGGTTCGATCCAGTGCACTTGGATGTGTCCTCAAGAAAGGTACGTACAACTAATTAATTATACATGTTTTCCTATCCATTATTTGTTTCACTCAAGATTACTAGCTATATGTACCTATTCTACAATTAATTATTTGAACGTTTGATTTTGTAGACAGCTTGGACAGTATAAAGGATTCCTGAAAAATAGGTCGGTCCTTGATTGTTCTATAGCAGAGACATACCTAATGCATGAGTGTATTACTTACTGCAACAGGTACCTCAAGGATCCACCACCTCGCACCGCCTCCAATTCCAATGCCCGCATCAATCTTTCTGTCGTTATAAATGTCATACGACCATTTAGAGGAGTATTAAAAGAATCGTTAACACGAGAAGAACTTATTGAGACACATTGGGTAGTGTTGTGAGACTGTAATGAAGTTGAGCCTTACATAATTGCGTACAGGGAGAAGCTTCAGGCGTTAAATCTGGACAAGAGTTCGGCGTGGTTTGAAAAAGTGGTTAAGAAGAAGTTCCCCAATTTTCGAATGACAAGTTGAAAACTTCCTTACGAATTATTTATAAATATTATTTTTAGAGAAATTGTACTTAACCGACGAAGTAGAAGGATTCTCCGTCGTCCAGGTGAGCACTTAGATGACGGAGATGGCCATCTCCGTCGTCTAAGTTCAAATTTTGAGCGGTCCAAATTCCACCGCCATTAATTTTAGGAACCACTCAAAATTTGACCTGGACGACGGAGAAGGCCAACTCCGTCGTCTAAGTTCAATTTTGAACGGTTCCTAAAATAAATGGCGGTCAACTTCCACCGGCCAATTAATTTGGGGAAAACCCGAGATTCACTTAAACGACGGAAATATGAGTTTACGTCATCTAAGTATTCACTTAGACGACGTAAAATTAGTTGCCATCATCTAGGTGATGTCGATTTCACTTAGACAACGAACAATTAGCTTCCGTCTTCTAGGTGAAACAGTATAATTACAGTTTCTAGGCAGTTTTGATCGATCACACACACACACACACACACTCTCTCTCTCTCTCTCTCTCTCTCTCTCTCTCTCTCTCTCTCTCTCTCTCTCTCTCTCTCTCTCTCTCTCTCTCTCTCTCTCTCTCTCTCTCTCTCTCTCTCAGGCGCCCTCACGTCTCCCTCCAGCGACTCCCACCGGCCAGCCTCCACCTCCTTCACCTCTTCCACCGTCAGCCTCTCCTCCCTCCCTTCAACTCGTTGATCCTCCTCGCTCCCTCTGGCCTCCTCCGTCCACCTCCAGCGACTCCCACCGTAACTGCCACCGGCCGGCTCAATCTCACCACGTCCACTACAACATTCTTACCCATTGCCGGCGATTTTTGCCGGAAATCGCCGGCAATGTAATTTTTTTTTTTAACATTACCGGCGACTTACACAACATAAATGTAAGTCGCCGGTAATGTCTCGATGGTAATGACATTACCGGCGACTTACATTAAAAAAAAGACATTACCGGCGACTTAATGTAAGTCGCCGGTACTTAATGTAAGTCGCCGGTAATGTCATTACCATCGAGACATTACCGGCGACTTACATTTAAGTCGCCGGTAATATTAAAAAAAAATAAAAAATTACATTGCCGGCGTTTTTCCGGCAAAAATCGCCGGTAATGTTAAAAAACATTGCCGGCGATTTAAAAATCGCCGGTAATGGGTAAGAATGTTGTAGATTACATCATTGCATGCACCGCCCCTCCACCGTCGGTATTTTTTATTTTATTTACGTATGTATTTATAATTTCTTTTCTATATATATTTAGGTATAATACAGTGAATTTGTGTTTAATTATAAATTGGTAAAAAATGTAAATTAATAAAACAATAAATTGGTAAATATTTTGTAAATTAAGTCAATATTGTAAATTAGTTAATATTAAAAAAATGGTAAAAATTTCAAAATTTCAAAATATATTATAAATTAAGTAAATATTATAAATTGATAAATTTTGTAAATTGGTAAAAGTTATAAATTGCTAATTATTCTAAATTGGTGAATAATGCAAATAGGGTAAAAATAATAAATTGATAAAAATGGTAAAAAAAATATACAAATTGAAGATAAATATTAAAAATGAGAAAATTTAAAAATACTAAATATGAAACATGATAAAACCAAATTGTAAAAACTAAAAATTGTAAATTGTTAAAAAAGATAAAAATTACAAATAGTAAATATTATAAATTGGTTAATATTAAAAAATGATAAATATTAAAAATGTTAAATATTACAAATGAAAAATATTTAAAATAGTAAATTTTGTGGTAAATATGAAATAGAATAAATATTGTAAATTGTTAAAAATAGTAAATGGTAAAGTAGTTATAATTAATAGTAAAATAGGTTTAATAGTTGAACTTCTAGGTTAAAATGACCCCATGGAGTAAAAAGAAGACACAAAAAGATGCCGAAGATGTTCAGCTCCGACGCTTCACAGAGCAAGTGGGTTAGTAGAGTTTGGAGGACAACGCTGCGCCTCTTTCGAACCCTTCAGTAGGTCCCTCGGCTGCGGCGACAGAAGAAATTCCTAATACCCTAGTTATACAGACCGATGACGATAACACCCATTCCGGCCCATCATCTATGTCAAAAGGTACCCAAGAGTCAGCCTCCGAGTCTACTCTATACAACGCGCGGCGCAAGGTCAGGAGGGCCCCGTTAGACTCTCAACCGAAAAGGACCCGAGGACTCAAAAATGGCGGAAAATCCAGAAGTTGTTCAAGGCGACCGGGCAAAAGATCTAGTTGTCGTATGACGATTTCACCAATGGCCCTCCCACCTCGCAGTTAGCTAATCTCTCATTGCACAGCATCGAAGTAATTATTCGCAACAAGATCCGTATGGTTGCGCCTAACTGGAAGGAGTTGCCGGACTTGGAGAAGGGGAATGTGTTTAAAGAACTCTCGGCAATACAATTTTAAATTTATTTTTTAATAACCAATAAAATTCATAATTTCATAATATATACGATTATAATTTTTTATTCTTTTCTTGTAGGAACAATATGCGGTGGATGGCACACCAGAGATGCTTAGGCACATCAACACTACCGCCAACACCATCTACCATGATTAGAAGTACAGACTTCACAAGTATTACCTCTAATCCGGCCGCTCACCTACCCCCATAGAGCTGCGTGGGGATAGGGAAGATGAATGGGAGTGGTTGGTCAACCACTTCGAAGGAGAATTGTATCAAATTCGTCTTTTTTATTTAAATTGATAAAATTGAATAATTTATTTTTTAATCATTTATTAGTTTTTTAATAATTTATGTTGTCGAAAAGACAAAATCGGACGTAAACAAGGCCAATCGGGAGAAGAAGGACAAACATCATACCTCCGGCTCCAAGCAAATGATACAAATCGCCAAGGAGCACAGAGATAAAGGCTCCAAACACACTTATCTGGATGCTAGCGTCACCGCTTACGTGATACCTGGTCTCGACAATAAAGCGAGTCAAAGCGGTGTAAGTGTCGTATATATTTCTTCTCAATTAACGTAATTATTATTTATTAAACTCTCGTACAAATTTATAATTATTTAATTTTTATTATTATTTTCAGGCAAGATTGGTAGAGCTGGCGCAGCAGGAATTGGCCAACACGCAGCTTGCACACCTGGAAGACCTGCCTCCTCTATCGAGGGAGGGCCAATTAAATTGCAATCGCCGATGAGGTATACGGTCATCGAGCTGGTAAGGAGGTTATGGGGTTGGGACGCATAGTGCAGCGTGATTTATCTTCTAACTCATTTACGGCAAGCTCGGCGAGGACAAGTGCTCGGGATGCGGCGGTCCAAGCAACCCTCGAGGAGGCTCGACTCGTACAGGCGGAAAGGCTATCTATGCGTCAGAGGCTTGATGAGCAACAAGTGCAGATAGTCAACCTCCTCGCCCTCATGCAAAACCAGGTTCAACAAGATTGTCGTCCTGTTCCGACCCCACACCCCGACGACGATGACATGGCTGGAGGCGGGGGACTCGACGGCGCGTCTACTCCTGTCGTATTTACTTAGTTTTTACGTAGTTTTTAATATTTTATTTTTTTCGAACGATATCGATGTACGTACAATTTTTAATTATTTTAATATTTAAATTAAATTTTAATTAATTTAATAATATTTTATTTTAAATTTTAATTAAAAAAATTATATTCACTTAGACTACGAAAGCATATATGATTTTGTAGTCTAAGTCATCACTTAGACTACGAAATCATATATGCTTTCGTAGTCTAAAGGATGACTTAGACTACAAAATCATATATACATACATGGTCTAAGTCATCACTTAGACTACGGAATAGTTTCGTGGTCTAAGTCATCACTTAGATCACACAATAATTTCGTACTCTAAGTTACACTTGGGCGACGCAAATAACATTTGCGTCATCTAAGCCTTACTTGGATGACAGGCCATTTGCGTCATCTAAGTCATGACTTGGATGAGGTAATGATGTATTTCGGTCGTCTAAGTACTTAGACTACAGCGCTTGAACGGTGGACTTTAAATGACAGAAACTCGAACCTAGACGATAGAATAGCTTCGTGGTCTAAGTGAGTTTTTAGCTTTCTAATGAGAGAAATTGGAGGTCAGAACCAAGAAAAAGAAAGAATAAAACTTATCGTTCCATCGTTCTGCAAATCATATTCGATATTCTTCTTCTTGCTCTCATGCTTGTTATGATGAAAAATCAAAAAGAGGTACTTCATGAGGGTTATGAAAATGAAGAATGCATTGAAGAAATGAATTTAGACTCTGACTTAGAATATTTTCAAGCCATTGATGATCATGCAAAAATAAGTGAAGATACGACCGGTAACAAGCTTAACCAGAACTCCCAGAGATTGGTATGAGTTTTAACGATAGTGATGCTACATATAACTATTATAATTCATATGCTAGAAGAGTTGGATTTAGTGTGAGGAAAGCCCGAGCTAATGAAAACAAATGTGGTATAATATGAAGAACAAATTTGTGTTTCTCTCGTGAAGGTTTCTACCAGAAAAAAAAACACTCCTCAGAAAAAGAGAGAAGACAAAAGATGTGGTTGTGAGGAAATGCTTATAGTGAAACTTAGTTCCGAAGGAACATATGTCGTGACAGATTTCAAGGTTGAACATAATCACCCGCTTGTTCCAGCTCCAAATTCATACCTTATGAGATCACAACGTATCATTGAACCTTCTCAAGGTGAGCTGATCGTTCAAATGTGCTCTGCCGGTTTCACTCCATCACAAATATCTTCTTATATGTCAACAGAAGCAGCATGTGCTCAGCAGTTAAATTTCATTGAAGCAGACTGCAACAATTTCATAATGAAAAGGCGCACCAAATTTTTAAGAAGATGTGACTCTACTTGTTTGATTGACTACTTTAAGGAAAAGCAAATAAAAGACAAGTCATTTTTATGGATTTCGTACAAATATGGACAATGAGATATGTGGTTGCTTATTTTGTGATGGTCAACCAAAACAAGATTATGCTCTATTTAGAGATACAATATGTTTTGATATAGCATTCAAAACAAACAGTTACACCATGCATTACTAGAAAAAATAGATACAAGGACACTACATTTTCATCTATAACAACACATAATTAATGAAGTGTCTTTGAATTCTTATAAGGACACCATTCATTTGACACTCTTAAATTTCAGTACAAAGAAAGGTGCATATCTTTATATTGCAAAAGACATTTAAACAAACGCATTGGTGCACAAACCCTTCTAAACAAAAAACATGCTAAAACTAGCCCCTGATTTCAAAAAAAATTACGTTATGCCATTGTCACAAAACTCGCCTCATCTCTCTCTCTCTCTCTCTCTCTCTCTCTCTCTCTCTCTCTCTCTCTCTCTCTCTCTCTCTCTCTCTCTCTCTCTCTATCTCTCTCTCTCTCTCCCCCTCCCTCCCTCCCTCCCTCCCTCCCTCCCTCCCTCCCTCTCTCTCCCCCTACAATTCCCGATCCCTAATTTGAGTTAGGCTTTTGAGCTCATGTGTCCTAATTTTTCTGTTCTGATAATCAAAGAGGAATTGTTTGATTCATTATGTAGTTGATGGAGATGCACATTTAGCTCTTGCTCACCAAATATACATGGTCGAAAACTATAAAGAAGCCTTTGATCATGATATATTTCTTAACTAGTTTCTATGATAATGATTTTTTCTATTAAATGTTAAGCCACTTACGATTTGATAGTGTTTAGTACTGAATGAGAGTGTTAATGTATGTAAAATTGGTATTTAGGAGAGTTTTTGCTCTGCTTTGCTCTAGTGGTCTAGTTGCCTTTACTGATTCAGCGAGTCAAGTTTGCATAATTGCTTGTATTGACTTCGTTTGTCTGACAATCTGAAAGTGATTTTCTCACCAGAACTAGAATTGCTTTCTATGATTTAGGGATTAATTTGATGGAATTGTTATTAATTTGATGAATTACTCATAGTTTCTACAAGTATATCACTGAAATCAGATGAACTGTATTTGTAATAACATTTTCTTTCTTTGTTTTTCTTTCTGGGTGGCGATGCATCTCTAACCCGGGAAGTGGCTCCCTAATCATCACCAGAACTCTACACTGAAAATCCACCTGAGGAGTCCCTCTGTGAACACTCCCTCACAAAGTGACCCATCTGACCACAACTGAAACAAAGCAGAAGTTTCAAACTGACACTGCCCGAGATTATGCTTATGGCATCGATTGCACAAAGCGAAATCTCTGGGCGCAGATGGAGTAAAACGAGACCCACTAGATCCACTGGAACTAGCCCCAAAACCCTACCTCTAAGATCGCCGACTCCTTATCCATCTCTGAAAATGACTCGGATGATGTGCAATAGAAGCAAGAGTTTGAGATCCCTTGCCTAAAGATGTAGTGGAACCAGAAGTACTTGAACTTCCCCTTTTTGAAGGACCTTGACTAAACCCACCTTCCTCAAATCGTTGAGTCTGGCCTCGCTTCGATCGAAGCCTATCCTCACATCCTATTGTAGCACTAACAAACTCATCAAAATTAGCACCTGGCACACCAGATAAGTACGGAGCAATCTCTGACCACAAACCTTGGTCAAACCTTCAACACTTCTCTTTCACTAGCCTGACTAATTTGGTGCAAAATGAGCCAAGCGAATGAAACAATCCCGATACTCCATCACTGATATGTTTCCCTGGTGAAAATTCATAAACTCCTCATACTTTCGTTGCTCCAATGCTTCACTGAAGAAGAGACTTATGAACAATTCTGTGAACTTTGTCCATTGAGTGATGGATTCATTCCTCCCAGTCCCTAACCACCAATGATATGTATGGTCTTACAAGAGACCTGCAGCTACCTCAGTCTTCTGCTCAGGAGTCAACTGCGGACGCAGACGATCACAAACTCGTTTGATCTTAACAAGCCAGTTCTCACTAGTCTCAAGGTCATGGGAGCCAATTAAAGGAACTGCTCCAGCCTTTTTAGCCCTAGTAATTAGATCCTCACGATCCTCTCGTGGTCCTGGCATCATGCGTGAAATTAACTCACCTATCAGTTGAGCCAAAGACTGCGTATCATCTCATTGGTCTTGTTGTCGAGGCATAATGACCTATGAGTCCAAAAATAGATTAGCTCACTGAAAGAAGTCACAAAATGGCTCAAATAAGAGACTCTAGACATCCAACAATGTACAACAATTGGAGTAATGAGGATCCGCCAATCGGTTGGGACATCCTCTTGAGAGTGTTATACACTATCAAATGCATGTACTGACATAAGCAAAAAGTCTACAAAATTTGTGGCCTAATGCTCTAATACCAAACTGAAAGGACTCAACCCAAGTTTAGCTAGTAAACTAAGATTAAGCCCTAACAACTAACTATAATCAAGGAAATTCTAAGAAATTTTTTACATAACTTCCCCTGAAACTGAGACTATCAAAAACATACATGAAGATAACACTTTAGAGACTAAATCCCATAAACAAACCGTGGACCACCAATGTCCATCCGAATTTCTCAACCTAAGTCATGAACAAAACCAGAACTCAACTTAAGAATTTAAAAGCATATTTACATGGTACTGGTTCTAAATACAAAGGAAAGTAACTCAACGAAAATAAGAGAAGCTGACTCAGCTATTTACATGAACATTACTAGAAGTAACATAATACAAACGGTATTCAATGCGACTTCTACTAGCATAAACTACATATGGCAAACCGATAGTAAGCTGAGACATACTCCTGAAAAGGTGACTGGTGGACTCAAAGCCTTCAACGATACCAAGCACTTCCAGGATATACACTGTAGCCTGGGCGACGAAAACTGAAAAACTAAGGGAAAGGCATTAAAATATAAAACGTTAGCGTCAGTGGAAAGAATAATATAATCAGCATTAATCAATAAAATTGACATATCATGCCTTTTTACTGATTTCCGTGAAATAATGCGAGTTCAAATCTAATAAACTGAAATACAATGGAGGTGGTCGTTCAGGGTATTTGTTCTAACACGGAACGCCTGTATGTATGAAAAGTAAGGTGATAAGATCGTCTAGGGTGTTTGTCGTAACCCGAGACAATCTGGGTCGGGCAGGTGATAAGCCGAATAACTAGGGCATCGATGCTACTAAATAAAACCATCACAAAATACACTTCCAAATAAATGCTCTGAAAACATATTGTAAAGCGTAAAACATAAAAATGTGAACTTGCCATCGACAGGGCCGGCCCTGAGGGATTCGAGGCCCAGTGCGAAAAAAAAAATGGGCCCTTATACAAAAAAAAAAAAAAAAAAAAAAGACAATTTTTTTTTTCGGGGTTTGGAACCTAGCCAAGTGCAATGCTAGGAGGCTCATCCCCACGCCTGGAAATTTTTATTGATATGTTAAAACATGGTACAATGGGGGGGACATAAAACCATTACCCCAGAGAAGGAAAAAAAAAACCATATCTCATCTGAAATGACTCCTTCTTGCATTTTTAGAAGCAAAGTCATCAACAATATGCTCAACTTCAACAACTTTCAGCATATTCTTCTCAATACTCAATAGTGTCAGTCCATTCAACCTATCTTGAGCCATAGATGTTCGCAAATAAGATTTTATCAACTTTAATTTTGAAAAACTTCTTTCCGCTGATGCCACAGTAATAGGTACAGTCAACAAAAGCTGATAAGCAACCAAAATATTTGGAAAGAAATCCATTTTTTTTGCGAACTCCATAATTTCAATGGAACTCCATGGTTTTCCAATTTCATATGCTTCAGTTGGCAGCATATCTTGCAATATCTGCAATTCTGAGAGTAAAACCTTAGCATCAATATCACAATCCTCACCATGTTTCAAAGCATTTTCAAGGTTTAGACAACAATTTTTCATTCCTTCATCATCCAATACAATCAACCGTGATGCATCAAACAAGAAGCCAAACATAGATTCAAAAAGCTCCATTTGTTCAAATCTGGTTTTCAATTGAGAAATTGCCATATCAACCAAAACAAGAAAGTAGTCTGTTCTAAAATTTTCTTGAGCAGATTGTTGTTCTCTTTCTGTATTAGGGTTTTCATCAAAATGTCTTTTTCTTGTAGCCTTACGCGATACATGAAAAACTGGTTCAATTCCCATTTCATCAACAATTTCTTTCGCATCAGTGATAGCAGAATTAAACCCATTCTCCCTATATTTCTCAAAAAATGAAACCAGTCCTTTCAAACTTTCAATAGCTACATCAAGAAGCATATCCTTAGACTGCAAGTTTTTGCTCACCAAGTTTATTTTGAACAAGATGTCATGCCAAATAACCAAACTCAGAACAAATTCAAAACTTGAAAATTCACCTGAAACTAATTTCTCAGCATCCCAACTTATCTTAGAATCATCAGAAACTTCAGCTAATTTGATCAAAGCATTTTTTATTTTTGGAAATTGACTTTTAATTGCTTTCACACTTTCTATACGACTCTCCCATCGTGTCACACACAAAGATTTCAAAGTTAAGTCATCCGCATATTCAAGCAAAATGTCCCATCGCTTTGTTGAATTAGCAAACACATTATATATGGCTTGGCATGCCCCAAAAAAAGATTTTCCTTTTAAACAAGAGTTTGCCATATCAGAAAGAACCAAGTTTAGAGAATGACAACCACAAGGCATATAAAAAGCTCTAGGATTTATGTCAAGTAATCTTTTCTGAACACCTTGATGTTTCCCTCTCATATTAGAAGCATTATCATACCCTTGTCCCCTCACATCATCAATATTCAAACCGATAGAGTTAAGAGCAGCTTGTAATTCACCAAAAAGACCCAAGCCAGATGTGTTTTCCACATTTAAAAACTCCAGAAAATATTCTTCTATTTTTATCGGGCGACTTTCAACATCAACACATCTAATTATCAAAGTCATTTGCTCTTTGTGGCTAGCATCAGGAGTGCAATCAAGAATCACAGAAAAATATTTAGCTGCTTTAATTTTTTTTATTATTGCACTCCTGACACATGATGCCAACATAGCTATCAATTCATTTTGTATTTTATGACTGAGATAATGATAATGAATTTCTTTATCTTGAATGAGTCGAAAATGATGCTTCATTATTGGATCAAACTCAGCTATAGATTCAAGAAAGCCCAAGAAATTTCCATTTGAATCTTCATAGATTTTTTCATTTGTTCCACGAAATGCCAAATTATGCATTGCAAGACATTTAACAACAGCAATTATTCTGATCATAACTTGCTGCCAATGTTTAGTATCTTTTTTGATTTGCTCTTGCAATTCTTTATCAATAGTTTGATTTGTTCTCAATCTTACTCGGAGTTCAGCCCAGGCTCTAAGGTTGGCATAGTGTTCAGCAGTCTCTTCATGTTGCTTAAGTTTTTCACCTAGGTGTCCCCAATCATCAACCCCAACATCTGCTAAATGACTTTTAGAACGGGCTTGTCTTACCACTTTACAACAAAAGCAAAACACTTTATCTAATTCTTTTGAGTAAACCAGCCATTTTCTATCAGAGAGTTGTCCATTTCTTAATTTTCGATCATAATAGTATGTGGAGAACCCCCTATTGTGCTTATCCTTTGGAAAATTAATATTGGGTTCTCTAACAGGACCTTTTTCAACAAGCAAGTCTCTCAATTTTCCATCTAGACTATCCCACACTCTAGGATCATATATATTCACAGATAATGAAGCATTTGAACGTTCAGGCACATGATTAGCTTCTTCATTATTTTCAGCATTCTCATTTTCAAGCACATTTGTTGTTTCTTCATTTATTTCATTTTCATTTTCAGGCACATTTGTCGTTTCTTCATTTATTTCATTTCCATTTTCAGGCACATTTGTGGTTTCTTCGTTTACCACATTCTCATTTTCAGCCTGGTTTGTTCTTTGATTTTCAGGCACATTTATTGTTTCTTCATTTATATGTGGAGAACCCCCTATTGTGCTTATCCTTTGGAAAATTAATATTGGGTTCTCTAACAGGACCTTTTTCAACAAGCAAGTCTCTCAATTTTCCATCTAGACTATCCCACACTCTAGGATCATATATATTCACAGATAATGAAGCATTTGAACGTTCAGGCACATGATTAGCTTCTTCATTATTTTCAGCATTCTCATTTTCAAGCACATTTGTTGTTTCTTCATTTATTTCATTTTCATTTTCAGGCACATTTGTCGTTTCTTCATTTATTTCATTTCCATTTTCAGGCACATTTGTGGTTTCTTCGTTTACCACATTCTCATTTTCAGCCTGGTTTGTTCTTTGATTTTCAGGCACATTTATTGTTTCTTCATTTACCTGATTTTCATTTTCAGGCACATTTGTGGTTTCTTCATTTACCAGATTTTCAGTTTCTGGCACATTTGTGGTTTCTTCAATTACGACATTCTCATTTTCAGCAATATCTTGTGCTCTTTGATTCACTACATTTTCACTTTGGTTTCCAGAAGAAAGGTTTCTTTTCTTATTCCAAAGTTTTTGAATAGAACCTCTTTGAGGTTTTATTATTGTTTCTTCTTCTAGTTTCTTTCGTTTTTTTTTTAGAACCACCAGATGCTTGTTTCTTAGGAAACATTGCCTTAAACTAAAAATTGCAATACAGTAATAGAACAAATGAACAATAGAACCTGGATGGTGAATCCGTGAATGTTGCACAGCTGACCAAAGAGCACATCCGCTATTCCACTTCAACTCATTTTATCAAACCAAAGCAGTGAAAGCACACATGACAGATGCAATCTTCTCTGCAGAATTGCAGAAACATAGTATTACAACACAATTCCATAAGTACAATTTCATATATGAATTTCATATACCAATTTCATATTATCATATATCAATTTCATATTATCTCATCTAATATGCATAGTTTCAGAAAGGAAAAAAAAAGTAAAACAAAGAGATTCGAAACAAACCTTTTTCAATGGCAAAACCAGAAAGAAGAAAACAATTATGAAGCTCCGATTCCTTCGAACTCCGAAGCCGTCGAATTCAGAAAATCAAAGTAACCTTCTTTAGAAAATAGATCATGAGAGAAGAGATGTGAAATTGAGAGTGCGAAACTGAGAGAGGATGAAAAATTGTGAAGGATCATCATCAATTTATAGAGGTAGCAGAGAAAGAAGTTTTGGTTTAGGAGAACATCAATCGCCAGTCGAACTCCTTGATTCCTGCAATGGGTCTTCTTCATAATGAAGGGAGAAGATCAAAGAATGGATATAGTTTGGTTTTCTTGGAAGTTGGAACAATGAGACTGGAAATTGAAGGCCGAAGAAAAAACAAAGGGGAGAAGAAGATGGATCGGGAGGGGTCTGTTGGTGTGGTGTGTGGTTACTTCATTAATTATATTAAATTTATTATTAATAAACAAAGAAAACAGGAAAAAAAAAGGAATTTTGGGCCCTGGGCCCAGTGCGGTAGCACTGCTTGCCCTCCCACAGGGCCGGCCCTGGCCATCGACTGTGAAAATAAAGTTCACTCACAAGTTTGCGACTACTGCTGGGGTCCAGCAGAGTTTCCTTCACTACTAGGGTCGCAATCATGGTGTCCTGTCTATACAGATCATATAATATCATAATAGGTAAAACTATGGAAAGACGTTCTAAAAATAACCTCGAAAACCCCGTCACGAAATCCAATAACCTTTCTCACCGGAACTCCGCTGTGGATGGCGGAGCGAGGCCCTCACATGCCTCTACAGGCAGCGGTGCATGGGTTTCATATGCCTTCGGCCAAATTTCTCTAATGTCGGAGGTTAATACCTCATTGGAAAGCTCTTAACAAGGCCAACCACTTTTGTAACTGGCCCAAAGTCTAATTCAACGACGTTTGGCCAAAATTAATGCAAACAGGCCAGAAACCTAACTCGGACAATCGCCACCAATGGTGGCGATTTGGCCCTCACAACCTTCCTCTTGACAAGCCCAACCCAACCCCTAACGTTACGCGCTCCAACTTCACCTCACGTGGCCGGAATTTGATTCAAAACTCCACGTCCAAAAATTGGCCTGAAATTTCACAGAGTTAAAGCTTGGCCATGGAGCCTCGATACACCATGCTACCTACCCAGATAGACTTAGAAGAGGAAGGGCTTCAAAATCTCCCGTCCGCCAAAAACACGTCGGAGCACCACCACCATCGGCGGTGACTCCACAAGATAAACCCGATTCGGGTGGCACCACTAAACCTGCAAATCCCAAAAATGAACATAGCAAACAATAGAGGAAGCACAAGGCTTCAATTTCCTACTGTTTCGTCGCCGGAGGTGGCCAAAAATGGCATTTTGGGTCGGGTCACAAAAAATGGGTCGGCAGAGAGAAAAACGGGTTAAGGCCGTACAGGTTTTTTTTTCTGTTTGATTTTATTTTCAGAAAATGACTATTTATACCACTAAGCTCTTTGGTAGATTGGCGGCCCAAATTCAATGTCATCGCGATCAAACGGTCGAGATTAGATCGACTAAAAATCATTTCCTTTTTATTTATGTCTCGTGTCAACTTCCGATAAACATAAAAATTAGGTCGCTTATCCAAAAAATCCTCTTAAAATTTCTACGAGCTCCAAATAAAATACTCAACGACTTTCACGAAGAAAGTCAAGTTAAATTCTTACCTGGTAAAAAAGTCATTAACAACTTCGGTAGTGCAACTAATCTGCGATAAAGCTTAATACGATTCGGTAAATGCGTAATTTTTGTTCAGGTTGTCACAGTGGAACTTGAAGCATCTGAAAAGTATATACATAAATTTTTCTATTGTTTTCAGAATGAATACAAAATAGTTTTAGATTTGAAGTTGGAATTGGAAAGTGACGATGGGACAACAAGAAAATATAGATTTAGAACTCAAATGAGAAGAACTCTATAGTATACACCATCCAGTCAATTGCAGCTGCAAAAAGTTCAAATTTGAAGGCATTCTTTGTGGACATGCATTGAAATTGTTTCGTGAATTAGACTTATCAATTTTACCATCTCAATATTATCTAAGGAGATGGTGCATGGATGCTAGAGGAGAGATTAACATTGAATTAGTTGGAGTAGAAAATACTCAAAAGAGTAGTGTAGACTCCAGTTCCCTAGTTCAATATACCAAGGTTTCTCATATAGTTCAAAGAATCGTAGCTAATGTAACAAATGACAAGAAACTATGCGCTCTTCTGAAGTCTAAATTACTGAAGCTGGAAGTCAAATTGAAAAGGGTTAAGATTTTAGAACAAGAACATACTGCACCAAATAATGACATACATTTTGACAGTCAAGTGATAGGAGAAGACGAGACTTTTGTAACACAGCTTCCAATAGTCCAACAATCTAAAAGACGAGGTAGGCATTCAAAAAAGACGGAAGATGTAAATCCTAGGAATCTCGGGAAAGAACATTACCAAAATCTTAAGTTGCTTGATCCAAAAATTAAGAAAACTCAAGGAAGAGGCAGAGGTAAAGGCGAAAATAAGGGTGACACAATATCTAGCTTTAAACAGAGAACTACTTCAAAAAGAAGAGGTTAGTATCTAGTGACATGTTTGAATTTAATTTGTTACTATTCATTTTGTTAGTTGCTATCTAACTTATTATCTATTACTCCATTAACAGACTCTAAAAAATCTAGCTTACATGTACCAGAAGATCATGTCCCGTCAATTGAATATGATCAGGTTGTTTCTCGTTTGTTTTATTGTACTTACTCAATTTTATTTGCTCTGATAGTGATCTAGACTCATTCTTCATTTTAATGTTTGCGGTATTTATATACGAACCAATTGGGGATAATATTGTTCCTACTGGTCAAGGCATGGCTCACCAACTTAATCAAGGAATTTTTCTTACTGTTCAAGTGATTCCTAGTCACCCACTTGGATTGGCATTTGTTCCTAGTGTTCAAGGGCCTAGTATTCAAGGTTCTGGTGTTCAAAGTGTGTAATTTTCCTATGCATTTCAACCTTATCCGAGCATTCAAGGTTCTTAAGGCATTCTTAATCATACACACAAAGTTATAAATTCAATGTAATATAACTACACATTTATGCATTCTCAGGTTTAATCTCTTGACACTTTTTTTATTAGTTCTCTTTTTGCTAAGCTTCTTTACAATTTAAGCTAAGAATTCAATCATTATATATGCTTGTGATTAACGAATTTGATATCACATTTGACAGGAAAATGTTCAACCACTACCTTATGGATCAGCTCGTCAACTAAACTTTCCAGAACAATTGTACAAGTTCATAAGTCAAGCTGCACCATTTGACGATCGAGAAAATTAATTAAGAATCATATGTATCTTTTATAGTCTAGTTGAACTTTATAGTGTAGAAGTGTTTCGGTAGTAGAGTTTGAAGTTTTCAAAGAATTTTTGTGGTATTCCAGTAACATATTCATAGCTTGTTCAATTGTAGAATGAGCAAATCAATTTATTTATTTTTCAAAGTCATTGTGAAGTATGAAGGATATCAATTTTATCTCTTCTTGTTTTTCATCATAACAAGGACATAAGTATGAAGAATATTAATATAATTTGCCGTATGAGTATGAACAGAACGATTAGGTTGTTTTTTTCCTTTCGTTCTTCCCTCTGTTTCTCACGTTAAGAAGCAAGAAGTTTTTCTTTCTTTCTTTCTTCCCTCTGATTCTCACGATTAGAAGCAAGAATATTTTTTTTCTTGATTCTGATCTCCAGTTTCTCACGGTAGAAAGGTAAAAAAAAAATATTAAAGTGAAGTGATTGCTATTATTTAGGAAGATGTGGTTTGATTGCATTATAATTCTCTTTCCTTTTTAACTAATTTGACAATTAATTATATAAAAAATATGAATAATTATAGAGAGAGTTAACCATGGGTTAAACTCTCATGAGGTGTCACATATTTAGGGGGATTTTTGCTCACACCCCTTAATTAAGGTGTGAGCAACGCCTAAATATGTTACACCTCCTCAGAGTTTAACCGATGATTAACTCTCTCTATAACTAGGACTGAACTGAAGGAGTACGCAGATCTGCAGATGGATCATACATGTACGTTGCTGACTAGCTTTACAGTGCCGGATAAATTAAAGCTAGAAGGGATCGACTCTCGATCAGTACGTACGTTCCATTCGATCATCGATCTGAACGGGAAGACTGCCCGCCGGTGGCGGTTTTAAGCCGTATGTAAGACATGTACTAGTGCATTTTTCAATTATATGATCGAATGATCGATTGAGCTTTTGGTTTTAAGATATAAAATTTGATGCCCGTCGACGACGTACGTACATGCAATTGAAACCCCCCTAGCCTTTACAAAAATAAAACTCGATCACCACCGATAACATATTTAACAATCTCGATCATGAGATATATAGGCCAGGGATAGGGATGTACGTTGGCCATTTTCATGATAACCAGGAGCGAATTATAACCAACGACAGCCATGCCACCATACACATGCAGAAAAGAAATTGACTCATGCAATTAATCTCTAACTATTTCTTCATATTTAATATTTTTATGCAAAAGTGTATTTAAAATATACCGAAAAAATAAAAACATACAAACAAACAAAGAAGATGGTGTCATTTGTAGAAAAAATTAAGTTAAAACATCTCCAACAGTTCTTGTAAAAATTCTCTATTATGCAACACTACCAGAATAATGATTATAGCCGACGACTTCAATAAGTCGTTGGCTATAGTCCTGTAGGCTAAAAAGCGTCGACAAAAGTATAGCCGACGCTTTTTGTTGCAAAAATCGTCAGCCTTTTTTTTCTTGAAGGCGTCAGCTATAGTCATTATTCTGGTAGTGCAAGATGAAAACACAAAATTTATAAAATAAAATGGTCCCAACTCCAATAGTTATTCTATTCTACAATACAAAATTAAATGTTTTGTTGTAATATAATTTAATTAATCCATTTAAATATTACACTACCAGAAAGAAAAAAAAACACTTTAGCCGACGAAAATAAGCAAAACAGGCTGACGAATTTTTTTTCGTTGGCTATACTATACATTAGCCAACGACAACTTTGCGTCGTTGGCTAAAGTATTTTAGCCGATAAAAAAAATGTCGTCGGCTTTAGTCGAAAAAAATCGTCGGCTAAAGTTTGACTTTAGCCGACGAAAATTTGTCTTTAGCCAACAAAAAATATGTCTTTTAGCCAACGAAATAATAATATCGTCGGCTAAAGTTCTTTAGATTTACAAATCTGGATAACAACTTATTCATTCAAAAAAAGGGTGAGAAAAACACAAATCGCTCTCAAATCGTTGCGTGTTGTCGAAAGCTGTCCAAAATGAGTTCGTGAAACTATATCCCGCGTACATCGATGAATATATATATAATTATATGTTAATTGTTGATATTATGCATATATATAGTATGTGTTAATTTGTAATTAAGTAGTAGAAGAATTAATGTAATTTGTAGTTTAAAGATATATATATAAATATAATGATGAATTTTTAATTAGTACATATATATGTGTGTGTGTGTATATATATATTCAGAATGGACAAGAGTTGGGTTTGCCTTCCAAAATGGGATCGAAGATATGCCGTTGGAATGTGGAGTTTTGTGAAATATGTGAAGGCTAATGGTAACGGGAATACAATTCACTATTGTCCATGTACGAAATATCAGTGTCGCAGCAATTTGTATCATTTTATTATTGATATAGTATGTGAGCACATGAAGAATAATGAATTTTAGGATAAGTACACATGTTGAATTGATCACAGTGAAACATCATCAGCGGGTCAGCATGATCATAGGCAATTTTTTGAGAGGGCTAGTACATCCAATGATCCAACAACGAGGTTGATCAACGATGTGTTTCCTTATAAGAGCGGTGTATTTGCTCAAGTACAAGATATTCTTGCTGCCATTGAGGGCTTCCTTGATATTGAGCCAGTCTAGCAATTTCTCAGAGCTATCAACATTACCGGTATTGACAAGTACAACAAGCTGATTGCCTTTTAATAGATCCCGTTATACAATGGGTGTAAAAAGACTGTTCTTAAAAGTGTCATGGGAGTAATGAAAGTCAAGGTGGAGAACAAATTGAGTGTCAAGACTGTTGATGATTATCTGGAGTTGACTGCTTCGATGCTGCCCTCCGGTCATCGGCTTCCTACCACTCATCGTAAGGTCTGATATATCTTGAAAGATCTTGGCCTTACCTACATCAAATTTCATGCATGCAGATATGATTGCGTTCTCTTCTGGGGTAAAGATCTTGAAGGGAATGATCTTGAAAACCTTGATGCATGTCTGATATGTCACACGGATAGGTATAAGTTGACTCCTGCAGGGAATAAGAAAGTTGTGAAGGTACTTCGTTATTTTTCGCTGAGGGAAAGGCTGAAACGGTTGTACATGTCTTCACACATGGTCAAAGCTATGAGATTGCACGTTGAGAAGGATTTTCCTGATGATGATACCCTTATACACCCTGCTAACAGATAGGCTTGGAAGCACATAGTTAGGGAGTATCCTCATTTTGTATCAGAGGTTTGAAATGTTTGGCTTAGGCTCTCATCTGACAGATTCAACCTTTTTGGCAACATGAGTCTTCAATATAGTATATGGCCAGTTATTTTGATACCGTACAACATTCCTCCATGGATGTGCATGAAGAAGGAATACAGTATGCTGACTCTATTAATTTCAGGGCTGGGTTATCCAGGAAAGTGTATTGATCTGTATTTGAGACCCTTGATTGAGGAACTTAAGTTTCTGTGGAGCGTTGACCATCCCACTTATGACAAGTATAATCACGAGATGTTCCAGATGCATGCCATGATTGTTGGCACCATCAGTGAATTTCCTGCCCGTGGATGTTGTCGGGCAACGTTGTTAGCGAATACAAGGCTTTTCCAGAGTGTTTGACTGATAAGTGCGGCAGACTTCATTGCAAGAAGATTCTCCGGATGCATCACTGTTGTTGGCTTGGACTTGATCACTCATGGAGGCAGGATGACAAGGCATTTGATGGGACTATAAAAAATGATGTGCAACCCAGGAGATGGAATGGGGATAGAATTTTGGAAGTGCCGAATGAACACTACAAGAAAAATGCACTTAGACCACGGAACCTTAAAGGTTCCGTCGTCTAAGTAACACTTAGACCACGGAAACTTCTCCGCGGTCTAAGTGAACACTTAGACGACGGAGATGTCTTTTTCCGTCGTCTAAGTGAAACTTAGACCGCGGAGAAAATTTCCGCGGTCTAAGTGTTACTTAGACGACGGAAAAAGACATCTCCGTCGTCTAAGTGAAATTTCAAAAATTTAAAAATTTCACTTAGACGACGGAAATGTCTTTTTTCGTCGTCTAAGTGAATTTTTTTAAATTTTTAATTTATTTTAAAAAAATAAAAAAATATTTTTTAAAATTAAAAATTAAAAAATTCACTTAGACCACGGAGATGGTCATCTCCGTGGTCTAAGTGAATTTTTTAATTTTTAAAAAAAAATAAAAAAATTATTTTAAAAAAAAATTTAAAAATTCACTTAGACGACGGAAATCCAAATCTCCGTCGTCTAAGTACTGTAACCCTAAACCCTAAGGCCCTATCCCCTAAACCATGTTTTTACTTAGACGACGGAAATGTGCATTTCCGCCGTCTAAGTGAAAATTTCGTAATTTCACCTAAGACAACGACCATCTAGACCATGTCCCAATGCATATTCTTTTCGTCGAGACCATAGAGTAAACAATGCTTGGAGTGTGAGCGTCGACGGTTTTAAAATAGGACTTACGGATTTTCGTGTATCCAGGTTTCCGTTTGTAAAAATTTTGGATTTGCGGTTAACTGTGCCGATGAAACCCTGAACGAACTCAGTATTTAGTGGAAATTATTCTACTTATATATGGTGTTATGGTGAGTATATCCAACGGTCGTTTTTTGCAAATTCAATTTCGTTAATATCAATGTGCAATGAGCCTATACGTACCGACACTTAAGTTATACATAGTAGTAGATACTTAACAAGTTTGAATACGTAAATTAATTCATCGTCTTAAATCCCACTCTTTATATATACGATTCTTTAATCGATATTTTACGACAATTCCATTCAAATTACAGGTCCAAAAATTCATTACAAATTATTTTTAAAAAATAATTTTACGGAATTTTCACTTAGACCACGGAGATGGTCATCTCCGTGGTCTAAGTGAATTTTTAAATTTTTAATTTTTTTAAAAAAAAATTTAAAAAAAATTTAAAAATTTAAAAATTCACTTAAAAATTTTGAATTTTTTATTTCTGGCGGTGTTTTTCCCACTAAAAATTTGGCAAAAATTTAAATCCACTTAGACGACGGAAATTTGTCATCTCCGTCGTCTAAGTAAAAATAATTGGCGGTATTCTTTTCCCGCTAAATTTTTTGGCAAAAATTTAAATCACTTGGACGACGGAAATACTTATTTTCCGTCGTCTAAGTGAAAAATTGGCGGTATTGTTTGAAAATTTAAAGCACTTAGACGACGGAAATACTGATTTTCCGTCGTCTAAGTGTTTTAAAACTCTATAAATTCATCATTTTCTCAATCTCTCTTCATTTTTTCCTCTCCCTCAATCCACTCTCTCTCTCCCTCTCTCCCTCTCCATCTCTCCCCCCCCCCCAATCAAACCCCCACCATATATCATCACCATCACCATCCACTATCACCATCACCATCCACTATCATCATCACCACCACCACCGACATCACCACCGTTGCCGTCATCACCGGCATCACCACCGTCGCTGCCACCACCACACACCACCACCACCTACAACGTCGCCTCCACCACCACCACACACCACTAGCTACCGCCTACATTGTCACCTCCACCACCGGCCTCCACATTCCGGCAACCACAACCGGCGCCGCCACCACCACCGCCGCCTATAATTAGTTTAGTTTTAGCTTAATTTTGTTTATTTAGGCTAGATTAATTTACTTTATTATATTATGAATTTTGTATTCATTGTATTTAAATCCATAATAATTTAAATTATTTATTCATTATGAATTTTGTACGTATTATATATTATTAATAATTAATATTCAATAAATTTTGCAATATTATGAATATTGATATACAAAAAATTAAACAAAAAATTCATTAAATGCTAATTATTAAATTATTAATTAGCATTTCATGAATTTTTAATTTACATTTTTTAAAAAAAAATAATTTTATTTTTTTTAAAAAAAATTAAAATTTAAAAATTCACTTGGACGACGAAGATGACAATCTCCGTCGTCTAAGTGAATTTTTACATTTTATTTTTTTTAAAAAAAATAAAATTATTTTTTTTTGATAAAAAACGTAAAAATTAACTTAGACGACGGAAATGTGCATTTCCGTCGTCTAAGTGGACACTTAGACCCCGGAGAATGTCCGCGGTCTAAGTCTCACTTAGACGACGGAATTCTCCATCTCCGTCGTCCAAGTGCTTGGACGACAGCACTTGGAGCACGGAGCTTGGACGACGGAAAATTGCACCTAGACGACGGAAATCGTCCGTGGTCTAGGTGCATTTTTCTTGTAGTGGAATACAATTTTGGGCAGCTCAGCAATCATCCTAATATAGTGGAGACAATACCTGACAGATCCAACAGGTATAAATTATGGACACACAAAAGCATATTATGGGAACTCCCGTACTGGAGTAAGTTGTTGATCAGACACTACTTAGATGTCATGCACATAGAAAAAAATGTGTGCAAAAATGTGGTGGGCACAATACTAAATTGGGAGGGGAAAACTAAAGACAGCCCTAAGGCACTCATTGATTTGAAAATAATGGGTATACGAAAATATTTGTGGTTGAAAGAAGTGATGAAAAAAATGCCTCAAACTCCTTACACCGTCAAGCCTGGCCAGAAGAATGAAATTTTTAGGTGAATGGGTCATGTTAGGTACCCTTCAGGCTATGCAGGAAATATAGATCGGTGTATTTACTTTAGGGATAATAAGATGTACGGACTAAAGAGTCATAACTGCCATATACTACTTCAACGTCTCTTCTCTATTTTCATTCGATCACACCTTAAACGATGATTCTGATTATTAGCCTTAGTTAAACAAGAATTTGTGTGAAACTTGTTTTCACATGAGCCTAATTTTTTAAAGTATTTTCACACTTTAACCGACAAAATAGACTTATGTCATCGGCTAAAGTTACTTTAGCCGCCGACTGAAATATATGTTGTCGGTTATACATTAGCCGACGATGCATTTTCGTCTGCTAAAGTAGTCGGCTAAAGTAACTTTAGCAGACAACTATGACACGTGTCGTCGACCAAAGTATAACCGACGATAATAAATGGCATTTTCGTCGGTTATACTTTAGCCGACAACTTCTTTACATCGTCGGCTAAAGGCATCGGGTTTAGATCCCAGGTTTCGCCCAGACCACTGCCTCCTCTCTCAAATTGCAGGTTTTTCCCCTCTCTCTCAGTCCGCCGCAACCTCGCCCAAACCACCGCCGCCCTCTCTCTTTGTTCGCCTCCCTCTATATGTCCTCTCTCTCTCTCTCTCTCTCTCTCTCTCTCTCTCTCTCTCTCTCTCTCTCTCTCTCTCTCTATCCTTGTAAACCCTAAAATTTAGGTTTTTAAAAAAAATTAGGCTTTAGGTTAAATATGATAATTGTTTAAATTGGTTAATTGTTTCACATTGTTGAATTGCTTAATTGTGTAATTCTTAATGAAATTGTTGAATTGTTGTGATTGTTGAAATTTTTTGTTGAATTTTTGAATTGTTGATTTAAATTGTTGAAATTTGTGTGATTTATGGGTTTACATATGTTAATTGGAATGTCATGTTAATTTGAACGTGATGTTAAAGTTAATTTTAGAGGGTGCTTTTAAAGTATGAGTTTTTAGAGAGTGTTTTTAAGGTGTGATTATTTTTTTGTGAATATGTATACGGTGATGTTGAATTGTTAGTGAATATGGTGTTGATGGTGAATATATGATCGATAGTGGTAGTGAGGGTGATAGGGATGACTAATTTTTTTATGTTAAATTTATGTGGTTTATATATGTAGTATAGAATTTATGGTGATTTTTATAGTAGGCATCATGAATCTCTTCAAGAAAAATAAGGGATCTAAGGGACAAGGGTCTAACGCCGACAGTTCTGAGGTCACCTCTATCCACAACAACCCTCAGACCATATTTCATGGCCCTTTGAACTCTCAATGAGCTCAACTACTTGATCAACCACCACAGCAGGGTGTAGTTGTATGTCACCACATACCACAGAGCACGAGGAATCTTTGGCCGCAAGACGGCTCCCCCATGCCCTCACCGACCAGCTCTATGGCTCCCGCCCCTTCGGGTGTCCGTATGTCTTCCATTCACCGGCCATCACCTTCTCCCTCTACGGCTCCAGCTCCTTCTATCTCTCTGCCTGGTGCTTCAGGTAGCTCTTCATCGAGGTACAAATATCACTACCTCACCTCTTTATGCCCCAGAGTGTACCTGCCATACCTGACGTCGATGAGCGGGGAGTGCCTCTTCCAGGACAGCTTAGTTATCTTACCACGCAACAAGCATACGTCTATATGTCGTTTGACACACCTCTTGTTATTGCTCTGGTAACAAACACATCGATATTAGAATCGGATAAATATTAAATACCTTGGTTATTTAATTTATAACTTATTAATAATTTGTATATTAAATTGGGTGCTTATGTTTTGATCTTTTTACTTTGTTTTATGTGACAGACACCACCGGCAACAAAGAAAAGACTAGAGGCCCTGTCACCGACAAGGGTCTTGACAAGCATGTCAAGATCAGCTCTCCAGTGGTCATAGAGACGACAGAGGATGGAGCGGTGAAGTTGGGGGGAAAGACAAGGTACTACAATGGCCAAGTGGGATGTGTCATACGGGACAGAGTCCCTTTTCTGTGGGGAGAGTGATCATCGATGCCACAGTGTGTGAAGGACATGGTGAACAATGCTATGTCGGGGAGTTAGTTAGATATTTATTATGTATGTCTACCCTTATTAATTAAGTCCTAATAAATATATATATATATATGACCATTGCAGGTGTGGTTTGTTATTCCAGAACACCTTAAATCCGTGGGAAAATGACACTCAAGGAAAAAGGTGGTGGGAGTTATATTTTTTTGATCATGTATTGTAACTTTCTAACATTTGTGTTGCATATATAGGTACAAGGAGTGGAAAAATAAGCTCCATAAACACTGGAAGACGCATGGCAACAACCATTCGGGTACCCCTAGAGAGTTTATGTATAGGGAATACGAGTGGCAATAACTTCTAGACCACTTCAACAACCCAAAATAAAAGGTATGTAACATCATATTTTTGTTTACTTGTATCCTATTTGGCGAAATTAGTTTCCTAATATTTTTTTAATATATGTTTATCCAACAATGCCATTTTTGGAATAAACGCGGCGAACCGAGGGCACAACAGGAATAACCATCATGCCGGGTCTAGACCGTTTGCAAGTTAGATGGAGGAGGCAACAAAACAAAGTGAAGTCAACCTGTACGAGTATACGTACAAGAAAGTGTATCCTCAATCCACCGAAGATATTATAAGTCTTGCCCTTATAACTTAACATATTTGCTTATACATGTATTTCTCTAACTTTTTTTTATATATGTTTACTAATATGTTTTTTTTTCTTGTCAATTAGGCGAGATTGAAGGAAGGGACTGATGAGGTGTTGACTCATATGGCGAGGGAGTAATGGCTTGAGACGTAGGATGAGAACCTCCCCCAGGCCATCTCTCAAATTGATCAATTTGATGTGACGGTAAGGGCGAGGATCATGGGTCACACTTTCTCACCACGAGGGAACAATTACTACTGTAGGGGTCTAGGACATCAGGGTGATGGGGTCTTGAAGAACACTCCCGGTTTCTCACGCAAGTCAGCATCTTCCAAGGATGCTCAGCTACAGAAGTAACTTCAAAGGCAAGCAATGGAGCATCAGAGATAGATGGAAGCGATGGAGCAGACAAGATTAGCGCAGGAGGCTAAAACCCGTGCTTAAGCGGCCGCCCCAGCAATCTCAAATGTATTCCTTGTTTCAGGCGTTTTCTGCACAACTTCAAGCACAAGGACTCCCGCCCCCACCTCCTTTTCCAGCAATCCAGCTCCCTTTCGATGCTCCACAGCCGCGAGAGGATCCACAAGATGATGGTAGTACTCCATATTTTCAAGAAATAGATTTGGATGATAATTAGTTTAGGTGTTACGTGGGTTTAGTTTGAACACTTAACTTAGTTTAAGTGCTAAGTATAAAATTTATATACGCTTAAGTTTTATTAATTTATGTTTATTGGTGAATATGTGTTTTGGTTTTATTTTATGTGTTGTTGGCTATTGTAGAAATAAAATTGTGGAATTGGCAAGTTTTGAGAATAGAAATCCAGAATCTACAGTTTTTTTCCAGAAATCAGCAACCTTAGCCGACGACAATAGTCACAATCGTCAGCTAAAGTGAAAACTTTAGCCGACAATATACAAAGACTTTAGCCGACGAAAGTCATTATCAATCGTCCGCTAAAGTCCAGTTCGGGTCAACCATTTTGACCAGTGGTGAAGTTTTGGCCGACGACATTTCATCGGCAAAAGTGTACAAAGTCGTTGGCTAAAGTCCAAACTTTATGCCGACGACTAGATTTTTCGTCGGCTAAAGTCCATACTTTAGCCGACGACTACCACTATTTTCGTCGGCTAAAGTATGATCGACGATCTTTAGCCGACGACACTTTGGTCGACAAATGTTCGTCAACTTTTACTTTAGCTGACTAAAATGTCTAATAGACCAACGAATTTTTTCGTCAGCTAAAGTATTTTTTCTGATAGTGTTATATATCAAACTCAAAATTTTATATTAAAAATTACTCTTTTGAGGAGAAAGAGTGAATTATAGTAGGTGAGCAATAAATTTTAGAGGTTTTGTGGGGAATTTACAAGTTTTGAGAATTCTATAGATATAGAGATTCTCTATCCATATTTTTCTATTTTCTATAGGATACAAGATGGTTTACAAGAGCTGTTGGAGCTAAAAGATGTATTTTTTCGCTAAAATAACAATTCTTGTGATTTTACAAGAGCTGTTGGAGATGCTGTTAGGGTGTCAATTTCACTCTCTCTAATTAAGCTGATCAATATAAACCACAATGTAATTATTTCACAAACTCGAACTTAATTTGTCATTGGTATCACGTAAGATAAAGAAGATGAAACATTAATTGCAGAGTGATGTATACATTGCATATGATAGAGAACTTAACCATCCGAAGTCTGAACATTGCTATCACAAGGAAATAAAAGAACAAACATATAGAGTACATACGCCTAACCTCACTGATAACTCCACACTAATCAGGCCACCGAAAAAAAAACTTCAAACCAACCTCTAAAAAAGACTGTTTGTTTCTCCCCCTAGAAGAATTATTAGACCCCAGTTATGGATTCCTTTACAGTGGAAAAGAGGAGGACATACATATAAAAAAAATCCAACCCCTAAAAAAAACAAAGAGAAAAAGTAATTGATCTCCATGCCCTGAGGTTCCTTGTCAGTTCGTAGAGTTGTCACAGTTGGTGGGTACGTCAACGTGGTACCATCAAGTCTACCACGCAAACATAAGAACAAAAAAACCCTCCAGCAAAATACATATAGAATTAACCCTGATGGCAAAAACAAGCTAGCTCTCTGGCATGGACCCAAATTGTGGAATATGGTCTGAAAAGGGGAGAGATTCACCGGCATCATAGACATGGTCGGGAAAAAGGACTTTCAGCTAATTAATTTGAAGAATTAAATGATCGATGACTGATTCTGCAAGCTCCTTGACATCATGTACGTACAGGTTGAAGAAGTATAGATATGAACATGCATGCCCCGGATCGCATGTCACATGAACTTCAATAGAGCCACTTTCAAGCTTTTGGCTAGATCCTTCACAGTCGTATTGAATCCATCATCCATCTGCAAGCAAAAAATGCCAAACGATGATTATCTAAATCACGTACTGGAGTACACTGTTATAGCTAGTTAAACCATATATATATCATAGATGCATAAACCCTCTAGCTTTCATGATCATACTGCTCTAAAATAGCTCAAGTAAGGGTATAGATATACCTGAGCAATAATGGTTACGTCTAGAGTAGACTTCCCAAATGGCAGGACACTGCTGTTAACGACAGATAGTTGAAGCTTTTCTATTTCGCTTAGAATTTTCACCACGAATCCTTTATGATTCTCGCAGTGGATTCGAATCAATACATCCTTCTCTGATACTCTGGCTTCAATCTCTGGGAGAGCTTCATTGGAGCCACGACCATCAAAATTTTCATCGCAAGAAGAAGTGTCATCATCAGAAGAGACCAGCTGAGACTTCTTCACAAACACCACAGACTCTACGGTTCTCTTCTTGGTTTGTTCCTCGAGCACTTTGACAGTTTTCTGGAGCTCTTTCAGATACTTTATTGCATCTCCGAGAACAGACGCTTTGTCCATCTGTAGCCGATATATTCAAATGTCAAATTCCATCCAATATGTCATTTAAACTGTTGAAAGTTATAAGCTTGGGCCAATTATATAAGCTTGATCGATCTCTGGGATCACCGGTTGGAATAGAATCAGCTTATCCTCCGTGCATGAAATGAATAAAAAACAAAAAACAAAACTGCAGTCCAGCTATCCTAAAACTTCAAGCTAGCTACTATATATCAGTGGTAAACTGATCGACCTAGTACCTTTGTTAGGCCAGGAACGATGGCAGAAAGAGCTATGAATCTCTGACTGAGCTTTTCCCTTCTCTTTCTCTCAGCCATTATGTGGTCTTGAGCATGTGAAGGTGTTCTAGTCAATGTGGAAGACCTTTTATGACTCCCATAGCCTTGGTTCTCAAACTTCATGCATATTTCGGATGGTGCCTCATCCCTGGGCTTCAAGGTAGAGTCATAATTAGTAGAGAACTCCTGATGAGCCATGGAAGGTGGCGAAGAATTCAAATTTGGATTCTGGAAAGAAAGAATGTGGGATGATTTTGAAGGCTTTGGTGAAACATGTTCTGTGATGCCAGAGTCCCAGCTGTTTGTCTTGACCATTTTTGTTGGTCTCTCAAAGCTGGTCTGAGAATTAGTCTCATTGATGGATGATTTGGTGGTGGTGGGAGGATTATGGGTGGTCAAAGCTCGGTAAGAGGAATAGCTCTCATCGGACAAAGATTGTTTGAAGCTTCCCCCAAGTGCAGTTGCTATGTCTGCTGTAAACCCCTGATGAATGAAGTTGTAGTCATCCATTCCCTGATCAATTGCAAGACAAACATTTAGTTCAAAAGATTGTAAATTTAAGAACTTACTTCCGGTGTTACAAAACTACTGCATAATAGTTTCAAAATCCTTACCAAATCAGAAAACCATTTTGCCGATGATACGTCCATTATGTGGCTAAAAGAATATATGGAACAAAGGATCCTGAAAAACAAGAACCGTGTCGACCAGAACGTACATCAGTACTAGTGAAAATGAACAAAGATCCCTTCGATTCCAAGACAGAAAAATCTAATGAAATAAGAGAGAGAAATGGAAGCTTACTCTTTCTCCTTCACTTTCACTAGCTGCTTTCCAGTTGGCCTGTTATGAACTTCTCCATTCTGCAGATTTATAGTAGTTCTGCATCCATCAATGTTGAGCCAATCCTTAATTAACCCGTGTGATTAACTTTATTGTTTATTCTACTCATAATCATATTCAAATGATAATTAGTAGAGTTTCCTTGTCTCTCACATTACACAGTCGTTGACGTGTGGTGAAATCATATGATTAGCAAGAAGAATTTGGCAATTTTACTATGGAAAGATACCAGATCTACAGGAATAATTAAACAAACACTATACTCATCTTCCAAATCACTTTGCCAACCAGATTCTGAATAGAAATCAAGTTTTTTATTTTTGTTTGAATTATTCACTTGGCCCATCAATATCTATAAATTTTTTGAGCAAAATCATAGGCTAATGAATAATGATGGGTGGACATCTAGTAATATGATCTCATTTATTAGATTGCAGTTTGTACACCGGGGCTGTTGGATTGCTGTCAGTTTCTATTTGTTTTGGCCTTGATTTAATTTACTCCAATGAAACGAAGAATTGTTCAATAATGACAAAGAAATCATAGCACAACAACTAATTGCCATATGCTTATATTCTGAAACATTGTAAAATGGTTGCTCGCTAGATTTTATGTTTGCTTTCAATAGAACTGATGTACTTAATTCCATGGAAGATCAGGTGCAACTTCATCTGGGGCGAAAGTTCATACCTTCCTTTCATTATTAACAGATTGCTTCATGCTATTAAAAGAAAAGAAGAAACTCAAAGTGGTAAAACCCCTATAAAGTGAGGCCTGGCCCTTAGATTCTACATTGCGTAGCCTTAGATATCTTGATAAAGAAAAGAATGCTTGAGATATGATAAACTTGCAAGTTCAGAACTCATTTCTAGGGCAGTGTAATATGGTAAAATAGATCGACTCTTAAATTAATATTGATATCGGTCCGATGTCTGGACCGAAGAGCTCTGATTCGTAGTCTATGAATATATTGAACTACTTAAAAAGATATGCACAATTGCAGGAGATCATGTAATTACCTATATGTAGACTGTAAATATCCTTTAGTCTTGCTTCAAAAAGCGGTCTTTCTATTGTACATGGTTTGTACCTTTGGTTTTCAAATATATACTGCATTACATGTTTAACTTTAGATCTAACTATTAACGTGCTCCCAAGTCTCTAAGAAAATGGTCAGACGATGAGTAATAAACGGTTCTCTAACATTCTACTAGAGGCTGGAATTTTGAGGTCACAGCCTTATTAGCTACAAATTTGGTACAATTTTTGCAGAATGCCAGTTCAGAAGCAGTCTCACCTCAATCATTGAAGCTAAAGATACCGATGTTCGACAAATTGAGGTCTAAGACTCTTTTGCTGTAAGAGAATACAAATCGAAAATGCATAATCAGAACTAGTAAACAAATTTTAAAAATCCAAGTAGAGTGATATTAAAGTATATCCTACTATATATTTGCTCCTATTTGTCATACACAATACACTAATAATAATAATAATAATAATAATAATAAACGATCTTATCCATGATTTTTGGACACATTTTTATTGTGCCACCATCCACTGCTTATCCGATGGTCAAACAAATTCCAAATAGCGACAAACTAAGGTCTGTGTCCATCGGCATGCCGAAGCAAAGCAGTAATCACCCAACAAGAAAAATAAGAAATCAAAATAAAAGTAGCAGGTGGTTTATTTGATGCTTCACTATTCGATCAAGGTTAATGGTGATGATAAGAAAGTTTAGTTTTGATGCTCAATTTTAACATGTGCATGTAATATGCAATTATGAGTGGTGTTCTTTATTCGGATGACCACATCATGGAAATTATGAACATGATTTGTGTATTCATCTGAATACTTCTTAAGATTTATGGCTCAGATCCGTATCTTTAGCTAAGTATAAACCAGGGCATTGGTAATGGCTTTAATCCCCCACGAATGTGGCACAATGATTTTGTTTGTTTAAATCTCACATTGAAAATATTCCCAGGACAACCTGGCCAACATTAAGAAATTAGAAATGTATGACATATCGGAGCAAGCAAGTACTGGTTTGTCTTTATAATTTATATGCTGAGAAGAGTTTCAAGTTTCAAAGTAATTTGTTGTTTGTTGTTGGGGCTAACTTCACTCTGGGTATCCACCATTCTATATGCAGAGGGTATCCCTGAACTCTCCGATGCAGGACTTTCGGTTCACGATAGGAGAGAGCGCTCGAATGGGCTCACTCAGTGGTGTTCAGCCCGGTAATGCTCTCCCACATCCCTCAACAAATGGTCAATGCAAATATATGTGATTTCAAATCATCGCATCTTTTGGAAGACCCAATTCATTCATTCAGCTGGAACCAATTCAATTTGGCCCACATTTTAATTCGAACGGGCTCAGGACGTGATTGGAGAGGAAGGGCTTGGGACATGATTGGAGAGAAACTCACTCTGATATCAAGTTGAATTAGCGACAAGCATGACACGTGGACTCTCAATATAACCGATATTGTCCCAACTTGAACCGCATTTAAGGTGTTAGATTTTATGTAAAAGACCTCGGTTAATATTAGGTTTGGTCCATTCACTTATAAGTTATTTTCAACTTGCCTCTTTTCCAATGTGGAATCTCTAATCCAACGGCATCATAATGTAGAGTGTTAATCACCGTAGCAGTTAGAGCATCTCCAACAGATGCCCTATTTAAAAAAAAAGTTAAAATATAATTAGTTGTATAACTTTTTCTCTTCCAACAACTACCCTATAGCTAAAGTTAAAATAACTTTTGTTAAATTTTGTAGCTATATATAGCTAATGTGGAGAGAGAGAATAACTTAGTTAAAAAAATTCCTCCTTTTTTTCTCAATTCTAACATACCTTTTTTGAATTGACATTATTATAATTTTTAATTGCTGAAGTAAGTTAAATAAATAGAAAGTTTTTTAGCTTTTAAAGAATTTGACTTGAAAATTTAACACAACCGTTAGAGATGTTCTTAGTACACTATCGTATTTCACTCATTATTTTCTCAATGCAAACTTGCATCTCTTTTAATTCCAGTCAAATGTATTCTACAGACAGCAGAAAAGTGAGAGAACATTGGTGACGATTAATAGCATAAAACGAAAAATTGGAACAATGTAGTTTTTCTCAAGAGTAGAATATTTTATTTTAAGAAAAAACAGCAGCATTCATAATGTGAAAAGGAGTCCTCAGTATAACAGTTCGATGGGTAGAAAATGCACCACGTCTTGCTGACAGCAAATCATAAAGAACATAATAAGAGCTCCAGGAGAGAAAATTTCATAAACATGAAATGTTACAACCATTCATACCTATTATAACAAATTGTTTTTTGATTCTCCCCCACCACAACCGTATACAGACTCATTTGCTAAAACATAGAAATAAATTCAAAAAATAGCCTCATGTTCAGGAGGATCAAATCTAAACTGATAGTCACTGAAGTGAACATTTTAGTTAATAATACAACATTCTGCCTTCCTCCTCAAGTTTAAATCTTCATGCCAAGTTTGCCCTGCGACTTGCAATCATATACACTGAAATATAATCAGTTCTCTTGAGTCCAGATCTTCACTGTCTTGTCATTCCCCAGTGCACCAGATGCAATCATGTTCCTTGTAGGGTGACATGAAACTGATATAACAGTATCTGTGTGACCTTCCAACTTCTGAACTATTTTCCTGCTTTGCAACTCCCACAGATATAAACAATGATCTTCAGAACCGCTTACAATGTATTTCCCATTTGTCACTGAAAAAGTGGAAGAAATGCAGAATTTTGAACTCTTGTGGCCTGTATAGGTCTTTAGACATTTTCCAGTCTGAAAGTTCCAAAGCCTCTGCAGAGATAAAACAGAAATTCCAGATGAGTTGTATGACTAACAATGAGAGGAAACATACACATAATTTTATGTCAACAAACCATATAACTTTGTTACCCTATGGTGAAACAAATTTCTTTACTTTTCTTATAGAACCAAAGGGGTCAAGAAAAAGAGGAAAAATATAATGTGTTTAAAAATGGAAACTATTCAGATTGATTTTACTTATCATGTAGTGAAATTATGGAACTTTGTCTATAATCCTCAGATGTGTTTTTCTGTATCTACCTTATCCCCTTCTCTAACAATAGTAACAACAAAAAGGAAGCAGTAACATCTGAGTTCATAATAAATGTTCCAATCTATCATGCATTATGACATAATGCATACTATACATGTATCTGCACTGAAAAGCATTGTAATGAAAAACACCACTTATATCACCATGTGAGATTGACTGAAGAAGAGAAAACCAAAATGAGACTAGGCAACATAACATACCAATCAATAAGCAAACCCTCTTCAGATACAATAGATCAGGAAATGTAACTACTGGAAATAACAACATGCCATCATATACAATAAAGGCCACACTGGTCAGATAAAACTCTCAGAACTAGTTCCCTGCATCATCTGATACTCATTTTCCCTCTGCTTCTAATCTTTCCCCCAATTTTATTAGAAAGGTTAAACACGAACAAGAAGAACATCACTTATAATGGTTGAACCAAAATCATTATGCTGTTGTAAGCCCTTTCCAACATCAAGTTCTCATTCCCCAATCAAGAAATGCTACAAATACCCAATCTCATCACCAGAAGTATGTATCAACCTAGTGAATTTACTGATAATTCAGCGCAACCAGAATTTTCTTGCCACCGTAAAGCTAAAGCTAAATACTTGCTTTATTTAGTTGGTCACACACCAATGGCAATCTTTTATAAGAACCCATCAATGCCTTGCTTGTATCAAAGTAAGCAGCTGGGAACTAGACCAACTAAGAGCACTACTCAAAAGATGGAAACTTGAGAGTAACAATTACAAACTGTTACAACATCAACATTCCACCATTCTCAACATAGCAAACAAACAAACAACAATATTTAACTAACATGAGCAGCAAAATAACCAAGGGTTTTAGAACAGGGTTTTTACCAGAGTATTATCCAGAGTACCAACAAGTATGAACTTCCCATTAGGCGAGAACTTAACAAACGACACGGGCGGATTCTCATCATCAATCAGAGTCTTAGTACAATGTCCAGTAGAAGCATCCCAAGTCCTACACAGACCGTCGTAACTGCTTGACACAATGATCGACCCTTCGGGGTTAAAATCGACGGCGGTGACGGGGTCGGAGTGCGCCGGAAGGACCTTAAGGCACCGTCCGGACTTGACGTCCCAAATCCGGACAGTCTCGTCGAACGAGCCGGAGACGATCATGTTGGATTGGGGATTGAAATTGGCGCAAAATACATAGTTGGTGTGGCCGCGGAGGGTTTTGATGAGCTGTCCGGTGGCGACGTCCCAGAGGCGGAGGGTTTTGTCGTCGGAGGTGGAGACCATGAAGCGGGAGTCGGCAGAGAAGGCGAGGTCGGAGACGCCTTGGGTGTGGCCGGAGAAGGTCTGAGCGGCGCAGATGGTGCCGTCGGAGATAGAGTAGGTGCGGATGGTTTTGTCGGCGGAGGAGGAGCCGAGGAGGCGGCCGTCGGAGGAGAATTTGACGCCGGAGATGGCGTTGGTGTGGCCAGTTAGGGTTTCGTAGAGGGTGTAGGGTTTGTAAGGCTCCGTTGTCGTCTTGTTGTGGACGGAATCGGATGGCGGCGGCAGCTCCGTCGTCATTGCCTCCGTGCCGTTTGGGTTCGGCAGATTAGAAGGGTGAGCAAGCTTGTAATCTAGAGGCTTCTTCCTCACTTCACTGCAGATGTTATTATTGATATTGTTTTTATTTTTTATTTTGGGAGGAGTCTATTTTATAAGGAGCAATCAATTTCATCCCAATCCAAAGAGCGCGGTGGTTTTGGCGGGGGAATGAAATGGAATCAAAATGAGAGACTGGAGGGAACATAGAAAAGAGAGACTTCCCATTTCAAACGAGCATTGTCAAGACAACCATATGCGTGTTCATATACACACAACTCAATCTACATTAACTACATCCTCCAACTCGGATTGACAAACGTACTAACTACTCTCAGTCATTTCTCTGCCTCCTGACCAAAATATCTCAGCTCTCTGCATAAAGAATTCTCACCTGCCAAGTTCAAATAGAGAGACCAAACGATACTAGACATATGTACAATTGTGGGAAGGCGAGAGGGTTGGTGGGTTAAGAAAGAGAGACAAGGGAGAACACAATACACCAGCACTGGCAGATTGAAGGGGCTTAACGACCGAACAGAATTTCCACCCTGTAGTTGTATACAGAGGCACATGGCAAATTCTAAGCTTCCGATGTTGTGAAACCTTCATACTATGAGCTGCACATGACCTTTTTACAATTGGCTGTATCATGGAGTTGGAGAAGTGGGTGTACTCTTCCATCCATCCTGTGGAGAAGGCCAATTCGATCAATTGAGATTTTTAGATGCAAGAGAAATATTGACAATGGAAGGTTATAGTTCAACAACTGATCCAATTTACTCATCTTCCTTTGTGGGAAAACAAAAACAGGCAAATAAAGCTAAGATGCTATCCTGACCAACCATTTCCTCATTACCGTATTCATTAAAAACATGACTTTCTCTGTGGCCTAACATATTAAGATAGTCCATGTAACCTCTTTTGTTTAAACAAGAAGAAAAAACGACACCCCATTACTTTAAGGAAAAGAATGTTACTAGCATGATAAATGGAAGTACCTTGTTCTGCTGTCAAGATCAACACTGAGGGCTGGTAGGCAGGGTATTGTTTACTATCTGATGAAGCTAGTGTTACGTACTTCTTGCTGGATAAGATGTTTGAGGGTTTTTATCTGGAGTACCAAACCAAGAACTAGGCCTCCCAGCAAACCACTGCTCACTACTTGTCTTCATCCTCATAAATGCTGAAGGAGAATGGTCATGAGACATTAAGTAGAAGGAGCGCTCCTCCCTACAAAACGACTGAGCCATATCTGAATGTCCCTGGGGCGATGATCTCGAGCCAATGTCTTGAGTTTGCTGAAAGATGCAAGATGATCTAGAATATGACTGCCCTATGCCAGGAGAATGACCAAAAGCTTGTCTGCCGCCAGAAGCTAAATCTGGTGACTGCTCCCTTGCAGAAAGGCTCAGTCGAGGTGTCGTGGCTCCATCTTCTATTGTGATTCCCTGCTTACCCGCAAGGTCCAAAACCTGTCTCTTTTCAAGTCCTAACCCCATAAGTAAGTCCCACATGTTTTTCAGTGCTTCCCGTTGGTTGTTAATGACTTGATCCCTCATTGCCATTTCAAACTGCAGCTCAGCATTAGCCATTCCCTGTGGATAAGTAGCAACGTGGTTAGCCTAAAAGGAAACTTTAAAGATTGTAACTGGATCCTAGACATTGTGGCTTTGAAGGTCTTGACTTGGTAGACTAATCCCACTAATATGCGTCAGGCATTACATTATCTTGCAGTTGTACCCAAATTTGTGCAATAAAACATTTATCCATGATCATGGTTTGAGTTTTCAAACCTTTCATATTCAATTTAGAACCATCACTGCATTATTTATTTTGTCAGGTCAAATATCTATTGAGCATTGCTTATCTATCAACTCACCAATAGCCTGTGTTGGCTAAGAATGCGCAAGTAAGTTTTGTTGCCATTGTTACTAATGGCCTCCTCAATCATATGTTGGAGTTGATATCTTTGCTTCTCATTTGCTTCAATTTCCTGCAAAACGTGATGTTGCTGTTGAGACCAAGAGCTAACAAACATTGTAATATTTGTGAGTCTAAGTGCAAGCAGAGATATTACCGCCTGGTAATTGACACCAGCTTCATCATTGTCACGAATGTTATCTAAAATGACTTGCCTTCTTGCTCTCAGCGTCTCTACAATTTCTCCATCCCTTTCAATACCCTGGGATACAGAATAAGTAATTTAACATTAGCTTCCATGTGTTCTTTTTCCTGGTCTGTTTCTTGTCCTTTTAACAGAAACTACCATTAGAATGTACACTTCATCACCAAACAATCTCAGTAATTAACAAATATATCTCCACATCAGTTTGAAGCTACCAAAATGATAACAAAGCAAGACATACGGAAGGGCAAATGAGTAATCCCAAAATTCAGTCCTCTAACTAAGTTGTCTGTCGAAAAGAATATAACCATAGGTTCTCTTAGCAGTACCAAGGGTGATGAATTTTAGGAGAAGGGAAACATAGTAATGTGCAGAATAATATGTTCATATAGCTACATGTTGCCTCAGACATTCTCACCTGTTGTTTTGCAATAGCATCGTCAAGATGTTGTAATTCAGTGTGATTACGACGGTTGGTTTCCTCAAGCTCAAATGACGCCTTCTGTAGGTTTATCCTTTCCTGAACATTCTCACTGGTTTCATGGCTCAAAATATTTAACCACGGAAGCTCATCATCTGCAGCCTTCTCAACTGGTTTGACACTTAGTTGTGATTCCTTATCAGCTAGTTCTTTTTTCAAACGTCCAACTTCAATCTGTAATGTAAAATATGTTATTCTCCAAAGAATATATTACCTGTAAATAAAATCCTGCACATAGATCTAATTCAACCGCTTACCTGAAGACTGTCAATCATTTGTTGGTAGTCTGATACATGTGTATCAACAGTGCCAATGTTTTTCTACAAATGAAACAAAGCTTTTCTCATTGCCAGTGTAAGCATTTAAGACTCATGATAAACCACTGGAAATAGCATATTTGAGGCACAAGAAACCATTTGGAAAGCCACACATATAACAAGTTTACTGTGCAACACAAGGTGAAGCAGATCAACTGTTGCTTGGAATAAAAAGATTAACTACAGATCATGAAATGAAACATTGAAAGCTGCAAGTAACTTTTATAATCCTGTGTGTTCTTGTATCCATCAAGATGAATAGTTCTCTCACCTGAATGTGTGTCTTTATCTCCTTTGCTCGATCCGCATACTTCAGAGTATTTACACTGTGATGATACTGACTGTCAACAGGGGACACAGTAGCAACCATGACCGTTTGAGAATTACCACTCAGACCATCTTTGAGTATTCGTGTCAATTTGCTGCAAAATTAATTAAATGCAATATGGTAGTTACACGGATGCAGGAGAATAAAGTACCTAACTTTTGATAAGGACTATAAAATACCTATTGCGGTAAGGAACATAAGCAAGACCCTTCTTTTTCTGTTTCCCAAGAGCATTTATGCAGTTTGCTAATGCAAGAAGTGAACGGTTAATATTTGCACCATCCTTTAACTTTTGGCCTCCATTGTTCGTTTCAGAAGCTCGTTCACTGCCAGCAAGATCCACAAGAGCTAGTTTTCCACGCATGATTTGATTCCGGTACTTATTTTTCTGTTTTCTTTTTATTTTTATTTCCAGCACTGCATGCGATCTGGTTATGGGAAGAAAATTTTGTAAGAATGCATAAAGTCAGATCATATGTCAATTTTAACTTGGTGTTGATGAGGATGGCACAACCTTCTAGTCAAAGTAGTATCGCCTATTATTTGAGTTTGGCTATAATGATGTAAATATTGTGATATGCAAATTTAGTTGTCAAATTTCAAACCTCTTTCATATAAACTTCAGATCAAAAGAGTCTGTTGCGAACATAGACTTGTCTAAATAAATTTACTTTTCCAAAAGAGTCATTAAAATGTTGAACCAAACACCTCCCTACAGATGATCGAACAGGCACCTCAACCTAAATGCTCTACATTTATTGGCATCCAAGTCAAAGAAGAATCTGTAGTACAGAGATGTGGAACAAGGACAACACTAAATGCATGTCCAAGCACACAGAGAAATTTAAGGAGTCAACCTACCGAGAAGATGTTGCATTAGCCTCTGTGCTTTCAGTTTTTCGTCGGCTATTCCCTATGTTTAAGAGTTCAAGAATCTTATCCGCTGACTGAACCTGAAATAGTAGCAAATGTCATAAAGGATTAGCAACAATTCTGCTCATAGTACAGATATTATTGCCCATTGAAAGAGTACATAAACTTTCTAAATATTTATGAAAATTAATTCACTTTTTTTCTAAAAAGAATTGTAAAGGCAGAATGCCAGATTGACAACCAATTATGAGCAGTCAAATGATATGTAATTAAGTGGCCAAGAGTAAACCTTTATACACCTCAGGCCAGCAACAATGATTCCTTGCTCTGGATCCTCTCTGAGTTCCAAATGACCAGACGACTTTTCAAGCAAATCATAGATCACCTAAATTTTATAGAAGGAAACAAAATATTAAATGCTTTCAGTGAGAGCAATACGCAACGCTTAAAGAAAAAAAAATCAAAAACAAATTGCAGAACCCACTTCATTATAGACTTCAAGATAGGAACAGGCAACTTCAAATTCATCAGAGCTCTTATCCTTTTTTATAAGATCAAATATTGTATGCAAACTCAGAACCATGAGACCTGGATCATCATGTGTCCCGACCATCGTGTATGTTTTACCACTGAAAATCGAAAGATAAAGAATGTTGGACATTATGGAGAATATTCATGAACTTTAAATAACAGTCATCATTCATCTGATTAATAGCACTTTGAATAATGACATTAAAACTCAGAGAATACTCCAATCAGTAATTTAGTAAAACATGCAATGAACAATTAAGAATACATATATTTTTACTACCTTCCGGTAGAACCGTATGCGAACACAGTTGCATTGAGTCCATGAACGACCCCTGAGATCACCGACGATATGCATTTCGTATAAACTTCCTGGACATATATAGAACAATGATAGACCAACCACAAACTATCTATAAAAATAGAAACTACATCTTCGCCGACAATGAAAGACCAACAGGTTTCAAAAGAATCGTTGACTTACCAAATTAGTACACGCGGGATCAAATGCATGATCAAAACAATACTTCTTTTCCTTGGTCCGATTCTGTATCCTCTCCAGGTAGTCCTTTGATAAATCAGGATCTAACACAACCACCTCCTACAACCACAAAATAAATTGTCAAACACCAATTCACTATCACATTCAAAAATTCAACAAGCTTCAGCACAGTAAACAACTTACCTTATTGTCAATCACCTTAACAATGTCTCGGCCACGCTCTCTCTCCCTGAACGGCCTGCATTTCACAGCAACCTGTACCCAAAACACTTCAAAATCTCACCGAGTAGTAACAAAAATAGAGGTAAAATTTGAAGAAAAAATTACTGACTGTGAGTGTTGTGACTTTCTTGGCAGCCGGAGCTCTAATGCTCGGCATGTTCGATCAACATCGGTTGTCCAAACACCACCAAAGCTTCAGCCACCGACCGACACCAACGAAAACCTAACCCTAAACCCCCAGACAAAATCTCGAAGCCAAAATCAGTTCAGACAAGCTCGAAAACGACGCCGTTTCACAGTTTGAAGCCCTTCGGACTTGGAAATCGGAGAGTGCCCGAAACGAAACCTTCAACCGACGCGTTTCGGAATTCGGAGAAGACAAATTAGAAAGAGACAAGAGAAATCTTGGTGGAGCTGCCTCTGCTGAGAGAGAAGAGAGAAGAGAGAGGTTGGGGTAATGATTCGGTGCTGTGCCGGCACAGAGCTGAGTGCCCGCAGTGTTTGTAATTAAATATTGTAATAATAACGACCAGCTGTAACGGGAACGGTTGCTGCGTGGGGACCACCAGCAATATTTTGGAAGGGTCGTGGGCGGATCGTGGCCGTCGATTTTTTCGTTTTGTTTTGTTGGGAGAAACTACTTGCATTCCTTGCCTAAATAGGAGTTTAGGACACAAGAAGACTGGGACATGTCATTGCCGACATCTGTAAACTTGTTCCAACTTCTAACAGACAGATCAAATCTGACCTCAAGCTAGACTTGTGTTTTAGACACCCTTCATTCTAGTTTGTTAATTTTGACACCTTCATTTCGGTTGTTTTTTTTTCCTTCACTGTAGACTATCATGGCTGGTTGAATTAAGCTTTATTAGAAATTTAGAATTGCTCCAAACAAATGCCCTACCAGTTAATATATAGTATTATTAGGTGATTCATATCTCGCTAACAGAGACAAAATATGGGTTGATGAGTCGAGTGCGATTGATATAAAATAAAGAGAAAGCAATGGATTGTCATTACAATAATTTTTTTTTTTTGAAGTGAAACGGTAGAGTATGAAGTTTGTAAGGTACAAAGAGGAATGTTAGTGTCTCACCTGATAGAAAAATCCTCACAAAAGCAACCTACACTATTACAATTTAAACGAGTACCCAACAATCATAGCTAAACACGACTAAGAGTACAACAAGTAGCTGAAAGCTACGCCTAAAGAAATCAATGGCATCACACCCTATCTAGTTATGCACTCCAAACTATAGTAACGTCAACCAGCGCTCATCCGCTTGTATCTTAGCAAGTGCCACCGGGTTCATAGCCACCTTCTTTTGAGGAAACTCCAGGTTATGTACCCATTCGATCCCTCCACTCCCCACGTTGGATGCTGGTGGAGGAATTGCTTCACAAGCAGACCGCTTTAGCGAAGATGCCACATCTACTTGTGCCTTCGTTTGGCGCCTACGCTCCGACTTGACAGAAGAAACTAGAGCGTTTGAGGCCTTCACCAAACCTGCAAAGGTATCCGAGGCGACCCCAACCGGCCGTGACATTCCACCACTAAGTGAACTTGTAACCTTCATAGAACCAAACAAAGTCAGTAGACCCTACCTAAATAAAGGATTATCCTGCATGTAAGGCGTGTGCTCATGTGTCTCCCAAATGTTTTTACATGTTGGACACGTGGTCAACATGCATGGCTTCGGGTTCCACAACCGCCATTGGAATCACCATCTCCGTAGCCTCCGTCGCCATCGCCACCACCAGAGAGTTCTGGCTACCCTCAAACCATGGCGGCACAGTCGGTGTTAAACCACTAGGGTTTGGCCCCTAAGGTGCTGAGGTTGTCGTCACCGCTATCTTGGCCACCAATTTGGCATTCCTTATCTGCAAAATGCGGCAGCCCGCCGCCTCATGCACAAACAAACCACAATGCTCACAAAATTGAAATTGCAGCTACTACTCTAGTGTTTCTTCTCAACTCTCAAAAACGTCTTAACTTGGATTGTTATTACAGTATGAATGTATGGGGTTTGTATTTATCTATTTAGCATAAAAGAGTAGACAAATAAGCATTATGTTTAGACATGCTAGCTTCCATCAAGTCAGCTGGCTCGGCTAAAAAGCTTTCTTGATTTGCTTGCTTATTGGTGTGTCATTCATCAAGGAATTAATCAGCACTACTACGTCCCCAACAGTTTTCATCCAACAATAGTCAATGAGTGGCCGCGCATTGCCGCGGGGTTGAACGCCATGTATTTTTTACAAAAGAGAATTATTGAACTAAAAGGAGTTGCCAAATACATAGATTTCGACAATTATAGTTTTACAAAAGATGATTATGATAGTGTCATGATTAATGCCCTGTGTAATTGTTTATACAAAATAGGGCTGCATGGATCATATTGTTAGTTATATACAAAAGATGGCTATTATACTGTTATGTTATATGTCCTTTGTAGTTATCTATACAAAATTCTATGTGCATTTTGAGCATGGTTTTACACTATGTAATGGTTCTCCTTCACGAAGAGTTCATTTTGGCCAAGTGCTGAAATGTTATCTGGGCTGTGACAAACACTTTAGAAGAAGATACATAGTTAGAAAACTATTTGTATATGTACGTTGTAAAATTATGAAATACGTTTATTTTTTACCTTTTGCTCTTTTTTCTCTGGTGTACCAAGAACAGGTTCTGGCTGGCTTGGTTCTGCTATCCTTTTCCTTGGAATTAGATTCAATGCTGACGGATGTGTCAGGTACAGTTGGAACTGTAAAGATACCTTTGATCATGAAATCGTTGGTTAAGCCGATTTTTTTATCTTGAATAGATGAGTATTTCACATCTGGTAAGCACTATTTACATACATGAACAAAGAATTTCAACGTTGAAATGAAGGATTATAAATCATATATAAACTCTTACTTCTACACTTAAAATACATCTCATAAACAAACCTTCAGAATTTCTGCCACCAAACTCTGCAAATATCACTGATTGATAGTGCTCCTTCCAAAACAAACGTGAAGGACTGGATATCATATTCTTTAACATAATGTTATTCAAAACACCAACCCAAAACTCAATTATGCATAAAAGGGGTAATCTTAAGGCGATTAAACAATCTATACCAAATCCAGTTACTTTCCACACTCAAATAGAAAATAAAAGTCCCGAACTAAAACTTTAATCTGCCTACTCACAATAGATAAACTTCAATTCCTAAACATTAGACTAATTAATTATATACATCTCTATTGCTAAAATTCCAACAATCAGCCTACCAATTGAACTTGTATCTCTTCCAATAAACAACCAAATTCTAAATCTTTCCTTTGAAATATTTATAGTAGTATTGCATCTGCAGTTCACAACGGAAACCCAAATTGAACACCAACTCAATCAAAATTACACAAAAACAAATGACCAATGCATTTTTACGAACATAAAGCAACAAAGAATATACGTGTGGCAAATAGATATTTGAGCAGGTACCAACACACCAATTTATTACAAAAGGTGACCTCAATTCATGCAACAAAAACTTAAAATTAAAATCAAAGAACACAAACCAAGGAAGAAAGGCAACTATACCAGAGATAAATATCATGCCCGAGGCTGCTAGAAACTCGAGGATGCGGAGGAAGCAGCCTAGATTTTGCCAGTACCGTTGAAAACCCCAAAAAAAACTACCAAATTGAAATTAAAGGTTGATGAGTAGAGATATTTGGAGAGAGTCATCATACTGTAACATTGAATGATGGAGAGACCTTGTCGGAAGAAGAATGAACCCTAAAATCAGAAGAAAAATCCCAATTCGATCTCAAATGGCTGATTGGCGGAGCAGGAACGCAAATCCGAAGAGGAAGAGTGAATAACCTATATACATGGATCAATGAATCGCAGAGAACGATTGGCGAAAGCGAAACAGTAACTGACAAAGAGAATGACAAATGAATGGCTCATATTGAACACAAAACAACAAAATCCAGATTCGAATATATGTAAATTTTGAATACATATATTTGAACTTAGCCTGCGATCATGTGGCTGTGATTGTACTTGTTTCTGTGTTCATATATATATTTCTATATATCTTGAGAGTTCAGCATTTTACAGTTGAGATGGTAAACATTGGTAATATCTAAAATTGTCCCTGGTTTATTTATCAAGAAAAAGAAAAAAGAAATAAAATTAAAGATAACTGTAAATTTGAACAAACAAAAAAAATAAAAAACATAGAGTTCCTATTTTTTCTCTTTCTTTCTCCCTCTCCATAACTACTACTTTTTGTTTTCATGAATGAATATGAATAACTCCAACCCCTAATTTTCTTTTCTATTACCTTTTAAAATAAAATATCTCCAAACATCTCACACCGGGAGTGCCTATACCCTAGTATTTGATAACCTATACATGACCCTTATGGTGCTATATATAGATTACAATCTAGTTTCACACTTTCACCCAGTGCACAAAATCGCAAATCATAAAACATAATAGTTAATCAAATCATCAATGTACTAAGACCATAATCTAGTGATGAAGTCGAAACCCAACACGGGTATGAATCTAACTATTGGTTAGTTTTAGGGACCAAAACCACATTCCTCTGAATTCTTAAACCAATCAAGATGAAAACCCAAATTGAATGCAACCAAATTTGAAGTAAAGGTATGACACTAAACCCAAAATTCAAGCCGCCAAAAACTGGGAACAGCCAAGATCGATAGTGATCCTTAAAAAAAAAACGAATATACAAAGCCTAAAACACGAATGAGCAGTCGATAGAGAGAGAACTGAGAATTGCAAGGTCAAAGCCAGTGGCTGTAGAATCACAACCACACCATGATACACGTCATATATACACAAATGACAAATTTCATCTTGCATCTTGTTGGGAGATTCCGAGATTGTGTTTATGTCCATATCAACGTTGTAATAGAGCATAAGGCAAATATACTGACCTTTTCACAGCAGCATCAAGGTCATGTTCTTCCTTATCATCAAACCATTCTTGCTCTTTAGCAGATCGACCTAAAAGAGATCCAGGAGATAATGCACTTTAACACTCTCAACAGACTTTATATTACAAGATAAACACAAATGCAAGTGTAAAAACTCAAATAACAATGATCGATCTCGGGACATATGCTGAAAATAGTTAATATATTAAGATGATCGCCTTCGCTTCGCCTCCATCACATCCAACACCATAGCACCCCATCAACTTTTCAAATTGCCCAACAAACACAAAGTCTCCTCCTTTAAGCGAGCACACTTCGTGGCTATTGGAAAAGGAAACGATCGAAAACAAGGATAGACTTCTTTGCTCAAGTTGAAGCATCCAATGTAGAATGATTCGCACTAAAAGACACAGTTTCGATCTAGCATGTTGATATCCCTCCAATTCCATTTGCTGATGCTGAGGATTCAATCTCTGTGTTTCATTTCAATGAATTCATGGTCCAACCCTTTTCCTTCTCACACAAATGACACTTTTAATATCCTAGTAAACACCAGCATCTTTATCAGTAGGTTTTGCGTGCCAGCCATTTAGAGTTTCTATTGCATTCCGAATCCAAATTTACTAGCCATACTCTAGAGTAACCAAGTCATCGAACAGCTCAAATGCAGGTAGCACTGTAACAACTTTATTTCTCTGCAAATAGAATCCACAAAAAGAGCCCAGGAATCAGGCAGTAATCTCCACCAATCGAAACAAAGCCATAGTTGCATCATCTGCCATTCCAGCCTCACAAAGGCGAACTAGCGACTCATTTGAAGTAGCATAATTGTTGCAATGCATGTGTATTGCTGCTAAGGCTAAAAGACTAACGATTTTATTATATATAAAAAAAAAGACAACATAAAAAAATCATTGATGATCAGTGAATGTCAAAGTCAATTAATTTCCAAATTGAATACCTCATGACTTTCATGAACTTTTAAAAAGTTTAAAAGTCTTAATAAATCCTAATTCAATACTCTTGGACTTTTAGTAACCTTAAAATACATAAAACACCTAAAAAATCCAAATACAGCACCCCCTTAATCACAAATAATAACCTGTACGAAATAAATACTGCGGCAAACGAGAAAGAGCACAATTCATACAGTTCTGGACCTTATTAATATCCATGAAGCTTAGCTCAACATCTCCAAAACTTAAGTACATTGAGAGAAAAATTTGGATCCTATGTCCTTATGAGTTGCTAGATACAGACAATTAACTACTACTATTCACCTGCAGATCTCTATCTTATTTTAGAACTTGATACATCCCTAGGTCCTAGCAATGTACAACCTATACAGAGCATTAAATTCACATACATATATTCACAAGAAACTCTTACATATATCGACTGTATAATTAATCGTTAAATGTGAGCAAGTCGATGAAGGGCTACAGAAGCTTCACAACTTCTTTATAGCTGTGTAAGCTTTAGTGTGGTCATCACAGCACTCGGCATCCCATGAGAAGTCCATTTCCATGGCGTCAATAATCTTTCTTTTCCACTTGGAGGGGTTGTTTTCCTTCAAATAGAAGAATAAAAAAAAGCTTAAACATTTTAGCACGTTGATATGAATTATATTCAGTAGATAAGCAATCACAAAATATAAAAGGGAACTTATACCATCTCATACAGAGCTTCGTTTAATGTCATATTGCCAAAAGAAGAGCTGATGAAACGTGAGAAATCAGTAGTCTCGCAGTCATGCTCTGCAAAGTTCCTGTTAAAATATTCATCCGGGAAGAAATGTATCATTATCCTTTTAAAGTTCAAACAAAGCGTATGTGAATCCTAGCTCTCACTCTCAAAAGGATGAATTACCTGAAGTTGTCATGGAAAGAGTTTAATGCAATTGGAGCAGCTCCATACTTTAAAGACTTCAACTACATAAATTTGGATAATGAATGAGTATAGACATCAAAGGGAAGTGTTGATATAAATCTGAGAGAGAGAAAGAGAACTAACTGGAACTTGGAGAACAGGGTCGTGAAAAGATTGGCACAAGATAATATCACATCCAGCAAAAACTAAATGTGATAGTGCTTCGTCAGATCCATTTATGAATTTCACTTGGTCATCCTGTAGCAAGACATACAATATATAGTATAAGTTGTTTTAAGTGAACCGTTTAAGGCTCTTTTTTAACTATATGAGCCAATTAGTTTGAAATTTACTGAAACTTGTCTCAAAACAAGAAAGATCTAATGACAATGGCAATTTTTTTAAGTACTTTGGTAATCCCACACTTGTGACATCGTTCATACACTAATATCCAGGAAGGCGATGAGCTATTGTGTCCCATACCTTCAGCGATTCCTGCAACAATCCAAACTTGTGTATACTTGATGCTTTGCTAGTACCCATGATGATGAACTGTATGAAAAAGAAACACGAAACAATCATACAGATGCTACTAGCCCATTAATAGCCCATCAACCCATGCATCTTTTTTATAGAAAAGAAAAAAGGGTGAAAGGTAGCACCTGTACATTGGTCTTGCTAGATTTCAAGGTTACTGCCTTCAAGTTCTCTAAATCATCATCTAATACTGTAGACACAATGCATCCAACCTGATAAGACATATACAAATGCTGCTCAATCTTCTGGTAAACATCAGGAAGCATGTACAATATCGCACATAATAATGAGTGAAGTGATATGACACGAAGTTGGTCATATTGAACATAAGGAAGGATTCCTTGAAAGCAGACTCTGACCCTATTAGCAGGTAGATTTTAGCAAAAGGTTAACTCTGTTGAAACATTGTAGTAATTAAGAGCTCTATAGGATGCCAGAAAATTAAATTATCTTAATAGATCTCAAATAAGTTACTCTTCCCAGAGGAATGTATTTACAGAGATATCTAATACTACTGGACATGATGCATATATTAAGGTTTCAACTTTTGCTGCTTTTATACGAAAGTGGGTTACTTTATGAGATACATCAATAACTGTTTGTGGACAATGCATTTAGTTTTTAATTTGTATTGTTTTATGAGCCTTTTAATATCTGAGATGACTCATTCAGGGCAAAGAAAAAAAAGCACATAGCATCTGAATATCATAATTTTAATCCTCGGAGAAATTTCGTTACTTTGTGATTAACTAGGGTACAACAAAATTATTGCCAGTTTGTCAAGAAAGATGCTCGGAATACCAGAGGTGAACACTTACAAGTATGGTAGAAGGATGCTCGGGTGATCCAAGGCGCTGCTGCAATACAGCTTTGCATAGTGCTTTCCCATCCATGTCTATGGAACTGAACTTATGGGGAATATAGTCGTCCTTGGATGGATCCCAGGTGGAATTGTCAAATCCAGAAGGAGAAACAACCAACTTGTTCCTGAACGAAAAAGTAACTAAATGTGAGCTATACATTCAGTATAAAATATTTCAATAAAAATTAGAAAAATAATTGTGAAAGTCTGCATTAGCATGTGATGGGCCTACTTGTGAATGTTCAAGGTAGGATCCAGGCCATGACTCAGAGTATGTATAACCCTGCCTTTTGATAGGATGGATGACATTATGACAACTTTATTGGAGTAAACAACTCCGCCCTGAAAATTTATATTCAAATTAGACCTTTCCATATGCTGGACATATATGAAAAGTAGATTTGTCAATAGAAAGGAATTTGCAGCATGCGAATAGGTCCAAATAAAAATGAGCATGGAGTGGAAACGAGGACATCATGCCAGTGCCTCAATAATTTGTTTACTCTCAGGATCTGTCCTATCCCAAAAGCCACAAAACCGTTACTACCCCTAAACGACCCTACTGGAACTGAACACAAAATCTTGACAAAGAAAAGACAAAGCATTGTAATTTAAACTGACGAGTCTGAAAACTGAGTTGTTAGCTTTGCATAATATCCTTATGAAATATGTTAGAATCAACCTCGTACAGATTTAAGTGTATGGAGGGCCACAAGATATCTCATGAGCTATAGATATACTGAGCAAATATCGATGATAAAAGGTTTAGCAAACATGTAAATACCAAAGTCTCGTAGAAAAGAGTTGGGAATCATACTTACCTTCAGAACATTAACCAAATGTGACTTGGTATTATCTTGCAAGCGATCGGGGCGATTAAGTGAAGAAGGATCAAGTCCGCATAACGCTAATTGATCCGGATGCACGAGACACTGGAGATTTTTTAGCGACCATAATCAGTTAGACCCAATAGAATATGTTGGAAAGGAGTATATACAGCTACTTGCCTGTAAATTCAGGTCCTGGCATGTCAATAGGAGTCTAGTGCCTTCAAGTCCCTATATATGAAGAAAAGCAATTACTAGCTGGACTCGTGGCAAAACAAAGAATAAGCTAAAAACAAAGTTTATAAGCAGGAGGTGGTGGAGATACAGGGGCGTAGCCCAATGAAGCTTAGCAGTGTCAAATGACACGGCTGAGCTCTTAATCACAACAAAATAACCAATGTAACTTTTAGAGTTTTCAAGTGTTTTGTCTATTACTTGGACAAAATGAGACAGCTGCAAGTTTGAATAATAAGCTTTTAAGCATATATGATAAAGGAGATTCCATATTAGACTATGATTCCTGTATGTAATTAGATCTTACCTTATTAGATTTCTATATATAATCAACAATTATTTGTCCATCAATTAATCAATCTTTCATCGTTTTTCATATAAACAACGAAATACAGTATATACATTTGATGGTATTGCAGTATTAACAGTGAAATCATCATGAAAAGATTGCAAAATATTGAGAACCGTCAAGGAAAGTTGTAATTCTTTTCAAGAATTTAGTGTGTAATTTGACAATTCCCCATAAGTTCATTTCCATAGACATGGATGGGAACTGCTTTCCCATCCATGTGAAGGGATACCAGAGTATCCTGTGCCATCAGTTCTCCCAGTGATATCTACTGTAAGACTTTGGTGTTCTTATTTATATCCTAAGAATATACACTGAACAGAATAGCCTGAAGAGATCCAGTTATAAGGTGTACCTGTTTAGCAAATATATCCCAAAAAAGTGGCCCAATGATAGCAGTCTCCCAGTTGTGGATATGTATCACATCAGGCTGCTTTCCACTCTTTACAATATAATCTAATGAAGCACGAGAGAAATAGGTAAACCTGAATGCACCAAATCAGATTAATCATCATACAATAAATTAAAAGAAAAGATAAATACTATATCATAATCAGAACTCCCCGAGATTCTTGTACATAAAAAGCCAGGAGCCCAAGAGAACTCTTCAGTGGTTAAGAACTTAGGACCCACAGATACAGTTCTCAATTTGAAAGTTAAAGCGGCATTAGAATGTCATACTTGAAAGGCTTTGTGGGTTAAACATGCATGACATTAGATAGAACCTTGAGTTAACCATATTGGGTACCAATATGATTCAGAAAAAAAGTTCACTGATGACTGACCTTTCAAAGTCATCTGAGTAGCCATAGATCTTTTCACGACTGAAAAAGTCTGTATAGTCTAGAGGTTGAATTAAGGTGACTCCAATGCCATAGACAACACTGCATAAGGAGTGGTTAGAGTGAGAAAAATTCCAATAGAACCATAATGGCATGGGTCCTTTCTCCTTAGTCTTTGCCAACAATAGCGCTATTAATGTACTAGAGGTTTACAATTGGGATTCATTGGAGCTAAACAACACAAACTTACCCAGTCCAAATTCTGTTTCCATGAAGTTGACCATTGAAAAATGAAAAAGAATCTGCCTTAATTTCTTGTAGCCCTTGAATTTCATCTAGATCCAGGCTTGTATACCTGGTACAAGGTAAATTCATCTAGTAAATCATTTTGTACTGTAACACTTAATAAATACTAAATATTGTCAAAGAGCACAGATATGCTAGTCGCATACTGCTGGAAGAAGGAAAAAAAAAACCTTCCCTTTGCTCACGAAATTGTCGAAATAAATGAGAACCAGATGTCCAAATCAGAACAAACATTAAGTGATAAAGGTGGTCAAAATTTACTTTGGAAGTATCACCTCCACCAAGTGCCCCTTCCTCTGTAGTGCACAAGACAAGCCTGTCACATATGATGCCAAAGATCCAACGGCGACCAGTGGTGCCATTTCCGTACATATGTGCACAATGTGAAAGCCATTCCTGATGTATTTATAAGAAATAAAACATGATAACATCAGTTCTGAAACAAACAAGTAAAATTACATGGCCATATCATCAAGTACACAATTGGGAGTTCCATTTATGCAGAAAACACCATTTTTACCCGAGACATGCTTCAATAGGTCCATATCTTTATCCAAAAACACTTCTTACCTTCTAATTCTTGTATAGAAGTGTCTGAGTTCCGCTAAAAGCTCAGTATCAGTCTTCTGGAAGGTCCCAGAAAATACTTCGGCAAGCGTAGCTTTATGATCCATGACCAAACTCCTTAAATTAGACGCCTCCTCAGTAGCAATCAATCCAGTGAGGACCATTGAGTCTATCCTAAAGAGTAGTTCCCAACAGCTTGCGAGCCTATCTGGTTTAGCTGACACAAAAGTAAGACACTAATAACCTTTGACCCTCATATATGTAAACAACAATATACAGTAGAGAATTGAATCAATCTGTTGTAATTAGAAGTAAAGGAAATGAGGTAAGGTCAAGCTTAGTGATGGTGTAAAATGAAAAATAACACATAAATGAAACATTTGTTCCATTTCATGTCATTATTACTGACAAGTATCTTACTAAAAACACCTGAAAAATCTCCGGAAAAAAAAAATTACCTTGAGGTTTTCCAACAGAAGTCTGTTTTTCCAGCTCCAATTGCTCAATCTTATCAACCAGCACCTGCTTTTCATTGTTTGTTTTGTTAAGATCCTCTAATGCCTTGAGACGGTGTTTGTTCAAATGCAGAATATCTGTACATCAAATCCGAAACTGCAATTAGAAACAAACCACACATTGAAAGAAAAAAAATTAAAAAAAAATAAATCATGAATCGAGTTAGAGGAAATATTTGGACTCACTCTTTTGAGCTTCTCTGAAGAGTCGCGAAATATCAGACTGTTTTGCTTCCTCAGCCTTCAAACAACAACAACAAACAACCGTTATTCAAAACGACGATAAACACTACCAGTCACTACTCAATTACTCGGTTTACTAGTTCAAGTTCAGTACCTGAACCTGAGGCTGAGATAGCTTTGCACTTTCACTACTTCCTAACCTGAAATCAATCAAAGCAGTTTCAGATCAAACAGGCCGAGAATTGTGAAATTTAAACAATGGAATTAGAATGTTACTGAAGAAGAGAAGCTGACTTGATTTGTGAGGACGACGAAGACGATGATGAGGCTCCGTCAACCTTGGAGCAGCAAATAACGGCTGTCTTCTGGTGCGGCAGTGAATGCCAAGGGACCGAAATGCTCATCGAGCTCTCGAAGCTTCGATTAATGACGGAACGGTGTTGTCACTCGGAGCCTTGTTGCTTTACTCTGATTTTTACTTCCTACTCGATGTCTCCAAAATTAAAATGTAAGTGAACATTATGTAATCATAAGCTGATATTTTCTTTTTTTACCTCTTGTGCACTTTTTTTGTTCAATAAAAAGTGGCCGTCACCTACAATGCGTTTATGTACAACAGGTTCAAAGAGGATAAATAGGAAACACTTCAAAGTCCTTAACTTACTCTTCTTTTTTTTAATATTAACTTTTTGTATTTTTTTAATATTTTTGAAAGGTCGATCAAACATTCACTACCAAAAAAAAAATTGTAGCAATACAAGGCTATACCAGATTATCCGGCCCAATAAAGTAAAATCTTATTGCATCATTACACTAGATAACATGGTGAAACACATATTCATAAATTAACAAACCAAAGTAGCACTAGTAGTTGTCAAACTTTTTGGCGCACTACTCCTTACTCAGCTATGAACTCTTTCTACTATATGACAAGGGCTCCCGGATTCCACACCCAAGAGCCATAGCTTGAAATTAAGAACAAGAGCGTGAGGCCCAGACAGTCACACACCCAAGCCTTAAACCGGCCAGAAGCCTTGGCCCATCCTCCAACATCCAAAACACCAGCCAACAAAACAGCCTCCAGGCCATCAGCTCAAGCGCATTGGATAATTGGGCCACACGACAAGGCCAAACAGGTTGGACTCTAATCCTATCACGTCGACTCTACCACACTGGAATGGTCGGGGCCACCGTCACCGCCGCTACTCGCGGGAACCATCCTTGGTCTCAGATCACGCTGGCCCATCGCCTACCTCCCTTAAACCGACCTCGAAAACCTGAGTCGAGGGCAACGTCCTGGATCCATCGCCTGGCTATGCTATCCTGCCCCTGCACCGATCGAGCTCCACTGATCAGATCCACCGACCGGCAACCCCACAGCTTAAAGACCCACTGCCGACACCAAGACGGCACACCGAACCAACGTCACCACCATACTACCGCGACCTCCACCACCATAGACTGTCGACATGAAACCAAAGAAGAAAATAGGAACATAAGAAGAAAAGGGGAAACAAAGGAGTCGTTGTGAACAAGCACGCAAAAACCCTAACGGTAAAGCGTCAAGCACAAGAGAGAGCTACCACTTTTTTACCCATTGTATTTTTTAATATAACTAAAAAGATAAACAGAGTACACTTCAAAATGGACTCTGCAAGTTCAGAGTTAATCAGCTGCCCAATTAAGTCGGTATCTTTTGTTAAGAGCATACTTTAGCTTTTCAGTTCTCGAATACAATGAGATAATTAGAAAAAGGCCTGTGTAACCATTTTCCAACTCCCATTCATGTTTTGGAACACAGCCATACAGGTGTCAAAATCTGAAACGAGATTATTTTAACCAGTTCCAAGATGTCCAAGAAAATCCACTATCCACAGTCCCACCACAATCGCAGTTGTATTTTGACAATAGATGAAATTGGTGTCATTTGTAAACTCAACCAAGAACATCCATTGCTTTGGAAAATAAAGTAACTATAAGCAATTTCAACACAACACAGCCCGCCAACACACTTTACTTGCCAGGCCTTTTTCTCTTTTAGAAATACAGGTATGACAATAGTTGGTTGCTTATTTTTACTTGCCAGGCCTTTTTCTCTTTTAGAAATACAGGTATGACAATAGTTGGTTGCTTATTTTGGGACAAGGCAAACCGCAAATCGGATAGACCACTCCAGCAACCTGAAACTTCTATTTCACATATTAGTTGCCACCAAGAATTACATTTGAATTAGCAATGCCAGTAACCCTCCTGCTGCAGATAAATTAATACAATCAAATCCCCTTCCACTTTAGCACGAGAGAAATACCAGGGCAACTTAATTGGTGACCAAACTGATCAAATGGAGCAAACTTGTCTTCCCTGTGATCAGTCACTACAGCTTAAGCTTCTTCTGTTTTCGCATCTTAGCTGCCATCCGCTCCCTCCTTTCTTCTTCTTCAATCAGCCTAGCTTGCTCCTCATCCTCCTCTCCCGCAATTTTTGTACTACAGGAATACATGATCTTCGTCATACATCACCACAGACACAATACAGCTCAACTACATATCCAATTGGATGGTAAAGGGTCTATTTGAAATGAAAAGGAGGATTAAAAGAAAATAATCATTACGCTTACCTTCTCCTCTCCTCCCTCTGGATATCATCAAATCCTGCCTCCGTATCACTAAGGTCATCATTGTCATCAGCAAATTTCCTTATATTATATCTGCAAAAAAATTCAGATAGAAATCATAATGACGCTATACTTATCAATGAACGAAGTTACAAAACAAGCAATCAAACGACCCGAATCATTCAATACGACGGGATAAACAGCAATCATCTTCTTACCCAAACATGATTCTGATTAAACTACTAATGTCCCCTCCAGACTCAGGGCCATACTCGTCATCCACAAACCCGCCTGCCGGCCTTTTCTGAGGATGATACTCTTGTAACATAGAACGTGATGGCATTTGTTTTGCATTTGTGGCTTGTGGATCTGCTATTATCCATGCAAGTTAACAGATATCAAGAAACTATTGCAAATCCAGAAATAAAGAAGAAGAAAAAATCTTTTGAGTTATTCAACATGCAAACAAAAGCAAATATGTAGCAGATTGAGCTTACAAGTTCTACCTGGCGTTTTGAAATTCCTGACGGCTTGTAATCTTCTCGTACTTCCTTTCTTTGCTGTAATTGCTGCTTTGGAACAGATGATGGCAACTTCGTAGAGGGTGCGCTGTGCATACCAGACACCAAACTCGTTGAACCTGGAGCTAATGCCCTCCTCTCACTAGTAGAAGCAGGCATCTTTGAAGGAAGACCTTTCTGTCCTAGAGGCCGGCCAGGTCCGCTTGCCATGTTGCTACCTAGTTGTTTTCTAGAGTCCATGGATGCTGAACCAGGTCTGCTGGCAGAACTTGGCCTATTAGACACACTTCTAGATTGCATATGTCCATTAGTTGGAACCACTTTCCTTTCATCACGACCAGCTTGAGCAGGTCTACCATTTTCACAACCAGCTAGGACAGGTCTTCCATATTGACGATCACCTTGAACAGGTCTTCCATTGTCACGACTGCCGAGAACAGGTCTACCACTATCACGACCTCCTTGAACAGGTTTTCCAAGATCACGACTGCCATGAACCGGTCTACCAGTATTTGCCAAAGGTTGTTTACCATTTGCCACTGCTAGACTTGATCGCACCTCTTCACATCAGCAAAAACAATGTACAAGTTTTTTAATGAAAACAAGTGGTTCTACAAATAAAAAGCAGTACAGAAGCTAGGCAACTACCTGACTTTGGAGCATAGGCCCTTCGAGGGGGGTGATTATTTGCAGGAGCTGGAAGCTCTGCCTCTTCAGATAATAGAAAAGAGTAATCTCTAGTATCCTTAAGCTTTTGAACTTTATTTTGTTGCTGCACATACAAACAAAAATTATTAACTTATCATTAGACTACTGAAAAGGGCCTAGAAAAGACCAATTCAAACCAATTTTGTACCTCATTAATGACTTTGGGTTTCTGGTTACATATAACAGATTTGGAGCCTGGAGATGTAGACCCAGAGCTCTTCTTTCTTTGCAGAGAGAAACCATTGATGTTAAATTATGTCTCCAATAAAAAGCAGAAGAAATATACTCTATACATATATGCCCTAAATAGTAACCAAAGTTCCCCTGTTTTCCCCAATGCAAAAATACCATAGACAACGAAACGAATTCAAATAAACTCATGAAATCAAACCCTCAGAACAATCTTAAATTGCTCTGGTATAAATCATAAACAGAGAAGGCCAAAATAAAAAAACATGTTTAAGCAAATTTTAGTGATCAAGGTTTTGTCTTCACTTGCGTACGCAATAATGTTCCACATTATAGGAGGTTACATAATGAGAACTAAAATAGTCAATGAAAAAGTATCAAGAAGTTTGTACATGTATATATTAAAAAGACTTATGTGTGGGTGAATACTGTGAGGTGTCCCAAAAAGAAAGAGTAATAGGACATACAGGATGTGTAGAGTTCGAAACCCTAGGGGTCAAATGCTGGGTGGGTTTCCAATAATGACCTTACTCTCGGAGCGATAAGTGGTTGTGGAGGGCCAAAGAAAGACCCAAAACTGCAGTATAAGCAGAAATGACTTTAAACAATTTTAGAGCTGTAACTTACTACTTTAATTTGCAAATGAGTTACTAAAAATCATGTAACATAAGTGATGCAATCCCATCACCACAGAAGAGAGCAAGTGAGAATAAAGTTTAAAAAAGAGAATAACAAGGAAATCCTGTGAAGAAACTAGCTACTGATGAACTTCAGAAAAGTGAATATCTCTGAAAATGTTCTTTCATGAATGTTTCTGTCTGTCTATGCAATGAATTTCATGGTATGATAGCCTGGAAGAAAAAGGAAGAGATAGAAAAGAAAAAAAAACAGTAGCCTATCCTCGGAATTCAAGTAAAACAATATGTTGTAAAAGGTTTCAATATAAAGTAAACAAGATGAAGAGGGTAAAACTAAATCACTCTATTTTACTAGTAGCAATGAAGTAGGAACACAAAAGAAATCTTTTACATAAAAATAACAATATGACTCACTTATTATAAGGGAGCTTCTTTCTATAATTGTAGTTGTCCCGTGAACCGCCTTCCTTCTTCATCTGCCTTCGAAGTTGTTCTTTCAATCGTTGTGTCAACTCGAGGTACTCCAATGACTCCTTTGTAGGCTTTAAAGCTGCCTCCTCTTCCTATTCCTCTTCATACTCATCTCCTTCCTCCTCATATCCATACCCATCATCCTCGAACTCATAATCACCATATTTGTCAACTCGCCAATCATATCCCTAAACCGAAAACAAACCACCAGTAATGTTAATACCAATTCTTCCAACCATACCAATATTAATAAACTGAGATAAAAACAACAAATACGGATTACATAAAAAAAATTCCTTCACCTGTGTATCTGTATCATATCCCCGCATTTCTTGATAACAAATTCTGGGCTACCGCATAAGCAACACAAATCATCCTCCTGGGATTAGAAATCAATAAAAATTTCATCAACCCAATTAATTTCAACCAAAACCCGCAATTTTTTTATCCGTCTCCATTACCGCAGTAGGCCTCAAATTTCAACATTTCCGATTTTGATCCCAAATCGAAAGCTCCGAGTTTTCAATACAATACTGAACCCACAAAAAATTCCAATCCCAATTTGACAGAGCTGAATTTTCAGAACCAAATTACTTACCGAAAGGTCATCTCAGCCAAATTGCGATCGAAATCCCGAAGCGTCTTGAAGGTGATGAAATTGATGGGAACAATCCCAAAATCCTAATTCAATCCGAGTCCAAATTCGAACCCCAAGCAATCGATTGAGAGGCAATACTTGTAGGTAGAGAAATGGATGACGGAAGCGAGATGAGAATTTGAGGAGGAAATCGAGTTTGCAAAAGCCCTAATCGTAAATTCGGGTTCGTTGGACTCTTCGACACTGTAAAACGAAAGGGCTGCATTATACTTAAAAAACAACAAAAGGATTATATATCTCATTATTTCCTCATTAAATTAAATATTTTAAAAATAGACATGTTTTTTTTTATGAGGGAGAAAAAACTAAAGGGTGACACTTTTATTTTTTTTTAATTATTGTTGACTTTTCAATTATTATGAAAAAATAAATAAGGACAAACCATAAGAAAGAAAAAAAAACGTATCAATACATTGGCAGACGTAGCTTATGCCTCGCTCAATTTTTGCCTACGTACAAATTTTTGAATGATTTAGTAAATATTAAGGTAGATATTAACATAGATGTCACCACTTAGTTTTAGTATTTTAAGATTATACAAATCAGTTCACATCAGACCAGGTAATCATTTTTCTTTTTCTCATTGAAATATATAGTCGTTCATAAACTAATTGATAGTCGCATATTTATGCGTCTATTTGGTATTTAATGTGTTCCCTATATTTAGTTTATTGTCATTAATCAAGTGAATTAATTATGTTTATTTGTTTTTAGGTGTTTTGGAGATTAATGGAGAAAAGGAGATTAAATAATATGTTTTGGAAGTTTCTTGGCGAGGTTGAGCCAAGCGAGGGAATATATGCAAGCTCGATGAGTTTAATGACTGCAATTATATATGTCTTGGGGGGTGTATTGTATCTGGAATTAGTTGCAATTTTAAACAAGTCCAAGTGTATTCAAAACAGATTTTTAATAGTCCATAAAAGTCTAGGTGTATTCAATTAGGATTTTAAAAAATTCATATGAAGTCCACCAAAGTCTAGCGGTATTCGATTAGGATTTTAAAAAATGAATAGAAGTTTTAGGGTATTCAAAATTTCATTCATATTTACGGAATTAGAATGTCAAAGAAATTTGTGGACTTTGTAGGGTTTAGTATAAATAGCAGACTTCAACAATTTGCCAGCTGCTAGGGCAAAGATTTTGAGCGTGGGAAAAGTCTATCAAAGTTCATCCTTCTGAGCGTGTAAAGAGGTTGGTTCCCATCATCTTGTTTTCTTGATTCTTCTCTATATTTGCCTAATTTCTTGTGGTATCAGAATTCTAGGTTATGTTGATTTTTGTTGTTGAACAAAATTTGGTCTCTTCTCGAAAGTTTGTACTGTTAAGCTTGTCAGAAAGAAAAGGAAAAACTGAAAGTCACACCAATAAGCAGAGAAAACAGAGTGACACAATACTGCTGACTCTTTCAGTAGAGATCAACAGTTTTTGTATTCCTCAGGATGGGCCACAAGGTGGTTCTCAATGAGCTTGAACAAACCAGCTGCTCTTTCTTTTCCAGCCTTGACATGCTCTTCCTTGATCTCAAACTCACCCTTGGTGTGGTAGTGACTGGTGTTCTTGATGATGGAACCTCCCTCGGATGCTACCAACTTAATCTCGTAGGAGATCTTCTCAATCTTGTCTCCGATAGCATCTCCTTCGATGATGCTATAATTGTACACAAAGTTGTCCTTGTCAATTCTGTCGATCTTGTGTGTCACGTAGCTGTACTCAGTTCCTGCATAATTTGAGGATTATAAATTAGAAGGATGTTTAAAATCAACTGAAATACTAAACATATAGCAATGCAGTTGAAAGAGCACTTTTTAAGAGAATCAACTAACCTTCACCAAGGTGAATCTTCTTGATGGTCCCAACACTTCTTGAAAACAAACAACTTGTTTCCACCAACTGGTGTGCTTCCTCATTATCCTAATTTAATTTGTTCTTAGTTATACACGTCTGCATCTTCATTTTATATAAAGTCCACTCTTATTGCCTTATTTTAATTTATTGGAGTTTTGTGATGATTGGAAATTCTGAGAAGTATTTCGTCCTATTGTTGAATTATCGGAGGATAGGTTTTCTTTTTACTGGTTGGACTGATAAGAACGTCTTAAGCTGTTTCTGCATACTGTGTAGCTCATGTTCTGAAAAAAAAAATATTGTTAGCTGTACTTCATATATTTAATCATGACAAGAGTAATCTTGTCTGAGAATCTTATCACCAATATTTCATGTGCTGCTCAAGAAATGGTAGTTGTTGAAGTTTCATTTCAATTTCATTCATTTTATCTCTATATGAGTTATGCATTTAGTTCCAGATTTTCTCATCTGTGGTTGCTTTTGATTTACATCTAGTAATATGATCCTTACTGAAAATCTTTCCAATTTGTATTGACCTGAATATTTCTTGAACAATATTCATAACAGTATGAGTCTGATATAAAGGTCACCGTCACCAAAACAGAAAAAGATTGACATTCTATATACGCTAAAAGTATAACCATCCATCAAACTGTAACTGTGGAATGTAGAAGAGGTAGATCCTAATCAACACCATTATACTCCACATTTTGTGTCTTCAAAGTTCAAAACTTCAAACTGATGGATTTTGCTTCCATACCAATTTGATTAATGATGAGTTCTGGATAATGATGAGTTCTGGTTTGCTTTTGTGTCTTCTGATGGATTTTGCTTCCAAACGCCAACAATGTAAACGATGCAGAAAGTAATCAACAAGAAGGAGAAGGATGATCATATCATTGTTGTTAAGGACGTCTGTTTTTCATGTTAAAGTTTTCATCAATGTTTTTTCATTCTCATGTTCGACCATGTACCTTTCAATTATTTTAATATATAACGTAAATTTCCCTTTGAAATCTGTATAAGTCGTTCATATAAAGTCTGTGGATTTTTATAAATCGTAAGAAAGTCTGTCGATGATTTTAGAAATGCTTAGAAGTCTGTGGACTATTTAGAAGTGTCTGTAGACTATTTAAAGAGTCTGTAGACTTTTCTAAAAGTCCATGGATTAAAAAAACTCCATAAAAATCCATAAAAATCCAGATACAATACACCCTCCTTAAAAAACAACAAAAGGATTATATATCTCATTATTTCCTCATTAAATTAAATATTTTAAAAATAGACATGTTTTTTTTATGAGGGAGAAAAAACTAAAGGGTGACACTTTTATTTTTTTTTAATTATTGTTGACTTTTCAATTATTATGAAAAAATAAATAAGGACAAACCATAAGAAAGAAAAAAAAACGTATCAATACATTGGCAGACGTAGCTTATGCCTCGCTCAATTTTTGCCTACGTACAAATTTTTGAATGATTTAGTAAATATTAAGGTAGATATTAACATAGATGTCACCACTTAGTTTTAGTATTTTAAGATTATACATATCAGTTCACATCAGACCAGGTAATCATTTTTCTTTTTCTCATTGAAATATATAGTCGTTCATAAACTAATTGATAGTCGCATATTTATGCGTCTATTTGGTATTTAATGTGTTCCCTATATTTATTTTATTGTCATTAATCGAGTGAATTAATTATGTTTATTTGTTTTTAGGTGTTTTGGAGATTAATGGAGAAAAGGAGATTAAATAATATGTTTTGGAAGTTTCTTGGCGAGGTTGAGCCAAGCGAGGGAATATATGCAAGCTCGATGAGTTTAATGACTGCAATTATATATGTCTTGGCGAGGAACATAAAGTAGAAGTGGACTTGGAATCCGATACATATATAATGAAGTCCTTGGCGAGGAAGTACTTGGCACGTGATATTGCTTGCATGCATGTAGATATATTTTGCAAGTGGGCTGACGTACGTAGAGCTTGGCGAGCAAAGTTGTTGAAAGAAGAGAAGGTTTGCATGTGGACATTTATATATTTATATTTGCAACTTGAGATTAAGAAGATGTCCAAGTACAATGTGGACTGTGCTAGCAAGTGATGCATGCTAGCTAGGTTAATTAACCTAGCTTAAACATATATATATATATATATATATATATATATATCAAGTGGGGGGTTGAAGTTACGGACGGCTGGAGAATAAAGAACAAAAGACGTACGGCTGGAGAGACAAAACAGAGGATTCAAGCGAGTTCGATCTCGATCTCGACGTCGTCAAGAGTTCTTCTTTCTCTATCTTTTATTTATCTTTTATGAATTCTTTGATGTTTTTATTTATGACTATGAGTAGCTAATTTTCCTTTGTTAAGGGGCTGCTTGAAGCCCCGTACATGAAGTCTTTTTAATACATACACTTTAATCTAGTTTTGCATATTTTATGAATGAGGTTTCTTTCTCTGAATGATCACCGTATGAATTCTTGTATGTTTGCTTTGGTGCGCAACTTAGTATGCATGCTAGGGTTTTAGTTTCATGAGATACGGGCGACTGAAGATAATTTCTTCCACCGGATTCTCTATAGTGATACACCGATTTTACCGTCGGGAGATTGAAATCCATAGGTCTAGCGAGACACGCCCATAGTGTACTTGTGAACCCTTGTAGCTTCTCAAACCTTTTCTAGAACTTAATGCTTTCTTATTTGTAAACCTTGGAGTCCATGACTATGGGTTCAATAGAGGGATAGATGTAGGGGAGGTCCATGACAAACCTGCATAGGCATAAAGATTAGGTAATAGGATGTGGTTGTAACGATCAACTCTTCCTGGGAACTTTCATTCATTGGATATGTGCATTAGATTAAGTATGTGTTAGATAGATGGAATGACAGTGGTGGATTGCATTCCTCTTAACTCTTTAATCATATAGTTTAAACCCATTTGCATTCATTAGCATATTTACTTTCAGCATTTATTTTCTGCATTAGCTGTAACTTCGCTGATTTATTTCGGTAACCAAATCAACTCCGAATACCCTCAAATTTTGTGTGGTAGTCCGCCACTGTGTCTAGTTTATTGTGTCAAAATCTCGCTGCATTTGAGTCTGTCTAGCTTAGGTTCGATGACCATTAGTGTTCTGTAGTCGAGTCTGTCAGCATAGTAGTGTGTTAGGATTTAGTTTCACCAATTCCTTGAGTTCGATAACCCCTATTTAGTTTACTACATTGATATATCCAGGTTGTGAATATGGTATCTTTGAGAGGTGTTAACCCGCCTTGTCAAATTTTGGCTCCGTTGCCGGGGATCGAACCCGGGTCACCCGCGTGACAGGCAGGAATACTTACCACTATACTACAACGACGTGAGTATTCAAGCTCTCAAAGGAAGATAGTGGCCAAAATGTTCGATGCAGAAATATCTCTCGGGAGAGACCTTTCCCGCGAAGCAGTCTCTTTTATCTCGGATGTCTTAACCGCGTGAGCTGGTCTATCCTGCTTGTGCTTCGTATGCTGGTATGGAGATTCAGACAAGATTACAAGAGCAAAGGAGTTAGAAATAGAATCAATGACTGATTTGTAAGCGAGTATATAAGGAATGCAAGGATCTTATGTAGAGACCCCCGAACAATCAATCAAACAGCCTTGCTATACACAAACAAACCTAGACGGTTATCTCGTCCTCGAGATTTCTATCTTTCTTGCAACCAGAAGGTCTGAGTGCTGTTCACCTATCGAGTGAAAGTATTTACGACTCCAAGGAAGCAACTGCAACCTGAAAGTTGAAGAGCGACTCACTTGTATGCTGAGAGCTTGAATACTCAAAGGAAGCGAGTGTTCTCAACACTTCGTCGAGAGATTGCTCTGCTCTGCACGAGAGACGTGGGAGTATCGATTTCTGGATTTGGCAGAGAGGTACACATATCAAAGTCCTAGGTTTCTAGGCAGAAAGGACCTATTCGAACAGGGTTGGTGCTCTCCCTGTTCTAATCGCTTACATAAGAAGTCAAGCGGCTGTAATCAGTCCAAATTCCGTTGAAGAACGGTGGCACGCCAGCATACGAAGCACAAGCATGATAGACCGGCTCACGCAGTTAAGACATCCGAGATAAAAGAGACTGCTTCGCGGGAAAGGTCTCTCCCGAGAGATATTTTTGCATCGAACATTTTATGCGTTTCATGCGGGTCACCAGCGTGATAGTCGCATATTTATGCGTCTATTTGGTATTTAATGTGTTCCCTATATTTAGTTTATTGTCATTAATCGAGTGAATTAATTATGTTTATTTGTTTTTAGGTGTTTTGGAGATTAATGGAGAAAAGGAGATTAAATAATATGTTTTGGAAGTTTCTTGGCGAGGTTGAGCCAAGCGAGGGAATATATGCAAGCTCGATGAGTTTAATGACTGCAATTATATATGTCTTGGCGAGGAACATAAAGTAGAAGTGGACTTGGAATCCGATACATATATAATGAAGTCCTTGGCGAGGAAGTACTTGGCACGTGATATTGCTTGCATGCATGTAGATATATTTTGCAAGTGGGCTGACGTACGTAGAGCTTGGCGAGCAAAGTTGTTGAAAGAAGAGAAGGTTTGCATGTGGACATTTATATATTTATATTTGCAACTTGAGATTAAGAAGGAGTCCAAGTACAATGTGGACTGTGCTAGCACGTGATGCATGCTAGCTAGGTTAATTAACCTAGCTTAAACATATATATATAGCAAGTGGGGGGTTGAAGTTACGGACGGCTGGAGAATAAAGAACAAAAGACGTACGGCTGGAGAGACAAAACAGAGGATTCAAGCGAGTTCGATCTCGATCTCGACGTCGTCAAGAGTTCTTCTTTCTCTATCTTTTATTTATCTTTTATGAATTCTTTGATGTTTTTATTTATGACTATGAGTAGCTAATTTTCCTTTGTTAAGGGGCTGCTTGAAGCCCCGTACATGAAGTCTTTTTAATACATACACTTTAATCTAGTTTTGCATATTTTATGAATGAGGTTTCTTTCTCTGAATGATCACCGTATGAATTCTTGTATGTTTGCTTTGGTGCACAACTTAGTATGCATGCTAGGGTTCTAGTTTCATGAGATACGGGCGACTGAAGATAATTTCTTCCACCGGATTCTCTATAGTGATACACCGATTTTACCGTCGGGAGATTGAAATCTATAGGTCTAGCGAGACACGCCCATAGTGTACTTGTGAACCCTTGTAGCTTCTCAAACCTTTTCTAGAACTTAATGCTTTCTTCTTTGTAAACCTTAGAGTCCATGAATATGGGTTCAATAGAGGGATAGATGTAGGGGAGGTCCATGACAAACCTGCATAGGCATAAGGATTAGGTAATAGGATGTGGTTGTAACGATCAACTCTTCCTGGGAACTTTCATTCATTGGATATGTGCATTAGATTAAGTATGTGTTAGATAGATGGAATGACGGTGGTGGATTGCATTCCTCTTAACTCTTTAATCATATAGTTTAAACTCAATTGCATTCATTAGCATATTTACTTTCAGCATTTATTTTCTGCATTAGCTGTAACTTCGCTGATTTATTTCGGTAACCAAATCAACTCCGAATACCCTCAAATTTTGTGTACTAGTCCACCACTGTGTCTAGTTTATTGTGTCAAAATCTCGCTGCATTTGAGTCTGTCTAGCTTAGGTTCGATAGCCATTAGTGTTCTGTAGTCGAATCTGTCAGCATAGTAGTGTGTTAGGATTTAGTTTCACCAATTCCTCGAGTTCGATAACCCCTATTTATCTTACTACATTGATATATCCAGGTTGTGAATAGGGTATCTTTGAGAGGTGTTAACCCGCCTTGTCAAATTTTGGCGCCGTTGTCGGGGAATTGTTTAATTCTAAGTCCTAATAGAGTCTTTAATTTTCTGTTTTGTTTTGTTTTGTTTTCTTTTTCTTTTTAGTCTTACTGTCTCTTCTGTGTGCAGGGGAATTGTTTATGCGTACTAGGCACACAAGAAGCGCTGAGCCATTATTAGTTGATCCAGAGATTGAACGCTCAGCAAGGCAAAACAGGAAGCAACAGGGACAACTGTCCATGAACGTGAACAGTGGTGGTGAACCAGCTGAGCAAGAAATACATTCAGGTTCAGAGTCTGAGTTTGAGGAAGAATAGAGTATTCCAACACCACCACCATCACCAAAAAGAATGGCAAATGCAACCAAGCTGAGAGAGTCCTTTATACCGGGCACAGGTGCAGCAGATTCACCGATCGTACTACCAGAGAATTTGGGGTCTTATTCTCTTCCCCCATCACTTATATCGAATCTGCCACACTTCAGAGGAACGCCTTCTGAAGACCCTCAGGACCATCTCAATGAATTTACAGCATTGTGCAGAATCCAGAAATCGACTAATGTGGAAGAGGATACTATGAAACTCCTCTTGTTTTCGTTCTCTTTGAAGGAGCAAGCAAAAGCATGGTATAATTCTTTAGCTCCTTTATCTATGGACACGTGGGAGAAGATGTGCTCTGCATTTATGAAAGAGTTCTACTCTACTTCTCGCACTAAGAACTTGAAGAAGCAAATTAGCACATTCAGGCAGAAAGACAGTGATGAATTACATAAAGCCTGGAGCCAGTTTAAGAGTCTTCTTCGACAATGCCCTCACCATAACTTTGACATCAACACTCAAATGGAGTTCTTCTATGAAGGACTTGATTCTTTTAACAGGTCAAAGCTTGATTCAGCTTATGGGGGAAATTGGTGGAATATGACTGGAGTTGAAGCCAAGGAAGTTGTTGAGAATCAAGCAGAAAATTCAAGGCAATTTCAGTCAAGGGATAGATCCATGGGAGCAAGTAGAAGGTCTCTCAATGCAGTTGCAATCGATGGAGCCATGGAAAAAAGATTAAGCTCGATGGAGAATGATATTGCTCTGATAGCGAGTAGTCTGAAAGTAGCAAGAAGACAACAGTTGCTGCAGCTCAGGTTGTGTGCACTTTATGTTCAGCTATAAGCCATTTAGCAGAAGATTGTCCCAAGTTCAGAGCAGATGAAGAGGTTGATCAAGAGGAAGAAGCAAATTACTTCCAGAGACAACCCAACACATATGGTGGAAACAGAGACTTGTTGAGCTATAGGAGCAACAATGTGCTCAATCCTCCTATTGTTCCACCTGGATTTCAGCAGAGACAGCCTACAGGAGATGGGCAGCAGTTTGGCCAAAGGCGTATGCCTCAGCAACAACAAGCTCAAGCTCAAACATCATCAGACAATTCTACATTGGCAGCCCTGATGCAACAAATGATGTTTGACAACAAGAAGGAACGAGAAGAGAGTAGTGCCTTTCGCCAAGATATCAAGGCCACAACTCAAGAACTCAAGGCCACAACTCAAGAACTCAAGGCTACAGCTCTACAGCAAGGAAAAACAATTGACTTTCTTGAGAGACAAATGAGCCAAATGCAGCAAACAATGGCTCAAGTCAAGGAAGGAAGTCTTCCTAGTAACACTCTTCCCAATCCCAACACAAAATATGAAGCTCATGCGATGACCTTGAAGAGTGGGAAGGTGTTGGAAGAACTGCCCGAGTTAACAAAGAGAAAATGGGAGGAGCCCGTGCTTGAACAACTTGTCCCTTACAAGCCATTGGACAAGCCGTCAGAAGATTCTGCAGGAACCCCAATTCGAGTCATCGAAAATGCACCTGAAACAGAAGAACTGACAAATCAAAAATCAGGTCAGGTATCCTCTACTCCTTCTCCTTCCATTATTCCTAATTTACCTTTTCCTAGCAGGTTGAAGAAACAGGTGAAGGTTGAAAAAGAGAAGGAGATCTTGGATGTATTCAGAAAGGTAGGAGTAAACATCCCATTGTTGGATGTGATCAAACAGATACCACAGTATGCAAAGTTCCTAAAAGACTTGTGCACAACAAAGAGAAAATTCAATGGAACAGAGACTGTGTCTTTGGGAGAGAGAGTATCTGCTGTGCTTCAAAGAAAGCTTCCACCTAAATTAGGTGATCCAGGACGATTTACGATCCCATGTACCATTGGTGATCACAGGTTTGCGGGTGCTTTACTTGATTTAGGTGCTTCCATTAATTTAATGCCATACACTGCTTATAACAGGTTGAAAATGGGAGAGCTTATTCCCACAGGTGTCACCATTAAACTTGCTGATCGGTCTAACTGTTACCCTCAAGGTATTATTGAGGATGTTTTGGTGCAGGTGGGAGATTTGATTTTCCCAGCAGATTTCTTTGTGCTAGAGATGGAGCATGAGCCAATGCCATCAGAAATACCATTGATTCTTGGGAGACCGTTCTTGAGAACAGCGCGTACAAAGATAGATTGTTTTGATGGATCATTGAGTATGGAAGTAGCTGAGGAGAAAATCCACTTCAATATTTATGAAGCTCTCAAACATCCGAATAGTGATGATGCTTATTCATGTTGTTCAGTTGACACTTTTGAGAGTTTTGTGCAGGAATTCATTCACTATTCATTGGAGGAGGATCCTTTGAGGAAGGTCATCGAGATATCTGGAAAAGAAGATGTTTCTAGTCTAGAGCTCGGCGAGCTTGTCAAGAAGCTTGGCGAGGAAGGACTGAAGCTTGGCAAGGAAAAGAAAGTTGAACCTATTTTTGAGATAGCTTCAGCTGAGGATCTTGAAATGGAAGAGGAGTATTATGCTATGAAAGAAGCACTAGAATCCCTGCCAATTATGAAAGGTAAATATTCTAAACCCATTTCTCTTCCAATTTCAGATGATGTTCTTGTTCCGTCTATACAGGTGGCACCCACATTAGAGCTTAAACTTCTACCCGAGCATTTGAAGTATGCTTTCCTAGGGGAGGATCACTACAAGAAAAGGAGACATTACCGGCGACGGGAGGTCGCCGGCCTTGTCTATTTTTTTCGCCGGAAATGTCATTCCCGGCGACGAGTCGCCGGCAATGACGTCGCCGGAAATCTCCCGCCGGTGTTAACATTGCCGGCGACGGGAAACGGTGTCGCCGGCAATGTCGGAGACATTACCGGCGACTCAAGTCGCCGGCAATGTCTCCGACATTACCGGCGACTTGAGTCGCCGGCAATGTCGGAGACATCACCGGCGACTTGAGTCGCCGGCAATGGTTCCGCCGCCGTGGCCGGAATTTGTGACATTGCCGGCGACTGAGGTCCATGTCGCCGGCAATGTCAGAAAAAATTTTGAAAAAAAAACGCGGTTCTGGATTGGGCCCAATTCCAGAACCTGCATTGAAAGACATAAACCGTACAATCATACAAGTTCAACAGTACACATAAATGTCCAACGTACAGTACAAATAGCAACGACGATACGAAAATTAACTACAACTACAGGTCAGGGTCGAGGAACTTGCGGGTCAGGGTCGAAGTAATCAAAGTACTCATTTGAATTCCGGTGGCTACCTTGGTCTTGCTCTGGCGTTGACTGGTGCGGTGGTGGTGGTGGATAGCTAGGGAACGGAGGGACCGGGTCTGGGGGAGGTGTGGGGAACGGTTGTCCGGTAGTCTGAGCCTCGTACATCGTCCGCATCCATGTGTACATCTGAGCCTGCACCTGTGTCTGCTGCATTTGGTACTCGGCCATCTGCCTCTTTTGCTCCTCCAACTCCCTCTGCGTCCTATGAAGCTCCGCTGCGAGGTTACGACTAGAAGTTGAACTTCTTGACCCGGTAGAGTATTGTGAAGTGGTTTTCAATACTCCTTCGCCCGCCGAGCCCATTCCCCTACAGTAGTAGGTATTCTTTCCAGTCCCGCACGCTTTTGCCATGATCTGAGCCGCTATCGGGGGATCAAGCGGATCGATCTGAGAGGCATACTGGGTGACTTCTTCCTCGGAGCAGTCAGGATGGTTAGTCCGAGCTATACTCATGGTCACTTCTGTCGTCGCCTCCTCCACTCTCGCCTAATTGAAAAGCGAAAATGAACAACGTATTAACTAACAACATCTATTAATATCGAAAAATAGTTTTATTAACACATGGAGAGGCGAAAGACTTACCGCTTCTTCAGGGCATTGCGGATAGAACTTCTGATGAATATACACCAAGGGGTTCACTTCTTGTTGTTGCTGCGCCTTAGTCGACCAACCCATGTAGTTGAGTGAACCTGCATGATGGGCCCTGGTGTTTTTCAATCTATTCGCCCGGTTCGTCTTCGAAATCGCCTTGTTTGATAAACATATGGAAAAAAATTAGTAACTAACTATTTCAATCTGATACGATACATTAGGCTTGTAAGATATATTAAGGATGCATACCTGAGCTTTGGGGTGCTCGAAGTGGGCTATCAGCCACAGCCACTCGTACTCCCTAAACCGGAATTCGCTAGGAGTAGAACCTCGGCCTAGCTCCTTGTATACAGTGTAATGGGAAGAAAGCTCGTTCTTCCACTCTTTATACCTATATTAAAACAAGGAAAAAAAGTTAGAGATATTAAAACAGTTGATAAACAAAAATCTAACTCGATATATATTCAAATAAGTGGAAGCACATCACCGATTATGTAGTTGACGCTCTACCCACGTGTGAATAAGAACTTCATCCACGTCAAACCACACCTGCAATATGAATATATAAAAGGTAAAATTATATATTTAAGTGGACTTAATTAATAAATGTAAAATTTACGTAATGAAAATACGATTTTACTCACACTGAGTGCATTATGCACTTGCATCTTCACGTAGATAGGCACAGATTCCCAATCTGGCCAAAGCATTGGGACCTTGTCCCGCACGATCGCACCGGCCATGCTGACATATTTGCGCGTGGTGTCGAATGCCTCGATCACCTCGCCATCCTCATTGGCCCTTATGGGCGTTTTCCTTCCGCCGGTGGCCTGCTCAAGTCTCTTCCCGGTGCAGGTGCCTCTAGCCCCTTTCCGTTTTCCAGTCCCATTAACGAAATTGCCTAATAAAACAATGTCAACAAATTGATATCATTAATTGAACCAATCGCAAGTCTTAAGTAATAATTAAGTAATCAATCTGATGTTAAATAAAATTTACCTGCATCGTCCGTTTGTTGGTTGGTGCACCTCACACTCCAAAGATACACGGGGTCGAACGGGAGGAAGTTATACGCTTCCTCCACGGTCAGGAAATCCGGCCGTCCTTCAATATAAACAGGCATCCCCCTATCATCGAATTCAGGGATGACAGGAATCTCGTCGGGTAGGAAGAGACCGGACGGCGGAGATAGACGAGGCCTGGACGATGAGGCGCCAGCACCACCATGTGCCTCAGATGATTCCCGTGAAACGGGAGTAGGCACCATCCGAATATGGGGCATTCGGATTGAGGGAGTTTCTGATGCCCCCGTTGACTGTCGCTCGTCTGAGGCTCTGCCACCGGAGGGACGTCTGCTGATTGAGCGTCTAGAGACTGAGGCTCGAGCCTCGAATTCCGGTTCGACGGCTCTTGATCGTGCAGCTTCCTCCTCAGCTCGCGCCTCTAGCAAGGCTCTCGTGCGAGCAGTCATCATTGGCCCACTGGGCGTGTTGCTAACTGCGGCCGAGGAGGAAGCTTGACTACTGTTCCCTCCACTATTTCGGGAACCTCTCCGAAGCCAATTAGCCGCAAAACCTCCTGGACATCGTAATAGTCATGGATTCGGTTCAATAACAAATCGGAACCGTTTGAACGGTGTGGAACCGGAACCGTTTGAAACCGAAACTGTTTGTAACCGGAACCGTTTGTAACATAACGGTTCCGGTTACAAACAGTTCCGGTTCCAAACCGTTCCGGTTCTATAACAAATCGGAACCGGAACGGTGTGGAATCGGAACCGTTTGAAACCGGAACTGTTTGTAACCGGAACCGTTTGTAACATAACGGTTCCGGTTACAAACAGTTTCGGTTCCACACCGTTCCGGTTCTATAACAAATCGGAACCGGAACGGTGTGGAACCGGAACCGTTTGAAACCGGAACTGTTTGTAACCGGAACCGTTTGTAACATAACGGTTCCAGTTACAATAAGTTCCGGTTCCAAACCGTTCCGGTTCCAAACCGTTCCGGTTCCAAACCGTTCCGGTTCCAAACCGTCCCGATCCCGATTTCCACCTTCATTTATACGATTAATTAACAACTATATCACCTAAATTAACGACTATACATATTCGATGTGTATATATATATACATCATGCATCTTAATTAAATTTATCCATCACATATTCATCCAAATCACAAACCCTAATTAATTTTCCACATTTTTCACACATATATATATCATGCATCTTAATTAGGTTTAATTTCCGTATATATATATACATCACATATTCATCCAAACCACATTTATACATAATTTTCACATATATATATACATCACTTCATATTCACATACCTAAATATATATATACATCACATATATACATACATGCTAATTTAGATCTTATCACCCTAATTTCCAACTTAGCACCCTAATTAATTTACACATACACATACACATACACATACACATACACATACACATACACATACACATACACATACACATACACATACACATACACATACACATACACATGCAAAAAAATAATTAAAAATTGAGAGAGAGAGAGAGAGGGAGAGAGAGAGGATCGGACCTGCCATTTTCTTCCACCTACAATGGTGAGGGGAGGAGAGGAGGGGAGGAGGGGAGGAGGGGAGGAGGAGATTTTCGGAGGAGGAGAGGAGAGGGGATCGGTGGAGAGGAGGAGAGGGAGAGGAGGAGTAGAGGATAAGGAGGATGAGTGGGAGAGGAGGAGGAGGACACTCACCGGACCGATTTGGGAGGAGGAGAGGGAGAGGAGAGGGAGAGGAGGAGGAGAGGGAGAGGAGGAGAAATGAAAGGCTCGGGCTGGATAAAATCACAAACCAGAAGACATTACCGGCGAGTTGCTTATAACTCGTTGGTAATGTCATTAACAACGACTTCAACTCGTTGGTAATGACATTACCAACGAGTTAACTCGTTGGTAATGACATTACCAACGAGTTATAAGCAACTCGTTGGTAATGACATTACCAACGACGAGTTAACTCGTGGGTAATGTCATTACCAACGAGTTGCTTATAACTCGTTGGTAATGTCATTACCAACGACGAGTCAACTCGTTGGTAATGTCATTATTTCCCGAAGAATATCCGACAACATTTTCCGTCTACGATTTCCGGCTACATTTTCCGACTACATTTTCGATTATCAATTTCCGTATCCGTACGATTAATGACTACATTTTCCGTCTACATTTTCGATTAATGATTTCCGTATACGTACGATTAACGACTACATTTTCCGTATACGTCCGATTAACGACTACATTTTCCGTATACGTCCGATTAACGACTACATTTTCCGTATACGTACGATTAACGACTACGATTAACGACTACGATTTCCGTATACGTATGATTAACGACTACATTTTCCGTATACGTCCGATTAACGACTACATTTTCCGTCTACGATATCCGGCTACATTTTCCGACTACAATTTCGATTATCAATTTCCGTATACGTACGATTAATGACTACATTTTCCGTCTACATTTTCGATTAATGATTTCCGTATACGTACGATTAACGACTACATTTTCCGTATACGTCCGATTAACGACTACATTTTCCGTATACGTACGATTAACGACTACGATTAACGACTACGATTTCCGTATACGTACGATTAACGACTACGATATCCGTATACGTACGATTAACGACTACATTTTCCGTCTACGATATCCGGCTACATTTTCTGACTACAATTTCGATTATCAATTTCCGTATACGTACGATTAACGACTACATTTTCCGACTACATTTTCGATTATCAATTTTCGTATACGTACGATTAACGACTACATTTTCCGTATACGTACGTACCATTTCCAGCTATGCACATTTTCCGACTACAATTTCGATTATCAATTTCCGTCTACGATTAACGACTACAATTTCCGTATAGGAATTCAATGAGGATCTGTCATAGACCAATCTTTGTTTTCGAATACATAGTTATATCTGTGTATATATTGCAGTAACTTCAAAAGGCACATCAGTTCAACAGAACTGATGCATTGGTTCACATTGGTTCACATTGGTTCACATTGGTTCACATTGATTCAGTCCCTGAACTGATGCATTGGTTCACATTGTTCAGATCAGTTTCTGAACACAGATGCATTGGTTCACATTGGTTCACACTGATGCATTGGTTCACATTGGTTCACACTGATGCATTGGTTCACATTGTTCAGATCAGTTTCTGAACACAGATGCATTGGTTCACATTGGTTCACACTGATGCATTGGTTCACATTGATTCACATTGGTTCACATTGGTTCACACTGATGCATTGGTTCACATTGGTTCACATTGGTTCACATTGATTCAGTCCCTGTAAGTTCTATTTGTTTTCATTCTATAAACACAGATGTTCTTAACATGAGTTTTGCAGAATTCATATCACTAGAAACTAAGTTATCTAACATTAGTACCCAGTCTTAAGTGTCTAACAATCAATGCTTCAACAGATTTGTAATCAATGCTTCAAAATAAATTAATAAGATAGCATTAAAGTGACTAAACCACAAACAATCAAGTAATCAACAATTCAAAATGAATTCCCGCTGTGAGAAGATATAATGCAGAAGTTGATTATCCTCTTATGCATTTCTCAGCCCTACAATTTTCGACTACAATTTCGACTACATTTTCCGACTACGTACGATTTCCGACTACAATTTCCGACTACAATTTCCAACGTACTAAGGATGATAATCGTAATCATCTTCATCACTTGAGTCTGACTCGGTTTCATAGGTAACCTCTGGCAATATGTGCCGCTCCTCGTCATCTGAATCAGCGTCAACTTCATATGGATTAACATCGAGAAGTTCTGCTCCAGTAATTCGAACCACACTCCCAGATCTCACATTATTAAGGCGAATCGTAGATGATTCCGGAATGTCAAAAGCGTTCGGCTCTTGGTATGCAGTAACTTCCTCATCATCTGCGGTATCACCAAGTGTGGCAGCACTGTAAATGTTTCTATGAGCAACATGGTTAACCACCTTCCACGGGACTTTGTTAAGAAGATCGTCCAGGTAAAACACTTGTTTTACTGATGAGGCAAGAACGAAAGGGTCATCTTCATACCAGGTAGTAGCAGTATTCACCGAAAATGTTCCGTACTGATCGGTCCTTGTGTTCTCCGGGCTAGTATCAAACCATCTACACTTGAACAAGTGCACTTTCATGCGGTTCCCATAAATTAGTTCAACAACTGAATGAAGGACACCGTAATAGTCAACGCCATCCTGCCCACCATGGACCATCACCCCACAATTCTGTGTTTTCAGTCGGTCGTCTCGATTTTCACATATAAATTTCACGCCATTGACCTGACACATCGAGTAAACTTTTGAAGCAATCGGTTTCATCGCCAGGACCCTCAATTCGTTTGACCACTCTGGGCAACCATCATCTGCTACATGGTTCATCTGAAAACGTCCATATATATATTAATACGTACAGAAGAAATTATGTCATCTTGAAACCACAAAAGCACGTACATACATACATGCTATGTAAGGATATATATATAAAAATAGACATATACACATATACTTACCCATTGACCAAAGTAGTTTGCAAACGTCTTGTTGTGGTAATCAACATTTCCGGCAATAGCAGGGCAGTGAAGATGATAGTTTTTCCAATATTGTACTTCTTGACAGTTAATCAGTACCGACCAGTGGGCAATGGCTACCTCATTTCCATCCAACTTGTACGACTTTGGCAAGCTTCCCTGTACTACCACGTCACTGGAGATGATAGAAAGGTTGAACTGGGGTTCATCTATCAGCATATGTTGTTGGGGGTCCTCTACATTTTCGAGGTACACTTTGGTGTACGTTACACACTCGTGCGCAAGATATGCTTCAGCGATACACCCTTCAGGTGCATATTTATTCTTCACATAGTCCTTGTAGGCTCCCAATTGTCTACAAGTTAACAAGTACATGTTAACTTACTTAACCAGAAGTCATTACATATAAAAACCATAGGCAAACCAAATGTATGAATCATTTGTACCTTTCCATGGGATACATCCAAGTGTAGTGTACGGGACCGGTAAGCAACAATTGTTCGGGAAGATGGATCATCAGGTGCGGCATTATGTCGAAAAAATTTGGGGGAAATATCCTCTCAAGCTTGCACATGATAAAAATGATGTCATCTTGCATCTCCCTGAGGTCTGCTTTTTTAACTTCCCTGGTGCATAACTTCTGAAAGAATCTTGACAAGGCCACCAACGGCTCCACCACCTCTTTGGGCATGTACCCTCGAATGAAAATAGGGAAAAGGCGTTGAAGCAGTACATGGCAGTCATGACTCTTTAATCCGTACATCTTATTGTCCCGGAAGTTAACACACCTGCTTATATTTCCTGCATAGCCATAAGGATACCTGCATATATATATAGATGAAGCCATATATATGGACCAATTATATTTCTCGCATATAACCATATATACTCCGCTAAAAATTTAAGGACAAATTCATACATAGCCATAAGATCGAATATATACCTGACATTACTCAGCCACCGAAAAATTTCATGCTTATGCTTCGGCTTTACGGTGTACGGAGCTTGCGGCATTTTTCTCTTACCATCTCTTAACCACAAATGTTTCCGCACACCCATTGCTTTAAGATCAATGCGTGCCTTAGGGATGTCTTTTGTTTTCCCCTCCAAGTTAAGAACTGTGCCCACCACACTTTCACACACATTCTTCTCTATGTGCATGACATCTAGGTAATGTCTGATAGGCAACCTGGGCCAGTAGGAGAGTTCCCAGAATATGCTCTTGTGTGTCCAAAACTTATACCTTTCGGGCTTTTCTGGAATTGACGCCACTATGTCAGGATGATTGCTCAGCTGGCCAAAATCGTATTCATTCAACACTTCCAAAATTTCGTCCCCTGTCCATCGCCTGGGTGCCACACCAGTTTCAACAGTCCCATCAAACGCGTCTGGATCCTGCCTAAATGGGTGATCATATGGAAGCCAACAACGGTGACGCATCGAGACAATTTTACTGCAATGAGGACTGCAACAATCAACCGTCATGCACTCTGAACAAGCCCTGTAACCCCTGGTAACGTTGCCCGACAACATACCGCGGGCAGGAAAATCACTGATGGTGCCAACAAGCATGGCATGCATCTGGAACATCTCCTTTTTGAACCTATCGTAAGTGGGGTGGCCACACTCACTCAGGTACTTAAGCTCCTCAATCAAAGGCCTCAAATACACATCGAGACACTTTCCTGGATAACCCGGGCCCGGAATTAACAGAGTGAGCATATTGTATTCCTTCTTCATGCACATCCATGGTGGAAGGTTGTACGGTACCAAAATAACTGGCCATATACTGTATTGAAGACTCATGTTGCCAAAAGGGTTGAATCCGTCAGATGAGAGCCCTAGCCAAACATTTCGGACCTCTGCTGCAAAATGATCAAACTCCCTGACCATGTGCTTCCAAGCCTCTCCGTCGGAAGGGTGTATAAGGGTGTCATCGTCAGGCAAGTTCCTCTCAGCCCACCATCTCATTGCCTCGGCCGTGAAAGCACACATGAACAACCGCTCCAGCCTATCAATAAGCGGGAAATATCGAAGTATCTTCACAGCTTTCTTGTTGCCTGCAGGAGTCAACTTATACCTTTCTGTAAAACATACCGGGCAGGCTTCAAGGTCTTCGAGATCTTTTCCCCAGAAGAGAATACAATCATATCTGCATGCATGGATTTTGATGTAGGAAAGCCCAAGATCTTTCAGGATATGTCGCACCTTATGATGAGTGGTAGGAAGACGATGACCGGGTGGCAGTAGCGAAGCAGTCCACTTCAACCAAGAATCAACAGCTTTGACAGACATTTTGTTCTCCATTTTTAGCTGCATCACTCCCATCACACTTTCAAGAACAGTCTTACTACAACCGTCGTACAACGGAGTCTGTTGCAATGCAATCAGGTTGTTGTACTTGTCCATACCGCTTGTGTTGGCATGACCTCCAGGTAATGGTTCGACTGGCTCGATATGGGGGAAACCCTCAACGACGGGAGGGACATTTGGTGCTTCATCAGCAAATACACCGCTCTCGTGAGGAAACATATCATTGATTAACATCGATGTTGGATCATAGGATGAACTGCCCCTCTCAGCAAAATGTCCATAATCATAGCGTGGACTGGCCCTCTCACCAAATTGTCCATGATCATGCGGACCCGCTACCGATGTTTCACCGTGATAAATCCAACAAGTGTACTTATCCCAAAACCCGTATTTACTCAGGTGCCTCTGCACTTTATCAATGGGAAATCGAAATCGATCGCTGAAACACTTACATTCTTTACACGGGCAATAATGAAGTGTAGTGTCTCCACAATTAGCCTTCACAAAATCCACAAAACTCCTAATTCCCTCGTGATATCTGACATCCCATCTTTCGAGGCTCATCCAACTCTTGTCCATCCTGAAAATTCTAACAATTTTACGTATTAATTATATATATACACACACATTCACTACTAATAATCGACGTGATCTCTCAATTCAACTCTAATTAAATCAACACATGCATATGTATATATATCGATCTAATCTCTGAATTCGATTCAGTACTCGATGATAGTACGTATTCAGTACTCGATGATAGTACTCAATGATATATCGATCTAATCTCTGTTAAGTCTGGCTCCGATAACAATACGATAATACCAGTCATTGATTCAGACACAAGATTAACTACAAGCTGTTTTCTCGTTTCGGTGACCGTACATCAACAACATTTCATATATATATATATATATATATATATATCTCACGAATTGGATTTGATCAACACACACACACACACACATATATATATACCACATATACGTATATATACACCTACGTACCTATATAAATAGCTTCCCGACTGATCGAGTTTTCGACGCCCGCCTTAATTTTGACAATATACCGAATAATGATCGATTTCAGAGCGTACGTTTTCCTTCTTTCGATTTCTCTGGATTTTTTTCGCTCAAAATGATTGAATGATCGAGCTGCCCGATCCGGCATCTAATATAAGACACATTGCCGGCGACGGAGTAAGTCGCCGGAAATGAACACATTACCGGCGACTTTACGCCGGAATCTCGCCGGAAATGTGCCCTAGACATTACCGGCGACTCCAACCGTCGCCGGCAATGTCTAGGGCACATTTCCGGCGAGATTCCGGCCGGAAAATCGCCGGTAATGTGCCCTAGACATTGCCGGCGACGGTTGGAGTCGCCGGTAATGTCTAGGGCACATTACCGGCGATTTTCCGGCCGGAATCTCGCCGGTAATGTGTGCCTAGACATTGCCGGCGACGGTTGGAGTCGCCGGCAATGTCTAGGGCACATTACCGGCGAGATTCCGGCAACATTACCGGCGACGGAGTAAGTCGCCGGTAATGATGGACATTACCGGCGACTTTTCCGGTCGCCGGCCTTGTTGGCCGGAATCTCGCCGGTGATGACTCATTTTCTTGTAGTGGATGATACACTTCCAGTCATCATCTCTTCCAAGCTCTCAACGTTACAAGAGGAGAAGTTACTAAATGTACTTAGGGAGTACAAGGCCGCCATTGGATGGACAGTAGCCGATATCAAGGGCATCTGCCCAACATTGTGTACCCACAGGATCCATCTGGAGGAGGGAGCTAAGCCAACAAGGGAAGCTCAACGTCGTCTCAATCCTCCCATGATGGAAGTTGTCAAGAAAGAAGTCATCAAGCTTCGAGACGCAGGTATCATTTATGCTATTTCTGACAGCAAATGGATTAGTCCTGTGCAGGTTGTGCCCAAACGTTCAGGAATCACAGTGGTAAAGAATGATGAGAACGTGTTGGTGCCTCAAAGAGTCCAAACGGGATGGAGAGTGTGTATTGACTACCGCAAGCTCAATGCAACCACACGAAAAGATCACTTTCCGCTCCCATTCATTGATCAGATGTTGGAAAGGTTGGCAGGTCATGAATACTACTGTTTCTTAGATGGCTATTCAGGATACAACCAGATAGCCATACATAAGGATGATTAAGAGAAGACCACCTTCACATGCCCCTATGGCACTTTTGCTTATAGGAGGATGCCATTTGGTTTATGCAACGCACCTGCCACATTTCAGAGGTGCATGGTAAGTATTTTCTCAGACATGGTTGAAAAGATCATTGAGGTATTTATGGATGATTTCTCTGTTTTCGGTGATTCTTTTGACACATGTCTTCATAATCTAGCTATGGTTTTAGAGCGTTGTGTAGAAACTAACATTGTACTTAATTGGGAAAAATGCCACTTTATGGTGGAACAGGGTATAGTTTTGGGACATGTTATTTCAGCTAGAGGTATAGAGGTTGATAAAGCTAAGGTTGATATTGTGCGTACCTTACCCCCTCCTTCCACTGTGAAGGAGGTGAGATCTTTTCTTGGACATGCAGGATTTTATCGCAGGTTTATCAAGGATTTCTCCAAGATATCCAGACCGTTATGTGCATTGCTCTAGAAAGATGTAGCTTTCAACTTCACCGATGAGTGCTTGCAAGCATTCAATAAGCTCAAGGAGTTGCTCACTACAGCTCCCATCATTCAAGCACCGGATTGGAGTCTACCATTTGAGCTCATGTGTGATGCTTCAGACTATGCTGTTGGCGCTGTTCTTGGCCAACGACCACAAAGACTCCCACATGTCATCTATTATGCCTCCCGTACTTTAAATGATGCACAGTTGAACTATTCAACTACTGAGAAGGAGCTCTTAGCAGTGGTTTTTGCTCTTGAAAAGTTTAGATCTTATTTATTGGGAACTAAAGTTATCATATTTTCTGACCATGCTGCTTTGAGATATTTGATGACTAAACAGGATGCCAAGCCCAGGTTGATTCGATGGATGCTCTTACTTCAAGAGTTTGATATTGAGATCAAGGACAAGAAGGGTTCTGAAAATGTGGTGGCAGATCACTTGAGTAGACTCACCTATGGTTCCAACGCAGGAGAAGACACTCTTCCTCTCAGAGATAGCTTTCCCGATGAACAACTCTTTGTTGTTCAAGCTGTGGAGCCCTGGTATGCTGATATTGCTAACTACAAGGTGAGTAAGTACATTCCACCCAATTTCAGCAGAGCTCAGAAAGACAAACTGGTCAAGGAAGCCAGGTATTACGTATGGGATGAGCCATACCTCTGGAAACATTGTACCGATGCCATCATCCGCAAGTGTGTACCCGAGTCTGAATTTCAATCCATTCTATCTTTTTGTCACTCACATTCAGGTGGTGGACACTTTGGAGGGAAGAAGACTGCTCTCAAAGTGCTTGAGAGTGGATTTTATAGGCCAACTTTGTTTCATGACGCCCATGTCATGTACAAATCATGTGAGAGATGCCAAATGACAGGTAACATTGGCCCAAGAGATCAAATGCCTCAACACCCTGTTCTTGTTGTTGAAATATTTGATGTGTGGGGTATTGATTTCATGGGACCATTCCCTAATTCTCAAGGTTATCTGTATATTCTTCTCGCTGTGGATTATGTTTCTAAGTGGGTGGAAGCTAAAGCCACCCGCACTAACGATGCTAAGGTTGTTCTTTGTTTTCTGAAAGATATTTTTGCTAGATTTGGAACACCTAGATGCATTATCAGCGATGGAGGATCTCATTTTTGCAATAGAACCTTTGATGCTTTGCTCCGGAAGTACAGTGTAACACATAAGGTGGCCACACCTTATCATCCTCAAACCAGCGGGCAAGTGGAAGTGTCGAATAGGGAGATCAAGCAAATTCTGGAGAAGACTGTTGGACCAACAAGGAAGGATTGGAGCCAACGCTTGGATGAAGCGTTGTGGGCTTACAGAACAGCATATAAGACACCTATTGGAATGTCTCCTTATAGGTTGGTGTATGGAAAAGCTTGTCATCTTCCAGTGGAGTTGGAACATAAGGCATATTAGGCTGTTAAGAAGTTCAATTTTGACATAGATGATGCGGGTTTGCATAGGAAATTGCAGCTGAACGAGCTTGATGAGATTAGGCACAATGCCTATGAGTCCAGTAGGATTTACAAGGAAAAGACTAAAGCTTTTCATGACCGGAATATTAAGAGAAAAGAATTTGTTGTTGGTAAAAAAGTTTTACTATTCAGTAGTCGTCTACGCTTGTTTCCAGGTAAGCTAAAAAGTAGATGGACTGGTCCTTATGTTATCACTAATGTTTTTCTTCATGGTGCCATAGAGGTTGTAAGTTCAAAAACAGGGAAGACATTTAAAGTGAATGGACATCGACTCAAGCCATTCTATGAGTCATTTGTGGAGCATGTCTTTGAGGATGCAACCCTTGGAGATGCATCTCTGTGTGTGGAGTGTTGAGACTTGCTGTCTGGCTGAAGACGTTAAACTTAGCGCTACTTGGGAGGCAACCCATGTTGATGGAGAAGCGTGGAAAACCAGATTTGAAATTCTTAAACTCTCTATCTTTCTCCTTTGCTTTATTTTTCTCCATGTTTAGTGTGATTTGTGATGTGTTATGTATCTCATTCCGTGCTTGTTTGATGTATTGTATGTTTTAGTTTTGTTTTACATTGAGGACAATGCAAATTTCAAGTGTGGGGTGGGGTTTATATCATATCCTTAGCGTCTATGTATAAATTTTTCGTTATTTCGGTACTGTACAGTATGCTGTTTCGTGTCAATTATTTGACATAGTTTGAAGTCTCGTAATTTTTTGAAATTTTTAGATGATGTTTTTACATGTGTCTAAATTGTGCTCTTAAAATTTCAGCTCATTCCAATGTATGATAAATTCTGAAAAAGTCTATCGAGGGAATGGGTATCTGGCGAGCTTCGCATGTTGTACTGTTCAGTTTGATGTTGTGTGTGATTTGTTTGACATATCTAGAGGTCTTATAAATTTCTGAAATTTTTAGGGAATGTATATAAAAGTGTCTAGTTTATTCTCTCTAAATTTCAGCTCATTCCACTCTGTCATTAATTCTATATAATTCTGGCGAAGTGGAGTTGAGTCAAGCGAACAACAGTTCTCTGTACTGAACAGTAACCGGTTCGCGTCATTTATCTTCGATAGCTAGGGGTCTCGTAATTTTCTGAAATTTTGAGGGCAGTTTTGTAAATGAGTCTAGCGAGTACTCGCGAAATTTCAGCTCATTTTAATGTATGACTAATTTTGTAAAATCCTAGCGAGCCTCGCTACACTTTGTTCGCGTGGTTTGGTAATTTTGAGTCTGGCGAGCAAACAGTTTGCTGTTTTGTATAATTTATTTGACATAGTTATAGGGCTCGTAATTTTCTGAAATTTTGAGGGTGTGTTTTTAAATGTCTCTAGTTAGTGGTCCCAAAATTTCAGCCTATTACGATTAGTGATTAATTTTTTAAAATTCTGGCGAGCTGCTCGCCTGATGTTGGTATTTTTGAGTTTTTCTTTGTTTTCCTTAGGTATTTTAGTGTCTTATTTGAAAAACCAAATATAAAAGTAAAAAGTGTCAAGAAAAACATAAAAAGAGTCATTTGTTTTGTGTCTTAGGTACCTTTAACTAGTCCATGATGTGATTATATCTTCCGTAATTGTGACTAAAAGATGATCATGTTATTTAAGTTTCTTTGGTTAATCTTGATATATGATGCATATGCGAATGTGTAGTGGATGTAGAAAAAGTTAACATGGTACAGATTTTTGGCATGCTTAAACTTTGTTGAGATTCATTTAACCTGTGAGCGATTGAGCCTATATGTGATTACACATGCTTTCTTTATTGAGTGTCAATTGCTTGCCACAGATTAAGTTAATGGACTCTAGATATTACTAGAACTTGCTCTTGTGCTTTTCAAAGCTTATAGTCAATACATGTTTTGATTGAGGAAGTGATAAAGGCATTTAGGGGACACCACCATAGCCATATAAGCCTGTGTCCTAATTTTGTGTACACAAGATGTGCACCCCTTTGTTAACCACTTTGAGCCTACATGTTTAAACTTTATGTCATCACCCACATATCTCTGACCTTAAACCTTAGAATAGTTATATCTTTACCCTTGTTCTAGGACTTGGTAGAGCTATACATGAGACAGATTTGTGAAGACGGCGACAATGTCGAAAAAGTGATGCAAAGAAATAAGTGTGGGGTATCAAGCTAGTGTTTCAAAAAAAAAAAAAAATGAAAAGAAAAGAAAAAAAATGTGATGTCTAGCTTGATACCTGAGTTAACTGTTGATGCAAACAATGATGTGAAGGCCAACAAGATGAAATTCGGCCACAAAAGTGAGAAAGTTCATGGTTGTAAAGTTTGAAGAAGTCTCTTATTTGGTGCTCTACTGGGTTCTAGAATTATATTGAATTCCTTATCCATTTATTCTTTAACCTATGAGCTAAGCCCCATTACAACCCATGAAGTCCTTTTGATTCTCAAGATGGCAGCCTTTGATCTGTGGAGATTAGTCACAAGTGTAAGCATATGGTGTGGTCCATTTGGCAAGTAATTGAGTTGAGTGAATACCTTAGACATACTTTGAGAGAAACACTTTTGAGAGCATATACCAGTGAGGTTGAATCTTGACAAGTTTGTTGCATGCTACAGCTTTACATTCACCATGATTATGTCTTCGTCCTACATATTACATGTGTGTTATGCATTGAAATTAATTTTTGAAACTTTGCGGTATAAATTTGGAGTCACACTTATCTTGGTGTTACAATTGTGGAAGATTGCTGAGACAATTTGTTAAGGGTGTTAGAGTCATGTAGTTAGAGTCTTTGAGTCTTTTCTGAGTCTTAGTTTAGTGTATTGCTCGAGGTCTAGCAATGTCTAAGTGTGGGGTATTTTGATAGTCGCATATTTATGCGTCTATTTGGTATTTAATGTGTTCCCTATATTTAGTTTATTGTCATTAATCGAGTGAATTAATTATGTTTATTTGTTTTTAGGTGTTTTGGAGATTAATGGAGAAAAGGAGATTAAATAATATGTTTTGGAAGTTTCTTGGCGAGGTTGAGCCAAGCGAGGGAATATATGCAAGCTCGATGAGTTTAATGACTGCAATTATATATGTCTTGGCGAGGAACATAAAGTAGAAGTGGACTTGGAATCCGATACATATATAATGAAGTCCTTGGCGAGGAAGTACTTGACACGTGATATTGCTTGCATGCATGTAGATATATTTTGCAAGTGGGCTGACGTACGTAGAGCTTGGCGAGCAAAGTTGTTGAAAGAAGAGAAGGTTTGCATGTGGACATTTATATATTTATATTTGCAACTTGAGATTAAGAAGGAGTCCAAGTACAATGTGGACTGTGCTAGCACGTGATGCATGCTAGCTAGGTTAATTAACCTAGCTTAAACATATATATATATATAGCAAGTGGGGGGTTGAAGTTACGGACGGCTGGAGAATAAAGAACAAAAGACGTACGGCTGGAGAGACAAAACAGAGGATTCAAGCGAGTTCGATCTCGATCTCGACGTCGTCAAGAGTTCTTCTTTCTCTATCTTTTATTTATCTTTTATGAATTCTTTGATGTTTTTATTTATGACTATGAGTAGCTAATTTTCCTTTGTTAAGGGGCTGCTTGAAGCCCCGTACATGAAGTCTTTTTAATACATACACTTTAATCTAGTTTTGCATATTTTATGAATGAGGTTTCTTTCTCTGAATGATCACCGTATGAATTCTTGTATGTTTGTTTTGGTGCGCAACTTAGTATGCATGCTAGGGTTCTAGTTTCATGAGATACGGGCGACTGAAGATAATTTCTTCCACCGGATTCTCTATAGTGATACACCGATTTTACCGTCGGGAGATTAAAATCCATAGGTCTAGCGAGACACGCCCATAGTGTACTTGTGAACCCTTGTAGCTTCTCAAACCTTTTCTAGAACTTAATGCTTTCTTCTTTGTAAACCTTGGAGTCCATGACTATGGGTTCAATAGAGGGATAGATGTAGGGGAGGTCCATGACAAACCTGCATAGGCATAAAGATTATGTAATAGGATGTGGTTGTAACGATCAACTCTTCCTGGGAACTTTCATTCATTGGATATGTGCATTAGATTAAGTATGTGTCAGATAGATGGAATGACGGTGGTGGATTGCATTCCTCTTAACTCTTTAATCATATAGTTTAAACTCAATTGCATTCATTAGCATATTTACTTTCAGCATTTATTTTCTGCATTAGCTGTAATTTCGCTGATTTATTTCGGTAACCAAATCAACTCCGAATACCCTCAAATTTTGTGTGGTAGTCCGCCACTGTGTCTAGTTTATTGTGTCAAAATCTCGCTGCATTTGAGTCTGTCTAGCTTAGGTTCGATAGCCATTAGTGTTCTGTAGTCGAGTCTGTCAGCATAGTAGTGTGTTATGATTTAATTTCACCAATTCCTCGAGTTCGATAACCTCTATTTATCTTACTACATTGATATATCTAGGTTGTGAATAGGGTATCTTTGAGAGGTGTTAACCCGCCTTGTCACTAATCAATAGACTACATTAGTTACTAGAGTTATCTCCCAGAGTCGATCGAACTTAGATGAGCTAAACTTTCGCCTCTTAAACTTGTTACAATCTTCTTGTTATAAAATTAGCTAACCAGACAATGTTTGTTTGCTTATACGCTTACATATATGTATATATTTGTTGTTCTTTGGATAATGCAGTAGCGTGCTCTAAACCATAGGCACGGGTAAGAGATAAAACTGATAAGAGATATATATGAAAGCTGTGTTGATTCTAGGGCTAAAACACACACAAGAACATTCCAAATCTAAATTTCCTCGTCTTTATTCTCCTTCCTAGAGTTAGGATCTCTTCCACCCTATTTGATACTCTATGCTACAATTATCTTTACCTTAATACAATGTGTATATATAAACATGTGTAGAACACAGTAGTTGAAACCCATTCTACATATGTCAATATATATAGAGAAAATTTGGAAATTCTAAATAGAATTCTAACTATGAATCCAAAAACTTCTTGTAACAAGGTGCAAACAGTATAGTAGAATCTAACTCGAATGATAATTAATCTCCCGATAGTATTGAATCTATAGAAAAATGGCATAAAATAAGAAAGAAGAAATCCAATCTTTTTTTATGTAGATATTCAAGAGCAAAGAGGAATTGATTGAATGAGTACGTACAGTAGGAAGAAAGAATAATACGGTAATTATCATTCAAAGATCAGACTCTGGAGCTGTTAAGAATAAGAAAAAGAGACCTAAAGTAAGATTTTGTTGTGAGCAAGGTGGTTACTATAAGTGTGTTGTCAAGTCCAATATTGATAACCTCAAACATCATCATGTGTCTGATAAAGAGTCGGGCAAACCGACTGATGGAGATGGTAAAAACAAAACATGTCCCAAGGCTAGTGGTACAAAGAAATGTGGGTGTCCATTTGTATTGATTGGGATTAATGTTATAAGGGATGAATGGATATTACAAGTAACTTGTGGATTACATAATCATCCGCCTTCTCAATCACTTCATGGCCACTCATATGCTAAACGGTTAACTAATGATGAATTTGACATGTTAGTGGACATGTCAAACAGTTTGAAGAAGCCCAAATATATTTTAATTTCTATCAAGAAACAGAATAAAGAGAATGTAACAACTATGAAGACGATATATAATGCTAGGAGACTACATAGAATAAAATTTATGGCTGTGAGATCTCAAATGCAATGTTTGTTACACAAACTGAGGGAGCAAAATTATATTGAGCATCATAAGAGTAATGGTGATATTGTTACTCATATGTTTTGGTGTCATCTGTATTTTCTTGAGATTCTGCGTACTTTTTCATATGTTCTTATTATGGATTTCACATATAAGACTAATATATATCGTTATCCTTTATTTGAGATTCTGGGGGTAACATCTACTGGGAAGACTTTCAATGTGGCATTTGTATATATGTAAAATGAGGATGAAGAAAGTTACATGTGGGCTTTGAGTAGATTAAAAACGCTTTTGCATGATGGCTGTTATCCGGGTGCTTCTGTAACAGATTGAGAATTAGCATCGATGAACAACATTAACAAAGTATTTCCTGGTTCTCGACATCTTTTATGCAAGTGACGCATCAATAAGAATGTAATGAAAAAGTGTAAAAAATTGTTTGCAGCAAAGCAAGGTTGGGATGCGTTTAATGGTGTCTGAAAATTGTTGTAGGTTCTCCAACTGAGGATGAGTATTGGAGAAATCTCAAGGAATTTGAGTCTAGATTTAATGCATATCCCAATGCAATCTGTTATGTAAAAGACAATTTTGGTTAGAAAAGTATAAAGAAGATTTTGTTGTTGCTTGGACAGACACTTCCATGCATATTGGCACCACTACTTCAAACTTGTAAGTTCTAAACTATGTTAGCAATATAGTCTTCTAATATATATATATATATATATATAGGAAGAACGAGGATAGATTCCTCATCGATTAATTTTTGTGTAGAATAAAAAAATAAACAAGCATGCTTCTATCCTTGTTCTTCCTATTTTCCTATTTTATCTTGTATTTAGTTTTTTAATTTTCACCATCTATGATATTCTTCCTTCTTGTACCTACGTGACTGATTTTGTTAGTTGTCTTCCTATTGATTATTAATTATAAATATCATATAACTTGTAAACTGTCATACAAAGAGATGAGATTGTCGAGAAAATGGTTGAAAAGTCTCGGCATGTTGATGTTGGTTCAATAGAGAGGGGTGTCAAGATGTATAAGAGAAGTTGGATAAAAAAAATCTCATGATGAGATAAACTATTACTAGGACACCCATGAGGAAGCGAAGATGAGACCAAACATGAAAAAAAGGAGCTAGCCGTAAAAGCGAAGGAAGAGGTGAAAATGATTTCTAATGTGTGCAAATACGATACTATAAATCAGAAAATAGCCACATGGATACTTTTGACTGAAGAAGAGCAAAACCAAATTAAGGATTTCTTTGAGACAAACAACGATATAAGCCAAGATTAAGTTACTCACCTTACTAATTCAATTCAGAGTACTCAGAGTTTCTATTGAGTCTAAACTGATACTCAGTCGAGGGTGTGGGCTGAGGGTTACTCCCCAGGCCCAATTACCCAAAAACAGAGAAGCAGAGGAGATCCCACACCACCGTCGTCTCCACTCTCAGTTAGGACGTCACACACTATCGCCCGCTGCAACGGATTAGAACGATTAACCACAAGCGACGATCCACAACCCTCAGATTGAATTGAATTGAGCTTCCTCTTCTGTGCTGACCAAGCCTCACAACCACTGGTAATGGCATCCCCCAACTCTCGTTTTGGCTTATTGCTACAACTACCCACTTTGGGGCTACCCCAAAACTATAACTAACAGAGCACACTGGAACGTCTTTTTCTTTTATGCATTAGATTAATTGGGTAAGTTTTTTTATTGTTTGATGGTAGGATTAAGACACATTGTATTCGAGAATTTACATAGAGCTACGCAGGTTCTTATATTGAGGAAACTAACTATCTAAGTTATATAGATTCTTGTTGCAGATGTCAGATTCTGAATTAGAGGACAGAATTTTCAACTTGTTCAAGGATTTTATGGTCAGGTAACTGATGGCTCTGCCCAAGTGCTTTGAGTTTACTGTCAGGAGTTGGATTTCATCAACATTTTTGGTGTGCATTCCTTGTCTGTTCGTGTATATTTGGTTAATGTTCTTAGCCTCTTTATTGTGGTAGGATTGCCAAATTTAAGGAATTGGTTCTCATAGGAAGCACATTTCTCAGTGGCTGTCAGCATGCGCTAGGTAGGTGTTTTTGGCTTATTCTTTTTGTGGCATTTGCTATTTGCACTGATCTGAAGTTTCTGGCCATTTTTTCTCACGGTAATTCATACTGTTTAGGGTTTCTTCGACGGCCTCCGATAGATAACACATCAGAGTTGGTTAAAAGTATAATTCAATCCAATGAAACAAAGAGGGTTAGATCATACATTGAAGCTGGATGTATCAACACTGATGATGGCATGCACAATATAAACAAGTGTAAGTGCACTTTTTTTTGTCCTTTGGTTCTATATCATGTACTTCATGCCCTCCTAGTCTCATATCAGCCATATTCCAAACAGGCTAAACGATTTTAAACTATTTATAACTTGGTATTGCTTTTAAGATGTTATCTGGTTGATACCCTTCGTTAAATATTTGGGATTTAAGGTCTTGTTTCTCATGTTCTACAACTCTACCATTCTTACCGTCTATCATGGTCTATACTACTTCAGATATGAGTATCCATTTATTACCACGTTGTTGGCTAGTTAGCTAAGTTTGACCTATATCCTCATTATTTGTATGTATCATTACAACTTACGATTGTGTTGCAAGTTTTCGATACATTCTGGTCATAACGAAATGTATTTGTTTTGTGCATATAGAAGTGCATACATGCCAACTTGGACTTCTTGACCATATATGTAAAGGTAATATATATTATTCCATGATTTACTGCTATTTGTTTATTCGATTTGAAACCAAAAGTGTTTTTGGTCACAAGGGGAAATGAAGTTGTGATACCTTTACATCAATAAACTTTATATCAGTTTGTATATTAGTTAGTTCCTATCTATTTTGAGGATTCTCTTGTTAATATCACTGTTCTACTTTTGGAATAGGAAAAAGTATACTTGGCGAACTTGAATGCCTACTAAAAGATATAAATGGTGCAATGCAAGATAAGTTGTCGTTCCAAAGGGAAGATTTGGTTGACAAATTCAATGATCAAGCATGGATCGATGACAAGGTAGTCATTCTTCCTTCTTTTCTTATTCAAGGACTGTTCATCTAATTAATAGTTTCAGCTTCAGTGTGTTCTGCACCTAAGTTTGCTCCTCTCCCCCTTCGTTTGGGTAGTTAGTGCTAACCTATGCTTGGGGATTTTGTCTCAAATTTCATGATTTCTTGTCTCTTTTACGTTTGTACACCACGCACATACAAAAATACCTTCATTTGTATCTAACCACATAGACCTAATTTCAGTGCATTTTTAACAATGGGAATCAGGTGATTAGATGATATTTGGTTGGGAGATTTAGTTGAAACAAGAAATTTAACTCAATGTAGATTTGGCATAACTTGGAACTCATGCACATTCCTAGAAGCATAGCCTAGTGCATGAAGAGTCGCCTAATGAGAAAGTCATTTCCCTCTCTCTGAGTAATGTTAGGTAGTTTGGTCAGTGGAAGTTGTAATCAGTATTTACTAGGCTTTATTCTGAGTTCCAGATAGTTGGCTGAGATATTACTTCTTTATTTCTTAGTTATGATCTGTCTATTTGATCGATTGTACTAACTCAGCTTCTTTTTAGGAGGCTTGTCCCAGAAGAAAGGAAGATACTGATTATGCTGTCCTGATGGCAGTCATTTACAATATGGTAAAGCAAGAATATATGCTGCAGGTAGTCCTAGCTAGTTGCCACTTTTCCCATTGTACAATATGCAGTCGACTTGCAGATGTCTAAATGTTTCACCTTTGTGCAGGAAAGGGTTGTTTCTGCTTTGACTCTCAAGTCATCATCAGGAGAACTGGACAGCTACTGCCTAATGTGGTCTTTGCGTCCTTTCATAGACGAAGAAATTATGTGTCGTGCTTGGAAACTAATTCATTGAATGTTATCCATCCGAGTAGCAACCTCTTTTACCGGAAAATTATATAGCGATCTCAAGATTTTTCAGAGTTGTCATTTGTAGCTAACAGATATTCTAGAAGGATAGCATGTACCAAACAAATATCAGGGGTTATTTGTATTATTGTTCAGTGTGAGTTCTGCAAGGCCATTGAATCTAAAATCCAATTTTGATCGTTCTGTGTATGGTGCTCTGTCTGAATCAATGAATAAATAGTCTGTCTGCAGAATTTTTTACTTTTCTAACTTCTTTTGATAGATCGATCCATGTACAAATTGGTTGAGTTTAGGAGGTAAATCACGAGTTTAAGCTACTATTGGAAATTTGAAGTCATCTTCTAGGGGAAGTAGACAGCTCCTTCCCTGGGCGGTAGACTGCCTCATGGTTGAAACTTCCTAGTTCTCATATCCACAAGAGATTAGCTAAACTAACATCGATGAAGGAGGAAGCCTTCAGGGCTGTTGCACTGTCCTTTCAGAAGAAGAAGAGAAAAAAGAAGGCTTACATCGAAAATGGGAATAGCAGTTATGCTCGTTCCATTTTGGTTTCGTTTTTGTGATGTTCTTAAATGACTTAATATTGATTATAGTTTGCTAGATATGCTAGTAGTTCTAACACCAGCAACGGAACAACTGGGCCGATGAAACAGTAATATAACAATTACTTACAAAAAAAAACAGTAATTTTGAGTAGCAATTCGATAAACACGTTGTTCAAAATTTGAGATGAAGACTCGAGGGAACAAGAAAAAGAACAATTACTAAAAAAAAAAAATCTTGTTATTTGAGATGGTGAGATAGCGAGGTTAATCTAGTGAATACTATCGCTTCTCCTAAGGAACCAAGAAAAAAACAAAGCAATAGCTCTACCCCCATTCATATTTAAATCTCATTTTCTACTGCAACAACTTCATTAAAAAATCGGACCAGCTGCAAGGACATTTTCAGTCAGCTTGTTGTCCTTGCCAATTTTGTAATCTGTGAAAGTCTCAAGGTTGTTCTTGAAGTTTGGATAAGGAGATTATAACTGTGCATAGGAAATGACTCGAGAGAATGACACAAAAGGAACACTTTCTTCGTTACATTTTAGATTTGGAGGTACAGACGATCATTTTGCTCATATACTGAACAATAACATAACATGACTACTAGTATTGAACAGAGGAGATATATCAAAGTAGACTACAATGACTACTCAATCTTATCAAATTATTATTTTCCATTTTAACAATAATATCTCTAGAAATTCGGACCAGCTGCAAGGATGTCTTCAGTCAGCTTGTTGTCTTTGCCTATCTTGTAGTTTGTGAACGTCTCAAAGTTGTTCTTGAAAAGGCCAGCCAGCTTCAGCAGAGTATCCTGGTATGTCTTCTTATCTGACCACTGCAATTTCAAACAGAAATTAAAACTGACACCAGAAACTTGGACAATTTATAATATAAAACAAATAACAACTTGCAGAAAATGTATGGCCAGCAAACTACTTACAGTGTTCACTGGATCCAATATCTCTGAGGGCACTCCCTCAACCTCAGTAGGAATCTCAAGTCCAAAGACTTCAGTCTTTTTGTAATTTGCATTCAGGAGGCTGCCAGAGTGTATGGCATCAATGATTTTCCGGGTGTAGGGGAGCTTAATACGCTTTCCAGATCCATACCTAGAAGTGAGAAATGGAAATCTGGTTCAACTTTACTTGCACCAATGGATAAATTTTGCAGTACATTTGAGCGATTGTATTTGAACATCCATACCTTCCACCAGACCATCCAGTGTTGACGAGCCATCCCGTTGCACCATGTTGCTGCATCTTCTGAGCAAGCATTGCTGCATACTTGGTCGGATGCAACATTATAAATGCAGCACCAAAGCAAGCCGAGAATGTTGCCTGTGGCTCCTTAATACCGTCTTCAGTTCCAGCAACCTAAAAGCACATTTACTCATTAGTACAAAGACTTCCATTAATCCGTCAATTCAGTCAGGTTAGATTTTAAAATGGTGAACGTACCAAAGCAGTATAGCCGCTAATGAAATGGTACATGGTCTGTGCCAAGTTCAACTTGCTGACAGGAGGTAGCACACCAAATGCATCACATGCCAAAAGTATTACATTCTTCGGATGAGGACCAACACAGGGTATCTTCGCATTTGGAATGTACTCAATGGGGTAGGCTGCACGAGTATTCTCTGCAAAGAAACACCACTCAGTAAAACCTTAAGATGTAATATATGATGATTTCATTCTCATCAAATAAATGGCATCAATTAATGACTTGGTTTTTCTTCTGTATCTTTGTACAATTGTACTGATTTAGACGTAGTTAAACTAGTAGATAGAGCTATTCATTATATCAATTTGAATGAGTGGAATGACTATATCACACATCAGCAAATAATTAGAATATTGTTAACCAGATAAGTGAACCATGTATAAAAAAATGGTTTGACCAGAGCTGTGAGCCGTACAACTAAAGTACAGCCAAGTACGTCAGATAATATATTCCTAACCATCATGCAATATGTTATCTGATTTTAATTTTTTGTCAACCCTTGTTATAGAATCTAGATAATTCCTAGTCAGAAGTTCCCTGGCATGACAAGGTCAATACTTATCTTTAACAACATTTTAAAGATTAAATCCTGTCAGCCAACATGTTTAACACAAAGGACTACTTAGTTTTAAATGAACAGGAAGTTGATGAATACCTGTAACAGATTTGTCAGAATAATCCACTTCTCGTGTATGCTCATCAAACACGATGTTTTCCAACACTGCCAACAAGGATTAGTTTAGATTTTCGTTATGTGATAACTTGTTTTCTCAAGACCGAAGAAAGTACAATTGTACATATACAAGAAGCTGGAAATAAAAGTATTACCAGCACCAAACTTGATGGCATTCCAAATGTCAGGTTCTTTCTCCCTCGACAGATCAATACACTTGGCATAGCAACCACCTTCAATATTTGACACGCCATTTTCGGTCCAACAATGTTCATCATCTCCAATTAGGTATCTATTGTGATCAGTAGACAGAGTTGTCTTCCCAGTACCTAATTATATAAATACATAAAATTACAGAATTCATCAGAAACAACCCCATCCTTAAACTCTCACAGACTTTAAATGTTGCCGAGGATGGCAAGAGCGTAAGAGGGGCACATATCAGACAGTAGCTGCTGGAGCCACACTTTACCACCTTTCATTTATACTATACCTGACAATCCAAAGAAGAGTGCAACATCTCCATCTTTCCCCATATTGCAGCCAGAATGTAGGGATAGGATTTGCCGCTTAGGCATGAGATAATGCATGACACTGAAAAGACCCTTCTTCATTTCTCCGGCGTACATGGTGCCGAGGATGACCATTTCCCTCCTAGCAAGATTGAGATCGATGCTAGTGGAGGATGTCATGTAATGAGTGTAACGATTACACGGGAACTGACCAGCATTGTAAATAGTGAAGTCCGGAGTACCAAAATTCTCCAGCTCTTCAGGAGTGGGTCGGATACACCTGTAACCCACCCAGTTATCGAGTGTAACTATGCTAAAACACACATGCTCTCTACCTAGTTTGCCTTGACTGAACTCTATAGGGATGATAATTAATACTCAAAACAATTAAGTCAACGTTAAGAGGACTTATCTGGCAGGCTAATACCCAACGAAGGTATAGAGAAACATATACTGCTAAGAAAACAAAGTTTTAGAAAGTCTCACTTACATGTTGTGCATGAACAATGAATGATAAGCCCTGGCAGAGACGATCCGCACTTTGATTCTGTTTTCTGGATCCCAGTTCAAATATTGATCATTCACAAATACCTGCATAAATAGAGAATTTAAGACCACCATCTTTTGCCAGATAATTGGTGATCTAAGTAAATAAAGAAGCATATGTATTTAGAGTGTTATACCAGCTAATTTCATCATGTAATTAGCAAGACACAAACTGTTGTTAACTTGTACCCTTTAAGCTGCTTTCCAAGAATTACTTCATCCACTTCAGAAGTTCATATTTCACAGTAAACATGATTTTGACCATAAAAAGTCATTTTAAATCTCATTCTGATATCATCTGTTCTTGAGTAAGCCAGTATGGCGTAGTGGACCAACTGCATGGAAAGTCTGACCATTATTGTTCACATTTCGCAGTCCTATACATATCCTTTATGGAATTGTAGGCTCTGCAGACATGGCTGCTGAAATGGTGATCTAGATTTAAAGAGCAGAAGCACAATATTCATAGCACCGCTGAATTGAAACGTGTATGACTGAATTACGCAGATAATATTGATCCCAGAAAAAAAAAAAAACCAAGTTGCAGATGACGACAGAATTGCTACTCCCAATGGGATTTCTAAACCAAGTTGGACAACAAGACAAGTCTGATACCATCACCTACATCACTATCTTCTAAAAGTAATAGATTCCAAGATAAGCATACATGGATTTCCAGGACCATAATTTCAGACACATCGATCATATTAAGCAAGAACATTTTCATATATATACGGCGTGGAATGAAAATAAGAACCTTGTCCAAAGAATTCAAGTAATCGACAGCTCTTTCTCTGTTGACCATGAAAGTCTGTTCGTCCATTTCAATGTTTGGTGAACCCCTTCAGATCAAAAACACCAAATTCCAATCAGACTATAGTTGATTTTTACTATTAGTAACTTTTCTAGTAACAGTAAGTCAGAAAGTTTAAAAAAAAGAATGGATTGTGGGTAGGTTGTGAGAGTGATTTACCTTCCCCACCAGAGCTCCTCTTGTGTTGTCTCATCCTTGACGACACGTTTATCTCTTGGAGATCGACCTGTCTTGGCTCCAGACAGTGTTGCTAATGCCCCTGTTGACGTAATGAAAGACCCTTTTTCGGACTTTATCGCCTGCTCATATAACTCTGCAGCACATACAACCTCAGCAACAACAAAATCTCACAGTCACTTCCAAAATGATGAAGGTTAATTTTACCTGCAGGGGAGAGGTTGTAGAGGACATGGGTGAACTTGAGAGCGCTGTCACTGACGCTAATGGTGGGGATGAAATGGTGGTGGTGTTCCACGTGGGACGAGAGCTTTGGAGTATCGGACTGCTTGGACGGATCTCCTCTCACAACCTTTGGTCCAGTTTCTCTCGTCAGCGAAGCCAGAGAGTTACTGCGGGGGGTCAACAAAACAAATCAAAGTCATTAAACACAAACTACAGTAATAGGGTTTTGGGTGTTTCTTCCAGCCTGAATTTGAGAAAATATATGTATTGATGTAAATTATTATGTAATCAAGATTCCTGGGATTTAGGACCGTGCTAGGTTCCGAGAGTGACATATACGGTATCCCGCATCTCCTACGTGTCGATGCCTCACTGGCTACTCAGAAACTATTTTGTGGATCACGTCCTTTGTTTGTTTGTTTTTATTTTTTTTAACCAAGAGTACAAATATAGTCAGCCCGAAAAAGGATTAAAAAACCTAATCTCGAAACACCAAATCTTTAGACGGGTTGATCATGTTGAATAATTCACCATACTCAGTTGTGGATCATATTGTTGATATTCCGTTACGTTATTCATTTGTTGCCACCAAATCTTTTGTGGCGGGAACTTCTTTTAGCTAAATTCTTTAGTTCTATTTAGCAGATTATATAGAATTAGAAAATGACATCTAAATTAATTATATGCTACAAAATTTGGTTTTAAGGCTGTCATGTTCTATTCCTTCTAAGTTCTAACGTAACTTTCAAACAATTATCACTCTATATGAAAAAAGCAAAACCAGCTAATTGAAATTAGGAAATTCTCTTCTTTTGGTGATTTTTTCCCTCATATTTCTTTTGTTGGTATTGTTATTAAGGCATAGCAAATGTAATATACCGTCAGCCAGAATACAAATAATATTTGCATTTTATAATTAATAGACCGAGATGGCGGGTAAGCATATAATAATACTGTAATAGATCGACCGATGGGAATATAGGCATAGAACAAGAATACGTACCTGATGGACTGGAGCTGCTGCTTCTGGCGTTCCTCTTCGGAGAGAACGACAGCGAAGGCTCCTTGCGGAGTTCCCTTGATGGGTGTGGTCGGTGCCGACTTCTTCTTCTGCAGCGAATGAAGTTGGTCGATCGTCTGAGCCTTCACCGGTGCCGAGCTGTCGTCGTGGCACATTCCATTTCCGTTCTTCTTCGGCGTCGTCTGTATCTTCGCCAGCCCGTTCCTCGCCGTCCCTTTCCCGTTCGCCACCGCGGTTGTTCCGTTGCCGCTCGCGGCGAATCTGAACTCTCCATTACCGTTGGACGCCATAACTATCTCTCCTCTGTAACAACAGCACCAAAACGACAGCATTAATTAATTAATTCACGTCCATCATTTCATAATATATATATATGTCACACTTTAGATTTTACGTACGTATACACGATAAAATGGCTAGTGATAATGGGACGAAGACGAACCAGAATTTGACAGATGGAGAAGACAAGGAAGTAAGCAAAGAGAGCTAATGAGGAATGGAAATGAGAGAGTAGTGATCGACCATGAAATAAGAGCAAGAGGTTTCTCTGATAACGCAAATGAGAAGGTGGTGAGTGAAATGAGAACCAAGTCGAGTCCCTTATAAAGGGTTGCGGTGGCGCCGAGTTAACCTGAGTTTAAGGTTAACGCTGGTCAAAGTAACCGTGGTCGGGTTAGATCCTATCCCGGTATCTTTCGTGAGTTCTCCTCAATTTCTGATTTCATTTATGATACACTCTAACCAAATTATATCTATTATTTACAGATCATGCCACTACAAAAACAATTTAATATAAATCTTTTCCAAATTTATTAACAAATAACCAAGCTGTATCAAAATTTAAGAAATAAATTCCAATTATTTACTTTTGAAAGAAAATATAAAATTCCAGATATAATATCTAGGTAAATTAACTGATCATTATAGGTAAATTACATGAATATAGGTAATTAAATCAATAAAGTACTAGGTAAATTACCAAGCTAGCCTAAATATAGATAAATTACTTGAATGTAATTAATAGGTAAATTATCTTAATATAATAGGTAATTAAATTACATGAATAGTGGATACAATATGTAAATTACCTAAATGCTAATTATAGGTAAATTAATTATATATATGGTTTTCATAGCTAGGTAAATTTATTATGTATGCGTTTAAGATACATGTGGTTGGTGTAGGTATTTTATTTTAATATGATGATATATAGGTATGTGAATTACATAGGTATGATATATAGATATGTACGTGGAAGTTGTATTTTAACTTACATAAAATTCAATAATTTATTGATTATATATTATACCAATCGAACAAATGCAATATAATGTTAAAAAAAATCATTGTCAGAATTAAATGCTAATTAGGTCAAAGGATACATATGCCATATCAAAATATATTTAATAACTCATCTTCTTAAAATGGAAGTTATTAAATAGTCAAAGGCTAAATCCATTAGTGAAAAAGTGGATAAATTTTATTTATTAAATGTTGAAGGGAGTTGTGCCCAAATTTCCATTTTTTAGGGATTTGACTTTTAGGACTCTGATTATAAGATAATTTCTTAATACGAATTTGAAAATAAGCATTAAAACCTTCTTTCTTTCTTTCTTTTTATAAAAAAATTAAGGGCGTCACGACAACGTACCCTCAAGTCTTGATTAATGAAACTGTTGAGTATATATGGGGGGACACAGAACTTGACCCCATATTACAATAAACTCCCATAGAACACTTCAAAATAATAACAGAATACCCTACAATAACTATGTAACCAACAACGAACCATTTTGCAGCGAGCACAATATAAGCTACTCTAACCGCTTTTCCAATACGGCGACACACTAGAAAGGTAAAGCAACTTTCCCGTCAAAAGTGATGCATCAAAATCCAATTTATAACAGTCTTTCTACTATGTTACCGACAACACACGTCGATACTTTGTTTCATCTGACCAGTAGGGGAAAGAGACCGTTTCACCAAAATAAGCATTAAGACCTTGTTTGATCCACGAAGTTGGGAAATAAAATGGGGAGTGAAATCAGGGGTCGATCTAAGATTTGTAAAAAGTGTGGGTTGTATTGTGCGCATAGCGCACATTTTTTTTTCCTGCGCGCACAATTTTTTTCTTTGACCAAGGTTTGTAAACAAATGGATGGCTCATCCTCTTGTCAATTTCTATGTACTAAAGTTAATTGAAATGTCTAAAATACATATATAATCAAGACTTGATGAAAAATATCTAACGGTGTGGATTGATACATACTACACACATGATTATTTGATTAAATAAATGGAGCAATCCCATCTCTATCAGTTTTACTACCCAAATCTCATGATCATCTCTTAATTTTACTCATTAGTGGGACTGTGGAGAAAGCTGAAAATGACTCTTGGTTGCTATTCAAAGGACTTTGAGCAAAGAAAGCAAAGGAATTAGAGGCGTAAGAACCAAAAACAACTAAACAAGAGCATATAAACAAGAACATAACTTGCTTGAAGAGGTATTAAAGTAATAATCTTTAATTTTATTTAGCCATATGTCTGTCAAATTGACTATGCAACTCAAATACTCAATTATACCTATACTCTCAGATATCTTATCAAAATTTTGCCGTGGGCTGCAACCTACACACCCCTAGGCATGCATATGCCCCTGAGTGAAATTCAGACTCCCTCTTTTGTAAATGACACTCACACTCTCACTCACTATTTAATATTCTTTTTAATAAATGTTAACCGAGCATTCATTCAGATTAATTATTTGTCCTTGTGTTAGTTTATTCTTCATGTTACTCTCTCTCTCTCTCTCTGTCTCTTTCTCTCTTTCTGTCTCTCTCTCTCTCTGTCTCTTTCTCTCTTTCTGTCTCTCTCTCTCTCTGTCTCTTTCTCTCTTTCTGTCTCTCTCTCTCTACCCAGCCGACTCTCAATCTTTTTCTTGAGAAAAATATTGAGCACAACATTCTCACTTTCGCCCCTTATCTGATCACCGTCATCGGCATCATACAGTGGCGACACACTCTCTAACATCATCTTCAGACTTTTCCTGTCATTTCTGCCTCACTTGATGACTCGTCTCTCCCTAAAGCATAATCATAGATTTCGCTCGAACTCCCGGATACATCAATTGAGTATCAAATCCAGGTATAGTTCCTCAAGGTATGACCTCTTTCCTCCGCTTCTAAGTTAGTTGTTTGCATTGATTTATGGTTATGAACTCTAAAGAAACGCAAATTGGATTGGGTTTATATTCCCTCTATGATGAAAAGGAAGAATTGATTGTCAATTTTTGATCGAAGAAAAATAAAGAAATTATGTACCACCTTAAACCCAAACTTTATATGTATACATTTATGAGCAGTCTTTCATATAATCGATTGAAAAAGTGATGGTAGAATCTAGTCCAGACAATATATATATGTTGATTTAGGATTGGTACATATGATTGGATTATGTAGAATATCTTTTGTGTTTTATGATTTTGATTTCCATCAGAACTATCTCTATTAAGTTGAGATGAAAGTTGAATGGGAGTGTCATTTAGTATTAGATTTAATTTCTTATGTGGTCTGGGATTAGTATTAACTATTATGTTTACGATCCAGAATAATTAACTTAATTAATTAGCTATATAAACCATGTAGTATCAAGCTTTTGACTCTTCGTTTGCGTAAAACAAGTTGAGATGGAAGAGGAAGAAAAATTTCAGATCACAAATGATATCAAATGCAATCATCATACATATGATTTTTCTGAAAGCTTCATTAATAAAATTAAACTTATCTCACTTTTATTTCACTATATTTATTTTCTGTTTAATTCAATAGTTAGTCTGGTACTCTTTTTTCTCTACTATTAACATGAAAAGAAATAAAAGTTTAAACAAATTAAATTGTTGACCAAGCATAGTGAATGAAATTGATTTGATATATAAATATATATATATATATATATATTTATAGGAAACTCTATAACTAGAATGTTGGTTTATGCTTTACGAGATGCACCTAATCAACTCCTTTCCTTGTTGGATAAACATTTTCAAAGTTGAGAGGATCTTCTTAGTAGGGTCTATCTTGGTTATTAAAAGATCCAAAGCAAGTAAGTATGTGATTATTGGTGGTGATAGAGGTGGTACATATTGAGGCTCTAAAATTCCAAAAGAAAATTGGAAAAACAAATTAGCTTCTTGCCTTATAAATTGTTCATTCAGAGTCTGGGGAAAATGCAACAAGACGAGTTGTGAAAATTTGAGATAGGAAAACTGTCTCATAATCACGAATTGTCATACGACTTAGCTGGACATCCTTATTGTCGTCAGTTTGTAAAGAGGAAGCCTTATAAGTTGAACAAATGCACAACGCTGGAGTACAACCACCCCAAATACTCTTTTCACTAAGACAAAGTAACCCCAACCTACTTGTGGTTTCCAGAAATATATACACTAAGACAACTCAAATTAGGAAGATAGTCTAGGTGGTCGTTCAATTATTTAAGCTTTGTTGGATGAGATTGGTGGTGCTGAATTTTATCACAATGTTGAATATGATAAGCATGGACATTTATCTCATCTATTTTTTGCTCACTCTATTTCAATAGAGTTTACTAAGAACTACCTGGATGTTTTTGTGATGGATTGTACTTACAAAACTAACAAGTATGGTATGTCTTTGTTGGATGTTATAGGAATTTATTTCAAGCTTCAGAAAGTCATTTTATTCTTGTTTTGTTTTCATGCTAGAGGAAAAGGAGCAAGATTATGTGTGAGCTCTCAACTTAATTCATAAGTTGTTAGGAGATGATAATCACCCTTTGACAATCATAACAGATAGGGAATTGGTGCTAATAAATGCAATAGGTGTTGTATTTCCAAGGACATCTAATTTGTTATGTTTGTGGCATACTAAGAAGAACATTGTTGTGAATTGCATGTCTCATTTTAAGGAAGAAGCTGATCGATTGGGTTTTTTTTTTTATCTGTTTGGACTGAGTTGATCAAATCAGCTGATGAGTCCACATTTAGTAGAGCTTGGAGTGATTTCGAAGTTACATATAAATATTATGCATTAATATTGAATTATATAAGAAATACTTGGCTTCCATGGAAAGAAAAATTTGTCTTTGCTTGGACTAATCAAGTTTGCCACTTTGGTAGTCATGTTTCTTGAAGAGTAGAAGGTGCACATACAATTTTGAAGAAATTTCTTCAAGTTTCAATAGAAGGTCTCCAAGAAGTAGGCCTCATCAATTGGCCCGCAGAGACCCGCAAGGCCCGAGAAGCGCAAGCCCAGCCCGGCCCGAAAAAATCCTGCAATAGGCCCGGCCCTTAAGATCCCCCCCCCCTTTCGAAAGAGTCCAGCCTGAACATTTAATATATAGATTATAATTTGGACCTCTATAAAAAAACTTATGATAAGGAAACAATGTTGTAATCTCTTTACTGGTTCAATCTTCTTTTTATATAAGAAAACAAGACTAAGAAAATAAGATTACAACAAATTACTAGTTTAATATTTTCTTTATATGTAGTCACTCTTTAAAATGAGAACAAACTTTAGTGTTTGTTTTTCTTCATACTACACTTTTTTTGTCTACTTGGATAGTTGAATTTGCTCTTAAATTTTCAATTTGCCTACTTGGCCTTAATGAATAAATTTAGTAATATATATATAAAAAATATTTTATTCTTTATTTTGAAAATACTATATGAGTTTTGATTTAATGTTTGAGTTTTGATCCAATGTTTGCGACTAGTGCATTAAAAAAATATTTTTTATGTAGAAAATAATTAGGCCGACCTGGCCTGAAATTTATAAAAATACCCGGCCTAACCTGAAGCCCTCAAGGCCCGGCCCGGCCCATTGATGACCCCTACCAAGAAGTGAAAGACAAAATCTGCCTTACAATTCATCATCAATTTCAAGAACTTAAAACTCAACTCTGTAGTGAAAATGTTTGTGTTCTTCAAAACCTTTGCAAGACTTTCTTTCGGGAGCTTGTTACCAAGGTGTATTTCTTTATTTTGTATGAGTTATAAAAGCAGTGTGTGCTACCAAATACCAAAGATTACTCATCTAAATATAAGGGTCACTACTTCATCACCATAGGTATTCTATGTGTACACATGATCAAGAAGATGGATATTGGATCATTGCCACTAAATCATATTCATAAGCAATGGAGGATTGATACTAGATCACATGCAAATGATGATCATCCTTGACAGGATAAATATGTGGTATGCATGTAGTATGCTAGTTCCTGAATTGTAACAACAAACATTTCAAAATTTGATACAATATGTTGCTCCAATATTTGAAGTTGTATGTATTAGTTTAAACTTTAAAGTCAGCGTCTATGACATTTCCTTCTTGTATTACTTTTCAGCTAATATTTATGAATTGTGAAAAATAATGACTGTTGTTATTAAAATAAATAAATTGATCACCAGGTTTGATTGATCTGCTTTGTTAAGGCATGGAGAGAATGATCTAAGAGCTGCCCAAATAAACTGGGTCAGGGACATTTTTGGAAAGTAAAAGAAGACCAAGCTGAAATTTATAAAAAATTATAAAAAAAAATAGTAAGCAGGAGTGTTATTTGTAAAAGTGGGAGTGTGAATTTCTCTCTCCAAATAAAATATATGAAAATTAATAGAAATAGATTACTTCCATTTTTACAAATTAAAATTACTTGAGATACAAAAATCCTACATAACTACTAGGAAATACGGGCTAAATTAATGATTTGCCATGCTAGCACTGGCGGAGTCAGCTACTGGCTTAAAAAAAATCATGCAAGAATTTTATTTATTAATTCACTTCGTCGCTTTTTGTGTCTTCGTAACAGTTGCTCCCCTTAAGCCACCGCTTATTTCTCTCTCCCTAAAATACACGAGTTTTTTGCAAAATTAAAGATTCAATACTTGTCTAAAATATTTATCTTTGATTTTTTTATCTTGTTTTCGGTATTTACTTTTCTCATTCTAATCTGTTCAAGTTTAAAGTTTAGAACTTTGGTTTGTTGTGTTTGTAAGATTCTATTATTTTTTCGTAATTACTATGTTAAAATTCAACCGTCATGGTGAAGTGACAAAAAACTTAAAAAAAAAAATCGTGCGCTGCACAGAATATAGTCGAGTTACAATTCAATCCTGGTTCCGCCACTGCATGCTAATGTTATCTGGTAAACATGCTTACATTGTACAAATTCAGATAGAACCTGCAATCTTGAAAAATGAAGCTTAAATAGTTTTACCTATCCTCAATCCATCGTGCTTTTGAGGGCATGCACGAGAACCACAGAGTCATTTTGAAGCTCAATATAAACCCAACCTTGATGAATAGCTAGCAAGAGAGTAGCCTTGGAAGCCTCCACCTCCAAATGTAAAACCAATCGGGCGATGACACAGCCAACCGCATGAGCGATCGCTACCTCAAACTCTCGCCCTTGTCACCCCAATTCCATCGTCACTATTGTCGCTCCTAAATTAGTAACCTTTATGAGATAGATACTTGCTAATGATTGAATTTTTTGGAGTATTGCGTTAATTTTTTTGGAGTATTTTACGTTGATTGATTATGTACTCCGAGTTTGGTAGCCGCATAGGAGAGGATCGCCCCAACTTTACGTGAACGGCAAAAAAACATAGCACTAATAAGTTAAGAGAATTTCTATTGGCACCTCCCAATTTTCTCAACAATCCGTTTTTAAATTTTTTGATACTAAATTTCTAAATTTACCATTTTTCAAATAACGATCGGGATTCCCATTTCTCAATCACAATGGCCACCAATGTCAGATCTCCCGTAAGAAGGCCAATGAGGAATTAAAATAGTTTGACTTGGTAGCCGACTGATGGTAGCCAACTTGTTTGATTTGGAGATGAAGTTTTCGAAAGTACCACGTTCTGCATCCTCAATTACTTGTTTAAACTAGATTAGTTTGTTATTTTTGGGTTTCTCAAGAATGAGGATAGAGAATTGTTTCTGAGACGATCAAGATCTAGAAATCGATCAGTGCTCTTTGAGGTTTTTGAGAAAATAACCCAGAGAAGAACCCTATCAATGATTTGATTTGCAATTTGGAAACACAAAAATCAACTTCATTGGTCACGTTGCAATTAAGTAAAAAGGAATTGTAGAAGAAAGCTAGCTACACAAAGGAATCTCATTTTCATGGAAGAAAAGAAGATCGAGAATAGCATATGGCTGCAAATTGAGTATCAATTTATTTATTTTTCTGTGGGTAAAGATGGATTTAAATGGTTTCAAAAAATTTAAAAGGTGTGAAAAGTAAATTTGAAGGTTCAAATAAAAATATTCATAAGTTAATCAAGTAGGGCCGGGATCGGGTTCAAAAGAGTATTTTTTTTTTAAAAAAACCGATCACGGGGCTACATTGAAATATATTTGAAACCGAACAAAAAACGAACCGAATTATTTCGATTCGGGTCATATTCAATAGTCAATATATGCTACTCGATCTTCCCAACAATATACTGTAGGCTGTGTTGCCTCTGTATCTGTGTAAAGCGAGCAAGCTAGCTAGGTACGTACACAAGCTATGGAAATGGACCATTCATGAGTGGAATCCATTCAGAAAATACCAGCAGCTGAAATTTCTTGAATTTTGGCAGTGGTTTCGGAACAGCACTAAGCCACCAGTGCTTGGCGTGGTTGGACGCAGGAATTAATAGAGATGCATGATCTGTTTTTATTTGTAAAAGAAAATGTGAACACGACTGCACGAGGAGGATAAAGTTTGTTACTACATATTTACTTTCGGATGGAAAGTAAAAGAAGTTTGGATTTGGTTATAGATGGTTCTCAATTTTCAAAGAGAACCCTACGATACTAACCAGGGGAGGGATTATGTGGTCGAGGCTCAAACTCATAAGAGTTAAGGCCTTTAATTTCTTTTTGGTACCAAACGATATATATTGCATGCATCCTTTTCTGTGACATTGATGGATGGGTCAAGTTATATATCGAGTAATTGAATTAATTGAGGTGGAGCTGAGGGAGGGTATGGCCTAGGTTTGTTTGGTTTGGAGGGAGGTGGCTACTGTTTTATTTTCTTGGATAGATAAACGAAATAGAGATGATGATGATGGAGAAAGTTCCAAGCTTGGAGGAGAATGGACTCTATTCAGTGAAAACACCTCAACAATACGAGGCAATAACACTACATAGCACAGGGAAATATCACGTATCTTGAGCACAGTCGCAAATTCAGGATTTTGTTCATGTGAAGGCATAGTAAAAAAAATTGAAATTGTTAAAGAAAAAAAATGTACAACTCTCGTAAATCATACTAACAAAATGCATCACGATGAAATCACTACAAAATCTTAGTAAAAAGAGCTATTCGAATAAATATTTTACAATCTAGGTAGCTTTTACCTAATAGTGTTTCTTTTCATTACTATTTTTTGTGTGTTTCTTTCTCTTTTAACAACATTTGCGCCAAAAGAACTTGTGTTACTGCTACATATTTTGATTTTTGTAATCTTTTATATCAAAATAAAAACATCAAATTTTATACAAGTTATAAAACATTATCTTATATGAGCAAATATTAATATACATAAAAGTTATGTTACATTAAATGGGGCATAATATTAATATAAGTAGGGTTATATGAAGATTTGTCCAGCAAAGTATATGGGATTTAAAATGTCAGGGTGGGTTCCCCCTCGGCCTATACTGGATCTGCCAATGCTTGAGCATAGGGTTGGCAATGGGCTGGGCCAGGCTAGACTTAAGCACTAAAGTTAGGGCCGGGTTGGGAGAAACAGGACTTTTTTGAAAATTTGAAGCCACGGGCCACCTATAGGCCGGGTATAATTGGGCTTTTTCGGGCCGGACTGGGCTAAGCCCATAAGGCCAAGTCAAACTTTTTTATGTATTGAATAACAAAAATTGAAAATTAATAATGTTTAGCAACCAAATATATCAACAATTATACATATTAAATAATATATAAGCCTCAAAAATTGATAATTTGTATGTGAATGATGGATATTAAGGTAATTAACTTAGAGATTTGATAAAGTAATCAATAATATTAAGATTTGATAGGCTTTACGGGTGGGCCTCGATGGGTCGGGATTTTTCGGGCCTATGGTGTTAGAACCCGACCCCGATTTAGGAGCCTAAAGCGGGATTAGGTCCTAACGACGCTAATAAGTGGGGTTTCCTATGCACATTTTAATCAAAACTTCTCGTAGTATAGTGAAAAAAAATTTAAAAATTTAAATTTTGCTAAAATCAACAAATCATAATTTAACATTAGCCAAGAAAACAAAAAGTGCTTAACATCAGAGTTACTAGATATTCTAAATTAATTACCTAACTAAGCTACTAACCTGTAGGATCAGCCGTGGATCCTACGGTGGGGGTATGCATTACGAAAACAGAAAAACTGTTATACTGAGTAGATAAAATCGTAATAAAAGTATGAAATATGAAAAATTATTTGTATGCCCTTCCACTGAATTTCAGTGAAAAACTAGTATGCGAGTTCTAAAACCGTAAGATGAAAATCTAAATCAAGAATGAACACTGAGTCTAACTCTAAGCTCATAAGTCTAAAAGAAGAACCTAAAATCGAGTGGCTGAGAATTGAATCTAATATGACAATCTTATCTGAAATATCTGGTAAAGACGATGACTGAGGTACCTACATCTCTAGCCATCATAATTCAAGTTAACTGATCAAGAACATAACAGGATATAAAATACTCAAATGGGGATGGCTGAGGTATATGGCGTCTCTAGTAATAAAAATTGAAGTCAATTGACTAAGAAACAAATATGAAAGGAAGTAATCAGAAAGGAATGACGAGGTATTTGATGTCTCTAGTAACCAAATGTCATTTAGGAACCTAACATTCTGGGCGACACATGACTATCGTGACTCAATGGGAGGAGGTGAGGATGACTGGTAGTGAATTACAACCGTAGTCACCTCTATTATCTGGTAATGAACTATAACCCCAGATAAAGCATTAATAGTGAACTACAACTCTGTAATTGCTACATGAGGGCCAGTCAAGTAGCATATATGCTCATTGATAAAGATCTCAAATGTACACAACCTCCATGATACTGACTCATCTTCTCAATAGGACACATGAAATGAACAAGTGAACTAACATGTCATGTGCAAATGAAAGGACCCAACCCCGATTTAGTTGCCTAAACCGGAATTGAACCCCTTCTGAAAACGTGAACCAACAAAAACCATCAAAATTTCGGCAGAGTTTCGTTACTAAAGCGGAATTACCATTACCTGCACCCGGAAAATACACTTCATCCTATGCCACAAAAATCAAACCGTGTGCACCAATCCCATCCGGATTTCTCAATATATCAACAATAATGTCAAGTAGTAAATATAACTATACTTTACAGAAATCCGGGGAAAAACGTATAAGATTATACATCAGAATACTCAGAGCGACTTCTAGTATACATATACAAACAGTAGGCCAAACTAAGAACCTACCATAAAAGAAACATCGCTCGAATACTATGCCTCCGACCACGACGTGCGACACCAGAATCTAAACTGCAAACTGGGCACGGAAACCGAAAAACCCAGGGGAAAGACATGAAAACTGTTAGAGTGAGTGGACGAAAATAAATGTCTTTCGCCAATTAATATATGTTATAAAAACATATGCCAGTCAAATGCATAAAAATCAAATGGTACGTGAGGAGACGCTGACTCCAACCCACGTACAGAGCATGCATCGTAAATATCGCGGAGTCACTCATGGACTTCCACGCGATAGCACAGTCTGAATCACGGGATCCCAGACCCACACGTGATTCCTAGCCAGAAAGGCCTCGGGTCAGGATATCTGTCTCCCCCAGGATCAGCCGAGAATCTAATGTGTATCGATACAACCCTGATAACTGAGACTGTACTCTGTGTAAACCAAATCATAAATCTTTTTCATGCACATGCACATGCATAAAACATAATATATATGTATGTATATTCGTATACGCATATTCATATATGTATAATCGTAAAACACATGCTAATAAAAATCATGATCATACTGCATGCTCAAGCTCGTAAAAACGTATATAAAAGACTCGCAGTCAATCTGTGAAAAGAAATGTCCACTCATAGACTAGCGTAACGCAGTTCGCGTTAATCCCGTGATCCGGCGGAAAATCCCTCGCCAAACGAACGATCACGAACCCCTGAATAATCACAAAATCCATTCCTCAAAATCATAATTCAGTACCTGAAATCAAATCATGAGAAACAACCGTTCTCGGAAACACATAATTCAAATACGACGAATCGTCAAAAATCCAATAATCACACCTTAAAACGTCGATATAATTTCGGACGCTCAAATCGAGAAACAAACCTCACCACTGCGATCGAGGCGCGATTCCGAGCGAAACGACATGCAACTTGTCGAAAACCCCGAAAAGTTAACCTTTGACCACCGTTGACCGCCGCGCCGCCGGCCGTGAAATTTCTCAGCGGAGCAGCACCTATTCCACTCAAAATCATCAAACAAGCAAATAATAGCTAGCCAATTCTTCGCCATAATCAATCACTCCACATTTTCCTAACAATTAGCAAACTACGGATATTAAACTAGTCGTAAAATTAGGCGAGTAGGATAAATTTGAATGTCATAACAAACTTTACCTCACTCCGCGCTCATATAAGAACACAACTCAAGTTAGTCTAGAATTGCCTATTTGTTGTAGCTCTATACTCAAATTCCTAACCACACCAGAAGTTCATTCACAAACCAAACTACACAAATAATTTGTCTAAAATTCGATGGATTACATCCAGAAACATTACCTATCGCAAAACAAGGTTCTGTTTGTTTGGAGAATACCATCCTCGGAGGCACATGGCCCTCACATGCCACTAGAGACAGCGACGTGTGGGCCCACGCACCACTCCGTCTGAGCTCCTCTAATTCCAACAAGTGACACATCAAAACAAAAATCATTTCAAGACCAACACATCTCTCAACTATACCTAAGCATAAATTGAACCAGAAAACGTCAAAATTTACCTCGAAAGTCGGCTGACCTTGCCGGAAATCATTGTGGATCGCCCAACATCAATCAACCGTTATATGCCTCAGGGATTGGTGCATTGAAAAGCTAGAGATAAGGGCTTTAAACCCCTAAGGAGCGGTTGTGCATCGCGGTGGGAATTTTGACCCTAAACCTAACATTTTCTTTACCGATTCTCTTTGGATTCAAGCTGAGAAGTGAAATAGAAGGAGGGGAAATACTCTAGGGCATAAGCTAGTTAAGTCGAATGCAACCTAAATCGCGACCCGAGGTGTTACAGAGAGAGAGAGAGAGAGAGAGAGAGAGAGAGAGAGAGAGAGAGAGAGAGAGAGAGAGAGAGAGAGAGAGAGAGAGAGAGAGAGAGAGAGAGAGAGAGAGAGAGAGTTCTATCCGCTTCGGTAATAACTAAATTAAACCGCCTCAATCAACGACCCAGATCACAATTACTATTTGATCTAACAGCTAGGATTAAATCACCAAGTATAGAAATCTATTTTAACTCTTAATAAAAAAAAAAGCCACTACCAGGGTAAGAAGTTTTACAAAGTCTTCAATGTGATGCTCACACTTTAAAAATTATCAAAGTGTTGCCCAGACTTTTAAAATAGCATATTCATGATGCCTCCGTACTATCTCCATCATGGCTTGTTCTATGTCGATGACGTGACAATTTTTTTAATCCAAAAATAGTGAAAATAGACTGTAATACCATTATATTATTATTATTGTTATTTTTTTATATTTTTTTCTTTTCCTTCTTTCTCTCTCTCTCTCAAATTTTTGAGACCGCGGCTTGGTTGGCTCCGGCCACGGTGGAGCAGCGATTTAGACTTTTCGATCTGTTGAGCACTACAAATTGACATTAAAAACTCATTTCAAGCAACCAAAAAAATATAAACAAAAGATCCTGGAGTATTATTCTCAACTAAACAATTAGAAGTGTAATGCAAAAACCAATCTAGACTCAAAAGTAGACCAAACCACTTACCCTTCAAGACACAACTGAAACCTCACAATTTATTCCAGGTACACTCATCCAACCAGGGGGCGAACCACAGTATACTAGAGTGGGACTCAAGTCACACCCAAAATTTTTGAAGAAAAAAAAATACCTACATTGCTATACATATATATATAAGAAAAATGAAAAATTGAGTTTTGACGTTGAAAGCTTCTTTGTGTACAAATAAATTAGAGTATAATTTTTCTCTCTAATATTTTAAAGTAATGTACATGTTGTTTTATAACCAACTTCAGTTGATCTATCACATAAAGTAGTCTTATATTTTTAATTTTCTTCTTTATTCATAAAATATGAAGTTATAAATCTATGTATAATATAGTTTTTTTTTGTGAAAACTGTATATTGGGATAAAAACTTGGGCTATTTTTTTTTATTTTGAACTTATAATCCACTGTTTATTGAATGAAAGGGGGGTGTATTCAACCACGGATTGTAGAAATCGTTTAAAATTTTGATGTATTAAATCTGGATTTTAAACAATCCTTAAAAAATTGATGTATTCATTCATGATTTTCAACAATCCATAAAAATCATGTGTTATTCAACAATCCACGAATTTTTAAGGATTTTATTAAATAGCCAATTTTGAAGGATTGTTTACACATAAAATGAGTTTTTGAAATCAAGCCTCATAACCAAGAGATTTCTATAGATTTTGATGGATTTCAAAATAGAACATCCTCTCTCTCTCTCTCTCTCTCTCTCTCTCTCTCTGTCTTTCAATTTTTTTCTACATACGTCCTTCAAACTTTTACCTAGATGTCACAATAAAGATAATGTTCTTAATCTTTGCTTTCATTACCATTTCCTCATGGTTTGATTTCATTGATAACTTCAACTACTATACTTTCGATAATTAACTTCTATATTGTATAAACTTTGGTCTAGTTACTAGGACTTTATAAATATGATTAAAATGGTCCTTAAAATCTTATTTTTTATAGCAATGAGATGTCTCTGTCATCTAATGGTCTATTGTAATTTAAAATATTGAGTGATCCATTATAGTATATACAAATTTTCTTATATAGAAGTGTATATAATTCTTATTTTCAAACAATAAAGAATTTCATTTTCTATGAAAATAACAATATTACTTGATAATGGAACAATGAATGTTAAAGGGAATCAATATAATGAGAACGTGAATTAGAAATATGATGACGGTGCCAATTCAAGAGTACATGTAATCATTATGTTAGAAAAATCAAGAATAGTGCATTTCGTCTTTGTATATGTGATAGTGTATTTTGACATTTGAATTTTTAGTTAGACTTTAATTATTTCAGCAATCCTTAGAAATCCAACCAAATTCTTATAAAACAATACAAAAGAATCCTCAAATCCATGTAGAATTAAAATAATGCACGATAATCCACGGATTATAAAGTATCATTAAAAATCCAGATTGAATACACCCCCCTAAGAATTTGAGTTACGTTAGTCCTTTGTGTCATATATAGAGAAAGATTCATTCAAATCACATCTTTCTTATACAGTTTTCTCAATTTGTGTTCTCTAATTTAATATAAATATCCATTTGAAATCTATTTTCTTACTTAGAAAATTCCGTACAATCTATGTTCTCCAAAAAAAATTCTTTGCGAAAAATTCAAGTCTAGTGTGACTTTGATTCCTGGATCAGCCCCTGCATCCAACACTAGCTATGAACACCCAAACTGCTGCAATCCAAACCATTGTGGCAGTAGCAAACTACAAAGCCAAAGCTAACTATACAATACTGAACCAAACACAGATAAACTACCTGTTACAACCACGCCCCTCTATGATTTCAGTATAACAAAGCAACATTTTCCAATAGCTCTAACCCCAAAATGAAGACTTGAAAACCCGACTATCAATCCGAAACCCTAGATTATCAAATGAACCTAGAAACATCAATAGAAGGTGAAGCCAGTACTGTAAACCGAGCATAAAATTGAACCTAAAAAAATTGAGCCAGAGGTCTCAGAGCTCGCCGAAATCGCGGGTGAGTTGCCGATTGTCCGTCAGAGACGCAGAAGAGCGGCTTCTTCTGTTTTAACCAACTCTACCACTCCACCATCGCCTCAACCCTCATCTTCTCGTCCGCCAAATTTCCCCCCAATTTCCATACCCTAATTCCCAAAACCCAAACTTCCTAAAGCCTTGCAGCTCCAAATCGAAACCTCCGAAGTCGTAATTATGACATACTGTAATCATCGCCAGTCATCACAACTAGAGAGACTGAACTGACCATGAGAGAGAGAGAGAGAGCCAACCAAGATTAAAATAGGGCGAGTGTGTGATGATGAAGTGTGGAGAGGGAACCATTGAGAGAGATATTGGTGGTATTGGAAGAAGAGAGGGAGAAAGGAATTATATAAATTGAGATCAAGCAGAGGAGCCATGGTCCATCGATCGGGGAGAGAGAGGGAGAAAGAGAACTAAACAAAAAAGGAAAATAAAAAAATTAATAATATAAGGGTATTACAGTTTGTTCTTACTATTTTTGGATAAAAAAATTACCACGTCATTGACATAGACCGAGACATGACGGAGATTGGCCGGAGGCATCACGAATATATTGTTTTAAAAGTCTTGGGATCACTTTGATATTTTTTTAAAATGTGGGTATCTCATTGACGACTTCGTGAAACTTCAGACCCCGATAGTGACTTTTTTACTTCTTAATATAATGAAACTTCCAGAATTGATAAAAGTTAGCTTGAACCTTCAAAAAATGAAATAAAGATTCGCGAGAATTCATATTAATTAACCCCACAACTTCTGTGAAGAAGGTGAATCCAAACCCTTACTTCCAAACAGTCGATTTTAAATTCACAACAAATTGAAAAATGTTGATAAACGTGATTATATCACTAAAACTCGACGAATAACACTAATGTGATAATCTCGGTACCTATCGTTACATATAGGCTTTGGGACATCGGCCTAAGCCAGACCTTATGCCAACATGACTGAGCTTTTTTGGGCCTAAATTCAGGTCGGACCGAACTTGGACTCTATGGGCCACGTGTTAGTGTATGATCCCGTAACACACAATTACCACACACTTAGTCACTAAAATCAGGTCAACACAGCTTAGACCAAACGCAAGGCAACAATGCAGGCTTCAACTTTAACCAAGGAACCAACATCATCCAAACATCCACGCGTTCGGTACGACAAACGCAAAGTATCAGGGCATGCCATGTACAAAATAGGCAGGATCCCACATCGAAGGACAACAAAAACCTCCATACTCAACCACCAATATAAGCAACACATTTATGACAGATACAAGGTATGCATGTTACTCTACCAATACTACTGTTACACTCCATATATTCTAACTAGAGCGTCGGAGAGTCGAATGCGAGAACACCCCGTAAATACTCCTAACGTCCGTTTAGTGTATTGTTCTTAACAGCAGGTAAATGACGACATACGCGTGATAGACCATATCAGCCCGCAATAGCTCAATCCGCCTTTCTGCTAAAGACCCTTGAGGAATTTGGCAGAAACACTACGAGCCGCCTACAAAATTTTTGAACCCATATGTCAAATTGTGATCCTTACTTGAGCATGCAATGCCTACAATATTTTGGATATGTTTAGAGTGATTTTTGGTTGCAATGCAAATTGAAAACTTACAACTTTTTTTTGTTTTCTTTAAGAAAATAAAACCGGGACTAACTCATTGGTCCAGTCAAAATATTTATTAATAATTAGCAAATAGTACAAAGATAGGTTAGAGGACATAACCAACCCATTCCAAATAATACGGTAAAGATAACCCTATGAAAGTGAACAAATTCAAAGAATACATAAACTAATGTACATAACTCCCAATGCTAGCCAAATAAATCACTCTTCAACACAATTGGATGAAAACTATGCAAATAAAGTCACCCACCATTCACCCTTGTGCCAACCACACATGTAAATATTGCATTCGAAGAAACTAAAACAAGCATACTCCAAACTCCAATACTCAAGCAAGCAAATAAACATTAACAATTAATATCGATAAAATAAACTGATGTTAAATTACGATTAAATCTGGTAGCTGAGTCCACCATTCAACTCTTGAAAAAAAGAGAATTCTTCCCGAACATATATTACTTCAGATTTGTTAACTAGCTAATTTATAATAAATTAGTAGTCAATTCTATTAGAAAAAGATAGTAAACTGCATATAAACTCCTCTAGTCCTCTAAAAACAGTCTTGTGCAAGTCAAAAGATACATATAAACTCACTATCCACTCAAATGTTTACCTAACATAACAGAATTAAACACCACTCTAGTCCCTAGTCCCTAGAAAAGTAGAACGATTTGATTAATGAAATCATTAACTAAATTGAAGATGGTTGTGCTTTGTAACTGAGAACTGCTAAATCGATATAAATTGAATAGGATCGGGCAGTTTGATTCGGTTTCAAAATCTAAAAGTACATTTTATCCGAAACCGAATTGTTTTTGGACGGTTCAATTCGTATCTAGTTTCTCATTTTTTTTTTTCACAAGAAACCATTTTGGAACTGTATGTAATCCATATATTACAATAATTTAACTAAATAATAGAATTATATATAATTATATGTAATTATATATATAATATATAATATATAATATAAACTATAAAGTATATAGTCTAAAAACTAAAAAGTAGAAACCACACATATAGCGGTCGCATATCTTTCAGAGACTCACTCTCATCACAATCTCATTCTCTCGCTCAGTCGCTCTCCATATCTCGATATCGAAGTAATCAAATCCGTCCAACCCACCCTAAATTGTAACCGAAATACTTGAAAAGATCCGAATACCCAAACTAGAACTGTAAAATCCGAACTAAAACAAAAAAAAAATAATTAATGGGTCATATTGTTAGGGAAATTTCAATCACTTTTTCATGGCTAACCAAATGTACCAATACAAAAGTAAACAAACCAAAAGAAAAATCATAAGAGTACACTGAGATTTAACGAGGTTCGGCAAAATCCATGCTTACGTCCTTTGAGAGATACCGTTCTTCACTATGATAATAATACTTGTTCAAGATACAATTAAGCTATATTTCCTAACCCAAATCTCGTATTCTATTGGACACCCACACTCATAGAATTTCCAAGAACATTCCCTATCCTGGAGAGTTATACTCACTCTCTACATCTCTACTTTCTTACCAAAGAGATATACACTCTCTTGTTGATGATGACATTGAAAGGACCCAACCCCGATTTAGTTTCCTAAACCGGAATCAAACCCCTTCTGAAAACGTGAACCAACAAAAACCATTAAAATTTCGGCAGAGTAACGCTACTAATGCGGAATTGCCATTACTTGCACCCGGAAAATAACACTTCATCCTATGCCACAAAAGCCAAACCGTGGGCACCAATCCCATCCGTATTTCTCAATATCATAACAATAACAATAAACAATAAACATAACTGTAATATATAGTATATCTGGGAAAAAACCATATAAAACATGTATCAGAATGTATCAGAGTGACCTCTAGTGTAAATATATACAAAATATACAACAGTAGGTGAAACAAGAAACCTACTGCAAAAACACAGGTAGCTCGAACAACTAGCCTCCAACCACGACGTGAGACACCAGAATCTGAACTGCAAACTGGGCACGGAAACCGAAAAGCCCAGGGGAAATACATATAAACCGTTAGAGTGAGTAGACGAAAATAAATGTCTTTCGCCGAATAATATATGTTATAAAAACATATGCGAGTCTAAATGCATAAAAATCAAATGGTACTCGAGGGAGACTCTAACTCCTCACGCGTACAGAGCATGCATCATAAATACCGCGGGGTCACTCATGGACTCTCTCGCGCTAGTACAGTCTGAATCACGGGATCCCATACCCACACGTGATTCCAAGCCAGAAAGGCCTCGGGTCAGGATATCTGTCCCCCCCCCCCCCCCCCCCCCCCGGAGCGTACTCGGGGATCAGCCGAGAAGCCAATGTATATCGATACAACCCTGATAACTGAGACTGTACTCTGTGTAAACCAAATCATAAATCCTTTCCATGCACATGCATAAAACTTAATGCAAATGTGTGTGTGTGTGTATATATATATATATATATATATATTCATAAATGCATAATCGTAGAAACACACGCTCATAATAAATCATAATCATAACTGCATGCTCATGCTCGTAAAACGTATATAAAAGACTCGCAATCAATCTGTGAAAAGAAATGTCCACTCACAGGTGAGCAAAACGCGCACTCGCGCTAATCACGTGGCCCGGCGGAAGATCCCTCGCCCGAAGCACCATCTCGATCCCCTGAAGAGTCATAAAATATAACTGATCAAAATCATAGCTCACAACACTGTACTTCACCACGGAAACCAACCGTTCCCGGAAACATATAATATTGTACAAAATAATCAACGAAATTCCCGAAATCTCCACTCGAAACCCTCGACTGAAAATTCGATACCCAAATCAACTCGAAAACCTCAAGACGACGATCGGGGCGTGAATACGAGAAAAACGACATTAAAAACATCGAAATCCAAAAAGTAAACGGTTTGCCGGAGCTCCGGCGTTGACCGCCACCGCTGCCGGCGGCGCGCCGTCAACCGGAGAGTTTTCCCGGCGACCGGGCTGCCATAATGATCTCCACAACAAGGAGAACAAGTTTAACAAAGGGATCACCACCATCCAACCATCACCGTGGCCGGAATCCAGCTTGAAAGCCACGGTGGTCCAAACCGGCCGGAAAACTTTCCGGACCGATTCCGTCACGCTACCTCGTCCCTCCAAACCAAAGGGAAAATGATCACAATCCAAAACCCACCAAAGATCCACCCCGGAAAGTCACAGGAGCACAACCCTCCGTCGAGGCCGATTCCGGCCAAAAATTCACAATTTTCAAATCGAAATATCTCCCTCAAATCTCAACCAAATCAAGCAATTCCAAGTTCTAAACTGTTTAGAATCACGAGGAGAACATTTTACCTTCAAGGGTCGTGGCCTGAAATGGCCGGAATCAGCCGGTCCGGCGACGGAAGCCAAACGGTCTGTTTTTCTCCTCCGGTCAACGAAAGTCAACGGTCAACTCTCGGTCAAAGACGGTCAAACTTCCCAAACAGTGTTTTTGACAATTTTTCGACTATTTTCGATATTTATACTCGCGCCTCGGGACGATCGACGGTCCAAAACGGATAACCATTACGATTTGGATAAACACGATACGAACGGATAAACTCGTCGATAAATTGAAACTTCAAATAATCATATTATATTCCTCGATTATCGGAAAAATCATCTGGAACTACCCACGAACTCGAAATCACGTGGACTACAACTCTCGAGAAGAAACTCAACTCCAATTCTCGGCCGATAATTAAGTCGTAAACAGAACCGGCAAACCACACAATTAACGATAAACCGCGATTACGTGATAACTCGAGACTTACGCTATTTACTCTACTGATTCTGGTTCGGGTCGTCACAGACACACCTTGGGTTACAACCCCAACCGTAAATTTATAGCCACATCAGTTTATAATCTAACTGGCTTGTAGGAAAACCAAAATTATCTTGTAAAAAGGAAAGATATTTTTGACATAATATCATGTCCAATTAGGAATATCCTTCTTCTAATTAATTCTTATCAAATCTAACAGTTCTTCACTTTCATGAGAATATCATGCAAATTACAATCCACCATCTTTGTCATTGGTCTTTCTTCTACGAGCTACATATAACTTGAATCAAATATTGTTCTCCTTGATTCGTAATAGCCAATCCAATGCATTTATGAACCGAGTCAATAAACATTCTCAACTCTGAAGAGGGACCTCAAATTAACCCTTTCCCTAGCAGGAATTTCCTTCTCACTATTGTCTGAACTTGGAAACATGCCACTGACGTCCCAGTTGTACACGTAAACAAGTTCGTCTCAGGTACTTGATTTCCTGTGCACTTTGTTTCCCCAATATCCTTCGAGGTCAAAATACCTATCAGGCAATATCTACCAAAATCTTCTCCCTTATATGAGAAGTTGAGACCCATACCGCCATGTGTGAATTTTCCGACTCCACCTGCTAATAAATACCTATAGCTCTTGAAATCAAAATGGCTGCTAAATATAACATTCCTCTAAACTTTAAGAAAAGTCACACCACCTAATCACGTCCCCGACCTGAATATAACATCCCTCATGAGAACATGTATAACCTATAAAGATTGTGAGAGCATCATCATAGCCTTTTACCACTACAGTGTCACCCAAGCCTTTATTATATATTAATCTTTGAGAATCCCACTTCTTGTATCCCTAATCAAGACACATGTAGCATTTAGCTTTTCACAACCTCAGATTTAGACCTACTACAATTACTAAATCTCACCACTAGAAAAATACTCTTACACATCAGTCTAGAGCCGATGTCAAAAAAAAATTGGACCGATGTCTTAGTGGGTGATGTAAAAGATTGAAACCACTAAGACATCGCTTTCAAAATTGATGCAGACATTTGAGGCAGACATCGGTTACACTTACAAAATTGATGTAATGATCTCTATTTGGTGTATGTAAATATTGTTAAACCTTCATATTTTTAAGTTTTATGTCTATTGCAATAGCTGTCTGTAACACAATTATGACATTTAACATCGATCATAATTCTAAACTGATGTCCACTTATAACTTACACATCGGTTTTTTAAGTAAAAGACATCAATTTTCTTACAAAGTTGATGCCTATGTTAATCTTACACATCAACAGATTTTTACAATCCGCTGTGCAATATTTTTATTGAAATTGATTTTTGTTTGTACTAGGATGTATTTTCTTTTTATTGATATCGATTTTTATCAAAAAACTGTTGTAGAATCTTGTCCTTAACAATACATTCTCACATAACAGATAAACAACAAAGTCACAATCAGGAATACATTCATTTCGTACTAAAATATCAAGTACAAGATTTATTGCTAAATGAGGTTAAGAGTATAAGCATCTTTAATTTTCTTAAACAAATGCAGGTTACGCATGAAAGGACTAAACCCCGATTTAGTTTCCTAAACCGGAATCAAACCCCTTCTGAAAACGTGAACCAACAAAAACCATTAAAATTTGGGCAGAGTAACGCTACTAACGCAGAATTGCCTTTACCTGCACCCAGAAAATAACACTTCATCCTATGCCACAAAAGCCAAACCATGGGCACCAATCCCATCCGGATTTCTCAATATCATAACAATAGCATTAAACAGTAAACATAACTATAATATATAGTATATCCGAGAAAATCCGTATAAAACATGTATCAGTAATGTATCATAGCGACCTCTAGTGTTTATATATACAAAATATACAATAGTAGGCGAAACAAGAAACCTACTGGAAAACACAAGTAGCTCGAACAACTAGCCTCCAACCACGACGTGAGACACCAGAATCTAAATTGCAAACTGGGCACAGAAACCGAAAAGCCCAGGGGAAAGACATAAAAACCTTGAGAGTGAGTGGATAGAAAATAAATGTCTTTCGCCAATTGATATATGTTATAATAACATATGCGAGTCAAGATAAATAAATATAATAAAGTACACGAGGTGAACTCATACTCCTCCAGCGTACTGAGCATGCATGTAAAAATCCCACGGGGTCGCTCATGGACACATCCGTGCTAGTACAGTCCGAATCACGGGATCCCAGACCCACACGTGATTCTAGCCAGAAATGCCTCAGGTCAGAGGTCTGCCCCCCCCCCCTGTAAAGGCCTCGGGTCAAGGGTCACAGCCTCCCCCGGTAAATATCCTCGAGGATCAGCCGGGATGCAAGTGTATCGATACAACAACATATACTGAGACTGTACTCTGTGTAAACCAAATCGTAAATAGTTCGATGCAAATGTATAATGCAATAAGTAAATGCATATACGTAATGTATAATGGTATAGGCATAATCGTATAACACATGCTCATATAAAACATAATCTCGTATGCATGCTCATGCTCGTAAAAACGTGTATAAAGACTCGCGATTATTAGTGAAAAGAAATTGTCCACTCACAGGTGAGAAAAACGCGCACTCGCGCTAATCACGTGGCCCGGCGGAAGATCCCTCGCCCGAAGCACGATCTGGATCCCCTGAATAATCATAAAATATATCTGATCAAAATCATAGCTCACAACACTGTAACTCACCACGGAAACCAACCGTTCCTAGAAATATATAATGCAGTACAAAATAATCGACAAAATTCCCGAAAGCTCCACTCGAAACCCTCGACTGAAAATCCGATACTCAAATCAACTCGAAAACCTCAAGGCGACAATCGGGGCGCGAATACGAGAAAAATGACATTAAAAACATCGAATTCCAAAAAGTCAACGAGTCGTCGGAGCTTCGGCGTTGACCGCCGCCGCCGGCGGCGGCGCGCCGTCAACCGGAGAGTTTTCCCAGCGACCGAGCTGTCAAACTGATCTCCTCAACAAGGCGAACAACTTTAACAAAGGGACCACCACCATCTAACCACCACCGTGGCCGGAATCCAGCTCGAAAGTCCACAAAACCACCGTGGCCGGAAATTGCTCCGTCACCGTGAGGCCATCACGGCCTCCCAAACTCAAGAGGTTACCTACCTACCTCAAGCCCAACATTTTTCATCACAAACCCCCCTCGGAAAGTCGCCGGAACACCGTCCACCATCGAAGCCGATTCCAGCAAGTTTTCCCCAATTTTCAAATCGACATTTCTCCTTCAATTTCAACTCAAATTCAAACATTCCAAGTTCTAAACAGTAGGAAATCAAACAAAGATTCGAAATATACCACTCACAAGGCCGGAGGTGGCCAGAAAATGAAAGTCGCCGGCGAGTCAAACGGTGGCCGGTTTCTCCTCCTCGGTCAACGCGGGTCAACTTTCCAAATTTGGTCAACGTCGGTCAAACTTTCAAACAGTGCATTTTCGACAATTTTCAAGTATTTCCGATATTTATACTCGCGCCTCGGGACGATCGACGGACCAAAATGGATAACCATTACGATTCGAATAAACACGATACGAACGGATAAACTCGTCGATATTCTAAAACTTCAAATAATCATATTATATTCCTCGGTCATCAGAAAAATCATCCGGAACCGCCCACGAACTCAAAATCATGTGAACTACAACTCTCGAGAAGAGACTCAACTCAAATTCTCGGCCGATCATTAAGTCGTAAACAAAACCGGCAATCCACACAATTATCGATAAACCGCGATTACGCACTAACTCGTGAATCACGCTGTTTACCCTACTGATTCTGGTTCGGGTCGTCACAACGCATGTCTAAGTCGGAAGAGACTCAACTCAAATTCTCGGCCGATCATTAAGTCGTAAACAAAACCGGCAATCCACACAATTATCGATAAACCGCGATTACGCACTAACTCGTGAATCACGCTGTTTACCCTACTGATTCTGGTTCGGGTCGTCACAACGCATGTCTAAGTCTGTGTTTATTTACAATGAGTATGTCTATGGCAACTTGTAGGCAATCTGGGTCCAGCCCATGTGTATAAGTTGCTTCTACTCGAGTTGAGTGTATAAGTTGAGCTGCAAAGAGAGTAAATCACATAATTGTGGAGAAAGAAACTAACCAGAACAAAAATAAATACACTAATCAGATAATGGAGAAGTATACTTGACCTTGCTCATGTTGTAGCTCAATGATTTTTCTTCAACTACGTACTCTTTGATGTCAGTACTTAACAACACCCCCCCCCCAACCAGAGAGTAAAGAAAAATAGTAGGTTAAAGAAGACAAATACAAGATGTAAACTGAATACTGGAGCAAAAGATTCCAATGAGCTAATTAAGGTGGTGAAAACCGAATACATAATGCTTTTACTTGATACCATCTCAAAAACTAGTCAAAAACTTCAAGTAACTAATTTCAGCATTGTGGAAACTGACCTTCAAGCATAGTCTCCACATTTGTAATACGTAGGACTCTAGACTGCTCTCCACTTTGCCTTCTCATTCCATCTATATTATAATGAATTCAAACAAACTCATCTATCATTTCTTACCTGAAAATCATCGCAATCGTAAAACCAAACTGCGAATACTTACAGTGATTGTTCCCACTCCATCTCCTTGAGAGCATCTGTCGTGGAGAACATAATAGTACAGTAGACACAGAGTTGGTAGCTCCAAATGCCCTATATCGCACATAACTCGGAAATATGATCATGCTTTCAATTGAACTGTTCTAAAATGTCTACATAAGAGATTTTATCAAGAAATAAACACCAAAACTAATCAGAGAAGCATTTCAAGGCCAAACATAAAGACTTAACATGCAGAGATGCCGCTCTATGAAACTTTGTATTAGAGCCCAAACATGTTACCACAATAGTATATGGTACTTTGTCTACAAATCATAGCCTTATTACACTGTTTCTTAAGCTCAATCAAAAGAACAAAATAGTGCAGAGAGAATTGTACAGAGAGAATCACACATAGATATACAAATGAAGATATAAATTAATACTACATATATTATCAAAATTCACTAGAAGCTCCAGGTATGCAACCTTTCTCGACGTTCTTTACCAATTAGACTAGAAGGAACACATAATCAAACCTAAATCAAATTTATCCAAAACTAACACCAATTAGACTAAATCCTACTAGACTATATATATATATGTATACTCACCAGTCTAGCTATAACATCTAAGATTTTTGGCTTTCAGTCAGACATAACTTGTAACCCAGCGCACTAGAATCCACTCCAAAATCTGAATCACAGGAAACACATCAAATTTCTCAATCCAAAACATCAGTACAACTTTATTAACTAATTTTCAGATCAATTTTCTATAAACACAATAGAGGAGAATCGATTGCTTGATTGCTAGTTCCTCATTTCACATCTGGATTAACAAGTCAAATACGAAATTGAAACACTTACCCCGACAGATCAAGGATTTAAAATCAAAAGCTAATCAATTTGGTTTGGAAACAGAAATCATAATTGAAAAGTCAAATCATTACATTACGAACTAGTAAAAGCACCACTTGTTTGCTTCGACTGATCAGTTTTGCGGTTGCAGAAGGCGATACTGTAGTCACCAGCGGCAAGCACTACTAGAAAAGTCTACTTAGGTGACGAAATCTTTATAGTTTCGTCACCTAAAATTTACTTAGGCAATAAACATTCACTTGGTCGCCTAAGTTATACCTTAGACGATGAAACACTTATTTCATCGCCAAAATAACATCTTAGACGACGAAACCATCATTTTGTCACCTAAGAAGAAACCAGAAACGTCGTAATTGTGACGACCCGGAACAGAATCAATAGAGTAATCAGCTTATTTCACGAGTTAGCGCGTAATTACTGTTTTCCGATAATTGATTGATTTGCCGGTTTTAATCACGACTTAATTATCGGCTGAGAATTTGAACTGAGTCTCTTCTCGAGAGTTGTTGTACACGTGATTTCCAGTTTTTGGACGGTTCCGGATGATTATTTCGACGACCGAAGAATATAATATGAATATTTGAAGTTTCGGAATATCGTCTAGTTTATCCGTTCGTATCGAGTTTATCCGAATCGTAATGGTTATCCGTTTTGGACCGTCGATCATCCCGAGACGCGAGTATAAATATCGGAAATAGTCGAAAAATTGTCGAAAACACTGTTGGAAGTTTGACCGACGTTGACCAGGGAGTTGACCGTTGACTTTTGGGCTGACCGGTTCTCCACCGCGCGAAACGCGCTTCCGCCGTTGGACTTCGTGATTCCGGCCACCTCCGGCTTGGACCTTGGTATGCATCGATTCCTCTTTCAATTTCCTGCTGTTTAGAACTTGGAATTTTGGAATTTGATGTTGATTTGAGGGAGAACGGAGGAGATGAAGTTTGGGATTTTTTGCCGGAATCGGCCTCGTGTGGGGTGGCGCTCCAGCGACTCTCCGGTGAGGTTATGAGGTGGAATCAGTTGGGTTTTGGATGGTGGTCATTTCCCCTTTGGTTTGGAGGGACAAGGTGGCGCGACGACGCTGGAATCGAGCCGGGAAGTTTTTCGGCCGGTTATGCCTTTTGAGGTTTCGAGCTGATTTCCGGCCAACCTCGCCGGAATTGGTGGTTGCCACAGTTAGGAAAGTTGTTGGCCTTGTTGAGGAGAACCTTATGGGAGTTTGGCCACCGGAAAATCTCTCTGGTTGACGGCGTGTCGCCGGCGGCGGCGGCGGCGGTCAACGGCGGAGCTCCGGCGACCCGTTGACTTTTTAGAATTTGATGATTTTAATGTCGTTTTACTCGTATTCGCGCCCCGATCATCGCCTTGAGGTTTTCAAGTTGATTTGGGTACCGGATTTTCAGTCGAGGGTTTGAGTGGAGATTTTGGGAATTTCGTTAATTATTTTGTATCCGTTATACGTTTCCGGGAACGGTTGCTTTCTGAGGTGTGGTACAGTGTTGTGAACTATGATTTTGATCAGTTATATTTTATGATTATTCAGGGGATCGAGATCGTGCTTCGGGCGAGGGATCTTCCACCGGACCACGTGATTAGCGCGAGTGCGCGCTTTGCTCATCTGTGAGTGGACACTTTTATATTTTCACAGTCGTTGCGAGTTCGTGATTTTCCGTATTTATTTATATACGATGTTGAGATTATTTATTCTTTTCGGAGGTACTATTTTATGTTTTATAATGATGGCATACTTGCATTGATGCTTCGGCTACTCGGCTGATCACCGGTAGTTTGACCAAAGTTGAGAGATTCCTCTGGACCAGAGTTGAGAGATTCCTCTGGGCAGGGTTGAGAGATTCCCCTGTTATGCCGCCGGGGTTGAGAGATTCCTCTGGCTGATCACCGTCGGGCTTGAGCGATTCGCCTGACCGTCGGGCTTGAGAGATTCACCTGGCACCTCCATATATACATTTTTCGAACTCGCTATACTTGTTTATTGTATATGAAATTGGTGAAAGGCATATGTTTATTTTCGTCCACTCACTCTAACGTTTTATTGCCTTTCCCCTGGGCTTTTCGGTTTCGGTGCCCAGTTTGCAGTTCGGATTCTGGTGTCTCACGTCGCGGTCGGAGGCTAGTTGTTCGAGCTACTTGTATTTTCCAGTAGGTCCTTTGTTTCGCCTACTGTTGTATATTTTGTATATATACACTAGAGGTCACTCTGATACGATACTGATACATGTTTTATGTGGTTTTTCCCGGATTTTCTATATTATACAGTTATGTTTACTGTTTATTATTATTGTTATGATATTGAGAAATCCGGATGGGATTGGTGCCCACGGTTTGACTTTTGTGGCATATGATGAAGTGTTATTTTCCGAGTCCAGGTAAAGGCAAATCCGTGTTAGTAGCGTTACTCTGCCAAAATTTTTATAGTTTTTGTTGGTTCGTGTTTTCAGGAAGGGTTTGATTCCGGTTTAAGAAACTAAATCGGGGTTGGGTCCTTTCAGTAACATCAGTGACATAGACGACAACAGTGTAGCCATTGCCTAGGTCGTCACTTAGGCGATGACATACTCTTTTCGTAGCCTAAGTGGCCACGTGGGCGACGACAGTGTGGTCGTCGCCTATGTGGCCACTTAGGTGACGAAGCTTATGACTTGGGCGACGAAACTGATCAATTATTAGCTCAATCAGTTTTTTTTCACTCGGGCTATCTCACCTTCTCCTCTCAACTTTTCTCACTCTCTCTCCTCACTCTACCCAGCAGACAGATCCCGGCTGGGAAAAAATCATCACGATATATCGATTGCGATTTTCATCAACCCCTGCTCTCCTTCTAGGTGAAGGTATGTATTAATTCGTTTCCCCCGAATCATTTTTTTGAATTTAATACCGTACGTAAATTCAGTGAAATATTCTGGCAAATACATAGTTTCCGGCGATCTTAGGTAGCTTAATTACTAGCTTGTTGTACGTACTATATTGTATTGTATTGTTAATGTACGTAATTGTAAGGTAATTGGTTAATTAGTTAATAATTAATAATATATATTATAATTAGTTAAAACATGTTAGCTAGCTAGATTAAGCTAATTGGTAATCTATAAGCGCGCTAATTAATGGTTTAATTAAGATAGATAGTACGTTAAGGTTAATTAATTAATAGTATATATATAGTATATATATATATATAGATTAATATAAGCTAGGTACGTAGTACGTTAGCTAGCTAGATTATAGCACGCATTTAACTATATATATATAGTTGTACGTATATTAGATTAATTAGTTATTGGTTGAAAAAATATAATTAATATGATATATAATTATTAACTTATTACGCATGCAGAAATATGGATAAGAGTTTGATACAGTTGGCGAATAGAAGTGATGTACGGTATATGAACGAAATCAGAGAGTTTATGGTTGTTGCAATGGAGCGAGTATGGTGAAGTAGTAGACTTAAGCTCAGAACCAGACTTCAGTTACCATGGTGCCTCATCAAGCGATAGTGGCGTCCCTTCGTGGAACCCAACTATGGATTTGGTCCATGATGCCTTTCCAGAATTTAGTCACAGTGGACACCAATACAAAGAGAGAGGTTGCGATATCACTCATGGACATGATGACACATTCCCCACTGCTAGCTTGACCACTGACACTAGTGAGATAGATAAGTACAACATGATGCTACTTGAAGCTCAGACCCCGGTGTACCCTGGATGCCGAGAGAATATGTTGCAATATGTGATGCAGTAAATGCAGATAAAAGTAAAGAACAAAATGTCACACAGTGCTTTTGACGAAATACAGGAGCAAATATGTAAGTTGCTTCCCGATAATCATAATCTTCCGAAATCGCATTATAAGGTTAGAAAGATCTTGAGCAGCCTCGGCCTAAAGTACAAGATAATTCACGCATGCCCAAATGATTGTATGCTGTTTTAAAAATAGTATGCACATTTGGACTACTGTCCCATATGTGACCAGTGCAGATATGAGAACCGGGGGAATATGAGGAGTTCGAAAAACCAAATTCCTTTGAAGGTTCTTTGATATTTCTATTGATTCTCATATTGTAGCGTCTGTACATGTCTTTATACCCAGCAGAGGCGATGCGATGATACGTAGAAAAGTGAATAGATGACGATGTACTGAGACACGCCGCGGATGGGGAGGCGTTCAAACATTTCGACAGGGAATTTGGAGACTTTGTAGCAAAGGTTTAAAATGTAAGAGTCAAACTTTCTACAGAAGAATTTAATCCTTGGGGTAGTAATAGCTCTGCCATCAGCACTTGGCCGGTTATTCTGATGTCGTACAACCTACCTCTGTGGATGTGTATGAACAAGGAATTTAATTTTCTTACTCTGCTAATTTCAGTTCCTAAATCTCTAGGTTAGTGCTTAGATGTCTACCTCAGATCTTTGATCGACAAGCTGAGACTGTAGTCGGAAAATGGAGTCCCAACTTATGACAAATTCACTGACACGATTTTCATGATGAGGGCAGCCGTAATGTGGACGATCAACGATTTTACAGCGTATGAGATGTTGGCAGCCTGCAGGACGACATGATACAATGGATGTCCTATATGTTTGGACTACGTGAACTCTAGTTGGCATGCAGAGAATGTGTGTTACCTAGATCACCGTAGATGGCTTCCTGATGATCACCCATGGTGACAGGATGAAGCTCATTTCGATGGGACGATAGAGAATAATCCTAAACCCCGTAGTTGGTCTAGCGAAGAGATTTTAGAGAGGTTGAGCTATTTGAACTTTGGTGTGTTGACCAATGACAAGGATGTATAGAAACGCAATCCAATACCTCCACTAGATCTCAACTATTGGCATCATATGATTATATTCTTTGAACTACCTTACTGGTCAAATTTGAAACTGAGGAACAACTTGGATGTGATGCACATAGAAAAGAATGTCTGCGACAGCGTGGTGGAAACAATTCTTGATATTAAGTTGAAGACTAAAGATACTCCCAAAGCGTGCAAAGATCTGAAATCTATGAATCTACGTCGCCCCTTGTGGTTTAGGAGGGATAAAAGAGGAGTGTACAACAAGATGCCAGCTGCACCTTACACAGTGAAGCCGGCACTTAGAGGTTCTATATTCCACTGGTTTAAGAGCGTTCGTTATCCAGCTACGTATGCAGCTGCTATAATTGGAGTAGTGGACGAGGTGCAACACAAGTTTGTTGGTCTAAAGACACATGACTATCACGTTATGCTGCAACGTCTGATTCCAGTGGTAATTCAACCATATTTGCCTCGTGACATCGTAGAACCAATAGTGGCATTATGCAAATGGCGGCAGAGGTTATGCGCCATAGAGTTAAAGAAGTCAGAGGTGGTGGAATTGCAACAACAAATTGTGCACATCATTTACAAACTAGAGAGAATTTTCCCCCATGCTTTCTTTAACTTCATGATTCACCTAATGATCCACCTACCTGAACAGATGCTCATTTCTAGTCCGGTCCAGTACATTTGAATGTATCCTTAAGAAATGTACGTACAACTAATTAATTATACAGGTTTTCCAATCAATTATTTGTTCCACTCAAGATTACTATATGTACCTATTATACAATTAATTAATTGAACGTTAGATTTTGTTGATAGCTTAGACAGTATAAATGATTCGTCAAAAACAGATCGGTCCCGGATGGCTCCATAGCAGAAACATACCTAATGTATGAGTGTTTTACTTATTGCAACAGGTACCTCAATGATCCATCACCTCCCACCGCCTCTAATCTCAGTGGCAGCATCAATCTTTATGTCGTGACAAATGTCGTACGACCTTTTAGAGGAGTATTAAATGAATCGTTAACAAGAGAAGAACTTATCGAGGCACATTTGGTAGTGTTGCGAGACTATGATGAAGTTGAGCCTTACATGAAGGCGTACAGGGAGAACCTTCACGCGTTACATCCGAACAAGAGTTCAGTATGGTTTGAAAAAGTGGTTAAAAAGAAGTTCCCCCATTATTTCCTCCAATGGATACATATGTTTACTTATTTAATTATATAAATGTTTGTTACATTTGAATTATATTTTAATTTGAATTGTTACAGATGATTGATCTACAAAAATATGATAACCACGGGGGGTGGTAGTCCTGACCAAAGCACTTGCTAGCAGGGAAGCCGGTTAAACACTATATTTACCCCAGATGTTTTGTGAATGGTGTAAAATTTCATTCAATGGCCCGAGATGAAGGAAGAAGAACACAAAACAGTGGGGTCGTGGTTGGGGATGACGATGATATATATTATGAGGCTCTTATATATGTCGTTCAGCTTTGTTATGGGAATGATGTCAACGTTTTCCTATTCAAGTGCAAATTGTTCAAGCGTACAAAGGAAGACCTGGGCCTTTTATCAGTGAATACAAACTCAAGCTGGTATGAGGATGAGCCTTTCACTCTTGCCATCTTAGTTAGGCATGTGTTCTATCTTGATGATCCAAAAGCTTGTGAATGGTGAAAAATAGTGAACCATATCTCTCATCGAGGAACATTGAATATCACGACAACTGAAGGGATGTCGACGACTGAAGATGCTAAACTGCAAAGAGACATTCCTGCATATCAAGAGCCTAATATTCTGTCACCGCTCTGACATAATGGAAATGGTTCAAGCTGGTGAATACTTACCCATGCCTGATGGCTATATGGATCTAACTCAATATGAGATTATAGATCTAGAGAATGATGACAATGAAGATGAGGCGCAGGATGACGACGATGACTCAGGATATTCGTCGGATGATGTTGAATATGATGAGGAGGAGGAGAAGCAATCGGGTAATAGTGTTGAGGAGGATGATGATGATTATGAGTGGAGTACAATATAATGATGAAGGATATTAATTGGTAATTAATTATTATAATCTCACTTTTTCAAGGTAATGATGATTAATTATATTATGATCGATGAAGAGTACAATATAATTAATATTCTGAATTCGAAGATTTTTAGTTTGAACGAGGATCAGAGTACTAGTACAATTATTCTGTCATTCCCGACATAACTAATAGATCTGGAATTGAACTGGTTCGGTGAAAGGACCCAACCCCGATTTAGCACTCTAAATCGGAATCGAACCCCTTCGAAAACACGAACCAACAAAAATTTTCCGAAATTTGGGCAGAGTTTCATTACTAGCGTGGAATTACCTTAACCTGCACGCGGAAAACACACTTCGTCCTATGCCACAAAAATCAAACCGTGGGCACCAATCCCATCCAGATTTCTCAACATCAATATAATCAACAAACAGTAAACATATTGTACTATATATATGTATATCCGAGAAAATCTGTGTAAACAAGAATCAGAACGTATCAGAGCGACCTCTAGTGTAAAATATATACAACATGTACATCAGTAGCCGAAACTGAAACCTACTGGAAAACACAGGTGACTCTGATCACTAGCCTCCAAACTGCGACGTGAAACACCAAACCTGAACTGCAACTGGGCACGGAAACCGAAAAGCCCAGGGGAAAGACATGAAAACCGTTAGAGTGAGTGGACGAAAATAAATGTCTTTCACCAGTTATATATATATATGTTTAAAACAACATATGCGAGTCCAGATAAAACAACATCGTATAGTACGCGAGGTAAACTCACACTCCTCCAGCGTACTGAGCATGCAAGTATAAATCTCACGGGGTCACTCATAGACTCCTCCGTGCTAGTACAGTCCGAATCACGAGGTCCTTAGTCCCCGTGACTCTAAGCCAGAAATGGCCTCGGTTCCGGGGAAACGCCCCTCACCGGTCAGGTAGGGATAACGACGCCCCTCCTGGATGGCCTACCATCGGGGATCAACCGAGAGGCAAAGTGTATCGATACAACAACGTAACCAAGACTGTACTCTGTGAAAACCAAATCACAAACAATTCGATGCAAATGCATGAAACAACATATAAGTGTATGCATAATCGTATACGTATATCCGTATAGGTATAATCGTATAATCGTAAAACACATGCTCATTTAATCCGTAACCTCAATACGCATGCTCAAGTTCGAAAATCATATAAAAGACTCGCAATCATTTCCGTGAAAAGAAATTGTCCACTCACTAATCAGCTAGCGCGAACTCGCGCTAAACACGTGGTCCGGCGGAAGTACCGTCGCCCGAAACACGATCACGATCCAAATCTCGATCTCGATCTCCTGAATACATACACACATAACTGATCAATATCGTAATTCACAACACTGTACTGATGCACGGAAACCAACCGTTCCCGGAAATACGAAATGCAGTACAAAATGAATTACGGAAATCCCGAAATCCCCACTCGAAATCTCGACTGAAAATCGGCTAACCAAATCAACCCGAAAACCTCCGTACTATAACCAGGGCGCGATTACGAGAAAAATGACACTAATTACATCGAAATCTGAAAAGTTGACTTTCTGACCGCCGTTGACCGCCGCCGCCGGCGACGGCGCGCCGTCAACGGAGGAATTCCACGGCGGGAAGCTCCAGATCGGACCATCACAACCTCACAAACATCTTTTCCTTCTAACACAAGACTCGATTCAAAGCACAACCACCTCAAATTCACGAAACCAAATCGGGATACCCAAATCGGATCCCAATTCGGGTTCATCCCAATTCGCCATCTCCGAACAAATTACACACACCATGAGGTTCAGAGAAGCAAGGGGAGTCTTTCCCCCCTAACCCCCACCTCCAAACCTCGCCGGAGCCAAGCTCCCCGTCACCGGCGACGGACGCGAAGCCGACCCACTTCGGGTCCAACCAAAACGTAATCAAAACTCATCAAACCATACATCAATGTACTCGAAATCACATGGAGGTTCTAACCATACCTTCCTCGAAGTCCAAGGTGGCCGGAAAAAGGTCGCCGGAAATCAACTTCCCGTTTGGGAAACTTTCCCTTCTCAGCTGCTAGTCCACTTTCCAGAATAGGAAAGTCAACGGCTGGTCAACTCCCACAATGAATTCTCGACTATTCCACGACTATTTTTCGACTTTTCGATATTTATACTCGTCCCTCGGGTCAATCGACGGTCCAAAATGAAAATACGATATGATTCGGATAAGCTCGAAACATTCGGATAAACTCGTCGAAACCCGAAACTTTAAATAATCATAAAATATTCCTCGGCTATCGGAAAAATCTTCCGAAACCACCCACGAGCTCGAAATCACGAACTCAACGATTTCCGTGAAGACACTCAACCCAAATTCTCGACCGAAAACAAAGTCGCGAATCGAATCGGCAAACCACATAATATCGCAAAACTGCGACTATAACCAAATCTCGAGGATCGTGCCAAACGCACCTCTGATTCTGGTTCGGGTCGTCACATTCGGATCGATCGGCCTCGATCACGAATTAATTGAATATATTTTAATAGTTAATTAATTAACGCTTAATTAATTATTAATTACCATATGTATACAACCTTACAATGTATTTCTTCGCGTCTACTGAGGATGATACTTTGACGCAAAATTTTCACTTTGGTATGTAGAGTGTGACTTAGGCGACGAAAAGAGTAGATTTTGTCTCTTAAGAAGGTACTTAGACGACGAACCAATCTCTTTTCGTCGTCTAAGTTACTTCTTAAGCGACGAGAGCAACTCTTTTCATCGCCTAAGTCAGACCTTAAACCCTAAACTCTTCATATCCTAAACATTTAAACCCTTTCCCCTAACCCTAACCCCTAACCCCTAACCCCTAACCCATATCCCCTAATCCGAAATTACTTAGGCGATGAACCCAGTTATTTTCCTCGCTTAAGAGTAAGATTAGGCGACGAAATGTAACTGTTTTCGTTGCCTAAGTCATTGTTTCACAATCTGACCTCTGAGAGCACGACCATGCATACCATCTTCAAATATAATTTTTTTTCATTTAGGGCGTAGAGTAACCAATTCTTGGACTGTGAGTCTCGACGGTTCAAAAATTGAAGTTATGAAGATTCGCATATCAACGTTTCCATTTCGTTGAAATTTTGGTTTTATGGTTGACTACGCCGATCAAACCCTTAACAAACTTTGTTTTCAATGAAAATTCATGAACTTACATATTATCTTATGATCAATATATCCAACGGCTGTTTTGTCAAAATTCAATTTCGTTAATGTTCACGTGGAGTAAATATAGACGTACGAACATTTAAGTTATACAACGTTAGTAGATATATCAAAAAAATTTAATCTCTAATAAATTTTGGCTATTAAATTTTAATTAAATTTTTTTAGTTGATAAATTAAGTTTTTACGAGCAGATAAACACTTGTAACTTCGAAAACGGGTGTACGAATTATTTTTACAATAATGCCCATCTTTTAACTATTTTTGCGATAATCACGTATGTACTAATTACATTTATTCGATCGAAACCTAAATTAATCCGAATTAAGTTTAATTTTTTAATAATATTATACAAATATAATGGTTATATCTAACGGTTCATTTTTAAAAAATTTATAAGTAACTACACAATTTTTTTTTCAAATATTCAGTTAGGCGGCGAACCAAGATATTTTCGTCGCCAGAGGTCTCACATAGGCGAAGAAAACACAATGGTTTGTCGCCTATGACCAAATTTTTGGCGGTTCGGTTCGTGCGGCCAAATTTTTAGGCCAGAAAAAATAACAACTTAGGCGACAAAATATATCACGTTCGTCGCCTAAGACAAAAAATTTGGCAGTTCACTTTCCTGAGCGCCTTTTTTTGGGCCACGTTTGAATATCACTTAGACGACGACGGGGTTTGTTTCATTACCTTAGAGTAGGGTTTAGGCGACCAAAAAAACCGTTTCGTCGTCGAAGTGGGTTCAGTTTCCTGTGCCCTCATTTTTTAGGCCACATTAAATTTCACTTAGGCTACGAACCGATGTATTTTGTTGCCTAAGTGCACTTAGGCGACGAAATCCATCGGCTCGTCGCCTAAGTCAATGTCTATATCCAGAAAATGGCTCCCGTTCGAACCTCTCTCTCTCTCTCTCTCTCTCCCCCCCATTCTATCTCATTCTCTCACTCCGGTCCACTCTCCTTCGCCGCCTCTCCTCTCCCTCTCCCGCCGTCCGGCCGCCCCCCTCACTCCTCCTCCTACTCCTCCTCGATCTCTTCTCTGGCCGCCCTCCTCCCCACCGTCTCCCCTCTCCCGCGCCACTGCCGGTATATCTCTCGATCACTCTCTATATATATTTATGTATATGTGTACATATAATACATATATATGTACCGCCCTCCTCCCCAGCGCCTCCTCTCTCCCGCGCCGCTGTCGGTATATCTCTCTATCACTCTATATATATATTTATATATATGTGTACATATAATACATATATATGTACGTATTTCATATATATTATGTATATATATTGTGTATATAGATTTTGTATATATATATATTGTGATATAATTAATAAATGAAATATTAATTGTGTATATTGTATATATATATATATTTTGGTAATGCATGTATTTAGTATATATAATGTATTTAGTATTGTATATATAATGTATAGATATAGTTTTGAGTATATTGAGGTTAATTATTTGTTAAATTGGTAATATAAATTGGATAAATAAATTGTTAATATAAACTTGTAATATAAATTGGTAATTGATATAGAGTGATAATATAAATGCCTTGAAATAAATTGGATAATTAAATTGGTGAGATTTGAATAAATTAGATATATTTGTGAAATTTGGATAAATTTGTAAAATGTATATACATTGGATAATTTTGTGAAATTTGGATGGTAAATTCGTAATATATATCGAATTGAATTTATTCGTAAATTGGTAATATATATCAAAATGAATTTAATCGTATGAATATTGATGTTATTTTTGAAGTTTGGATAAATTTGATTTTTTTTAAAATTTAGATAATTTGGATTTATTAATTTGTGAAATTTAGATAAATTGGATATATTTATATTTGATGTAATTTGGTGAAAATTTGGATTAATTTGGATGAATTAATTTGGATATATATATATATATTGTTAACAAATAATTTTTTCATCTTCATTAATAACGATTGATGACGCCAAAGAAAATGCGATCGCAAGAAGAGAGGGAAGCCGAACTCCATTCCATTACACAAGCAATGGGTTGGAGCCAAACTAAGTCGGAGGAGACCGTTTTGGCTCCTCTGAATCGTTCCGGTTTGCCGACTGGCCCAATCATTCATGCTCCAAATGAGGCGGCCACTGCCCATACCGACGATCCGCCCGTCACCACTTCAGCGGCGACGTCTGAAGGTCCAACGGAGTCGGTCAACGACTTCGTTCACTACAACACATAGTGCATGGCGAGGAGGCAGCCGTCAGATTAGGTCCCCAATCGGAGTCGGGGACTTGGGAAAGCCGTGAAAACCGAGCACATGGTCAGGTCAACCGGGAAGAAGATCCCGGTGCCGTTCGACTATTTCACCCGAGGCCCTCCGTCCTTGCAACTCGGCAGCCTCACATCGTACACCATCGGCTCAATCATACGGAACAACATCCGTATGGTTGCCGCTTCATGGAACAAGCTACCTAAATTCGAGAGGTTGAGGGTGTACTGCGAACTCTTGGTAATACTATTTAATATATTTTTTAATATTTTTATAATTAATTGCCAACCACGAAGCTAGGCATAATGTTTAGGTTCTAATTTTTTTTCTAGACACATTTCGATATCAACGGCACGCCGGAGATGATGGAGCACATCAACAGGCCAAGAACATTTTCAAGGATTGGAAGTACGACCTACACAAGTACTATCTCTGACACGGCGCCACGCTTGTCCCACATGAGCTGCGGAATGAAAGGGAACATGCGTTAGAGTGGTTGGTAAGACACTTTGAGTCCGACAAGTATAAGGTTCGTCTTCATTTCCTTTGAATTGAGAAAATTAAATAATTTCATATTTTTAACCATTTATTTATTTTTTTAATAATTTTTTTTGTCAACAGGTTAGGTCGAATGCCAACAAGGCAAACCATATGAAGAAGGATAAACACAATACTTCCGGCTCCAAAGGCTTCATGTTCATCGCAAAGGAGCATAAGGATGCGGATTCGAGCATTATCTCCTGGATGCCAGTGTCTAGGCTTATGTCAGGCCCGAGGTCGACGATGAAGCGAGTCAACAAGGGGTAAGTGACTCATCTTGACTAACTCAATTCAATTTAATTGTACTTCCAAAATGTATCACAATTTACTATAACGGTAATTGCATTTTTAATTTCAGGCACAGTTGATAGAAATAGCACAGGAGCAGTTGACAAACACTCAGCTGGAAAATTCGGGTATAACGCCCGAAGAGGTGCCCCTTCTATCGGTGGAGAGCCAGATCGCCATCGTCGATACTATTTATGGTTGCCGAGTTGGCAAGGAGGTTCGTGGGCTTGGACAGAGGGTCCATAGAGATTTGTCGTCCTAGCCCTCCAGATCGTCGTCTAGTAGGCGAGGTGGGGTCGATGCCGAGACAGTCTGAGCCTCACAAGAGCAGGCTCGATTGGGCCTGAGAGAACACCAGGTCGATGCAGGGGCAACTGAATGAGCAAAACCAAAGGATGGCCGACTTCTTTGCGATGTGCGCACGCATGGGGTTGCCCGTTCCTGAGGACTCTTGTCGTCCCCCTCCTCACGGACCCAACGACGACGATCAGACTGGTGGCGACGGAATAGGCGGCCTTTTTACCCCCCCCCCCCCCCCCAATAGTTTAGTTTTGTATTTTCTTTAATTTGTAAAAACTAAACTTGTGTTTTCTTTACTTTAATGAATATTTTATTAATATAATTAAATTTTATATTAATTTATAATTTTTAAAAGTATTATTAATTAATTAATTAATTAATTCAAAAAAAGTTATTAACTTAGGCGACAAAATAGACGTGTTTCGTCGCTTAAGTGCATTCACTTAGACGACAAAAACGCTTCGTCATCTAAGTAGGGTACGTAGATGACGGAACGTCGTCGTCGTCGAAGTGATTTTTAGACGACAAAATAATTCCGTCGTCGCAGTGGCCTCTTAGATGACGAACATATTTCGTCTTCTAAGAGGTCTCTGAGACGACGGAGACGTTTTGTCGTTCAGTCGATGTTAAAGGGACGATGTCTAAGACCATAATTCTAGTAGTCTCCTGGCAACTTCCTTATACGATCAAGACCAACAAGAAGAGATTTGCATTGTCACACTACTCGGGAAGTGAGTTAGGAGTAATGGAACTTACTCCGCATCCTTGATCATCAACATGTCACCATTTGAGACCTGTAAATGAAGCGAATCTAGACCTGATTTTTGAACCCATTGATCCGTTTACTTAACAGATCAGATCTGAATAACAAGTGATTCGATCCGTTCATGATCCGAACTATTTATATTTTTAACTTTATGCTGTGGATGAATTTATTTGGAGACCTAATCTCAATGGCCAATTATCTTTAAAATCTGCTTCTCATCTACAGTACTGACATATACGACCTCATTCTAGCAGTGAGTTGTTAAATTTGGTCTAGAAACTAAACATACCCTCGGAAGTATAATCTCTGCTTGCCAACCTTTCAGGGATAGGTTAAACGCAAGGGTGTATAGCTAGCTTAATGTGAGCAGTGTCAATTGACACGGCTCACTTCCTATAGTTTAGGTAGTTGGTTAAAAAACTTGAACTGTTTTCTTTATATAATGAATATTTATGTGAATTTTGACACCCCTCAATTCTTAAAATAGGAAAATAACAAAATCTTGACTAATGTTTTCATTTCCTATAATACCTGTTTGTTAAGAATAGTTTAACTTTAGCCAGTGAGTTGTAGTGTAGTGGTAATAACTCATACCGTTGTCGAGCTATGGTGGTCACCTAGTCATGATAGGAGATCTTAATAGATAAGTTTAATTCTTAATAGATAGGTTTGATTCTGTATGAATAATCCATATTGATCAGGGTAGTAGTGTAGTTGTTTCAGTTGTTGACATTTTCATTAGCACTATATCACGTTTAGGGTCTATGATCAAGAGTTTAGGGTGTGTGATCAACGTGGGTGTTTTTTTTCTTTCTGATTTTCAGTAACTTAGTAAAAGCTTTATAAGTTTCCTTTGTTTCACAAGGAGAAGGTGTGAGATTCTCCAATATTGTGTGTGCTATTATTCAAATATTTGATACACTACAATCGTGATTTATGAAATCACGTGTTCAAATTTCGTCAGACACCAAATTTCTATCGATCAAGTAAAAAAAAAAAGCTTGATTCTCAAGAATTAATAAAAAGATGAAAACGAAATGTTATATGCTACTTTCAAAGATAGAAATGAACCACTTGCAAGCTTGGCCTTCTAAACAAGTTGCTCGTAACACTACAACAAGCATTAGATGGGTGACTCCTCAACAACCTTTTGTTTAAATAAACTTTGATGTTCGATGCTGAATGATACGAATGTGTGTGCAGGTTTTGGTTTTGAAATTAGAGCAATCTCCAACAATTTTTTCAATTTTTTTATAAAGAGTAGCACCTACATATATAAAGAAGTTATACAAAAATACAATACCAAATGATTTGGCATTTGCCACATCATCGTTTTCTTATTTATATAAATGTTTCTTTATCATATTAAATTATTAATATCATTGATTTTCATTAAGAGTAAAATAAAATAAGAATGAAGAAACTCAAACACACCAAGACTACAATGTTGATCAAAACTCAACTGTCTCTATCCTCCATTGCCCAGTATCATCGATCATCTCTCCCAATTATAGGAGTCTGGGCTTCGTTGAGCTTGCTCGACTACTCAAAAATATCATCTTTAGAGCTATACATATATGATTGATCAAGAGATCGTAACCCGGCTAGCAAAATTTAATTCCCCACTCTTACAAATTCTCAAACTAAGTCAGTGATAGTAGAAATCTATAACCCCCAATTGAATAAATACTATAGAAAACCTATAATCGAATGAAATTGAGAACGTATATTAGGGTTCCGTCTGCCGAAAAACGTCGACCTTGCGAAGAGCAGATTTCTATCGAAAAAATATATCATGCCAGTGCGAGAATTGGAGAAAAGCAAATCTAAAGCAACTCTTTATACAGATCCAATAGAAATTATTTCATAAACTGATAACCATGCATATAATTCAGTTAATTGGTTATTATTTAAACAATGAAAATATTGATGAATTCCATATAGATAATAATTAGCACAAAATATGATGATGTAGCAATACCAACTCATTTGATATTAATATTCTGTATAAAATCTTTGTAACCCAAACATTTTTCTTTTATAAAATAGGGAAGCAAAACTTGAAAGAGTAGCACTATGGTTACAGAGAAGTTATACAGAAAATAATACCAAATGACATGCCATGTCATCATTTTTAATTTGTATAAATTTTTGTTTATCTGATTAATATTATATTTTCATTTAACAGTGAAATAAAATAAGAAAGAAGGAACTCAAACACCCCATAACTCTTAATCTTCCGGTCTCTAACCTACCTTGCCGTTATCATCAATCGTCTCTCCCAAATATAGGAGTCTGCTGCTTCTTTGACTCATTTTTCCGGTGAAAAGAAAAAAACGAGACTGCCAGTTGATTCATTTTTCTAGCTAGCTACAATGGATAGTACTCTGATTCTTGTATTGTTTCTTCGGTCCATACTGAGAAGTGAGAATCAATTTTTTTTTTTTCTGTCTGCTTCATGTTTCACGCTCCACCTTCATGTTATTATATATCTTTTGAAGTCTGTAGAAGAACCTCAACTAAAGGAGATAATGGAGAATTGAAGTACATAACATTTACATGTTCGCATGTTGGCAAGCCGAGTAGCAGGTCAAGGTATGCATTCAAACTTAGACCTGTTACAAAGACTGATTGCAAGGCCAAACTTAATGCAGGTTTACTTCCAAATGGAAAATGGTCAGTATCCTCTATTGTGCTTGAGCATAACCATGAGTTTACTTCTCCAAGCAAAAGACGATTCCAAAAAAGCTCAAGAAGATTATCATCGCGTTTCAAGAAGAGGTTAGAGACAAATGATATAGCTGGAGTAAGACCGAATAAGAATTTTAATTCTTTAGTGGTTGAAGCTGGTGGTCATTCGAATTTACCATTCACAGAGAGAGATGCCAAAAACTTTATAGAAAAGGCCGGCAAGGCGTCTACGACTTGGAGAAGGAGATGCTATTGCTATTCAAAAGTATTTCATGAAAATGCAAGCCGACAACTCCAATTTTTTTAATGTAATGAATATCAATGAAAAGGGTCGACTAAGGAATGTGTTTTGGGCAGATGCAAGAAGTAGGGCTGCTTAAGAGGATTTTGGAGATGTTGTGACATTTGACACCACCTACTTAACGAATAAGTATGATATGCCATTTGCACCTTTTGTAGGTTTCAATCATCATGGACACTCAATACTACTGGGATGTGGATTAATTTCAAATGAGGATACTAAGACATTTACATGGCTATTTCAGTCTTGGCTTACATGTATGTCTGGTCAGGCTCCTAATGCAATCATTACAGACCAAGATAAAGCGATGCAAAATGCAATTGAGATTGTTTTCCCTCATATACGACATCGGTGGTGCTTGTGGCATATAATGAAGAAGATTCCTGAGAAACTGAGAGGGTACAAAGAAAGTTATGAGGGCATCAAGTTTACTTTCAGAATATTGTTTATGATTCATTAAACATCAATGAATTTGAAGATCTCTGGAAGGTATTCATTGAAAAGTATAACTTGCACAACAATGAATGATTATTGGGATTATTTCAAGATAGGCAAAGATGGGTTCCAAGTTTTGTGAAAGACACATTTTGGGCAGCGTAGCGAGAACATGAATACATTTTTTAACGGGTATGTGAACTTAAAGACCACATTAAAACAGTTTGTGGAGCAGTATGAAAATGCTTTGTGAGATAAGGTTGAGAAAGAGAACATAGCTGATTTTCGGTCTTTCAATTCAAAGATCCCTTGTTTCACAATGTATAATATTGAGAAGCAATACCAGGAAGCTTATACAAATGCAAAGTTTAGAGAGTTCCAAAAAGAGTTGGAAGGAAAGATGCACTGTAGCATATCATCATTTGAAAGGAATGGTACAGTCACTACCATTATTGTGGATGAAGATGTACATCTGCAATATGATACAACAATGAGACGTGTCCCATTCTTAGTTCGTTTGAATGAAGATGAGTGCAAGGTAAACTGTGTTTGTCGTTTGTTTGAGTTCAGAAGAAATATTATGTCAACATATTATTGTGGTATTACTTCACAAGAATATAGGATGTATTCCTGATAGATATATTTTGAAGCGATGGACTTCAGTTGTAAAAAGAGGTCACAGTAAAGTGAAAATAGGTTATGGAAACTGGACTGCTAATCCTGATATGCAAATGAATGATAAGATGTGTAATCTATTTCAGGAGGTGGCAGATAGCAAGGATGAGAATTGTAATATGGTCACGGGGGTGGTACATGAACTAAAGATGAAATTGCAGCAGATGAAAGCTGCTTGTGAAAGCAAAGAGGATAGTGCTGCGATAGTTGATAAAACAACAGATGTTGAAGAGCTTTTAGAAAAAAGTATCGAAATACTTGATCCTTTATCTGTTCGAAGTAAAGGTCGTCCTCCAGCAAAGCAAAAGCAATCTACAACAGAGCAAATTATTTGGAAAAGAAAAGAAACTGAATCCGTTGCTATAAATAATTCCCAGGTAAATCTATAATCTCTTGACTATATGTACTAATTACCTGTATTTTTTTCTTTACCTATGCATTATGTGTAATCTGTACGTACAACCGAGAAATCTTTCCTAGTTCGATCTACCTTATTTTTTGGAAGATATATATATGTATATATATTCTTCACTATGTTATGGCTGGTTTTGCTTAAAGTTAATGCTTATGTTAGAGGTGGAACTCTGTTGATCTGTATAGTTTCTTCGTTTTGGTATCTGATCTTTACAAAGTTGTGGTCATGATGAATTCAAAAGACAAAATATCGTGGCTTGATCACCCAAGGAAAAATCTATATACATATATTTTTCCAGATCTTCTAATGCAACATCATTAACTATATAGTATATGTTTTGTTACTTCTGTTGCAGAATAATACTTAACACATCAAGACTCACATTCAATACAAAGAATCAAAACGAACTATAATCAAAAAGCATCATAAGATATTTCCTAGTTGGATCAGAAAAGGTACCTGATGCTGAACCTTGCACTTCTACTCCTCTCTGTAACATATCAGCCATCTCTTCTGGTTTTAATTTACTGCTGGAAACACTAAGGAACGTCTTCTGGATTCACACACACAACCACTTCTGTAATGGGGCAAAAACTCAATGTGTATATCTGTGTTTATGACCAGGGACTTCTCCTCCTTATATAAGGTCTAGAATCAGATGCAGACTCATCCCATAAGGAGTCTGTATCTGCTGTAATCTATCCAAAACGTAGAGACCTAATCTTATCACAACATGATGCATTAATCATGTGTATTAACATAGTGAGAATCCTACTCCCAATAGCAATATACAGCTAGATAGGTAACCAGAATTTTGGTAACATTGTAAAAGCTCTTGCTGCATAACCAATGTTTACCATAGGTGTGTTTAAGTCCAAATATTTCCTAACAATCTCCCACTTGGACTAAACACAGAATGTGACTATAACAGACTGAAATGATTACTGAAATAACAAATGTAGTGTGCACTGAACTTTTGCAAAACTCATATCTCACTTAGCTTGGTCAAATTACAGCAATCATGTAGAACTCAGAATCAAACCAATTCTTGATGAATAAGCTGATTAGGAATCACTAACAAGATCACTGCATTCACATAAGCTACTTAGTTATAAGTATAGAAATATAAAGGACAGTATATTACCTGCAATCCATTTCCATAGTCCTCTTAATGATCCTGAAAACCTCAGAATCCTAAATCACAACAGCTAAAAACCTGTGAGTAAAGGTACTGTCTTACTGAAACTTGATGCTATATATCTGATAGCTACTCATCTGTAACACAAAAAAAATAATGGAAAACAACATAACTATTGCAGAAATAAAATTTCACGAATTCATCTCTTTATTTAACTTGTCAAAATTGAAATTACATTTCCTAAAACAGAACTACTTAGAGATAAACTTTACATTATAAGTAAGCTAGAAATCTAAAAATGACTAATACTCCCACTGAACTCAAGAGCTGAATTCAGATAAAATCTCCATACTTTCTGTATGCCTTTTAAAGACTGCCACAGGGAGAGCTTTAGTAAATGGATCTGCAAGTTGTGATTCAGTATCAATGTTCAAAACATCCAATTCACCAAGCTTTACTCTTTGCCTTACACTGTAGTACTTAAGATCTATGTGTTTAGAATTGTTGGATCTTTTACTATTTTTTTCCAAAAAATACTGCAGCTTCATTATCACAATATATCCCAAGTGCAGCTGAAGATACTGAATTTAACACTTTAGTTTGTGACAGAAAGTTTTGATCAATAAGCCTTCACAAACTCCTTCATAAATAGCTATGAATTCTGCCTGCATAGTTGAGGTTGAGATCAATTTTTGTTTCATGGTTTTCCATGCCACAGCCCCACCAGCCAACATGAACACATATCCAGATGTTGATTTCTTTGAATCCGGATAGTGTCCAGCAAAATCTGAATCAGTAAATCTAAGTAATTCTAATTCTTTCACCTGTCTGTAGACCAACACGTGAGATTTTGTTTTCTGTAAGTATCTTAGTACCTTTTTTCCTGCTATCCAATGTTCCTGGGTGGGATTTGCTTGAAATCTGGATAAAATTCCTACTGCAAAGGCAAGATCAGGTCTGGTACAGACCTGAGCATACATTAGGCTTCCAATGAGTTGGGCATAGGGTTTGTTGTCCATATCACTCTTCTTCCCCCCATTTTTGAAATTCGTATCTTTGTTCTTGGACAGTTTATCTCCTTTAGACATAATAGTATCACTTCCAGCACAGGTATCCATCCCAAATCTTTTTAAAACTTTTAAGATATAGTTCTGTTGGGATAGACCTAATAATCTCTGTGCTCTGTCCCTTTTGATTTCAATTCCTAATATATAAGAGGCTTCACCTAAGTCCTTCATATCAAAATTGCTTGATAAAAAGGTTTTGGTGTCCTTATGTAGTCTGACATTGTTGCTGGCCAAAAGTATGTCATCTACATACATACAGTATAAGAAAAATGAAGTTTTTTCCTACTGTCTTAATGTACACACACTCATCAATAATGTTTTCAGTAAACCCAAATGAAGATATCACAGAGTCAAACTTCTTATACCATTGTCTAGAAGCTTGTTTTAATCCATATATGGATTTCTTAAGTCTGCATACAAGGTTTTCTTTTCCAGTTTCCACAAAACCTTCTGGTTGTTTCATATATATGACTTCATCTAATTCTCCATTCAAAAAGGCTGTTTTTACATCCATTTGGTGTAACTCCATGTTATAATGAGCAACTAGTGCCATAATAATCCTGAATGAGTCCTTTGTTGACATTGGAGAAAAGGTTTCATTATAGTCAATGCCCTCCTTTTGTGTAAAACCCTTGGCTACTAATCTTGCTTTATACCTCTCTATATCACCATTTTCATCCCTCTTAGTCTTAAATACCCATTTACATCCTATAGCTTTCTGTTTAGGATTAGGTTAAACTAATTCCCATACTTTGTTGGTATCCATGGATAAAACTTCTTCCATTGCAATCTGCCAGTAATGAGCTTCATCACTCTCAATGGCCTGTTTATAGCTCAGGGGATCAATATCTTCAGTAAGGACATCTAATTCCTATAGGTATACCTCATATTCACTCTTTGGTCCAAAAGTTGGTTTTTTGGCTCTTTGTGATCTTCTTGGCTGAACTTCATCTATAATAGGTTGTTCTGCATTTTCTAATTGTTCTAAGGGGGCTGGAATAGGGTCTAAATCATCTAGAGGTATTTGTTCTTCTGAAGCTTGATATGGAAATGTAGTTCCTGCGTTTTCCTTTCCCATTTCATCCCGAGGTATGGAAACTAAGGTATATTCTGAATTCACACTTTCTGTAACCTCATTGAGAGCTGTAGACAAGTCCCCAGGTCTTGTATTACAGTATTCTTCATCCAGGAATTTTGCCTGATTTGTTTCAAAAGTTCTGGAAGTGTGATATGGTGAGTAAAATTTATAACATTTAGATCTTTCACAATATCCTATGAAATGGCAGCTTACTGTTTTTGGATCTAGCTTCTTTGTGAGTTTGTTTGGTATTTTTGCCTCAGCCTTGCATCCTCATACATGACAGTGATGAAGGCTTGGTTTTCTTCCACACCATAATTCAAACGGTGGTTTCTCAACAGATTTACTTGGTGATCTATTGCAAATATAATTTGCTGTCTTAAGAGCTTCACCCCATAAAAATCTTGGCAAACCTATAGTGCACATCATGCTTCTTACCATGTTTAGCAAGGTTCTGTTCTTTCTCTCAGCAACCCCATTTTGTTGTGGGTTGTAGGGAGTTGTGTATTGAGCCCTAATGCCACAGTCCTGTAGGTACTTTGCAAAAGGTCCCTTTTGTTGGCCATGCTCGGTGTGTTTTTCCATAGAACTCCCCACCCCTATCTGATCTTATCATTTTAATTTTTCTTTCAAGCTGCAATTCAACTTCAGTTTTATAGATTTTGAATGCTTCCAAGGCTTGTGATTTTTCAGATAGGAGATAGATGTAACAGTACCTTGAGTAATCATCGATGAAGGTGATGAAATAAAAATTTCCACAAAGTGTTTTATGATTGAATGGACCACATATATCTGTATGAATTAGCTGTAAAAGTTCCTGACTTCTTTCTGCAGTTTTCTTCCTGAATTGAGTCAACTTTCCTTTATAGTATTCTATGCATTCATCCAAATCTGTATAATCCAATGCAGGTAGAATTTTATTCAGGTAGAATTTTATTCTTTTCAAGTGTTTTAAGTCTTTCTCTGGAGATATGGCCTAGTCTCCTATGCCATAGGTTAGCAGATTTGTTATTGAGTAAGGATCTTTTAGTTCCTGAGATTTTATTCAAAATGTTGGTATCTGTATCAATGTTTTCAGAATTCTCAATCATTAGTACTTCCTGCTTTATTACAGAACAATCCAATCTCAAGTAGTTATTTGAAAACATATCACAACCAATGTACTCAGAATCCTTAAATAACTTTATTCCATTAAAATCAATAACGAGTTTGCATCCAATACTGACCAAAAGACCTACAGAAATAAGATTTCTTTTCAGAGAAGGATTGAAAAAAATATTGTCCAAAAAAATAAATTTTCCTAGTCCTAAATCAAGCTTCAGAGTCCCAATTGTTCTAACTGCTACCCTGGTTCCATTTGCTACGCAGACATGCTGCTCACTCCTCCTTGGCACTCTCCTGTTTGTTATACCCTGTAATGAAGTGGTAATATGAATAGGTGAGCCTGAATCTAACCAATATGTGTGAGTATCAGCATTTAAGAAATTAACTTCTAGAGAAAATACTGAATTTTGAGAACACTCACCCTTTTTGATCATCCAGGCTTTAAAGCCTGCACAGTCTTTCTTTATATGCCCAGTTTTCTTGCAAAAGAAGCATTTATACTTAAAGGTTTTCCCATTCTTGTTGTCTGAAGGTTTTCCAGAATGCTTGGTAGAGGTGGTTTTCTTAACTTGGAGTTCTTAATGTGCTTTTTTCCTTCTGATTTTCCAACCTGATTTACTATAGGGGTAGGCACTGATTCCTTCTTGATTCTCTCTTCCTCATCAACACACACAGAGATGAGCTTGTTTAGGTTCCATTTAGTATCTGAAGTGTTATAAGAAGTTCTCAGGGTACTATATGTGCTAGGCAATGACTCAAGTGCCATGTGCACAACCTGTTCATCCTTAACTCCTACACTGAGATCCCTAAGTCTGGAGTACGTTGATGTCAATCATTCCCAGAATATGCTCTCTGACTGAACCTTTTCCTGAAAAATTCATCTCATTAAATTTTCTGGACAGCCTAGCTACCTCAGCCTTATCACTCTCTCTATGAATTTTTCTGAGATTGCCTCCAAATAATCCCAGGCTAGTTCAGGTTCTTCAACAGACCCTCTAATAGTTTCTGATATGGTGGTTCTGATTACATTCTTGGCTTTTCTATTGCTGTTGTACCAGTCCCGGAAATAAGTCTTCTCCTGATTGGTGGAGCCTTCATGTAACTCAGTAGGTTGCTCCTCCATTAGACACATATCTAAGCTATTGTTTTGCATAGATAAATAAAACTCAACCTGGTTCCTCCACCTCTTATAATTGTTCCCATTCAACATCTCAATATGTCCTAGATTAACAATGACAGTTCCTAAAAGAAAAATAAAAATAGAAAAGTGTAAGCTATCATATAAAATTGTGTGTAATGTTTATACTTATATCAAATAGGCAATCATACTATCAAACAAGAGATGCAATTGTTTAATTTAATCATAACCGTATTTAGCCTATGATCTGAAAATTCCCCAGCTGTAGTCATGATAAGTAATGTCTTTGTGACATAAAACATACCAGCTTAAGTTCTTAATCATCAAACCATGTCAAGATAGAATATCCTTTATTGGTGAAAATAGTCTAACCTTTTGATTAAAAGCTTCAGAAATCATAATGGATATCTAATGAATGTGTGATGCTGTTTAAGTCTCAAGATTACACAGTAAACATCTTCTTTGGAAGAACATAATATAAGTGCAATTTTAAGAAACAACACAAGTTTTAGTTTTATGCTGAATGTTTTCAAAAACAGTAATGACAGTTGCTTTGTGCAACATGATCAACACTACTTTTCATGAATTTCACAAAACTAGATTGGCTTCTTATATTTCATGATGATATTATCAAAACGACACAGAATGAGTTTTTAGGATAGGTTAAACAAAACTTATAGAATGATTACACCATACCAGGATCTTAATTATTTACTACTAACAATTTTATGTGTAAACATACATGAATTCATTACAGAACTTGCTAACCTTTGCCTCTGCTACAGCGCTGATACAGAAGGGTTAGTTTATAGCAATCAAACACCATATGATTTGTTTTATGTGGATCGGTTTTGCAAACAAAAGGCGGAAAGAAAAAAAAACCAAACCAATACTTTTAGAACCTTTTAATTTTTCTCATCCTGGTTTTAACTTAAGTAGAAGATAGAGACTGAACGAATTGATTTGTATTTGTGAGTACCAAGGCTCTGATACCAATTGTTGCAGAATAATACTTACACATCAAGACTCACATTCAATACAAAGAATCAAAACGAACTGTAATCAAAAAGCATCATAAGATATTTCCTAGTTGGATCAGAAAAGGTACCTGATGCTGAACCTTGCACTTCTACTCCTCTTTGTAAAATATCAGCCATCTCTTCTGGTTTTAATTTACTGCTGGAAACACTAAGGAACGTCTTCTAGATTCACACACACAACCACTTCTGTAATGGGGCAGAAACTCAATGTGTATATCTGTGTTTATGACCAGGCCGGGACTTCTCCTCCTTATATAAGGTCTAGAATCAGATGCAGACTCATCCCATAAGGAGTTTGTATCTGCTGTAATCTATCCAAAACATAGAGACCTAATCTTATCACAACATGATGCATTAATCAGGTGTATTAACATAGTGAGAATCCTACTCCCAATAACAATATACAGATAGATAGGTAACCGGAATTTTGGTAACATTGTAAAAGCTCTTGCTGCATAACCAATGTTTACCACAGGTGTGTTTAAGTCCAAATATTTCCTAACAACTCCAATATTGTTGCTTTAGGAACTAATCTATGTTCTTCTTCTTCGTTAAGGTGTCTGAAATAACGAGCAATGATACTGATGTCTTTGGAACACAACAAAGCATCCCCAGGTTTGACTTTTGTTGTCCTGTTATCATTATTAATATTGAAAAATTAAAATCTAATGTGATGCTTATACTTATACTCTACAGGTCTCTAAAGATTCTACAAAGTTACATTATGGTAAAACCAATGCATATATAAATTAACTTCCCAAGGAATATCATGAATATATGCTCAGAGTAAGGCACAAGCAATAACTTGGGTGGAAAAACTCATTGATTCATTGAACCGATAAAAAAATTACAAAGTACATAATGATGTTGATCAATTACATAGATCAATATGCCCTCTGTTCAATACAATGCCTATCATTCCTTAGAAATAAAGAAAAGAAACGGAATTAGCCAGCCAAAATCTCCAACAAGCTCTCTACCATTCCTGACAGGGTAGAGAAATATATACGAAACTCAGGATCAAAATCTGGCTTCTTTACATATGGAATGGCTGCACCACACAGACAACAATGTAAATCCACGAAACAAGCTGTTCACTTCACCAAGATAGACGAAACGAAAGACATAACCCACCAAACCATGGAGTCCAGACCTGACTCCTTTGCAACAACTAAGAACTCCAAGACCTTCTCCCTCCTCCCCGCATTCATCGCATTAACAACTTAGTATTTCAAAATAGACGCCTCCATTTTTGACAGGGTAGCCAGAAGCACAGTCTCAGACGACGAAGAAAGACACTGCTTGAAAAAACTCAGCAAACCAACCAACTTCTCGGCCTAAAACCTCGGGACATAGACACCGAAAATCAGCTCCATTATCTTCTCCACCTGAAACCCTTTGCCAATATCCGTTGGAATCAAAAGCTTGCAAAGTCTTAGTAAACCCCCTAAACACTAAAAACTCCCTCACAAGCTCCTCAGCATACTGCATATTCTCCATCTCAAACTACACCAACACACACACACACACAAACACTCACATTTCTCAAAATCTAAACCAAAACTGAATCAAACATATAGCCCAATGACATCTCTGAATTGCTTCCCTCTCCTCTCACATCTTTTTAACCAAATACGAGAGAAAATAGAAAGCCTTCCATGTCTTCATCTTTTTAAACACATATGAATTTAAAACCAAATATGAGTTTTAGGATGTAGACATAAAAACCCAGATTTCTAGTATGCTTGAAATTACAGAGCAGCAATATTTTCGTGACACCATGGATCGACACAACCCATAAACAAATTCAAATCCAGACCCAATATTTAATCAAATTGGGTAGCTCCTTTTCAGGCCCAATTTTCCTTGAGAAAAACCACTAATCCAACCCAAATTGTTAGAAGAAAGAAAAATGAGCTCCTTTGATAGGGTAGCAAGCAAGGGGAGTTGTCGTCGTTGTCGACGGAGGTTCATCGACAACTTAGCATCAGCCCAAGTGCAAACTGTCGGATTCTTCATCGGATGCCGCAACCCTATTGTCCTCTTCTGGATTCATCCCTCTTTTATCTTACCTAAGCAATTCGAGCAAGCTAGTCATTCTTGAACTTAAGATGACAAAATCAAATTAAGCAACATGTAGCTTTATGTAGATGTCCATGAACAAACCCAAAAACAAATATACAGGACCCAAAAATAAAAGAGATAAAAAAAATCAAAATAGACACTCAGGATGACCATTATACCCCTCAAGCTGGAGTCAAAATTATGTCACGGAAACGGAAAAATTGATGTATCACATTCATAGAGACTAGCATTCTTGCACGCGCGTGCTACTTGTCGGTTTAATACTCAAGAGTGTGCAATTATATCGTCAGTGTATCATTGTTTAAGCCACCTGCAGCTGCCAGATACTATTGTGCACTTTCAGACCTATATCAAAAATTCGAGCACTGATCTCATTGAGTATATGCGAAGAATTACCAATGCTGAAGAAATTCTAGCCTTCATGCACGTGTATACGTGAGCGCATAACCTTCTGCGCTCGCGCATGCGGATTGCCGATGCACATTTTGAGATTATGTACACATTCTGCATGTGGAAGAACATCGTGCTCACGACTTATAAATTTAGTGTAATACGTCGAGAGTGTGCAATTATATTGTCAATCTCGAGTGTGTATTGTAATTTTTTTTACAATATATATAATAACATCACGTTAGCAAGGACATTTTCAGGCATTTATAATATTCTACCTTCTCAATTGCCTTGAACACTTTTGCCTTAAGTAATAAAAATTAAAGAGTAGTGAATCGATAGAAATACAAAACCATTCAAATACAGGAGAAATACAACCAAACGAACAAAAAAAATACCTTCCATTATATATATTGCTGAAATATTCCAGCTACCTTGCAGTTATATTCCAAAATTCTATAATGGAGAAGGTTGGGACTCGTAGATTGAAACATTCTACAACGTGAGATCTTCCCTTTTCATACAACGTGTCGCATTTTGATCTTCTAATCCTCTTCCACTCTGGTTCTTTTACAGTTACAAACATAGTGACAATAATAAGGATCACAAATGTCATGACGACCACCACCATCAGATTGATCCCGACCGCAACAGACAACTCTATTGTTATCACCTAGAAGCTCTCGAGGTTTAATAGCGTTTGCAGGCTACAAAGGTACATTATAAGTTAGAAAGATATATACGATCACAATATAAAACAAAGAAAAGATGACGAAATGTCCATTACAGCTAATACCTTTGTACTTTGATCAAGCTTGTCAGATGAAACATTTACATCTATGCCATTCTCTTGAAGCTGACAGGACCTGTAAAGTATACATTAGGCACACAAAAATTATGAGCTAATACGGAAAGTATGAGACATCTTAGGCTATGTTGTACTTCCCGCACAATATTTTTCTGATTTCATCACCATGCTACAGGCTACCTCTTTGCACTCGATGTAGCTTCTTCACTCATGATATTGTTTTTCTCATCAGTTTCAGAGCTGCTTGAATCATCGCCCTCCCCAATAATCGACTTGTCCTTCTCAGGAAGACTCATTTTGGCATGACACTTACGAGAGCTCTTTTACTTGTCCACTAGAACCTCCTTCCGAACATCTTCTGGTGCACCTGAACTTTCTCCAGTAGCAGACTTACTTTTCTTCCTCCTGAAACACAAATAGAATCACAAATGTGTGTATCATCATAACATCACAAATGTGTGTATCATCATAACATCAAAAATGTGTGTATCATCATAACATGCCTAACCACTAACCAGTTACCAAATGCATAACATTGCAAACATCCAAAATTGAAAGCATATATATTTCCAAGCAAGAGTTCACATTTCCACTCAGTTCCCATTAACATTTAAAAAAAAATCAAGTAAAAAACCATACTTGGAGTTCTCGAGTTTATTCAATCGCTTTCTCTTCTTCGAATTTGTGTCCCTATCTTCGACTCGATCAGGTTCATCCTCTTCTTCATCACTTTCATACCCTACTTTTTCCTTATCAAACTCCTCATTAGCCAGAAGCTTCACACCTGTATTCACAGCTTGTCTCTCCACAATTTCTTCGACCTCGACACTTTCTCCCATCCTTAATCATATCAATCTCAGACAACAATGCGTCTCCTTTCCTTTGAATACTGAATCAAACAAAGCTAATTGCATCAAAACCAAAATGATACAAAAAAAAATTCATCCCAAAAAATAAAAATGAAAACTTTAACTGACCTGACAATATCTTTGTCCTTGAATATGCAGGTAGACTCAAACGGCGGCAATACGAAATCATCCATCCACATCAGAAAACAACTATATAAACAAAAACAAAAAGTAAAAATTCACCAAAAACTGAAGCCGGAAACACATTAAAAACTGAATGCTTCTAAAAATCGAAGACAAACACAATTTTAGATATTCAAGAATGCAATACATTAAAACACACAAAGAGGGTGAGAGAGAGAGACCTACTTGGACTGATAGGTATTCATCTTCTTCTTCCATCTTTTACTCTAGATTTATACACCTACTTGGACTGCTAATCATAGGGTTTTGTCATCTCGGCATTCCTAACTTCCCTAAGCCTCTCTACCTTAATTAATAGAGATTTATATTTTTGTTAGAAAATTATACAGCACTTCATCTGGTTTCCTGGCCTAAACTTAACAGACAATGTAATTTAAACTGCAGAAAGTACGAAACTAAACATGTAAGTTCTCTATTAGCACTCGAATTTAGACCATGTAAGCTTTTAAGTCAAAAATAAAGCAAACAATGAATACTTTGGATGCATTAATCAATTTAGTTACAAATCTCAGGCTGTAAACCCTAAGTCCCTAACTAATCTGAAACAATTTGTTTTAACTTTTAACCCACATAAATTTGCTACATGATAAAGTATACACGCATACCTACAGACAAAACTCGAACATAAGCTGTAGTACTCTCCTGTATAGACTTGATTAATGATCCTTGCTTTCCAATCAAATTGATTGCTTGAGTGGATGCTACCAACATACGTATGGAACAGAATGCAACTCCGGCAGCACCAGACAATTTCGGATCCCCTTCACTTTCAGATAATCCAGAGACACGTTTGAAAACTCTTATTACAGCATCCATTGCAGGTGAAAGAGGAGACTCAGGCTCTTCCCTTCCAGAGATCAGCACCTAAGAAGAATATTGTATCAGAAAATTTGTGGCAAAGAATGATACCACGGTAGACATAATTCAAACTGCTAGATACTTTTGCAGCAATTCATGTTTTACTGACCCGCCAAAGAAGCACCATTCATTTCAAAAGCCTGTAAAACTAAAGGGTCGGGTAACAGAATCTTAAAACATCTGAGAAGGATCGATTTGATCAGGTTTTTACCTTCTTTGCTTGTTCTGCTGTGGCAAACTCTATATGCCCAAAGCCCTTGAAAACGCCATCTTGATCTGTCACAAAACGGACATCAACAACTTCACCACATTCCTTGAAAAACTCTACCCTGTACATAACACCAAGCTACCTACAGTATATGAACTGTGGTTTTGAATAAACATACCACCAAGCTACCTACAGAAGACTTACACATCAGATTGCTCGATTCTAAATGACAGATTGCTAGCAAACAAAGTCTTGGAAGAATATATTACCAGAGTAGCAGGGGTCACAGGCTGTAAAGGTAAGAATAAATAGTATTAAACCGAACACATACTGTATTTGCAGCATCCAACAATTATAACAATCACACTCACCTCATCCTCTGATTCATGAGATGATGACTCCTCAGAACTGCTTGACTCTGCTTTCTTTGCAGCAGCGACAGGCACCATACAACAAAATAAGCACATATAACCATCAACCTTCGAATAACGAAATCACAAACAAACAGATAAAAATTACTGGCTTCTGTTGTGAAGCTAATGTACACAGAAGCTAACGTACAAATAAAAATTACGTAGTTGTGCTAGGTTATTTAGAGAATACTCCAACGTACACAGATCATATCCAAAAATATTGCATAGCGTGTAGAACATAAGTAGAACAGAAGATCAAACAACATAAGGTGAACAGAAGTAGAAACTAATGATGAATTGTGGAGCTAAAACCCAAGGTGAACAGAAGTAGAACAGAAGATGCAAGTTTTGTAAGAATCAAAACAGAAGCTATTAATGAAAACATGCTCACCTGAGTAACCTCAATGGCGTTCCATGTCCTCCACCGCTATCGATCCAATCGACCCCATCAGCCACCAAATGGACCTCTCCTGGTAAGTTTCGTGTCCTCCACCGCTATCTCTCACGAAAGGGCACTGACAGCTAACCTTCACCCATTTTGTTAAGTATCTTATCTGCCAAAACAAATTAACACACAAAACCAAAATCACAACCCCTTCTTAAGCATTAACAAACTCCAGTATGATAATGTAGATACAAATTGGTACATGAATAACACAAACTCCGAATATGATTTGAAGAGAGTAAAAGGCTCACATCTTGGAGTAAGATTTTCGCCGAGATTGTAAACATAATGACCTTCATGGTCGTCATCTCGTTTCGGCGGCGAGCCTTACTTCGCAGTACCTTGATTAGCCTTCACCAATGGTCGTTGAGCCTACAAAACCATATCCTTAAGCTTTTAGATAACATGCGAAGTCAATCGGAGAAGAAACCGTAACCCTAGAAATGCCGAGATGACGAAACTAACCTCCGGTTCGTATTCCGATGGATCGACGTCCCAGGCCGACCGAGGTCTTTTCCCGATTCGCTTTAGCATCCTAGTCTCTAATTCCACCGTCGTCAGTCGATTGATCGATCGATCAATCTACGTCTGCAACCAAAAGTCTCAGAAAAATATAATTGAGAGGGAAAATTGGATTAGGCAGTAAGCACCGTACGGAGGGGCTCGAACGGGAACGGGTTGTCAAGCGCTGTCGTTCAACGACGTCGAGGAGAGCTTTACTCCGGGGGATGAGGCGGCAGACTCGGAGGTGGAGGACACGGATTGCGCCAGTGTGGAGGACGAAGAAGCTGTGAAAGACGACGAAGAGGCTGGCAGCCTAGGCTCTCAGGCTTAGTGTCCGGCGTCGAAATGGATAACTTTTTCTTAAAGAGAGGTTAAGGAGCAGGGTCTTGATGCTTTTACGAATAAGCCCTTCAAAACATTAATAGAGATTCCTACATTTGTAAAAAAAAAGGGCACAATGAAGAATTGATAATGTTCTACCTTATAAACTCACGTCAACTCCCTTTAACCTCCCTAAGCCTCACTACCCTAATTAATAGAGATTTGAGAATTCATGTACCTTGAGTATCATTGTTCAGTATGAGACACTCATGTTTTTTCTATACAGTTCGGTTATATAAAACCTTTCCTTCCAAAGTCTACTCTCTGTTTTTGCCAATAACCTAAGAAAGAAAATCGGAAAATCTTAGACACCTCTCTCCGATCTGCAGCTTCGCCGTCGCCGCCGTTCTCGCAGCGCTTTTCGACTTTCGGCCGCCGTAAACTCCCTCGATCTCTCTCTCTCTCCAGACACTGCTCGTGTTTTAGATTCGATTCTGCTACAAGTTTATATGAATATCCATTTGCTTTCCTAATTTGGTTGGATATTGAAGTTTACTACTTGCGTTTGTTTTGGATATTTCATATGCTTTAGAATCTATACTACTGAAAATAACTGCATCACTCCGTTTCGTGAGAGAGAGAAAAAAAGAGAGAAGACTTTTTAATCGATTAGGAATTCGTTTGTATTGAATCTCAGGTGTTTGATTGTTTTAGTTTACTCTTATGGTGTCAACTATCACCAATAACAGAGGAGTGTGACACAAGGTTTGGATTTGAAGAGCTTCATAATCTGTAAGTTAATCTTCTAGTTTGAAAAGAATAATAACTTAAGAAATATGCATCATGCCTTATGTAACCAAATTGTAAAAATAACTGGAAGAGTGCAAGTAGTAGTAAATATCGATGTTTGTGGAAAAAGATGACTTGAAGGTTGTGACAGAGAGGTTGAGGATGAGGAAGTAGATTAATAGCTGATTGATCTGCTAGTAGATACTCATGTCTGGTCTTCCTCCAGATTGTAGATTCTGTCATCGTTCTCTGCTTTAATTGATCTGCTATATTGAGGGACTAAACTGATTGGTTCTTTAATGTGTGTAGTAATTTAAAGGAGATAACGTGGATCAATGGTCTCTGATAGTCATTGCTTCAGGGCTTTGCAGCCTCATTATGTTATTAGCCCATATTCCTTAGTCGAGAGCATGTCATGAATTTAGAGTACCTAATAACAACTTTTCATCAATAAGTATATGTAAATTGTAAAAATGCAATTTGATTTTGATTTTCTTGAATCCTTCACCTTTTGAAGCACTTATTTTGCATTTTCTAACCTCTCTCCCTTAGTTTGCTTATGGTACCCTAAAGTTGATCGCTTTGTGTTCTGTTTGCAAGGAAAAATTGGAACTTTTTCTCATGTCTTTTAAGCAATAAGAAGTTTGACATTTGCCATATTGGGTCTTCAATTTCTCATTATCAATTTCCAAAGGTGATAACATTGTATGCCTATCACATTCCATACTTATCTGGATTGTTTCCATTATTTTGCAGATTACATCTACATTGCACATCACTAACTGGTGATAATTAAAGTTAAATGGAGCTGATTAAAGATGCACTTGATTGCGTTACGAAGAAACAAAAGCTTTCATGCTCTAAAAGTCAAGAAGTTCTGGATCAAATTGACCAAGAAATTAAGCAAACTTTACGGAGAATACAATCACCTAGTGGGAGTGAATCTCAGGTTGATTCTAAATCTACCATTGCTGAACTTAAAAACAGGCTAAAAGACATTGCACCTCTCAGGCAGACAGAAAGCACCCAGAAGGAACTGAATCTGGCATTGAGCAAGTATCCGAAGCTTCTTGAGAAGTCTTTTAATCCTGATATAGCCAAGGCTTATAGAAATGTTGAGTTTGACGCCCACACAGTTAACGAGATCATAGGCAGCCATTTCTATAGGCAGGGTCTTTTTGAATTTGGGGACTACTGCTTTTTAAGCGAAGCCGAGGAACCTGAAGCTGCAGCTGCTATGAAATCTCAGTTTCAGGAGATGTTTCAGATAGTTGAAGAACTGAAATGCCTGAACATAGATCCAGCACTGAAGTGGGCTATAGCTAACTGTGATAAACTTAATTTAAGTGGATCTGACCTGCTGCTGAAACTTCACACTTTAAAGTATGTGAATATAGTACAGAAGGGAAACAGAGTTGCAGGTCTTCAGTATGCAAGAACTAATCTTGTTCCTTTCGCTGCTGACCATATGGCTGAATTTTCAAAGCTCATGGCATGCCTTCTATGGACTGGAAAGCTTGATAATTCACCATACTCTCACCTGTTATTGACAAGCAATTGGGAAAAAGTGACTGGGGAGCTAACCAGGCAGTTCTGCAAGATTCTTGGCCAGTCTTATGAGAGCCCTTTGAGCTTGACTGTAGCTGCTGGGGTGCAGGCGTTGCCACCACTTCTCAAGTTTATGAATGTCATGGTCAGAAAGAGAAATGAATGGCAGAATATGAAGCAGTTGCCTGTTCCAGTTGAGTTAGACAGTGAGTTTCAGTTCCATTCTATCTTTGTTTGTCCGGTGTCCAAGGAACAAGCTACCGAGGAAAATCCACCTATGTTGATGTCATGTGGGCATGTGCTTTGCAAGCAGTCTATTACAAATATATCAAAGAATGGCACGAAAACCTTCAAGTGCCCTTACTGTCCTTCCGATATTGATTTTGCACAATGTAAGCAGCTCCATTTCCGATGATGTTTCAGCAAAATCAAGTCTGCAACAGTCCTTCTCGAACTTGGTTAAACTTGTAAAAACTAGCTTTTGTTTATGTATGCAGTAAGTTTGTTGTTGATGATGACGAAAACCGGTTTGTTCAGTTAATTGTAAATAGTTATTCTTTCTTCTGGTTGGTAGTGTTCCATTTCAACTGTGATCAATATGAATGGATGTTCCAGGTTTCTTCTTGGTTTTATACACATACTGGATGTTCATGTTGAATAAGTTCTGCTCCTCCTGCTGGGTCATGTAATGGGCTCAATTAAAGTGTTGAGCTGGATCTGTTCTTATTGTGGGGGTTCGCATCCAGCTCCAAGTTATTTCATCTAAACTGAACTTAATAGCCCAGCTCAAGAAGAATGGCAGGTATGTGTGAATAACATCTTGCTAGTTAGTCATTTACTAATTACGATCTATATGTTTCATATGCATAGTAGACAGTACATGCGTATCTTTTAATATCTAATTTTACTGTTCCCTGAGCTGTTGTCCCAGTACAATGATTTTAGTGATAGTCAGCTTCTTATCTGCTTCCCTCTTTTATCTTCTTAATTTTTCAGAAGTCTCAATCATCTTGGATTTCTTTTGAACCAGGTCCTTCAAATGCTAGTAGAAGCTTGCATCTTCTTTTCTCATGTAGCACTAGTGACCGACTTTGGAATACTTAAATTTTGTCACACATAATGGGAACTAGGCTCTCCCTACACACATGTAATCATATCTTGGTGGTGATATGTTTAACCATAGGTTTATAATCCATTAGTCCCACAGATGTGCCTTTTGGGGGGTTGTTAATTATACACCGGCTTGTGCTTGTAGCTGCTTTGAGATGCACACTTTAAAAGACACCAATAACAGAAAAGCTAGTCACAGGTGAATACCTCTCCACTTAAAAGGGCTTCTAAAGTGTGCGTAATTTAAGGAAAACATCAGTAGAACCCCTAAAAGTTCAGTAAAGACCTCCACTACCCAGAACCATGGAAGAGTCTTGAGAAAAAAAACGAAACCCTTTTTCAAGCTTAAGTTACTGTCACATCCTTCACGCATATTTAGGCTTCCGAAGTGTTTAGGAAATTTTGTTTTCATCTTTATCTTTCACTGACTTGTAATCAAAGTCATTGCTCAGCTAATTAATGGACTTATGAGAACTCTCTGCTAATACTAGATCAATGGAAGTGGTCCATAAATCCAGAGCATGTGGTTATTTGCTGGCTATGGGATGGAGATCTTGAGCAGCTCCATTAATCCATGCTACCAGATTTGGTTTTCTTGGATCCAACAACTATTCTCACGAACTTGAAGAATCAACTGCTTTTACCCAATTCAAATCCTTGTGGTACCAGTTAATCCGATCCTTACCAGTTCTAAAGATGTGCCCTTTCGATAAGTGAGATTTTCTCTTAATGGGGATACGGGGATGTCGTTGATTTATGAATTATCGGTTTAATGAGGTAGTTTTATACAAGTTGCTCTGTAGCATCAATGCCAATGTTTTCATGCACATAGTATCAAAACAAAAGAAATCCTACACATGATTGATTTAATCTAGAGGGAATGGCCTATCAATTCAGAAACTTAAATGTAGTCTTCGAAGATGAGCTATCAATAGGTCATATAGAATATTATCCTAACTAATTTGATTGGAACTTGGAATTGTCTTTGTCTTCTCTCATGAATGCTCAATACGACTATTTCTGATAGGTCTTCTTTTTCTGGTTTCAGTTTCTTGACAATTCTGGTCAAGCGCAATTCAAGCAAACTGTTTGGATTTTGGATGGGTATGCTCTAATGAAGTTTCTATTGCGCAAACGTGCATGCATCCTATCCAAGATTATTATTCATCACCCCATTCGTTCCATTAAGAAAATCCATCGATTGGGAAAATGACCCTCCTCTAGTACACAGCTCTGATAGATAACAAAACATGTGCATTTCAAGCTAAGCGAATAATTACATGAGAGTTAGGCATTTCTTCACCTTTTATGTTTTTACCTTTTGCCATTTCTTCGGGTGCCAATAGGGTGGAATGAATCTTACCACGAGACGACGGCACAAAAGGGATGTATGTAAATGATTGGATTCGAGCACACATACATTGCACACTATCTAGTGCCACATATTCCTTTACGAACAACTTTGTCGAAAAGAAACAAACACCATCATTAGAACCTATAGTTTAGAACCAAATGGCAATGATTATGCCAAAGCCCATCACTCCCTAAATTCCCCAAGCACCAAATATGTTGTATTATACTAAACATTTCGGCCTTGGCATTATCCTCTTGCTTCATCATTGTAAGCCATTTGCTAATGGCTTCGTCTTACGAACTCACCAAAACCACTAGGGTAGTACCAAAACAACAACTCACACAAACACGAACCCATCACCTGCAGCTCATTATTGATAAGACCCAACAACCAGATAAAAACAAAAGAAAATACCCAATAATTATCTTTCATAAAAATCCAATATCCCATTTCCCTACCTTCTGTTGGAAATACATATATAATTGAACTCGGATTTTTGGGTTCTTCTGGGTTTGGGAAAATACCAGCAGACAAAATAACAACAGTAATGAAAGCCACTACACAACATCCATGATTTCATATATTTTTTTCAATGTCATCTTGTGGGGTTTTCATTTCCATTTTCTTTCACTACTCTCCTCTCCAAAAGGGCCAGGCCGTCCGCTACCCCCTCGTCACTAATCTGGGCCTGGGCAAGGGCCCATCAAACTCCTTTTCTTCCCACCAATATGATTATATATATATATATAAATATTTCTGTTGTTTTACAATTACAAAATATATGAAATTTCAAAAAACAAAGAGGACTAAAATCTGGCGTTTTCGAAGCCGTGTAAGTCGCTAACTCTGTTCATTGACTTCCTCATGATTGCCACCTTAGCCAATCTCTCGGCGGCGCGCCAAGCCGAAGTCGGGGTCAGCGGCTCTGGCTTCTCTTCCACGTGTCCGTTGGCTCTCGGCCTCTGATTGTGCTGCTGCCTTCCACGGTGAAGCTCCGCCAGCTCGGCCCCCAAGCCTCTCAAGAACTCCTCAGCCGAAGCCGAGCTGGACTGAAGCAGTAAGGCTCTGGCTGACGTCAGCAGGCGATACGCGCCGGAGAAGTCGTTGCGGTCCAAGAACCTCCGAGACTCGGCCACTGCCCGCGCGGTGACATGGAGGTTCCGCAGCCGTTGGATGTTGGGTTTGGACGAGGACGACGATCGGACTGCTTGCGGTCGAGGTACTAGGAGGGCCCGCTCTTTGGAGCATAGGAGCTCGTTTGACGACGGGTCTCTGTAGGTGGACCGTACGGACATCATCGAGTTCTGGCTGTGGAACCCGGCGGTGGGATTGGTGGCCGGGACTTTCAATTCAACTAGCAACTCTCGCTCTTCTCCGGCGTAGAGATCGCCGAGCCGGATCGAACCGGATCCGAGGGCAGTGGGCCGGCCCATGAGAGAATAAACCGCGGCGATCTCGGCATTGGCGGAACCGGTTACGAGGCTGAGCTGGAGCTTCACGTCTTTCACCACCACGCTTAACAAACCCCCCACGCACTTGGCGAACGCGTCGTCTGTAAACTCGGTCAATCCGACGGTGTGGACTGGGATGTCGAGCTGAGGCAAGCGCGTGGATGACACGACCGGAGAAGAGGACGAGCGTTTGTGAGTGTCTGAATCACCGTAATCAGATAGAAGCAATATGCTGGCGACAGGGTTCTTCTCGCGGCGGTCCTGCAGCACCTTCGCCGCCTTTTTCAGCGCGTCGTTGGCACACATCCCTTGCCCCACTCCGCAGAGCGCGTCGACAATGTGGCGCGTCGATCTTCTTCCCGCCGACGTCATCCTCCGCAGCGGCAACAGCCTCTTCGAAGTGGAGGAGAAGGCCACAATCGAGAGGCGGTCGGCGTCGGAGAGCGACGAAATGACCAATCTCAAAGCTCGCTTCGTCGCCTGAATCTTCGCCCGGGTCGTGTTCGCGCTCACGTCCACCACCGCCACCAAATCATTTGCCGCCGGTCGCGGCGACGACGACGAAGAATTGGTTCTGGCCTCCGGAAGCTGCGGAGCTTTAACTTTCAACACCACAGCACAAGTCTCGTAGCTCCTCCCAACCGCCACCACCGCCGATTCCGGTAACAGACTGAACTCAACACTCTTGACACCCTTACAACCGCCGCCGCCGCCGCCACTAGGATTGGCAAAGAACCCCTGGAACTCAACGGCGTCGTTTTCCTCGTCGTCGTTTTCGTCGGACTCCGGAATCGGATTGAACCTCGCCCCGAATGTCGGCGACATTAGCGGCTCGTCGTCGTCGTAAACTCTCAGTGGCTTGGTCTTGACGTCTCTGAGCTTGTTATTGTCGTTGGAGGATTCGTTATTACTAGTCTGGGTTGGCTTATTATTATTGCGGTGAGGAATAGGAGTGAGAATACTGTCGAGTAGAGGTAGCTCCTTCCAGGTGGCGTTGCAGATTGGGCAGACCATGACCTGGTGTTGCTTCTTGACGTGAAACGAGTGAGAACACTCGGCTGTGAGTATCGCCGTACCATGCCCACTTTTCATGCTCTGCAAGCAGATTCCGCATCTACTCTGATAAGAAAAAGAAAGTAGAGAAATACCGTCATCAGAAAAAGGTTGACAGAACAAGGGAATATAATGTGAGAGATATTAGATGCCTACTTTGTTGTTGTTGAGGCCTAGTGTGGATTTGAGGAGGGAAAAGCTGGAAGGAGATTTCGGGGAGGAGGGGTCGGATCGGTGGAAGAGTCTGGGGCTGAAGCTGGTTTTCTTGGTGGGTGTTGTGGAGGTGGTGTTGCATTGGAGCTTGGGGCTATTGGGTGTTGTGGCGGAGGTGGTGATTCCCCAACGAAGGCTCGGGCTCGACGACGACACCGGCTGAGCTTGGAGGCGAGGAGTTGATGGGTTGGATGAGGAGGCGGAAGAGGAAAAGAAACCGAATTTGGAACTGATTCTGGGGCTTTGTGTAGTGGGGGTGGTTTCGCATTGTTGCTTATCAGTTACAGCTTTGGGCTGTTTCTCCTTGGGGATTGATGTGCAGAAGGCTCTTCTCCACCCGGTCACCATTTTGGTATCCTCGCTCTCTGGGTTTTGGTGTTAGGGAAATGGGGGTTGGTGATGGAAGGAAGGGATATATATCTCTTCTTTGTGGGTTAAAAAGACAAAAGAATGAGGAGAAGAAGATTGGGATTGGAATCAGATGAGAGCCTTTTCATCTTGGTCTTTCCCATGTTTCCATTTTCCTTGATAGGATTTGGATGTACACTCTCTCACTTTCTATAGCTTTCTTGCTATAACTATTTGACACTGCCTTGGCTTTGTGCTTTCCCTATCTTTCCATAAACACCCACAGCAGGAACAACTTCTTGCCAAATTCGAATTCAACACCACCCTCCTCTCTCTCATATAGACACATCCCCCTCTATCAATTATTAATTATCTCCGAATTAATACTATAATTTTTACTTTATGGTATGTAATCGGATTCCATTGGGATTAACAAATTTTCTTCCCTTTTTTTTTGGCTGGATGACTGGCAAGTGGAGGTTGTTTAACCCATCTACAGTTAGAAGTCAACGGGGCCCGCTGCGTCTCGGAATCCGGTTATCACTGTCCCCACTTCCACGTTATGGTCACCGACCCGAGCGTTAAGCTTTTTTATTTATCAATAACGTTTAAATATAGGTTATATTTTCGATCACCAAGGGTGTTGGTAATTTTTGTGTGGCGGAAACTGAAAAATTGGACCCGATTTGGTTCATGGGCATTGAAGGTGTTTGGCTTCGATCAATGTATATATGTGGACCTTGCCTTCGATCCTCATCCTAATAAAGCAAAATGCAAATGTGGTTTTTGTTCTGTGATTAAATGGAGTGGTTTATTTGCATGAAATAGTTCTGAGCCCTATTACTGACATGGGAGAGTGGTCTCAGTTTTATTTTTTCTTCTGCAAATGAGGTGGACGCGCGTGCGTACATGGTACGGGGCTGAAGTTACGTTGGAGCTGCTTAATTTTGATCCGCCGGACCCCGCCTCCCTGTCCGGTCTGATCATAGCCGTTCTGGGGGTCCAATTCCGTTAGGCAAACAGAGGTAGAGGCTTAAATGGTCAATTCGGTATTGCATCGATCCCTAGGCATTCAGAAGAGAACAATTTTGTGAACAATTGTGTATAAAGGTTTTCGTTGTTTAATTATGAGTTGATGATGGTACCGTATTCAATAATTAAGGTTAGTTATTATCTTTATCATTTTATGAAATTTATGTACCGGTTATATACGATCAGTCTTGGTCAATTATCATTAGATCTTCATCCAATGATTGATAATAAATTATATTCTAACTGTTTTTTAATCATTTATCGTTAGATGTAGATTTAACGACGACAGTTGACCACAACTGATCACATGATTTATTAACTACCACATCAGGACTGTTTACAAAAGAATAAATAAATTAGAAAATACGACTAATACGAGGCTCACCCCACTAAAAGCAGTCACTAAATGTACACGTTGGTAACGACACTCAAATATTTAGTTATGTGAGGATGAAATACAAAAAATTACAAAAAAAAAGTGATTAGTGGAGGTATATACTAACTATTTTGATTTTAGTTTAAAAAAAATTCTTGAAGTGTAACACGTGATAGAAACTATGATTATGTTAATATGTCTTGAATCAGGTTTGTATGCCGGTAGTATACGGGGGTCTCGTTGTTGGGCCTACCATTCAGAGTATATATATATCCTTTAGGTTATTTAATCTAGTGTGATATTCTGTAATCTGTAATCTGGTTGCACCACTCATACAAATTTACATTCCTTGTTTGTACCTCTCATACAAATTCCAGCAATTTTGGTGACCATTTTCAACAACAATCGACATGTCAAGCATTATTTTTTTTTTTTGCTTTGAATAAAATCATTTATTTATGACTAAAAAATAAAAACAAATAGCTCCGTAGCCTGAAAAATTATAAAAAAAATTCCAAGCTCTTTTTATGGTGCCTACTTCACTTTAAATGTCTTATATTAAGAAATTTTACGAATTCGATTCACATTCGGACAATTTTTAAAATTTCATCGTGTTATTATAATTGTTGACTCATACCAACAGATCAACCAACGAGGCCAAGGTTTTCACAAACTAAGTATACTTATGCATTAGATACATTATCGAAGTCGAACCGGCCATTTGAGATTTTCATTTTGATGGATTGAACAAATAGACGATGTGCCTACTAGTGTTGTACACTAGTACAAAAATAGCTTCACATAACGCCTCTCAGACGATAGAAAAAAAAGATATGTCATCTGACCGATTTGAAATAAACATATGACGGTTCCATTATGTCCATCATTGCATGTTCTTTTACATAGTACATATTTTCAATTTTTTAAGGGGACATCCCAAATTTATAATTTCCAATGGTGGGCATCTCAAATTTGGGTTGTTCGAAAATTATACTTAAGTCATACGGCGTTTGTCTGTTATGTGAGTATTTGGCAAAAAATCAAACAAATAGGTAATCGTTCAAGGGGGTTCACTTGAATAAGTCTTTCAATCCTACGTCGGTCAACCGTAGTCTGGATATTGCCAAAAAAATTGTAATTTTTTTTCGCTAATTCAAGCACATAAGGAGTACTCAATTGACAAAAAAATCATATGTTAAACTCTCCAAGGGAGCTCGCAAGATTGAGTTATTAAATGAGATGACGGTTGACTGTCATCTGAGTTATGACATAATCTAACTGCGAATTTTTCACCTTTACTAGCTCACATGCAAAATTTCCGTAAGTACGGCATTAAGAGTGGCATCTAAATTTACTATGGTTTTAAAATATGCGTTAAATCATATGATAGTCGTATATCGTCTAATTAAGATTTTATATTTCTGTTCCTACCTTAAATGTCAAATTTCGTAAATCGCCTAAAACTAATCAGTTTTGTAAATTTGACCGTTGGATAGGATGATCCAAGTATTCTTAAGACAATATTTAAAAGTTACAATTTTTCTACTTGAACTGGTTTCTCGATCCGTGCATGTCACGGTTGTAATGCTAAGACTCTTTAGAGTACATCTCGATTTACGTCTCCATCAAAAATTAATTTGAGACTAAGTTCCACACATGTATTATCGTGGTGCTCATATATATCTTATACGAAGAAAAAAATGAATAAAAAATCAATGTAGGTACTCTTTCCATTGGAGAATGAGCAAAATCCTTGAAAATGACAATTTTAAACTTTTGGGAAGATTTGACCTCATTGACCGACCTCAAAATGAACATCGATGAAGATAAGTTTTCTAAAAACTTTATGTTATTACAAGGTTGCTGCACATGTATGGACACAATTCTCATTAGATCATTTCAGTTTGTCATATGTCTTTAATTGCATGTATGACTATTAATGTTACATACAATGTTTATTAGTTATATGAAAACCAAACCTTTATGAAACTAAACCACTAACAGATAATCATTTTGCAAGTGTGGCCGTTGGATGAGACGGTGAGACTATCTAAACATGCTGTAAAAAAAATTAGAACTTTCTAAATTGAATTTGACCTCGATCCGAGTGCCATACTATTATGACTATATTGCCCTTAAGAATAAAACTCAATATGCTGCTTCATCAAAAATAAATTGAGACCAAGTACGTCACTCGCATTCTCGTAAGATTCACATCTATTTTGTCATGTAAAGAAAAAATCAAATTTCTAAGCCCTAAACCCTAATCGTAAAGTCTAAACCTTAAATCCTAAACCATAAGTCCTTCGATCAGACCACAGTTGGCTATCATTTGAGGTATGTAATTTCTAGGTAATACTAAGAGGATTTTCTCCCAAACTTACCCTATCCCTACTGTATTTTTCAAAATTTCTCCAAATTAATGTCAAACCACAACAAAAAAATAGCCAAATGAAACGAAGAACCTCACACTCTAACAAAAGAACGTCTTCCCGCCCGCGGAACTGTCGCTCTCACCAAACCTCAGCCGTCTCTCTCTCTCTGAAACACAGTTGCAGCTCACCGTCGCTGCCTCACTGGGCCGCCTCTCCCTAACAACCGCTCCTCGTCACGCTTCCTAATCATCCATCGACGTCTAGCCATGCTTCCTAATCATCCATCGACGCCTCACAGTCTCACCCTGGTGATTTCCACCCTTGACTCGTGCTGTAACATCGCGAGCTCAGCCATCCACTGCAACCTGGATGCACGCCGCCGACACTGCTCGAGCTCAACCTCAAGCTTAACCCCCAGCCTAGCTTCGGCCTTGCTCTACCAGATCGAGCTCTCTGGCTCGAGCTTGCTCTGACTACAGTGATAACAAGATCGAGCCTAAGGCCTCCACCTCGCTCCGACGGAGTCACAAGCATCGAGACGATCATGGCTGCTAGGGATGCATTGATTTTGAGATGGTCGGAGAGTATCGACAGTCTTCTCTTTAGATTGGGTAGTTTTTATATTCGAATTCTTAATTTTCATAGCTAGTTTTTTCTGAGATTTGTTTTTTGTTTACTCTGATAAATTTATTGTTTCTTTAGAACGTATAATCACAGTAGCGCAACCTCTTCTACTAGCAGGTCCAAGCTTGGGGTAAGAGGACCTTGACACCGGCGCCAAGGGCGAGATTTCCTTTGGATTCGCCACTGAGAATTCCCTTTGTTCTTTTCTGTTGCGGGATAGAAAACTTGAAAATATTCACTGGTACCTGGAATTGTTTCTCATTATGAGTTTGTTATCCTTACAGTAATTGTTTTTGTCTTCTTCAGGGTGAGAAATAAACTTAAGACCCATATCGGGGATGTTGATGCTGCAGCAGTTCCATGTGGTCTCGGGCGCGCTATTGGTAACAAGGTAATGCTATTTCTTGTATGGATGATTTGTAAAGTGTCATAAAAATTGAGTTTGTATTGCAACAAGTCATGTAAATGGCTTTCTATACAACCAAGAAAAAGAAGAAAGAAAGTTGACAAAAACTTGGATGTAGAAGACCTTTCCTGTCTCCTCTGTTTCTTGGGATGAACTGTAACTGCAAATGTGAGGTTGAATTACAAACTACATATGATGAAAAGTTAGCCGTAATGGTAATTATACTTTACCAATATTCTTGTTGATGGGTAAACATAATTTTTTATTTATTTTCTCAAATATTTATTAAACATTATTTTGAACCTAATACTAACTGTTGTTAAAACATGGAGCTGTTGGTTTTATAATGTGCTTTGTGGATTGTCACTTTGCTGCACATTTAGAAGTTGTTGCTCGTCGCAATGCATACTTTGATCATGTATTCCGAAATATGACCTTTTCTCGACCTAATTTTCTAAATTGTGCAGCTGGTACAACACTGGTACCTCTCTTCCATAGTTCAGTTATCTTCTCTGTGTTGCTGTTTCGGTCTTTTGTGAGCAGAATTGGGTTCTCTGGTGGTCTCTAGTTCTTATAATTTCAGAGCTAAGGTTTGGTGTGCAAGCTCACTGTCATTTTCATTGTAGTTAGTACTCTTTGATTAATTAACGTTTAATACTTATCTTTCTCATTAGTAAATATTTGATCAGTGACTTCTATCAAATAAATATATAGGCTATATATAGCTGCTAGTATTTTCGAGAACAATGACATATGTAGTCATTTTGCATTCATATAAAATGCATGTACTGATTGATATGACCATCATTTGTTCTTGCAGCAACAAAGTGGAAAGATAGTTCAAAATGAAGGTAAAATGGCAGCTCCATCATGAAGTGCAGGTCCTAATGCAACTCAACTGAAGTCTAGCTAGTAGCAGTTCTCTCTAGTCTAAGCAGCCACACCTAAGTGTGGGAATTTAGTTTTGTTATGCTTGTAGTTTGTAACATGTGAGTCCCGTACACTTCACGCTTTGTATAATTGTAGTTCGTGAACAAATAATCTACGATTTGTAAACACAATGTTAAAATTAATGTTAGCATATTTGTAAATCATGTATTGTTTATTCAGTAAAATCAAATGCTTTCCCACTGCAAAGAAATCAAAGAGGGTAGTCACCAAAATAAAAAGTCAGTTGTCTGAATCAAACTCATATGACACACTCTAATGTATCAAAGACTGATGTCTGAGAAGCAACCAGATGACACATAATATGAAAGAAAGACTGCTGTCTAAGAAGTAATAAGACGACACTTGCTTTGACAAAGTGACCTCGGTCACAAGGGACTTCACATGACAGTTGACTGTCATCTGACTACATGCCATTAGATACAGGAATGAGTATGCATGTTAGCATCAGTTGGCACTGAACGTCATCTTTTGTCTAAATAATATGACTGTCATCCTTATGATCGATATATGACAGTCACTTTCGTGTTTTGCGCGTCATCTAAAGTGATTTCAACAGATGACGCTGCGATATATGACGGTCATAACACATGTCAGATGACGCTCAGAGACCGTCGTCTAAAGCATTTTTTTGTACTAGTGTGTATAACTTTGTAATGCTTTTAAATATATATAAACCTTAGAATGTGAAAATCAGGAGAAAAACATAAATGAAGAAACCGACCAGGAACATAAAACTATTTTATACGTGAAGTAAAAATTTGAGTTATCTCTATCATCATTTTGGCCTCGATCCATGAAGACAACCTTGACGGTTCTTTATGCCCATATTTTCTATTTGTAAGACTCATAAAGAAAAATACTATCAAGATACTATTGAGAAATATATATTTTCATACGCGTTTCTGAGGTATCCCCTAGGGTGTCGTGGTTGCAAAGAAATAAAAAAATGAATTGTGGAAGTACTCGATAAGATAAAATTAGCAAAAGTAAACAATAGGGGTATAATTGAACGTCAAATTTGACTTGATGGATCGAGATTGAAACTGGCTGAATTTTTAACTACATATTTATCATATTTTAGGGATCGCATCATACGGTCTTTTTTATTTAAATATATTTTTTTATCTCGATCAAGATAGTCAACCCGACCGTTATTTATGCTTCTATTTTCTATTTGTTGGCGTGAGAACGGAAAACACTATTGTTGGGCCATTTTGGAAAGTAATTTTCCTATGTGCGTAAAGAGGATCCCCATAAGATGTCTTGGTCACGACGACATTGAAAATTAAATAGTCAAAGTGCTTGATTAATCAAAAATAGTGAAAAAAAAACATTAGTGTATAAACGATTGTCAAGTTAAACTCGATGAATGGAGATTTAGACCATGATAGAATGGGTTGAAATTGTTATCACATGTATATAATAGTTCATAGATTGTATCCCATGGTCATTAAATTTCAAATTCATCGACTTTAAATGATAAAATAAAACTCGACAATCATTTATTTATTGGCTTATTTTTTGTTTTCACTATCTAGACTAATAAGGCACTTCAACTATTTTATTTTCGGTATCATCGCTACCACGATATCTTACGGGAATCCTCTTTATGCACATATGAAAATTTACTATCTCAATAGCGCCGCAATAGCTTTTTCCGTTGTCACTTCTATAAAATAGAAAATAGGAGCATAAATAACATTATGGTTGTCTATCTCGATGGAGATCGCAAAAATGTATTTGAATAAAAGGATTGTTCTATGTGATCTCTAAAGTATTATGAAGATGTAGTTAAAAATTTAGTGTGTTTCAATTTCAATCCGTCAAGTCAAACTCGATGGTTGTTTATACCGCTATCATTTATTTTCACTAATTTTACTGTATCGGGTACTTTGACAACTCAATTTTGAATCTCTTTGCAACCACGACATCCTAGGGGATACCTCTGTATGCATGTATGTAAACATATATTTTTAGTGGTATCGTATTAGCGTTTTCCATTGTGACTCCTATAATTAGAAAATAAGGGCATAAAAGACCGCCAAAGTTGACTGCGTAGATCGAAGCCGAAACGATGACGAAACAAGTCAAAATAGCTTTATGCTCCTATCCTACTGTTAGTTTCTTCGTATTAGTTTTGTTTCTAACGTTTCCACTTATGAAGGTTATGTTTTGTTTCGTCGATTGTGCAATTTGACAATATGCTTAATGAATTGGCTATTATAAGGCATTGAACGTGAAGTAGGCACCATGAAAAGACCATGAAAAATTATATACTAATTTTTGAACATCGGAACTATTTGTTTTTAATTTTGGAGAGTTCCAAATCAATAATTTTATTCAAAATAACCACAAAATAAATTTTAACTATGTTGATCAAGCTCAAAATTGTCACCGAAAATGCTAAATATTTTATGAATGGTACCATATATATGGGCGATCTAATCATACGGTCGGTTTGTAGATTATATTTTTACACTATCGATAACTCATCAAATATTTATATTTTATCGCAACCTTAGAAGAAGAAAAAAAATGAACAACGTATTTAATTTGGTAAATTGCCAGTTCGTTAATTTTAGAGTAAATATCGATTCCTTAGGAGATTATGTATAAATTTTTGTTAATTTGTCGGAGTTAACTATTTATTATTATTTTCTCAAATTTTAAAATTAATTGACATAAAAAAAATTATATTTTCAAGGTGCAATCTGGACTGTTGGTTTTTGTTTTATTTTGTTAATTTCCTTGACCGTTCTGAAGGGAGCAGTCGTCGATCTCGCCAGATGACAACTCCACAGTCAGCGAGATCGATCGAAGCAATGAAACCATCTTTTTGTTTATAAAAAATGAAGCCCAGAGTGGTGAAGGTGGCTCGGTTTGAAATAATACGTGTGTGGCTTGGTTTTGAAGGTTGGAAATGGTGGGTTAGAGTGAAGAGGGGTTTTTGAAGTGGTGGAGGAGACCGAAGCAGTGGTTTTGGAAGTTTCTCAGGGCTTGTTTGAGGTTGAACTCGAGTGGAGAGAAGAGTGAGAGAGTGTCTTAGAGAGAAGTTTTGGAAAAAAGCTAAAACGAGAGGAAGAAAGAGAGGGAAGAGGGAGAGGGAGAGGGAGAGAATGCCATGGTGTCGCAATTTGTAGCGACAAGGGTTACCGACGACGACAAATATCGATGGAGACAGGTTTGGATGGTAGCCAAAAAAGATGATTGTATAGACTGAACTTGTCAAAGTGGAAGAAAATTGAAAGAAACTACCATTTAAATTCTAATACGTGTTACGTGAAAAAATTAGTTCCTATGGTGTTTAGCTTTGGAGTACACATGATCCACTCATTCTTGGGTCGTAGTAATGATTGTTGTACGTGGATGGCTAGTCTAAAACTCTTCAGTTTGTATAGTTCATTTATGTATTAATTACTCAGTCTCCTCATGTTTACTTCACGTATCTAAGTATTTAACCCTATGCTCTGTTTATTTTTTGAATTTTGGTTTTATTTATTTAAAGTTAAGTAGTGTGACGACTCAATTTTTGTCAAAAATCGTCGAACAATAAATAAATAAACGGGTAAATCAAGAAAGTACTCGATCAGAAACACCAATTTCAACTAATCTAGTCGAACAACGTATCCAATAAACTTGTTACGATGAAACATTCGTAACGATATAGGACAAACCTAATTTCTTCGTCGGCCGCACTACCACTGGTGGAAATCCTCATCACCACCGCTCACCCACTGAGTCGACGAAGCCTAATAGCATGTTTTACCTCACGAATACATTCGCAGCGTCGATATAATTCTAACCATATACAACATGAAAAAAATTTGGAAACTTTTCTTGAGGTGGCCGACGCACTACCAGCGACCACCGCTAATGATGACGATTGACCCACCATTGGAAAGATCTCAACGAGCCCATTACACTATCTCAAAGGACCATAGAAGATTCCAGCTCATTTGGCCAAAATTGGCCCCGAAAGAAACATGGTCGGAACGTCGTTGAGTCATTTTGGAGCTCGAGGCATATACCGATCAAATCAGAGAGGAGAGAGGAGTAAAACTCCTCTATCCCTGCCGCTAATAACCACCAACAACCGCCATTTTCGGCAGAGGACAAAAATAGATTTGACAGAAATCGATTTGATTCTGTCCAACCTCACCTGCAACCAAAATATCCAATAGAACAATACATAGAGCATACAAAGAGCTTCGAACCTTACCAAAAGCTCGACCGGAGGTGGCCGGAGCTGTCACCGACGATGATGACAATTTCGCTGTGAAAACTCTAAAACTTCCCTTCATCGATTCTCTCTCAATTGAATCACAATCCCAAAAACAAAGCTAGAAGCATATAGAGGACAACGAGGTTGGTCGAACCCAACCAGTTTCGCGACCGAAGGTGGCCGGACGACACTGTGCCACCGGTCAACATGATTTGACCCAAAATGGGTCGACTCAATCTCTCTCACCCGAGAAAGGAGAGGTTGACCAAGAGTCAACCCAAACTAATTTTTTGAAGGATAAGCCATGCTTATATACCCTTCAATTTACGATAATAATTATCGATAAACTTTCGTTAGTCGTAACTTTTTCATCGTAACTCCGATTTCGACATTTCTCTCGTCTACGATCTCGTCTCAACAAATTCTATAACTTCAAACCAAATTCAACCAACTTCGATGATTCGATAAAAAGTCAACCTGATACCTCTCAGTATTTATCGACGATAAAAAATTATTTCCCGTAGCCATTATATCGAACTCGAATTATTCATAAATATTAACAATTATCCAAAAAGTTCAGGGTATTACAAGTAGTGATGTTATTTCCATTTTAGAGTTTTTGTTAAAAATAAGTCGATACCCAAGTGAGGTAGGCAGAGGTGGGCTTTGTCCCGGATTGTGCACCTTTTATGCATTGTCTGCTCTAGGTCAGGACGTTAGTTGGTTTTTTGCATGAGTGCACCCTCCGAGTGGAAGGATGAGATGTAGTGATAGTCGCATATTTATGCGTCTATTCGGTATTTAATTTGTTCCTTATATTTAGTTTATTGTTATTAATCGAGTGAATTAATTATGTTTATTTGTTTTTAGGTATTTTGGAGATTAATGAAGAACAGGAGATTAAATAATATATTTCAGGAGTTATTGTGGAAGATGAAGACTTACAAGGTGTAGGAATTATAATCCATGAAGGATACTGTTGGAGTCCTTGGCGAGCACGTAATGAAAAGAACACATGGGTTTTGCTAGTTTAATTAAACTAGCTAAATGATATATATTTATATATTTGCAGCTTGGCGAGCTGTTTGGATTACAAGAAGTAATGAAGTGGAGTTGGACTTTGGGGAGAACTCCACTTGGAGTTGGATTGCTGGCACGTGGGCTAGCTAGGAATTGACCTAGTGCATGCTTATATATATATATATATATATATATATATATATATAGCTAGCTAAAGAAGGGGGTGGCTGGCGAGAGAAGAGAGAGAATAAGAGGAAAAGACAAAAATGAGGAGAAAAGAAGAATAAAGAAAGAAGAAGAAGTGGAAGAAAAAGAGAGGATCCGTATTACAAGTCTACGATCCCGACGGGGATCAATAGTTTATTTCTTCTCCTTTTTTTGTTCATCTTTCATGAATTCTTCAATGTTATTATTTAAAACTATGTGTAGCTAAATCTCCTTTGTTAGGGGCTGATTCAAGCCCTATATATGCTTACAATTTTGAACCCTTTTTGATTCTATTAATTATTTGGATGAGTTTTGTTTCACTGTTTTCTCACCGTATGTTTTCTATGTTCATGTTTCTTTGAGTGCACGCTTAGATGCATGGCTTAGGATCTATAGTCTTGATTATGTATATGACCACCTTATCGTTGCATATTCTCTAGAGACAAACATGAATTTGTGTGAAACGAGCCTTAGTGATGTAAGGATGACCACCTTATCAACCCTTGAAGCTCTGTTATTCTTCAAACATTCTTAGAACGTAATGACTTCAGTTCTCTAGGCTTACATCACCATATGTATAAGTCGGTTAAGTGAGGATCAAGATCGAGTAGATTGTCCCTCCCTCTTTCATGCCAAGTAAGAGAGTGTAATACACAAGATGACTTAACCAAAGCTCTTGAGTGAGGAGTATTCATCCATGGTTAGTTCAGTTATATTGGGGAGGTCGTAAGTATGTCTAGGGTGGAGAGAAGTTCTTAACATTCATATCTCATTGGTTATCTACAATAATTTACTTTTTGCAATTTACTAATTTCTGCATTAGCTGTAGCTTAGTCGTTTATTTCGGTCACTAAATCAACTCAGAAAACCCTCAAATTTTGTGTAGTAGTCCGCCACTGTGTCTAGTTCATTGTGTCCAAATTTCATAGCATTTGAGTTTGTCTAGCTTAGGATCGCGTTGTCATTAGTGTACTGTAGTCGAGTCTGTCAGCATAGTAGTTTGTTAGGATTTAGTTTCACCAATTCCTCGTGTTCGATAACCCCTATTTATTTTACTACATTGATATATGCAGGTTGTGAATAGGGTATCTTTGAGAGGTGTTTATCCGCCTTGTCATGTAGTGTCGATAATGTTACTTATCAGCAGCATAGTTATAAAGCTGTTCAGAGTGAATTGATGAGTCACCTTAGTCGTGTTATCTTTCCGGTATTGTCGCCTTTATTCTAAAGAGAATGGAGTAACTAATGATGCACTCTTTGCTAAATAGTGCAGTTTATGATACAATGTATTAATCGATTCTCTTGATAGTTTTTCGGGTGTTTCTCTTCTTGTGGAGTTTAGATTTTATGTCCACACCTATATTATATCATTTTATCAATTAAGACTTAAGGATAACCGTAAAGCCTTTAAAAAAACTGGCAGAGTGCCAAAGTCATAATAAATAATTTAACGTGTTAAGGAAACATAAGCATATGACTTAGGTATCAATGTTAAAATTCTAGTATATAAGATTGATCGAGCTTCTTCCATCACGATCAAGCATAGGCCAAGGATCATGCTCTTGTTCTTGAGACATGATATAAGAATTGAAACTAGTTGCATGCAATTGGCAGCAACTAGCGACCCTAATCATTTCCCATCCTCTTCTATATTAGTGTTTGTATGGTAAGGCAAAGGCATATGAGTACATGTTTGCTCACCCCTACTACTTGTTAAGATGTGAGCATAACACCTCCCTAGATTTTTTTTACCTCATGATAGTTTAACCCATAGTTAACCATCATATTTATATTTTATTTTTTATAATTATCAAATTATCTATTAAAGAAAAAGAGTCATAATTCAATCAAATCACATCTTCCTATATAATTGCAATTACTCCATTTTGATAAATTATTGTTCTTACCGCTTACCGTGAGAAACAAGTTGATCGAGAAAAATAAAAGCGAGAAACAGGTGACAAATAAGGAGAAGAAAAAAAGAAAGTCAATCAATCTATTCATTCTGCAGATCAATGAACAATGAAAATAAAGAGAAAAAAAATGTAACAAAAACACCAAAAAAAATTATTGAAACTTCCAACTCTTATAACAATTATAATTAGGCGATAAAAGATACACACACATAAATATATATATATATATAGGAAACTCTTCCAATGAAGACCCTTATAATGAAGACTTAATGAGTACCTTTCATAAAATTGTCGTAAGAGTCACTTTTGGATTATATTTTCACAAAGTTAATCGTTAGATATTTAGATATTGATGAGTAGATCATTTCTACAAATTTTCATCCAAATTGAAAATCGTTAAGGTATCGAACAAGATCAGATTAATGGATGAACCAAAACTGTCAAACATACACGTACAGTTCATATTCATAAGTGATAAACCTTGATTATGAATGACTTAACAAATTTCAATTTTTGTGAAATTTTGCATGAGTGATCTACTCATCATTATCTATTTAATCGACGGTGGATTTGCCAAAATATAAAGAAAAAGTAGATTTAATAAAAAGGTACACACTAAATCCTCATTATAAGGGTTCTCAATGAAAATTTTCCCTATATATATAAAATTTGGAATTAATTTTCCCGTTCTGTGTTATGAAGTTGTGTTTTGAATTAGCAGATCGATATTTTTTTAATTCCCTCTGATGCTCATGCCAAGAGGAAGAATTATCAAAGTGGATTAATTATAATTATATAAGATGTGATTTGATTGAATTAAGATTCTCTTTCCTTAATAGATAATTGATAATTATAAAAATTAAAATATAAATATGATGGTTAACTATAGGTTAGATTTTTATCATGTAACAAAAATCTAGGAGGTACCTTGCTCACACCTTAATTAAGGGATGTGAACAAAAGTGCACTCAAGCACATAGCTTGTATTCCATATGTAGTGTTTGTAAGTCTTTCCATTACACATTTAGACAAATGAGTCTTTCGATTTGGAAACATTGTGGTTATGTCCCTTAATTTTATTTTGATGTAAACGAGTATATGTATATTTTTTAAATTTAGTTGAAGTGTTGAATAGAAAGTGTAACTATTATCTTGTTTTGTCTAGCAATGTTAATGGTTGTTCACATTCTTTATATCTATGACATTTCTCTGTACTCTCACATTTTCATTCTTGTAAGGCACCAACACGATAATTTTTTTTAAGGGAAACACAACGAAGTTTTATTTAAGCAACGAGGTTTGCACATGAAACTTTGCCGCCCACACGTGATAGATATCCTCACACATTTAACAAGTTGATCATCTGCAAACTTTAGTTTTAGCAAACGTATAAATAGCGGGCCCGTCCTATCTGCTTACATATTGTTTAAGAGCAATTTCAATAGATTTTCATATTTGAGTTTTTTTTTTCTATTTTAAAAAATATTTTGGTTGTTTTTCTTCACCAGATTTCTTAAACACATTTTCTATAAAATAGGAAATGTGATGAGAGAAAAAAATAGTGTTCTCTATATTTACAACAATCTTAATTGTTTTAGGGAAGAAAAAAAACAAAAAAAATAAATCTACAAATGAGAAATATATTGAAGTTGAAGCAGAAATAATAAATTATGCCTTTTAATTTCTTATAATAGAAAAATTATATAGAAATTGTTAGAAATGTTTCGAGGCAAGCATGCATAAAGCTTTCAGAATTGATAAACTCTCAGCAGCATTCTTCATTTTGAAGAGATGCATGCACATTGGAGCCTCCTATAAAAATAGAATTCCTTCTTCATATATGTAAGGACGAGATCAAGGACCATATTCCACGAAGAAACTTTGACAAATTAAAAGCTAAGTTTTTGTAGTTATTCTTAATGGGAAGGTGTCTCAAGACAAGTAGAATCCTCGAGAAAGGGAAATCGAAAAACAATATCTAAATTAAACAAACATTAGTTATTAGCATAATTAAGGCTATGGAGTGGGATAAGGTTTAATGAAGGGGTTACCATTTGGTAATAGGTCTGAAAAATTTGTGGACGGTTCGAGGTCTATTGAGTCCAACCTCGATTTGATCCAAATGTAGGCCCGAAAAGTCCGGTCCGATAGGCATAAGGCCGGGCTTGGGCCGAGGTCCCAAAACCTATAGGCTCGAAAAAGTCCAGTTCATCAAAAGTCTGCCTAGGCCCGCCGAGGCCGGCTCGGAAAGCCCGGCCCAACAAGCCCATGAACAAATACATTATATATGAACAATTTGTTATATATACAATTATACATTATAATTTATAGTCATACACTACAACAACAACAACAATAAGGGGCAAAAGCCTCATAGTAATAATTTATATATCACCAAACTAAACACTCCAAACATCACAATTAATTAATGATAGTCTTATAGTCTTAGAATTAACTAAGTATAGTGATATTTAATTAATTAATTATAGTGTTAGTATTACAATAGAAATTTTAGTCTTATAGTAATTATTTATTTTCCTTATAGTACGTTCTAGCTATCCTATTTTTCATTTATTCCAAAAAAGTCTATTAATTATTAGAGTGGCAATAAAGTCTCATTTAAAGAGTTTTTTTTATCGTAGTCTCACTTGAAGAGTTTAAGAGAAAAGAAATTATAATTTTTTTAAAATTTTCATGTTTTTATATTATTAAATATAAAAGGCCAGGTCTGACTCTATAGGCTTAGCCCGACCTGGGGACCACCCGTGAGCTTGAAATTTTTGAAAAAACTCAATCCGACCCGAATTTTAAAAAAATAATATTTAAACCCGATCAGACCCGAACCCGAAAGACTTAAGCTTGGACAGCCCGGCTCGGCCATTGCCGAGGCCTAGTTTAATGTTGGAAAAGAACTTGCTATTGCTTACAGTCATCATTGGTAGCAACATAAATCAATGAGAGCTTATCGATCAGCATTTGTCAGATATATATATATATAATATATATTCTTGATCACCCAGCTAGATGTGGGTTTCGTAAGCATTTGATGAAGAAAACAAAGCTAGGTAGATTAAACTAAACCAACCTTTCTTCGTTTCCTCCATTTGGTGGGAAAGCTAGGAAACATATCGTCCAAAGTGGAAGACACCAATGATGGTTTCCGGGTTTTAGCTCAATTGCTAAAAATTACTTTGGCCTAACATGTCCAAACCCTAGGGATGCATACACTGACATAATCATATCAAATCTGTCTTTAACGTGCTCCTTATATCCCTATGTGCACACTCGTATGATATTAGGTTTAACTTCGGTTATATTTTTCAGCTATGTATTTTAGATAAGACAAACTTCAATTTATTTTTTTTAATTTTGACTCAGAAATCATATTACTCCATTTTGTTTCAAAGCTAAATGTTATATTCTTAATCTTTACAATTGACATCAACTTTACCCATTTGTTAGTTTTCTATCCAATTTTACGTACTGTTAGGTGGTAATATGACAATTGTCACGTCAATAAATGGGTCGTACTACTGTAAATGAATTCATATTTAATTCTTTAACTTTTTTTTGAAAGGATCTTTAATTATTTTTAAAAAAATATTATTAATTTTATTTATAATCTCCATTTTTATTTTTCACCGTTTCATTTTAATTTTTTTTTTCTTGCAACCCCATGATTGACTACAATATCATTAGAAAAAAAAGTAAAAAAAGAGTTGCTAGAGAAAGAAAAAAAAGTAAAAAAGACAAAAATTCAACTAAAAATATTAGACAATAAAAAAATTAAAAATAATTACAATCTTGTCTTTTTTGTCTCTCTCAACTCTACAACTAATTACAATCTCGTATTTTTTCTTACATTTTTTATTATTCTTTTATATATGTATTTTTAATTTTCTTTTTATGTGAATTCAAAATGAAAAATAAAGATAAAGTACAAAAATAAAAATGAGACTATTAAAATAAAAGTTAAATATTAGAAATGAAATAAAATTAATTTACAGAAAAAAAAATTAAAATAGGAATTTATATGTGATATGGGACCCACTTATTGACGTGGCAATTACCATGTCATCATTTAATGATCAAGCTAGATGAAATACTGACGGATATGTAAGACTGATGTGAATTAATTACAAACATAAAAGGTAAAATATTCTACTTTGAAATAAAAAGGACTAACATGATCGATGTATGAGAAAAAGTTGAGGATAAACTAAAATTTGTCGTTTTAGATATATGGACATGCAACGAGCGGCAGATTTCAAAGTTTTATTCTCCACTTCTACATACTAATTCATGTACGACAAAGGAAATTTATGAGAAATAATCAATTGCATATTAATATATATAATATATTATATTATATATGTATTCTTTTTTAGCTAAGGATCTCCACACGGTGCATAATTTTTCGTTTTATCTCACTTAGACTTCAAATCTTCACAATCAAGACCATTTATGCTATAGATACTACTTCAAGTAAGTCATATACAAAATTTGAGTTCGATCAGAAATCACTTGGCCATTTGATTTGCCATTTATATATCGTCAACATTAATCTGACGCTCCTAATTTGTTTGTAATATTTCACCATTTTGGATGACCAAACGATTGCCAAATTGGCTGAAAATTTGTTTGTCTACTCCTTAAAGGGATATCTTTCACATCAACAGTTTAAATTGTTGAAATTTAATGTGAGAAGATCAAAATAATTAAATCCTTATCATCCACATCTTGCGGACATCCTTACCTAATTAACTCTCTCTCTCTCTCTCTCTCTCTCTCTCTCTCTCTCTCTCTCTCTCTCTAAAGTGATTTTCATGTAAGGACATCCTCATTTATTATAAAATGCAAATTTCTTGATTTTTTTTATTTGACTCACTTTCAGGTCACATAATCACATATCCAGCATTCAATTTTTAGATATTGGTGTATTGATCACTTCTGCAAAATTTCATCCAATTCAATGATGTTTAAGGTAACTAACTAGATAAAACATATAAACGGACTGTAATATGTCCAACCGGAACCATTAATGTTCTTATGCAGCAAATCACGATTTTGGAAACTCAAATGATTATCAAATTTGATAAAATTTTGCAGAAGTGATCTATACACTAGTATCTAGAAACTGAATGGTGGAGATGTGATTATGTGTCTTAAAAGTTGGTGAAATTAAGGAAATTTGCATTTATTAATAAATGCAGAGGTCCTTAGTAGAAGTTTCATTCAATTTGATGATCATTTAGGTTCTCAAAATCGTAATTTACCACTTATATACATGAACATTTTCGGTTTTATTAATTTTTGTCCATTCATTAATTTGATATAGTTAGGTAACTTAACCATCACTAAATTGGATAATACTTTACATAAGTGATCTATATACTAAGACCTAAAATCTGAATGGTGGAGATGTGAATATATAGCCTAAAAGTTAGTCAAATTAATAAATGCGCATATATTAATATATGCGGAGATCCGTACCTAAGACTTCCCGTATATATATGGATACTAATAATTGTGAAGCTTCACACTGAAACTTTGGTATGAAGTTTTAGTTTACGCAAAATCGACAAAATAATTTGTGTCCAACCGGAACCATTAATGTTCTTATGCAGCAAATCACGATTTTGGAAACTCAAATGATTATCAAATTTGATAAAATTTTGCAGAAGTGATCTATACACTAGTATCTAGAAACTGAATGGTGGAGATGTGATTATGTGTCTTAAAAGTTGGTGAAATTAAGGAAATTTGCATTTATTAATAAATGCAGAGGTCCTTAGTAGAAGTTTCATTCAATTTGATGATCATTTAGGTTCTCAAAATCGTAATTTACCACTTATATACATGAACAGTTTCGGTTTTATTAATTTTTGTCCATTCATTAATTTGATATAGTTAGGTAACTTAACCATCACTAAATTGGATAATACTTTACATAAGTGATCTATATACTAAGACCTAAAATCTGAATGGTGGAGATGTGAATATATAGCCTAAAAGTTAGTCAAATTAATAAATGCGCATATATTAATATATGCGGAGATCCGTACCTAAGACTTCCCGTATATATATGGATACTAATAATTGTGAAGCTTCACACTGAAACTTTGGTATGAAGTTTTAGTTTACGCAAAATCGACAAAATAATTTGTGTCCAACCGGAACCATTAATGTTCTTATGCAGCAAATCACGATTTTGGAAACTCAAATGATTATCAAATTTGATAAAATTTTGCAGAAGTGATCTATACACTAGTATCTAGAAACTGAATGGTGGAGATGTGATTATGTGTCTTAAAAGTTGGTGAAATTAAGGAAATTTGCATTTATTAATAAATGCAGAGGTCCTTAGTAGAAGTTTCATTCAATTTGATGATCATTTAGGTTCTCAAAATCGTAATTTACCACTTATATACATGAACAGTTTCGGTTTTATTAATTTTTGTCCATTCATTAATTTGATATAGTTAGGTAACTTAACCATCACTAAATTGGATAATACTTTACAGAAGTGATCTATATACTAAGACCTAAAATCTGAATGGTGGAGATGTGAATATATAGCCTAAAAGTTAGTCAAATTAATAAATGCGCATATATTAATATATGCGGAGATCCGTACCTAAGACTTCCCGTATATATATGGATACTAATAATTGTGAAGCTTCACACTGAAACTTTGGTGTGAAGTTTTAGTTTACGCAAAATCGACAAAATAATTTGAGGATTGAAACCACCCATACTTTAGATGGCTATGCAATGATCATGCTTACAAAATTTCAGCTCAATCGGAGTTGTTTTGACCATTTGATCACCACATTCAAGTTTTGAGCTAAATCGAAGAACCACTGTGCATTGTAAACAATATGACGATCGAAGAACCACTGTGCATGGTTAAAACATCTCCGATTGAGCTGAAATTTTGCAAGCATGAGCCTTACATGAGTATCTAAAATATAAGTAATTTTAATTTTTAAATTATTTTGTCAATTTTGTGTAAAATGCAACTTCACACAATAATTTTAATGCAAAATTTTAATTTAATAGGAGCTAAATATATATATATATATATATTGTATAGTCATATACTAATCATGAAACTGGATAGATTTGGCCCGCTGGTTGGTTGTTGTGAGGGTACCATTACAGGGGCACATGCCATGAACTTGTATAACGTCTACGGCCCCCTTGCCTATCTCTCCAAATCGTTATTTCTTGAAAGGAATACGTAAGACTTTAATTTTAAATCATGAAAAACATTTCTTGAGAAAATCATGATAACCGGCCATTCCTTGAGAATATGAAAGAAAAAATATTCATACATTTTATATACTAAATATATTGTCTGACATTTAGGGTCGCTATATAACACTTTAACGGATGAAGATGCACTTCATCGATCAATTCTTTCACATCAGAACAAGTGCTTTCATGCATGGAACCTTAGATATTTCTTATACACTACCAAAATGTCTCGATCGTTTCTGTCTCCCAGCTCTGACTCAATAAATGTTATAATGTTATACGAATTATATAATTGTAGCTAGCTAACAAGTGGTTTCATCACTTCATGCATCAAATACCAGTACGTAATACACGCAGCTAATTAGCTATATATGTAATAATCTTTGAATAAAAATCGGATAATGAAACAATAATGCGGTTGGAAGATAACTGATTCTCAGTTATTTAATAGAGATCTAATATTACATAACCCATAAGGATAATTCTTAAGTATCTTAAGGTATGGTAATTTTAATTTATCACTAACAAATTTTAGGGGTAAATGAGAGTTAAATCGGTGCGGTTTGAAGCTCAAATCACAACTACTTCATTTGTTGCGGTTTCCTAAAAATGTAAACCACAATCGCTTTACTTATTCGATGCACCCATATTTCAGTGCACCAAATTATTAGTGCGGAGCGATACAATTTCGTTATTTAACCCATATTTAGTAATTTTAAAATAACAAGTAAATTTAATATTTTGAATATTACATAATCAACGTCTCAGAATATTAACAATTTAAATATTATATAATCACTAACTTAGTCGTGGTAAAAATGGAGAAGTGAGTAGAGCGTCTTTTATATTTATTTTCTAAATCCTAGAACTGTGAAGAAAAATCTAACCAGAGAGTTTAATAGTTTCGATATACTATTAGGATTTTGGGTCAAATTTATCATATTTTCACTTTTAAATAGTTGAAATCAAAATTAGATAGAGGTAGATCTCTATTAAATATATCAATGAAATATAAACATAATAAAAAATTACATTATATATATAAAAACTTAAATGTGGTGCGGTGCGGTGCGATATATTCGGGTGGTTTGGTTGCTCAACCCGCAACTACCCCGTTAATTCGGTAGCAGTGCAGTTCCCGTTTTGCTTTTTTGGATAGGTGCAGTGCAATTTCCGTTTGTAAAGCGGTTTTTGCCCATCCCTAACAAATTTGGTGGTCATTGTGATAATCTGAGTTATTTTTGTGTTATTTAGTTGTATTTGAAATAATTACTTTACTTAGAAATTTAGTTACAACTTTTGTTAAATTGTTCTCAAAGTTGTAAATTTGTTCCAATTAATTCTAAATATCATAAATAATCTTTAAAAAATATGATCAATATAGTAATATAGTCCTAAATGTTTTAAATTTTTATTTAAATATATTATAATTTTAATTCTCAAAGTGATAAAATAAATGTGTGATTAACCTTTGAATACCCCAAGTATATCCCAGCTCATAACATACGTATCGGTCGACCAACATATTAGAACGCTATGCATGCATACCATTAATCTAACGAAATCACAAAATTTATATTGATAGTCATATAGAACGGTCTACTCCCAAGCAGTGTGAATTATGAACCATCTCTATCAATCCATCTCTCTACACGAAGTGGGTTTGTGCAAGCACGTGATGGATCATGATCATGATCTCTCTTCGTTCTCAGGACCAGAAATTTCGAATTCTCATCAGAATTCTGAAACGAATTTGAATGCTGCCCATCATGCTCAAGCCTACGAGCAATTCAGGGAACTAGCTCGACTGCAGGGATCGATCGAGAGGACTAGCAATGTAGCAACAGTTGTTCGAATGTAAGCCATCGTAGGTTTTCAAGTAATTAGAGCCTATAATAATTTGCTGTTTGTAATCAAACCCTAACAGATCGATCACACACATCAGGGAGACGTCGATATCAGAGTGGTTGGTAGTCATTGAAATCCATGGGTTGCTGCCAGTACGTCGTTCCTTCTGGTATCGATAAGACTATAACTATACGACCATATATATATATATAGATGCATGCATGACCAAATCGTAACTATGGCTAACTAAGTAACTAGCATGCACTGTATGAAATGTGTGATTATATATACGAACGCGTGGAGAGCCTCGATCTGTGATCAGTTTTTTTCAAAGACAATGTGGCAGTTGCTTGGAGCGCACACACACATATATATATATATAATGTGGATGATATGTTCGATCAAGGAAGGGATCGATTCAAGGCAGCTGTGATGAGTGTTCTTCGAGCTGTTGAGCTTATTAAAAGCTTCGATTATGGATGAATGCTGTGGGGGATAGGAGGGAGCATACGTGATTTATATCACAGATAACCAGTCCTTATCAAAAGTACCGATTAAGGTCGGTCGGAAATTAACGGAATGTGGGCTACTGCAATGCGCAGAAGCAGCATTGATAGTGTTCAACTCACTTGATGATGGAGGAACAGATTGATCTCAGTAATTATATTGTATTGTGCATCACTACAAGAAAAATGTACTTAGACGACGGAGAATGTATCCGCGGTCCAAGTGTCACTTGGACAATAGAAATAGTGTTTCCATCGTCCAAGTGGCCACTTGGACAACAGACCGACACGCCATGGTCCGAGTGGCCACTTGGACGACGGATTCTTTCTCCACCGTCCTTGTAAGCACTTGGACGACGAAAAAGTGCATAATCCGTCGTCTAAGTAAAGCATTATATAATGTCCATGCCGAACTCTCTTCCTTTCCGCTCGCTTGTCTCAACTTCATCTCCATGCATATATATGTCGATCAATCATTCAATTCTCTCTCTTGATCGATTAGACTCTCTAATCCTCACGCGTACGTATATGGCGCATGCAAACTGTAGATAGCTAGCACTATATCCGAGTATCGATTCGCCATATATCAGAGAAGGCTAGGTACGTACGTACGTAGTTAATTTCCCAACACCATTTTACGTTTATATATATAATTAATTGTACATTTCATTGATTGCATTGTTAATAATTAGTACGTTCTAATATATATATATATTTATAATTAAGTTAGGTAATTGATTATATTTATATATATATTAGTTAATTAATATTTTCTAGTACGTAGTACGTATATATATGCATGGATGTTTAAAAATTTGATTAATATTTAGTTAAAATGTACATGTATATTAGACATATTAAAATAATTAATTGATGTAGATCGAGTACATATATTCACCAATAATTAATAAAGGTAATTAATTAATAATTTAATTTAATATATTAAGGATTTGAAAATTTGTGTATATATATAATAGTTTCATATATAATTACTAGCTTGAAAATCTGTATATATATATATATATAGAATAGTTGACTAATATGATAATTAATTATTAAAATTCGTAGAAGTATGGACAATAGTTAGATGAAGTTGCGGAATAGAAGTGATGTCCAGTATATGGATGGAATTAGCAAATTTGTGAATTTTGCGATAGAACATGGTCAGGGAAAGAAGCGTTTTAGGTGTCCGTGCCAAAAATGTCTTAACTGTCAGTATGTGGAGGTTAATGTTATGGTGCAACACCTGTACGAAAATGGTATGATGTGAAGTTACACTACGTGGAGCGAGCATGGTGAAGCAGTAGACTTCGGCTCAGCAGACTTCAGCTCAGGGTACAGTTACCATGGTGCCTCATCCAGCGGCAGTGGTGCCGGGCCTTCTGCTTGGAACCCAACTATAGATTTGGTTCATGATGCGTTTTGGGGATTTAGTCATGGTGGACACCAACACCAAGAGGGAGGTTACAATACCACTCATGATCATTATGACACATTCCCCGCTGCTAGCTTGGCCACTGACACTAGTGAGATGGATAAGTACAACAAGATGCTACTTGAAGCGCAGACCCCGGTGTACCCTGGATGTCGAGAGAATGTGTTACAATATGTGATGGAGCAAATGAAGATAAACGTGAAGCACAAAATGTCAATCAGTGCTTTTGACGAAATTCAAGAGAAAATATGTAAGTTGCTTCCTGATAATCACAATCTTTCTAAATCCCATAATAAGGTTAGAAATATCTTGAGCAGCCTCGGCCTAAAGTACAGGATAATTGACGCATGTCCAAATGATTGTTTGCTATTTTACAAAGAGTATAAAGATTTGGACTATTGTCCCGTATGTGGCCAGTGCAGATATGAGCTGAATAGGAAGAGTTCAAAAAAGAAAATTCCTTTGAAGGTTCTTCGATATTTTCCCTTGATTCCCAGATTGCAGCGTCAGTACATGTCTCTATACACAGCAGAGGCGATGAGATGGTATGCAGAAAAGCGAATAGATGACGATGTCCTGAGACATGCTGCGGATGGGGAGGCTTCACTACCACATTTGTCATCATTACTGGCGAGATTACCGGAGACAAGGCCGGCGACCGGAAAAGTCGCCGGTAATGTTCATCATTACCGGCGACTTACTCTGTCGCCAGTAATGTCGCCGGAAAATCGCCGGTAATGTTTCAAAACATTACCGGCGACTCCAACCGTCGCCGGCAATGTCAAGCCGAACATTTCCGGCGATTTTCCGGCGAGAATTTCGCCGAAAATGTTCGGCTTGACATTGCCGGCGATTTTCCGGCGTAAAGTTGCCGGTAATGTCTCCATTTCCGGCGATTTAATGAATCGCCGACAATGCCTCTTATATTAGATGCAAATCGCAAGAGCTCATTCATTTTGATCGAAAAAAATCCGGTGAAATCGAAAGAAGGAAAACACTCTGAAATCGATCCTTCGGTATTATCAAAATTAAGGCGCGCGTCGAAAACTCGATCACTCGGGAAGCTATATATATAGGTACGTATATATACGTATATGTGTATATATGTATATATATGTGTGTTGATCAAATCCAATTCGTGAGATATGAAATGTTGTTGATGTCACCGAAACGAGAAAACTGCTTGTAGTTAATCTTATCTTGTGTCTGAATCAACGACTGGTATTATCGTAGTGCTATCGGAGTCAGGCTTAAGAGGGCCTCCTACCTAGTCAAATACATTTTGAACTAAAAAAAGAAGAATACCATCATCGAGTACTGAATTGAATTTAGAAATTAGATCGATATATATATATATATAGATATATATGCATGCATGTGTTGATTTAATTAGAGTTGAATTGAGATATCGTATCGATTATTAGTATGTAGTGAATGTGTGTATATATAATACGTAAATTTGTTAGAATTTTCAGGATTGACAAGAGTTGGATGAGCCTCGAAAGATGGGATGTCAGATATCACCAGGGAATTAGGAGTTTTGTGAATTTTGTGAAGGCTAATTGTGGAGACACTACACTTCATTATTGCCCGTGTAAAGAATGTAAGTGTTTCAGCGATTGATTTCGTTTTCCCATTGATAAAGTCCAGAAGCACCTGAGTATATACAGGTTTTGGGATAAGTACACTTGTTGGATTTATCACGGTGAAACATCGTTAGCGGGTCCGCATGATCATGGACAATTTGGTAATGACAGTCCACGCTATGATCATGGAGATTTTGCTGAGAGGGGCAGTTCATCCTATGATCCAACATCGATGTTAATCAATGATATGTTTCCTCATGAGAGCGGTGTATTTGCTGATGAAGCACCAAATGTCCCTCCCGTCGTTGAGGGTTTCCCCCATATTGAGCCAGTCGAGCCATTATCTGGAGCTCATGTCAACACAAGCGGTATGGACAAGTACAACAACCTGATTGCATTGCAACAGACTCCGCTGTACGACGGTTGTAGTAAGACTGTTCTTGAAAGTGTCATGGGAGTGATGCAGCTCAAAATGGAGAACAAAATGTCTGTCAAAGCTGTTGATTCTTGGTTGAAGTGGACTGCTTCGCTACTGCCACCCGGTCATCGTCTTCCTACCACTCATCATAAGGTGCGACATATCCTGAAAGATCTTGGGCTTTCCTACATCAAAATCCATGCATGCAGATATGATTGTATTCTCTTCTGGGGAAAAGATCTCGAAGACCTTGAAGCCTGCCCGGTATGTTTTACAGAAAGGTATAAGTTGACTCCTACAGGCAACAAGAAAGCTGTGAAGATACTTTGATATTTCCCACTTATTGATAGGCTGGAGCGGTTGTTCATGTGTGCTTTCACGGCCGAGGCAATGAGATGGTGGGCTGAGAGGAATTTGCCTGACGATGACACCCTTATACACCCTTCCGACGGAGAGGCTTGGAAGCACATGGTCAGGGAGTTTGATCATTTTGCAGCAGAGGTCCGAAATGTTTGGCTAGGGCTCTCATCTGACGGATTCAACCCTTTTGGCAACATGAGTCTTCAATACAGTATATGGCCAGTTATTTTGGTACCGTACAACCTTCCACCATGGATGTGCATGAAGAAGGAATACAATATGCTCACTCTGTTAATTCCGGGCCCGGGTTATCCAGGAAAGTGTCTCGATGTGTATTTGAGGCCTTTGATTGAGAAGCTTAAGTACCTGAGTGAGTGTGGCCACCCCACTTACGATAGGTTCCAAAATGAGATGTTCTAGATGCATGCCATGCTTGTTGGCACCATCAGTGATTTTCCTGCCCGCGGTATGTTGTCGGGCAACGTTACCAGGGGTTACAGGGCTTGTTCAGAGTGCATGGCGGTTGATTGTTGCAGTCTTCATTGTAGTAAAATTGTTCAGATGCGTCACCGTTGTTGGCTTCCATATGATCACCCATTTAGGCAGGATCCAGACGCGTTTGATGGGACTGTGGAAACAGGTGTGGCACCCAGGCGATGGACAGGGGAAGAAATTTTGGAAGTGTTGAATGAATATGATTTTGGCCAGCTGAGCAATCATCCTGACGTAGTGGCGTCAATTTCAGACAAGCCCGAAAGGTATAAGTTTTGGACACACAAGAGCATATTCTGGGAACTCCCCTACTGGCCCATGTTGCCTATTAGAAACTACCTAGATGTCATGCACATAGAGAAGAATGTATGTGAAAGTGTGGTGGGCACAGTTCTTAACTTGGAGGGGAAAACAAAAGACATCCCTAAGGCACGTATTGATCTGAAAGCTATGGGACTGCGGAAACATTTGTGGTTAAGAGATGGTAAGAGAAAAATGCCGCAAACTCCTTACACCGTCAAGCCGAAGCCGAAGCATAAGCATGAAATTTTTTGGTGGCTGAGTAATGTCAGGTATATATTCTTATATATGACTATGCAGTACGGAAATTGGTTTGCCTTAAATTTTTACCGGATTATGGTGATATGCGAGAAATATAATTGTTGCCTATGGCTATATATATATATATATATATATATATATATGCAGGTATCCTTATGGCTATGCAGGAAATATAAGCAGGTGTGTTAACTTCCGGGACAATAAGATGTACGGATTAAAGAGTCATGACTGCCATGTACTGCTTCAACGCTTTTTCCCTATTTTCATTCGAGGGTACCTGCCCAAAGAGGTGGTGGAGCCGTTGGTGGCCTTGTCAAGATTCTTTCAGAAGTTATGCACCAGGGAAGTTAAAAAATCAGATCTCAGGGAGATGCAAGATGACATCATTTTTATCATGTGCAACCTTGAGAGGATATTTCCGCCAAATTTTTTCGACATCATGCCTCACCTAATGATCCATCTTCCCGAACAATTATTGCTTACCGGTCCCGTACACTACATTTGGATGTATCCCATGGAAAGGTACATTTGGTTTGGCTCTGTTTTTATTGGTTTGTCTTATTTTTACCTTAGTTAACATGCACTTGTTAACTTGTAGACAATTGGGAGCCTACAAGGACTATGTGAAGAATAAATATGCACCTGAAGGGTGTATCGCTGAAGCATATGTTGCGCACGAGTGTGTAACGTACACCAAAGTGTATTTGGGAGCGCTTGAGGACCCCCAACAACAGATGCCGATAGATGAACCTCAGTTCAACCTTTCTATCATCTCCAATGACGTGGTAGTACATGGAAGCTTGCCAAAGTCGTACAAGTTGGATGGAAATGAGGTAGTCATTGCCCACTGGTCGGTACTGATTAACTGTGAAGAAGTACAATATTGGAAAAACTATCATCTTCACTGCCCTGCTATTGCTGGAAATGTTGATTACCACAACAGGACGTTTGCAAACTACTTTGGTCAATGGGTAAGGGAATATGTGTATATGTCTTTTTTTTATTGCCATTTTCCTTATATAGCATGTGTGTACGTGGTTTTGTGGTTTCTATGTTCATAATTTCTTGTGTGGTTTCTTATCGTTTTCATATGAACCATGTAGCAAATGATGGTTGCCCAGAGTGGTCAAACGAATTGAGGGTCCTGGCGATGAAACCGATAGTTTCAAAAGTTTACTCGATGTGTCAGGTCAATGGCGTTAAATTTATATGTGAAAATCGAGACGACCAACTGAAAACACAGAATTGTGGGGTGATGGTCCATGGTGGGCAGGATGGTGTTGACTATTATGGTGTCCTTCATTCAGTAGTTGAACTAATTTATGGGAACCGCATGAAAGTGCACTTGTTCAAGTGTAGATGGTTTGATACTAGCCCGGAGAACACAAGGACCGATCAGTACGGAACATTTTCGGTGAATACTGCTACTACCTGGTATGAAGATGACCTTTTCGTTATTGCCTCATCAGTAAAACAAGTGTTTTACCTGGACGATCTTCTTAAAAAAGTCCCGTGGAAGGTGGTTAACCATGTTGCTCATAGAAACATATACAGTGCTGCCACACTTGGTGATACCGCAGATGATGAGGAAGTTACTGCATACCAAGAGCCGAACGCTTTTGACATTCCAGAATCATCTACGATTCGCCTTAATAATGTGAGATCTGGGAGTGTGGTTCGAATTACTGGAGCAGAACTTCTCGATGTTAATCCATATGAAGTTGACGCTGATTCAGATGACGAGGAGAGGCACATATTGCCAGAGGTTACCTATGAAACCGAGTCAGACTCAAGTGATGACGATGATTACGATTATCATCCTTAGTACGTTAATGATGTAGTCGGAAATTGTAGTCGGAAAATGTAGTCGGAAATATGATGTAGTTGGAAATCGTAGACGGAAATTGTAGACGGAAATTGTTGTCGGAAATTGTAGTCGGAAATCGTAGACGAAAATTGATAATGGAAATTGTAGTCGGAAAATTGTTGTCGGAAATAGTAGACGGAAATTGTAGTCGGAAATCGTAGACGGAAATTGATAATGGAAATTGTAGTCGGAAAATGTAGTCGGAAAATGTAGACGGAAATCGTAGACGGAAATTGTAGTCGGAAATTGTTGTCGGATATTTTTCGGGAAATGTCAACATTACCAACGAGTTATAAGCAACTCGCCGACAATGTTGTCTGGATAGGAACTGCCCAGCTCGAGCCTGAGCTTCATTTCTCCTCCTCCTCCTCTCCCTCTCCTCCTCCTTATCCTCTACTCCTCCTTATCCTCTCCTCCTCCGATCCTCTCCTCCTCTCCTCCGATTCTCATCTCCTCTCCTCCTCCCCTCCCCCCCTCCTCTCCTCCCCTCTCCTCCGTCGCCGGCAAAGCAGATCGGACTCCACCATGGCAGGTCCGATCCTCTCTCTCTCTCCCTCTCTCTCTCTCTCAATTTTTAATTATTTTTGTGTATGTGTATGTGTATGTGTATGTGTATGTGTATGTGTATGTGTATGTGTAAATTAATTAGGGTGCTAAGTTGGAAATTAGGGTGATAAGTTGTAAATTTATATGCAATGTATATATATGTGATGTATATATATATAGGTATGTGAAAATTAAGTGATGTATATATATGTGAAAATTATGTATATATGTGGTTTGGATGAATATGTGATGTATATATATGTGAAAATTAAACCTAATTAAGATGCATGATGTATATATGTGTGTGAAAAATGTGAAAAATTAATTAGGGTGTGTGATTTGGATGAATATGTGAAAATTAAATTTAATTAAGATGCATTATGTATATATATATACATCGAAAATGTATATATGTTAATTTAGGTGATATAGTTGTTAATTAATCGTATAAATTAAGGTGGAAATCAGGATCGGAACGGTTTAGAACCAGAACGGTTTTAAACCGGAACGGTTTGGAACCAGAACTGTTTGTAACCGGAACCGTTTGAAACCGAACGGTTCCAGTTCCAAACGGTTCCAGGTTCAAACGGTTCAGGTTCCAAACCATTCCGGTTCCGATTTGTTATAGAACCAAAACGGTTTGGAACCGGAACGGTTTGGAACCGGAACGGTTTGGAACCGGAACTGTTTGTAACTGGAACCGTTTGTAACATAACGGTTCAAGTTCCAAACGGTTCCAGGTTCAAACGGTTCTGGTTCCAAACCGTTCCGGTTCCGATTTGTTATAGAACCGAATCCTTATGACTATTACGGTGTCTAGGAGGTTTTGCAGTAAATTGGCTTCGGAGAGGTTCCCGAAATAGTGGAGGGAGTAGTAGTCAAGCTTCCTCCTCACCCGCAGTTAGCAACATGCCCAGTGGGCCAATGATGAGTGCTCGCACGAGAGCCTTGCTAGAGGTGCGAGCTGAGGAGGAAGCTGCACGATCAAGAGCCATGCAACCGGAAGTCGAGGCTCGAGCCTCAGTCAGCAGAAGCTCAATCAGTAGACGTCCCTCCGGTGGCAGATCCTCAGACGAGCGACAGTCAACGAGGGCATCAGAAACTCCCTCAATCCGAATGCCCCATATTCGCCCGGTGCCTACTCCCGTTTCACAGGAATCATCTGAGGCACATGGTGGTGCTGGCGCCTCATCGTCCATGCCTCGTCTATCTCCGCCGTCTGGTCTCTTCCTACCCGACGAGATTCCTGTGATCCATGAATTCGATGATAGGGGGATGCCTGTTTATGTTGAAGGACGGCCGGAGTTCCTGAGCATGGAGGAAGCGTACAACTTCATCCCGTTCGACCCCGTGTATCTTTGGAGTGTGAGGTGCACCAACCAACAAACGGACAATGCAGGTAAATTTTATTTAACATCAGATTGATGACTTAATTATTACTTAAGATTTACGATAGGTTCAATTAATGATATCAATTTGTTGACATTGTATTATTAGGCAATTTCGTTAATGGGACTGGAAAACGGAAAGGGGCTAGAGGCACCTGCACCGGGAAGAGACTTGAGCAGGCCACCGGGGGAAGGAAAACGCCCATTAGGGCCAATGAGGATGGCGAGGTGATCGAGGCATTCGACACCACGCGCAAATATGTCAGCATGACCAGTGCGATCGTGCGGGACAAGGTCCCAATGCTTTAGCCAGATTGGGAATCTGTGCCTATCTACGTGAAGATGCAAGTGCATAATGCACTAAGTGTGAGTAAAATCTTATTTTCATTACGTAAATTTTACATTTATTAATTAAGTCTGAATAAATATATAATTTTACCTTTTATATATTCATATTGCAGGTGTGGTTTGACGTGGATCAAGTTCTTATTCACACGTGGGTAGAGCGTCAACTACATATGAGGTGATGTGCTTCGACTTATTTGAATATATATCGAGTTAGATTTTTGTTTATCAAGTGTTTTAATATCTCTAACTTTTTTTCCTTGTTTTAATATAGGTATAAAGAGTGGAAGAACGAGCTTTCTTCCCATTACACTGTATACAAGGAGCTAGGCCGAGGTTCTACCCCTAGCGAATTCCGGTTTAGGGAGTACGAGTGACTGTGGCTGATAGCCCACTTCGAGCACCCCAAAGCGAAGGTATGCATCCTGAATATATCTTACAAGCCTAATGTATCGTATCAGATTGAAATAGTTAGTTACTAATATTTTTTCATATGTTTATCAAACAAGGCGATTTCGAAGACGAACCGGGTGAATAGATTGAAAAACACCAGGGCCCATCATGCAGGTTCACTCAACTACATGGGTTGGTCGACTAAGGCGCAGCAACAACAAGATGTGAACCCGTTGGTGTATATTCATCAGAAGTTCTATCCGCAGTGCCCTGAAGAAGTGGTAAGTCTTTCGCCTCTCCATGTGTTAATAAAACTATTTTTCGATATTAATAGATTTTGTTAGCTAATACGTTATTCATTTTCGCTTTTCAATTGGGCGAGAGTGGAGGACACGACTGCAGAAGTGACCATGAGTATAGCTCGGTCTAACCATCCTGACTGCTCCGAGGAAGAAGTCACCCAGTATGCCTCTCAGATCGATCCGCTTGATCGCCCGATAGCGGCTCAGATCATGGAAAAAGCGTGCGGAACTGGAAAGAATACCTACTACTGTAGGGGAATGGGCTCGACGGGCGAAGGAGTATTGAAAAACACTTCAGAATACTCTACCGGGTCAAGAAGTTCAACTTCTAGTCGTAACGTCGTAGCGGAGCTTCAGAGGACGCGGAGGGAGTTGGAGGACCAAAAGAGGCAAGCAACCGAGCAGCAGGCAATCAGAGATGCCGAGTACCAAAACTTGGTCCAGCAGCAGGTAATTAGAGATGCCGAGTACCAAAACCTGGTCCAGAGTCAGGCACAGATGTTCACATGGATGCGGACGATGTACGAGGCTTAGACTACCGGACAACCGTTAGCCACACCTCCACCACCACCACCACCGCACCAGTTCCCTATGTTCCCTAGTTATCCACCACCACCACCACCGCACCAATCAACGCCAGAGTAAGACCAGGGTAGCCACCGGAATTCAAATGAGTACATGAATTACTTCGACCATGACCCGCAAGTTCCTCGACCCTGACGTGTAGTTGTAGTTAATTTTCGTATCGTCGTTGCTATTTGTACTGTACGCTGGACATTTATGTGTACTGTTGAACTTGTATGATTGTACGGTTTATGTCTTTCAATACAGGTTCTGGAATTGGGCCCAATCCAGAATCGCGTTTTTTTTTCAAAATTTTTCCAGACATTGCCGGCGACATGGACCTCAGTCGCCGGCAATGTCTCACATTCCGGCCACGGCGGAGATAGCATTGCCGGCGACGCCGTCGCCGGCAACGATATCTCCGGCGGGAAATTTCCGGCAACGACATTGCCGGCGAAAAAAAAAACAAGGCCGGCGACTTAAAGTCGCCGGCAATGTCTCTTAATGTGGTAGTGCTTTCAAACATTTTGACAAAGAATTTGGAGACTTTGCCGTGGAGGTTAGAAATGTTAGATTCGGACTATCTACATACGGGATTCAATCCTTGGGGTAGTAATAGCTCCGCCGTTAGCACTTGGTCAGTTCATCTGATGCTGTACAACTTGCCTCCGTGGATGTGCATGAACAAGAAATTTAATTTCCTTACTCTGCTAATTCCAGGTCCTAAATCTCCGAGAAAGTGCTTAGATGTCTACCTCAAACCTTTGATCGACAAGCTGAAACTGTTGTGACAAAATGGAGTCCCAACTTATGATAAATTCACTAACACGATGTTCACAATGAGGTCTGCCGTAATGTGGACGATCAACGATTTTCCAGCGTATAGGATGTTGGCAGCCTGCAGGACGAAAGGATATAATGGATGTCCTATATGTTTGGACGACGTGAACTCTAGTTGGCACGTGGGGAATGTGTGTTACTTGGGTCACCGTAGATGGCTTCCTCACGATCACCCGTGACGACAGGATAAAGCTTATTTCGACGGGATGGTAAAGAACAATCCTAAACCCCGTAGTTGGTTGGGCGAAGAGATTTTAGAGAGGTTGAGCTATTTCGACTTTGGTGTGTTGACCAATAACGCGGATGTAAAGAAATGGAATCCAATACCTCCATATGATCTCAGCTATTAGCATCACAAGAGTATATTCTTTGAACTCCCTTACTGGTCAAAGTTGAAGCTGAGGAACAACTCTGACGCGATACACATAGAAAAGAATGTGTGTGACAGCGTGGTGGGAAAAATTCTCGGTATTAAGTTCAAGACTAAAGATACTCTCAAAGCGCGCAAAGATCTGGAATCTATGAATCTACGTCGTCCCTTGTGGTTGAGGAGGGATAAGAGAGGAGTGTACAACAAGGTGCCAGCTACACCTTACACAGTCAAGCCGACCCTTAGACGTTCTACATTTCACTGGTTTAAGAGCATTCGTTATCCGGCTACGTATGCAGCTACTATAATTGGAGAAGTGGACGAGGTGCAACACAAGTTTGTTGGTCTAAAGACACATGACTATCACATTATGCTGGAACGTCTGATTCCAGTGGTAATTCGACCATATTTGCCTCATGATGTCATAGAACCAATAGTGGCATTATGCAGATGGTGGCAGAGGTTATGCGCCAGAGAATTAAAGAAGTCAGATGTGCTGGAACTGCAACAATAAATTGTGTACATCATTTGCAAACTAGAGAGGATTTTTTCCCTGCTTTCTTTGACATCATGATTCACCTAATGATCCACCTGCCCGAGTAGGTGCTCATTTCTGGTCCGGTGCAGTACACTTAGATGTATCCTCAAGAAAGTTACGTACAACTAATTAATTATACAGGTTTTTCTATTCATAATTTCTTCCATTGGAGATTACTAGCTATATGTACTTATTCTTATTCTACAATGTATTAATTGAACGTTTGATTTTGTAGACAGCTTGGACAGTATAAGGGATTCGTCAAAAACAGGTCGGCGCCGGATGGCTCTATAGCCGAGACATACCTAATACATGAATGTGTTACTTACTGCCACAGGTACCTCAAAGATCCACCACCTCCCACTGCCTCCGATCCCAGTTCCGCATCAATCTTTCTGTCGTCACAAATGTCGTATGACCGTTTAGAGGAGTATTAAAGGAATCGTTAACACGGGAATAACTTATTGAGGCACATTGGATAGTTTTGCGAGACTGTGACGAAGTTGAGCTGTACATGATGTCATATAGGGCTTCAGGCGTTAAATCCCCGATTATATCTTCCAATAATTAAGAAGAAGTTCCCCGATTATTTCTTCCAATGGGTACGTACATCCGTATGTCTCGGTATTTAGTTTATATACATATCGATCATGTTTGTAGAAAGTAAACCCTTTAATTTTCCTATTTTTCCAGATGATTTATCTACAAAAATCTGAAAACCACGGGAGGTGGTAGTCCTGGCCAAAACACTTGTTAGCAGGGAAGCCGATTAAACACTATATTTACTCCGAATGTTTTATGAATGGTGTAAAGTTCCATTCATTGGCCCGAGATGAAGGAAGAAGAACACAAAACAGTGGGGTAGCGGTTGAGAAAGACAATGATCTATATTACGGGGCTATTGTATATGTCGTTCAGCTATGTTACGGAAATGATGGCAACGTTCTCATATTCAAGCGCAAATGGTTCAAGCGTACAAAGAAAGACCTGGGACTTTTATCAGTCGATACAAACTCAAGCTGGTATGAGGATGAGTCTTTCGCTCTCGCCACCTTACTTAGGCAGGTGTTCTATCTCGGTGATCCGAAAGCTGGTGAAGGGTGGAAAATAGTGAACCATATCTCTCATCGAGGAATATGGAATACTACGACAATTGAAAGGACACTGGCGACTGAAGATGTTAATGAACCGGAAAGAGACATTCCTGCCTATCAAGAGCCTAATATTTCTATCATCCGCTCCGACATAATGGACCTGGTTCAAGCTGGTGAACACTTACCCATGCTTGATGGTTGTACAGATCTAACTGAAGATGAGATTATTGATGAAATTAATGAGGTAGATGAAGAAGACGCGCAGGATGACGACGAGGATGAGGACTCGGGTTATTTGTCCTACGATGTTGAGTATGATGATGAGGAGGAGCAATCGGATAACGGGGATGAGGATGATGACGATTATGACGAAGAGTACAATATAACGACGAGGAATATTAATTGGTAATTAATTATTGTAATTATTGTAATGATGCATGATCGATCAATTAATTAATATATATTATAAGGAGGAGTACGTATGTACAACTATTAATTTTGTACTAAATTAATTTAATAATTAATTAAATAGCGTGATCGGTTCGACAGACGTAAATTAAAATTAATTAATTAATTTATCCGCAGGATCGGATCGATCGATAATTTGATCGATCGAATCAGATAGATTAATTAATTTTCACGACTATTAAAACGGGGACGAAAAAACGACTTTTCGTAGTCCATACTAAGGTAATTAAACACAATACTAATTAATTATATATATATAAAATCCTAAATCCTAAAAATAGTACTTTGACGACGCAAAAGAACCAACCCGTCGTCTAAGTACACACTAAACCCTAACCCGAAGGCCCTAACCCTAAATTAAGGGAGTTTTCACCTGGACGACACAAACAATCGTATACGTCGTCTAAGTAATTACTTGGACGATGTAAACACATGTTTGCGTCGTCCAGGTTTAAGGGAGTTTTCACCTGGACGACACAAACAATCGTATACGTCGTCTAAGTAATTACTTGGACGATGTAAACACATGTTTGCGTCGTCCAGGTGAGTACTTGGATGACGCAAACGTGTGTTTGCGTCGTCTAAGTCTAGATTTTGTAATTTAATCTATGACGACGACCATCTAGACCATGTCCCAATGCATATTCTTTTCTTCGAGACCATAGAGTAAACAATTCTTGGAGTGTGAGCTTCGACGGTTCCAAAATAGGAGTTACGAATTTTCGTGTATCCACATTTTCGGTTTGTCAAAATTTTTTTTTTGCGGTTGACTGTGCCGATGAAACTCTTCACGAACTTACTATTTTCTGAAAATTATTCTATTTATATATTGTCTTATGGCGAATGTATCCATCGGTTGTTTTGTCCAAATTCAATTTCGTTAATTTCGATATGCAATGAGCCTATACTGCAAAACACTTAAGTTATAAAGATTAGTAGATACTTAACAAGTTTAAAGAGGTAAGATTATTCGTCGTTTTAAATTCAATTGTTTATATATACGATGCGTTAATTGATATTTAACGATTATTTCATTCGAATGACAAATCGGCAACTTCCTTGCGAATTATTTTTAAAAATTAATTTTACGTAAATTTCACCTGGACCCCGGAGATTAACAATCTCTGTCGTCCATGTCTTGGACGACGGAAACAGACCGTCTCCATCGTCCAGGTGGTTGGACAACGGAGATCGATATCTCCGTGGTCTAGGTTGAAGAATTATGGCGGTTCAATTTCCACCGCAAAATTTTTTGGAAGCGTTTCAAATTTGACTTATACGACGGAGATGCCTATTTCAGTCGTCTAAGTGAAATTCGAAACACTCCCCAAAATTAAGGTGGTTAACTCATACCCGCCAAATTAATTGGGCGCCGGTTCCAAAATTTGAAACGGTTCACTTAGACGACGGAAACACCTGTTTCTGTCGTCTAAGTGCACTTAGACGACGAAGAAAACAGCTCCGCGGTCTAAGTGAAACACTATAAAAGAAGGCTTGGCTGATTCTTTTCCTCATCCCATTCTCAATCAAATCATCCCTCTCCTCTCTCTCTCTCTCACTCTCTCTCAAAATTCGGCCTCCCTCCTCCGGCGACTAAAAATCCGGTGATTCCCTCCCTCCGGTGACTCCGCTCTCCCGCGATTCATCTTTTCGGTAATTTTTAAATTTTTTAACATAATTATAATTTAATTAAAAAATTACTAAATTGGTAAATTATTTAGTAAAAATAATATATTAGTAATAATTGGTAATAATAATTAATATTAGTTAGTAAATGCATGATAATTATTATTGTAAAGGCATGGTAATTAATAATTAATTATTTTCATTAAATATTGTTGTAATTAATATTATAATTGATAATTATTATTGCATGTAATTATAATTTGTAAATATCATTGTAATATTGTAAATTTGTAGTAAATATGATAAATTAGTAAATTATTTAAAATAACAAAATGATAATTGTGGTAATTTTGTAGTAAATTGGTAGTCTTTGATTTAAATTTAGTATATAAGTTTGGTTTATTAAGTCACACTCTTTGAAATAGATGACGCCTCATTTCCTAGCTTATCTCATTAACCCCTCGTGATGTGTGGATTTCATTACCGCATACCATAACCTAATTGAAGTTATCGACACGAGGTTGAGGGCGGAGTTTGCAAAGGATTTGAGGGAGTGTAAATTTTCGAAAGATTGGCTGAAAGTCGGACATGGTGTCTAGAAACGGGTTATGACTGGTGATAGATTTTAGATCTAAGAAAGACTAACACCAATAGAGTATATACCATTGATTTGATTAGCCTCGGAGTGTTTTGTCAAAATTTTAGTCCTGCCTCTCGCGTTATCTCTATCCCTAACTGACCATATTTTTCGATTGAACCAATGCTGATTGATTGAAAGTTTATACATTATCGCGCGGGTCGCACGTCCATTGAACGACCTAAATACCAAGCTAGTGTACTCTCTTTAAATCTTAGGCGCAGTCAATACTTGTAAATAATTATCGTAAATTTTTATATATAATTGTTATGGTAATAATATTTTAACAACTTCTAGGTTAAAATGATCCTGTCGGGAAAGAAAAAGGCCCAAAAGGAGGCTGAAGATGCTCTACTCTGACGCTTAGCGGAGCAATTGGGTTGGGATTTAGAGGAGGACAACGACACGCCTCTTCCGGATCCTTCAGCTGGTCCTTTGACAGGGCCGATTGGAGAAATTCACGTTACCCCAGCTATCCCGACCGGTGATGATGACGCTCAATCCGGTCCGACGTCCATGGCAGAAAATGCTCAGGCGTCGTCGGCCTCCTCTGAGTCTATCCTCTACAGCGTGTGGTGCAAGCTCAGGAGGGCCCCGATAGACCCTCAACCCAAAAGGACTCGCGGTCTCGTAAAAGGCAAAAAATCTGAAAAATTGTTCAAGGTCACTGGGCAAAAGATCTAGTTACCCTACGATGATTTCACCGATGGTCTTTCCACAGCTCAGCTAGCTAGTCTGTCCTCGTACAGCATCGGGTCAATCCTTCGCAACAGGGTTTGTATGATTGCACCTACTTGGAAGGAGTTGCCGGATGAAGAGAAAGCGAAAGTGTTTAAAGAACTTTCGGTACCTAATACGTATAATTTTAAATTTATTTTCTAATAACCAATAAAAATCATAATTTCATAATATATACGATTATAATTTTTTATTCATTTCTTATAGGAACAATATGAGGTCGATCCCACACCGGAGATGCGTAGGCACATCAACCAAGCTGACAACGCCATCTACCGTGATTGGAAGTACAAACTTCATAAGTATTATGAATATATCGTCCCCGTGCCTACCCCTGTAGAGCTGCGTGGGGATAGGGAATATGAGTGGGAGTGGTTGGTCACCCACTTCCAAGTAGAAGAATATAAGGTGATTATTTTTTTATTTAAATTAAGAAAATTGAATTATTTTTATTTTAGTTATTATTAATTTTTTAATGATTTATGTTGTCCAACATAAATTCTCCAACATCAACAACACCAACCAGGGGAAAGAAGGACAAACACCATACTTCTGGCTCCAAGCAGATGATCCAAATCGCCAAGGAGCACAAAGATAAGGGCTCCAAACACCCTTATCTAGATGCTAGCGTCACCGCTTACGTGATGCCTGGGCTCGAGAATGAAGCGAGTCATACGGCGTAAGTGCTAAATATATTTCTTTTTAATTAACGTAATTATTATTTATTAAATTGTAGTACAAATTTATAATTATTTAATTTTTATTATTATTTTCAGGCGAGGTTGGTACAACGGGCGCAGGAGGAATTGGCCAACACGTAGTTTGCACACCCGGATTTGCCGCCGGAAGACCTGCCTCCTCTATCGATGGAGAGCCAAATTGCAATCGCTAATGAGGTATACGATCGTCGAGCTGACAAGGAGGTTAGAGGGATGGGACGCAAGGTGCAGCGAGATTTGTCCTTCGACTCATCTACAGGATGTTCGGGGAGGAAAGGTGCTCAGGCTGCGAGAGGAATCGCAATCTATGCGCCAAAAGCTTGATCAGCAAGAAGCGCAGATAGCCCAGCTCATCGCCCTCATGAAAAATCAGGCTCGACAACATTGTCAACCTTCTCCAAACCCATACCCCGAGACGACGACACGGCTGGAGACGCGTCTGCTCCTCCTGTATTTTAGTAGTTTGCATGTATTCTAGCTATGTAGTTTATCATATCGTATTTTCGATTCCGAACGATTTAATTTCATGTATGTACAAATTTTTGTTATTTAAGTAACAATTTAGTATTTTAATTAATTTATAAATATTTAATTATTTAAACGAGAATTTATTATTTTAATTAAATTATTAATCTTTTACTTTAAATTAAAATTTTAATTAAAAAAATTAAATAATCACTTAGACTACGGAGACAGTCATATGCGTGGTCTAAGTGTTCACTTAGACGATGGAAATTAGGAAGATATCCGTGGTCTAAGTGGTCACTTAGACCACGCATATGACTTTCTCCGTAGTCTAAGTGAATACTTAGACCGCGGAATTTTTCCGCGGTCTAAGTCCCACTTGGACAACAGAGACCATAATTTCCGTGGTCTAAGTGGGACTTAGACCGCGGAAAAAGTCCGCTGTCTAAGTTTCACTTGGACCACACAATCCTCCATTTCCATCGTCTATGTACCTGGACGACGATACTTAGAGGATGTAACCTACACCACGGAGGTTCCGTTGTCTAACTACCTAGACGATGGAAATGCTCACTTAGACGATGAAAACGGTCCGCGGTCTATGTGCGTTTTTCTTGTAGTGCATACATATATATGGGTCATTATTTTTATTTTAGAAAAAATAAAAGGTCACTCATTTTGTGACACATGTCTATTTAGACAAATAATATTTACAAAGTGAGAAGGTACTCGTTCTTTACTTGTTGTAATTTTGATCAAATTTTTGTAACGAGAGTCAAAAACATATTTACTACAATATAGATGACCAAAATTATGATTTAATAATCAAATTAAGCATAAATATGTAAATACTACAATGAGACATTTTTACCATATAAGAACTAACGAACATCTCCAACAACTCTCGTACAATTTATCTATTATACAAGACAAAAACACAAATTTTGTATCATAAAATGACTCTAACTTCAACAACTTTTTTATTCTATTCTACAAAATTAAATATTTTCTTGTATAATTTAATGACTCCATATAAATATTATATCAAACTCAAAATTCAATGCTGAAATTTGCTCTTTTTGAGGAGAGAGACTGAGTTATGGTAGTTGAGCAAAAAAATTTAGAGGTTTTGAGATGAATATACAACTTTTGAGAATTCTATAGATATAGAGATTCTCTCTATTTATTTTCAATGATCAATAAGATACAAGATGGTTTACAAGAGCTGTTGGAGCTAAATCATATTGTTTTTCCCCTACAATAACAATTCTAGAGAGTTTACCAGAGTTGTTAGAGATGCTCTAAAGAACATTATTACAGCATTGACATCACTTTACACCACATATGTGTTCAATGTCATAAAAATGATATTAAAATTGTAGATAAAGTCGTAACTAAGAGAGCTTATGAGAGCTATTGGAGATGCTCTAAAGAACATTATTACAACATTGACATCACAAAAATGATATTAAAATTGTAGATAAAGTCATAAGTTACGTAATTACTAAAAGCATAACAAAATTATTACTTCTTAACACATTTATCGTATTTTATAGTAATTTTTTTTATCAAATTTGTAATTCCAAAAAGATGAAAAAAACTACAAAACAAAAAACCATATTCACTCCCAGAAAAATGCACTTAGGCAATGAAAGGTTTGTTGTCTAAATGTCGTAGTCTAAGTACTTAGACAACGAAAATTTGCTGAAAAAATGACGAAAATGTTCGTCGTTTTAGTGAACAATTAGAAGACGAAAGCAAAAAGTCGTCGTCTAAGATGTAACACATAGACGATGAAATTTTATTTGCGTCGTCTAAAAGTTAATTTTTTTTTTAAAAAGTAACAAAATTAAATAAACCACTTAGACGACGAAACTGTAGTAGTTTCGTCATCTAAGTGGTTGATTATTTTTTAAAAAAAATAATAATTTAAAATAAACAACTATTGGGTTTCGTCATTTAGGTGGTTAATTTTTTTAAAAAAATTATTAATATTTAATTAATTCATTATATGCTAATTAATAATTAATACAAAATTTGTAATAAATAAATCATTTAATAGTGGAGGTGGTGGTGGTGTCGTGGTGGTGGTGTGTAGGTGATGTGGTCGTGGTGGAGGTGGTGTGTTGTGTGGTGCTGGTGGTCGTGTCGATCGAGGTGGTGGCGGTGCCGAGGTGGTGGCGGTGTCGTGTGATGGTGATGGTGAGGATGGTTTGATTGAGAGAGAGAGAGAGAGAGAAGAATGAAACTTGGGAAAGATAAGAGAGCGAATTTTGGGTTTTATATATAATAGATCACTTAGGCGATGAAACGAACAAGTTTCATCGCCCAAGTGATTTGAATTTTTGGCAAAAAAAATCCCGCTAACATTTTGGACTTAAACGATGAAACTATTAGGGTTCGTCACCTAAGTGTTTAAAATTTTCAAAAAACTCACCATTTTTATAACTTAGACAATGAAACACAATAGTTTTGTCGCCTAAGTGATTTGAATTTTTGGCAAAAAAAATTTGCAAAAAAAAAACTCGCCAACTTTTTAACTTAATTAGACGATGAAACCTTAAAGTTTAGTAGCCTAAGTCATTTGAAATTTTGGTGGAAAAAAACACCAAATTTTTTCACTTAGACGACGAAACCTTATAGATTCGTCATCTAAGTGTTTTAAATTTTGAATTAATTTTCAGATATTTAAAAAATATATATAAAAATTCGTCACCTAAGTGTTTACATTTTTTTCCAAATTTTTGGTGGAAAAAATATAATTTTCAGATATTTATTTTAAAAATAAAATAAAATTCACTTCGGTGACGAAACTAAATAAAAAATCAACCATCAGATGTAACAATTACATTTATACAATATTTTCGAAAAAAAAAATTCAACCCAATTCGGATTAGTTTAGGATTCGATCGATTGAATTTAGTGATTATATATCAAAAATAGTTAAAAAGACGGAAACGATCGTAAAATGTAATTCGTAAACTCATTTCCGAAGTTACGGGTGTTTGTCTTGTCGTAAAAACTTAATTTATGGACTACATAGAATTAATTGAAATTTAACATAAAAAGTTGATTTAAAAATAAAAACTTGTTATATATCTACTAATGATGTATAACTTAAGTGTTCGTATGTCTATATTTACTCCACATCAATATTAACGAAATTGAATTTGGACAAAACAACCATTAGATATATTCATCACAAAATAATATGTAAGTGGACAAATTTTTCGTAAATATGAAGTTCGTTAAGGGTTTGATCAGTGTAGTGAACCACAAAACCGAAATTTCAACGAAACGGAAACGTTGATGTACGAATCTTCGTAACTCCGATTTTCGTACCGTCGACACTCATAGTCCAAGACTTTTTTACTCTATGCCCTTGATGAAAAAAAATGTATTTTAAAATAGTATACATAGTCGTACTCTCTGATCGGAGGCAATAAAATTCATCTTAGACTACGAAATTGGTTGAATTCATCCTCTAGGTAACCACTTAGACGACGAATTATTCCAATTTCATCGTCTAAGTGTTTAAGGGTTTAGGGATTAGGGTTTAGGGTTAGTGTTAGGATATGGACTTAGATGACGAATTGGAGGACATTCGTAGTCTAAGTGTTTACGGGTCAGAATTTAGGGTTAAGTTTTAAGGTTCGGGGTAAGGTATGGACTAAGATGACGAATTGGTAACCATTTTGTCGTTTAAGTACAATTACTATGACGAAAAAAAAATTTGTCGTCTAAGTGTAACTTAGACGAGGAAATGTTTAACTGAAGCGACGATTTTTTATTTCGTCATCTAAAGGTTTCTTAGACGAAGTATTTTTTCTTTGACGACGTTTCTTGTTTCGTCGTCTAAATGTTACTTATACGACGAAATTTTCGTCTCAGGTGACGAAGTGTTGTTTCGTTGTCTAAGTCATACTTAGGAGACGAAACTTTAGTGATTTCATCGCCTAAGTAATTTTTTTTTGTAGTGATTACATTATTTGAAGGTATTCAATCCATTTTGTCCAAATATGAAGATTTACCACAATTACATCATATTTGTTCTCATATTGTAAAAATCTCTCTAAAATTGTAAATTTGTATTAAGTGTAGTAATTACAAAAGTTAGAACAAAATTTACTTCATTTATGTCATTTTTTGCTTGTTTTGATAACATCTATTGTCGAAGATGTAACTCCTCAAAAGTGAAGATAGTTAGGTTATACAGAACCATTTTACAACATTAAAGATAATTGTGTTATATAGAATATTTATCACAATCATATCTCGTTCTTTGTAATATCGTAAAAATATCAATAAAATTCTAAATTCTAAATTCTAAATATCAATAAAATTCATTCTAAATTACAAAAAGTAGAATGAATTTTACTATGTTTTACATTGTTTGTCATTTTAATTGTAATTTATTATAAGAGTTGTAATCATTTAAAAATAAACATAAATACATAAAAGATGACCAAATTATATGAATCAGGACAAATTTAATTTAGTAAAAATTTAAAGATTTTCCGCTAGGGTATCTACATGTAGACCTGTCAATAGAGCGGGTTTTGATCTGAACCCGCTCCAAACCCCTATATATTATGGGGATCTGGACCTAATTCTTTGATCCATTGATCCGTTTGTGACTCAGCATCGTTGACCTGTATATTTAACGGATTGGATTCGGATAACTGATAATTCGATCTGTTTATGATCCGCCCCATTTACTTTTTTAACTTATTAAATATAATTTACTTGTATTAAAATATATGAAATCTTTGTAATCTAAAAATATCTTTTTAAAAAATATATATAAATATCTTTAGCAAAGTTAAATAAAAATATTAATCAATTAAATGATTGAAACCCCAAAAAAATTTGTTTCTTGTCAAGTTCCTCGATGTAAATTGAAGTTTTTTTTTGGTCTATCTAGTTTGTTTTTAATGAAATATTTTAGTTTTGTAACGAGGTTATGTGATGTATTATTAATAATTAACATATTGATAAAATAAATAAATTTAGTAATTAGTATATTGATAAACGGATCAAGATCTGCTCCGTTGATCCATTGAGCCGCCGGATCTGGATCCGGATTTGTTCACTAAAGATTCGCCGAATAAACGTGATGGATCAGGTCTAATTTTTTCTCTTCTTAAACGGATCCGGATCTAGGTTGATTCGGTCCGAATCCGCCCCATTGACAGAACCATATGTTGTATCATTTGTGAAACTGACTATAAATTTACAAATATTATAATTAACTTATTATTACAAAATTAGAACAAAGTCATTTACAAAAATAGAACATTTGACATTGTGATTTAAAAAGAACAAAAAAATCGGTAGAGCATTTTAAAAATAGAATAAAGGTCATTGATTACTTATCACCAAAATTAATTGTAATTAAGAGATAATTTCAAAAATTCGTAGGATTACAAATTAACTTTATTCGAAGCCTTAAAATGGGGGGTGAAATTGGCACCTCATTTTTTACATTTCACATCCTCTTATGCTTTTTGTGTGCATTTTCATTACAATTTTGCATGAAAAGATGAAGAAGGGGAGTGTGGAATGTAAAAAAGGGGGTGCCAATTTCACCTCCCTTTAAAATTAAAATAAATGTTATTGATTACTACCCCTTATTTTCAACCCTATTTCCTTTAATAATATAAATATAAATAGACTCTTATAAATATAAGCACTTGTTTCAAGTGTATTAAGTTTTCAAAGTTTAGATATGTTTTTTTGTTAAGTGCTCTCGAGTCGTCTACTGGGTTTGCCAGATATAGGGTTTTGGCAAATAGCAAGCTTTGCAAATCAATCAGTGCTCCAAATCTCATGGAGATTTTGGCAGGGATTTTCTGAGGCATCAACAATAATGTGTAGGTGCAAGCTTTGAAGGATTAGTACGCTTTCATCATCCTTCCTTTGTGTTTCTCAATGAAACAAAGGTCAACGATTGGGATTATATGTCCTGGTTAATCAGGGAGGTGGGATTCCATAATGGCGAGGCTATTTGGAGTGTGGGACAATCTGGTGAATTGGCTCTATTTTGGAGTGAAGACTTAGATGTTTGGTATAGATCAAAATCGAGGAATCACATAGATGTAGAGGTGGCCTCATCGGACATCTCTAGAATGCTTTGGTGTCTGACCGGCTTCTATGGTCACCTTGTTACTGCCTTTAGACACGTCACTTTTGAGTTCCTAATGAATCTTGGGGACCAATCTTCCTTTCCATGGGTTGTTGTAGGAGATTGCAATGAGTTATTGCACCATGCCAATGTATATGGTGGTGATAGGAGGCGGGAAAGCCAAATGCAACTATTTCGAGATACATTATCGTATTGCGAGTTGGTAAATCTTGGTTTCTTGGGTAATCCGTTCACTTGGCATGGGCGTGGTATCCAGAGTTGGCTTGATCGAGCGCTAGCAATAAAAACTTGGTGGATGTGTTTCCTAATGCTAGGGTTTAACATTCGTAGCCAATTCACAGAGATCATATTCCTTTGCTAGTAAGAGTGTCTAAGGCAGTGTTGTGAATTAATAGGCGTCGATCTAGACGATTTTGGTTTGAAGAGTTCTGGTCACAACACAGTGAGTGCGAGGCGATGGACAAGGGTGGCAGATACAGTCCAACGCCTTCCCGATGTATTGATCCATTAATCTTATTAACAATACTCGATTTACTCTAAATGATAGGCAGTGAGTGACTTTTGGTCGGCATCACCATGAGTTAGCAACTTAGAGAGGTAGACTGGATCAATTGCTTAGTTCACCACTGGGGGTAGTGCCAAAAGTAGAGTATTCAGAGCTCTCTGTGAAGATTGATTCACTTCTTGTAGAGGAACATGTTTATTGGAAGCAAAGATCTAAAGTTACTTGGATGAGAGAAGAGAACACAAAGCTTTTTCATCGAAAAGCTTAAATTGTCTAACTAGTTTTTTTGATACTAATGGAGTCTTCAAGATACAGTGAATGATGTGCAAGATGTGATTCTTAATTAATTTGACAAAATATTTGCTACGGTGCCTACTGATGAGGGACATATAAGATCCAATGTTGATTTGCTGCGGCCTAAGGTTACCGAGGATATGAACCTTCAATTGTGTGTCGAGTATTCAAGGGAGGAGATTAAAAAGGCTTTATTCCAGATGTATCCCACGAAGGCTCCAGGTCTAGATGGTATGCCGTCTCTATTTTTTCCAGAAATATTGGGATATTATTGGTGATGATATTGTTAGTGCGGTTCAAGAATTTTGTACATACAGGTCAACTTTTGAAATAGGTGAACTTTACACATGTTTATCTGATACCAAAGGTCCTAAGCTGACACAAGTTTTAGACTTGCACCCTATTACACTTTATAAAGTTGTCTACAAGATATGCTCGAAGGCGGTTACCAATAGATCAAATAAGTTCCTAAGTGAGTGTGAAGACCCGACCCCCATTTAGTTACCTAAACCGGGATTAGGCCCAAATGATCATTAAAATCTAAACATGCTAGTCTAAAAGAAAACTGAAGGGAAATTCAATAATCTAAAAATCATAATTTAAAGAGGCTAAATTCCAGAAACAACTCATAATAACATAATCTAAAACCATTTATGACACCAAAGCTACTAGACTCTCTAAACTACCTATGCTGACTAAGTTGCTAACTCGTAGAATTAACCCTGGATCCTATGACAGATATTGCTATACCTTAGTCTATATGCGCACCCGACCTTAGCTGAGACTCTGCAACCTGGGCATTTGAAATCGAAGGGCCAAGGAAAAAGGAATATAAAAACATGAAGAGCGTTAGAGTGAGTGGATGAAAATAAATAGTCTTAGAAATTGTAAAATGTAAGTTTATGCCTTTCACCAAAACTATAAAATAAAACTTAGCAAGTCTAAATAAAAGTAATGCAAGCGTGTGGAGGCAAAAACGTATGAATCATCGGGTAAGGAATTCCTAGCCCACTCGGAGCGTACTCGGTGATCAGCCGAGAAGCCAATGTGTCAATGCATAATCATGTACGTGACGTGCATAAAAATCGTGAAATATCATGCAGTGCCTCCATGCATAAACATAATACGTATAACATGTCGTGTCATAAAAATATAATAAAATCATAAACATGTATAATCTAGACTCGCTAATGACAGAGAAAACTAAAGTGTTCACTCACTTGGACTGTCTGTAGAATCATAATCGATCCTTATCTCATAAATGTACTCGGCCCTCATTTCCATTTCGATAAATGGGAGATGCTACCCAAACTCACCGTATCGATGAACCCTAAGATTTCTCCTAGTCGTCGTGCCTTGCAAACCAACTCGATCGAAGATGAGCCTCGACTAGACGGACAACGCTCGATCGGGTTGAACTGTCGAGTCACCTCGAATCCTGGGTCGAACCTAAGGTATTACAAAATTTGTAAAAAGACATGAAACTACATGAAAATAACTACAAAAATGACTTAGAAAACTTTTCGTGAAAATAAATCAACAGTCCAGATCAATCCATTGAGAGATCTGGCGGTCCAAAATAATTCACCAATAATTAATTTTTCCAATTTAATTTTCTACTTCCCAAATTTCAAAAATTCATAACTAATTGCCTTGCTCGGACCTCCGGGAAAAAAAAGTATGCACAAACTCGTAGTAAATTCTCTACAACTTCCATGAAGGAAACGAGTCCAAGTTCACAATTTATAAAAAGTCAAATTTTTAATCACAACAAACCTCGATAAACATGACATATGATGCCTAGCTCGTTAATTAGTGTGACTAATGATGATTAACATATTAATTAAGGTCCAAGTCGTTACAGTGAGTTAATGTCTCCATTTTAGAGTGCTTTCATCCTAGGATGCTTAATTACTGATAACAATCTAATAGCTAACGAGGTATCTCATTTCATCCACAAATGTTCTACAGTTGAGGGATTCTTTTCTCTAAAACTGGATATGACTAAAGATTATGATAGGATGGAATGGAGGTTTCTAGAACCATGTTATTGCGATTATGATTTGATTCATGTTGGGTGAAGATGGTCATGCAGTGTGTTACTATACTAAAGTACTTCTTTTTGGTTAAGGAGAGCCGAAAGGTTTTTTTTAACTCCTACACGAGGTCTTCGTCAAGGAGACTCTTTATCTCCTTATTTGTTTATTTTGTATGCGGAGGTATTCTCAGCATTGTTGGATAACAGGTTTGGAGAGGTTGAATGGTTTGATGATTTGTTATGGTTCCCTAGTGATTCACCACTTGCTATTTGCGGATGACAACTTATTTTTGGTAAGGCCACGATGGAGGGAGGAATGCATGATAATTAAAGAGGTTCTTCCTTATTATGAAAAATCTTTAGGGTAACAGGTGAACTTTAATAAGAGTAGTATTGTGTTTAGCAAGAAACATAATCTCGGTGTTATGCAGACAATAGCTGATATGTTGGGTGTGAATATTGTTCCAAAGCATGATAAGTACTTAGTATTGCCTACTTATCTGGGACGGAATTGTGAAGACCCGACCCTGATTTAGTTGCCTAAACCGAGACTAGGCCCTCAATACTTGTTAATCTATACACGACACATACTTCTCCGAACTCTACCCTGGAGATCACTTACCTCGAAAGTCATAACTATAAGAAACTTAATAACATAATAGCTCAAAATTCATCTGAGACAAAGAAATCTAACTTCAACATCAGAGTAGCTAGACCTCTAATCTAACTATGACATATGAAATACTATACCGTATTATCAACCTTGGATCCTACAGTGGAGACTGCTATGCCTCAAACTGTGTGCACGCCTGACCTCAATTAGAACTCTGCAGCTGGGTGGTTGAAACAGAAGAACCCAGGGGAAAGGCATATAAATGTCAGCGTGAGTGGACGAAAATAATAAGCTTAAATATGTAAGTCGACATACTTATGCCTTTCCCAAAGATAAAAGTACATAAAAACACAACAAGTCCAGGGCATAAAATAACATGTGTGGTGGCTACGACTAGGCATAAATCTCCTAGCCGTCCTAAACATACACGTAGCCGAAACAGATGCGTGTGGTACCCTGTCCGGTGCCACTCGAGGATCAGCCGAGTGGATGCATCGATGCATAACATAAAACATATCGTGTGTAGAAAAATGTAAAACATTTCATAAAGCCTTCGTGCCTAATCATAACTCATAATTGTTATCATAATTATAATCATACTCATAAAAGTTAGCGGAAATATAAATCATAACATAATCCTAGACTCACAATGACAGTGAAAAAGAAAGTCTCCACTCACCTGAATTGTCTGATTCATTGCTCGTCAATTACCTAGCTCGGAACTCTAACTCGACGCTCCTATGACAACCAAACGTCTACCAATTAATTACTAAAGACATTGGGGGTATTACGACAAGAGTGGAAAAGACAATCGAGACAAAATGTTCGTTGAAAACTCACATTCGACTAATGTTAACCGTGGGAACTCTAAATTGTGCTTGAATTCACCTTGATACGCATTCGAAGTCATTTGTCGTGCACGACTCAACACACGACGAATGGTTGCCGAAGTGTCGAGTTCCTAATTCCTACACATAAGTCAAAACCTTAACAACAAGTGTAAAAAAAATGTGAAAACTAATCAAAATCCATAGAATGATAGTCTAGAAAACTTCCCGTCGAAAAATAGACCTTTGTCCACCAGAGCTCCGTCGCACACGGCGACGCATGAACCCACGCGCCACTGCCAGTCGTGTCTAGAATCTGTCATGCTCCGATTGCTCCAAACTGCATCTCAAAACGCTCCTCTCATCATTCCCTACAAGATTTCAGAACAAAACAAAGTCAAATACTCGCTAGAAGGCATCAAAATCTCACCTTGAAGGTTAGAAACCCCCACCGGATTTCATGGTGGCTGGCCGGCAATCTCCGGCCACAGGATGACCCGAGACTGGTCATGTTCAACTCTTGGAGTGAAGGCCTTCAAAACCCCTAAGGTCCCGTTGACCAACTCCAGCTCAACTTCGGTCGTCGACGGTGACAATAATTCGATGGAAAAACGTGCCGATTTCCACCTTAATGCACCTTGCATGATCTGTTCGATGCCTAAAACTGGTTGAGGGGGTTATGAGCTTTGATTTTTGAGGAAAAGGAGGAGGAGAAGGGTGGCTGGACGGCGACCTCGGTCGGGTCAGGTCGGATCGCGGAAGAGAGAGAGGGAGAGAGAAAAAAAAGCCTTTGGACTTTTACCCAACCGGGTGAAAAATCCCACGGCCCAGATAGGATTTAATCAAGATCGGACGGTCCATTAAACTTACCAAGTGGTAGGTCAAGAATTTAATTATCATTGACAATAAATTTCTAAAATTCGTAGAAATTAGCTCGAGCCTCCAAAAAAAATACGCTTAAGCTCGAAATAATATGCTCAACAACTTTCATGAAGGAAGCGAAACCAAAATCAAAACTTATAAACATTTGAGTTTTTAGTCGCCACAAATCACGATAAACGTGACGTGTGACGCCTTACTCGTTAATTAGCGCGACTAACTATGATTAAGTCACTAATTTAGATCCGGGTTGTTATAGGAATTGTACAAATACCTTTTTGAAAGAAAAAGTGAGTAAAAAGTTTGAAGGTTGGCAAGGAAAAATTCTCAGTGGTGCTAGTAAGGATTTACTTATTCAAATTATTGCTCAATCTTTACCACCTTATGCTATGAGTTGTTTTCTGCTTCCAAAGAACTTTTGTCATGATATGCATCAAATGTGTGCCAAATTTTTGGTAGGGCGGAACTGATGACAAACAGTGTAAACTAAAGGAGGAAGGTGGCATGGGCTTTTGTGATTTATATGCTCATAATCTTGCTCTCTTAGCTAAGCAAGGACGGAGAATTTTTCAGCACCTGAATAGCTTAATTGCTAGAGTTTATAAAGCTTGTTATTTCCCAAATGGGGATTTTTGGTCCGGTGATTTGAATCCAGGATCATCGACATGTTGGAGAGGTCTTATGGAGGCCCGAGGTGTGCTGAATCGAGGGAAGAAATAGCAAGTTGGGAATGGGTCTTCAATTCGTATTTAGGAGGACCCATGGCTTGATAGACCTTATTCCTTTCGGCCTATGCAAGTAGGGATTTCTACTTTGACCAGAGTAGAGGAGTTACTTACTCATACTCACACTTAGAATGAGGAGTGGATCGGGGCTTTTTTTTAGAGGAGGATGCAAATCTGATATTAGTTCTTCAGTTAAGCCGCAACGATGTCCCTGATTGTCTTATCTGACATTTTGATCGTAAAGGCTTCTTCACTACAAGAGTGCTTATAAGGTGGCTCTAGGTATGTTAAATTCAGTTCCTTCTTCGTCTTCTTCTAGTAACTACTCCATGAGGAAATTTATTTGGAAGTGTCAAGTTCCTGGAAAAGTGAAAGTTTTGCTTGGAAGTTGGGCCGTAATATCCTAGCTACTGCCTAAAATCTTTGTTCAAAACCGGTATTTGTGGAAGGTACATCTTTCTTATGTAATTGTGTAGCTGAATCATCTGCTCATATTAGTAGGGATTATGGTTTTGTAAAGGACGTTTTGCTTGTTATTCCAAGTGTTGCTTGCAAAGTTTTAGGAACTCATATGGCATGCACCACAAGAGAGTGGTTGGAGATTTGTATGGATACTTTAGACACAGTTGAGTTGGAAGTGTTTTTGATGATTTTATGGTCTGGTCAGAAGGAAATGAATGCCCGCTTATGGAAGGGGAAGTATTTACTAGGAAACCAAGTTTTACTTGCTACATAAACCATTTTATCTCAGTATAGAGCTGTTAATAAGAAAGTTCCTAAGGTGGCTAGGCCACGAGCTCAATGGACTCCGCCACCAGTTAGGTGGGTGTTGATAAATTGTGATAATGCTTGGGATCAGTCTCGAAGTTTTGGAGGGATAGGCATTCTTGTTCATAATGAACAAGGTCTAATTATTAGAGGCGGTTGTGTTTCGCAAGCTCATGTTTGTAGCTCAGTGGTAAGTGAAGCTCTAGCTTTACGTCTTGCTTGTGAGTTGGCTGTGCAATTTCAATTATCTTCAGTTTCGTTGGAATCTGATTGTCTGGGTTTGGTCAAGGCGGTTAATGAAGGGGTAGATGATACTTCTAACATTGGTCGAGTTTTTGATGATATTGTAAGTTTACTGCACAGCTCTCATTTTGCAAGCTTCGTCATGTGTACCGTGAAGCTAATAATTTAGCTCACTTGGTTGTTAGACGTAGTATTGAATCCTCAACTTCTTGTACTTGGATTGGGAATGCCCCTCCGACTATTAGTAGCTTCATAGCTACTTTATGTACTTCTCAATAAGCTAAATAAAATGCTTTAACGTCATTCTCTTCCAAAATAAAAATAAAATAAAATAAAAATCTATTTCCTTTAAATCTCCTACTAATTTGGAATGAACATTTAAGTAATCAATGAACTTTATTTTTTGAGAGTTAAGGAATAACCTTTTAGGTATTTAGTAACTTTATTTGTTTAGATTTAAATAAGGAATTTTTATGAATAGTTATGACCGTCAGATATATTACAAATGTAACCGAATTTTTTTTTCAGAAAAATAGTCTACAGTATAGTCACCCTACCTTAGAATTGTTATATATATGTGTGTGTGTGTGTGTGTGTGTGTATTAGTCAAAGTACGTATCCGACAAACTTGTTACGACGAAACGGTCGTAACGATATAAAACAAACATAATTTCTTCGTCGTCTGCACCGCCATTGGTGGAGACACTCGTATCATATTAAGTGCGAAGCTTTGTACTGATATTTCGGTGTGAAATTCTATGTTACATAAAATCGACAAAATAATTTGAAGATTGAAACCTTCCATCCTTTAGATACCCATGCAAGGATCATGCTTGCAAAATTTCAGCTCAATCAGAGTTGTTTTGACCATTTGATCACCACATTCAAGTTTTGAGCTAAATCGGAGAACATATGTGCATTGTTAAACAATGCAACGATCAAATGGTCAAAATATCTTTGATTGAGCTGAAATTTTGAAAGCACAATCCTTGCATGGGTATCTAAAAGATGAGTGGTTTTAATTTTTGAATTGTTTTGTCGATTTTGTGTAAAATAGAATTTCACACCGAATTTTTTTTGTAAAGTTTCGCACTTGATAAGATTTGTATATATATCGAGGGCCATTCAACTAATGTATACCTTTTTTTTGTCATTTTCAAATATAGGGCATTACACATACTTTTCGATCATATTTTACCATCTCCATCGTTCAAATTTTAAATCCTAATGTGTAGATCAAGCCTGTAAATTTTCGGCCAAAATGGTGATCATTAAGGTATTCAAAACTGAAGTTGAAGTTTTTAAGTATGAATGGTTCAGGTTTAACAGATTTTGTCCGTCCATTGATTTAATCTAGTTTGATACCTTAACGATCATCATTTTGGCTAAAAGTTTATAGGAATAATCTCTTCATATAGACCTAATAATTAGACGGTGAAAATGGTAAAATATGATAAAAAAATATGTTTAATGCCTTATACCTAAAAATAACTAAAAAAAATATACCTTAATGTAATGACCATTACTTTTTAGCTTTACATATATATTATTGTTCCATCTTCCAACTTTTAGGACGGTGTTTGGTAGCTACAAAGAATGATGCTAGCTGCATACGTATAACTTAGCTAGGAAGGAAAGAGAATTACAGTTATGAGAATAATGGCCGGGAATGATCGACCTTGTTTGCAGCTGCAATACAAGGATGCATTATATTTCAATTATTGAGGTAAATGCTTCTGAATATACGTTAGGACGTTAATGGTGCTTCGGAATGTGATGTGATGAATAAGAAGCTCTCGGATAAACTTCAACCTTTGCTTATTTTCAACACGTACGAGCTTAGAAGCTATATATATATAACGCTTTTCATTAAAGTATAATTATTTTTGGTCATTTTCAGGTATAGGGCGTTACATAAATTTTTTGATCATATTTTAACATCTCCATCGTCCAATTATTAGGTCTATATGAGTAAATCATTCCTATAAATTTTCAGCTAAAATGATAATCATTAAGGTATCGAACTAGGTTAAATAAGGGACGGACCGAATCTGCCAAACCTGAACCATTCATATTTATAAACTTCAATTGCAGTTTTGAATATCTTAACGATCACCATATTGGCTGAAAATTTACAGACCTGATCTACACATTAAGACCTAAGATCTGAACAGTGGAGATAGTAAAATATAATCCAAAAGTTAGCGTAATATTTTATATCTGAAAATAACCAAAAAAATATACCTGAATTGAAGAGTATGATATATATATTTATATATCACGGCATTTCCATCAATCCCAACCCAAAGATATAAAAAAAAAACCCTCTTGTTTTGTACATAGAAAATCAGAAATGCCCTTGCTTTATTAGGTCAAATACTTGACAATTTGAAATAATTGGATTATCACCTTTCATACAATATTGCGCAGAGCATGATTACAAATTAAGGTGGGTTTGTCACCTCCAAATCTCCAACAGTGTAGTTACGAAAAGGAAAACCAGAAGATTCTAGTACAAATTAAATTTGACTTCTAATCCTCTATTCGATCTTGAAATGGCACCAAGTCTTATCCACAAAACTTTTGCAAAAGTTTTGTGGTGGAATACACAAATCAAACGCGTAAACAAGATATTGTGTTCTTCCCCCCGCGGTGTGCCCCCCCCCCCCCCCCCCCCCCCCCCCCCCCACACACACACACAATGTTCTAGATATGAATCATTGCCTGGCCTAAAAACCAAACCAGACAACGCAAATGGAAATTCATGTGTGCTAGTGAGCTTGAACAAGTACACATGACTAACAAGTACGCAAATGGAAATTCATGTGAGGTGTTGCATAGGACTATATGACTAAAATGTAGAATTGTTATGCGGAAGGAACTTTGCCAATCCATTTCTAATAGTACTTGGCACTGGCTATAGTGCAATGACTGCAACCTGTGCAAACATGTTGTGGTATACGTATTGTACCTTGTTTCAAGTCACATCCTTCTCATTTCGTCATCTAACTACAATTATATGATGGTAACGATCATTCTTGTACTAGGAAATTAGGAAGTTCTAGAGTGGAGATTTTGAGGACTCTTTCTATTTCAATATATGAGAGTTTCTCCATTGAGGATCTTTATGATGAGGACTTGATGAGTACTTTCTATACAATGGTTGGAAATTTGTGTTTGTGGATATGACAAAAGAAGGAAAAACGTTTCAAAGACACGTAAAAGTTTACGTTTTTCTTTAGACTTTATTTGCCCTACTACTTAGTGTGTAAGGAGGAATAATCAAATACGTCTTTAAGATACAATGAAGCCTAGCAACTTGCTACTGTTGATCGTCAGTTTACACTAACGAAGATCAACCTAACACTCGATCAAATTTTTTTACAAGAGACCTAAGGTTACTAGAAACTAAATCTGTTGTCTATAGTTTCTAGAATTTCTTTAAAACTACTTAATGATGGAGAATCCGAGAGAAATTAAAAAAGAGGAAGAGAAATGAGGTTTTTAGTTATGTATATCTGCAGAGAATCACTCATATATATAAAAGTGATTATGCTTTTTTACTTTGAAAGACTACATTTTTCTGAATATCATCTGATGGATATACTTCTTCATTAAGAGTTACATCTATTTGGTTTATTTACAATGAACATATATTTTCACTAAGAGTTGTATCCATTTAATTTTTCATTAGATATGTTTATTAATTTTTAACAAACAAACATTTTGTTCTCTTTATTTTATATTATTAAAAATTATTCCATCAACCAATAGAGGATTTTCCTTCAATATATATTCCAAATTAATTAGCTTGTATGTAGGCATAATTTCTTCAAATTTTTATATAGGTTTTTGAAATAGATGGGAGAAACAGTTGGTGGGTGTATTCTGGCTAGAAACAAAAACAACACAGAGCTCTAGAAAAAGGAGGATATCAACAGGGAAGTGGGGTTTATAAGGAAAAATTGTATTAAACTAAATGGCGGAGAGAAAAAGGAGGACAAAACAAAAACAACACAGAGCTCTAGGGTCATGATTTCTTCAATCAGCAAAAAACATCATGAACTACCCACTTCATATGATTGAAAAATCAAAGCAACATGATGAATTCCATGGATTGGTAATGGAAAATATTAGATTGGTGGTGATTAATATTGTTAACACCAAATGTCATTAGCCATCATTATTCTTTTCACTAACGCACTAATTAACCGAGATCAAAAATCAAATATTCCGGAGAAAAGGTGGCCGCTTGGCACTCCAAACAAGCTTTTGGTTTTTTTTTAAGTAATGGTTGGGCACTCTTAGGAGTCTTAGGTCTAATGAACCTGATGAACATATTGAGGATATCAACAGGGAAATTCTATCGTGTAGGGTGGATCTACTCAAATTTTATTAAGTAATTTTGTTGTTAACTTGTTATTGTTGTAAATGAGATATTTTTTGTGTATTTTTTTATTTAAATTTAAGTATTTATTCAAACCAGCATATTTTTAGAAATTTGAGAATAAATCGTTGTCATTATTATAATTTTGATTCAATTGTCGGTAAATAATAGAAAATTAGTCGTAATTTTATTCTAAATATTATAATTTTTAATTCAATAAATTATAATTTTGTTCAATAAATTATAAACGAATTTTTATGTTGTAAGTAAAGAGCAAGTATCTTATGGACTATTTGATTTCTATTACAATAGAAACTACAAAGGAAGAGATACATGCACAAGAACACCACTTTGAGCACTACGTATGTCAATACTGTCACTTGCAGAGTGCGTTTATTCGATCAATCAAACCACATCCTGACTTAAAAATAAAACAAAAGACACCAAATGTGCATACCTCAGTCAATCATGTAAAAATATAGGGTTATTCTCGATTTAAAGTCCATTAATATTAGAAGCAAATAATAATAATAATAATAATAATAATAATAATAATAATAATAATACAAAACAATATGGGGTTAGGACGGTAGGACCTGACAAAAGGACTTCAAACCACTCCACGGATGATTTTTAACTCCATCTTCGTCCATAGCCGTGCAGGGCACAATGCAATGTTCGTTTGACTGCACTGCAATTTTCCAACAAGACCAAAGCCACCATCAGTGCAATGGCAGTCGGTGTACAGGTGATATTGAAGAAGAAGCCTTTGCAAATTTTAGCGCGAATTTGAAAGGGGATGTCGTCTGGCTTTTGCGTTTTTTTTTCTTCAAACCAACTATAATAGAGTCGCTAAGATCGTCAATTTTATTTTATAAAAACAGAATTATAAATTAAAGATCATAGACCAAATGATATTGCCACTCAAAAAGGTCAATACTATTGCATAACAAAGTCAAAAGGTTCATCACTAATCAAGTTCACTTAACTTGTCACATCAAAACATATACACAATGACAATTAAAGAGATCATAAGATATCATATTGTCCCAAATATTTAGACTTAACAATGTTGACATTCTGCCTTTTAATATCACTATAATTATTGCTTCCACTAATGGAAGATCGTAGCTAAGCAACCATATCTACAAAAATAATCCTGCCATAAGATTTAAAGCGAGGAAATTGATTCATCAACACTCAAAAATCAATGTATCTAATGAATCGGATCTGATTTGTTGGATTTGGTAGTATTTAGGTCTGAAATAAATATTTTATATTGGGCTTGAATAACTGAAGTCTTGGCGAGCGGCCCATTATTTTATTAGAGTTTGGCGAGCAGCCAAGTGTGAGAGATAGAGTTCGATTAGAACTGTAATTTATGAATTAGCTGATTCCATGCGGCTTGGAAGTCTATCATACTTTTCTGTTTCAGATAGGTTTCTTTAATAGAAGAGTTGTGATAGCATTGGAGTTCTATAAGAATTGAAACCCATATGCTGGTGTCGGAATTATATTGAGATTCAAAGAGCAGAAGAAGTTCAAAGTAATTGAAAGACAACTACTGAGCATTATATAAGGAAAGCAAGAGCTTTGTGGAAGAGGTCCCCGATCAAATCAATACATTTGCTATACGCAAGTACACCTAGAAAGACATCTCGTCAAGAGATTCTATCTTTTTTGCAACCAGTAGATCAAAGTGTTTGTCACCTATCGAGTGAGAGTATTGCGATCAGAAGGAAGCAATTGCGACTGGACGATTGAAGGGTTTGTCACCTATCGAGTGAGAGTTTGGATATCCAAAGGAAGCATTGTTCTCAACACATCGTCAGAGAGATTGCTCTGCTTTGCACTGACAATGGAGTGTGAGGTATCGATTTCGAAGGCTCTGCGAGAGACACATATCAAAAGTCCTAGGTTACTAGACGAGAAGGACATATTCAGACAGGGTTGGTGCTCTCCTTCTTAATCGCTTATCAAGAAGTCAGGCAGCTTTACATTCTATATTCCGTTGAAGAACGGTGGCACGCCAGCATATGAAGCACATACAGGATAAACCGATACTTGAGGTCAAACTATCTGAAGCCAATAAAAGAGACTACTTCGCGGAAGGATCTCTCCGCAGGAGATATTTTTGCATTTAACATTTTGGCACGCCCAGTGGGACCATCTTTGTGTCTCTAAGTGACAATAGGGAATCATTACCGAAGGAATTACCCTCAGTGTCGTAAACACCCACAACCGGCTTACCGTGAACATACATCTACTCGGTGTCGTTCATTGAGTAATCAAGCGGTTAACACTATCTTCGCTAAAGACTTTAATACTATGTCGTTTAAATCTTTAAGTGATGCGGAGATGACGGAACTTACGTTTCAGGAGTACCTAGCCTACGCGACTAGGCGAGACAACCACCAGACTAGTTACTATACGGCTCTCGATGAGAGAATCGAACAACAAGCGACTCTTCTCACTACCCAAGGCAATAGCATAGACACAGCAATAGCTGAAATCTGAGCATTACGGGTAGAACTCAATAGAGATCAAGAGGAGAGAGAGGCAACAGGAGCCCAAGTAGCAAGTCTTGTGGAAGGTCAGGATAAACTACGGATAGACGTCATACAACACTTGGGAACAAGTTTGGATGAACACCGCCGGCACGCGGCGACACTGTCTCAAAGGACAGACAGGGACATAGCGTCTCTAACTAAATCCGTATCTGACCTAGCTAGAAAGACTAGACAAGCAGAGTCTTTCCCTCCTGCTGAGGAGCAACGGTTAAACAGGTTACTAAACAATTGTGACATACATTTGGCCAAGATGTATGATACATATGAGACATCGTTTCCTCCTTTGCAGAAGGATGATCCTGATGCTTGGCAATGGCCAAAATTCTACCGGCATCAGACCTTCCAGACTTTCTCTGGCGACGATGATTCTAACGCGGCAACACACTTAGCATACTTCACGCAGCAATTGGGGCAGTTTTCCGATAACGAGAGACTCAAATTAAGAGTCTTTGGATCATCCTTGTCAGGATCGGCCCTCTTATGGTATACGAGATTAGAAAAGGGTTCGGTCAACGAGTGGAAGGATATAGAGGCTTTATTCATAAACCACTTTGGAATGGCAAGACCTAAAACCAGTGTTGGAAAGCTGGCTTCCTTGAGCCAATCGACGAAAGAAAGTCCAGTCACCTTCCTACACCGTTTCCGGTCAGAGTATAATCTATGCAAGACTCCACTTGGTAAAGAAGAGGTGGTAGAAATGGCCAAGAATGGTTTGGAGGACACGTACCACCAACTATTCTTAAATAGCAAGTACTTTTCCTTAAATGAGCTTATCACGGCTGTAACTAAAGCTTACAGTACCATGCAACAAAGAGATAATAGAAGGAATGCGTCTAAGGGAACATACAATGCTAAATCTTACGATAGACCAAAGCCAAAAAATGTGGCTTATATAGAAGATATAGGCGACCAAGAGTCGGACTCTGATGGCGAGCAAGTGGGAGCTGTGGATTTATTGACAAACAAAGTTTTAAATCCCCGCAAACTTCAAAAGAACAAGGGTCCCATCAAACTTTCGACAGTGGCTTTTACTAAGCCAGAGTTCGAAACATACACTTATGATGCCAATATGGCTCATGAGATCTTGGATGAGCTATACACCATGCGAGCTGTCAAAACAGACTTTGGACATTTCCCTACGGTTGAGCAGTTAAAAGGTAAAAAATACTGCAAGTTCCATGGAACATGGAACCACATTACAAAGGACTGCATCAAGCTCAAAGATCAGATCCAGAAATGGATCAATGAAGGAAGGTTAGAGCTAGAGGGAGCATCCAAGACAGCAGCATTAGTTGATTCTACACCCTTCCCACCGCCTCACGTTAATATGATTGATGTCGAGTGCTCATCACCCGATAGTTGCATTGGAGGTTTGGAAAACTGGAATCAATCTGTCTTTTTGGCCTATTCTTTCAACTGTGACAAGTTGGAAGAGATCCTTGATAGACTACGATGGGCTTGATCTTTTACTACCCATTACTTGAACTCAGAAAATTACGGTATGAAGGTCCGGCTCAACATTCCTGCAGGTTTCATAACCAGTTTGGTCATCAAATAGCAAAGTGTTCGACCTTGAGAGATAAGATTCAAGGGTTGATCAACTGGGAAGTGATTGAAATCGACTACAAGGGAGTGGTGGAATGGCATCCACGTTACCCTCATAGGGCATCACCTCCTCCCGACACACCGTTTCCTTCCATTGACACTTCTTCCAACTGCAATGAGCCAGAACCAATCTATAAAAGAAAGAGGTCAAGGCGGAGGCCTAGATGTAATATTGCATTTGTCCGACCTAAGCGGGCTGAAATTACTTATGATGCGTCTAGGCAAGAGGAAATATTTGAAGAGCTAGTCCAAGCAGGGATAGTTGTAGTACCCGAAAACTAGGGGACACCGGACCCACATCCTAAGGATGTCAGGGGACAGCTTTACTGTCAATATCATCATCGATGGGGTCACCATTCTACGAGTGCTTGTCGTGATTTGAAATTCAGGATTCAGTAGTGGATTGACGAGGGAGTAATAATGATAGAACAGGAGCCCTCGCCAAGCTTGGCGACCAATATATCTTTGACAGTTGGGATGTTGGAGCTAACAAGAGACAAATCGAATAAACGGAAACAGACCAACAGTCATCAAACTACTGGTGAGAGTCCACCAAGCAAGCAAACGACAAAATCAAATAAAGGAAAAGAGAAAGTGAATCCAAAAGCAGAGTCGCCAGTAGCCCTTTGTGCTCATTGCAAACTCAGAAGCAGGTTGAAGATTTCCTATGAAGAATTGGCTGAAGCAGCTAAGTTCTTCCCAGAGTTATTTTCACAAATAAATCATCAGCCCCATAACACACAACGAGCAAGACAAAGGGACTCCCCAGTTCCTAAGCGCTCGCGAGCACCAGAAAGGGTCAGTGAAGCCAAGAAATCTGAACCAGAGATTGCTGACACGCTCGCGAAGCCATATGATCCTCCAGCTTCAAGAAATATCACAAAGGAGAACGTATGGTATGTGAAGGAAATGGGGAAAACCATTTAGGTAACTCTAAGTAGAAGAAGAAATCTTCAGCGACGCTTTGGAGAAGCCAAAAGAGCATTAGAGGCTTATGAAGCAAGCCTGCTCAAAGAAGAAGAACTGGTGTGTTCTCCAGAAGTATTGCAAAGGTGAATGAATGCCCTTGCAGCAAATCCCTTAGTGGTTTTCGGGAAAAAGTCTCGCGAGACCAAAGTGAGAGCACAGCGACCAAACATCTTTGACCGTAACCCAGAGTTATGGTCCAAGGACAAACAGCCCGAACCTATTCATGAGGATCATCATGAAGTCATGAAACGAAGGCCAGTGAGAAGGCGTCTCCTTTTTGATGATGAAGCAATGGAAACAATGGGGCTACATACACCTCCAAATGAGGGGGAAATTAATCCAAAGCAAAATACTCCAAGCGAGACCAAGGTCTTGCAATGGAAACCAAGACCTTTAATTGTAGAAGAACAAAAGAAGGTCCGACAACCAGTTTCCCGTCCCAAGGAGCAAGATTCAGAACTACTCATGCCAGTAGCCATAGATCTTATACCTAAGGACCAGTTGCAACAGGTTGCTTTTCTCGAGGTCACTACAACTCTGGATTCCGAGGAACAACAGGCTAAGGGAAACAACTGTGAAGATGATGAGTAGTTGCTGGATTACGGTGAAGGTGAAGCTGAAGAATATGTCGAGGAAGTGGACACCACTGTTAACATGGTGTTTATTCTGTCCTCCAAATATGCTTTACCTCCAACAGTATCAATGGATGAATCAATCACGAGCAGAAGCGTCAATAACTTGGTAGTGCCATAAGATGAACCAATATTAAAAGATAATTTAGCACTCGCCAAGACACCAAAGACTGATTCATCATAAACAAAGGAACAGATGATGTTCGCCAAGCCTACTGTAGACATGGCCATGCACATGCGGCCGTTATATGTAATAGGAAATGTCCAGGGAATTCAAGTCAACAAACTCTCAGTGAACTCAGGGGCAGCGGTGAATATCATCACAGTCAAAGCAATGGCCTTATTAGGCGTTCCCAAGTTTGCTATCCAAGAGACCACACTAAACGTTAGAAATTTTCAGGGTAGCATTTCCAAGACTTTGGGCTTTGTCTTTTTGCAGGTACACATCGGTCCAGCCACCGGTACGTATACATTCTTTGTAGCAGAATGCACAACTCAATACAGTGCAATTCTGGGGCGTGACTGGATCCACATGAGCTATTGTGTATCGTCGTCCCTCCATCAGCAGATGTTACTCTGGAATATGGAGTCTGGTGAAGCAGAAATTGTTGATGCTGATCCTTGTCCGTATTCTGTTTCTGCAAACTTGTTAGAAGCCAGCTATTACCACAGTGACCTTAGGCCATTGGAGGTATGTGGCGTTGATAACAAAGGCCGCCCAGTTGGTGTTACGGCCTTTGAACTAGCTTAGTGGGGTATAATTCAAGTAAATCAAGATAGTAGCAGACCCTATACCATTGAGCTACCATCCAAACGTTCTCAATGATCGGGTCTCTATCAATCATAGAGACCGAGGCTTGTTACTCTTTACACGAGCGATTTCACAATTTTCTGTTGGAGAGTCAAGCCTATAAGAAGGTTCCAATGATTGCAGCATTGGAATATATGGATGAAGATGTATTACATGACTTGGAAGAGGAGGAAAAAATCAAATTAGCTCCAGCAGCTTTGGATGATTTACCACCTAAAGTCAAAGATTCCATTGAAAAGATCAATCTTGGAACAAATGAAGAGTCAATCTCTGTGGCCATTAGTACCTTCCTCGAGCCTGAAGAACGACTGAAGCTCATTGAGTTGCTACATGAATACGCTAATTGTTTTGCAGAAAAGTATGACGACATGCCAGGATTGTCACCGGATTTGGTTTGTCACAGCTTACCCATCATAGAGGGAAAGAAGCCCGTGAAACAAGAGATGCGTCAAATGAACACAGAAACAACAATCTTGGTCAAGGAAGAGGTCGAGAAAATGCTCAAGTCAGGGATCATACGAGTATCCAAGTATAATAAGTGGCTATCCAACGTAGTCCCAGTCAAGAAAAAGAATGGAAAAATGCGAGTGTATGTTGACTATCGAGACTTGAACAATGCAACTCCAAAACATGCATATCCAATGCCAGTAGCAGATTTGTTGGTGGACTCAGTGGCTCGTCATGATATGTTAACATTCATGGATGGAACTGCTGGTTACCATCAAATCCCAGTGGCAGAATCAGATAGACATAAAACTGCGTTTCGGTGCCCAGGATTTGCAGGAGTATTTGAGTACGTGGACATGCCATTTGGACTCAAGAATGTAGGGGCAACCTACCAACGAGCAATGAACTTAATCTTCCATGATCTTATTGGTAAGACTATGGAAGTCTATATAGATGATGTGGTAGTTAAAACGAAGTGCAGAAGTGATCATATTGAAGACTTGCGGCAAGTGTTTCTCAGAATGAGGCAACATCAACTGAAGATGAATCTGGCCAAATGTGTATTTGGAGTAAAAGCAGGAGACTTCCTAGGATTTTTGGTTCATCAGCGTGGAATTGAGATACCGGACGACAAGAAACAAGCGGTTCTTAGTGCAATCCCACCAAAGAGTAAGAAGGAACTACAACACTTATTAGGAAAGATCAATTTCTTACGACGGTTCATTGCCAATGCTGCTGGGAAAACACAACCATTCTCAACGTTGCTCAAGCTTCAGAACCAGAAAGACTTTGTATGGGAGCCTATCCATCAAGAGGCGTTTGAGACCATCAAAGCATATCTAACAAACCCGCCAGTCTTGGCTCCTCCAAGGCCAGGGGTTCCTCTTAAGCTGTATATATCAGCTACAGACCTTTCTATTGGGAGTTTATTGGCTCAGGACGACACATCAGGAATTGAACGTGCTATTTTCTATCTCAGTAGTACCTTGAACGAGTGTGAAATGAGATACTCTCCAATGGAAAGATTGTGCCTGAATCTGTATTTTTCAGGGTGCAAACTAAGGCACTACATGATTTCCTTCACCACGTGCGTTATAGCACAAACAGATTTGGTGAAGTATATGCTTTCCAGACCCATTCTCCGGGGACGGATTGGAAAGTGGATTCTGGCTTTGTCAGAATTCTCTTTGCAGTACGTTCCCCAGAAGGCGGTTAAAGGCCAAGCGGTGGCCGACTTTCTGGCCCATCATCCAATGAAGGATGTTTTCAAGGGGCCAGAACTGGAACTCACTCATATTGATTTGGCCCTTTGGTGTTTATACTTTGATGGGTCAAGTACGAGTACTATGGCTGGGGCAGGAGTTGCTTTAGTTTCTCCATGCGGCCAAAAATTTTCTTATTCTTTTAGGTTGGACTTCAGATGCACAAATAACCAAGCAGAGTATGAAGCTTTGATCATCAGATTTGAACTTCTATTAGATATGGAGATCATGGATGTGCATGTATTTGGAGACTCCAAACTCGTAATCCGACAACTTGAAACCAAGTATAAGGCTGGACCAATACTAGAACCATATGCTAAGCGAGCCTGTGATTTACTTAAGTTATTTACTGAGGTGGAGTTGAACTACATCCCTCGCGAGAGGAATTATACAGCAAACGAGTTGGCTCAACTAGCAACAAGGGTGAGCTTGCAAGATGGAATACGTGAACGCATATTAAAGGTTGAACGAAGGACCCTTCCATCTTTCTTTGCTCGCCAAGAAGATAAAAATGAGTGGTACATTGCTACACTTGATCACATTGATGTGGATTGGAGACAGGATATTATTTCCTACCTCCAGAATCCTAATAATCCGGTAGAAAAGCATATTCATTTTTTAGCTCCTAACTATGTACTCAAAGATGATGAGTTGTATAGAAGAGGAGAGAAAGGCATACTCTTACGTTGTGTCTTTGGAAGTGAAGCTAAGCGATTAATGAGGGAAGTCCATCTTGGGATAGCAGGGGCACATCAGGCTGGTCCTAAGATGAGATGGTTAATAAGATGACATGACTTTTATTGGCCAGGAATGCTCAGAGATTGCATCACGTTCGCTAAAGGTTGTGAAGAATGCCAAAAACATGGTTCAATCAGCCATATGCCCAGAATACCATTACAACCTATAATCAAGCCTTGGCCAGCTCGAGGATGGGCTTTGGACTTAATTGGAATGATTTATCCTCATTCATCTGAGGAGCACAAATTTATCATAGTGGCTACTGATTTCTTCACAAAATGGGTTGAAGCTCCACCTCTCAGCGTATCATCAGTAAAGGTCATCCGCCAGTTTTTATTTGAAGATATCATTTGTAGGTTTGGCATTCTTGAGAGTTTTGTTTCAGACCATGGGGCAGCATTCATGTTTGGAGATATAGACGAGCTTATGAAGGATTTTGGAATACATTTTCTACACTCTTCTCCATACTATGCCCAATACAACGGTCAAGCTGAAACAAGCAATAAAACATTATCCATATCCTTAAACGGATGCTTGCGAGCAATACCAGATTGTGGCATGAAGACTTATTTAATACTCTGTGGGCTTATAGAACAAGTAAAAGGACACCCACAGGTACCACTCCTTATGCATTAATGTTCGGCCATGATGCGGTCTTGCCTTTAGAAATCAACGTTCAATCTTTACGGGTGATGGAACAACATAGCCTGATCGGTGAAGGTTATGTACATGCAATGTGGCAAGAGCATGAAGACTTGGATGAGAAGAGAATAAAAACTTATGATAGTCTATGTGCTGAAAAACGAAAGGTGGCTCGTACCTACGACCGGTGTACTAGGGGCATGAGTTTTGCAGAAGGAGAACTAGTCTAGCGAGTCATTTTGCCTATAGACGAGAAGACTGAAGGACGAGGAAAATGGTCAGAAAAATGGAAGGGACCATACATCGTCGATCGAATTTTGGGTAAATGAGCAGTTCGTTTACGAGATCGAGATGGCACCATTCATGCTAATCCTACAAATGGTCGTTTCCTTAAGAAGTTCATACAACCAGTCTGGGAGTATGAAGATCCTCCAACTGTGGCTTAATCCAGTTTATTCATGCTCATCCTATTTCACTCGCATGAGTAAACTGCAGGGGCAACACACAGGGATTATGTACATGATAATAGCCTATACTTGGGGCTGAATCTTTAGTTAGGGCCTATATTTGAGGCCAAATTTAAAATTTAAATTTTAATTCTTGTATTTCTTCTAAGTCAAGAGAGTTCATGTTAGCCAGTTACTGTGGTCAGGGTTATGTACAAACTACATCTGAGTTTATCAATGTAAATTTACATAAGAAACTCTTTGCTTCAAACAAAAAAATTTACATTCATCATTTAGAAGAATACAAAGGCTTTGCGGCCTCAAGCTCTGATACCATATGAGAAACAAACTACAAATCAGCAACAGAACAGAAAGATAAAATACAGTTTGTTTTTCCAAATCCTCCAATAGTTGATAGCCTGCCCTTGGATCGATGTATCAAATATGGATACATGGAAAAGAGAGATCGACATCAAGCGGTGAGATGGAGAGGATTTGAAACGCTAAGGAAGCTAGTTCATCAGATCAGAAGACTCTTTACTCTAGACTTGGCGTTTGTTGCATTTTTCCCCGGGTTGAAGTCCATGTCTTTTCCCTTCTGTGCAGCCATGTCCATAGGACCTGCAGCCTCTATGCATATAGATACTGAGTGGGTGCACAAGAGGAAGACGAGGGGTTTTCAACCTCGGGATTGTGGCTTTCCCTTCTTATAGAAGCACAAGTTGGGACAACCAAGGCAACGCCTGGACGTAGATATTGCTATCTAGTCCAGGTTTGGACGTGGATATTGCTATCTAAAGAACACGAACGAAAGGTTTTATCTGGAGGTTTCTTTGGGTAGGAGAACCAGATCAAAAACATAAAAGGGGAGTTCATTCTCGCAAGGAAGTTTGGAAGTTTGTTCACAATACAAGGAGGAGGAAATCTTTTATAAAAAGGAGTCACAGCGGTAAGGCTTCGCGAGAGTAATTACACCCGTTAATAGAGGACACGCGTATAATTGGAATTGGGCCAAGTTACAGTTTATCTACCCCAAAGGAGAGCATGATGAATGAAAGATTTTTGGGGCAGCTAAAACGTATTTTGAAAATTTGATTGTTTGACGTGATACGGATTCCAAGCATGGAATTAAATTCCATTTAATGTTGAACAATCAGAGCAAGCGAGCGGTTAGAGCCTACTAATGAGGCTAGTTCCATTTGAACAAGTTTGAAAAGGCTTAATTCTGAGGCCCAGTTTTGCTATCAGGCCCAATTCACACTTTGTTTCCAAAATTTGGATTGGACAAAAAAATACTTAAAGAGTTTTGGAACAAACAAAAGGGGGCTTAAAATGGGAAGCCCAATAGGAGGGTTTGTCCCCTCACGGATACCTTGGCATATTCAAGAGCCAGCCAGGCGTTTCTAAGTGTTTGTAGAGTGTCTGCAGCTTCTTCTGTTGCTTCTTGCAATAGTTATGCTTGGCTCTCTTCTTCACTCATGAGTTGGCACACAGTGGTTTGGTCTTTGGAGGTATCAGCAACCATTCTGTCTACTTCAGCTTCGAGAGCAACCACTTCAGCTTTAAGGATAGCTAGTCTAGCCTTTTTGGCTGCTAAAGCTTCTTCATGAGTAGACATGTCCTTCAGGATGACCTGGATTCATTTTTTCTCTTCTTGAGCTTGGCGGACCAATGTTTCCACTGCTTCTTGTTTTCGGTCTGACTCAAGTGTCAGGCGTTGATATGCTTCACTTTGGCTCAAGAGTTGGTATGATTTCTCCTCCAGGTCAGGAATATGTTGAGTAAGTTCTGCATGGGCAATAGCCTTTAGTTCCCTGACCTGTTCGCAAACGTGTCGAATGTCTTGAGGAGAGTCCAGGTTGCCATAGAGAATGTTCTGAAGGGCAATTTTGATTGCAGAAGCAGAGCTCGGTGTACTCAGTTTGCTATAAAGTTCTTTCAACTTTATTGATGCTTGTGTTTTGAATGCCTGAGAGGGAGCTCCTTGCGATGAAGACGGTGCAGTAGTCTCTTTGATTAAAGCTTCAGGGTCTTCATCATTAACACATAGTAAACTAACAGGCCGATCCATGGCGGCCATTACAGGAATTTTAGAAGATTGGTCTGGTGAGCTCATGTGTTCCTTTGGACTTGTTGCTGAAGCAGGAGTTATCTCATTGATGTCCAAAGGAATGTTTTTGGGCTAAAAATATTAACATAAGTTGTCAGAACCAGTTAAAAGATAATAAAGTACAGAACAAAGTAAGTAGATAAATTCTTACTTGGACGGGGAACAACAACTGTGTTTCTTCAGTCGCTTGAAGCTTAGGCTCTAGCGAGGAGGGAGTTGGGTCCTGTTTTTCTGGATTGACCTCAACCAATGACTGTGGTTTGGCGACTGAGAGCTCTGGCGAGAAGGAGATTTGTTATTCTTGCTTTGAAATGATTTGGTCATTTTGAGTACTTGTGTCCTCGCCAGAAGAGGAAGGAATGAAGCAAGATTGGAATTCAATCTGCAAGCGCCGGGATAAAGTTGTAATATCAACAGGCTTGTTCTTCTCTTCTTCTTCGAGCTCTTTTCTGATGATCCGAGCCAGAAATTGGGCTATGGAGTCCTTACAGCACTCTTTGCCGCTGTTGATGACTTCATGTCCTGTGTCGTGATCTTCAGCTCCATATATGATGCTGGAATCATCAAACTTCAAGATGAAGGCTTTGCGGCATCCTTTAGAGAGCCTTTCCCCCATTGAGTCCACAATATAATAGGCTTCGTCTTCAGCTTTGAGGATGAAGAAGTGATCATTCTAACTCACTATGTATACTTAAGGCATGTGGCTCTTGCTGATTTGCTCCCACGACATATCAAAAGATGCAAGACCATTCAGAGCTGTAAACCTTTCTGGGTTGAAATACCCAATGAAGGAGTCGTCAGATGAAAACTTCAATGGTCTGATGTCAGCCTTCAAAATAACCTCCAGATCAAAATGGTGATCTGGGTAAGAGCTTGCGAGGGCTTCGTCCTTGCATAGTTCTTGCCACTCTGAGGAACCTTGAACAAGGAGGTCATCAAACTCAAAGATCGTGGGCATGTTGTTAGGATTTGTACATAACCAGTGTGCAATGGTGAAAACCAATGCTGAGCAGGCGCTTGCCCCGGAGGCTTTGTCACTCCTTTGATCAAAAGTGGCATGGAAGACTTGAGCTTGAAGCTTTGCTTGCTTGTCCCTGCTCGTGATCTCTGTAGGCAACCATGTGCCACTTAGAGGCTCTTTAGGCCTGAGGTGGACCTTCCTACGCTTCTGAGACTATCAAAAGGATGGGTTAGTTGCAGTTTAGTGACAAATGCATACAGTTCGTTCTGGGTGAATAAATTGTATTACTTACTGATTGCCCAGAAGGATTGGATCTTTTCTTCTTGAATGATTGCAAGGCAACAGTCACGTCTGGCTCAAGGGCGTGCTGTTTTTAAGAAGAAAGGTTAATCAGATACAGTATAAGAACTTGCTAATACATGTGGCAATTTTGGATGTAAGGAGTTTACCTGTGGCCAGGGGGTAGTACTTATGTTCTTATAAGACTTCCAAATAGCGGCTGAGTCTTCTTCATTCGAAAATCTTTTGCCAAAATCATAAAAAAATAGTGGTAAAGCTTGCAATTGGTCCCTTGTGTCGTATGTCTTCCCAAAGTTGGGAGAGCCAGACTTGGTATGATTCAGTGATCGATTGGGAAATCACAAGTGGCTTCGTTATGTTGGGAAGTATTACTGTTGGGAAGCCAAAGTGTTCATTCTGCACATCTGCTGCTATGGGATGATTTGTTCCTCGCCAGAGAGTATACTTGTTCACAGAACAAGCGAGGGGCATATGAGCGTCTTGAGTAAGCCCGAGTTGTCTTAAGAAGTGGTTTGGGGTATAGAGCTCATACCCGGGGCTTGCTGAATCTGGGACTGGCAGGTCTTTGCAAGTGTGACACTGAAGGAAAAAGTTCCTCACGAGAGCACTTTGCTCTGGTGAGGGCATAAACCCACTCGCGAGGATGTCAGGATGGCGGCGATTCAGAATTACTTCAACTACTGCGGTTGGAAAGTCTTTTTGTATGCATAGGTAGTTGAAGCAGTTTACGTAGGACCATACTCTAGTCCTAGTTGGTGTAGATACCAACGTTTGGCCCAACAGCTTCTGATCTTCAAAGACAGGAGGTGTTGTAGGGCAGAAAAAGGGAAAGTACATCCGCAACCAGAGCTCCACCATCCAGAGCGATCCTGGTTGATTAAGGTCGAGCTTTGAAAGTGCGACTCGCCTCAAACCATAGTAGATGTAGGCGAGGATAGATTCAACCAGGCCCAGTTGTTCATAGTTGAAGAGGCGTTCGGCAAGGTTGGTCTAACATCTGTTAACCTTTGCAGAAGATGGACAGAAGATGTACTTCGATAGCCAGTATTCCAAAAAGGCTATGCCTCCTTGGTTTGTGTCTTTCTCCTCATGTGCAAAGGGTTTTACCCAGGAAGAGTAGAAGGAAGGACGATTGGGTGAGGCTTGAACTGGTGTCCCGTTGTGTTGGTTGAGCGACCAGGAGTTTGCAAACGCAGGAATTCCAAAGATGGTGTACAAGTCAAGGATTGTAATGCTCACATCACCATAGGGAAGACGGAAGCAGTTGGCGGTGCAATCCCAAAAGCACATAGCTGTGGTAAATGGTGCTCTGTTGCCACCAGCTGGGAGAGAAAAGCACAAGTTGATGAGTTGAGTGATTCCAATTGTTTCCCACCGGTTGATATCTTGTTCGCGATGGCGCTGGTACCAAGCGAGATCCTCTACGTTTGGGTGCGGCCATCTCCCAATTAGACAAATGGTATCTTTACTAGTCCATTCCTTTGGGTCTGCCCTGGGGTTTTCTTGGACTATTAGGGATGAATTACAGATGGGATGGCGGAGGATATTGAAAAGCTCTGGATTGATTGGAACATCCAGAAAGGGACCAAGCAAGCCAGTGCCTTCATTTGGGTCTATTGTTAAAGAGACAATTGCTTCTAGGTTCTGTCGTCTGGCGACAGCCTTGAGGTGTCTCGAAAATTTCTCGACGTTACGGTCTAAGTGAGGGATGGAGATGTCTTTATGTGGAGGCATTGTCTAGATTGGAAAGGATGAACGGCGGCAAGAATGAAAGGTCTTAGCTTTTGACTAAGGAGGTTAAAAGTACAGGATCAAGGCAAGTGAGAAGGTCTCGTTGGGGAATGGGATTTTGTTGATGTGGATTTGTGCTTTTATATTACGTCAGTCAAGTGATGCAACTTTTTAGAGGAGTTGTGTGACGTGGCACTTGGGTGTTATGTTACCGTTTGGTTTAACAGCGCGTTAGTCGGGTAATATTCAAGTCTTTTCGCTTGCATAGGTAATTCAAGTTCAAGACTTGAGGGGCAATGTTTGGGCCTGAAATAAATATTTCATATTGGACTTGAATGGCTGAAGTCTTGGCGAGCGGCCCATTATTTTATTAGAGTTTGGCGAGCAGACAAGTGTGAGAGATAGAGTTCGATTAGAACTGTAATTTATGAATTAGCTGATTCCATGCAGCTTAGATGTCTATCATACCTTTTCTGTTTCAGATAGGTTTCTTTAATAGAAGAGTTGTGATAGCATTAGAGTACTATAAGTATTGAAACCCGTATGCTGGTGTCGGAATTATATTGAGATTCAAAGTGCAGAAGAAGTTCAAAGTAATTGAAAGACAACTACTGAGCATTATATAAGGAAAGTAAGAGCTTTGTGGAAGAGGTCCCCGATCAAATCAATACATTTGTTATACGCAAGTACACCTAGATAGACATCTCGTCAAGAGATTCTATCTTCTTTGCAACCAGCAGATCAAAGTGCTTGTCACCTATCGAGTGAGAGTATTGCGATCAGAAGGAAGCAATTGCGACTGGACGATTGAAGGGCTTGTCACCTATCGAGTGAGAGTTTGGATATCCAAATGAAGCAGTGTTCTCAACACATCGTCAGAGAGATTGCTCTGCTTTGCACTGATAAGGGAGTGTGAGGTATCGATTTCGAAGGCTCTGCGAGAGACACATATCAAAAGTCTTAGGTTACTAGGCGAGAAGGACCTATTCAAACATGGTTGGTGCTCTCCTTGTCTTAATCGCTTATCAAGAAGTCAGGCAACTTTACATTCTATATTCCGTTGAAGAACGGTGGCACACCAGCATACGAAGCACATACAGGATAAACCGATACCTGCGGTCAAACTATCCGAAACCAATAAAAGAAACTACTTCGCGGAAGGATATTTCCGCGGGAGATATTTTTGCATCGAACATGTAGCATCTCCTGAAGAAGAGGATGATGAATCTTTAGTCAGCATTTGCATTTGCAAACTACTTTTGGGTCGGAGTGGATGGGAAATTAGGAATAATGAAATACTGCATTTGCATGTACGTGTGATCTTAAAACTAGGAAATTTTGGATTGCAACTTAATTTAGTACTTCAGTTTATACTTTATAGTTTATATCCATCAAAAGTTAAAGTTAAGGATAAAAGAGAAAGAAGGGTGACGATTTTGTTTCATTTTGTTAGGGTTTGAAAAGTTTTGTATCCATCAAAGGTTATATGGAGTTCAGTTACGACCAAATGGAGAGCACCTCTGAGTGTCACAATGTCCATCACCATCGCCAAAATCATAAGCAGATTGGGCACAATTTGGTACCTGAAATTTACGAGTTTCGTAGCATATTGAGGTCAACTATGTGCTAGACCTCCAAACTGGGAGCTGCACTGGGAAGGAGTATCTGAAATTCTGAATGCATCAGTCAATTTAGTTGTAGAATCTCCCCTTGAATCCAAGACCACATTATGGACTGCAGTTTTATGAATTTATGGATCACATGCCTCATGGGAAGTCAACGACTTGAAGGAGCAAGCACATAGAACAGAATCTCGCACTCGTTCGCAGAGTCGCAGATTACATGTGCCGACCGCCGCCGCCGGAGCTCCATTTGCAATCAGAAATATAATGCTGAAAATGTCTCGAGTTGAGTATTTACTCGTTCTAAGATATTCCATTCCCATGAGCCACGAAGAACATGGTCTGGCCTCTGAGCTATCTCTCTGGATCAGCCAGATGTCGAAATAATGTATGGCAATTTTGCATTCTCCAGAGTCTGAACCGAACCAAACTTAGCAGGAGATGAAAGTAAATAGAAAAGTGATGATGAATGCAGAATGATATATTCGAACAATCAACAACATTGATAACATATTAATCAGATTAAACAGCTTCAGTAACTAGTAGGCTATTACATTACGGACTCTTCACGAACATTAATATTTTTAACCAGGTTTAATATGTTTGATAACAAACAGACTCAAACAGTAGACTGATGACAATCCAAACATCAAGGACAAGACGATATGGCCATTTGGCCCCAGAGATCCATCCCGTCAATGTGCTTCCTCCAAGTTTTGCCTATTATAGCTGCCTCGGAGTTTCCTCATACATCAGGTCTTCATTTGCAATTAGACAACTCGAAGAAGACATTTAAGGGACTTGGCTAGTTTCGGTTCTTGGATTTCTCCATGGACCTAGGAGCTTAAAGAGAAACACGACAGGCATAAGATAAGAGTACAGCTCATCACTGAAATCAAAAAATATACACATGTTTATGCACATTACTCGCAATGTAAATACATAAGCTTAGTACGAATGGTTTGTATCAAAATATAGTTTGTCATGTCTGTTGGTTGATATTGTAATTATTCCTATGCCCCTAGAAGGCTAAACAAAGTTGGCAGTTTAAGCATTAAGTTGAAAGTCATCAACTCCAGTAGTCCGTACATGTTAGTGTTAGAAAACTTATCAAATATTTTTGCTGCTGATAGACAATGAGGAAAAACCATTATTACTAGTAGTGGACCATTTAGTTCTACAACTACAGGGATATCAACAGAGATACTCTTAACACTTCTGTCACAATGCCCATGGAGCAAGCTAGTAAGAACTGGATTAGTAACTACCAGTTCACATGGACATACCACCTTTACTAGTTGTGGATCATTTACTTTCTCACTACTAAAGCTCTCATGAATGAAATTTGATGTTTCAAAGAAGTCTATACATCGATTATCAGTCCAAAGTGAAAATAACATTAAGGGAGATCATTAAAATAGAGCACAAACCTAAGCCAATGGCATCAGACCCCTTCATAATCTTCAACCTCTTGCAGGAATCAATAAACATCCTGTGATAAAACCGAACAGGAGTTAAGTTGCAGATACAGTATATATTTCAACAAATGAAAATTAATCTTAGATGATTAACATGGTGTATGAGACTTGGAAGATACATGATAGTACAATGATACAAGCATTGTAATATGTTAGAATCATTTCCCCCTTATATTGACTGGAAATCATGAGACTACTCATGACTTCCAGACAATACTTAAATCAATTTAATGCTTTTGGAATATGTGTGATCTTACATATCCCTTGTTAAGGCCCTTTCAGTGTTTATAGTCCATATAGAAAACAACTTCAAGCTATTCATTATAAGACAAAGGTGATATGATATCCTTGAACATAAAACAAATCTTAATTCTTCTCAAAAATGCAACAGTGCTATCAAACCAACATAAATTAATGAGAACACAAAAAGAATAAACATTGAACCAGAACTTACTCCCATGGGACATCCCCGACAAGCATCCAATCACCATCCTTGTCCTCATATGTAAGCACATATTCTGATCCATGAAGAAGATCTCTCAGCTTACTCTCACTCAGTCTTTCCCTTCCTCCGGCTCCATGGGATCCATATTGCCCTGAAATCACAATAAAAGGACAGAAAATGGGCTCCATGAAAAAACTTAGAAGTGTGTCTAACTTTCTATATTGGAAGTTTAGACATCTCAGCAGCAATCGTCAAGCAATATCAAATTTTTGAAATGCCCACATTAAGAACCAAGATGAGTTGATGACAGGGTATGATAGTATAAATTAGATAAATTTACCTATGGTAAAACAGCTGAACATCTTCTCCAGAGCAGAAGACAACTCTTGATAGGTCGAGTAGGTTCTCAGATCTACCTTTCTCAAGTAGGGAGCACCATCCATACTGACCTTGATGAAAAGAGCACCACGACCTGGCTTTCCATCAACTTCATCATTGTTCTTTGAAGCGGTGGTTAAATTCTTCCTAAAGGATCTAATTGGAGGCCACCCAACAACTTGTGCCCTGTAGAGAAAAATGGAAACAGTCATAAATTTACATTTGTTAATACCCACTGAAGTTTCAATGCACCATGAGAAAATTGAACTTACTTAGCAGAAGGAGCACTACTGTTGTTAGAAGCACCCACATGGTTCTGGCTGACTGCAATTGTAGCATCAGACTGATCTTTGGAAGATTTAGTGATAACATCTTTCATCTTAGTCGGCTGAGCCCCAGAAGTCCTGGATGATAGCATAACATTGATTGAATTCACAGGAAACTTCACTTGTCCCACTGATTCTGGTGATTCAGAATCAGATCCAGCTGAAGGAAACATCCAATTTGCCTCGGTATACACAGAACTTTTCACCTCTGAGAATCCGTCCATGGTATCAGAAAAGCCCCTTTTGTTGCCTGAAACAACATTCTTTTGGGATGAGGAACAGATTCCATCTTTTGAGGGAAGCAACGGAAATAATGGCTTCTCATCGAGCAAGCAAAGCTCATGTTCCCGTTCAGGCGATTGGGATCCAGGAAGACCAAGCCTCAACTCTGTAGCCTTAAAATTGAACTTGCTCTTATTTTCTTCTGACAAGCTGGAGACTGTGGAGCTGTCAACCGAAGAACAATCTGACAACCCAAGGTAGTTATGTTCTTTCAGTCCCGACCCATTCTGGGAGATCATATCCATGGGGAGTGAACAATCTACCATAGATCCATTGATCTTCCCTTCCCCCTCACCACCCAGCAGTGGTGGAGACATCAGACTTCAAAATTATCAACTGCACTGCTCAACGAAAACAAACTGACCAGATCAACGGATGATGCAAAACTAATATAAACCAAAACCACGAAAAATTCAACAGCACAAAATGGGGAAACTACATGAAATAAGGGATTCCAACTTAATCATCTGATCAAATTTAAATCCAGAAAAAAGCAATATAACTATAGTTTAGAAATTCTGATTGATAGGATGCGATCAATTTTTCTCATCCAAATTGGCCCACCAAAATTATTTAACGCATGCATAAAGGTTTTCTGAGCAGACCAAGCATCAGCTAAAACAATAGTGCCTTCCAGAAAACCAATCCAATTATTAACACATGAAAAAGCTCTAGCCACTAGATATATGAAGCAGCAAAAACCCAGCTTCGGCCAGTTGCAACTAGTACTGCAAATAACTTCAATAATACGTACAGCACATAATTGTAAGGATTCTGAGCACAAACCAGCATAGTACAATTATCAAGTCCAGATTGCTTACAAGACCGAAACCAATACAGTACTTTCGGTAAGAGCCCCTAACAAAGTTGAACAAAACACATTGTGCACTATGTCATCAATCTAAAGAGAACCAAAAAGAAACCTAAACAAAACTAGTACCCGAAATGGAAGAGTGAAATCACCACCAATAAAAAGTTGTAACACAACAAAACTGACTAAATAGTCCCCAGAACGTCACCCTCTCAAGCTCTAATGAAAAGCTATCCTTGAAAACTACCTCTAATGAAATCCCACACAAATGCACACTCTAAAATTAAATTAACAAGAACATAAATAAAAATTTAAAATAAACCCGGGTTTTGCCAATTTCCTCACACCCCCAAATTGAAAAAGGTCAACTCAGGCTTTAGCAATATTCGTTTGCCTGATTCAAAGCTCCAAAACCCTTTCATTTCACCAACTACAAACAGATCCTCTAATCTTCAAAGAATTGATGCATTGACTCATAACAAAGAAACCCAATTCGCAAAACTGAATAAAAGACACAACAAGAACAAGTTCACAAAAGCTTGGCTCCACAAAACCACACAAGACTAAACTTCAACAACTAACCCAGAAACTTACACAGCAACAAGATCCCAGAAACAAAAAGCAGCCAAGAATTCTAAGCAAGCAAAAAACAAAGCTCAGAACATCACAACACACTAAGCTAAGCTAAGCTAAACCACGAGTGTTGTTGTAAAAATGAAAAGCTTTTGGATACAAAAACAAAAAATAGATGGGAATATTCGGCGAGCGAGCTACACACGTACCTGAACGACTCGTTTTCTTTTGGATCAGACGAAGAAGAAAGATAACCAGCAAACGCCTTTCTGATTTTGTCAAACAAATTTTGCGAAACAAAGTAAAAATGAGACCTTGAAGCTTAAGCGAGAGAGAAAGAGAAAGAGAAAGAAACAAAAGCTCAAGGCTATTCCATTAAGCAGAAAGCAACAAAAGTTTTTTTTAGGCCGAGGAACTCGAAGCTTGCAATAATTTATTTTTTAATTTATAAAATTAAAAAAAGAAGAAGAGGGTAAAATGGGAAATGCGTCCTAACAAGGGTTGAGGATTTTTATCATGGTATTTGATGAATAGTTTGTCTGCCATATACGGACCGGCTGGTTTTGCACGGCGCCGATATGGGACAGGAGGGAGTAGTGTGGTTTACGATTGAGAGTGGTGAATCTCAGCCGTCAATTGAGAAATATATATTATGCTCATTTGTTTATAAAAAATAGGTTCTGGTCGAAAACGGTTGGTTTGTTTATAAAAAACAAATCTTTAACGTCACATTATGATCTACGATTTGAGAAAATTTGACAACTTTTTTATTTTGATAGATGACCCTATATTATATTAATTTGCTCGAATCACATTTTAATTGTTGTCCAATTATAAACATTCTACATCTAAATAAGAGTTAGAAAAATATCTCCCTTCGAGGAAGGCTTAAGTCATATATTTCTTTCTCATCAACACATTGTTAATCTCTAGGGAAGATATTTGGCTTAGAATGTGTTTGGCTTAGAATGTGTTCATTACGACGAGTTGTTAGAATATGTCTTGAATCAGGTCTTGTTAAGACAGATGTCTTTGGCGAGAGAGTCTCGCGAGTAAGAGTCTCTGGCGAGAGAGTCTTTGACGAGGAGAGTTAGAAGTCCTTGGTGAGCAGGACTACTACTCAAGATTCCGTAAGGAATAGGGATTCCTCAGTCATTCCAGTAGGATTCCTTAAACGTTCGGGTTTGGGATTCCTCTAGTATTCAGAACTCTGTTAGGCTATATATATTCTAGGTTATTAGCTAAGAAATGTGTGAATGAAATCTGGTTCTATCCTGTATGTTAGGCTTAACCTAGTGAGGTAGAAAATCTGTATTCTGTAATCTGGTATCCTCAAAATAATAAATCTGTTCTCCTTCTGCCATGGACGTAGCTAGCTCGCGTCAGTGAATCACATAAATCTGTGTTCTTTCTTACATTCGTTTGCTTCCGCTATAACAAACTGGTATCAGAGCTTAGGCTAAGGATGTCCGGGGTGAATGTGAAGATCAAAAAATTCACGGGGAGGAACAGTTTCAGTTTATGGCAGATCAAGATGCGTGCCTTGTTAAAGCAACAAGGGTTGTGGGCGCCGCTGACAAAGAAGACAGTGGGTCCCGAGTTCGCTGAGATGGCCAGTCTGGAGGAGAAGACACACTTGACTATCATGTTGTGTCTTGCAGACGATATCATCACCGAAATCGCAGAAGAAGAAACTGAATCTAGTCTGTGGTTGAAGCTTGAGAGTCTATACATGACGAAGTCTTTAACCAACAAGTTGCTTCTGAAGCAACGTCTGTTCGGTCTGCGTATGCAAGAGGGTGCGCCTCTGAGAGATCACTTAGATCAATTGAACACAATTATGTCAGAGTTGCGTAATATCGATGATGAGGATGCTGCCATAATTTTGTTGGTATCTTTACAGTTATCATATAAGAATTTTGTGCAATCTTTTATTGTTGGGAAAGATACGGTGACTCTTGAGGAGGTTAGATCGTCTTTTCATACCAGAGAATTGCACCATAAGGCGACTAGTACAAGTACAGATAATCAGGCTGCTGGGTTAGTAGTCAGTGGGAGTAAAGGACAGGGAAACTCCGAAAAGAAGAAATTCAAGAAACCAGGTTTCAAGGGTCCTAAATTCAATGATGTCTATAATTACTATAAAGAGAATGGGCATTGGAAAAGGGAATGTCCAAAGAGGAAACAACAGGAGAAACCATCAGGTACTGCTGCTGTGGCAGAAGATGACACCAATTCAGAAGAGGATACTGCCCTAGTTGCTGATGAACATGCACATCACATTGATGTATGGGTTCTAGATTCTCGGGCGTCTTATCATATATGTCCGCGCAGGGAGTGGTTCAAAACCTATGAGCAGGTAAACTGAGGCAATGTTTCTATGGCTAACAATGTTGTCTACAAGGTGGTTGGAATGAGCTCAATTAAAATACGGACACATGATGGTAAATTTTGTACATTAAACGAGGTTAGGCATGTTCCACGCATGACTAAGAATCTGATATCTCTGAGTTATTTGGATAACAAGGGGTTCAGTTTCGAAGGAGTAGGCGAAGTCTTACGTGTCTGCAAGGGTTCTAATGTGGTTCTGAAAGGTGTCAAGCAGGGTACTATGTGTATTCTGCAAGGTTATACGCTGTCAGGTTCTGCTGCTGTTGCACCGTCAGAAGTTCACAAGGAGGATATGACCAAGCTATGGCATATAAGACTCGGTCATATGAGTGAACGAGGGATGCAAATTCTGGCTAAAGAAGATATTCTTGGTGGCCACAAGGTCAAGGACCATGGTTTCTGTGAACATTGTGTCTTTGGGAAATTACATCATAGCAAGTTTCCTAAAGCAATTCATAGAACAAAAGGCACACTTGATTACATCCATTCAGATTGTTGGGGTCCGTCTCTCGTTGAGTCTTTTGGAGGTCACATATATTTTGTGTCGATGATTGATGATTTCTCAAGAATGACTTGAGTGATTATGATGAAGCATAAAAGTGACACTTTCAAGAATTTCAAGCAGTGGAAGACGTTGGTTGAAAATCAAACAGGGAAGAAGATCAAAAGGCTATGAACTGATAATGGTCTGGAATTATGCTGGTCTGATTTTAATGAGTCATGTAGGAATGTAGAGATTGCTAGGCATTATACAGTCAGGGACACACCATAGTAGAATGGTGTGGCAGAACAAATGAATCAGACACTTCTGGAGAGAGCTAGGTGCATGCTCTCTAATGCTGGACTAGAGAGAAATTTCTAGGCAGAAGTTGTTAATACAACATGTTATCTGATAAATCGTGGACCTCACACTGGTATACATCTCAAAACCCCTTATGAGATTTGGTTTGAAAAGTCTGATGATTACTCAAATTTGAGAGCTTTTGGTTGCACTATTTATTATCATGTAAGTGAGGGTAAACTAGAACCAAGAGCTAAAAGGGGAGTACTTGTAGGCTATGGGGATGGAGTTAAAGGGTATAAAATCTGGTCTCCATCTGAAAGGAGGGTTATGCTCAGTAGAAACGTAGTTTTTGATGAAAATTCTATGTTTAACCCTATTGTGAAGTCCATTGTTGTATCAGATAATGGTAGTGTTGAGAAACAGGTGGAGCAGCAAGACACTCAAGATGAGAGTGAACCACAGCAAGGAGATCAACACTCACATTAAAAAACAGAGCCACTAGTAGTTAACCAGCACAGTTTGGCTCCTGATCGGCCTAGGAGAGCAAACTTCGGGAAACCTCCCACGAGGTATGGCTTTGAGGATATGGTGGCTTATGCACTTTAGGTTGCTGAAGAGGTGGATCCTCGAGAGTCGTCCACCTACCAGGAAGCAGTTACATGTACTAAGTCTGCCCAATGGCTTGCTGCAATGGGAAACAAGATGGAATTACTTCACAAAAATCAAACTTGGGAATTGGCCAAGCAACCTCAGGAGAGAAAAGTTATTACTTGCAAATGGATTTTCAAGAAAAATGAAGGGATGTCACCTGCTGAGAATATCAAGTATAAAGCTCAGGTAGTTGGAAGAGAGTTTCATCAGAAAGAAGGTATAGACTACAATGAGATTTTCTCTCCAGTGGTTAGACATACATCTATCAGGGTGCTACTAGCCATAGTCACATATCAGGATCTGGAACTTGAGCAACTAGATGTGAAGACAGCTTTTCTACATGGAAAGTTGGAGGAGGAGATATACATGACTCAGCCAGAGGGTTTCCAAGTTCTTGGTAAGGAAGATTATGTTTTCAAGTTGAAGAAATCTCTATATGGACTAAAAAAGTCACCGAGGCAGTGGTACAAGAGGTTTGACAGCTATATGATGGGGATTGGCTACACCAGGAGTCTGTATGATTTTTGTGTCTACTACAACAAGGTAACAAATGAGTCTCTCATTTATCTGGTCCTATATATAGACGATATGTTGATAGCTGTAGAGAACAAGTCAGAGATTCAGAAATTGAAGGGTATTCTCAGTGCTGAGTTTAAGATGAAGAATTTGGGTGCAACTAAGAAAATTCTGAGAATGGAGATCTACAGAGATAGGAGTCAGAAGAGGCTGTTCTTATCACAGAAGGATTATATTTAGAAGATATTGTCTAGGTTTGGCATGTCTATAGAAAAATCCTTAGATACTCCAAGTGCAGCAAACATTCATTTGTCTACTACATTTGCACCTAAATCTGCTGAGGAGAAGGAGTACATGTCTCGAGTTCCCTATGATAGTGTAGTAGGAAGCTTGATGTATGCTATGGTCTGCACTAGACTGGATTTTGCATGTGCTGTCAGTGTTGTCAGTAGGTTTATGGGTGAGCCTGGAAAAGAGCATTGGCAAGCTGTGAAGAGGATCTTTCGTTACCTTAGAGGTACGTTTGATGTTGGTCTCATTTATGGAGGTGATACAGGGTGTTTAGTAACTGGTTATTCAGATTCAGATTATGCTGGAGATGTCGACAGTAGAAGATCTATGATTGGTTATGTTTTCACTCTTGGTGGGTCTGTTGTTAGTTGGAAAGCTACTCTGCAGCCTTCAGTGACTTTGTCTACTACTGAAGCAGAGTACATGGCATTGACAGAGGCAACCAAGGAGGGAATCTGGTTGAAGGGACTAGTTAGTGATTTGGGTCTACATCACGATCATGCTATAGTGTATTGTAATAGTCTGAGTGCAATCTGTTTAGCCAAAGATCAAGTTCATCATGAGAGGACTAAGCACATCGATGTCAGGTATCATTTCTAAGAAGTAAGAAGAGAATCAAGGTGCACAAGGTGGGTATTGCTAATAATCCAGCAGACATGTTTACCAAGCCGGTTTAACATAGCAAGTTCCAACATTGTTTGGACTTGTTGAATGTCGGAAGCTGTTAGTTGCCCGTTGGGGGCAACATCTGGGTCCTTCTTTGGGAGGAACAACATCTGGGTTCTTCCTTGGAGGAACAACATCTGGGGGGGGGGGGGGGGGGGGCAGAGGAGAGTCTGGTACATCTGGTTATCTGGGAGAGGATTCAAGTTAAGGTGGAGATTTGTTAGAATATGCCTTGAATCAGGTCTCGCTAAGACAGACGTCTTTGGCGAGAGGGTCTCGCGAGTAAGAGTCTCTGGCGAAAGAGTCTTTGGCGAGCAACCTTTGGCGAGGAGAATTAGAAGTCCTTGGCGAGCAGGACTACTACTCAGGATTCCGTAAGGAATAGGGATTCATCAGTCATTCCGGTTTAGGATTCCTCAGACGTTCGGGTCTGGGATTCCTCTGGTATTCAAGACTCTGTTAGGCTATATATATTCTAGGTTATTAGCTAAGAGAGGTGTGAATGAAATCTGGTTTTATCCTGTAGGTTAGGCTTAACCTAGTGAGGGAGAAATTCTGTATTCTATAATTTGGTATCCTCAAAATAATAAATCTGTTCTCTTTCTGCCGTGAACGTAGCTAACTTGCGTTAGTGAACCACGTAAATCTGCGTTATTTCTTACATTCGTTATAACACGAGCAATGACATGAAAAATAGAGTCTTGGTACTAAGTGTGAATGTTGATCAAGTTATGCCATTTGTATGGAGCAGTGTGGTTTTCTTGGATAGATATGAATTTATTGATGACGTATTTGTGCTTTTTATGCTCTTTTTTTTCAGGAATATTAATTTTGTTTTTCGGGCTTCATGTATCATGTATGTATAACATGCTCATGCATATATAGTGTTTGTGTACTGTAACATATGTTTATTAGTTTGGAGAAATGTTGGTGCTTGATTACTGATCAATATGTTAGCCATTTTTTGAGAAAAAAGCAACACACTTGATATCATGAGAAGTGCGAACTATTTACAAAATATTCTGTCAGTCATATAGAGAGAAAAGAAAATACAAAAAACTCTATATTAACAATATCAAATATCTATATTTACGAATAAAATAGGAATAACAGTCAAAAGGTCCAAGTAAAAGGACTTCAGTAGACCATAATTTCAATAAAGGTTTAATGAGATAGGTCTTCAAGTTCAGTTATGTTTCTTATTCCGATGATTTTATTTTGTAGAAGGTCTATTTGGTCCAAACATAAGAAAGCCTCTGTTTCCATAATTATAAGGATCAAATTATTCACATGAATGATCCAAATAAAGTCATCTCATTCTCTTTCTCATTATGAAATAGAAAAAAGCAGCAGCCTCAGCATATTGTTTCTAATTTTAGAATAGAATAAAGAACACGTAAAAAAACGGCAATCACAAATGGAAAATGAATTTAAAAGGTTAAAGTTCACAACTAAATATTTAATCGAATAATTTCAATATAAAAACAAACGAGGTGACGACACATAATTAATGATAATCTTTATCGGAAGAGTACACCACAATGCACCATCCTTGCAAAATCGATTTGAGACTTCAAAGCCAACTTATTTTGTACATTTTTATCTGTGCCCTCTTATCATTTTATGAAAGAAAGAATGTATTAAAAATCACACGATTTTTCTAAAAACATTTTTTAAATCTCGAGAGTGATTATGTTCCTTTGGCATCGGTCTTGTCCACAATCAGTTATTTTGGTAAAGATTAATAATGTTATTGATGATTGTCGACATTGTATGCGTGCATTTGATATATTGCTCGCTAATCATATATATTGTTGCGAGGCAAAATAATGTAGCAAATTGATGGAGTCGGTTGCTAATATAGATAACTTACACTTATTAATTAAATGAGATACCAAAAATGATCTGAAAATGTATTTTTTTAATGGTTGTACGTATTTTTTCACAAAACTTGTATAATTGATCGAGTCACCTTGTTAATATTAGTTAACTTAGACAGCAAATACTGTATCTATTTTATAATCATCGACTTTGTTCAAGACCAGTTGTCTTGGTGTTTTATTCACACTCTTACAAAATGTTGATAAGAGATTCTTAATTTATAAGTTTGTTTTGTTTCTTCTACAACTCATTTTTCTTAATTGTTATGAGTTTATTCAAAACAGAAAATATGAAGGGCAAAACGGGAAAAAGGAGGAAATAAAAGAAAATGATAGTGGGTGAGAACGACGTAAGGGCATTTAATAGAGAGAGAGTGGGGGGACAAAGAAAAACACGAGTGAGAAAGGCGTGATTGGGAGACAAGAAAGCGGCATTTGACGTCTGTTTGCCGGGTTCTGACCCTGACATCTAACCTCCGTCACTTTTTAAATTTCCATCATTACCCCTCCCCCTTCTCTCCTCCCATTTAACTAATCAAATTAATCAAAACAGATCCGGTCTACGCCACCATCATGAGCATCGCCAGACGCGGTCTCGCACGCTTCCACCGCCACGCGCGAGCCAAAGCCACCCCCCGCGAGCCCATCATCACGCCCACGTCAGCCCTAACGTCATCCTAAACAGTGCTAGGCTGCCTGCCATTGGGAGCCAGTACTTGCATAGGGCCGCCTGACCCTTCTATTGGTCAGACCAGCCAATCAAACTCCAGCTTTTGTGTAATGTCAAATATACCCTCACCCACCCCTGCTAGCTCAGCCGTTGGTCCTCCCTAGGATCCACCTGGCAAGGCAGTCCTACCCCAGAGCTTCTCGTATTTATGGCTAAAGATGGATCATCATTTACGTACCGCTCTTCTTCTGTGGGATTAGATGGGCGTCGTCTCTTCTGTCTCTCTGTGCGTGACCGCTTTGTGTCTAAGAATTGAAGCTGAGCTAGGCTTAGCTGCTTGGTTGCTTCTGTTCTGCTAAGGCCTATATAAGGTGGTTGATTGGTGTTGCTGGCCACGCGTGAGAGCCGACATGCATGCCCGACTGGGGATTTGAGACTTTTGATGGGACGTATGAGACCATGCATCAAATGAAGGGAGACGAGCTCGAGAAGTGTACAGTGTACCCTGTACGTGGTTAAATTATGGAAGGCTTTCAGGCTTGGTGGGTTTGCTATTTCTGAGCTTGCATGTTTTCATCGAACTTAAATTAGGGGCATATTATGCGAAAGTTCTTATGTGCACAGTACCATGACATACATATAGTTATGAGCTATGGCAGGGCCTTCCCGTATGTGCATGTCAAACCTTTCACATTGATGTGGGATCGATGCAACAGGCCAACAGCCACGATTCTTCATACCTACAATGAACATGAAACAAATTTGGGTTAATAGTATTTGCAGTTTTAAATCTGTTTAAAGTTCCGTGTTCAGCTTGGGACCTTCTTTAAGTATGATATACTTTTATTTTTTACTGGAGAATAAAAATTATAACATATTTGAACATAAATTTATAATATTTAAGACAAATATTACTACAATGGTCATATATGTTTATGATATTTACAACTAATTAAATTAAATTTACAACTTTGAGAATAATTTGTTCAAAAATTGTAACTGAGTTTCTAAATTAAGTAATTACTTCGATCAAAATAAACTAAATAACACAAATAATAACTCAGATTACTACCATGACCACCAAATTTGTTCTCAAATGATAAATGGTATCTATGACATGGGTACCTAAAAATTATCCGTTAAGCTTTGGATAGAGATCGAGTCAACCAAATATAAGGTCAGTCCCAGTGACATTAATTTTTCTATACAGACGATGAAAAATGCAGTTATACACAATAGAGTAGTTGAACTTACTTGTAAACTAAGAACATTATCAAGACTATATTCAAGAGTTGCATTGAATTTAATTATGACTTGTATTTGATTTAAATCTTAAACTGTTTAAGGAAATTATACTTTTTATTTTTTGTTGTGTATTTTATCTTAATTAGATTAGAATAAGGGTTACAACAATCCTTGATTATTCGGAAAGAAATTCACCAGCACCATCTACCAACCAATCGAGACTAATTCATGCGGCTGCCCCAAGTACTAAAATCAAAGGTCAAACACTCATGTTTTTGAGGAGTCACATCCATCAAACTCTCAAGAGGCAGTAATTGAAGATAATTGATCCCAAGGATTTATGAGACGTTTTGAAACAACGCTTCAACAACATGCATGATGCACAACTTCAAGAGTTGACTAAGAGATAAGAAACCATTCGTTTATTGGATTATCCAAAGGTTGATGCTTACAACTAGGCTATGTTAGATCTCCAATCCGAGTTTAATTTCTGCGAGGTTGACAAGTTTGATAAGGATATAATCGTGAAGACTTTGAACACCTTTCCTTCCTCCATGAGTATACTTTCTCATCAGTATTGGCTTGAGTATGAATAAGGAAGAGTTCAGACTTTCAGTGATCTCATGAATATCCAAGCTAAAAAAGAGAGACATTATGAGATTATTCGCAACAACAATTCAAGGTCCACTGGAACCAAAAAAGTTTCTAAGAATCATCACACTAGAGGAAAGGCTTTTAAGCAGAAAAAAAAACAATTGATGAAAGCCTTATAGTCGTGGACAACATGCTCCACGCGGTGGGAGGGGAGGCCGTGGCAGAGGTTAAAGTCAAAATTTGATTTGGCACCGCCATCAGGACGCCGACCCCAGTGATTCGAACAAGGACCATTCAGGTTTTGGTTCTAAGCATGAAGGAAATTCTTCACACTCTGCTCCATTTGGAAAGTATCCGTATTCTAGATGTGGCTCTACTAAGCATATGCACAAGCAATGTTGTTCAAGCAAGAAAATTCATAATATATACAAGAGGCACTAGTAATATTTGGCACAAGAGGCTAACTTTGCTGAGGGAGACTATGAGATGAAAAAAGACATGAATGTCAATATCATTGTAGCAGATCATAACAAAGCAAGTCTAGTTTAGTCATTTTTTTGAGACTTTGTTTTTAGTCGGTTTTGGAATAAGAACATCCTTGATGTAATTCAGTTGGTAAGTAATAAAATTTCTCTAATTTGTTTGGTTTATGGAATGGTTGAGAATTTTATTTTCCTTCATAATGCATGAATGGTTCGTGAAATACAATACTCTGTAGCACTATAAAACTGAAAAAAAAAATGAAAAAATAGAGGAACACTCGGTATCCTGCGGGTTCGACTCGTCGAATGTTCCCTTGTCAAACCATGATTTCCTAACATAAATAGGAAACGCTATAAAAACGATGCTTTATTCATGAAAAACAAGCAATAAACATGAAGTTAGAGACATAATAATAACGTAATTATAGACCTAACAATGATCTCTGATGATATATCATCAATCACATTGCTATAAAATTGCTAAATCAATGTTTATAAGACTGTGTAAACACGGATACTCACATAATTGGGTACTCGTGCTCATTTCACAAGTCCATATTGTATCGTGTCTATATGCGCATCAAGTGAGTGACATGAATATTGTCACGTTCGTCACAAATATCATAGTATAATATAGACATTATGAGGTCAAGTCAAATCATGGTACTCGACTCGCAAGTATAGTAATAGAATTCGTTCTTGACGGTAGTCATATATAATGTACTCAGTATATCGTCTCGTATATCAAATCAAATCGTATGTCTAGACAAATTGTATGTCTAGGCATCTCTCGAATTAAGGAAGTCGAGAACACCCCATCCACCGACGGCTCTCAGTCACCCTCGTGGGCCCTCGGGCCTTAGCTGGGTTTTGCGGTCTTTCACCCTAGGGAGGCACACCCTACTTAACTACTCCTTCCAAACGAGCGCTCATTCCAAACGAGGCCCAACCATCAGTTCATCCCAAATGAGCTTAATATACTCAAACACTCATCCCAGATGAGTTCAATAATCTCATATTCTCGTGCCAAACGAGCATCATATGTCAGTTGCTTGTACCATACAAGCTCAATATATTGTCAACTTTTATGTTTTGCGTATTAGTTGATCATCGTTGTTATTTCGTTTGCTAACCAATGTTGTCGTTCCGTTACCACTTCGTAACGGGTCTCGGTTTTCGTGTTATAATGTATGATCGTGTCAACACAATATAACAATATAATATCCAAAATATATAGGTAAACGAATATCAAAATGTATCTATAAATGAATATCGATAATGTATCGATAAACGATACACACATGTACGATACAAAGTAATGTAAAGAAACGCGTACCTCAGGTCCAACAACGACAATGTGTAACCATTTCTCGTCCGCGACCACCATACACCGTCCTCACGACAATCACTAGAATACAAGTTCACAATTTTTAGACTCAGGATGTCACGACTAAACTCTAAAACACGAGACACACGAAAGCGAAGTCCGAGAGTTGAGTCGCATTCTGATACTAATTGTAACAACCCGAACCTAATTAAATATTGTAAAATCAATAAATAAACACGTAAATTGAGGAAGTACTCCATCCAAAATCAAGTTCGACTAATCTAGTTAAAGATCATATTTGACAAACTTGTTAAGACAAAACGACCGTAAATATATAAAACAAAACTAATTTCTTTGTCGAACGCATCGGCACTAGTGGAGACACTCATCACCACTGCCTACCCACTGGGTCGATGAAGCCTAAACGTTGAGTAAACTTCATCACTATGTTCGTATCGTTGATATAAACCTAATAATATATAACTCGATAAGTTTTCGGAAAAATTTTTCTGGTCACGTGCCGCTGCTTGAGGCGGTGCCACGCACCACCCCTGACAGTGAGAAACAATACCTCTCCAGAAAGCTCTCGTCGAGCCCAACGTAATCTCTAACTATAGATATCCCAGATTTGGTCAAAAATTGCCCCGAAAGGCATATACCCAAATCTCGGCGGAAATCCTTTCTGACAGTGTACCTCCGCCGCGAGCCCCTAACGGGCTCACAGCACGGTCCCATTTGACCCATGACGAGGAGGGGAACAAAATCCCTCTAACCTCGCCACCTAAAACCCACTGGGAATCGTCGATTACAGTAGAGCCCGAATCGGAGTTCGACGGAAATCGATTTGATTCCGTCAAACAACACCTGCACTCATAAAATCTTATTCAAAAACACAATCCAGGCATCAATTCGAATTTAATCATACCTGAATCGTCGTTGAAGGCATTGCTGTTGCTGGCGACGAGATAACCGGAATCCTTAGATTTCTACCTCGGTGATTTTTCCTCATTAAACCTTAATCGCCAAAATCAAAGCTAGCAAGTGGTAGAAGACACCAAGCTGATTCGATTCTGTTCAGTGGAACCGAAAAGTGGCCGGACGGCATCGCACTGCCAACTGACCGCTACACAGCCAATAACTCATTTCTCTTTCCATGGGAGAGAGAGTTTGAACAAGGTTAGACTGGACTGACCTTTCTGAAAGGGAAAGGTCCCTTTATGTACGTTTCATTATGGAAAGTAAGTCTCGATAAACTTCAGTTAATCGTAACTTTTTCGTCGTAACTTCGTTTTTGGCATTTCTCGCTTCTACAAACTCGTCTCGACAAATTCTATGTCTTTTACTCAAAGTCAACTATCTTAATCACTTTATGAAAAATTCAACCGTAGATCCCACGATCTTACTATCGGTCAACATTATTTACCGCGTCAACCATAGATCCCACGATCTTATTATCGGTAAACATTATTTACCACATTCGATAAATCAAATTAAAAATATTATAAAAAATACAAATAATTATACGAAAAATACAAGATATCATAGAAACCAATGGAAATCTAGTTTTTTTTTTGAAGAGTAACACGTGAAACGTTAGTTCTCATTTAAAAGAAAATATAGAAACAATTATAAACATGATTGTTCACTGAATGACTGATTAGTGCACACTTATGCATCTTTGTCCTATTTATTTATGTCCATATATTTATTCTTTTGTTAGTTATTCAGCATTTACATCTATGTTTTATTATTTAATAGGTATTTTGGAGTGAATAAGAAGAAATGAAGAACAATTAACTTTGATAGATAACTGGAAAGAACTCAAGATGAACCAGACGATAATCTTTATATATATAGAAAGCCTCAGATTTCTAGTTTCCATAACATCTTTCAGATTGCGATTATCATATTTCTAGAAGAAGTTATGGTTGATTTAGTACACAGAGGTCAAGTTAGCAAACTATGTTGTAATGTTTGAGGGTTCTTTGTGCTGAATTATTCTTCCACGCTTTATCTGACCCCTATGGTTATGATCGTGCGCATCGCATTTTTTCTCATAGAGTTGGCTCTTAATCTTTGTTCATTGGTGTTTTGTGACTTTGTCGCATCATATCTCTACTGTTTTTTTTTCCAGTCCTCGCTAGTTTCAGGAAAGGTTTTGGTTTAGCCCCCTTTTTCCTTACTGTACTTTATTTTCTTTCGATTAATAAATTTAAATAAAGGGACGGGCGGTGGCTTCCCTGTTACAATGGCCCCCTTTCTTTCGGGATTTTGGGTGGGCGCTTGACGTCCCAGTCGGCTATTGCAGGAGCTAATATATGTTAATCTCTATTAATTTGAAGAAAAAAAGATACACGGAGATCAATCTACTCGACAATCTAACTTTGGCTGAATTTTATGTTTTGTGGCCCAAATCACATCGAGAAGCCCGATCATGAATTTGTGCTTGATATTCCCATTCAATATAGGCGGGCTGGTGAGATTAAGTTATAAAAGTCAAGAGTCAATAAGATTAGGGTGGGCACGAATCCTGAACCCGTTCGAGATGGGACGAGACGAAAAATAATTTTTTTTACTATTCCGTCCCATCTCGACCCATTCCGTTTTTTAGGGATGGGATCGGGTCTTGGTTTTGAAATCCCATTAGACCTGTCTGGTCCCGCATAATATATTTTGTCTATTTAATTATTTATTTTATTAAGGGTTGACATATTAAATTATCAAACCAATAACATTATTCAACAAAAAAAAATTATATTCTAACGATCAAAATATTATACTTCTTGTAGTATGAAATAAATATATCAATTAAACATGAAATAAAAATGCTTGTAGTTTTACTTTATCTAATTAATCATTAAGCAAAACAGTATTAATTATTTTGTGTAGTTGTACACTTTTAAGTTTTATCAAACTACATTATCTTATATTGAACTCGAAATTTGGTTCTTCTCATCTCATTCGAATTTTTGTTATTTAATACTCTATTAAATGTTCATTTTAAATTGGACCCGAAAATGGACCCGTTCTGTTCCATCACTACCAGAAAAAAGCACTTAGACGATGAACCAGTTTCGTCGCCTAAGAAGCAATTGTCGTCGCCTAAATACCTAGATGACGATCTTCGTCTTCTAAGTATCGTAGTCTAAGTACTTAGACGACTAAATAATTACATTTCATCGTTTAAAAGGTAGTAAGACGACGAAAACTTTGTCGTCATCTAAGGTCTTAAACGAAAAAATATTATAGGCCGAGACGACAAAATATTTTGTCATCTAATTTCGCTTAGACGACGAAATGTTCCATTATCTATGTTGGAATTTTGGACGACGAAATGTTTCGTCGTCTAAGTGGAAACTTTTAGCAACGAACGTTTCGTCGTCTAAGCGTATATTTTAAATGACGAAATATTTCGTCGTCTAAGTAGGTTGACTTAGACGACGGTAGTTTTCATTTCGTCGTCTTATGCTGTTTTTATATTTTTTTCTTCTGAAATTAATAAATTGAATATATTAAATATTAAATAAATAAATTTATTAAAAAATTAACTAATAATAATCGAATATATTAGATATTAAATTTGTACATAATTAAGCCGATCGAAATATAAAACTATATAATATATACATATACTACACCTAATCTCCGGCTAACCCGTGACACTAGAATGTGTTTGGACCTCGCCGATTCGCTCATGCTCGGACCGTGGTTGTCATCGTGTCCAAGAGAATCCCAAGAAGTGCCAAACGGTTGACAAATAGAATTGGGATCTATGCCTAGCTTAGCCGACATAAAGAAGATTAATTGATCCATGTGATCCATCTCAACTATCACTGCTTGAGTCTCCTCTCAAGCCTTATGAGTCTTCTCTCGGGCCGCTCGAGCGCCCTCCTGGGCCGCTTGTATTTTCTCTTGGTTAGCCGTCGCATTCGAATGCTGACTCCCCAATTGTGACGACTTGCTCAAATCTTGCTCGATTCTCCGTCCAAGACCACGAACCTCCTTTCCAAGTCGACGATCGAAGACTTCATATGCAATTTCTATCTGAGTCTCCTGCGAAAGAGAAGACATATCTTCAAGCGTCATCTCTGGCAACTGCAATTGCATCTTCGCCAGTTTCTCGTCGGCCATTTGTTTCAACCTCTTCTGAAATTAACTTGAACAATATATGAGTGTCAAAAATTTTTTGACATAGTTTCCCCTAAAATTGGAGGAAACCAAAAACCTGCACAAAAATCAAAACACTTTGAATAACCTCAAAACCGAATCTCATCCGCATTTCTCAAGTTCACTTACCAATGTATCACACATAATCACAAAACGGACCCCCTAGACAATTTATCTCTTTATGCACAAGTGAAGAAACATTCTTGAATATAAGTCACTGGTTGACAACCTCAGAGCTTATTAGTTAGTTAAACTACCTTGATTAAAACACTTCCAAAAACTCATATCTTTGTTATCAGAATACACATTTTACTAACACAACTAAGCATTACAAAGAATTTAAGCACTTGTTGTAATACACAAAGCCACAGTCTTATGCTCAAATCATGTTTTATTTAGCCAACTAAACCAAATTTGATGTTCTAATTAATCATGATCCAAATTATGGATAACTCACAGTAAAATTAAATTCAATTAATTTGAGAAAAATTATTAATTACAACGTGTTGAGTCTCAAGATGTTTGTCTTGCCTGGGCCTATTGTAAGAAAAAATGCCGCCTAATATCAGCGGGTATTTCGATCCGTTTTCCAAGTGTTCCAACACCAGATTGAGCATCATGCAGGAGCTCAATCTGTGGTGCAACTGCTTCTTGTTAGATTAGCTTTGTTCTTTTGTGATCTTAACTATTTCACACCAATATAAATTATTATACAATTAATCATTATTCAATAGTCTATTTTTTTATATGTTATTTTTCAGTGATCTTCTTTTATAGAACTTTATAGTATCATTCTTTAAAGTTTTTTTGTGTGTATACCAAATATAGTGTAATGATGAAATTGCACGCTGCTCATATATTGGGTAAAAAAATGTTCAAGAATGTGGAGGAATATGAACTACGAACCTTAAACTTATCGGACTCAAAGTGCGCTTTCAACCACTCCCACTCGTCTTCTCTTCCTTTTTTGGACTCCTTTGGTCTCTTTCCAGGGTTTTCCTTGTACGTCTTGTGCAATGCGTACTTCCAATCCTTGTACATATCGTGAGCGATCTTGTTTATGTAATCCACCATCTCCAGACTATGGTTATAATTAAAATGTGCCTAACCAAAAATTTATTTTAAAAAAATAAGAACAATAAACCCTATAATTTGTAATCATTTACCAAAAAAATACTCTATTACCGTGAGTCCACGGAACATGTTGAATCTGACGTGCTAATAGTGCTCTTCTCAAGAAGGGGTTACCATATGTACATGGCCCCGTACAATACCTCAGATCTGATGAGCAGTCAAACTAGTTAGCTTCCTCCCTCCAGGGCATCGGGTGAATGGATTTAATGACACATTGATCTTTTGCCCTCCCATTGACTTTTTTAGGTTCTCGGCTTTGTTTACATTTCAAATTCTTCGAGTGCGTTTGGGGAGTGGAAGTGAGGGGTCCCTTTTGTTTCTGTTTTATTGTCTCGCACTAACCCAAGCAGAATCTTCATCGGAAGATTGAGGTGACTGTGACAACGTCGAGGTGTCCTGAGATGGAATCCCTTCATTGTACGTATAGTCTATCCGAGCTTTATTGGGAGCAAGCAGAATCCTCCTTCCAGGTGCACTACCCGTCCCGGAATCATCTGACAGTTGGGTTTACAGTTGAGCCCATCCTATTTGTCGTAATAAAGATTGATAATACGTATCATTGTCTTCTACTGTGCGCCACTTCAGCATCTTAACGGTCTACATCAACCATTATGTCCAAAACCTATATCCACCAAACTCTCCATAACTTGCATCAACCGATTCAAAATGGTCAAAAACGGAAAAACCATTCCTAATTAACCATATGACAACATTAACGCATATATTGTCAAACAATACTACAACACACATACTGCAACACATATACATGTCAATTCATCCGCTCAAATGCAAACATACAAACCACAAACCTTAGCACAAACCACAAATCAGAATAGTCTATTACATCATCTGTTTTATCCAAAATTACAGCCCTAACTAACATCATCACTAACATAACCCGAAACAACACATATCACAATAGCAATCCAATATCATCTAATCATCCTTAATCATAGTAGCAATCATCAAATTCAATCATCAATCACACCGCCATCAATCATCAAATTCAAAACATCAACCCAATTGTGATCCTCATTTCATTTTTTCCTAAATCATTCCTGAGTAAGATACATAGAACACAAATACTCTAAATGTAAAAATTCGAACAAATTAAACAATTCGATTAAGATCGATCGATCACATGCGCGCATGTGCATTCGATCGATAAAATTCATATTTGGATCGATTAATTATTTACAGTTCGAATACAATCTAATTGGCTCGAACAATTAATTAATTATAAATAATTAAGTACCTACATATATATGTTTATATCAATCACTTTCATCAGCATAATCCTCATCAATGTCTTCCTCTTCACTCTGATCGTGTGCTTGATCCTCACAATCATATTCTTGATCATCATCATCATCATATACGATGAAATATTCATCCACCAGCTCCTATTCAGTATCGTAAACAATGTCTACGTCCTCGATCTCCTTTTTAGTAAGATTCGTGTCGCCATCGGGCGTGGGCAAGAATTTGTTAGGTCGAATAAGTTCCCTTGTGTCGGGGATGACAACAGTACTAGTCTCTTGATATGCATCCACATTATTCCCTTCAAGTGTTGTGGCACTCCATATTCCTCGGTTGCAGAATATTTTCCAACCTACACACAATTTTGAATCATCCACACAGAACACCTGCTTGACTAAGGTGGCAAGAGCGAATAACTCATCTTTAAACCAATTTGAGTTTGTATCGACTGATTAAAGGCCAAGATATTCCTTCGTACGCTTGAACCATTTACACTTGCATATAAAAAATTATATGTTATTCCCATATAACAGTTGAACAACATAAAGAAGAACCTCGTAATATACAACATCACCTTGTCCTACCGCGATCCTACTGTTCTGTGTTGTTCTTCCTTCATATCGGTAGATTGAAAAAAACTTTACACCGTTCACCCAATATCAGGGGTAAATACGGTGGCCGACCGGCTTATGGGCCAAATTGTGTTTTTCCCATGTCCATCACCCCTCGTCATTATCCAACTTTTGTAGAGCAATCATCTGTAAAATGCCAAATCAAGATATATGAATGTCTACTAATTTAATTAATAAATTCATACAAAAAATTTGACATAGCTTCCCCTAAAACTAAAGAAAACCTTAAACCTGCATGCATGCATGCAAAAATTAAGGAAATACACTAGGGAGGGACAAACACAAAATATTCAACATCCGAATTGCGCAACGTCATATAAAGTAAGCATAAAACCTGTAGACTGAGGTTTTAACATACTCATTCTCGGAAATTATTAGGGAACCTCTTCTTAATTCGTCTTTCTACCCAGAGATCATCCTTTCCCAGTTCTTTGGCTCGAATTATTTCCCTGTAACCTTTCATGAAGTTGTTAACCTCTTCATAGTCTTGCAACACTATCCAATGGGTTTTATCAAGTTCTTCCTTAGTTAAACTTTTTTTAATACTCCTCTAAATGGTCGTATCACATCTGTGATGACTGAAAGATTTAGCGTACGATTTGTGTTGCAGGCAGCGGTTTTGACTGGATCGTTAAGGTATATATAGCAGTAGGTTACACACTCATGCATTAAGTATGTTTCAACTATAGAGCCATCTGGGGAAGATTTATTTTTGACGAATCCCTTATACTGTCTAAGTTGTCTACAACATTATGAGTCAAAAGTTATTTCACATTATGGAGCGCATGTAATTAATTATATATAAATGATGAAAGCCATGTTTAAAAAATTTAATTAGTTACATGTCAAAGTTATACATTTTCTGAGGATACATCTAAGTGTAGTGGACCAGACCACAAAACAACACTTGTTCGGGAAGGTGGACTATGAGGTGAATCATAATGTCGAATAAAGCGGGTGGGAAGATCCTCGAATTTGCAAAGGATGAGGAAAATTTCTTGTTGTAAGTCTAGAACATCCGACTTTTTCAACTCTTTGGTGCATAACCTTTGCCACCATTTACACAATGCAACTATTGGTTCATGGACCTTTTTTTTGGCAAATAAGGTCGAATTACCATCGGAATCAGGCGTTGCAACATGACGTGACAATCATGAATCTTTAGCCCATAGAACTTGTGATCCCCAATATTGACACATCGAGATATGTTGGATGCATAATTAGAAGAATACCAAACACTTTTAAACCAACTGAATATAGTTTCCCTCTGTGCAGACTTAACTATGTAAGGTGCATTGGGCATCTTCTTGTACACACCATTTTGGTCCCTCTTTAACCACAAGCTACAACGCAAATTCATATCTTCAAGATCTTTTCACGCTTTTGGAGTATCCTTACTCTTGAGCTTAATACCGAGAATAGTTCCCACCACGCTATCACACATATTCTTTTCTATGTGCATGACATCTAGGTTGTTCCTGAGTTTCAACTTGGACCAATAAGGCAGTTCAAAGAAAATACTCATGTGATACCAATAGCTGAGATCGTGCAGATGGTGTGGATTAAGTTTCTTCACATATTTGTCATTGGTCAACACACTGAAATACAAGCTGTTTAACCTCTCAAAAATCTCTTCGTCAGACCATTGTCAGGGTTTTTGATTATTCTCTATCCTCCCATTGAAATGATCATTATCCTATTGCCATGGGTAATCGTGAGGAAGCCATCTACGATAACCCATGTAACACACATTCCCAGCGTGCCAAATAACATTCACGTCGTCCAAAAAGACGAGACTAGCTTTGTACTCTTTGGTTGTGCAAGATGCCAACATCCCATATGTAGGAAAATCGTTGATATTCCATATTACAGTTGCTCTCATCCTGAGTATTGTGTTAGTGAACTTGTCATAAGTTAGGACTCTAGTTGTTCACAACAGTTTCAGCTCGTCAATCAATGGTCTGAGGTACACATCTAAACATTTTCTAGGATATTGGGACATGGAATTAGCAGAGTAAGAAATTAAATTTCTTGTTCATACACATCTACAGAGGTAAGTTGTACGACATGAGAATAACTGGCCAAGTACTGACGATATCGCTATTATTACCTCAAAGATTGAATCGATCCGTAGAAGTGCCAAGTCTAACATTTCGAACTTCTAATGCGAAGTCTTCCAATTCCTTGTCAAAATGTTTAAAAGCCTCCCCATCAGCCGAATGTCTTAGCACATCGTCATCTTGTCTCTGACATTCCGCGTGCCATCTCACCACATGTGTTGTGTTTAGAGACATGTACAAATGCTGTAGTCTGGGAATCAACAAAAAATAGCGAAGCACCTTCATGGAAACCTTCTTCTTCGAACTCCTTTTATTCTATGTCTGCCACCTGGACTTGTTGCATACAGGGCAGTAGTCCAACTTTACATACTCCTTGTAAAACAGCACACAATCGTTTCTGCACGCGTGAATTTTCTTGTACTTTAGACCGAGAGACTTCAAGACCTTTTTTACATTGTAAAGGGATTCATGAAGCATGTGACCCCTAGGAAGGAAGTCACATATATGTCGCTGGATATCATTGAAACCTTTATTCGAGATTTTTGTGCTTAACTTTGTATCTCATTTGAGTTATTATGGAGCTCAAGACATTCATTTCACATCCATCGTATACCGGGGTCTGAGCTTAAAGTAGCATGTTGTTGTACTTATCCATCTCAGCAGTATCAATGTATGGAAAGGAAGCAGGGACTGTGCTGTCATGCATAATTAAGATTATCATAACCTCCCTCTAGTTTGTGTTAATGTGTAACGTGACTGAATGCCGGAAAAGCATCATGCACTGCATCCATTGCTGGGTTCCAAGAAGTGGCCACAGTACTGCTGGATGAGGCACCCTGGTAACTGTACCCAGAGCCGAAGTGGGACGATGCTGAGCTGTTGTCTACTTCTTCACCGTGCTCACTCCATATAGTCTAACTCCACATCATACCGTGCTGATACAAATGTTGAGACATAACTTCAACCCCCACATACTGGTTATTAAGACATTTTTTGCACGAACATCTGTAACGCTTCTTTCCTTGACCGTGTTGCACCGTAAAATTCACAAAGTCATAAATTCCATCCATATATCTTACATCACTCCTATTCGACAATTGTATCCAACTCTTGTCCATATTCCTGTGTAAGTTAATTAAAACAAAACATAAAAATGATCGAATTAACCATAGTTAATTAGTTAATAAAAAATTTGAATTGTTATTCTTACAATCAATATATTCATCTATGAAATTAAGGAAAAAATCTTCTTAACTATCATTCATAACTTACATATATATATATATTCATCTACTACTATATATATATATAATTAGATTACATAACACAATAATATAAAAAAACATGCATTCATATATATTTTGCTTATAACACCATACGTACTAATTTATCTCTAACATTATTTAATCATGAGATTAATTAATCAACATATGCATTTCAAGCAAGCTAGAGTTAAACAAACTAGCTCTCACGTACATGCTATATAATTTAATTACATAGCAATATATATATATGCATTTACACATAAATTCACTTAGTAATATATAATTATCAATAATTAATTAATATAGCTAGCTACCAATATTTATTTATTTATACATATAATTAATTAATACATGCATGATATGCCTAATTCATAGCTAGTTAACTACTAATGTATGCTCTATTGTGGTCGTCGGAATTATTTATCGGATTAGTTCGCCGGATAACTCCATCGATCACCATATACGTACGTAATTAAATTCAAAAAACTAATTAATCGAGAGAAACGAGTTAATACTTTCACTACTAAGGAGATATGTGGGTAAACTTGAACTCCAGAGGTGGAAAAGTTGCATATAAATCGAATTGTGGCCGGAGGTGATTTTGGGAGCTTTTTTTTTTCTCGCCGAAACCGGGTTTGGGATATGTTTTGAGATGAGAGGGAGATAAGACTACGATCTGAATTGGATATCTAATCTAATAATTGAATTCCACTTAGACGACGAAATATTTCGTCGTCTAAGAAATTACATTCCGTTGGCTAACACAAACTAAGACGACGAAACTGTTTTCGTTGTCTAAAACAGCACTTAGACGACGAAATATTTATTTCGTCGTCTAAAATGAAACTTAAACGACGAAAAATATTTCGTCATCTAAAATGACACTTAAACGACGAAATTTATTTCGTCGTCTAAGTGTTGTTTTAAACGACGAAATGTTACTTTTAGAAGACGAAAAAATATTCCGTCGTCTAAGTTTGAGTTTTTCTGGTAGTGCTTAAACGACGGAATATTCAGTGTTTCGTCATCTAAGCAGACTTCTTTAACTTATGATCTTTTATTCATCCTTAGCATGTCGCCAAAAGTGACTATGAGGAAGCCATCTACGGTGACCGATGTAACAAACCTTCCCCGCGTGCCAACTAGCATTGACGCCGTCCAAGCAGACAGTACAAGCTTTGTGCCCTTTGGTTGTGCAAGATGCTAACATCCCATAAGCAAGAAAATCGCTGATGGTCCACCTCATCATGAAAATTGTGTTAGTGAACTGGTCATAAGTTGGGATTTCATTTTCCCACTACAGTTTCAGCTCGTCAATTAATGGTCTAAGGTACACATCTAAACACTTTCCAGGAGATTTAGGACCTGGAATTAGCAGAGTAAGAAAATTAAATTCTTTGTTCATACACATCCACAGAGGTAGGTTGTACGACATGAGAATAATTGGCCAAGTGCTGACGAGAACACTATTATTACCTGAAGGACTGAATCCATCTGTAGAAAGTCTGAGTCTAACATTTTGAGCCTCTGCTACAAAGTCTTGATAATTTCATGTTGAAATGCTTAAAAGCCTCTCAATCAACCGAATGTCTGAGCACACCATCATTTAGTCTTTGTCATTCCGCGTACCGTCTCATCGCCTTTTCTGTGTTTAGAGTCATGTACAAATGATGTAGTCTAGAAAATCAACGGAAAATAGTGAAACACCTTCACAGAAACCTTTTTCTTCGAACTCCCTTTGTTAGACTTAAACCACATGAACTTGTTGCATACAGGACAGTAGTCCAAATTTGCATTCTCCTTGTAAAACATCACACAATAATTTCTGCACGCGTGAATTTGTTTGTACTTTAGACCGAGGGACTTCAAGATCTTTTTTTACCTTGTAATGGGAGTCAGGAAGGTTGTGACCCTTAGGCAGCAAATCACATATATGTTGCTAAATATCATTAAAACCTTCATCTGAGATTTTGTTCTTCACTTTGTACGACATTTGAGTCATTATGGAGCGCAAGACATTCAATTCACATCCATCGTACATAGGGGTCTGGGCTTAAAGTAACATGTTGTTGTACTTATCCATCTCAGTAGTATCAATATATAGAAAGGCTGTAGGGACTGTGTCATAATTAGGATTATCATAATGTCCCTCTTCGTGTTGGTGTGTAACTGAATGCCGAAAAAGCATCATGCACTGTATTCATAGCGGGGTTCCAAGAAACGGCGCTAGTACGCTGGATGATGCACCCTGGTAACTGTACCCTGAGCTGAAGTTGGTGCTGAGTTGTAGTCTACTTTTTCACCGTGCTCGCTCCATGTAGTGTAACTCCACATCATATCGTGCTCATACAAATGTTGAGACATAACATTAACCTCCACATACTGATTGTTAGGACATTTTCTGCGCGGACACCTGTAACGCTTCTTTTCTTGACCGTGTTACATCGCAAACATCACAAAGTCATGAATTTCATCCATATACCTCACATCACTTCTATTTAATAACTGTATCAAACTCTTGTCTAAATTTCTGTGTAAATTAAATGAAACGTAAAAATTATCGAATAAACCATAATTAGTTAACAAAAAATTGTCATTCTTACAATATATATTCATCTAGCTAATTACGGAAAAAATCTTCTTAATTATCATTCATAACTTACATTAATTATATTCATCTACTACTATATATGTAATTAAATTACATAACACAATAATATAAACATGCATTCACATATTTAAATCCATAAATTAACAACTAATTTATCGCTAACATTATTTAATCATGAGATTAATCAACACATCCATTTAAAGCAAGGTTAAACAATAAATAGTTAGCTCACAATTAAACAAACTAGAACTCTGGAGATGAAAAAACTAAATTAATTAAAGAAATCAAAATTGTGCCCGGAGGAGGTGTTGAGAGGTTTTGAGAGAAGTTAAGAGATGAGTGAGAGAGAAATGCTCTATCTGGAAATGGAATTTGATCTAATAATTAAGATTTTCTAAGATGACGAAATATTTCGTCACTTAAGCATTAAGTTTCGTCGCTTAAAGAAACCTAAAGCAACAAAAATATTTTCGTCGTCCAAGTGATATTTTAGACGACGAAACATATGTTTCGTCGTCTAACTACAAATTCTAGGATGACAAATGTTCTTTTTGTCGCCTGGAAACACAACTTAAACGACGGAAAATATGTTTCGTCGACTAAAGTATCGCTTAGACAACGAAACAAAACTTTCATCGTTTAAGAGATCACTTAAACAATGATTTTTTTTCATCGTCTAAAGATCACTTAGACATTGATTTTTTTCTCTTATATGAAAAAAAAATAATTTCGTCGTGTTAGTTTTTCCTAGGTGACGAAGCGTTTTAGCTTTTGTCGTCTATGTGAGTTTTTCTGGTAGTGCATCCCATCCTATCCCGTTTGGGTTTCGGGACTACTGGGACAGACTTTTAAAATACCTAATCCCGACCTGATCCGTCCCGTTCAGAATAGGGATAGGGACGGGAAAAAATGTACTCGACCTATCCCTTGCCCACCCCTAAATAGATAATTAAGAGGATGACTTTTTTTCCAAGACAAAGAGTCTTAAACCTACAAGGAAGAAGATATCAAGGAGCAAGATAAAAGCCCTATTACACATAAAAATCATCCCTCTTTTCTGCCTTCTCTCTTCTGTTTCTTCTCTCCATTCTTCTTTACAATGTTTTTCTAATTTTTTTTGTCAAGAGGTTGTTTTGAAACTCCGTACATGAAGTCTAAATAATATATACACTTTATCCTAGTTTTGCTTTATTTATGATTGATGTTTCTTTGTTGGTTATTCATCAATAATTTCTATCTTGTATGCTTTAAAGGCCTGCTTAGTAGGCATCTTTAGGAATTTATTTCTATGAGAGTTATCACTGCAACAAAAAATTCAATTTTCTACGCTTTTTTGCGATGGCATTGGATTCCGTAGAGAATACCTACCAATTGCGACGACATTGTTGCCTTCGCGAATGGGGAGACCTTTTTTCCATGGAAAACGCATGCCGTCGCAAAAGGATTCATTAATTGCGACAGCATTTTTCACCGTCGCAAAAAGTTTCATTAATTGCAATGGAAAAGAAACACCGTCGCAAAATTATTTTTGCCGAAAAATAATTTTTTATGAAAAACTAACCGTTGGATGGGATGATTAGAATACTCAAAGTATGGTATTAAAAACTTTTAATTTTTTTACTTGAATTAGATATCGATCCGTGCATTAAATCGTTGTATTCCTAAGACGTTTTAGACTAAAACTCGATTTGCCACTATGTAAAAAATTTATTTGAGACCAATTTCTGCACATGCAATTATCGTGGGGCTCATATCTATCTTATTATGTGAAAAAAATGACCCAAAAAGATAAATTTAGGTACTCCTCCTATAGGAGAATGAGCAAAATACTTGAGGACTATTTTAGTCTTTTGGTAAGATTTGACCTCATTAACGGACCACTAAATGAATTTTGACGAGGGTAAGTTTTTTGAAATCTCCATATTATTACGAGGTTGATGCATATGTATGGACACACTTCTAATTATACCATTTCAGTTTTCATATGTTGATAATTGCATATATGACTACTAATGTTACAATGTTTATATGTTATATGAAAACAAAACCTTCATGAAGTTAAACTACTAAAAATTAATCATTTAGCAAATGTGACCATTGGATGAGACGGTGAGACTAATCTAAGCACGCTGTAAAAAACTTAGAACTTTCCGAATTGAATTCGACCTCGATCCATATGTTCTACTATTGTGACCATATTTCCTTTTAGAATAAAACACAATTTTTCGCTTCGTCAAAAATAGTTTGAGACCAAATACGTCACTCTCATTCTCGTAGGATTGACATCTATTTTTCCATGTAAAAAATTTAATTTCTAAACTTTAAACCCTAAACCTAAATCGAAACCCTAACCCTAAACCCTAAACGAATACCCTAAACCCTAAATAAAAAGTTAAAAAATAAAAAATTTTGATTGTAGCCTAGTTTACCTTACCAGGTATAATTTGCATCCTACTTCATGGAGTTAGATATCCCAACCAGCTTACCTTACTAGGTTTAATTTGCTTCCTACTTCATAGAGTTCATGTACTACATGTTGAAATATTCATGTCGATCTTATGGAGATTTATTTATTTTTGAATTCAGGAGTACCCTGCTGGTGTTGTGCTTGTACCTATAGGAAGCTGAACACAACCTTAAACCCTAAATAGTCGACTCTAAATGCTAAACCCTAAATAGTCGACCCTAAATGCTAAACCCTAAAAGAAAGAATAAAAAAATAAAATAAGTTAAAGACTGTAGGTTTACACTGGTTAACATTGTTTCGCATACACTCGAGCCTCTCTCATTCTCTCTCTTAACTCTTAAACTCAATCTCTCACCGTCGACTGGAGCACCCCTCGGGGCCACCCACCACGGCCTCCAGCCTTGGCCACTTCGATGACACTGATCAACCTGGTTGACTCTAAGTCTGCCGCCACTCACTCTGCGGTTTCAGTCATCGATGAATCCCTTTAGCGATGTGTTCTAGGGTCCTGAGATGTGGGCCAAGGTCACGGAGGACTTGATTATCTAGCCTAATTTCGTGAAGATGATGCAGGAGAATCACTGAGAATTAGAGGAACCCTGAGAGATTGAATATGTATCGCAAGGACCAGCGGGTGTTGCAAGCCCTAGGGTTTTGTTCAATTTGAAGCTCGACCGCGGAGGACTAGCGGAGGACGATGATATGCATATGGATGAGACTGTAAGGCTTGTCACTCAATCTTTGCCTTTTGGAATGGATCGGGTTAGTCAATTCTGTTCTCTTCGTGCTTAAAGTTCGATTTGTGTAATTGTGTGGTGTTGTTGATTGTAATACTTTTTGATTCTTCATTTATAGGTTGAGTTGGAGGACTCTGTTAAGAATATTGGAGCCAAGTTGGTGAGATAGGCAGCTGCCAAGACTAACGACTTGGCTTGTGACGGAACAATTACATCTGTTGTTCTTGCACAAGGTCTTATCATTAAAGGTGTCAAGGTTTGTGTCATACCGTCAGTGATTCTGAATTAAGTATAGTTGAGCTTGGTATTCAGGATAACTGTTTCTTTAATCAAGTCCAATTACTCAGGTCATTGCAGCTGGAGCAAACCCTGTTCTAATCAAACATGGTATTTATAAATGTATTGCCTTGGAAGGAATTTTGGTTCTTGCAGCCATTTCACATAAGTTTCAATGCAAGTTGATGAAATTGATGCCTTTGATGGGGATTGTGCTATTTATTTCCAATGTATATCTTGTAACAAATCTGCACTGTCTGGTGTGTTTCATCGTCTTATTTTTTTCCGTATGATTGATGTTTATTTAACCATCTATATATTTAGTTGTTAGTATGATATGTATAATACTTGATTTAACTTTGGGTTTGTAGGCTTCTTGTTCATGACCTATTCAAGATAATTCTGTGTGGTTCATGACCTAAAAAGTTCAATTGTTTTAGTTTTAGTTTTGTCAAAAGTCTTTCCTTTAATCCAAACAAAGATCATGCTCGGTTCTTACCTTGTAAGTTTTTTGCATTTGATAATTGTTTATATATTACATTTGCTTCATTGATGGGTAGATGCTGAGATTTGTTCTTTCAAGAGTTTGGTATATAGTTTGTATTATGTATATATGCAACACAGACTTGTTTTACTTAACATCTGATGTAGTAACTAATACACGATCAAGGTCTTACCTTCTTCCAATATATTCAGGCCTCTTTGAGCGCTTTCGCAATGAGTTTAATTTCTAATCGAAGGCTTATTTGCTTTATGGAAAGCAAAGTTTCAGGTGGGGTTTAAATTTGTTTCTGATGGTAAGTAAATAAAATAATATAGCAATACTAAACTCCTATAATTTACACTATATACTCTGTGTACCCGTTTTCAGGGACACCCAGCTATTCATCCAGAATTGGATCTTGTGGAGCAGAAAGACCAGTTGATGCATAAAATTTTTCTTGAAGATTTTATTGATCCAGAGATTACCCTCGGTATGTGATGCATTTTAAATTTTCTTGTAGCTCTTTGACTTATCTTGGCCATACGTCAATGTGATGTGTAACTATCTTATTTTTTTTTGTTCATATATTTTCAAGCCTGATCTAGATTTTATGGAGAATGAGAAGAAATATGAAGAAGTGAAGAAAACAATACTCGGAGAGGACCCTGTAGACAAAGATTCTGATGCAAGTTCAAATGGTGACGAGGACGAGGATGAACAACAAATAAAAATAAGAGATGAGACAGAACCATAAGAACGATGTATCTTACTATTATGTCCAGTGTAGATTTTGAGGAAGCAGGTCATAAGCTTTTAAAGATTAGGCTTGAGCCAGGCCAAGAGGTGAGTTATACAAGTCATGAATGATGTGGCTATGTTTTTTCATTTTACTTGATAAGTAGCATTTTTTTATTGTGCATTCTGAGCTATTTTCGATGTTATTGACCCTTTCCTTGTCATTAATTTAACCAAAAAGCTTTTGAAAAGGGCTAAGCAGATTTAGCAATTTATTTGTTAGTTTTAGGCTATTAGCCATGTTTATCTAATTGGAGAAAATCTTGTACGTGACTTGACTTATAAGATTATGGATTCTATTGTAAGATGTTTCTTTCTATCTGTATTATTACCTAGCAAAAGTCGTAGCTGCTTTGCCGAGAAAATTAATCGTCTTTGTCACTCATCCGTCATCACCATGCATGCTGATCATGTAGAGGTAGGTTTGCGTAAAATAGCTAAATTATTAGAAGCCATCATTTTAATTTAATTCTAATGCTCAAAGATGGCCTCTTTAATATTCTCAGGTCCTTCAGTGATTCAACGCTGCAACCCTGAAGCTAAATTATTAGCACATGAAAACACCATGAGCCGCATTGGAATAGGTTTTGATTTTCTATCAATCTGTTTTTAGTTTTTGAAAAGGCTAGCTAGCTAGAGATGAAAATCTTAATCTCAACCATATATATAACTCCACTCACTGATTCCAATGTGTTTTAGATAAGATCAAATTTGGGAGCTAACTTTATATAAAGAGCTAAACTAAAACTTTATGTCCTCCTCTACATGCATACTCTTAAAACTGTTTCTCGGTATTGAACATTGTTGCCATGCTGGCATTATTATTAGAATATGACTATCTAAAATAAGGATGGATGGTAGTACATGTCTATGAAACTAGGAATAGCAATTTCTATTTTCATTATGCTTTTCCAATTTTGGTTAGGATACTTCTGCTATGCTTTGAACTTCTATGTGTTAAGTACTATTATCATGGTCGTATATGATGATAGATGACTGGTCTCTTGGCTTTACTGCAATTTCTGGAAATGAAGAGAGAAGCATTCGTGGTCAGCTATTCACTGCCATTTTTCTCTGGTATTCACTACCATTTACTATCAAAGATGTTCACTTATGACCCAAAAGTTAGGATATTAGTGCAGCAGGCACTAGAGCACATGTATGTAACTCTAGCCATTCAATCTTAGCAATTATGGTATGTTTTTCTGTTGGTTCTCCTTCTAATCAATGTGGTCATGTTTAGCCATTCAATCTTAACAATGGGTTAAGAAGCGCCATACCAACCTGGTTTTAACTTGACAATAGCACAGGTAAAACCCTGTTCTGATAGTGAAATTTCTCTCCATGCTTCAAAATGTTTTGTTCAACAGCACACCTATGGGTTTGATGACTTAGTCTGTACTTCTAGATCTTAGTACTAAACTTATAATATCTATAAGGTTCGTTAAGATATTTTAGTAGAAATTTATGGATTTGTATTATATGAGGAAGTCTATGTATGTAATCTGGTTGAAAATTAGTCCACATGTCTCAAAATGTACCTCCCTGACTTTGGAGGCATGTTTTAAGATCAATCTTATAAGAATGTATTATTATTGTGCTTACTGATAATAAGTAGCTAATGAAAAAGAGAAATATGTTTATTTTTCTATAGGTTATGCAGCAGCACATATGGAATATTGAGAGAAAACACATTACACAATTGAGACAGTAAAATTTGTAGATAAGCAATGATTGATCTTTCATTCATCTTCCATAATGAGAGTACTAAATGCAGTGTAGTTTAGTTTAGTTTTATTATATTTTGTCTTCTATTTCATTCTCCAATGAGGCTATTCGTTTGATTTGTGTGGTGCGATGCATGGAGAGTAATAGCTATTGTTTAGTGGATTTGCTAATTCGCATATTATGGCTCCAATTCTTTGCGATGGTTAAGATGCAGTCGCAAAGAAATTGAGACTTTTTTTGCTGGCAAAAAATAACTTGCGACGGTAAAATACCGTCGCAAAAACCAAAAATAGCACTACGCCTAACAAATCTTCACTACTAGAAAAAGTATTTCAGACATCGGTTCAGAACCGATGTAAAAAATCATACCAGACCGATGTCTTAGTGGGTGATGTAAAAGATCGGAAAAATGGGACATCGGTTAGGAACTGATGTCAAAGGTTACAATAGACATCGGTTGCTTATGTACATCTCACTATTCCAGTGTGTGTAGGTACTTTCAAACATTCATATTTAGAGTGAAAGACCCAATGAAATCGAAGTCTACATTACAATTTATTACCTTTACATCGATATTCCATTTATAACCGATGTAAGATGTATGTTTTGACATCAGATTTTGAGTTTGTACCTGATGTTAAAAACTATATTTGACATCAGATTTTGAGTTTTTTTGGTTCTAGTTCGTATCTTATACATCAGATGTTGAGTTTGTACCTGATGTTAAAAATTATATTTGACATCAGAATTTGGGTTGTTTTTGGTTTCCAGCTCTCATCTTATACATCAGATTTTGGCTTTGTACCTGATGTTGTAAATTTTATTTGACATCAGATTTTGGGTTGTTTTTGATGTCCAGTTCTCATCTTATGCATTAGTTATAACGATTTCTAATTCTCTCAGACAAATAGGAGGCACTAATTGGCTTAAATTAATGAGAATGATTCTCTCTTACAGCCCCAAATTCAAGTTACAGTACTGCCAAATTCAAGTTGTTTCAAAAGATGGATTACTATCCTATCCATCATCAAAATATTGGGACATATAACCATGCTAGCAATCCGATAGAAGTTCCCTAGCTATATATCTACTCCGGCGATTCATGAACATCTATTTGTTGCTCATGACTTGCTTCAGGGTATGGCTTCTCTTGTGAGTGACCTGTGAGTCCATTCTTGGTGAGAAACCGTTCTTTAGATGGAGAAATCCTGCTGAGGAAACAGCCCCAACGTCTCGTTCCATACATGGCTCGGAGCCTGTTTTATTAGGCTCCATGTGAATGAACTCCCCCACGGTTAGTGTACTGCAATCGTATTGTTAGGACAGTAAGATTAAGCATGCACCATATATATCTTCTCATCTCTCTACAGATACTGAAGTTCATCATGAATGCCTTTATGGAACAGTAATCTCTAAACAGATGAATGTACATTTGTAACTTAATAAACAAGTGAAATCCACAACTTGCACATTCTGCAATCACTACATAAAACCAGAAATACCATATGCTTATTATTAATAACTAGAGAATATGCTTATCATGTCATTCAAATTCATCTCAAAATATGTTTCAAGAACAAATATTTTCTTGTTTTTGATGTTTACATATCTGGAGAGATTCAGGGAATAAAGAAAAGTGAGGACCTGGTTTTTTATTTTGTTGATTAATTGAGCAGTATGGACACTACAATAGTTAACTGAATTAATATGACTTCAAGTATTTGGATGCAAATTAAATACTTCTGATCATATCACCTCAACTATGTAAAGTTCAGCAAATTCCAACAAATGTCGCCCATCAGAATGTTGGCGTAATGTATCCCAAGTTTTTCAACTCACTAATAATACCCACAACTAAGTTCAAGATGACATGATATACGATCAGCACTAGTAAGTAAACAAGCTACCAAAAGGAAAGACATTGTGGACTTACTTTATGCTGCGAAAAACATTATCATTCTCTACCACAAGGTAGATGTTGCTGTTTGTTATGCTACCAATGAGCCTTGTGCTCCCTGTTTCCAAGACAGCAACTGCACCAGTTCTGTTTTTCCATAAAACATCGAGAGCTTCTGCTATGATTTGGTTACCATATACATGCACAACATGATCTTCATTACCAATCCTGAATGAAAGTATAAGTGATTAAGATGGAATCAATATTCAATAATATAAGATTAATATTTTGTCAGTTATATATAGCCGGTTTCTTGATCAAGAAAGAAGAAAGAAAGACGAAAAATTAGTGACTTCACATACCGCACATCTGATACAAGTTTGTCAGCAATGCTATCAAACCAGTTTAAACCATTGACTGAAGCAGCAGATGGATTACTCCATGCTATATATGCAAGCATAAGAATATCAAATATTGTTTCATTACTTTATTTTTTCTTTATATAACAAAAACATAAAAATAAAAAGTAGAAATATCCCACATTCGTTTTGATCAGCTGCTCATTACAGATTTTCATTTTGATCAGCTGCTCATTACACATTAGCTTCGCATACTGTTAGTAGCACGATGACAGTATTTGATATACCTGTGTAATAAATCCTGTCAGCTGGGATTTCATTTGCTCTATGACAGGCACAACTTGCATCCTGTGCTTTGAAAACAGCAGCAAAACAGGGAACAGTGACTCATCAAAGTTTACAGGAAAATATGAATCCCAGAGATACGACTTAGCTAGCTCACCAATCTTCAAAATATAAAGATTTTTGTAATAACAAAATAATAATCTTGTGTCATAGCACTTTCATGTTATTATTTCTTTAAAAAAAGCAACAAATTTAAGCAAAGAAGAAAGAAAACAGAGCTAGACAATGGTAATTTGGTATCCTAATGACGTACCTTCCCTTTCGATACTCATGAATCCCCTAAAATGTCTTTCATTATTTAACTAGCCTCAAAGTTGGGCTATCCTTCTGAACCCCTAAGGATGTTATAATCTTGGACCACTATATTTCATTTCTGGTTTATCAAAGAAAATTAATTTCTTGTGATAAACAGACATATGTAAACCCAATTTATAGATCAGGACTAAAAATTTGGACTCCTACAGTCTTGTGTAACCCCACGATATATTAAGGCAGGATTCCCAGACAAATAGCTGGTTTAAGTACTTCTAGGAATTTTGAGTACCAGATCACCTTGGAGCACACCAGCCATGAGCATGAGCATACTAAACCTTTTGGATGCATTATGTCTAATACAGTAAAGAAAAATGGATAACATATATCTCTACCTGCAAAGAAGAAAGGACCGATATTGGTACTCAAAGCAAACTTCTACAACTGTGAATTGAGAGGACTAACTGGCTTTTGAATCGGTGGTTTGAGTGTTCATCTCAAGTCCAAATTGCATTAGGACTCGGTACACCAAGTTGGTATCACGATATTAACTGAAAATTGCTACTTAAAAAAACTGGTGCACTTCATCTTCTATTATATGTCATCACACTAGTGTTATGCATTTCCTACTATATAGTGACCATAATCACCTAATTTCATGAAGTGATAAAGAATACTTCACTGTATATTATAGATAAAAACTTAATCCCAACATCAAACTTCATATAGTCATACTAAATGAAAAATAGAAAGTGATTTAGACGAAACCTTGGTTTGGCCAATGTGCGGATACTGTTCAAGCATGTCAAAGAAACCCGAACTTCCAGCTTCTTCATTCCTAGTATCTGTGCTGCGGTTTTCCTATTTGTTATTGCGAAATGAAGTTTTCATAAGAAACACTTCCCCTATATACAGGTAAGCAATCAATCAAAGTAAATGGCATATCGAAGTTCATGTAGAAAATGAAATAGCATACCTGAAGACACCAGAGAACCATGGTAACAAAATCAATAAAACCGATAAAGGGTTCCGAAAATCTTCCTGAAGCAGAAGAGTCCACAATTGGGCTACCACACACATTCTTCTCATACAGCAAATGTATGGCGTCTCTTACACTATCCCCCGTTTTCAATGCCAATACTATTCATCAATGATCATATTAAAAGGATTAATCAGACATGTTAATAAGAATGGAGGAAAAACAAATATATGATTGGATCGAGCAATGTTGTTGTACCAAGTGAGTTTTTTATGCCGGGGATTGAACTGATGGGGATGCGGTTAAGAAATCGCTGCAGAGAAGTGCCCGAATCAATTGGTTGGGTGCTCTCTTTCGTCTCAACCTTTCCGGTTTCTGAGTTTTCAACGACATCTTTAACTTGCTTCAAACTCACCTCCCTCCTCTACTCTCAGATTGGTTTTAACTTTTAACTAAACTATTCCTCCTCTATTTTTGCTCTTTTACACACAAACAATGTGATCTCCTCCTGTTTCAGTTTTTGCAACCTGTGCTCACTGAAGTGTCATGCACCGAGCAGATCAATAAACGTTTGAAGAAACTACAGCTCCTATTTATTTCGTATACAAATTAACAATTCATAATTCCATGAATATGACTATTTGATCTGGTGCTTTTAGATAGTACTCAATATAGCCTGTTGCAAATAGCATTCAACCGAAATAATCATAAAGCATTCATGAATTTGAGAAGTCTAATAAGTAAAACAGCTAATAATGACAGTGATGATTCCATGACCACTCACCTTTCCTGCAATGGAGTAGAAACCACCGTGCAATATTAGTTAAGGGAAATTTAGCCACTCCAGATGTGGAACTGTTTTTTTTTTGTGACATCAAGCACAAAACCGTCCTAGAAAGAAATAACATACAATCAAATTACAAACTAGGACACTAGATGTGGAAGTTTAAACCATTGGTGAGTTGCAGACTTGAGATCACGCGAAAGCAAAGCCTCATATCTCAAAGCCAAGCAACTCTGCAAGACAAACCGATTCATATACAATTTCAGATCCACAAAATCAACATTTCAAATCCGAACCCAATTTCAGATCCAATCAAACACGAAACTGAGACGATCTAAGAGGAAACATACCTCAACAACGCCGACGATAGCGAAATTGCAAACGAGAAATTCGCGAACCAGAAGCTTCTCCTCGACACTCTTCTCGAAAATTTCTCGCAGAACGGAGAGATTCGGACCTCATGAACCGCTTCAAGCCGGATCGGACTTCCATGGACGACTTCACATCTTTCGTAACCGGAATCGATACCAGAATGCGAAGAGCCTCATGGTCGAATCTGCAAAAAACCGAAAATCCCTATCAGACGTACACAGAGCGAAATAGAGAGAAGAAGAAGTCGTCGTCTTGTGCTTGTCGTAGAGCTTGTCGGCGTATGTGTTGGAGGCAACCTAAGGCTGTGGTGGAGCGAGGTCTAGACGTCGGCTTTGCTCGGCGCTCAAACGACGCTCGATCTGGGAGAAGAAGATTTGCAGTTGCTTACTAGAGAGAGACTGGTTCAGGCAAAGTGAGAGAGGAAGTCAGTGGTTTGTGAGAGAGAGAGAGAGGTCGAAAAAAACTAAGTAATAGAACCCTAAGTTTTGGGAGGGAATGAAAATTTTGTTTCCCTCCAACATAACTCGCCCGACACTTAGGTTTTTTTTTTCGCGCTTTCAAAAACCAATAATGGGATACCTAACATCAGTCTGACTTAAAATCGATGTAAATTATACAAATGACATCGGTTTTTAAAAATCTGATGTCTAAAAACTTTTTTACATCAGGGGTTTTTCCAACCGATGTTAAAGGTGCGATGTCTAAAATACTTTTTCTAGTAGTGCTTGCGACCGCAAATCTATTGTCGCAAAGGAATTTATTTTCCATGGCAAAGTTTTACCGTCGCAATAGAGTTTGGACGATGGCAAAAACCATCGCCAATAGCAATTGCGTCGCCACTACTTGCGACGGAAATGTTGCCATCGCAAAAGGCATCCTGCTGTCGTAAAAGAGGATTTTTTGTTGTAGTGATGCTGGTTTTCCCTCCATATCCTTCCTCAACCTCTCTTTAGAAGAAACCAAGTTTTTTAGATATAAGAGATCCTATGTCCAGCAAAACACGCCCATAGTGTACTTGTGAAGCCTTTTAGATTCTTAGACATTTTCTAGATCATAATGCTTATTTCTCAATAAATCTGGAATCTGTGTCTTTGGGTTCTTTGAGGGATAGTTGTCGATGATAAGCGAACCTTCGCCGATGTAGACATAAGGATAATGTAATAGAATGTGTTCTCAACGGTTGAACTTTCATTCATGATCTTGGCATTGTTAGGATTAGAATGTGTTGTTTAAATGGATTGACGGTGGTGGATGAGAATCCTCTTAACTCATTCATTCATTAATTTTCGTCATTCTTGTAAATCTTTTTTTTTTTTTTGCATTTGTCTGTTTTTTTAATTTTTGTTATCATATAAAAAAACTCTGATGGCTCTGAAAATTTACGTCGTAGTCCGCCATTATTTCTAGTGTATCCTGTATTTATTTTGTGATTTTACGTCTTGTCTAGGTGAGGTAAATAATTGAGTTTTCATCTCTTGGTCAGGTATGCCAGATTTTTGCAGGTAATAGTGTAAACTAACTTTTAAACTTTTAGTCTCATCAGCCATCTGCGGGTAATGACCCTTACTTACCATTGAACTACATTGACATATTTGGGATATATATATAGTATGCTTATTTTTGATAGGTGATTTTCTTCCTATCAAGTGCAACTTAAGAAATAAGACATAGTCTAGATAACCTACGCAATTGAAGTCACCTAACCTACCCAAATAATTGAATCCCTGACAATAAGTACCACGGCTAGTAACCAATGACGCAACGGAACATGGGACGATAAACAATACCTACCCCAAGTCCAACTTAATGTTCAAAAAATTAAAAGGCAAAAATCTAAAATTTGAAAATTAAAGGCAAAAACATAAAATTTCATCAAAAGCAGGATATTCCTTCTGATCTTCAACCAACTACGATTACTGGATCCCAAAATCGAACCCTACACTTTCTTGCACCTAAATTTCCATGCTTCACAATCAGCCCCAAAGCTTAACACAAGGAAGCCCACCCAACCCAAACTCGTGCAACAGAGCTACATAGACATCATCCCATGACCGCTTTAAACGCAGCTATGGATCACGAGTGACGATGAACGGCTGCCGAAATCTCCCTCTGACATCAGACTGATGACACATAAATGAGTCAATGACTATTGACCTCGATTTCTGGCACTGCTCTCCCCGCTGCAACAAAAACCGAACACAAAACACTTTCATAATCCAACTTACAACCACGTCACAATTTTTTTTAAACCGAGCATGAACTGGTGGTTGTCCTCCGTTCACCCCCACAGCCACGGGACGAAGCTGCCCACCATAAATTTGCTTCTTATAGCCGTCAAGACTTACTAACTGTGAGAGCATATTTTGATCTCCCTCTAGCTTGAATCCTCGTGAACCTGCAAAACAAGCCGGAGCACGGTGTGGTACCGTGCTTAGGCCCTCCGATGCTTAAGTCAGTTACTTTCTCAAGAATCAAAGAGTAATTAGGGCATAATAACGTTACCTCAAGCCATGTTGAAATGGCCTATATATAGAGATCATACTTGGTCTAAGCATAGTTCTTCCTTGAGTCGGACTACTTTACTTTCAGAGAGAAGAAATCCATTAATCTCTGTATCCAGGGTCAATCACACCTCATGATTACCACATGCTCTTTGGTATAATCCCTCTAGGATTCGTACAAATCTTACTTATTCCCTCAAGGATTCTGTCAATTCCTCGAGCTCCGCATCGTACCTTGGGATTGTCACATCATCTTACAAATATTCCTGAGGCTTTTACGTCATTCTAGATACTTTGAGAATCCTCAGGATAGTTGATTCTCACTCAGAACCCTAATCGTAAAGGCCCAATGTAAGGACTCGACCCTGATTTTGTTCCCTAAACCGGGATTAGGCTCTAATAGCCATTAGAACCTAAACATACTAATCTAAAAGAAAACAAAAGAGAGAATCAAGAATTCAAAAATCATAAGTTAGACAAATTAATACCAAGAACATAACACTGTTCATGACACCATAGTAGCTAAGCTTCTACACTAACTAAGAATACTAAAATACGAACCCGTAGGATAAAAGTCAATCCTATAGGGAGGCCACAATGCCTTGAACTTCGTGCACCTTCGACCTCCACTAAAACTCTGCAACTTGGGCATTTAAAAATGAAGGAGGGGAAAGACATATAAACATGCAAGTCGTTAGAGTGAGTAGACAAAAAAAATATTCGTAAAAAATCGTAAAGCATCATTTATTACTTTCCACCGTAATCATATAGTAAAAATATAGTGAGCCTAAGAATAACATATATATCATTTGTGTGGAGGTGTGCATAACGTAATCACAGATTGGGTGTTTGTCGTGACCTTCCCGGAGCACCTCGGTGATCAGCTGAAGGGCCTAATGCATCGATGCAACATGCGTGGATATAAAGTGTATAAAATATAAAATCATAACATGGGTGCCTCCGTGCATACACGTAATTATCATAGTTCATATACATATATATATAATCGTATATGAAAACATGAGCATAAAGTAGACTCGCGATCGACAATGAAAAATAAAGTATCCACTCACCTGGATTGCCAAAGAAGTAAGTCGATCCACTAACCTAAGAAACTTACTTAGTGTTCCTAAACGAATTAAAGATTGAGATTAATTAATACAACATCCTAATTGTACAATTAAAGTAAGTGAGGAACCCGACACCATTCGTGTCCCAGGTACTCACATTCCATTTCCAATAATTAAGCGTCACTACTCCGCCACATCGTGAAGCCAATCAAATTTGTCGTGTCACGCCTCCCAAACTCCATAGAAAAGTAGGCCTTCACTCGATACACATGTAAAGACCATGCTGAAAGTGTCGAGTTGTAGCGAAATCCCATACATACGTGAAAATATTACAAAAAATTTTCCAAAATCTATAAAACTATGCAAGAACCATAACAAATCAGTCGAGGAAACTTTTCATGAAGAAAATTGCGTTCTGGTCGTTAGAGCTCCGCTGTGCACTAAGACACGAAGGGCCCACGCGCCACCACTGTCGATGGCCACGCACTGCTAAAAACAACCACCTCCTATCCCTGCAAATCATACATCCATGGAAAGCCCTTTTCAAGCCTAACAACATTCATCAAAGCCACAATGTCCAATTCTGAAGGTATAAGCCGGAATTCACCTCCAGATTTCAGGAACCCTTGCCAAAATTTGTGGTCGACTTTCTGGCTTCGTCAAGCGATGGCGTGATCCAAAACCGATCACGTTTGACTCCTAGGTCGATGGTCGTTCAAAACCCCAAGGTCTTGCTGACCGATTCCGGTCGTTCAAAATTCCAAGATCGTGCATGCTCCAAACGTCGACGGAGATAAAGCCAGGGGAGGGAAAACTTCCATTTTGGGGGAGAGGCGAGGCAAGGAGGGCTCACCGGCCAGCGACGTAGACGACGTCGTTGTGCAATCATTCACGAGGAGGGAGAGAGAGAGAGAGAGAGAGAGAGAGGTTGAAAATGAGCTGGGCTCCCAGAATTATCAAGTAATTACCAATTAGATGAACAACCCAGATTAGCTATGATTGAGATCGAACGGTTCGAAAATTTTGACCTATGGTAAATTTTTAATTTAATAACTATTTACAACAAATTCTAAAATTTGTAGAAGTTAGTTTGGATCTCTGAAAAATGTGATAAAAGTATCGACGAACTCGCAATAATTCCGTCTACAACTTTTGTGAAGAAAATGAGTTCAAAATCATAATGTATAAAAAGTCGATTAATATGATTCTTAGCTCGCTAATTAAGGCGTCTAACAATGATTAACTCATTGATCTTGGTTCGGGTCGTTACAATCTACCCCATTAATAAAATATTTGTCGTTGAAATTTACATCACGAAAAGTCAACGCAATGAGAACGCAATGCCATTATCGCTGCTTGAAAATTCACTGTAAAACTTATGATATACTATAACACCGATATTCCTACGTAGAAGGCTCATCGTGGTAGAGTAAGCCAAAAAGTTTCATAATTTCTGGAAAAATGATCGATATTCTGATATTTCATGGTCACCATAAATTTTCATACATCCTCCACACTTCTAAAAGTCTACCATTTGCATCGAAATGCCAAACCGCTACTACATGAATAATTACTCTCTGTGCAATTGTACCACTGCATCATCATTCACTGGAGTACTATTGCCTGTGCTAACCCACGAAAATAATCTTATTGTGTATCCAAAATATAGCTATGACTTAAGAATCGAAAACGTTTAGTTTTCAATGAAAAGACGTCCCTATATCAAATGCTTGAGCTTATAAAAATAACTCCACCTGTCGTGATAACTTTCAAGAATGATACATAACATGATAACTTCAAAAGAAGAGCGTGAATAGTTATAGTTTCTACCAATTGTCTTGTAGACTAGTATTTTCTCAATCATGGATCTGGCATGATTACACAAGATTTCGAGTACAAAGAAACTCATCCATATTAACATAATTTGAAATACAAAATCACCATATTGGTAGATATTAAAATACCAAATTTAGAGTGCATATAGATAGTAGTCAATATAATTCCTCAAGCCGCTAGCATCACGTGAAACCTCGAGTCTTATGTACATGTAAAAGAAATGTTGTGTACGGAAATTTTTTATTAATACCACCTACACAAAGTTACTTCTTGAATACTAATCACATGATCGGCCTCCAATACACACATGAGAAATGCGACGTACAAGGGATCTCACTGGCCTTGACTACACGTTATCATACTTGGAGTGCTCCTCAACTCTATGCGGACAACGAAAGATCCTCCTATAACTAGTTTGTAAAATATTACCGTAATACACCACTCGCATTATGTTGGTTGCTAATTAGTGATCACGCGCTGCATTCCAAACATGATTCCATACCTATTTGCACATCACGAAGGAAGTAATTTTGATAACCCTAAACCGAAAAAATTCCTACCAAAAATTCAGCATGACCTATTCGTTTATAGTCGAACTCAAAACCTACAAATCCGGCACATTTCACCAATACAATAACCACAAACTTCACAACTACAAAATTCAACTGTCCATAATAATCCAGAAGAGTATACCAAGTCCAATATAATACATAACGCTATTATCAACCCCTCCTGCTCAAAAGTTCAACTTGAAGAAATGATCTCGGACCTAACACGCAAGTGCCAAACCACCCTCATCTTGAATAATTGAATTGCTGCCCATCAACCGAGTTAACCGAAAGATGAAACACTGACTACTCAAGAAACAGACAGGTCTATAACATCCATTAGATAAAATTCAAAAACGATTAAAGCTAGGAACAATAACCTCGATAATAGTGAATCATAAACAATTACATATGTGATTTTGCTTCTCTTCGTATATTCTGGATCAAGAAAGACTCTAATTGCATCAAAAGCTTATATGAAATTGAAATGATAGAAATTTGAGAATAAGCATTCCAGTTAAGGCAGTTGAACAACCTTCTCGACGAACAAAATCGACAAACGTTATAGAGCCAACTGATGAAGCAGATTGAAACTAATGAACGAATTTAACAACATCAAACAAAGTGGAATGAAATTAGCTGAAGCTATACACGATAATTTCATCTTATAATATTGTGTGATGTTCCCAAAGTTATTCGTGGGTCTCAATGTAGCTAGAATGATATGACTATAAATCTTGGCATCAACGCCATTAGTAATATTCTTAATTCGTAAGGTTGGTAATTAATCTTCTCGACGCACACTTTTGAGTATATAACATAATAGAATAGAACGAAATGACAAAAAACAAGTCAAAGCTGCACAAAACAAATTGAAACGGAATGGATCATTGAAGCAAATCACCTTTAACCGAAAGAATATGCACGGCATACCAACTGTTTCTCCAGTCTTTGCAAAAATTTTAATCCATTATACGTACATCACAAGATTCACACCCAAAAACCATCTTTGGACTTATGCGTGTCATCTCTGCTCAGGGCCATGATAATATTCTCTATATGGTTCCATTTTTATCATATGTCCCCAAAGGGACTCCACAATTAATAAGGTAATCCATATAGTTCCTCGTCCAATAAATTTTCAAACCACATTAGGTAGTTGAACATGAAGCATAAAATTGAGAAGTTGAACATGAAACAGAAAACTGAAAAGCTAAACGAGACACTTGAAGCTTTCAGCTTCATGACTATGGAGACTGCAAAACTAAACATGGCGAATGAAGGGAATCTGCGCACATGATTTATCGACATAGCTAGTAATTTACTTGCTCAACGTTACTCCATGACTCATGAGGTATTGATGTAATCGCTAATGGCTAACGGTCTAGCCGTGACGCCTTGAAATACGCGAGTTGACATAGCTCATAAAATTTACCAAAAATTTGGCATAACCTCCCCAAAATGTAAAATCCACCAAAACCTGTAAGATGATCCACATTTTAAATATGACAAGTCCACATAACAAACCGCTAGCCACCGTTGTTCAATCGGATTTCTCTTAATTTAAATTACATCGCTCATATAGAATCACAAGTTATTTCGAGAAAACAAAAGCGTCGCAAAGGTTTCTACAACTATAATCAGCATAATTCTTAATTATCATATTAAGGTTGCACGCGAATATCTATAAACTATCACACAAGTAACTCTTCACCATGAGAGTTGATACTGAACATACCACGTACTGAGCGACCATCTAAAGACCCAAATTTGGCTCACTTATTCACCGGCGTGCAGTCATTCACAATGAGAGAGAGAGAAAGTCGGGTTGAAAATGAGCTGGGCTCCCAGAATTATCAAGTAATTACCAATTAGATGAACAACCCAGATTAGCTATGATTGAGATCGAAAGTTCAAAAAATTTGACATATGGTAGATTTTTAATTTAATAACTATTTACAATAAATTCTAAAATTTGTAGAAATTAGTTTGGATCTCTGAAAAATGTGATAAAAGTATCGACGAACTCACAATAATTCCGTCTACAACTTTTGTGAAGAAAACGAGTTCAATCATAAATTATAAAAAGTTGATTATTAGTTGTGACGAATCCCGATAATGTGGCATATGATGCTTAGCTAGCTAATTAGCACGTCTAACAATGATTAACTCACTAATCTAGGTTCGTGTCGTTACACCTAAGCCTAGTGATCTAATTATCAGACCTCTACCACTATCGGATCTTGAGGGCCCAAAACCCTCAAGCTCTTCGTGGCTAAAACTGGCTCCCATATATACCCCCACAGCAGTATGAGGTCCTATATGTATCGACCTTGTGCTACTGTTACCAGACTTCTGCTGTTCAGAATTTAAAAATCCCCTAAGTTTTTGCATCAACTCCCCATGCGAAAACCAAAGAGCTCTTATATCTTTATCATAACTCTTTTGCCATCAACCTCGTCATCATTACCACCACTTCCCAATAGTCATGCCCATACCCAAAATTCAACCCATTTCAAATTCATCTTTCTTCCTAAGAATCTGAAACAACATATCTTCCCTAACGAATACCTCTCTTCATCTACACCCCTTCACTCTATATAAATCAATCTCCTCAATTTTCTCACTTTCTCACTTTCCCAATCTTACTAAGCCCTTTTGCAAACCCAAAAATCCCTACGAACCCAAAACCTTCAAACTCTCAATCTTAAAAAAAAAAACTCTCAAATGGCCTCTCCAAAAATCACTTCCAACAACTCCTTTCCAGCCTCAGTTGAGGTTGTCGAACACATCATTATGCCTCTTTGCCACACCACAGCCAAAGGCGAGATCGACAGATCCAATGTGCTCTTCTGCTGTACAACCTGCTCATTCTGACTTTGCCAAGGAACCACCTCAGAAGGCCGATAAAGGTAGTCGCTCGCCCACCACTTTCAAGGTGGATGAGATTGATCTATGCTTTTTAGGCGTATTTATTAATATAGATTTTCCTATATTTCTGCCTCATTAATTACTTAGTATTATTAGTTTTAATAGTTTTAATATATTTTGTTAATTTAAGGTGTTGACCAAAATAGATGAAGTAAAGGAGCATATAAGCACACAAATCACAAAGTTAAATGGAAAAGAAGATGGAGACATTTTGGCAAAGGAATTCGGCAAAAAGAGAAAGGAAGAATAAACTTAAAGAGAAAAAGAAATCATTTGTTGACTAAGAAAACCTTTCCTATGTTAACTAGGATTTGGAAGCTTCCGGAAGCATCTTGAAGAAGAACCAATAAAAATGGACTAAATTAACTAAAAGACCATTTGAAATGTTTAAACTAGAAGAACAAGTCAGCCAATTTCGTGGAGACCAAGTTTTGGCAAGAAGATGATTCCCAAGTTCAGTAGGAAAAGGAAAACATGAAGAATAAGGAAAAACGAATCTGTCTGTGTAGATTGGCTAACTTAAAACGACAATTAGGAATAGCTCAGAAGAGGTTAAACAAGAATCGACCAATGGTTGGATATCTCTTTGAGTCTTCTTTCTAACGACACCAAAATTATAATTTTTGGAGGTCTAAAACTCTGAAAAACTGTAATTCTTTGCAAGCTGCCAATTCTACCCGGGGTGGAGCTAGAAAATGTTGTTTACTAGGGAACTATTTTGTAAATGCCTATAAATATAAGAGGCACGTCCCCAATTCAGATCATCACCTATTCTATGTCCTCTTGCAGCCACAATACACAAAGACGCTCCACCACAAGGTTCTCCAAGTGCCAAGGCCGAGTTATATCACCACCACCCTGAATTTCCATCCCATTCCTTCTAAATACGCTTAGTCCTTTCAGAAGGTGTGTACCTTCCACCTAAGGCTTCATCCACTCAAGATTTTGCAAGGCTTACCGGAAATCAAAAAGTATAAACATGGACCCTTTACTCCGTAACTCTCTTTGTATTTGTTTTACTTTGTGTGTGAAGAATACATATTTGTTTTGGTTTTATGCTATTTTTGAGTTTAATATATTTTCCATGTGTTTATGAGTTTTGAGTCTTGATTGCATGTTGTGTGTCATTCTTAATGCTTTGGTTGGGTTTGAAGATGAAACGCTTAGTCAATCACTTTTTACCTTAAATCAATGAAGTCAAAATTATGGTGTTTAGACGTTTAGTTGCACTTTAATTCAAAGTTCTGGCATGTAATCTAGAAGTAAGACTTGTAAATTTTGGGGGTAATTAAATGAGATTATAAGTGTAATTGCAAAGTATGTGGGATGGGATGATCACTTGTAAATAATTAATTAAGTCTTTATTTTTGTCGAAAATATGGTAAGAGTTTTATGGTTCTTTTTGTGTGTTTGCTTGTCTATGAGTCAATGCATATTAGGGTCCTAGGAATTACTTGCTATATGATTGACGTTTTTTTAGGTAGATAATCTAGGAAAATAAAATCAACTTTTATACTCCTCTTTACTACACAATTATTGCATGCACCATTCAATTTCCGGTTTAGAACGATCCATACTTGCTTAAATTACTACATCTATAGGGTTTTAAATTGTTCGATTGAATTATATGTTGAGTTTTTATTTAATACATGTTTTAGTCATTATCCGAGGTCGAAATCAACCAGCACCCAGTTTTGTCTGCTGATGCTGATCTAACCATTTCAACTTTTGCAAAGAGTTATTCCCTTCCGTCATCAAGTTCGACTCTGATAAGGCTCTAAGGACCTTCATCCAACTCTTCCACCAAGGGAATATCGACGAATTCTAGTTCGCCATCGTCTCCGACGAGCCAAAAGTATCGGAGCTTGTGAAAGCTCATTGTCTGGATCAGCTTGTCCTTCCTTTCCAAATCGTCTACGGTCTATGCCGCTCTAGAGTTATATAAGTACCCCATAGAACAATGGTGTCCCGACTCCTTCTGTATCTTTAGGTGCTTCGACCACCTCAATCGGTGGTTCAACAGTTGCATAAGCCTCGTCGAGTTTCGGGTATTCTTTCAGATCAAGCCCACTCCTCCTAATCACTTCTATATGAGCAACCGGGTGATGTATGTGAATTAGTCCTAGCTTCTCAATCTCCCTACTCTCCAAAGGAGTGGAAGAAGACCCTTATCCTCCTATTTGGGGATTAGGAAAAACTCAGCTGAGAGGCTGGTTACAAGGTGCCCATGGTCATCAACTCTATTAAGCCCATCGAGGAGGTCGTGCAAGGCGTCGACTTCTGCCATGATCTGGTGAACGACGCCCTCAAGATCTCCTACAAACAATGCTAGGTTCGATGGCTATGGAGTCGTGAGCACCTCTCACCTGAAGGCTTAGAGTGTGACGACCCTACCCTTGTCAAAAATCCTCAAAATGATAAATTATTCGGATAATTCTAGTAAATTACCGACTAAATTAAACTCAACCGAAACAAGTCAGAAAAATTCGTCAACAACAATAGGGTAAATACAAACATAACGACATAAGGTAAATCTAGTTTTTCATCGCCCGCACCGCCACTAGTAGAAACACTACTCACCACCGCCCATTCACGGTGACAACAAAGCCTAAACACATTTTTAACCTCACAAATACGCTCGCCACGTCGATAAGAATCCAATGATATACCACACGACACATTTCAGAAACTTTTTCTGGTAAGACACGCCGCCACAGACGACGGCACATGCTGCTCACGCACCATCACCGACGGTGGAGGATAATACATCAATCTCTTCCTCTCGTCAAGCCCAACAACTTATTCTAAAGCATCAAAACCTTATTCGTCCTAGTTTCCCCGAAAAATGCCTTAAAAGGCAGCAGATTTAATTTCACCGTAAAACTTCCAATCCCAATTCCGATGCCATCGAGCCACGTCTGAGCTCGAGACCGGTCGAGTTCAACTCGCATGAGTTAGAGCTATAATAACCCTCTAAGCCCGCTACCTAGAACAACGTCGACCACTGGTTATGACGGCGACCCAAAACAAATTTGTCGGAGATAAATCGATCTCCTCGAATCAACCTGTAACCAAAAAATTTCACAATCCAATACACACCAACGCAAAGAGGAGTGAGAGAGTAACCGAACCATACAATTATTGACGGTCAACTCGCCAAAAATTGATGTGCCCAAAACCTAGGTTTTCACCATACATCTTCTCGAAATTTCGGCTTTCTCTGGCCAAATCAACACTGGAGACCATAGGGGAAAGAAAGAGCATCCCAAGCTGATCATTTCCATACCAAGATTGTCCGGTTTTGTGGCTAGAATCCGTCGCATTGTCGACTAGCAGCTCACCGGCGATTTTCATCGCCAGAGCTCGGTCAACATGGGTCAACGGTCCGCGAACAAAATGGAAAGTCCCCCCTTCCAAATACGGAAAATTGTATATATACTCATGTATTTTTCATATTTTGATATCATAATTCTCATTAAAACTTCCGTTGACCATATATTTCTTGTCCTAACTCTGATATGCTTCATGCGTCGACAAACTCATCTCGTCGAATACTACAACTTCACTCAAAGTCAACCACATTCGTCAATTCAAAAAAGTCAACATAAAACCTCTAATATTTATCATCAGTAAATATCATTTACTGCGCCGAATAACGAAATAATGAAATATCTCAAAAATACTTCTAATTATACGAAATGAATAGGGATATCACAATCTACCCCCGATAAAGTAATTTTGCCTTCAAAATTATATTATAAAGCTACGGAAACCTTTAAAAATTTCTACGAAAAATTGGGCAAAATCTCCCCTAAAAGTAGGATGCCCGAAACCTGCAAATTGTCCCAATACACTTCAATACTCACAAGTCACAACCTATACTGCGAACCACCAATGCTCGTCTGGATTTCTCAACTAACAATCAATATATCACATACTATATTCAAAATATTCAAGTACAATCAACCACACATATCAAATTCAATAACTCATATCAAATGAAGTCTCAAATACTCAAGAATAAATCAAACAGAATAATCCGTAAATGATAGTAGACATACCTGAAACTCGAAAGAAGTCTCAAAAATATGAACAATCCACCATGAGGATGATGCATGATCTCTGACATCAATATCCATATAACTAAACACGCATTCACGACAAGGAATATTAATTTGCATACCTCATTGTCTCTAAAATCATTTATTCTGAATCGATACCTTTGATTTCCTTCTTTTCCTTATCTCACAATATCGGCCATCTCGATCCTCCATGCTCACAACGATCACAGAGTAAGGGTTCACAAGTTTATCGACAAAATCAAAAACAAATCATTGATATCAGTAATCATTAATAAATAAAGACACAATCATCGATTCAAATATCAGTACGAGTAAGTAACACTACACAAACAATTGCGGATACAAAGTACACAACGAGAGCTTGATCCGAGTGTTGAACCGTGCTCTGATACCATTTGTAGCACCCTGACCCTTGTCGAAAATCGTCAAAATGATAAATTATTCAGATAATTCTAGTAAATTGTCGACTAAATTAAACTTAACCAAAACAAGTCAGAAAAATTCATCGACTACCCAATAGGGTAAATACAAATTTAACGACATAAGGTAAATTTGGTTCTTCATCGTCCGCACCTCTACTGGCAGCAACACTAGTTACCACCGCCCTCCCTCTGGGATGATGAAGTCTAAACGCATTTTTAACCTCACAAATACGCTCGCCACGTCGATATGAATCCAATGATATACAATACGACACATTTTGGAAACTTTTTCCTGCAAGACGCGCCGCCGTCTGACGCACCACCATCGACTGCGAAGCATAATACATCAATCTCTTCCTCTCTTCAAGCCCAACAACTTATTCCAAAGCATCAAAACTGAATTTGTCCTAATTTGGCCAAAAAATGCCTCGATAGGAGGCAGATTCCATTACGCTGTAAAACTTCCAATCCCGATTCTGGCGTCGTCGAGCCACGCCGAAGCTCGAGACTAGTTGGGTTCAACTCGCACGAGGCAAGGCTACAATAACCCTCGACCCGCCACCTAGAACAACCTGCAACCAAGAAATTGTATAATCCAATACATACAAACACATAGAGAAGTGAGAGAGCAACCGAACCATCCAATTATCGATGGACAACTCGCTGGAAACTGATGGGCCCAAAACCTAGGTTTTCACCCTACATCTTCTTGAAATTTTTGGCTGTCTCCGGCAAAATCAACGATGGAGACCATAGGGGAAAGAAATAGTGTCTCAAGCCGATCAATTCCATACCAAAATTATCTAGTTTGGTGGCCAGACCCCGTACCGCCGCCGACCAGCAGCTCGCCGGTGATTTTCATTGCTAGAGCTCGGTCAACGTTGGTCAACGATCCACGACCAAAATGGAAAGTTCCCCACCTTCCAAATACGGAAACCCCTATATATATATTCCTGTATTTCTCATATTTCGATATCGTAATTCTCGTCAAAACTTCATTTGACCATAATTTTCATGTCGTAACTCTAATTCTAATACTCTGTGCGTCGACTGACTTGTCTCGACAAATACTACAACTTTCACTCGGAGTCAACCACATTCATAAATTATAAAAAGTAAACCCGAAACCTTCAATATTTACCATCAGGAAATATCATTTACCGCATTGAATAACTCAATAACGAAATGTGGCAAAAATACTTCTAATTATACGAAATGCACTGGATATCACATAGAGGGAATCATCCCTCTAGACCATGATAATTTTACCATGGTCTTCGAGGTCCCTAGATCCCCCTAGGTCTACCGCAAGGGAGCATCCACCCCCAAGCCTGCCAATGTCCATGCTCTAACTGAGATTGTGGAGGTTCACAAGCTCAAGACGCGACAACACTTGGTCAAATCCTCCAAACTGGAGAAAGAGAAAGGTAAGGCTTCAACCTCCACTGAGGAGCCTATGAAGGTCTCTTTCCCAGTAGAGAGCGAGAAGCTCGAGTTCCCCCATCCCCCCTCTCTTCCTCAAGATGAACTCCACCACCATCGCCCTAAGGAAGAAAGTCTGCACTGAAGCCCCTGGGTCATCATAACGAGCAACTTTCTCTCTTAGTAAGCCATCATGCTAGAAATACTACTTTTCTGTAATTGCACTTTTCGATTTTGTGGAATGTAATTGTTCTTTGAATATGATCTGGTGATATAAATGTTTCATATACCATACGTTTACTCTACAAGTCTGAATGAAGAATTAGTTTAGGGCTCTGATCTCCACCTCCCCCGTGTATATTTCAAGTGCGGGGGCACCAAGCATGGGTTTGTCATCAATCCTTCTCAAGATTTAACTGAGCAGGAGGTTGAGAAGCTCACGTATGGTGTCCATCTCCCTGCCATCGGGAAGCACTCCATCTCCTCTGGAATGAACATGTCAGACATTTCAGCGACGACTTTGATAGCTAGTATGCTCGAGCAGGACCATAAGGATCTGAACTCCTTGGACCTCCCTGACCTGGTCACCATGTCATGAACTTTTCTGTATAGAGTAAGTTTTACCTCGCTTTTTTCCACTTCACTCGTATAATCTGTCTTTCAATTTCCTTAACTAATATCATTCTTGCAGGCTGCTGCAACCCTCACGGTGGCCCTAGGAACCTTGCCAAGCCATGTGCAAGATGTCGAAGGCAAGGCTGCCACAATCGAGGAGGAGGTGGCGAACTTGAGGTAGAAACTCTCTATGTTGGAGCTGACAACCCTTCAGCTAGATGCAAGGATCGTGCTCTTGAGGAAGAATGTACCTTTCATCAAGCTGAGGTGGCCAACTTGAAGGCTGATCTAGCTAAGGCTCGGCTCAAACACAGCTTGACGGTCCGTGCTGTTGAGGAGAAGATTGGGGAGAGGATGAGGGCTTTTCAAGATGAGCATGCAAAGGATATTTTTGTCCTTAAGGAATCTCATGAGCTCGAGGGGGGGGGGGTGAATTTTGAGAAGGAGAGACAAGAGCTCATCAATGCCCACACACGAGTGAAGCCCCCTTCCTGTCTCCAAGGGTGTATTATGTAATAACTTAGGACCTCTTTTATCGAACAATATCGTATTTATAATTTTATGTCTATTTCTTTCCTTCGAACTAAATTATTTAACGTATTCAATTGTTTAACTTATGCACTATCATTCTGGTTTACACACTCTTATTTACCGTGCTTATTCCAACCTTAGAAGTTTGCATCTGAGTGACTGTAGCCTCAGTATGACTCTTGAATCCCTTATCTTTGTACAAAATTGCTCACGAATGAGGCTTAAGGAGAACCTTCGTGACCTTGCATGAGGTCTCCAAAGGATACTTAAGATTTTGAGATTGTCCTTTTATCAAAACACTTCCATGCTTATTCTTAGCCCTGTACAAAGGTTATCGTTCTCTAGGGTCTTTCCTCAACCAGGTTTTTTCCTTCTAAGACAATGCCAACCTCGAGGAGCACATCATGATATCACCAAGACCACATAAGACCTACCCCCAGACCTTAGAAAAACCTATCTCGAGTGTTGTGGTAAGGTCTCCCACTTTCTTATGCCCATCGTCCTTGGTTTATCCATAAAGGGAATCACCATATAAGTACGCTTGAGACTTAAATGCCCAAAGTGCCAAAATTAGGCTAAGCTTTTCTCCAGCTGAGTACTGACTCGTTTTTACTGTTCATATCAAAGCTTAATAACTTATCGTTCTGGAAGCGTCTGAGCTTATGGGTTTTTCTCTGAGTGTTTTGGCCTGATCCTAAGGAACTCCTTTGATACCCCCAGGTTTCCCTCCTTTAGCTCCAGATTGCCTAAAGAAGTTAAGCGAGCTTGTACAAGAGTTCTGTCCATGAGGGCCAATATTGTCTGCCCCACTTAAGCTCATACCCCCAGACACCAAGTTCCTCAAGAACAAACATATAAGTAAATCATAAACAACACAACACAATACAAATAAATGTACTAAAACATAAGCTTTTATTGAATAATAGTATGCTCGTACAATGTCAACCGATTAAGCAAGGAAGTTTCTGACATGCCTCATCAAACCTGCCAACTCATAAAACAATCTTATTTAAAACCTAGATGGTTAGGAAGAGTACATGCCCCTTCTAGATACTTGCCCGCTTCTGCTCCAGTTCTTCAATCATGTCCCATATAGTACTCCTTGAGGTGGACGACATTCCACCTTTTGTCAACTAATGCACATGTTCTGGGGTTCTTGAGCTCGTACGACCCATAGTAGCCTTCTTCTATAATTTTGTATATTCCTTCCCAGTTTTTCCCCAATTTTCCCTCTCCTGGGACCTTGGTATTTTCAAAGACTTTTCGTAAAACCATGGTTCCAGTGAGGAAAACTCGAGGTCTAACCTTCCTATCATAATAAGCCTTGAGGTTCTGCTGGTATGCTGCCACTCTAACCTGGGCTTGTTCCCTACGTTCTTCTAGGAGATCAAGTATGTGCCTCGAGCTTTCTAAATTTCGTTCAACTGGTCACTCAATGGTCTTCAAATTTGGCACCCTATGGTTGATTGGAATTGTAGATTCTGTTCCATAAACCATAGCGAATGGGGTTTCTCATAGGTAGGATGCACTGCCAACAAATTCGGCCCACTAAAGGATCGGCGATACAGCTTACCATCTCTAATATTATACTGTGCTGCCTGTCTAATTTCATCAATCCATGAGGGTCCCAACTATATTGGCATAACTATTGTTGAATCCTCCACGTCCGTATTGGGTGTTGGCAGGGTCTCTACTAGTATCGTACATCTCAAATGGTAATCTATGGATAAGGCAAGATTTGCCAATGCATTCACATACGTGTTTTTGGTTCATGTGAGCTGCATAATCGAGAACTCCTGAAACTGACTAACCAATCATTTTGCTACCTTGAGGTACACCTCCATGGAAATGTGACAAGTCGTGTATTCCCCAAGTACTTGATTTGCTATCAGTTGGGAGTCATATAACACTTTGATCTTTTTCACATTCAACTCGCGTGCCAGTCATAACCCTGCCAGAAGTACTTCGTACTCTGCTTTATTATTGGTGGCCTTCCACCCTAAGGTCAGGTTTTGCTCCATAATCGTGTCATCTGGGATTTTAAGCACCAGACCTACTCTTACACCCTTGTCCTTTAATTATCTGTCTGTATACAAAGTCCAAAGATTGGCTCCCAGCGCTTACCTTGACTTTTTCTCTTCTTTCCTGGATGTCTGGTTCTGAGGTAGTGAACTTTGCCAAAAAACCTGCTAATGCCTGGCCCTTTATAGTCGTCCTCGGTATGTACTCTATATCATGCTGAGCAAGTTCTATAGCGGACTTTGTCACCTTACTTGAGGAATCAGAGGTATGCAAGATCGTCCTTAATGGGTACTCGGTTATAATGATGACCTTGAAGGCTTGAAAGTATGGCCTGAGCTTGCGTGACGACATGACGAGCACCAATGTCAACCCTTTCAGCTTGGGATAACGAGTCTCTGGATTGAGAATAGCTTTGGAAACATAGTGTACATGTAACTGCCCTCAATATCTTCTTGGACTAGATTTCCACTCTTTGCTACTTCTAAAACTACTAGGTACATGTACAGGTCCTCTTCTAGCACATGATTACTCCGAACTGGGGGAGATACTAGATAATGCTTGAGAGCCTAAAATGCCTTTTCATACTTGTCGGTCCATATCTCCCCCTTGGTCTTTTTAAGCACTTTAAAGAACGGCTTGCATTCATCAGTTGATCGTAATAGGAACCTGCTCCGGGCCGTAAGCTTTCTGTTCAGACTTTGTATCTCTTTTACTATTGACGGAGATCTCATCTTCACTATTGCTGCTACCTGGTTTTGATTCACTTCTATCCTTCACTGCATAAAAAGGCACCCCAAAAACTTTCCTGACCCTACTTCAAACATGCACTTCTCTGTGTTTAGCTTTATACCATGTTTCCTGAGGAGGTCGAAGCATCCCCTTAGGTTTGACATGTGGTCCTGTGTTTTCCTACTCTTCACAAGCATATCATCCACATATACATCCATCGTATCTCCGATAAGGGGTTTGACCATTGTAAACTAGCCTTAGGTACGTCGCTCCTGCATTCTTCAACCCAAATGACATTGCATTGTACGCATAGACTCTTTTTTCCATTACGAATGTTGTCTTTGCTCGATCTTCCTCCCCCATTCTGATATGGGTGTAGCTGATGTACGCATCCATGAAGCTAAGAAGATCGTGCCCTATGGTTGAGTCTACCAATTGATCAATTTGAGGTAAAGGGAAGCCATCCTTAGGGAAAGCCTTGTTCAAGTCCGTGAAATCCACACATACCCTTGGCTTTCTGTTTTTCTTTTTAACCAATACAACGTTGAAAAGTCACTCGGAGTGTGGTACCTCCTTTATGAAACATGATGCGAGTTATTTTTCCACCTTCTGTTGATTATTTTATTTCGCTCTGTGGCGAAGGTTCTTTTCTTTTGCACCACCGGTTTGGCTTTTGGGTCCACGTGCAGCTGATGTTTGATGATTGACCGATCTATTCCATTCATGTCCCTTGCTAACCAAGCAAATATGCTCTTGTATTCTCTCAACAGCTCCATCAACTTCTTTCATTCAATGCTGCTTAGTCGTAAGCCTATCCATTCACATATATCCAGTTTCTCTAGATCTAACGACTCGAGGACCACATCCTCTTCAACCTTTTCTTTGAAAGGTCCATCCTAGGGGTCGAGCTTTACGTCCAGATCTTTGAGCTCAAAGTCTTGACCCCTATCTCTAATTGATATGCTGACACTGTCAGAGATAGGGTAACCATACCCTCAGTTTCCTCCTGGGAATCCTTCTTTATACCTTGGTGACCAGGATCTTGCATAGACTTGCTGCTGCCCTATCTTTTTTGATGCTAATCGACCCATCCGGGGTCATGTACTTCAATACCTTGTGGTAGGTGAAAGCGATTTCCTTCATACGGTGGAACCATAACCTCCTTAGTATGGTGTTGTGAGATAAAGGGGAATCTACTACTGCGAACTAGGTGGTTTAGTTGGTTTCAGGTGTAGCGACCTAGAGAGGGATAATTCTTGGGTCCTCATCCTTGATCCTTCAAACCCCATAAGGGTGGTATGATAATCCGGGATTGCTCCCATTATACCCATCCTTTCTACTGCATCTTTGAATATAACATTCACGGCTGCACCATTATCCACAAGGAATCTAGCTACGGTTATGTTGGTCATCCTTATATTGACGACCAAGGCATCGTTGTGATCGTCCTCCTCCTTTGGCAGGTCAGCATCTGAAAACTTGAGCATGTTAGTTTTGGATCATACCTTAGTCACTAGACTAACTTTGGGCCTCATCGTACTACGTTCTTTCTACTTCAGAGTTTCCCCAAGCTCCTCCGCATCAGCCATTATGCAGTTAATGCCCGGGAAGATAGTTCCCTTAAGATACTCAAGAGCCTGAATGATATAGTTTAGCACCGAGCACTTCTCCTCCCTGCCCTTAGGTGGTGGGGGTAAGGTCTCATTGTTTGTTGACGTTTGACGTTACCTTGTAGCTCCAATGAATCTTCAAGCTTTTTCCCGTAATCCTCCATCAGATATTCCTAACAGTATCTTTGATCGACCAGCTCAGCGAAGTGTCGCTTAAGAACCCCACAATCTACTGTCTTATGCCCGTTCCCCTTATAGTAGGTGTTGTTGGAGTGAGTCACACTCCTAGTATATTTAAGAGGTGTATATTCTATAGTTATGTAAGAATATGTAATTTATTAGGTATAAAGTAGTTTCCTACTTGAGTTGTAACTATGCTTGTATATATACCCAATCTGGGACTGATCAATATATCAGAAAAATTCCTCAAACACTTGTTTTCTATTGACTTGGTATCAGAGCCTAAGTTGATCCTGGCAATCTGACTTGAACCTAAATTCCACTACCTGACTTGAACGTGAATCCCTGTTTGACGTGTCGAAAGCTACCCTTGACCCATCGAAACCTGACGATCTAAATTTGTTCTTCTGGCAATTTTTTTATTCAATATGACTTATGAACCTGTTTACAATGGATCTCACAATCTTTGAACAAACTGAAGTTACTCGTGAACAATTGATGGCTCTTTAGATAGGGAACACAGGATGTGGAGTACAACTAGATGACACCCATTACAAGCTATGGCGAAGATTGATGAAGGTGCATCTTGGTGGTATTGGAAAGTGGCCATATATGGTGAGTACTCTACCACGACCTAAAGATGTTGGCAAAGAAAAAATTCTGTGGGATACTATGAATTCCAATACAATGATGACTCTCCTGAAATCTATGACAAGACCAGTTATGATGTTGTTCTCTGGTTACTTATCTCCAAATGCCATCTGGGATGCTGTTGCAACAACATATTATGATGGGAATGATTTTTCCATAGTGCAAAAGTTGAGTTGCCAAGCCTTTGCAACTATCGAGAATGGTCAACCTCTTGTAGAATACAACGCAAACCTAAAAGCTATCTAGCAAGAACTGGATGAAAGGGATCCAAACCCTATGGTGTGCGATCTTGATGCTTCTACACATAACAGGACCACTGACAAAATGCATGTCCATATCTTTCTGAAAGGGCTGGATTCAAGATTTGCTTTTGCTTAAGGAGAGCTACTGAGATAAGCCACGCCACCAACTCTGGAACAAGCATATGTATATGCTCGTAAAGATGAATCCAATCATCCCAAGGAGCTCAACACTAAGGTATCAAGTTTCGTAGTGCAATCAAAACCTCAATAAGGTTGGAAGCTCAAGAACCAAGACAATCAACTGCGGATTCAACCTGCTCGTGGACCAGATCTATGTAAGGTACAGTGCTTCTATTGTAAGAAGTTTGGACACTACAAGAACTCATGTCCTCAGAGAGTAAGTCAAGGTGCCACCTATGACAAGAATCGTAGTAGTAAGGTTGCAGTTCAACTGGTTCAAGAACATAATTTCTATGGAATAGAGGAACAAGATCTCACTACAGGTATTTGCTCACATGAGAGAAGAGGTAAAATTCGTATTGCATTAAAAGTCTCTAGCTTTATTGGTGGTGATACATGGATAATTGATTTTGATGCATATGATCATATGACATTTGATAAATCCTTATTTTCGAGTCTATCTTCATCCCTTATACCTAAAGTATATATTGCAAATGGTATGTCTTTCTCGGTCTTAGGTATAGGATCAATCCAAGTTACTCCAGCCATTGTTTTACATAATGTTCTCTTTGTTCCTTCTCTATGACATTTGTTCCTTCTCTATCTCATCACTTATTATCTATCTCTGAATTAAACTCACAAAACAAGTGCTCTGTAACCTTTTTTCCCATGTATGTCATCTTTTAGGATCTGTCATCTCAGGTGATAATAGACAAGGGAGATCTGAGGAGGAGACTATTTGACTTGGATTGCATGTACAACAGGGAGACAAGAGTTCCATCACTAAACGTTGCCTTGACATTGAGTTCTGATAGAGTAAAGAAAATTTGGCTATGGCATCGTCGATTGGGTCATCAATCTTTTGAGGTCATGAAGAAATCTATGTCATATTTGTTTTTGGGAATAAAGGAGTCAAGTATCCATTGTGAAACTTGTGTTTTTGCTAAGAGTCATAAGTCTAGTTATTCTCCTAGTTTGTCTTCTAGTTCAGCACCGTTTGAGTTGATTCATTATGATGTATGGGGGCCTTAAAAAAATTGATACTGTCAGGAATGAAATACTTTGTTTTGTTTATTGATGACTTTACAAGATTAACATGGGTTGTGTTGCTAAAAAACAAGAATGCTATATTGTTTGCCTTCACTGCTTTTCATAGTCTCATCCAAACTCAATATGATGCTTCGATCTGACAATGGACGGGAGTGTCAATCATTCTTTCAAAGACTATTTTCAAAATCATGTAATTGTTCACCAGACTACTTGTCCTCAGACATCGGAGCAGAATCGAGTTTCTGAAAGAAAAAATCGCCACCTCTTGGACATGGGAAGAACTCTCTTACTTAGTGCCAATATGCCTAAATATCTATGGGGAGAAGCTGTGTTGTGTGTCTCTCACATCATCAACCGCCTACCATCTCTAGCTATTCAGAATCGGGTTTCCTTTGAGGTATTGTCTCAGTTTGTTACCATTCCATCTCTTAACAAACTTCCTGCTTGTGGCTTTGGTCATGTGGCATATGTTTATCTTCATAAGAATCAGAGGTCTAAGTTGGAAGCTTGATCTCTTAAGTGTGTATTTTTTTGCTATGGTACTCACAAGAAAGGCTACAAATGTTATCATCCTCCGTCTCAGAGGTTCTGTGTCACCATGGAAGTCACTTTTAGTGAAGTTTTATGTTATTTTTCTCCTTCAGTGACTCTTCGTGAAGAGGAGAAGAATATGTTTTATGAAGTCTAATTTGAGGAACAAGAAGATTGTATTTCAGTTGAAAGTGTCCCAGCCAGAAGCAATTTTCGGCCCGTTGAGGAAGACCCTCGATCCGTCCAAAAAAGTGCCCGAACCAGGCAGAAGGCAGCCTTCGACAGGTCAAGGAGGAGTCTCGACCCATCAAAAATGGTATCCCAGACCAAGAAGAAGGTGGTTTTTGACCCTTCGAGGAGGAACCTTGACCCGTCGAAATTGTGTCACGGATCAGGCAAAAGGTAGTCTTTGACCTGTCGAGGGGGAGCCTTGACCCGTTGAAAATTTCCGAACATATGAGATTGTTCTGAGTTCTAAAGTGTTCAATATGTCGAATAAGTGTCCGACACGTTGAAAGGAGGAAAATTAGTCGGTGATAAGTAACCAGTTCTTGAAGATGTACATGTAAGTCCAGTCTCTCCATCTCCATCAATGATCTCTCCTGGCTTGTCATCACCTGAGGTATGCAGTAGTGCTTCTTTGTCTAGTTCTAGTGTCCCTGAAAGAGTCTTTCCTGCTAGGTCAACCCATGGTCAACCTTTCAAAATATTTGAACCTCTCTTGTCACCTAAAGCCAAGTATCTTGTAGCTAATTATGTGTCAACCCATAGATTGTCTAATCCATATGTAGCCTTTATGAATCAATTATCTGTTGTATCTCTTCCTAGTAAAATACATGATGCAATCAAGGAGGAAAAGTGGGCTAAAGCAATGGAAGTTGAGATGAATGCTCTCAACAAGAATGGTACTTGGGACTTCATACCATTAGCACTTGGAAAGAAGACTGTTGGGTATAGACGGGTTTATACTGTGAAGCATAATATAAATAGCTTAGTTAACATGTATAAAGCGAGGTTGGTTGCAAAAGTATAGAGTAGATTTTGATGTGACGTTTGCACCAGTGGCAAAGATCAATATTATTCAAGTCTCATGTACTTGGTAGCTAATTTGGATTGGCAATTGCAATAGTTTGGTGTGAAGAATACCTTTTTTCATGGAGATTTGAATGAAGAGATTTACATGGATCTTCCTCTAGGATTTGGTACTCCTACAAGTAAGAAGGTGGTGTGCGGATTAAAGAAGTCCTTATATGGATTGAAACAATCTCCAAGAGCTTAGTTTGAAAGGTTCACAGCTTTCATGAAGAAGATTGGGCATATGCAGAGCAATTTAGACCACACTTTATTCCTGAAGCATTGACAGGAAGCTAATGGCTTTGATTATTTATGTGGACATGGTCGTGACAAGTGATGACTCTAATAAGATCAAGAGATTAAAAGTTCAGTTGTCTTATGAATTTGAGATGAAGGACCTTGAGAACTTGAAATATTTCTTGGGTATTGAGGTGGCTCGGAACAAGGACTGCATTATGTTGAGTCAAAGGAAATATGGTCTAGATCTGTTAGCAGAAACTGGTATGCTTGAATATAAATCAGTTGATACACTCATTGAACATAATCATCGGATTGCACAATATTCTGATCAAGTTCCCACAGACAAGTCCCGGCACCAGAGGTTAGTTGAAAGATTAATTTAATTGTCACAAACTAGACCTAATCTTGCTTATGTTGTTAGTGGGAACTAGTGGTTACACTGATGCAGATTGGGAAGGGAACATCACTGACCAAGGTTCTACTTCTGGCTACTTCACATTTGTTGGTGGAAATCTTGTTACTTAGAGAAGCAAGAAGCAGAATGTGGTGGCTCGCTCTAGTGCATAAGTTGAGTATAGAGGTATAGGCCAAGGAGTTTGTGAGTTATTGTGGCTAAAATATTTGTTGAGGGATTTAGGTTTCAAGCATAAACGGTCAATGCCTCTTTATTGTGACAACATTGCTGCAGTTGAAATTACACATAACCTTGTTCAGCATGATCAGATGAAGCATGTAAAGATTGATAGACATTTCATCAAGGAAAAGCTAGATGCTCATATTATTACATTTCCATTTGTACATTCAGAGGAGCAGTTAGCTAATATACATACCAAAGCAATTTCGTCTAGAGATTTCAGTGACTCAATTGACAAGTTAGGCATTAGAGACCTGTATGATGCAACTTGATGAGGAGTGTTGGACTGAGTCACACTCCTAGTATATTTAGGAGGTCTATAATTATGTAGAAACCTGTAATTAATTAGGTGTAAAGTAGTTTCCTACTTGAGTTGTAAGTGTGCTTGTATATATATACCCAATCTGGGATTGATCAATATATCAGAACTATTCCCCAAACACTTGTGTTCTATTTGACTGGCGCAAAAGTCCTTAAAATCGGTTTTTGCCGCCATAGGTGGGGGCCTTTTCAACCAAGGCTCGTTCTTAATGTGATGGAGTATGGTTGAGATGAGAATTGTTGTAGGGGGGATGGACAACTTTCCCCCAGAGCTAAAGGACTGATGGCCCGAGCCTTTCACTTGTTATCATAGTTGCTCATTCCCGAGCCAGCCTTATAATTAGTTGAGGCCCATCTCGAGCTCTAGGCATTCTCTGTTGACTTGGTTGGAGATTCCCTATTGTATCCCCTTGCATCCTGTACTCGAGCTAAGTCAAGGCCTTCATGATACGTTGTAGCCAGGTCTTTAGTCTTTTTCCTTATTAGCTTGCTCACCAGCTCCAAGTCAATGTACATTCCGTCGATGAAGGTGGTTGTAGCAATAGCATCATCTTTGCAATCAATGGTGGCATGCTCCTTTCTGAACCGGGTGACCCAGTCCCTCAAGGACTCTCCCTGCCTCATCCTCAAGGAGGTAAGGTAGCTTACATCCTTCACTCCCTCGGCATTGCTCTAGTACCTCCTTCAAGCCCATCCAATCCGTACCAAAGGTAGCTTACATCCTTCACCCCTTAGCTCATTCTCATGAAGAAAGTTGCCTTCAAGCCCCTCCATCCTTGATCGATCCAAGACGTAGGGTTTCGTACCATTACAAAGCATGGACCTTCAGGCTCCCCTGAAACACATAACACATCCATGCATCGTTCGACTGACTTGTTACCATTGTAGACTGGTAGTTTCAAACATATTTGTGTGGATCTTAATCTCCCGCATATCTATTGAACCTCGGGTGATTCTACTTCTTTAGGGGTTCGGCCTCTTGAAATAATCTGAGCTAGAGGTTTTGTTGACATCCTATTTTGTGACATTATTGGATGAGGCCCATTGTTCTGCTTTTGACTCCTTTTTAAAGATGCCCTTATTCCTTAATCTTTCCGTCTCCTGGTTTGTCTGGATGTTATGATGCACTGAGTTTCAACTTGTTGGTAGTCCTTGCTATGCCCTCAGTGGACTGCTACAACGTAGTCATGTCAATTCTCAGGGTGGTGTATCACTCCTCGGCCCAGTGGAGATTCTAGTTGACCTTTGCTCTCCATTCCCGGGCTCCCTCTTCCTCGGGTTTAGAATTTCCTTGTTGTTAATGTGGATCTCGCGCATGGGGTCCTTAAGCCTTACTCAATGCGAGACAGTGCTACTGTACTTTGATGCCCTCGTGTTGGGGGTCTTCTGGTCTCCCCCTTGAGGAGGGTGGTGTCCTTGTCACGTTAGTCGTTCACGTCAGTGTTGCTCGTGTTGCCTTCCATGTTCCTGTGTTCACAAGAGTTAGCCTAGGATTCTGCTGAAAGGACCCGACTCCGATTTAGTTACCTAAACTGGAATCAGACCCTAACGACTCTACTAAACAAAGTGTCTACATATATTACATAAAAATCAATCTGGAGATCCAAAACTCAAAAGCCAGAAAATGAAGGAACTATTTTTCTCATACCAACTGAAAGCTATAAATAACAACTAAAAAATGTTTACGACATCACAACAACTAGACATTCTAAACTAACTACACTGATGAGAATACTAACTCGTAAGATCTACCTCAGATCCAACGGTAGATACAACTATGCCTCCATATGCGTGCGCCCTCGATCTCAGAAGAAACTCTGCAAACTAGGCAATTTAAAATGAAGGGCCCAGAGAAACCCAGATTTACAACGTTAGAGTGAGTAGCCAAAAATATACTAAAATAATACTGTGCTCCTACTGACACATATGTATAATAAAATACTAAACGAGTCGAAAAGACTATAAAAAGATATAAGAGATACGCCAAGGGGGACACCTGACCCTTCTCGAGTATCGTGCTCAAGGGGAGGCGGTGACTAAAGTTCTCTGATCTCTGGCCATCTAAAGTCGTCCGGTGACTCCTAACATAAAGACGATGTGAATTCCAGTGGGAAGTGGTGATCCTTCCTTGGAGCCACATGGAGATCAACCGAGTAACTAATGCGTTGATGCACAACTAACTGAAGCTGAAACTAGCCTCCAAAATATATGTTGAATACTGAAATCTCAAATTGAACTGAATGTAAATAATAAATAGACTCGCTAATCGACTGTGAAAATAAAAGTGTCCACTCACAGTACTGCGCCATGCTATCCAATAAGCCAAAGCCTGTCTGTCAATGTCTCTATACATCTGCCACTATCTGCTAATACATTGTCCTAAAACAAAGATTATACTTTAACGACAAATCATCGAGAATAATATTGAATAAGTAACCTCGTTCACCTAACAAGCAATACCTTCGAGAACATCGCATTCTCGAATATCATGCTTTCCGAACTTATAGCAATCTTTAATCTAATTATAAATTCTATACATTAATCCTTTATAAAGTCGCAATACAATTCTCGAACATTACGTGACTCGAGGTCGAATCGACGGTTGGACTCAATCGTTCCTTAAAATCGTTATAATCACACCTTTTTAAACAACTATGTCTAAAACAACTAAATAACCACTTTATTATAATCGGTAAATAATTACAAGCAAAACAGTATAAAATTAACAAAAAAAAGTTCCCCCTCCGGAGCGCCGCCGTGACATTTTCCGGCTACTCGAACACCAATTTATGAAAAAATAACCCAAAAATAATTTTCATAACTACAAAAAGATCCAATTACTACAACTTACCAAATTTCGTTTTGAACTCAAGAACATCAATTTTTCCCAAAAACTTCAAATCGTCGATTCTTCCTCCTCAGTTTGAATTAGAGTGAGTTCTTGCTATGGCTAGACTCGTGGTGATGAGGCCTACAAATTCTAGTAGGTTACAACCTTCAATTTGATCTTGAAACAGTCAGCCCCAAATATTAGGGTTTCAATTCTCCAGCGGTGGTTCTCCTCCATGCTACGGCTTTATCTTTGAGAGATGAAGGTTGAGGCCTTGGGGGTTTGAAAGAGGAGAGAGAGAGAGAGAGAAAAAGAGTTTGACACCAGTCTCGTCGGTTTTGGTGGCCAAACCGGCGAGCTCCGCCGCCGGTAAGAGAGAGACGTGAGGGAGGAGAGACAAAATCGAGTGAAAAGAGAGAGAAGAAAGTTCACCCAAAATGGAAAGGTTTGACTTTCTATAAAAGAAAAATTGGTATTTATAGTTGCGACTAATCGATTTCGTAAATTCTACAAAACTTTCGTTTACCATAATTTCTTCATCGTAACTCCAATTTTACACTTGACGTGGCTACGAACTATTCTTGATGAACTCTACGACTTCCCTCAATAAATTTCTCAAAAAACTTAATCAATAAAATTCCGATAAAAGCCATCAATAATTATCGACAATAAAAACTAGTTACCACCATCGGTCAACATTTAGTAAAAAATATGAGGTCAATTTTTGGCTCGGGATGTTACAACCCTTAAGAAAATTTTGTCCTTAAAATTTACGTATATACTAGTAAAGAACCAATGGGTACTACACCCGCATGAGTTCTTTCAATTCTCAAGTAACATCCACCACCGAGAGGATTAACCGTAATGCTTTCACCATGTCATCACCTTATTACGAAGTTTTACTCTTTGATAGAGAGTCACCAACAACTACTCACTATAAACTTGATACATGAGAGTGTCCTGATCCAAACTCTGTAACATAAATACCTGAAAACATCTGGTACCCATGCCAACTCTAGTGGCAAGTTCTACTAATGTAATTGGGCCTATCCGGTCAGTCCAGCCTGGTATCCCCCCTATCTATGGTTCTGATAAGATACTGTATGGGTGGTGGTGTGGCTCTAACTCCTGAAGTGGCTCCCTGATCCAAACGTCCCGAGCCAAAAATTATTAACCTAAAAGGAAATCCAACAATTGGGGGTAGGTTGTAACATCCTGAGCCAAAAACTAGTTACAATCATCTATTGAAAATTTGGCATAATTTCCCTTAAAACTAAAAGGAAACACAAAAACCTACACGAAAAGAACACTTCGAATAAAAAATTTCACAAACAAACCGTGGGCACCAATTCTCATCTAGATTTCTCATAATCAATATACACAGCATTATGAACATAAACCACTGATACCCATCCGAATTTGTGCATCACAATGCTCGCAATACAAAATATATTCACAATTCACATAATCCTCGTTCGATACACTATAAGAACTAACTCAGATATCAATAACTATAATGTAGAGAGGCTCTATAGAAATCGCCTAAGATTGCCTCTTATACACCCAAAACTATTGGCGGACTCCAGGGATCAAACTGTCTGACAAGACCCGCCCCAGATTACCATTGTAATCCAAGATAATTCTTGCGGGACCCGTATTAGAGTATCTAGCACCGACTAATCAGTACCAGCTACCCTAGCACGAGCAACACAGAACTCCAACTGAGAATCTACCCTAAGTGAATAGAAGCTGTGGACAGTCATGCCTCGCACTCTAGATGGTCACGACTTTAACCGAAAAACCTACAATCTGGGCAATTTAAAACAAAGGTCCTAGGGAAAGGCATAAAAATATAAATTGTTAGTGTGAGTGGACAAAATCTGATGATCTGTGTAAATCTATCAAGCGTTTGCTCTGATTTCTATGAAATAATGCGAGTTCAAATGTCATAAACTGAACTAGAAATGGAGGTGGTTGTTCAGGGTGTTAGTCCTGACCCTTAACAACTGTATGTATGAAAAGTACAGGTGATTGGAGCATCTAGGGTGTTTGTCCTAACCCAGTCTTACCAGCTATTCGGTGATCAACTAAATAGCTAGAGCATCGTTGCAACTAAACAAACCATTCCAAATAAATCTTCAAATTTAAAAGCTCTTAAATAAACTGTAGAGTATACTAAATAAAAATATGAACTCGCTACGACTAAAAAAATATGAACTCGTTACGACCATGATTTCCATCAAGCCAAAGCACATCTGTTGGTGCCACTATGCATCAGTCACTGGCTGCTAATACATTGTCCTGAAACAACGATTATTACTTAATAACAAATTGGCAGAATTCATAATAAAGAGTCGAGAATCTCACATTCTCGAATAACGTGCTCCTCGAATTAATTGACAAGCTTAAATCTAATTTCAAATTCTGATTCTTAAATCCTTTTCAAAGTTGCAACGCATTCCTCAAACGTTATGTGACTCAAGGTTGAATCGAGTATTGACTCAATCGTTCGATATAATTGTAAAAGAGTTTAATTAATAACTGATTAACCACACGTCTTAATCATTAATGTCCAAAAAAAATTAATAACCTCTTCATTACAATCGATATGTGATTACGAGCAAAACAACATAAAATTTACATCGAAATAAAGTTCACCGGAGCACCGCCATGGACCACCGCCAGCGACGGCAGCATGGCGGCAAAGGTGGAATTTTTCGGCGACCCCAAAGCATAACTAAAAGCTCTCGATGATCCCTACACACTGTCCAACTACACCTACAGCCAATTCGGTCGGCAACCCGTCCAAAACCGACTTGAAAACAAACTCGCTGTAAAAATTCAAATCTTGATTCCGACGCCATCGAGCCACGTTGGGGCTTGAGGCCGGTCGGGTTCGACTCCCACGAGGGTGAGCTACAAAACCCCTAACCCCTCATCTGCCAAAATCACCGGCAACGCCAACCACGACGACGGCCGATTCAAAATTGATCGGAGATCGATTTTGATTCCCCCCCCGGTTAAACCTGCACCCAAAATCATCTCACAATACAAATACCACACAAAACCTAGTCAATTCTTACCCAAAACATCGCCGGAGACTTCACTGATAATGGCATCGAATCCACCCGAATACCAAAAAATTCTCACCGTCGATTCTCCCAATTCCGGCTTCAATTCCTCAAAATGAAGGCATTGAAAAGATCCAGGCGATGACTGTTCTCTATTTCGACCAGAAATCAGCCAAAGACGGTGGCCGGCGTCGTTGCACTACCGGCCGACGATTTCGGGTCGACAAGCTTGGTCAACGCGGGTCAACATTGGTTGACCCGAAATGGAAACTATGACTTTCCATTTTCAGAAAGACCTACTTATAGGTGCGAGTTGCGACTAATCATTTTCATAAAATGACACAAACTTTCATTGACCACAATTTCTTCATCGTAACTCCAATTTTAACACTTAACGTGACCACGAACTTGTCTCGATAAACTCTACGACTTTTGTCAATATATTTCCCCGAAATAGAAAGTCTTATTATGCTTGTCCATTACGACTATTATATTTTCTATAAACTTCCATTGATCATAACTTTCTTGTCGTAACTCCGTTTTTGGCATTCTTTGCGTCTACGGACTCGTATCAATAATTTCTAAGACTTTCACCCGAAGTCAACCAACTTTGACAACTCTCAATATTTACCGACGATAACAAAAGTAAATACGTTTTTTGATTAACCTTAAATAAATCATAAAAAGTAAATTCTTGGGACGAGATGTCACACTGTCATCTCAATTCACTATTTAATTTGCAGCTAAGAACTATGCATCCCTGCTCGGTGTAATCTTATTAACATGTACTCTGACTGAGATGAATAAGTAATGTTTCTGTATATCTTGAGTCTCGAAACTCAAAGCAACCAATTTCATAATTCAAGTACCTCAATCTATAGCAGCAAATGCCGCACCAAATCTGAGTACCTCAATAACTCACATAAAAAATTTTCTTATTAATGTCCAACACTGAAAGATTCGTTGAAAAATAGACATACATCTTCGCTTAAAATATTTGTCCACTCGAGGTGGTAGAACAAAGAGGTGCTAATGTACATAGCCAGACTCACTCTCGAATTGAATAACTGAATTGATGTTACTACCCTCATTAAACAACTATAGAAACTTGTGATTTCCTGGACACTGGATACTTAACCAATGACAACTAACCAGAGGATGAGAATGTTGTGCAATCCAAGAAATGTGACATCTCTCTGGTAGAAATCGAGGATAAAACTTTATATCCCATCAAGCTAATAAACTATATTTTCATTGAACACAAATCTAAAAATGGTGGGAAGTTTTCCTTTCGTGTAATATTCTCATATATGCTCCTTTGAGTGATGAACTCTTGGTCACCTGCATGATGCACCAGTATCCAACCTAGCGTGAACCCAGAGATCGTGCCACATATATTGAATCAAGTCATACTCATATTTCTCTGATTTCAGCACGTACTTATGATGTACACAATTCCTTGCTGATTATCGAACTTAGTGTTTCCTAGATGTACAAGCATATAATGCACAACTCTGATCCAGAACCTCAATATCAACATCTTCACCCTCGCGAACCCTCATGATTCATAACAAGAAAAATTATATTCCTAACCTGACTACACATCACAAAAGACATTTTTATAAAGGGAAGTGTGTTCACGACATACAATGATCGTGACCTTCTCATGAAGAGATTGGTGTAGAGAAACTTAAGGTTAATCCTGACAAACAAGAATAAATTAGTAGAATCATAAGATAGTGAATGAATCCTCACTGCTGAAGTCGATGCGAAACTCTCTACACGTCGAGGTGACCAGTGGTGATTTAATCAAATTTCACGTAGTCTGAGGCAACTATCTACCTCGAGCACTACAAATTTGCTCCATGAAAAAGTGTTAAACAAGAAAATTGGACATCTGAAATGAAATAAGTACGCACTCGAGCGATATTGTCTGGCTGAAATCATTACGAATTGAGATGCAAATGCGAAGTTACGGGATTGTAACATAATCCACAATAAAATTTCCATGTAACGAGTTGGCTAAAGAATAATATAGTTACTCCTTACCTTCGACGTCAACCAAGGGGCAGAGCGCATCACTGAACCCAATGACAGAGCTACATGGAAAGAAAACTATCTGATTCTCTTATACTAGTACTTGTAAGCACCAAACCCAACGGAAATCGAATCAAGAGAAAGAAGCCTCAAAACGATATCTGAAACACTGATAGAGGTTGGCCGGAAGAGATGGCGAGAGGTTTGATAGTTAGGTCGGATTGAGCTAGAGAGTAAAAATAGGGTTAGATGAAATTTACTCTCGATAAAACACATGTTCCCCAAAAATATCAGAGGATCAACTTGAGCTCTACAATAATTTTCATCTTTAATTTCACGATTACACCATATCCTTGCTACTCTTCTCTTATCATCCACAACTATGGCATTACATATTTTTTCGATGGAAAAGAAAACACATTAACCCAAAACACTTCATGTTAAAGCCGCTGAAATTGCTGAAATCACCAACTCGAGGATCAATGACTCCGAGGTCTGAAGTATGTCCATCGAGGGCAATCTGGTTACTAAGTCCATTCGTAAGGAAACCTTACTTCTAGTAGTTATCATCATAAACACCTCATCGACTACAGTAATAATACCCATGACTCACATCGGCCAAACAAATATGGAATGATGGAAAAGATGAAACGAGCACAGGAAAAGGGTTGTGGATACCACATAACTGAGGGGAAATGATTATAAGACTACAAAATTTTGTATTGCTCCCCAGAGAGCAACCTCATATCTCGACTAACATTTGAGTCGATGCTTCGAGTCAATAACTAGACAAGCTACTGTCACTGAATTCTCATAGTGCCACATAATATACCCGATAGAAAGTGCATGGTAATGCTTAGGTTGCAATCGTAAGACTAAGAAACAACGCAGATGATCAATATCTTCTTGTTTTCTATGCACGCATCGAAAAATAAAATTGAAACCTGAATGAAGACACGTGGTATGCAATCATAGTGGTGAACTATCTGACTAGTACCATCACAGAATGGACACAAGCAAAAGGTGAGCGGTGAATACAAGGAATTCACCATACTACTCAAACAACATGTGAAAACCGATCCAATATTTATTCTACAGTCCCCATGCAATCCTTACATTGGCAAATGTATCCTCAATGAACTTACATTCTATAGGAATTCAATTATTTCTAATCTTTTCATCAAATTCAGCTTAACATGGAGAAATTCTTGAAAACTTCCTTAAATCTGATCGAGGTCGGTGCACACAAGGCATAACGACTAGGGCACAATGACTCACAGGCTGAAGTTCGTACTTGGTCACCTTCACCACGTATTCGACGACGTTCAATACCTTGAGTATTCGATGGGGATCCGCTACAGTCGGGCCATCACTCCAAAGGTGTAAGCGTAATCGAACACGAAAACGAAAGAAACCAAGTATAGTTTACATAACCTATAACCTTAGGCTCTGATACCAACTGAAATAACCCGACCCCGATTTAATTACCTAAACCAAAATCAGACCCTAAGGATTCTACTAAACAAAGTGTCTACACATATTACACAAGAATCAAACTGGAGATCCAAAACTTATAAGCCAAAAAATGAAGGAACTATTTTTCCCATACCAACTGAAAGCTATAAATAGAAACTAAAAATTGTTTGTGACATCAAAGTAGCTAGACATTCTAAACTAACTACACAAATGAGAATACTAACTCGTAGGATCTACCTCGGATCATATGGTAGATACCATCATATCTCGATCTACGTGCGCACTCGACCTCAGAAGAAACTCTGCAAATTAGAAAATTTAAAACAAATGGCCCAGAGAAACCCAGATTTAAAACATTAGAGTGAATGGATGAAAGTATACTGAACTAAAACTGAAACAATACTATGCTCCCACTGACACATATATATAATAGAATACTAAGCGGGTCGAAAAGGCTAAAAATATATAAGAGATACGTCAAGGGGGACACCTGACCCTTCTCGAGTATTGTGCTCAAGTGGAGGCAGTGACTAGGGTTCTCTGACCTCTGGCCACCTAAAGTTGTTTGGTGACTCTTGACACAAAGACGACGTGAATTCCAGGGAGAAGTGTTGATCCTTCAAGGAGCCACTCGTGGATCAGCCGAGTAACCAATGCATTGATGCAAAACTAACTAAAACTGAAACTAGCCACTAAAATATATGCTGAATACTGAAATCTCAAACTGAACTGAATGTAAATAATAAATAGACTCGCTAATCGACTGTGAAAATAAAAGTGTCCACTCACAGTATTGTGTTGTGCTATCCAACAAGCCAAAGCATGTCTGTCAACGTTTCTATACGTCTGCCACTATCTGCTAATACATCATCCTGAAACAATGATTATTATTTAACAACTAATCATCGAGAATAATATTGAATACTAAGCTTGTTCACCTAACGAGCAATACAGTCGAGAACATCGCATTCTCGAATATCATGCTTTCTGAACTTATGACAATCTTTAATCTATAAATTCTATACCTTAATCCTTTATAAAGTCGCAATATAATTCTCGAACGTTATGTGACTCAAGGTCGAATCGACGGTTGGACTCAATCATTCCTTAAAATCGTTATAATCAATTCATTAATGTCCGATTAATCACAGCTTTTTAAACAACTATGTCTAAAACAACTCAATAACCTCTTTATTATAATCGGTACATAATTACCAGCAAAAAAGTATAAAATTTACAAAAAAAAGTTCTTCCGCCGGAGCGCCACCGTGGACCGGCAGCAGTGACATTTTCCGGTGACCCGAATACCAATCTATGCAAAATCAACCCGAAAATAACTTTCATAACTACAACAAGATCCAATTTCAACTACAACTCACCAAATTTAGTTTTGAACTCAAGAACACTAACTTTTCCCAAAAACTTCAAATCGTTGATTCTTCCTCATCAATTTGAATTGGAGTGAGTTCTTGGTATGGCTAGACTCGTGGTGATGAGGCCTCCAAATCCCAGTATGTTACAACCTTCAATTAGAGCTTGAAACAGTCACCCCCAAAGCTTAGGGTTTCAATTCTCCGGCGGTGCTTCTTCTTCATACTACGGCTTAATCTTTGAGAGATGAAGGTTGAGGCCTTGAGGGTTTGAAAGAGGAAAGGGAGACGAAGAGTTTGACACCAGTCTTGCCGGTTTTGGTGGCTGGACCAGCGAGAGAGAGACATGAGGGAGGAGAGAGAAAATCGAGTGAAAAGAGAGAAGAAAATTTACCCAAAATAGAAAAGTTTAACTTTCTGTAAAAGAAAAATTGATATTTATAGTTGTGACTCATCGATTTCGTAAATTCTACAAAACTTTCGTTGACCGTAATTTCTTCATTATAATTCCGATTTTTACACTTGACATAGTTACAAACTCGTCTTGACGTACTCTACGACTTCCCTCAATAAACTTTCTTGAAAAACTTAATCATAAAAATTCCGAAAAAAATCCATCAATAATTATCAATAGTAAAAACTAGTTAACATTTAATCAAAAATAAGAGGCCAATTTTTGGCTCAGGATGTTACATCTGCTCTCAATGAAAGCACCAATTTGTGAGAGCCAATTTCAACCTCCCTCTAGCTTGAATTCTCGTGAACTTGCAAAACAAGTCGGAGCACGGTGTGGTATTATGTTTAGACCCTTTGATGCTTAAGTCAGTTACTTGCTCAAGAATTAAAGAGTTAATAGGGAAGAATAACATTACCTCGAGCCATGTCAGAATGGTCTATATATAGAGATCGTACTTCATCTAAGCATAATCCTTCCTTGACTTTCAGAGAGGAGGAATCCATTAAGGAATGGATCTCTGTATCCAGGGTCAATCACAGCTTATGATTGTCACATGACCTTTAGTGTAATCCCTCTAGGATTCGTACAAATCTTAATTATTCCCTCAAGGATTATGTCAATCCCTCGAGCTCCACATCGTACTTTGGGATTGTCGCACCATCTTACAAACCTTCCAGAGGTTTCTACATTGAATTGTTCTAGATATTTCAAGAATTCTTTGGATAGTTGATTCCAACTTGGAACCCTAATCGTACATGCCCAAGCCTATGGATCTAATTATTGGACCTCTACCTTTATCAGACCCTCAGGGCCCAAAACCCTCAAGCTCTCTGTGGCCAAAACCGATTCCCACACCAACCACCAAGGGTGACTGGAATCTCCATCTCAAAGTATCTAGACACTCGCAGACCATGAGTCAAGGAACGTTGCTCGAAAGTGAGTAGGTGATGGCTTCGAGGAGGAAGTCGAGGTACTAGACCGAATGAGGCCATATGAAAGAGAATAGAGAGAATCGTCGCACAAACCCTGCTAGGGATAGAGAGAGCGGCGCGACTTATTTTAGAAAGAGCGGCACAAAATTTTAGAGATTATTGGAGATTGGTAACAATATTTAAATAGTGAATACTTATGGTCGATTTAATATCTCATATATATTATTTAATATTATTTTTTCAATTGGATATGTATCAACTAATATTAGATTTTGTCAAATTGAGATCTTAATTTTCAGCATATCCAAAACATCAATCGACACTCTACACTGTCTACAGTATGCTTCAATTTTCTTAGGTATACAATCTTTTTTTCTTTTGTTCTCAAATTTTCAAACCGTTTGTTTATTTAATCACACATATGCTATTTATCACCTTATTATACAAATATTTTTTTCCCTCACATTTTCTCCCACTCCTGGCCTTCACCGTACACAGGTAACAAAGTGCCTTTTGACAGTAGTAGGTCAATCATTCAGCAGCACACAAATGGTGAAGTGGAGAGCACTTGGGTTTGCCCATGTTTTACGTATTACAGCATGATGCTGTATTAAAGTTGGACCAGATTACATTTAAAAGCCTGATTAGTTGATGGGGTCATGACTTGAAGTCTTGAACTCGTGACAGGCTGGCCTCCTTACCGTGCACAGTATTTTGTACAGTTGTAGAGATACTTTCGTAACACTGACTATCCTTGATAACATGTATACATTTAGAATGAAAATAATGTATACTCTGTAGAACCTTGGAAGAAAACAACACTTTGTCTCTCGATTTACTCACTGACAAAAATAATTTTTGCAGTAATTTATAGTTTTCAAGGTTTAACGTAGGAAAAATGACTCAAATGATTATTAAATTTTGTCAAAATCGACGATTTGATTATCAAAGTTTGAAAAATATCAAAAAGATCACTTTAACTTTGTCTCTCAAATTGATCACTTTACCCAACTTGAATGTTAATATTTCTTATTTCATTGTAGGTTTTATACTTCTCTCACTTATATTATATACATTTTTCTCATAATTCTGTCTATATAAACAAAATATTTGACAAATTAGAATGTTTGAAATAGACATAGTGATCAAATTGATAGACAATTAAAATTTAATGACATTTCTGATATTTTCTAAACTTTAATGATCAAATTGTCGATTGTGACAAACTTGAGTGATCATTACAACTATTTTTTCCTTCGATGTAAGAGAAAGAAAGTCTACCAATTATATTGATCCTCACACACGGAACCTCTAGCAATGGTAATAATTGGTTGAAACTTGGAAGTGTAATTGCCATAAGAGTTCCAGAGACAATGCTCACTTCATCATATTCTCTACCTACCTAATTCAATTTTCCGCTTATCTCTCTACCATGTTGTCGAAAGCTTTGTTGGTCCACCATAATTGTGAAAATGAATCTCCATGAAAGATAAAATGAAGCTATCAAGAACTAACTCGATCTGGAATGTCATCAGTATCTGCTCAAGACGAGTTGCTTAGCCACTCTTGGTAAAGAAGCAAGCTAGTCAGTACCTCAAGTGAGACTTAGTTCTTTAGTTTGTAAAAAGTGTTCAATTATTTGTCTCAAAGAACTCATAATTATAACTATTCAACTAGAACATACAAGCGACTTCTACATCTTGCGCCGAAGATATTCATACCTCTTCTTGATCAGTCTTCTGATATTACTTCGATGAGCGGCTTATAGTGAGAGGAATTGTCTATATATAACCGTACCATTGTTAAATGGTATTTGTACTTGTGTCAATCTCATGTTCTCTCTTTGGCGTCTACATAAGCATCTGCAGTTTATGTTTGACGTCTATATATTCTACAACCTTAGACAAGGCCATATATCACCAGAACACAAAAAAGCTAGCTCCATTTGCAGCTCCAAGAAGTCCACAGTTCACACGAGAAAGAAAAACAGTACGGTGGATCGATTTGCTGCTAGTCTTTGTCTGCGTGATTTTGGGGTGACTCTATAAGTCAAAATGTAGGTACAAGTCTTTACCGTACCAAAGCACATTCAGGAATAGAGTTCCACACGGCAGATCTTCTAAGATAGCAACCCTTTGGATTGATTTTTGATGAGTGGTACTGTGGTACTGCGGTACTGCCACATTTTAAAGGTCCAGGTCCGTGTTTTAATTTCTGTAGTTTCCTACTACCTTAATCATCTCTTGAACACCATTTTCAAGTGAAGTGAGTGAGATAGGTACGTTTTCCACTTCTCGAATATCGATCATATCCCTGAAATAGATTTTAATCTGAATTCTCTCCAATCGATTACCTGCTAATGTCTAAAACAGATCACAACTCGAAATTCGGTTTGTAGATGACAAAAGCCGAGAATGTGAGATTAATTGTTAATTTGTCGACTCAACGGTTTCTATTAGTAAAATTAAAATCATATTACCTTTATTTCACATGATATTACAAAACACCCTCGTCATCTATTAGGAGGTCGTTGAGAAAATCGAATTAGATGATTCTTTATCACTCAAACTCCTTCTCCTACGTAAACCTGAACTATATCTTACAAATACATCTCATTGATCCTTTCCGTAGTGGTTCTCTAAAGATGGCACTCAAATACAAACTTCTTTCTATTATAGACTTGTGGAGCTCTTATTTCGATTTAGAGATAGTACCTAGACAGTTAAGGAGCGGTACAATCGTTTTTTTTAAAGTTTTCGCAATGCTCTTGTTTACTAGTCTAAGCATGTATACTTGAAATGACCTAGTGTTGTATTACGTTACGGGGTTTCAATCTATTAAGCCGGGTAAACCGGTAAAACTTTGTACTACAATCACATTTTAATGAATTTTCACCATCTCAAAAAAAAGAGTAGTACTCATTTACAACGACTAGGGACTACCATACCTACTGTTAGGAAAATTGCATTCTACTCCGTTATGGCTATCCAAATAAATTGATAGAAAAGTAAACAAACTATAAGAGTATACAACAATTTAATGAGGTTCGGCAAAATCCATGTCTACGTCCTCTGAGAGATATTGTTCTTCACTACAAGAATAATATTTGTACAAGTTACAATTGAGCTATTACCCTAACCCAAATCCCATATTCCAATGTACACTCACACTCATAAAACTTCCAAGAACACTCCCTCTCACTCGAGAGCTATACACACCCTCTACATCTCCACTCTTTTACCCCCAAGATATATTCACTCTCTTGTCGATGATGGTACACCTTAGTTTACAACACATATCACCTATTTATAGGCACACCAGTTTATAATCCAACTACTTGTAGTAAATGAAAATCATCTTGTAAAAGGGAAAGATATTTTTGACATAAAACCATATCCAATTAGAAGATACTCTCCTAATTAAGTCTCATCAAATCTAACAATTCTCCATCTCGATGAGAATGTCATGCAAATCTCCATGCACCTCCTTTGTCATTTGCCTTCTTTTGTACCAGCTACACATAACCCGAATCAAATTTTGTCCTCTTTGATTCATAACAGCTAATCAAATGAGTAACTTCACCGAGACAAAAAACACCGTCGACTCCAAATCCTTAGCAAAAATATCCTTGTCACCATCGCCTGAACTTGGAAACATGTCACCGACGCCTTTGTTGTACACGCATTCGAGCTCGTCTCAAGTACTTGATTTTTCGTGCACTCTGTTTCTCAATATCCTTCGAGGTCAAAATACCTATCAGACAATATTCACCACAATGTTCTCCCTTATATGAGGACCATACCGCCATGTGTGTTTTTTTTTACTTCACCTGCCATAAAATATCTATATCCCTTGAAATCTAAATGGTTCCTAAATATCACATTCCTATGTAACTTTGGGAAAAGTCGCACCACCCAAATTACTGTCCGAAAAATAACATTCATCTTGAGAACATGTGTAACCTATAAAGATTGTGAGAGCATCTTCATAGTTCTTTATCGCTGCAATGTCACCCAAGATTTTATTATCCATCTTCGATAATCCGCTTCTTGTATCTTCAATCAAGACACATGTAGCATTTCACTTTTCACTACCAATGATTTAGACCTGCTATAATCACTAAATCTCTTGGCAGCTTCCTTCTCATACGATCAAGACCAACATGAAGATATATGCATTGTCACATTGATCAAGAAGTGAGGTACACTACAAGAAAAATGCACTTAGACCGCGGAGCGTTTCCGTCGTCTAAGTGCGTTTTTCCGTCATCTAAGTACTTAGACGACGGAGGCTCCGCCCTCCAGGTTCCGTGCTCCAAGTGTTGTCGTCTAGGGTGGAGAATTTCATCTCCGTCGTCCAAGTGCACTTGGACCGCGGACATTCTCCGCGGTCCAGGTAATCACCTGGACGACGGAGTATTTCATCTCCGTCGTCCAAGTGGTTACCTGGGCCACAGAGAATGTCACCTTCTCCGCGGTCCAAGTAACCACTTGGACGACAGAGATGAAATACTCAGTCGTCCAGGTGCTTACCTGACATTCTCCGCGGCCCAAGTAACCACTTGGACGACGGAGAATTTCATCTCCATCGTCCAAGTGCTTATTTAATTTTTTTTTAAAAAATTAAATATTAATAATTTAATTTATTATTAATTGAATTTAAATAATGAAAAATGTTAAAATTAATTAAATAAACTAAATTTGTAATTACTTAATTAAATAATAAAATTAATTTGTACATACATAATCGAAAAACGCATAAAAATTAAAATATTGTTCGGAATGCGGAAAGAAACGATATAATAAACTACTAGCTAAAATACTGGAGGAGCAGATGCGCCGTCGAGTCCCCCGCCTCCAGCCGGGTCGTCGTCATCGGGGTATGGGTTCGGAGGAGGTTGACATTCTCCTCGAGCTTGTTGCAAGAGGGCGATGAGTTGGGTTATTTGTGCTTGTTGCTCATCAAGTCTTTGACGCATGGATTGATTTTCCTCTCGTGCAAGTCGAGCCTCTTGAATGGCTGCTTCGACGGCTGCAGCCTGAGTACTTCTCCGCCCCGAACTTTCCGTAGATGATGAGTCAGAGGTCGTCGACAAATCTCGAACCACCTTAGGTCCGAACCCCCTAACCTCTCTGCCAGCTCTACGACCGTAGACCTCATCCGCGATTGCAATTTGGCTCTCCATCGATAGAGGAGGCAGGTCTTCCGGCGACAAATCTGGGAACGCAAGCTGAGTGTTAGCCAATTCTTCCTGCGCACGCTCTACCACCCTTGCCTACAAAAGAATAATTAAAAAATTATAATGAAATAATATTTAAATAATAATTACTACAATTAAAAGCACATATATATATCACTTACGCCGTATTGACTCGCTTCATTATCGAGCCCAGGCGTCACGTACGCGCTTATGCTAGCATCGAGATAAGGGTTTTTGGAGCCCTTAACCTTATGCTCCTTGGCTATTTGAATAAGTTGCTTGGCGCCGGAAGTATGGTGTTTGTCCTTCTTCCCCCGGTTGGCTTTGTTGACTTCGGAGAATTTCTGTTAGACAACATAAATCATTAAAAAATTAATAAGTAACTAAAATTAAAATAATTCAATTCTCTTAATTGAAATAAAAAAAGTAAACACCTTAAATTCTTCATCTTGAAAGTGGTTACACAACCACTGCCACTCATCTTCCCTATCCCTACGCAGCTCTACGGGGGTAGGCACGAGGCCGATATTTTCGAAGTAATTATGATGCATGTACTTCCAGTCACGGTAGATAGAGTTGGCGGTTTGATTGATATGCCTAAGCATCGCCGGTGTGGGATCAACCTCATATTGTTCCTATCAGAAATAAATAGAAAATTATAATCGTATATATTATGAAATTATAATGTTTATTGGTTATTAGAAAATAAATTTAAAATTGTACGTATTACGTACCGAAAGTTCTTTAAAGAGTTTCGCCTTCTCTTCATCCGGCAACTCTTTCCAATTAGGGGCAATGAGACGAACCCGGCTACGAAGGATTGACCCTATGCTATACGCCGAGAGACTTGCTAGCTGAGCTGTGGGAGGGCCACCGGTGAATTCGTCTTAGGGCAAGTCGATCTTTTTCTCGGCCGCCTTGCAAATTTTCTCCGCTTTGCCACCTTTAACGAGACCGCGAGTCTTTTTCGGTTCCGGGTCAGTCAGGGCCCTCCTTTGCTTACGCCAGGCGTTGTAGAGGATAGATTCAGAGGTCGAGGACGCCTGAGTACTTGCTGTTGAACCGGTACCGGGCGTCGGATTTGAATAGGGGTCGTCATCACCGCTGGAGATAAATGGGGGAGCGGAAATTTCCCCAGAGGGCGCTGCTGACGGACCAGATGAAGGGTCCAGATTGAGGGCGTCGTTGCCCTCCTGTTCAACCCAACCGACTTGGTCCGCCAAGCGGCGGAGCATAGCATCTTCTGCCTCCTGTTGAGCTTTTTTCTTGCCGGACGGAGCCATTTAAACCTAGGAGTACGTTGTTAAAATACCTGATTACCATAATAATTATATAAAAAAGTTTACGCTAATTAAGTGCGGCTAAGATTTAAATAGAGTATACTAGCTTGGCTTTTTGGGTCGTTCAATGGATGTGCGACCCGCTCGATAAAGTGTAAATTTTCAATTAATCAGCCTTGGTTCAATCGAAAAACATGGCCAGTTAGGGATAGAGATAACGCGAGAGGCATGACTAATTTTGACAAAACACCCCGAGGTTAACCAAATGAATGGTATATACTTTATTGGTGTCGTCTTTCTTAGATCCAAAACCTGTCACCAGTCATAACCCGTTTCTAGACACCATGTCCGACATTCTGCCAATCTTTTGAAAATTTACACTCCCTCAAGTCCTTTGCAAACTCCGCCCTCAACCTCGTGTCAATAACTTCACTTAGGTTATGGTGTGTGGTGATGAAATCCACACATCACGAGGGGTTAGGGAGATAAGCTAGGAAAAGAGGCGTTATCTATTCCAAAGAGTGCAACTTAATAAACCAAGCTTATGTACTAAATTTAAATCAAAAACGTACTACCATGCAATTTAATAGAAAATACACATAAGTATCAATTAATTAAAACAATAAATAATGACAATAATGAATTATTATTTATCATGCATTTAATAATAATTATTCATTTACCAATATAAATAATTATTATTACTATTATTTAATTTTAACTAATAATTATTCATTACCAAATAATTACTAATTATTATAATTACAACTATTAATTATTATTTGCCTATTACTATTATAATTACAACTAAATAATTATTATAATTACTAATTATTAATAATAACAACTAAATAATTATTATAATTACAACTATTAATAATAACAACTAAATAATTATTATAATTACTAATTATTTAAAACTATTTACAAATTAAATAATTACTTAAATAAAAATAATTTTAATTAATTAAAAAATAGAATTATTACCTCGCCGGAATGTCGCCGGAATATCGCCGGAGTAGAGTCGTCAGAGAAGGGGAACCACGCCGGAATTTGAGTCGCCGGAGGAGGAAGGCCGGAGGAGAGGAGAGGAGAGGAGAGGAGAGGAGATGGAATGAGAAAAGGAGGGAGGGGACTGTTCTATTTATAGACTTTCACCTAGACGACGGAGCGTTGTTTTCCGTCGTCTAAGTGGACTTGGACGACGGAAACGCGCTTTTCCGTCGTCTAGGTGAAGCGTTTCAAAATTTCAAAACGCCGCTTAATTAATCAGCGGGACGTTTCAACCGCCATAAATTTGAACTTAGACGACGGAGAATTGATTCTCCGTCGTCTAAGTGAAATTTGAAGTGGCGCCGAAATTTAAGGCGGCACATCGAACCGCCATATATTTTCAACTTGGACGCCGGAGAATGGCCATTTCCGTCGTCCAAGTGCAATTTACATGAAAAAAAAATTAAAAATTATAATGAACCGCTATGTTTTTTTGACTTGGACGACGGAGATGGTCATTCTCCGTCGTCCAGGTGCAAATTACGTTAAAAAAAATTTAAAAATTAATTCGCAAGGAATTTGGCGATCTGTCATTCGAATGAAATAGTTGTAAAATATCGATGAACGCATCGTATATATAAACAGTTAAATTTGAAACGACGAATAATTTTACGTCTTTAAACTTGTTAAGTATCTACTAATCTTTACGACTTAAGTGTTATTAAGTATAGGCTCATTTGCACCAGAGTATTAAGGAAATTGAATTTGGACAAAACAACCGTTGGATACGTTCGCCGTAACATAATATATAATTACAATAATTTTCAAAAAATAATAAGTTCGTGAAGGGTTTCATCGGCACAGTCAACCGCAAAACCGAGATTTTCACAAACCGGAAACGTGGATACAAGATATTTCGCAACTCCGATTTTCGAACCGTCGAAGCTCACACACCAAGAATTGTTTACTCTAAAGTCTTGATGAAAATAATATGCATTGGAAGATGGTCTAGATGGTCGTTGTCTTAGAAAAAATTATGAAATCTGCACCTGGACGACGGAGACAATCTTCTACGTCGTCCAGGTACACACCTGGATGACGGAGATGAGCTTCTCCGTTGTCCAGGTGCAGAGACTCTGAATTCAGGGGTTAGGGGGCCTAAGGGTTTAGGGTTTAGGGTTTGTTCACTTGGACGACGCAAATGCCCTTCTCCGTCGTCCAGGTGTGTACCTGGACGACGTAGAATGTCATCTCCGTCGTCCAAGTGTACAAACCCTGAATTCAGGGGTTAGGGCCTTAGGTGACGACAGAAAGATTGATGCGGGCACTGGGATCGGAGGCAGTGGGAGATGGTGGATCTTTGAGGTACCTGTTGCAGTAAGTAACACACTCATGCATTAGGTATGTCTCTGCTATGGAGCCATCCGGGGCCGACCTGTTTTTGATGAATGACTTATACTGTCCAAGCTGTCTACAAAATCAAACATACAATAAGAATAAGTACATATAGCTAGTAATATTCAGTGGAACAAATTATGAATCAAAAAACCTGTATAATTAATTAGTTGTACGTACCTTTCTTGAGGATACATCCAAGTGTACTGGACCGGACCAGAAATGAGCACCTGCTCGGGCAGGTGGATCATTAGGTGAATCATGATGTCAAAGAAAGCAGGGGGAAAAATCCTCTCTAGTTTGCAAATGATGTGCACAATTTGTTGTTACAATTCCACCACATCTGACTTCTTTAATTCTCTGGCGCATAACGTCTGCCACCATGTGTACAATGCCACTATTGGTTCTACGACGTCACGAGGCAAATATGGTCGAATTACCACTGGAATCAGACGTTGCAGTATAACGTGATAGTCATGTGTCTTTAGACCAACAAACTTGTGTTGCACCTCGTCCACTGCTCTAGTTATAGTAGCTGCATACGTAGCCGGATAACGAATGCCCTTAAACCAGTGAAATACAGAACGTCTAAGTGTCGGCTTCACTGTGTAAGGTGCAGCTGGCATCTTGTTGTACACTCATTTCCTATCCCTCCTCAACCACAAGGGATGACGTAGATTCATTGATTCCAGATCTTTGCGCGCTTTGGGAGTATCTTTAGTCTTGAACTTAATACCGAGAATTGTTCCCACCACGCTGTCGCACACATTCTTTTCTATGTGCATCACGTCCAAGTTGTTCCTCAGCTTCAACTTCGACCAGTAAGGGAGTTCAAAGAATATACTCTTGTGATCCCAATAGCTGAGATCATGTGAAGGAATTGGATTGCATTTCTTTACATCCGCGTCATTGGTCAACACACCAAAGTCAAAATAGCTCAATCTCTCTAAAATCTCATCGCCCGACCAACTACGGGGTTTAGGATTGTTCTCTACCGTCCCATCGAAATGAACTACATCCTGTCGCTAGGGGTGGTCGTGAGGAAGCCATCTACGGTGACCCAAGTAACACACCTTCCCCGCGTGCCAACTAGAGTTCACGTCGTCCAAACATATAGGACATCCATTATATCCTTTTGTCCTGCAGGCTGACAACATCCCATACGCTGGAAAATCGTTGATCGTCCACATTACGGCAGCCCTCATCGTGAACATCGTGTCAGTGAATTTGTCATAACTTAGGACTCCATTTTCCCACAACAGTTTTAGCTCGTCGATCAAAGGTCTGGGGTAGACATCTAAGCACTTCCCTGGAGATTTATGACCTGGAATTAGTACAGTAAGGAAATTAAATTCCTTGTTCATGCATATCCACGGAGGCAAGTTGTACGGCATCAGAATAACTGGCCAAGTGCTGACGGCGGAGCTATTACTTCCCCAAGGATTGAATCCGTCTGTAGATAGGCCGAGTCTAACATTTCTAACCTCTGCAGCAAAGTCTCCAAATTCTCTGTCGAAATGTTTGAAAACCCTCCCCATCCGCGGCGTGTCGTAGGATATCGTCATCTATTCGCTTTTCTGCGTACCATCACATCGCCTCTACTATGTGTAGAGACATGTATAGGCGCTGCAATCTGGGAATCAAGAGAAAATATCGAACAACTTTCACAGGAATTCTTTTTTCCGAACTCTTCCTATTCAGCTCATATCTGCACTGGTCACATACGGGACAATAGTCCAAATCTTTATACTCTTTGTAAAATAGCACACAATCATTCAGACATGCGTCAATTATCCTGTACTTTAGGCCGAGGCTGCTTAAGATATTTCTAACCTTATAATGAGATTTAGGAAGATTGTGATCATCAGGAAGCAACTTACATATTTGCTCCTGAATTTCGTCAAAAGCACTCACTGACATTTTGTGCTTCACTTTTATCTTCATTTGCTCCATCACATATTGCAACACATTCTCTCGACATCCAGGGAACACCGGGGTCTGCGCTTCAAGTAGCATCTGGTTGTACTTATCCATCTCACTAGTGTCAGTGGCCAAGCTAGCAGCGGGGAATGTGTCATCATGCTCATGAGTGGTACTGTAACCTCCGTCTTGGTGTTGGTGTCCACCATGATTAAATCCCGGAAACGCATCATGGACCAAATCTGCAGTTGGGTTGCAAGCTGGCCGGCACCACTGCCGCTGGATGAGGCACCCTGGTAACTGTACCCTGAGCTGAAGTCTGTTGAGCTGAACTCTACTGCTTCGCCATGCTCGCTCCATGTAGTGTAACTCCACATCATACCATTTTCGTAAAGGTGTTGCACCATAATATTAACCTCCACATACTGACAATTAAGACATTTCTGGCACGGACACCTGAAACGCTTCTTTCCCTGACCATGTTCTATCGCAAAATTCACAAATTCGCTAATTCCATCCATATACCAGACATCACATCTATTCTTCAACTTCATCCAACTCTTGTCCATACTGCTACAAAATATTATAATTAATTAATTATTACATATATATTAGTCCATTAATTTACGCTTAATTATACGTACTCGATCTACATCCATCAATTACGTAATTTAATATGTGTAGCTAACATCCATGCATGTATGTACGTTTTAACTAAATATATATTAAGCAAATTTTAACTGCGTACGGACCTGCTGGCCTTCTCGATATCAGTTAAGCTAGCTAGCTAGCTAGTCAGCGGAGATCCTTCTCCTTCTCCTTCTCCTTCTCCTTCTCCTTCTCCTTCTTCTTCGATCTTTAAACTTTCCCGCGGGAGAGGAAGAGAGTTTGGCATCAGGCTTATATAATGCTTCACTTAGACGACGAAGGTGTCGGTACGTCATCTAAGTGGACGTTACTCAGACCACGGTGTGTCGGTCCGTTGTCCAGGTGTTACTTGGACGACGGAGAAGTCTCCGTCGTCCAGGTGTCACTTGGACCACGGAACAATTACGTTTCCGTGGTCTAAGTGATGTTTTCTTGTAGTGGTAGGAGTAATATGACTTACTTCACATCTTCGGCCATCAACCTATAACTGGTTGACCCATGCACATCATCCATTGTCTACTATGGTTTCCCATCATTTTCATCCAAAGAGTAAATCTCTTTCCTATCAAACTGCTCCATCATAAAGCAATATTCAAAGCCACAATGAACCACCACGATCATTCCCTCGAGTCACGGTCTCTTGCAACTCCACCATTGATTAGGATTTTCCTGACTCTACTCCACCGAAATTTTCTTGGGTTGTCTCCACCTAATACACCTTTGAGTTAATAACTTAACCAACGAACTCTAACTTGAATGATGAGATGTCCAGCCGAACCAACAGCTCTAATACCACTTGTTAGGGAAATTGTATTCCACTCCATCATGGCTAACCGAATATATTGATGAAAAAGTAAACAAACCAAAAGACGAACCAGAAGAGTACATATAGATTTAACGATGTTTGACAAAATCCTTGCCTATGTCCTCCGAGAGATACTGTTCTTCACTATGAGAATAATATTTGTACAAGATACAATTGAGCTATTACCCTAACCCAAATCCAGTATTCTCTTATACACTGACACTCATAGAATTTCCAAGACCAGTCCCCCTCACCCAAGAGCTATACACACCCTCTACATCTCTACTCTTTTACCCCAAGAAATATTCACTCTCTTGTCGATGATGACACACCTTGGTTTACAACTCATATCACATATTTATAGGCACACCAATTTATAATACAACTGCTTGTAGTAAACTAAAATTATCTTGTAAAAAGGAAAGATATATTTGACATAAAACTATATTCAATTAGAAGATACTCTCTTAATTAATTCTCATGGCTACAACTCACATTGGCTTTTATCCATGAGTTGCCCAACACGCCGAGTATATTAGCCTTGTATGGAAAAAGATGCATATATCAACCTCACCAAACTATCTTCTTGGTGCTACTTGTGCTCAGAAAAGCTCGCATCTTGGTTGTTTACCATTGTTATAGCTCATAAAACGAAAAGGGACTACTTGTCCAAGGCTCCACCCAGAAATGTAAGAGATAAGCATTCCAGGCTTTGGCTTCCAAGTTTCACCATAGAGCCTTGCTCAAGTGACCAAAGAAACCTGCAACTTGAATGTCCGATTTTCTTTCTTTCTTCTTCCAAGTACATGCAATTTAAATTACTCAACATCAACAACCTCGTGTGTCAATATTCTGGGTCCTAATATAAAAACAAACTTTTGACAAACCCATTTATGATTTCCACAAGCTGATTATGAGATGCTACAAACGTATTAAATGGAGATCTGGATAACATGCCTCGAGTCTTCCTTGGCTAACTCTGGTGTCTTCTTAATACTTCCAATTCTCCATTAATTTTAGTATGGCGGTTTCCTTGTGGTGCCAGGTTTTGGTTTTATGTTAAATTTTGTTTTGTCATTGCGGATAAAATCAATTCTTATCTACTCAAATTTGTCACTAAATAGATTTTCTCCATCTTTCTTATTCTTATAGCGAGGTTCTGAGTCGTAGTCAATAATATCGGGCTGATATTGCCTAAATTATGCATAATTGGGTTAGCTCAATTGACGATGACATAATTATCTAGAAAAGAAATTATTATATCTTTGAGTTCGAGTCAGGCCAATAAATATAGGGAGAAAAATGCAGTTAAACTTAAACATTTCTCGAGAAATAAAAGTAACAAGATATATGAAAGTTATGCGCCTTGCTTTCACATTTTCAGATCCAAATTCCTATACTTCGTGCTTCCAATCTTTACTCGATACTCTTTTGTTTCTTTATTCGCAAGCCTGTAGATTAAACGAGCAAAAGAATTAGAACAAATGTCTAAATCAGCATATTTCTTTCTTCTCCCATTATGCCTATCAGCTAATTAACTCGACTCCTCACTCATTCCGTACCATGGCCCGGACATTGAGTGTACTCTTTACACGTACCCATTCCCTCTCCACTTTCATGTTCTATTCTTCTTTATATAACACCACCCTCTCCATTCCCACAAAACCCAACTCTGTTTTCCTTCCTCTGTTTTCCTCTGCCTCCTCAACACATGAGTGAAGGAAGAGGCTCCTCTTTGTCTCCTTCTCCTTCTTCTTCATCATCACCGTTGCGTTTTGGGAATGGAAAGCCAGAATCTTTCCCCGCCGGTACACATGGATGCATCTCGGCCGTCCTTGGGGTTCCCTCTCGGCACGGCGCTCCTCCTCATCATCATCTTCAGCTTGAGCGGTGTCTTCTCTTGCTGCTACCACTGGGACAAGCTCCGATCACTCCGCGGATCCTTCTCCGAAGACTCGAATCCCGAAGCCACCGACGACATCGAGGGCCAGTCCCCCTCCAAATCTAAGCCCACCCATCTGGTAATAATTACTTTTACCTATTTCATTTTAACTTATCGACGATCTAACAACATAGCTGACGATGTAACACTCTTGGAATCAAATCCAGGATTTAAAGCCGAATCAGAAACAGAGTGTGCCGGTGATAATGCCCGGAGATCAGATTCCAAAATTCATGGCATTGCCGTGTCCTTGTGAGCCACCGAGGGAAGAGAAGATAGTTGTCAAGGCGCAAAAGCCGCCCAAGCCACCTCGCTTTCCGGTACCCCTGTATTGATCCATTTTCACTCTGTACATATTAAGTATAATGTAACAACTATTAATATTAATTTAATTTAATTTGGCTCTCCCGTAAAAAACGGAGATTTCGATTCCTCGGTCGTTGTTGATGTTTCTTCTAGGAGCTTCTAGCTGAAACCGAACAACATGTTTCTTACTTTATAGGGGATGTAAATCAGTGAATGGTATACATCTAATTCGAAAAATGGACGTGGTCTGGCGAACTGGCTTTGGTTCGTAAAATTAATTGTGCTTAAACTGGAACGGGTCGGTGGAGTAGTTGTGGGTGCCAAACTCAGACACTTGGATTGGCATTCTGGAGTGACTCTGGCAGACCAGCTCTAAGAGAAGAGCATCTGTAGATCTTGGTTTGTTTGATACTTAGAAGTTAGAAGTTTGAGATTTGGAAGTTTATTATAGTTTTTCCAAATAGAAGTGTGCAAACCATGGAAAAAAAAATTGTATCGGAAAAAAAAATTAGATAAAATAATCGTAAAGACGAATGAAAAATTCTCAATATATGGATAAATGAGTGCTTAGTTTTTTTTTTATATCCCAGTAGGTTCACTCTTTAGTGATGAATTCAAATATTTCAGCGATGTGCTTTTATGACTTCACAGTAACTCCCCAATGCTTTGCGGAAAAGTGTGCGCACTGAACCACGGGATAGTACCATATCCAGACCAACAACAACAAAAACCACTGATCCCTCCAAAATGGCATGAGAACACAGTTTTGTGCATTACAGTCAGCTCGTAACCTAGCTAGTCGATCCATTTCAACTCTTACAATATTACTTGAATTGGTTAGTTAAAACTCGAACTCTATCTGAGAATCATTTCCGTATATGTTTGATGCATGCTGGAGTAAGCGCAGCTAGCTAGCATTGAACAAGCTTTTATGATAGATCGATGAGCACCCTGGAAATTTCCTATGGACATCCAGTTAGCCACCACCTTCTCTCTTTTTTGTCCAAATCAGTTAGGTATGAAAACGTACTGTAATTGATCAGTTTTGACGACTGACGGCTCCAACTATATCATACACGAACTTTACGAATTTGAATAAAATACTCTATAAAAAAGAAACAAAAATAATTGGATGCACTCCAGTCCTTCACCTCCAGGCATTTCTTGAATATGCTGGACTATCACCAATTAATCAAGATAGAGGATCGGACACAAAACAGTATTGTACAAAATTATCATCTCATTCATACGTATACCTCCCAAAAAAATTAACTATCTAAAATAAATAATTTGTCGAACTTCACATCTTCATGAATCATGCATGCACAATAAAAAAAAACAGAGGAGCGCCGCCTAGGGTTTTCTTCTTTGCACCATAATTGACAATGATGGTTGATGCGATGGCCGATCGTTTGTCAGAAACTCTTGAGATCTCCGGTCAAGACGAACGTTCTTTGGGGAAGCGGGGTTAACCCAAAAAACAACGTTGGCGGCAGTGTCGTCGCACAGTTTTGCAGTCGATCATTTGGTGACGACCAAAAATAAGCCAATGCCAGAGGGTTCATAGGCACGATCGGATCTGTTTAGGGGCTGAAGAAGAAGCTTTCAATTAGGCAGGATAAAGATCGATTTATTTTCACTTTCATGGAAGCTGTTGATCGTGATTGTGTTATGAAATGAGGGCCATGGTTTTACAACAGATCGACGTTAGTTTTGGCTAAGTATGACAACTTTTCGGCAGTGGCAGTAATTCATTTGCGTACCATTCTAGTTTACGTTGAAGCCCTTGGCTTGCCTCCAGCGCTGCTGACAGAAACAGCCGGCAAGATGTTTGGCATTTCCCTTGGCTCTTTCGTCGAGGTTCACAATGCCAGTCTGAACCGAGGCCGTATGCAAATACTCATCAATCATTCTGTTGCGGCTCCTGTGCAACAAGTATTCCCAATGAGAGCCTTTGATTTTAACGTCAGCGTGATGATTCTTGTTCGATTCATGTATGAGCGGCTCGAAGGTTTTTGCCGCGACTGTGGTTTACTTGAGCACATCTCTCCATGTAGAGGTGTTCTAGATCGGTCAAAATCAATTGCCTTGTCTGGTATCCTAGAGGGAAGCGGGGCTGATCTGACAGTGTCCCAAAACCCTAGATTGGTAGTGGAAGCTTCTGCGGCACCTCGCGGCTTCCATTGTGATGCAATTTGGTTGAAGCCGAAAAGCTTGTCTCCTGAAGGTCAAAGGTTGAAGGAATTACTAAAGGAACTAGGTTTTCTTGATATGCAGGTGCAGCCGAATACTGCTGTTCTCCCACTAACCTTGGAAGGGTTTGTGAACAACAACAAAAGGGCTACTTCCTCAGAGTTGATTGTGTATAAGAAAAGGGCAAAGAACCCTAGTGGAACATAGCAGTTCTTTAAAGGCTTTACTCCAGAGATTGCTATACCGGAGGAGAATGGTGTGATTCTGATATCCCCGGCAAAGCGGAAGCGCAGGGGTCGACCTATGGGTGCTAAGAACAAGATCCGAACTGAAGAGATTCTACCGTGGCGGGTGGGAAAGGAGATGAAGAAGACGAAGATTCCTAAGTAGTATAGGAAGAGGTCGGCAAAGAATTTTCTTGAGGCTTTGGAGCATAGTGACTCGTAGGAGGAACGTGAAGTCTCGACAGCTAAGCATGCGGGTCCTGAGCATGCAGTTGAGGGAGGTGAAGATGTAAGTGTGCGTAAGCTTCCTGATCAGGTGGAGGGAGAGAAACCTCCAAATACCGTAGTGGAAGGGATGGATGGCTTAGAGTAGTTCCTTACTCTAGGGCATTATATTGTCAGGACCTGGTTGATCTGTCCGCCCTGACAATGGTTCTTTCTTTTGGTCACATTTTTGTGGTTGTTTTGAGCTTTCTGGTTGTAGTTACATTTCGATCTAGGTCATGTTAGATCACGTAGGTTCTTTAGGAGTGTTGGTGCTCCCTAGGTCGTGCCTTCGGGTGGATTATAATGTGACGTCTAATGTTTCACGCACACAAAAATGAATCATGCATGCATGAGTTCAAGTGTTCATCCTCTCAAAAATTAGTTTACCTCGATCACTGTTAACCGAAGTAGTTCAAAGGTAGAAGCAACAGAGATCAAAGTGGTTCAAAGACAACAGCAACAGAAGTTGCTTTAGCAGCTCCTTGTTTTCTACTTGCTTTATAAACAAGTTACTGTCACAATCTCCTTGAATCAAGCTCCAAATTGTGATTCTGGTGATCTTCTGGATTGACAAGGAAACTTGTTATTCATTGGTTAATTAGAAATTATTCAAGCCTCATCCTGTATTGTTCATACAGTAGTTGATTGGAAATTCTACAGTCACTATCATTATATTTCTGGTATATGCCGGAGATCGTCATGGTCTGCTATCATTCAAATGATTCAATAAACCAAATATATATATTCGGTCAGAAATATAAAATTTATTTAGTACGCCTCCATTACGATTATTAAAGTAATTCTTTTCGATTCGATCCGCTGTTGATAATTCATACCAGGAAGAATCACTAACGCACTCACACACGGCTTGTCCGCGGATTGCTCTTTTTTTTTTGTTTCTTTAATTATTTTGATGCTGGTCTTTTCGTATGCCGTACCAAAAGATTTTTGAAAACAGCGGGAAACAGGTAATGGTGTGATCATGACGTTCTTCAGACAGCAATTTTTTTTTTCCACAAGATTTTTGAGTTAATAATTTTTGACGTCATGGAAAAGTGAACTGGATCATGGCCAACAAAGACGATCTTCATTCTTCAGCTACAGTTGTTGTGTCTTTGCTAGACTGCTAGCTGTGTGTCTGTGCTGAGAGGGAGAGGGAGGGAGTCTTCGCTTTCATGTCCTAATATATATATATCTCTCTGTTCAAATGGACCCTGTTGGTGCTCTGAGCTTCATATCCACTATATATGATGATTTCATCACCACTTTCTCTAGCTAGCTAGCTTTCTCATCTGTACTGAAACTTTGTATTCGATCAGTCGATCGACCAGCTAGCTAGCTCCAGAGAAGCTCTTCCGTACGACCGCCTTGCCTGCCAAAGTGGACGTCAGGGAGAGCCAATGGCTGGCTTGCAGGAGGTGGGTGGGATATTTTGGGGTTTTGGAAAGGAAAAACATGAGCATTTTAGGTAGAAATTTATGGAAAAAAAAGCTTCTTATTGGTTGGACCTGACCATTGGAATGGTGAGGCAGCCCTACCCAATTACTGGTCTAGCTCCACTCTCGCTCAGTAGTCCAGCTTGATCTTGTTGCCATTTTCACAAATAAGCAAGATAGCTAGACCGCCTTTTCTCTGATTGGTTTCTATCAACAGTGTCATTTTGACGATGCTTCAATTCCCTGAATATCTGAAGTGGTGGTTGTGGTGCATGCTCTGCTGCAGTGAAATATACCCGTCCATCTCCGTCACATTCTTGTGTTATATATAAACCCACATTTTCATGATATGTATCATCATTCTCATAAGGGGCCAAAGAATAAAAAGATCCTAGCTTGTACAGTCGCACTATACAAAATATCTTTGCAACTCTTGTCTTACAAGGGAAATTATGCTTGTCTACAGTGGCCTCTTAAGTTTTTCAAATGTCCTAGACACAGATGTTGTCCTCTCGCTTTTCGTAAGGACACATAAATTTATAAATTGTCCTCGTACATGCATCAGTGATCGACTTTAAGAGTGTCTACATTAACACAAACATTGATGGAGATTATGGCTTGAACTACTTAATTCTAACCGATTTAGAACCTGAAAGAGAACATGCTTATACTTCTTGTTTGATTTTAAAAGAAATCCCATACAATCAAAACCACTTTTGGTTGGGACAAGATTCCTGCATATTTACAGAGTAGTTACTTAAGTGACTATAAATTTTCCAAATATATATGGTATTACAATTGAGCATAATTGGTTAGGCGCGCCTTTATAACTCAACTACTCAACCAAAAATTTTCTTGCTAAATCTGATTGCATGCCACCAACTCCATTACGAAGCAGCCTCTCACTGCCTGACCTAATTGATTTGTTTTCAAAAGTGGAAAATCAAGTGAAAAGTTGGTATCGTCAATGTTTAAAAACGTAAATGGGACGCGACACGGTTTTTCGAGAGCTTCACATACATGATAGTTTCGACATAAAACACGTAATTTTTTTGAAAAAAAAAATAATACTCATAAATTCAATACAAATTAACATATATTCCAAGTCTCAAATAATCAAATTTAAACATTATTAGAGATTCAAGCCTCCCAATTCTCAAACATAAACCTTCAAAGTTCTAAACATAAACCTTTTCTAAGTCTTAAAATAACCATTCAAAATATCAAACTTAAACATAAACATAAAATCAACTTCAAACTTCAAAATAATCATCTTCATAAAGTAGGATGTCACCGTTTAGGCTATCACCACCATCACTATCATCACCATTTTCACCATCTCCATCACTATCAAAGTACCTACTATTCGAGGATTTCGAGCCCTCAATCGGTTTTGTCCATTTTCAAGCAAAATCTTTCTTACTTGATGTGTTACTCATTGCAAATCAACAAAATAAGTAAATAACAATAATACAATATAAAAAATTAAAGCTCATCTAGTTCGTAAGTAAACTATCTCTACAAAAAAAAAACAATATAACAATATTTCTTAAATAAACTATGTCTACCAAGTAATCAATTAAATTACCATCTCCAACAAATCTTATCTAATTCATCTAGTTCGTAAGTAAATAGGCCATAAAACCCATAAATTAATTAAACTAACAGTTCCAATCAATCAAATAACTCATCGACTAACCCATTGACAATTTAAATTAATCAAATTATACAACATCTCCCATTAATCAATTAAACTACTAAGTAGAAGCTTACCGACGATGAACAACGCCGAAGTCGAAGAGTGAAAGAGTGAGAGTTGAGCTATGGCGTGAGCTATGGAGTATTGAAGATTGATGTGCGTGAGTGAGAGAGTGAGAGGAGATTGTGCATGAGTGAGAGAGAGAATTTCTAATTTGAGAGTGGGAGGTTAGAGGTTAGAGGTTAGAGGCGGCTGTAATGAATGCCCTGTACTTTATTTTCTTTCTAAAGTTTAGTCTCAAAATGACGTCATTTTGACCTGAACAAACAGGAAAAAAGAAGAAGAATGCGGAACGTTTTTTTACGTATTTTGGACCACGTTTTACGCCTTTGACACTTTTTTTCCGTAAAATAGCACGAATTTCATTCGCTTAAAACGCGTCTCAAGGCACATTATTCGCTACGTTTTAAAACACTGGGCAGTGTAATACATGCTCTTAGGCAGGCAGAGCTGTTGTAAATCAAAATGCATGGGGTCTCAGATGCACTAAGAATCACGTGGAGATTGGAGACCGACGAGCTTCGCTGGACAATTGTTAATGGAATCCATATATAGTGGTCTTATCCCATCGCAGCCTTCTGATGTAACCTGCAAATTTGTTCTTATAGGCCGATCTTGAGAAGCCATCGGCCCCCACCCTCGTTCGTCTTTCCTAATGTAATCATTTTTTTCGCTTCCAATTTTCAACTATTTTTATGTAGATGAGCAGTATTTCATTAACAATAGATATCGATATTTTACTTTAGTCTCAGATATCGATTTTGTTAATTATATAGGCAGATTACATTGTTTTGATTAATCAAATGTCGTTTGATTAAGATGGTCGTCCAAAGATTACTTACTACTCTTATATATAAAGTTATAATTGGTAGGGTTAGTTACGCATAACTGGCGGTGAAGAGTGGTGAATATCATATTCGTGGATCTTGATGAGTAGCCAGTATAATATCACCCAGCAAGAATCAATCCAGAATCCTCTAAAGCCATGGAAAGAGCTGCATGCTTGATTTGGGTCTTTAAGATCTAGTAACCCTAAATAAAAATCTATCTAATTAAAGATTCTTGACACGTCACTTAGGGTTCAGTAAATACAAACATATTTTATGCAATCCACATTTAAGCTCAACTGCTCAAGTAATTACAAACTCAGTTGTTTAGTTAAGGACCTACGTAAATATATCCAAATGACGGATATGCAGAAAAGGAAATTTTGCTATCCTTGGCTTCCTTGCACACTTGTCCAAATGGTTTGGTTTCGTTAATCGAATTGGACTTTGATGCGTGCAAATGATCGATTATACATCGTTAATGCACGCATGCATATGTAGCTATATACTAAGGTTTGATCAATATAGTTCTACATAACTAAAGCCGATAAGTTTCCGAAAAAAATTCCAAAACAAAACTCAATAGATTTCCACACAACACAATCATTCCATGACTCAAGAAGCAAATTTATTCCCATAATCACATTTTAAGCAAAATAAATAAATCAATCCCATCAGCGCCCATGCCAATCATGTTATATATACAGATCACATGCAGACAAAACATTAGCAGACTGGAATGTTAGGTTTTTGCTCCTTGAAAAAGCTATAACTCCAAAGCTGATGTTTGATGTGCGGATAGTGGTGGTACTTGAGGCACAAGAATCCATCAAGTACATCTACGTCCCAGGATTAGTGAGTTTTAGTGGAAATCCCCGTAGGAAGTTAGGTTTTTAATCATAAAAGGAACAAATAATACGTCTTTCGAGAATTTTCCTTTTGACATTTTCTCAATATGCTTCTTTCTTTACTTCCATTTCTAGTGGCACCGCTTAGTGCTGCTGATGTCACTATTACAATATCAAGTAAAAGTCACGTATAATAGTGTGGTTAATTTTTATTGTCATCAATGTATTTATTATTGTTATTAATATATTCATTTTTGTCACAAATATATTTATTTTTGTCATTAATATACTCATTTTTGTCACCAACAATATAAATTGTCACCTCCATATTGACCACAAACAATTCATTTGTGGCTACATTGATTCACAAGACTAAATAATCATTAATGTTGTTTGTCACTCTCCTATTAACCACTTATAATTATGTGACTATTGCCCTATTTTAGTAGTGTATACATATATAGAGTTCTTTCTTCTTGGAACCAACCAAAATGCATGTCGATCTCTTTCCTAGTGGTACATGGATATCTTATTTAAGTTATTTTACTCTATCTTATACTCTACTTTTATGGCCATATGGGTTATGATTTTAGATCAAATAAGGGACAGCTTGGCAGCTTGGCAGATAAGTCTCATTCTCATCTGGTATACTCTATAAGTGGGATACGTCATAATATGTTAATTATATTGCAAAATAAATCTTTTAAAAAGTGTATGTCTTCTGTTTTGGCTTGAGAATAAGATTCTTAATGAACTCTTGATCAAGAGGATATGTTGAATGATCAGGGTGGTTTTAATTTGGATATTCTCACGTTTCTCTCTTTTCTCTTCCTTTTCCAAACCCTAACCCTAGCACAGACTACCCTTTTTCCCTTCCTTTTTCCTGATTTCTTCTCCTAATTCACTTATGATTCCAGTTTGAAATTCCTTTTGTCATTCTGTATATCCTAATACCATTGCATGTGGGATCATGAGAGAACCACGAACCTAACAATGGTGCCGCCACCTAGGTTGGGCCTTTTTCAACTCTGTGACATCTCCGATGGGACGATGATTTCGGATTTGCCGTTATCTGAGTTTTCTCCCCAAGGCCTTTTTCAAATGCGCATGCAAAATGGTTGAAGCATAGGATGATTCACCTATGACAAGGTTTTGTTGGGGCCAAGTGCCATACGCATATGGTGTTGCACTCATGATCGGTTTGTAGGCCGATTCAAGGAAAAAGATGTTCTTCGAAAGACGATTGAGCGTGGCCCTTGGTTTTTTTAGGATTTCAAGGTGATGTTGGCACAATTTGATGGCATGACATCGGTTCAATAGATTTCGGCGGCCAGAGATATGGTTGGGGGGGGCGGGTTGAGGTCGCTGATTGCGATCTCATTGGGGACATTGAGGTTCAGCAATGGTGGAAGGTTGTGGGGAATTGATTGGGAATGTACATTGATTACAATAAGGTTCGGTTGGAAGAGGATAAGGATGTTCGTGGAAGTTGATCTATGTAAACTGCTGGAGATAAAGGTAAAACTAGCACTTAGCTCTACAACTTGGATTGTGTGTGATATTGAATATGTCACTTTGAAAGGGTATTGTATGGGGTGTGGTAGCTTTTGTCATGATATGGTTGACTGCCCTATACGATGTGGTAAGCTGGAGGCTACAGAGGAGGCTAGGGTTGTAGCTATAGAGCAGGCTAAGGCCGAGGACATGGTGAAGGAGGAAGTGAGGATATGGGGCATGGATTAGGATAATGTGGTGTTTTTGGGTGCAAGAGAGATTGGGGGGGGGGGGGGGGGAGGTTGGCGGACAGTTGGGTCATGGATTCCATACCGCAATGTGAGATTGTTGAAGCCGTTGGGGAAGAGCTAGGGCAGGACCTGAGACTGTGCAAATCTTTGGAGGATCTAGTAAACAGAGACGACAATCTTTGATGGACAAGCATAAAATGAGAGGTTGCATGGCCGAGTTTGTAGGTGGATCGGGTGAACAGGACTTGTCTGCTGGGAGGTCGATAACTCGATGGCGGTTGAAGCCGAGTGAAGAGGTGCATTATGATCGAGGTGTAACTGAGATTCGAGACTGTGAGGTTATGGGGAGCCACCGCTTTCCATAGTGTGACCAGACTATAGGGAGATGGGATGAGAGGAATCCCCTAATCCAGAGTTTTCCTATGGATAGAAAATGTGCCTAGCTATTAGAGAATGGTGCAACCGAATTTTGAGTACACCCCGTGCTATCTTGGTTTGCTAGTCTAGGCAACACAACCAAAAAACTGGACTTAGACGGCAAAAGAGTTCACCGTCTAAGAGTAATATTTTGTCATTTAGACACTTAGATGGCGAAATGTTCGTTGTTTAAGGTTCGTCATATAAGTGTCTTGGTCTAGGTACTTAGACAATGAAATTACCAAAATTTTCCATTTAAGGTCAATCTAAAACCTCAAAACAAACTTCGCCATATAACATTAAAGACGACGAAACATGGTGAGCTAGAATGATGAAAGTTGTCCTCGCATAGAAGGACTAGACGACGAAGGACAATGCTTCGTCGTTTTAGTGTTTCCACTTAAACGACGAAACATATCATGTTCACCATCTTGCATTTTAACACTAAGACGACGAAATGTATCGTAAAAATCATCGTCTAGGAAAAGGCGATGATTTCGTCATTTGGGCTGTTTAATTTAAAGGACAAATTCCTTTAGATTCGTCGTCTACCATGTAACACCAAGACCACAAAATAATGTTTTTGTTGTTACTTATTTAATTTTGTTAAAACAAAAATTAAATGCAAAATTTATTAAAACATTTATTAAAAATAGTATTTAATAAATATTTATTTAATTTGTCCTTAAAACATCCAAATTTTTTTTATATATTATTTAAACATTTATACATTTGGAGTAGCGTCGGCGAGCCCATTCCCACTACGTTTGGCATTTCCATTGTTTCCCATGTCTTCTAGATGCCGAGATGGCTCATCTGAACAACAATGAGGGTCTAGGTCCATCTATATCATCATGCGCTCCATGGATTCTAACCTCTCTTTCGACCTTTAATCTAACTCCTCGGTCCACTCCATGATTGCTAAAAACCGATCCTCAGCCTATCAGATCCGCGCATCGACCATATTCGAACGAGGGTGCGAGGAAGCTAAAGTCGTTGACTGGCTCAAATCTTGGACAACATCCCACCCAAGGCCCAAATCTCCTTCCCTGGTCGGACTCTGAGTGTCGCCTCGTACAGCTAGACTTGAGTACTGTAGTTCAGAGCAGGGAGCTCTTTAAGCTGAATCTCCGGGTTCTGTGCTGCCATCTCGGCCATATATTCCTTGGCCAATTGTGTCATCTTCTCCAACAATAAAATAAAAATTTATATATTATTTAATATTTTTAAAAGTTTGAATTAAACTCCTAGCTTAATTGTTAAACAAAGGTTAATCCATAATGACTGTTCGTAACTCGAAAAATTCTACCAAAAATTTGACATATTGTGACGACCCGAACCAGAATCGGTAGAGTAATCAGCGTAATCCACGAGTTAGCACGTAATCGTAGTTTTTCGATAATTGTGTGGTTTGCCGGTTTTGATTACGACTTAATTATTGGTCGAGAATTTGAGTTGAGTCTCTTCGCGAGAGTTGTTGTACACATGATTTCGAGTTCGTGGGCGGTTCCGGATGATTATTTTGACGACCGAGGAATATAATATGATTATTTGAAGTTTCAGAATATCGTCGAGTTTATCCGTTCGTATCGAGTTTATCCGAATCGTAATGGTTATCCGTTTTGGACCGTCGATCGACCCAAGACGCGAGTATAAATATCGAAAATAGTCAAAAATTGTCAAAAAATACTGTTCGGGAAGTTTGACCGTCGTTTGACCAAGGTTGACCGTTGACTTCCGTTGACCGGTTCTCCACCGTGAGCTTTGAACTGCCGCCGTCGGATTTCACGATTTCGGCCACCTCCGGTGTGGACCTTGGTATGAATCGATTCCTCTTTCAATTTCCTACTGTTTAGAACTTGGAATTTTAGAATTTGAGGTTGATTTGAGGGAGAACGCACTACAAGAAAAGGAGACATTACCGGCGACGGGAGGTCGCCGGCCTTGTCTTTTTTTTTCGCCGGAAATGTCATTCCCGGCGACGAGTCGCCGGCAATGACGTCGCCGGAAATCTCCCGCCGGTGTTAACATTGCCGGCGACGGGAAACGGCGTCGCCGGCAATGGTTCCGCCGCCGTGGCCGGAATTTGTGACATTGCCGGCGACTGAGGTCCATGTCGCCGGCAATGTCAGAAAAAATTTTGAAAAAAAAACGCGGTTCTGGATTGGGCCCAATTCCAGAACCTGCATTGAAAGACATAAACCGTACAATCATACAAGTTCAACAGTACACATAAATGTCCAACGTACAGTACAAATAGCAACGACGATACGAAAATTAACTACAACTACAGGTCAGGGTCGAGGAACTTGCGGGTCAGGGTCGAAGTAATCAAAGTACTCATTTGAATTCCGGTGGCTACCTTGGTCTTGCTCTGGCATTGACTGGTGCGGTGGTGGTGGTGGATAGCTAGGGAACGGAGGGACCGGGACCGGGGGAGGTGTGGGGAACGGTTGTCCGGTAGTCTGAGCCTCGTACATCGTCCGCATCCATGTGTACATCTGAGCCTGCACCTGTGTCTGCTGCATTTGGTACTCGGCCATCTGCCTCTTTTGCTCCTCCAACTCCCTCTGCGTCCTATGAAGCTCCGCTGCGAGGTTACGACTAGAAGTTGAACTTCTTGACCCGGTAGAGTATTGTGAAGTGGTTTTCAATACTCCTTCGCCCGCCGAGCCCATTCCCCTACAGTAGTAGGTATTCTTTCCAGTCCCGCACGCTTTTGCCATGATCTGAGCCGCTATCGGGGGATCAAGCGGATCGATCTGAGAGGCATACTGGGTGACTTCTTCCTCGGAGCAGTCAGGATGGTTAGTCCGAGCTATACTCATGGTCACTTCTGTCGTCGCCTCCTCCACTCTCGCCTAATTGAAAAGCGAAAATGAACAACGTATTAACTAACAACATCTATTAATATCGAAAAATAGTTTTATTAACACATGAAGAGGCGAAAGACTTACCGCTTCATCAGGGCATTGCGGATAGAACTTCTGATGAATATACACCAAGGGGTTCACTTCTTGTTGTTGCTGCGCCTTAGTCGACCAACCCATGTAGTTGAGTGAACCTGCATGATGGGCCCTGGTGTTTTTCAATCTATTCGCCCGGTTCGTCTTCGAAATCGCCTTGTTTGATAAACATATGGAAAAAAATTAGTAACTAACTATTTCAATCTGATACGATACATTAGGCTTGTAAGATATATTAAGGATGCATACCTGAGCTTTGGGGTGCTCGAAGTGGGCTATCAGCCACAGCCACTCGTACTCCCTAAACCGGAATTCGCTAGGAGTAGAACCTCGGCCTAGCTCCTTGTATACAGTGTAATGGGAAGAAAGCTCGTTCTTCCACTCTTTATACCTATATTAAAACAAGGAAAAAAAGTTAGAGATATTAAAACAGTTGATAAACAAAAATCTAACTCGATATATATTCAAATAAGTGGAAGCACATCACCGATTATGTAGTTGACGCTCTACCCACGTGTGAATAAGAACTTCATCCACGTCAAACCACACCTGCAATATGAATATATAAAAGGTAAAATTATATATTTAAGTGGACTTAATTAATAAATGTAAAATTTACGTAATGAAAATACGATTTTACTCACACTGAGTGCATTATGCATTTGCATCTTCACGTAGATAGGCACAGATTCCCAATCTGGCCAAAGCATTGGGACCTTGTCCCGCACGATCGCACCGGCCATGCTGACATATTTGCGCGTGGTGTCGAATGCCTCGATCACCTCGCCATCCTCATTGGCCCTTATGGGCGTTTTCCTTCCGCCGGTGGCCTGCTCAAGTCTCTTCCCGGTGCAGGTGCCTCTAGCCCCTTTCCGTTTTCCAGTCCCATTAACGAAATTGCCTAATAAAATAATGTCAACAAATTGATATCATTAATTGAACCAATCGCAAGTCTTAAGTAATAATTAAGTAATCAATCTGATGTTAAATAAAATTTACCTGCATCATCCGTTTGTTGGTTGGTGCACCTCACACTCCAAAGATACACGGGGTCGAACGGGAGGAAGTTATACGCTTCCTCCACGGTCAGGAAATCCGGCCGTCCTTCAATATAAACAGGCATCCCCCTATCATCGAATTCAGGGATGACAGGAATCTCGTCGGGTAGGAAGAGACCGGACGGCGGAGATAGACGAGGCCTGGACGATGAGGCGCCAGCACCACCATGTGCCTCAGATGATTCCCGTGAAACGGGAGTAGGCACCATCCGAATATGGGGCATTCGGATTGAGGGAGTTTCTGATGCCCCCGTTGACTGTCGCTCGTCTGAGGCTCTGCCACCGGAGGGACGTCTGCTGATTGAGCGTCTAGAGACTGAGGCTCGAGCCTCGAATTCCGGTTCCACGGCTCTTGATCGTGCAGCTTCCTCCTCAGCTCGCGCCTCTAGCAAGGCTCTCGTGCGAGCAGTCATCATTGGCCCACTGGGCGTGTTGCTAACTGCGGCCGAGGAGGAAGCTTGACTACTGTTCCCTCCACTATTTCGGGAACCTCTCCGAAGCCAATTAGCCGCAAAACCTCCTGGACATCGTAATAGTCATGGATTCGGTTCAATAACAAATCGGAACCGGAACGGTGTGGAACCGGAACCGTTTGAAACCGAAACTGTTTGTAACCGGAACCGTTTGTAACATAACGGTTCCGGTTACAAACAGTTCCGGTTCCAAACCGTTCCGGTTCTATAACAAATCGGAACCGGAACGGTGTGGAACCGGAACCGTTTGAAACCGGAACTGTTTGTAACCGGAACCGTTTGTAACATAACGGTTCCGGTTACAAACAGTTCCGGTTCCACACCGTTCCGGTTCTATAACAAATCGGAACCGGAACGGTGTGGAACCGGAACCGTTTGAAACCGGAACTGTTTGTAACCGGAACCGTTTGTAACATAACGGTTCCAGTTACAATAAGTTCCGGTTCCAAACCGTTCCGGTTCCAAACCGTTCCGGTTCCAAACCGTCCCGATCCCGATTTCCACCTTCATTTATACGATTAATTAACAACTATATCACCTAAATTAACGACTATACATATTCGATGTGTATATATATATACATCATGCATCTTAATTAAATTTATCCATCACATATTCATCCAAATCACAAACCCTAATTAATTTTCCACATTTTTCACACATATATATATCATGCATCTTAATTAGGTTTAATTTCCGTATATATATACATCACATATTCATCAAAACCACATTTATACATAATTTTCACATATATATATATACATCACTTCATATTCACATACCTAAATATATATATACATCACATATATACATACATGCTAATTTAGAACTTATCACCCTAATTTCCAACTTAGCACCCTAATTAATTTACACATACACATACACATACACATACACATACACATACACATACACATACACATACACATACACATGCAAAAAAATAATTAAAAATTGAGAGAGAGAGAGAGAGGGAGAGAGAGAGGATCGGACCTGCCATTTTCTTCCACCTACAATGGTGAGGGGAGGAGAGGAGGGGAGGAGGGGAGGAGGAGATTTTCGGAGGAGGAGAGGAGAGGGGATCGGTGGAGAGGAGGAGAGGGAGAGGAGGAGTAGAGGATAAGGAGGAGGAGTGGGAGAGGAGGAGGAGGACACTCACCGGACCGATTTGGGAGGAGGAGAGGGAGAGGAGAGGGAGAGGAGGAGGAGGAGAAATGAAAGGCTCGGGCTGGATAAAATCACAAACCAGAAGACATTACCGGCGAGTTGCTTATAACTCGTTGGTAATGTCATTACCAACGACTTCAACTCATTGGTAATGACATTACCAACGAGTTATAAGCAACTCGTTGGTAATGACATTACCAACGACGAGTTAACTCGTGGGTAATGTCATTACCAACGAGTTGCTTATAACTCGTTGGTAATGTCATTACCAACGACTTCAACTCGTTGGTAATGTCATTATTTCCCGAAGAATATCCGACAACATTTTCCGTCTACGATTTCCGGCTACATTTTCCGACTACATTTTCGATTATCAATTTCCGTATCCGTACGATTAATGACTACATTTTCCGTCTACATTTTCGATTAATGATTTCCGTATACGTACGATTAACGACTACATTTTCCGTATACGTCCGATTAACGACTACATTTTCCGTATACGTACGATTAACGACTACGATTAACGACTACGATTTCCGTATACGTACGATTAATGACTACGATTTCCGTATACGTACGATTAACGACTACATTTTCCGTCTACGATATCCGGCTACATTTTCCGACTACAATTTCGATTATCAATTTCCGTATACGTACGATTAACGACTACATTTTCCGACTACATTTTCGATTATCAATTTTCGTATACGTACGATTAACGACTACATTTTCCGTATACGTACGTACCATTTCCAGCTATGCACATTTTCCGACTACAATTTCGATTATCAATTTCCGTCTACGATTAACGACTATAATTTCCGTATAGGAATTCAATGAGGATCTGTCATAGACCAATCTATGTTTTCGAATACATAGTTATATCTGTGTATATATTGCAGTAACTTCAAAAGGCACATCAGTTCAACAGAACTGATGCATTGGTTCACATTGGTTCACATTGGTTCACATTGGTTCACATTGATTCAGTCCCTGAACTGGTGCATTGGTTCACATTGTTCAGATCAGTTTCTGAACACAGATGCATTGGTTCACATTGGTTCACACTGATGCATTGGTTCACATTGGTTCACATTGGTTCACATTGATTCAGTCCCTGTAAGTTCTATTTGTTTTCATTCTATAAACACAGATGTTCTTAACATGAGTTTTGCAGAATTCATATCACTAGAAACTAAGTTATCTAACATTAGTACCCAGTCTTAAGTGTCTAACAATCAATGCTTCAACAGATTTGTAATCAATGCTTCAAAATAAATTAATAAGATAGCATTAAAGTGACTAAACCACAAACAATCAAGTAATCAACAATTCAAAATGAATTCCCGCTGTGAGAAGATATAATGCAGAAGTTGATTATCCTCTTATGCATTTCTCAGCCCTACAATTTTCGACTACAATTTCGACTACATTTTCCGACTACGTACGATTTCCGACTACAATTTCCGACTACAATTTCCAACGTACTAAGGATGATAATCGTAATCATCTTCATCACTTGAGTCTGACTCGGTTTCATAGGTAACCTCTGGCAATATGTGCCGCTCCTCGTCATCTGAATCAGCGTCAACTTCATATGGATTAACATCGAGAAGTTCTGCTCCAGTAATTCGAACCACACTCCCAGATCTCACATTATTAAGGCGAATCGTAGATGATTCCGGAATGTCAAAAGCGTTCGGCTCTTGGTATGCAGTAACTTCCTCATCATCTGCGGTATCACCAAGTGTGGCAGCACTGTATATGTTTCTATGAGCAACATGGTTAACCACCTTCCACGGGACTTTGTTAAGAAGATCGTCCAGGTAAAACACTTGTTTTACTGATGAGGCAAGAACGAAAGGGTCATCTTCATACCAGGTAGTAGCAGTATTCACCGAAAATGTTCCGTACTGATCGGTCCTTGTGTTCTCCAGGCTAGTATCAAACCATCTACACTTGAACAAGTGCACTTTCATGCGGTTCCCATAAATTAGTTCAACAACTGAATGAAGGACACCGTAATAGTCAACGCCATCCTGCCCACCATGGACCATCACCCCACAATTCTGTGTTTTCAGTCGGTCGTCTCGATTTTCACATATAAATTTCACGCCATTGACCTGACACATCGAGTACACTTTTGAAGCAATCGGTTTCATCGCCAGGACCCTCAATTCGTTTGACCACTCTGGGCAACCATCATCTGCTACATGGTTCATCTGAAAACGTCCATATATTAATACGTACAGAAGAAATTATGTCATCTTGAAACCACAAAAGCACGTACATACATACATGCTATGTAAGGATATATATATAAAAATAGACATATACACATATACTTACCCATTGACCAAAGTAGTTTGCAAACGTCTTGTTGTGGTAATCAACATTTCCGGCAATAGCAGGGCAGTGAAGATGATAGTTTTTCCAATATTGTACTTCTTGACAGTTAATCAGTACCGACCAGTGGGCAATGGCTACCTCATTTCCATCCAACTTGTACGACTTTGGCAAGCTTCCCTGTACTACCACGTCACTGGAGATGATAGAAAGGTTGAACTGGGGTTCATCTATCGGCATATGTTGTTGGGGGTCCTCTACATTTTCGAGGTACACTTTGGTGTACGTTACACACTCGTGCGCAAGATATGCTTCAGCGATACACCCTTCAGGTGCATATTTATTCTTCACATAGTCCTTGTAGGCTCCCAATTGTCTACAAGTTAACAAGTACATGTTAACTTACTTAACCAGAAGTCATTACATATAAAAACCATAGGCAAACCAAATTTATGAATCATTTGTACCTTTCCATGGGATACATCCAAGTGTAGTGTACGGGACCGGTAAGCAACAATTGTTCGGGAAGATGGATCATCAGGTGCGGCATTATGTCGAAAAAATTTGGGGGAAATATCCTCTCAAGCATGCACATGATAAAAATGATGTCATCTTGCATCTCCCTCAGGTCTGCTTTTTTAACTTCCCTGGTGCATAACTTCTGAAAGAATCTTGACAAGGCCACCAACGGCTCCACCACCTCTTTGGGCATGTACCCTCGAATGAAAATAGGGAAAAGGCGTTGAAGCAGTACATGGCAGTCATGACTCTTTAATCCGTACATCTTATTGTCCCGGAAGTTAACACACCTGCTTATATTTCCTGCATAGCCATAAGGATACCTGCATATATATATATATAGATGAAGCCATATATATGGACCAATTATATTTCTCGCATATAACCATATATACTCCGCTAAAAATTTAAGGACAAATTCATACATAGCCATAAGATCGAATATATACCTGACATTACTCAGCCACCGAAAAATTTCATGCTTATGCTTCGGCTTTACGGTGTACGGAGCTTGCGGCATTTTTCTCTTACCATCTCTTAACCACAAATGTTTCCGCACACCCATTGCTTTAAGATCAATGCGTGCCTTAGGGATGTCTTTTGTTTTCCCCTCCAAGTTAAGAACTGTGCCCACCACACTTTCACACACATTCTTCTCTATGTGCATGACATCTAGGTAATGTCTGATAGGCAACCTGGGCCAGTAGGAGAGTTCCCAGAATATGCTCTTGTGTGTCCAAAACTTATACCTTTCGGGCTTTTCTGGAATTGACGCCACTATGTCAGGATGATTGCTCAGCTGGCCAAAATCGTATTCATTCAACACTTCCAAAATTTCGTCCCCTGTCCATCGCCTGGGTGCCACACCAGTTTCAACAGTCCCATCAAACGCGTCTGGATCCTGCCTAAATGGGTGATCATATGGAAGCCAACAACGGTGACGCATCGAGACAATTTTACTGCAATGAGGACTGCAACAATCAACCGTCATGCACTCTGAACAAGCCCTGTAACCCCTGGTAACGTTGCCCGACAACATACCGCGGGCAGGAAAATCACTGATGGTGCCAACAAGCATGGCATGCATCTGGAACATCTCCTTTTTGAACCTATCGTAAGTGGGGTGGCCACACTCACTCAAATACTTAAGCTCCTCAATCAAAGGCCTCAAATACACATCGAGACACTTTCCTGGATAACCCGGGCCCGGAATTAACAGAGTGAGCATATTGTATTCCTTCTTCATGCACATCCATGGTGGAAGGTTGTACGGTACCAAAATAACTGGCCATATACTGTATTGAAGACTCATGTTGCCAAAAGGGTTGAATCCGTCAGATGAGAGCCCTAGCCAAACATTTCGGACCTCTGCTGCAAAATGATCAAACTCCCTGACCATGTGCTTCCAAGCCTCTCCGTCGGAAGGGTGTATAAGGGTGTCATCGTCAGGCAAGTTCCTCTCAGCCCACCATCTCATTGCCTCGGCCGTGAAAGCACACATGAACAACCGCTCCAGCCTATCAATAAGCGGGAAATATCGAAGTATCTTCACAGCTTTCTTGTTGCCTGCAGGAGTCAACTTATACCTTTCTGTAAAACATACCGGGCAGGCTTCAAGGTCTTCGAGATCTTTTCCCCAGAAGAGAATACAATCATATCTGCATGCATGGATTTTGATGTAGGAAAGCCCAAGATCTTTCAGGATATGTCGCACCTTATGATGAGTGGTAGGAAGATGATGACCGGGTGGCAGTAGCGAAGCAGTCCACTTCAACCAAGAATCAACAGCTTTGACAGACATTTTGTTCTCCATTTTTAGCTGCATCACTCCCATCACACTTTCAAGAACAGTCTTACTACAACCGTCGTACAACGGAGTCTGTTGCAATGCAATCAGGTTGTTGTACTTGTCCATACCGCTTGTGTTGGCATGACCTCCAGGTAATGGTTCGACTGGCTCGATATGGGGGAAACCCTCAACGACGGGAGGGACATTTGGTGCTTCATCAGCAAATACACCGCTCTCATGAGGAAACATATCATTGATTAACATCGATGTTGGATCATAGGATGAACTGCCCCTCTCAGCAAAATGTCCATAATCATAGCGTGGACTGGCCCTCTCACCAAATTGTCCATGATCATGCGGACCCGCTACCGATGTTTCACCGTGATAAATCCAACAAGTGTACTTATCCCAAAACCCGTATTTACTCAGGTGCCTCTGCACTTTATCAATGGGAAATCGAAATCGATCGCTGAAACACTTACATTCTTTACACGGGCAATAATGAAGTGTAGTGTCTCCACAATTAGCCTTCACAAAATCCACAAAACTCCTAATTCCCTCGTGATATCTGACATCCCATCTTTCGAGGCTCATCCAACTCTTGTCCATCCTGAAAATTCTAACAATTTTACGTATTAATTATATATATATACACACATTCACTACTAATAATCGACGTGATCTCTCAATTCAACTCTAATTAAATCAACACATGCATGCATATGTATATATATCGATCTAATCTCTGAATTCGATTCAGTACTCGATGATAGTACGTATTCAGTACTCGATGATAGTACTCAATGATATATCGATCTAATCTCTGTTAAGCCTGGCTCCGATAACAATACGATAATACCAGTCATTGATTCAGACACAAGATTAACTACAAGCTGTTTTCTCGTTTCGGTGACCGTACATCAACAACATTTCATATATATATATATATCTCACGAATTGGATTTGATCAACACACACACACACACACATATATATATATACCACATATACGTATATATACACCTACGTACCTATATAAATAGCTTCCCGACTGATCGAGTTTTCGACGCCCGCCTTAATTTTGACAATATACCGAATGATCGATTTCAGACCGTACGTTTTCCTTCTTTCGATTTCTCTGGATTTTTTTCGCTCAAAATGATTGAATGATCGAGCTGCCCGATCCGGCATCTAATATAAGACACATTGCCGGCGACGGAGTAAGTCGCCGGAAATGAAGACATTACCGGCGACTTTACGCCGGAATCTCGCCGGTAATGTTGCAAAACATTACCGGCGACTCCAACCGTCGCCGGCAATGTCTAGGGAGACATTTCCGGCGAAATTCCCGCCGGAAAATCGCCGGTAATGTCTCCCTAGACATTGCCGGCGACGGTTGGAGTCGCCGGTAATGTTTTGCAACATTACCGGCGAGATTCCGGCGACATTGCCGGCGACGGGCTAAGTCGCCGGTAATGTTGAACATTACCGGTGACTTTTCCGGTCGCCGGCCTTGTCTCCGGTGATCTCGCCGGTAATGGGCAAAAATGTTGTAGTGACGGAAGAGATGAAGTTTGGGATTTTCCTGTCGGTCACGACCTTGTTTGGAGGCGGCGCTCCGGTGACTTTCCGGGGTGGACTCTTGGTGGGTTTTGTTGGGTTTTGGATGGAGATCATTTCCCCTTTGGTTTAGAGGGACGAGGAGACGTGACGGCGCCAGAATCGGCCGGGAAAGTTTTCCGGCGATTCTTGGCCGTGGCTCTTTCGAGCTGATTTCCGGCCACGGTGGTGGTTGGATGGTGGTGACCCCTTTGAAAAAGGTGCTCGACTTGAGGAGGAGAACGGTTTGGGAGCTTGGCCGCCGGAAAATCTCTTTGGTTGACGGCGCGCCGGCGGCGCCGGTGGCGGTCAACGCCGGAGCTCCGGTGACCCGTTGACTTTTTAAAATTTGATGATTTTAATGTCGTTTTACTCGTATTCGCGCTCCGATCGTTGCCTTGAGGGTTTCGAGTTGATTTGTGTATCAGATTTTCAGTCGAGGGTTTTGAGTGGAGATTTCGGGAATTTCGTCGATTATTTTGCATTGTGTTATATATTTCCGGGAACGGTTGATTTCCGAGGTGTGGTACAGTGTTGTGAATTGTGATTTTGATCAGATATATTTTATGATTATTCAGGGGATCGAGATCGTGCTTCGGGCGAGTGATCTTCTGCCGGGCCACGTGATTAGCGCGAGTGCGCGTTTTGCTCACCTGTGAGTGGACAATTTCTTTTCACTGATTAGTCGCGAGTCTTTATTACGCGTTTTACGAGCATAAGCATGCATATGAGATTATGATTTATATGAGCATGTGTTATACAAATAGGTATTACGTATATGCATTTACGTTACATTTTATATACTTGCATAAAACTATTTATGATTTGGTTTACACAGAGTACAGTCACAGTATATATTGTTGTATAGATACACTTGCATCCCAGCTGATCCCCGAGGATGTTTACCGGGAGAGGCTATGACCCCTGACCCGAGGCCTTTACCGGGGGGGGGGGGGGGGGGGGGGCAGACCTCTGACTTGAGGCCTTTCTGGCTAGAATCATGTGTGGGTCTGGGATCCCGTGATTCAGACTGTACTATCACGGATGTGTCCATGAGCGACCCCGTGGGATTTTTCCATGCATGCTCTGTACGCTGGAGGAGTTTGAGTTCACCTCGTGTACTATATCATATTCATTCATTTTGACTCGCATATGTTATTATAACATATATTATTCAGCGAAAGACATTTATTTTCATCCACTCACTCTAATGATTTTCATGTCTTTCCCCTGGGCTTTTCGGTTTCCGTGTCCAGTTTACAGTTCGGATTCTGGTGTCTCACGTCGTGGTCGAAGGCTAGTTGTTCGAGCTACTTGTGTTTTCCAGTAGGTTTCTTGTTTCGTCTACTGTTGTATATTTTGTATATGTATACACTAGAGGTCGCTCTGATACATTACTGATACATGTTTTATACGAGTTTTTCCCGGATTTTCTATACATTATAGTTATGTTTACTGTTTATTGTTATTGATATGATATTGAGAAATCCGGATGGGATTGGTGCTCACGGTTTGGCCTTTGTGGCATAGGATGAAGTGTTATTTTCCGGGTGCAGGTAAAGGTAATTCCGCGTTAGTAGCGTTACTCTGCCGAAATTTTAATGGTTTTTGTTGGTCCGTGTTTTCAGAAGGGGTTTAATTCCGGTTTAGGAAACAAATCGGGGTTGGGTCCTTTCAGCTTGGTATCAGAGCATTAGGTTGTCAGATTATGTAGACTCTTGTAGTTGTGACGCTTAGGGTATTTGAGTTTGTACAGCATGACTGGAGTGATGATCCGATTTGCCAGCGGTACTCATCAATGCTTCGGGTGTTGTGTGTTCTCAAATATCTGAGGTCTCATGATTACGTTCCTTCTGCTTGTACCTAATGCTTTTCTTGTATTAGTAGGATGCCTCCTTGACGTGGTTCCCGTGTTGATCGGGAAGTGGATCCTGATGAGGATCGCCAGACGCACGACTTGCTGATGCGAGTGTTGCGTTTGGAGGAGCGTTTTGACCTTGTGGTCAAAGCTCGTACTGCTGGTGCGACTGTCTTTTCGGGTTCAGCTGATCCAGAGATGTGTGAGGCATGGTTGGTTCAGGTTGAACGAGTTTGTGAGTGTCTGCGTTTTACCCCTGAGCAGATGACAGTGGCAGCAGTTGGATTACTTGAGTCAGATGCATACTTCTGGTGGGTTAGCACCGATCGGGTACCAGTTGATACTCCGTGGACTTTGTTCTGAGATTTGTTCATGCAGAGATACTTCAACCAGGCTACCCCAGCAACGGAAGTATGAGGAGTTCACGAACTTAAGGCAAGGCAGTTTGTCTGGGCTTGAGCACCGAGACAGGTTTACCCACTTATCTCGTTTTACGTGTGACATGGTCGCTACTGAGGAAGCTAAGTGCCGCAGATTTGAGCTGGGTTTGAACTTGAACATCAAGGGGACTCTGACTACGATGCCTCGAAACAACTTTGATGAGTTTGTCAGTGCAGCACTCCGAGGTGAGGATATCGAGAAGGAGAGGCAGATGAGGTACCAACCTAGACGGTTTGAGGATGGTGGACCAAGTTAGGGGCCTTCTAAGAGGCAGAGTTCTGATACTTCCGGTTCGGCTTCATCCTCGGGCAGTGGACCATATCGACCACCAGCTAGTACACCAAGACAGAGACCGAGATGGAGGAGAGATCTACCGCATCGACCACAGGCTAGTGGGGGTTCCAGTTATTCTCGGCATACCGGTGGCACGTTTGCCGTACCGAGAGAGTATCCATTATGCAACTTCTGCAACAGGCATCACTATGGTCCTTGTCAGCGAGGCCCTGTCACCTGTTTTCGTTGTGGCCAGGTGGGTCACTATGCGAGGGAGTGTTTCCAGCTTGATGGTGCTGGTGGTCAGGCGGCCCAGAGTTCCGGAGGAGAGCGAGGTGCCACTTCGGAAGCTAGACCAGTACAGTTTGCAGGCCAGGGCAGACAGCAGGGACAGCCTCAGCGTGGGTGACCAGCCGGGCAGGCCAGGGTTCATGCCATAACTTTGCGTGAGGGCAGAGCTTCACCGGAGGTCGTTATCGGTATGTTGCATGTCTTTGGTATTCCAGTACTTACATTGTTAGATCCAGGTGTCACGCATTCATTCATGTCGTATAAACTATCATCTTTAGCTACTGTACCTGCGTCTCCACTTCCGGGGTTGTGGAGAGTTGTATCTATCCAGTGAGATTGTGAGTATTGGTTGGGTATACCGAGATTGTGAGATCTTTATTGGAGGCCATGGTTTAGCCGCGGATTTGTTGTTGCTTGATATCGTCGACTTTGATCTGATTTTGGGTATAGACTTCTTGGAGACACATTGTGCCATGTTTGACTGTCACAAGAAGGAGGTTGCATTTCGACGACCAGGCTTTCCGGAGATATTGTTTCGCGGCGAGAAGAACACTTCATTACCATGTGTGATTTCCGCGATGAAGGCGGATCAGATGATGAAGAAGGGTTGTGTTGCTTATTTAGCTCATGTTGTGGACACTATGGCTGTTGTGCTAGATATCAGTAGTATTGAGGTTGTTTTCGAGTTTTCGGATGTGTTTCCGGAGGACTTACCGGGTATACCTCCAGTTCGGGAGATTGATTTCACTATTGAGCTATTACCGGGTATATGACCCATTTCTCAGGCACCGTATCGTATGGCCCCAGCGGAGTTGAAAGAGTTACAGGTTCAACTTCAGGAGTTCCTGGAGAAGGGTTTCATTCGACCCAGTGTTTTGCCATGGGGTGCCCCGGTTTTGTTTGTACAGAAGAAGGATGGATCTATGCGGTTGTGCATCGATTACCGGAAGCTGAATCATGTTACAGTGAAGAACAAGTATCCGTTGCCGCGGATTGATGACTTGTTTGATCAGCTCAATGGAGCTTCAGTCTTTTCGAAGATTGATCTCAGGTCCGGATATCACCAGTTGAGGATCCGAGAATCTGATATGGCCAGGACAGCTTTCAGATCGCGGTATGGGCACTATGAGTTCTTGGTTATACCGTTTGGGTTGAACAATGCCCCCGCAGCCTTTATGGACTCGATGAACCGGGTGTTCAGACGGTTTATGGACAAGTTCGTGATCGTGTTCATCGATGATATTTTGATCTATTCCAGGAGTGTGGGCCAGCATAAAAAGCATTTACGAGTGGTGTTGCGGACTTTGCAGGACAATCAGTTGTTTGCGAAGTTCAGCAAGTGTGAGTTTTGGCTGGACAGTGTGAAGTTTCTGGGCCATGTGATATCGGCTGAGGGAGTCAGTGTTGATCCTGACAAGATCGAGGCCATGCTGAATTGGAGTAGACCTACCACTGTACCAGAGATCCGGAGTTTCTTGGGTTTGGCAGGCTACTATCGACGATTTGTATAGGATTTTTCTCGAATTGCTACTCCACTGACTAGGTTGACGAAGAAAGGCGTCAAGTTTGAGTGGTCTGATGCATGTGAGGAGAGTTATTTACTCCTAAAGGAAAAGTTGACTACTGCACCGGTTCTGACATTACCAGACGACAGGGGTGAATTCGTGGTTTACAGTGATGCGTCGAAAATGGGACTTGGTTGCGTGCTGATGCAGCATGGCAGAGTTGTAGCCTACGGTTGCAGGCAGTTGAAACCACATGAAATCAACTATCCGACCCATGATTTAGAGTTGGCCGCTATTGTGCTAGCATTGAAGAGTTGGAGACATTACTTGTACGGAGCCCAGTGTAAGATCTACACCGACCACAAGAGTCTCACTTACTTGCGGACGCAGCCAGACTTGAACATGAGGCAGCGCAGGTGGATGGAGTTGATCAACGACTACGATTGCACTTTCGAGTACCATCCAGGGAAGGCCAATGTTGTTGCCGATGCACTCAGTCAAAAATCTGGAGCTTCGTTATTTCATGTGTGTGTGGCTAGAGTATCTATGTTAGCCAACCTTCAGGCTACGGGAGCCGAGTTCGAGTGGAATGACGAGGGAGCCTTGTTAGCCAGTTTCCAGGTTCAACCCGTGTTGGTTGATCAGGTTCGGGAAGCTCAGGATTCAGATTCCTACCTGTTGGGCAAGAAGACCATGATACGGAATGGTGTACCAACAAAATTTTGGTTGAGTAACGATGGTACGTTGTTGTTCAGAGGCAGGTTGTGCGTGCCCAGAGACGAGAGTCTGAAGAAGGAGATTTTGGATGAGGCCAATTGTTCGGCGTATGCGATGCATCCCGGTGGTACGAAGATGTTTCGTACACTTCGAGCGTATTACTGGTGGCGCAACATGAAGCGGGAGATTGCCGCATATGTGAGCCGATGTTTGATCTGACAGCATGTTAAAGCGAAGAGGCAGAAACCTGCTGGAAAGTTACAGCCACTGGAGATTCCAGTTTGGAAGTGGGAGCACATTACCATGGATTTCGTTTATCAGTTGCCGCGTACTTTGGCGGGTAATACTGGTATTTGGGTTATTGTGGATCGACTGACGAAATCCGCTCATTTTCTCGCACTTCTGGGGAAGATATCAGTGGGCAGATTGGCCAAGCTGTATTTGTCAGAGATTGTTCGACTGCACGATGTGCCTGTATCTATTGCTTCTAACCGAGACAGTCAGATTACTTCCAAGTTTTGGCAGGCATTGCAGCGAGCCATAGGGACGAGATTACGTTTCAGTACAGCTTTTCATCCTCAGACTGACGGGCAGTTTGAGCGGACTATACAGACTCTTGAGGATATGTTGCGGTCTTGCGTTTTGCAGTTTCAAGGAAATTGGGACCAGCAACTACATTTGATTGAGTTCGCCTACAACAATAACTATCAGGCAAGTATCGAGATGGCACCGTACGAGGTCCTGTACGGGAGGAAGTGCCGCACTCCATTGTGTTGGAGTGAGGTGGCGCGAGCGATGGCTTATTGGCCCTGATCTGGTGAAGAGCACCATGGAGGACGTCTAGATTATCCGGGATAGGTTGAAGATTGCCTAGGATTGCCAGAAGAGTTATGCGGACGTGAGGAGAAAGAGTCTCGAGTTTGATGTGGGCGATTAGGTCTTCCTGAAACTATCTCCGTGGAGGGGAGTTGTGCGTTTCGGGAAGCGTGGTAAGCTTCAACCACGGTACATTGGTCCGTATGAGATCATCGGGAGATTTGCAACTGTTGCTTACAGACTTGAGTTGCCAGCTGAGAAGACTCGTGTTCATGATGTTTTCCACGTTTCGATGTTGCAGAAGTACATCTCAGATCCGTCACATGTGTTAGCGCCACAGCAGCTACCGATCCGTGAGGATTTGACGTATGTGGAGGAGCCAGTACAGATTCTCGATTGTCGTGAGCAGAAGTTGAGGCACCGTGTTATACCGCTAGTGAAGGTCTTATGGTAGAATCACTCGGTTGAGGAGGCCACTTGGGAGACTGAGCAGCGTATGCGGGAGCAGTATCCTCATTTGTTCACTTGACATGTAAGTAAATTTCGAGGTCGAATTTTTTTTAAGGGGGGTAGATTTGTGACAACCCGAACCAGAATCGGTAGAGTAATATCCACGAGTTAGCGCGTAATCGTAGTTTTTCAATAATTGTGTGGTTTGCCGATTTTGATTACGATTAATTATCGGTTGAGAATTTGAGTTGAGTCTCTTCTCGAGAGTTGTTGTACACGTGATTTCGAGTTCGTGGGCTATTCCGGATGCTTATTTCGACGACCGAGGAATATAATATGATTATTTGACGTTTCGAAATATCGTCGAGTTTATCCGTTCGTATCGAGTTTATCCGAATCGTAATGGTTATCCGTTTTGGACCGTCAATCATCCCGAGACGTGAGTATAAATATCGGAAAATGTCGAAAATTGTCGAAAAATACTGTTCGGGAAGTTTGACCATCGTCTGACCAAGGTTGACCGTTGACTTCCGTTGACTGGTTCTCCATCGCGAGCTTTGAACTGCCGCCATCGGATTTCGCGATTCCGGCCACCTCCGGCGTGGACCTTGGTATGAATCGATTCCTCTTTCAATTTCCTACTGTTTAGAACTTGGAATTTTGGAATTTGAGGTTGGTTTGAGGGAGAACGGAAGAGATGAAGTTTGGGATTTTCCGGCCGGTCACAGCCATGTTTGGAGGCGGCGCTCCGGTGACTTTCCGGGGTGGACTCTTGGTGGGTTTTGTTGGGTTTTGGATGGAGATCATTTCCCCTTTGGTTTGGAGGGACAAGGAGACGTGACGGCACCGGAATCGGCCGGGAAAGTTTTCTGGCGATTCTTGGCCGTGGCTCTTTCGAGCTGATTTCCGGCCACGGTGGTGGTTGGATGGTGGTGACCCCTTTGGAAAAGTTGCTCGGCTTGAGGAGGAGAACAGTTTGGGAGCTTGGCCGCCGGAAAATCTCTCTGGTTGATGTCGGTCAACACCGGAGCTCTGGAGACCCGTTGACTTTTTAGAATTTGATGATTTTAATGTCGTTTTACTCGTATTCGCGCCCCGATCGACGCCTTGAGGTTTTCGAGTTGATTTGGGTATCAGATTTTCAGTCGAGGGTTTTGAGTGGAGATTTCAGGAATTTCGTCGATTATTTTGCACTGTGTTATATATTTACGGGAACGGTTGATTTCCGAGGTGTGGTACAGTGTTGTGAATTGTGATTTTGATCAAATTTATTTTATGATTATTCAGGGGATCGAGATCGTGCTTCGAGCGAGGGATCTTCCGCCGGGCCATGTGATTAGCGTGAGTGCGCGTTTTGCTCACCTGTAAGTGGACAATTTCTTTTCACTGATTAGTCGCGAGTCTTTATTACACATTTTACGAGCATGAGCATGCATATGAGATTATGATTTATATGAGTATGTGTTATACAAATAGGTATTATGTATATGCATTTACATTATATTTTATATACTTGCATAAAACTATATATGATTTGGTTTACACAGAGTACAGTCACAGTATATATTGTTGTATCGATACACTTGCATCTCGGCTGATCCCCGAGGATGTTTACCGGAGGAGGTTGTGACCCCTGACCCGAGGCCTTTACCGGGGGGGGGGGGGGGGGCAGACCTCTGACCTGAGGCTTTTCTGGCTAGAATCACGTGTGGGTCTGGGATGCCGTGATTCGGACTGTACTATCACGGATGTGTCCATGAGCGACCCCATGGGATTTTTCCATGCATGCTCTGTACGCTGGAGGAGTTTGAGTTCACCTCGTGTACTATATCATATTCATTCATTTTGACTCGCATATGTTATTATAACATATATTATTCGGCGAAAGACATTTATTTTCGTCCACTCACTCTAACGATTTTCATGTCTTTCCCCTGGGCTTTTCGCTTTCCGTGCCCAGTTTGCAGTTCGGATTCTGGTGTCTCACGTCGTGGTCGAAGGCTAGTTGTTCGAGCTACCTGTGTTTTCCAGTAGGTTTCTTGTTTCGCCTACTGTTGTATATTTTGTATATGTATACACTAGAGGTCGCTCTGATACATTACTGATACATGTTTTATACGGATTTTTCCCGAATTTTCTATATAATACAGTTATGTTTACTATTTATTGTTATTGATATGATATTGAGAAATCCGGATGGGATTGGTGCCCATGACTTGGCTTTTGTGGCATAGGATGAAGTGTTATTTTCCGGGTGCAGGTAAAGGCAATTCCGTGTTAGTAGCGTTACTCTGCCGAAATTTTAATGGTTTTTGTTGGTCCGTGTTTTCAGAAGGGGTTTGATTCCGGTTTAGGAAACTAAATCGGGGTTGGGTCCTTTCACATAGTTTCTCCTAAAACTCAAAGAAACCAAAAACATGCACGAAGGAAAACACTTTGAATAACCAATTTTCAAAATATAAACCGTGGGCACCGATTCACATCCGTATTTGTCATGTTCAAAATAAACCATATTCTCATAGTGGAGAATTATATATCTTCTATTAAGATCTACTGGACATTGTGGGAAATTATTCTTGAATAACAATGGGAAGAAATCAAATTGAACCATTCATCATAAATAAAGAAAGAGTTAATACTAAGGAGATTGATTTACACAAGTCTAATTGAAGATTATGCTTGAATCCCAAAGATTATAACACTAACGTCAACATCATATAATGATAATCCCATCATAAAGAATCCTAGCATATAACGATTGTTGAAGATTAACTACATTTTCCTCGTACTTTCTAAACAAGATAAAATAGAGTTTTATAAAGTTTAACAAACAAGAGAGCTCTAAATATCAAAGTTGGAGCTCTAAAATAAAAAATAAAAAGTTACTTATAGCATTTTGAGTTGCAATATCGTCCCTGGACCTCACGTACGCATCCTATCATCTAACTCAATAGTTGAAATGCACGAAATTTTTCTTCAATTTGTTGTTCCTCTTCCCATTTGGCATCTTTTGCGCTATCCAAAAACATGTATAGAATGCATTGAAACAATTCAGATTCATCAAAGGTGTCAAATGAAACCAGATTCATAAAAGCATCAAAGACAATGGGTTTACCAAAGAAGACTTAATGTACCGGAGGCATCATCAAGGAAACGAGAACTATCAAAAACATCAAAAAGATCTAGATACATCAACCATCAAAGAAACTAGAATCATCAAGGCATCGAAGGCAGCCAATAACTATCGAGAAATCAAAATCATTGAAACAATCCAGATTCATCCAAGCATTAAAGGCAACCGATTTTCAAAGGAGACTTAATTTAGCAAAGGCATCAAGAATATCAAATGTATCAAAGGAATCGAAACAATCTAGATTCAACATGGTATCAAATGAAACCAGATTCAACATTATCTCATAACACCCAAATTCTAACCATCTTCTTATTGGTTAGTTCAGTTTCTTTGTTTTTGAAATGAGGTACATTTTTAGATCACATTGTGTTAATATTTTGTTGCAACTGGATACTTCAAAATTAGCCTATAGTGAAGGATAAAGTTGACTTAAAATTAAGTATCCTAGCTACAAGCATTATCTAAATAGGTATAAATGTATAGGAATCCCAAAATCGAAAACCCTAACCAAAATTGTACAACTTAATCTCCAAACCCAAATTTTACAGCTTAATCTCCAAACCCAAATTTTACAACATAGTATACATTGAAATTGAGGAACTAATGATGAATAACTCACCAAGAATTTGCAATCGATCTTTGGACAGATGGTGGTGGTGGTACTTAGGTTGTGGTGACGGCAGGGTCAGGTGGTGACGGTGACGTTGGTGTCGGAGGAGGAGGTTGTGGCGTTGGCGTCCATGGAGGAGGTGAGGATGTCGAGGTCAGAAATCAAAGGAAGTGAAGGAGAAGGAGGAGGTGAAAGAGAAGGAGGCGAATACGTCGGGTCAGGGTGGCTGTGACAACCCAATCCTACTTAAATATCCTAAAAATCAATAAATAATCACATGTAAAATTGAGGAAGTACTCAATCCGCAAACAAACTTCGACTAATCTAGATAAAGACCATACCAGAAAAATCCTTAAGACAAATCAATCGTAACGATATAAGACACACCTAATTTCTCCATCGGCTGCACCGCCATTAGTGACGACACTCGTCACCACCGCCAACCTATTGGGTTGACGAACCCTAAATGCCAAATAAATTTCACGACTATGTTTGTATCGTCGATACGAACTGAACAATAAATAACTCGACACAATTCCAAAAATATTTTTCTGGTTGCGAATAATGCACCACTAGAAAGCTCTCAATGAGCCCAATAAACTGTCTAAACATCAAACCCAAAATATAACGTTTAAAGTTCAAAATCAACTGAAATCCAAATTGATTCATACATCACACCAATGGCACCACTCGACAGTCCTCGAGACCAATCACAAACGACTCAGAAAAGTGAGGGGAATCAGAACCCCTTAACATTAACACCGAGAAACATCGACAATTGCCGATTACGGCGGAGGCTGAGAATGAACTCGACAGAAATCATTTCAATTTCCTCGAGTTAACCTGCAATTCAATCACCCAACACCAACAATAACACATAGAGGATGAAGATAACTTCCTAATCATACCTAGTTTATCGCTGAAGACCTCATCGACCATGGTGGTAAATTCACTCGAAATCCCTAGAATTTACCCTATTTGATTGAACCTCCTTGAGGTTCCATCACTGAAATCAAGACCAAGAGTAGAATGAGAAAGAAGAGGAATTCTGATTCCAGTCGGAAACATGGCTAGAGGTGGGACAGTGATGTCGCACTGCTGATTGGAAACTTGGCGACGATTGCAGTTGGATGAGCCAATCAAAGCGGGCCAATGAAGTCAATCCCAAAAATGGAAAGTCTCCTTGTCCATTTCTAGCAAATTCTATATATACTCGTGTCTTTACGTTTCTGACATTTCTGTTAAACTTTCATTGACCATAACTTTTTCATCGTAACTCTATTTTTGACATTCAACACATCTACGAACTCATCTCAAAAAATTCTACGACTTCCACTTGAAGTCAACCAAAGTCGTCAATTCAATAAAAAGTCAACTAATGTCCTTTGACATTTACGAAAAGTGAAACCATTTACTGCGCTCGGTAAATCGAATTTGGAAATATTCATATACATTAACGATAATATAAAAAGGTTGGGGTATTACAGTGGTGGGGGTCGGCGTTGTTGTCAAGTGGCGGTGGTGACGTAGGAGTCAGCGGCGTACTTTGCCGTCTAGGATCAATATTTCGTCGTCTAAGACGTTTTCAAAATTTTCCATAAATTTGGTGCAAAACAACCTGCCAAATATTTGGTTTTAGACGGTGAAAAGATTTCGTCACCTAAGAATTTTTTATTTTTATTTTGCAGAAGATATCTGAAAAATTAATTTTGGGTACCTTCTTAAGAATCATCAAAAATCAATCGTCAGATGTAACCTTTAGATTTATATAATGTTGTAGAAAAAAATTCAAGTCAATTCAGTTTAATTTCATATTCGATCGATTTACTTTAGTGATTATTGACAAATAGTTAAAAGACAGAAATGGTCGTAAAATATAATTCGTAAACCCATTTTAACTGACATCACTAGTAAAATATAATTCGTAAACCCATCTCAGATGATAGAAAATAATTCTCCGTTATCTGATTGATTTCGAAATAAACAGAGGTCAGTTTCATTTTGTCCGTCATTGCAAATTATTTAGACAATACATTTTTCCATTTTATGAGGAGGACATCCAAAATTTAGTACTTTAAAAGGTGGACAACTCAAAAAATGATTATTTGAAAATTATACTTAATTCAGATGACTTTTTTCTGTTATGTGATACTTAGCGAAAAATCAAAAAAATTGTAAATTTTTTTCATCAAGTCAAGTAGATGAGACTCTCCAAAGAGCTCACAACATTGAGTTCTTGCATGAGATGATAGTTGACTTTGACTTGTCCACCTATATACTGGCTCACATGAACTATTTACATAGCTAAACCGTAGGTTATTAAGAGTTGCGTTGGCATCTAAATTTATTATGGTTTTGAGATATTAGTTAAGATGACAGTCGTATGTCAAATTTCGTAAATACCCTAAAACTAAACATTTTTCTAAGATTTACCGTTGGATGGAATGCTCGGATTATTGTTAATATACTGTATAAAAATTTATAATTTTTAAACTTACACTCGTCCTCGATCCGGGCGAGTCATTATTGTGACTATAAGGCACTTAAGAGTAAATCTCGATTTACGGCTCCGTTAAAATTTAGTTTCAGATCACCATTTGCGGAAGCATTATCGTAGAGCTTATATTTATATTACTATATGAAAAAAAATTACAAAAAAAAAAATCAATTTAGGTGCGCGCTTCTCCCATAGGAAAATCAGCAAAATCCATAAAGGGTTATTTTAGTCTTTTGGTAAGATTTGACCTTGTTGACTGACCACTAAACAAACTTCGACGAGGGTATGTTTTTTTTAAAAACTCTATGTTATTATGAGGTTGACACATATGTATAGACACATTTCTCATTAGACCATTTTGATTACTCATATGTCGTTAATTGGATGTATGACTACTAATGTTGCTTACATGTTAATTGGTTATATATGAAAACCAAACATTTATGAAGCTAAACCACTAACAATTAATCATTTCATAAATGTGACTGTTGGATAAGACGGTGAGACTAATCTAAGCACGCTATAGAAAATTTAGAACTTTTCAAATTGATTTCGACCTTGATTAGAGTGTCCAACTATTATGACTGCTCTTAACAATAAAACGTAATTTACCGATTCGTCAAAAATAATTTGAGTTCAAGTACGTCACCCGTATTCTCTTGGGATTCACATATATCTTTCCATGTTAAGAAAAATTAAAATTCTAAGACATAAACCCTAAACTATAATCGTAAACCCTAAACATCCTAAACCCTAAACCACAATTCCTTCAATTGAACGACGATTGTCTGTCATCTGAGGTATGCATTTTCTAGCTACTAGTAAGCAAAAAAATTTCCTTTCAAACTGACCCTAAGAATGCCATCAAAAATTGGAAGGTTGATTACTCAGATGACGGTTGCACGTCGTCTAAAGTTTGGGCGCAAAATTTTGTCAAAATTTTGCGTGAAGTCACAGATTTTGCAATTGTTCCTAGTGGGCTCACTAGAATAAATCATTCAATCAGATGTAAGTTTGACTGTCGTCTGTATCTAGGGCTCCAATTTGAGCACTTCGCGGCAATTTTACCTCCAAAACTTGCGAACAGTTTTGGTCTCATCTAATCAATGCCACACCTTCCAAAATGACTAAGTTAAAAAAATTTCTTGGTCTGAAAGACCTAACCTAGACAGCCTCTCTTCAATGTTTACTCTCTCTCTCTCTCTCTCTCTCTCTCTCTCTCTCTCTCTCTCTCTCTCTCTATCTCTCTCTCTAACCATGATCTCAAAAAGCTTGTCGATGACTCATCTCTAACCACGATGTCCATCGAGAAAGTCGTCAAGTACGTTCAATCTAGCTTGGTCCTCGGCCTTGGCACCGTCGCCACCTCTTTCGCCATATCCAAACTCAATGAGCACATCTCTTACGGACAGCTCCAACATCGTCAGCGTCCAGACCTCAAAACGTACCGAAGACCAAGCCTGATCCCTTGGCATCCCCTGTTCCATCCTCTACAACTATTCGAGCCCGATCTCTCCATCGAGGAGGTCGACCCCAACCTCGTCAAAGGCTGCAATGACTTTAGGGCTAGGTCACACTCATGAGTGAGCTCTCAGCCTCAAAAATGGTACCGTTTGAGAGAAGAAGAAGAGTCAGACACCCACCGCCTGCCCTCCTTCATCGTCCTTCAAAGACTAGAAACTGAAGAATGTCGATGCTCTCATCAGGTACTTCCGATTTCAATTCTCAATTGCTCTTTTGACTGATTTACTCAGCATCCCTAAATTTTACATATCACTGTAGCTGGATTAAGAGCTTGGGTTTGTAATTGGTTTGATTTGAGTTTCTAGTATTTTGTTATTGATTGGTTATTGTGAAAGTAGAGGAGACTGACAGAACTAGAGGTGTTTTAGGGTTTTAGTTTCCTAGATGAAGCAAAGAAGTTGCTAAGAGATGTGGGATTTATTCAAGAAATTATGGCAAAGGGGTTCTCCAGAGACGCATCAACTACGAAATTGATATATAAGTTACTGTCTATGGGTAACATAGATATTGTTTTGTTGCCATTGTTATAAAATTTTCGACATGAAGTTGATTTAAATATGTGAAACAAAACTTCACTAGTACTACTAAGGATATTCTGAGACTGCTACACCATTGGCCTCCTTGGATGTGTTATATGTATGCCATTATTATCATTTGTTTAAACAATGTCATTTCCTTGCTCTGATCATATTATTTGCATTTTTAGCATTGTCAAATTGTTGTCTAAATTTATTGGAAGTTCCCTTTAGTGTATTTAGCTAGATTTGTTCACTACGAATATGAGTGAAATGAACATTAAGACGTGCTGAGTCATGTAATGGAATAAACTGTACGGGATATGGTCATGCAGATTTGATGTGTGCCCGAATAAGGTAATTGACTACCTTGTGTTGTGTTATTTAAAGTTTTCCCACCAAGATAGCATATAGTCATCCATTCATATCTCATTTATGATAAGAGAATAATTATTCTTATTGCTTTTTGTGTCATTCAAAATATATGCATTAGATGAATAAGAACCAATTATCACCATGTATCTTGTACTTCTAATTTTGTTATATATACCCATGTTGTTAACTACTAAAGTGTTATTTGAACTTGCGGCAAAATTCTGTGAGTGTTTGGTGTGTTTTGATTTGACTTTGTAGTATTGTATAGTTTTAGCTTGTTCAATTACTATTATTCCCAAAGGTCAATTGTCAGGATCCGAATTTGTCAGTCAGAGGATATTGGTTGTATGTCTAATTATATGTGTTTAAAACAATAGTGAAAGAAAATGGCAGGGTGCTGTTAAAACAATTAAATGTGTTAAAATGAGGGGGCACATTGGTAGTATGGGATGAGCTGTGTTGGCACCTGAAGCATGTTGATTTCATTGCCACTGATTTGAGGACAAAATGGTTCGTACATGGGATGTTTGCTGTGACTCACTTTATCTATGAATTCATTAGCTATCGTCTAGTAATATTGTTCTTGTGAAGGGTATATGTGAATATGTAATCTTTAAGCTACAGCAGAAAGTGCACGTAGCACATGGAACTTGCTTATTGGCCTGGAAATTAGCATGGTTTATAGACCTGATGGGACACATATTGCAATTGGTAATTTTGTATGTTAACTTGTGTGAGATGCTTGATTGTATGACTTTGTGGATTTTCCTGATGTTCATAGTTTGGTTGGTGTGCATGTATCATTACTATGGATGTTTGTTGGTTTTTGCATTTTCAGAACCACAGCCACTCATCAACATTTTGGATGTTTGATAATCAACGATATCAAACATTTTGTTCATACTAGGCAATTTGTGCCATATCAAGCTTCCGTGATTAGCGACTAAATTGTATGTATGTTATGTTGTACTGAGAAGGAGAGAGAAACTCACTTACTTGTGTGGTATTCTGCCGCGAGAAATTTAGGTGAAAAAATGACATTATTTGATGTTTATTTTGATATGTTGTTTAACGAACTGAAATCTATTCAACCGTTACAAGTCTGCTTATTGGTGTTTTGATTTTGGCTACATATTGTGGTATACATTGTTGTATACTTTTGGTGATGAGGAAAAGAAAATTATGCGCAATCTTCGAACAATATGAGGTCCCATTGCAAAGATAGTGTAAAGGTAAAAGGACAACTCCATCATGAAGTCCAGTCTTGTGGGAGTTGTGGAAAGTGTGACAATTATAGGTTCCTAATCAGCAAAACTCCAAGCGTGTGAATTAGTTGTTGTACTTGTAGCTCGTAGCTTGTAACTTGCTAGTACTTTTGGGCTTCACTTTGTTATAATTGCAGTTTGTGTATAAGTAATCAAAGATTTGTAAGCACAATGTTGAAATTAATGTCAGAAAATTTGTGAATTATATTGTTTATTTGGTGAAATATAAATCGCAGCAAATACAAACAAAAATAAAAAGCTTGAGATTAGAACTAAACTCACATGACACACTAATGTATAAAAAGACTGACGTCTGAGAAGTAACCGGATGATGTAAAATATGATAAAAAGACTGACATGTGAGAAGATATCAAACGACGCTCGCTTTGACAAATTGACAGATGTCACAAGCAACATTACATGATAGTCGACTGTTATCTCAGTACATGCCATCAGACACAGAAATGTTCACGCATAGATGACATCATTTGGCACTAGGGGTCGGCAAAAAGCCCGGCCCGGCCCATGTATAGCCGGCACGGGCCGGGCCGGGCCGGGCCTCAACAACATTTTAATATATGCGGGCTGGGCCGGGCCGGACTTTATCTTTTATATAAGGATCCGAGCCCGGCCCATTCAAGCGGGCTTTGCGGGCTTTTGCGGGCCGGGCCTATCGGGCTTTAATTATTAAAAAATTAAGACATTTCAAAATAAACGTAACCTTTATCCATGCACTGGGGTTTAAACGTACTCCGACGAGTCTAAATTTTACGTACGATGTTTATCACTATAAGATTGAGTTTTCTACATGTCCTCGTTTATTATTAAAACATATTTAATTCTTATATTGCTTGAATTCTCCATATGTATATTAATGTTCTTACGTTTGTTCATTTGTTATATGGAATGAAATACTTTTGTGAAACTTAATCGGACATGTTTAATTATTTTATAAAATTGACCGTTAGATTGATTGGTTAGAATATTATAACCATGCCTTTAAAATTTTATAAATTTTGGACTTGATTTAGACATCGATCCATGTATTTCGCCAAATGTGACCATAGTACTCTTACAACTAAAACGGAAATTACCCCTCCCGAAAATAATTTTTTAACATCAAATTTTGGACACATACTCTTATGGAATACATATCTATCTCATAGTATCAAAAAAATTGACATAAAAAATTGATTTATCTACTCCCCCCATAGGAAAATAAGGAAAATAAGATGAGTGTATTTTAGTGTTTTCACAAATTTTGTTTAATTATATTGACTGGGATCCAAACGTACTTCGATTAGGCTAATTTTTACGTACGGTGTCTTTTATTACAAGGTGAACTATTATATATGGCCTTCTTTATTGTTAAAACATTTTTAATTCCTATATTGCTTGAATTCTCTACATGCACACTAATGTTCTTACCTTTATTCCTTGGTTATATGGGTTGAAAGTCCTTTGTGAAACGTAATCGATCATGTATCATCATTTTACAAAACTGACTGTCAGATTGGTTGTTCATAATATTCTAAGCATGCCGTTAAAAATTTATAAATTTTGGACTTGATTTAGACCTACATCTATGAGTTTCGCTAAATGTGACCGTAGTACCCTTACAACTAAAACATAAATTACCCATCCCTAAAGGAATTTTTTAAGATCAAAATTTTAACACACATTCTTGTAAATTACATATCTATCTCATAGTGTCAAAAAAATTGATATAAAAATTTAATTTATCAAGTTTCTCCATGGAAAAATAAGCAATATATAAGAGAAGGGTATTGATGTCATTTCACACACTCTCAATTAAACTCTCACCATTGAAAAATTACAAAATCTAATCTGAACCATCTATTATATTTACTGTTTTACAGTGTAAATCGATAAAAAAAATTACAATGAAACCCTAACCCTAACCCCTAACCCCTAAACCCTAACCCCTAACCCCTAAACCCTAACTTACTCTAAACCTCAAAATTCCTAAAACCTAAAATCTAACTTACTCTAAACCTCAAAATTCTTAAACCTTAACTTACCCTAAATCTCAATCCCCTAAACCCTAACTTACCTTAAACCTAAACCCTAACTTAATTATCCTAAACTTTAAACAATGATTTAATAGTAAAATAGATACACAAATATAACTATATATGGAATTCCAATATTTGATCAATATATGTATATGTAATATATTAATATAAACATACACAAATATAAAAAAAATATATATATAGTACTAGTCACTATATTATATATATAAGTGTAGGTATAATGATATACGTACTACTATCTTATATATATAAAAAATTGGATGTCGGATTGGTTGTTCATAATATTCTAAGTAGGCCATCCCTAATTTTTATAAATTTTGGACCTAAACCCTAAACCTTAAAACCTAAACCCAAAACCCAAAACCCTAAAAAAATTACAATAAAATCCTAGAACCGGAACCCTAACTTACCCTAAACCTCAAATTCCTAAACCTTAACTTACCATAAATCTTAATCTCCTAAACCCTAATTTACCCTAAACCTAAACCCTAACTTATGCTAAACTTTAAATAATGACTTAATAGTAAAATAGATACACAAATTTAATTATATATGGAATTCAAATATTCAATTTATCCATGTATATGTAATATATTAATATATATATACACAAATGTAAAATATATATCTATATACACTACAAGAAAACAGCACTTAGACCACGGAAACACTAATTCTCCGTCGTCCAAGTGACACTTAGACGACGGAAAAGACTCCGTGGTCCAAGTACCACCTGGACGACGGATAATACCATCTCCGTCGTCCAAGTGGTCACCTGGACCTCGGAGTCTTCTCCGTCCTCCAGGTGACCACTTGGACGACGGAGATGGTATTATCCGTCGTCCAGGTGACCACCTGGACCTCGGAGTCTTCTCCGTCCTCCAGGTGACCACTTGGACGATGGAGATGGTATTCTCCGTCGTCCAGGTGATTACCTGGAGGACGGACCGACACACCGTCGTCCGAGTTCACAAAACGTACTTCCACTTAGACGACGTACCGACACCTCCGTCGTCTAAGTGAAGCATTATATAAGCCCACTGCCGGCCAAACTGATCGAATTCATTCCTAGCTAGCCTCGATCTCTTCATGATCGATTCCATTTGAAGAATAATTGAAGGAGAAGGGAGAAGGAGAAGCTAGGGAGCTCGAGCTAGGTAGCTAGAAGCTAGCTAGGCCGAGAAGAATCAGGATCGATAAGGGATCTCCGATGACTAGCTAGTTAGCTTAATTAACGTAAAGATATCGAGAAGGCCAGCAGGTACGTACGTACGCAGTTAAAATTTGCTTAATTAATATGTATTTAGTGAAAACGTACGTACATATATATATATACATGCAAGGATGTTAGCTGATGTTAGCTATATATATATATGTACAGATCGATTAAATTACGTACATACGTACGTAATTGATGGATCGATATGTAGATCGAGTACGTATAATTAAGCGTAAATTAATGGACAAATATATATATATATGTAATAATTAATTAAGTATAATATTTTGTAGCAGTATGGACAAGAGTTGGATGAAGTTGAAGAATAGATGTGATGTCCGGTATATGGATGGAATTAGCGAATTTGTGAATTTTGCGATAGAACATGGTCAGGGAAAGAAACGTTTCAGGTGTCCGTGTCAGAAATGTCTTAATTATCAGTATGCGGAGGTTAATGTTATGGTGCAACACTTGTACGAAAATGGTATGATGTGGAGTTACACTACATGGAGTGAGCATGGTGAATCTGTAGAGTTCAGCGCAGCAGACTTCAGCTCAGGGTACAGTTACCATGGTGCCTCATCCAGCGGCAGTGGTGCCGGACCCCCAGCTTGCAACCCAACTGCAGATTTGGTCCATGATGCGTTTCCGGGATGTAGTCATGGCGGACACCAACACCAAGACGGAGGTTACAGTACCACCAATGAGCATGATGACACATTCCCCGCAGCTAGCTTGGCCACTGACACCAGTGAGATGGAAAAGTACAACCGGATGCTACTTGAAGCGCAGACCCCGGTGTTCCCTGGATGTCGAGAGAATGTGTTGCAATATGTGATGGAGCAAATGAAGATAAAAGTGAAGCACAAAATGTCAGTGAGTGCTTTTGACGAAATTCAGGAGCAAATATGTAAGTTGCTTCCTGATGATCACAATCTTCCTAAATCTCATTATAAGGTTAGAAATATCCTGAGCAGCCTCGGCCTAAAGTACAGGATAATTGACGCATGTCCGAATGATTGTGTGCTATTTTACAAAGAGTATAAAGAGTTGGACTATTGTCCCGTATGTGGCCAGTGCAGATTCCAGTTGAATAGGAAGAGTTCGAAAAAGAGAATTCCTGTGAAAGTTGTTCGATATTTTCCCTTGATTCCCAGATTGCAGCGCCTGTACATGTCGCTACACACAACAGAGGCGATGCGATGGTACGCAGAAAAGCGAATAGATGACGATGTCCTGCGACACGCCGCAGATGGGGAGGGTTTCAAACATTTCGACAGAGAATTTGGAGACTTTGCTTCAGAGGTTAGAAATGTTAGACTCGGCCTATCTACAGACGGATTCAATCCTTGGGGAAGTAATAGCTCCGCCGTCAGCACTTGGCCAGTTATTCTGATGCCATATAACTTGCCTCCGTGGATGTGCATGAACAAGGAATTTAATTTCCTTACCGTACTAATTCCAGGTCCTAAATCTCCATCGAAGTGCTTAGATGTCTACCTCAGACCTTTGATCGACGAGCTGAAACTGTTGTGGGAAAATGGAGTCCCAACTTATGACAAATTCACTGACACGATGTTCACGATGAGGGCTGCTGTAATGTGGACGATCAGCGATTTTCCAGCTTATGGGATGTTGGCAGCCTGCAGGACAAAAGGATATAATGGATGTCCTATATGTTTGGACGACGTGAACTCTAGTTGGCACGCGGGGAAGGTGTGTTACTTGGGTCACCGTAGATGGCTTCCTCACGACCACCCGTGGCGACAGGATGAAGCTCATTTCGACGGTACGGTAGAGAACAATCCTAAACCCCGTAGTTGGTCGGGCGAAGAGATTTTAGAGAGGTTGAGCTATTTCGACTTTGGTGTGTTGAGCAATGACGCGGATGTAAAGAAATGCAATCCAATTCCTCCACATGATTTGAGATATTGGGATCACAAGAGTATATTCTTTGAACTCCCTTACTGGTCGAAGTTGAAGCTGAGGAACAACTTGGACGCGATGCACATAGAAAAGAATGTGTGCGACCGCGTGGTGGGAACAATTCTCGGTATTAAGTTCAAGACTAAAGATACTCCCAAAGCGCGCAAAGATTTGGAATCAATGAATCTACGTCGTCCCTTGTGGTTGAGGAGGGATAGGAAAGGAGTGTACAACAAGATGCCAGATGCACCTTACACAGTGAAGCCGACGCTTAGACGTTCTGTATTTCACTGGTTTAAGGGCGTTCGTTATCCGGCTACGTATGCAGCTACTATAACTGGAGCAGTGGACGAGGTGCAACACAAGTTTGTTGGTCTAAAGACACATGACTATCACGTTATGCTGCAACGTCTGATTCCAGTGGTAATTCGACCATACTTGCCTCGGGACGTCGTAGAACCAATAGTGGCATTGTGCAGGTGGTGGCAGAGGTTATGCGCCAGAGAATTAAAGAAGTCAGATGTGGTGGAATTGCAACAACAAATTGTGCACATCATTTGCAAACTAGAGAGGATTTTCCCCCCTGCTTTCTTTGACATCATGATTCACCTAATTATCCACCTGCCCGAGCAGGTGCTCATTTCTGGTCCGGTCCAGTACACTTGGATGTATCCTCAAGAAAGGTACGTACAACTAATTAATTAATTTGTTCCACTGGAGATTATATATATACTAGCCAGCTAGCTATATGTACTTATGTAATGTGTACGTTTGATTTTGTAGACAGCTTGGACAGTATAAGTCATTCGTCAAAAACAGGTCGGCCCCGGATGGCTCCATAGCAGAGACATACCTAATGCATGAGTGTGTTACTTACTGCAACAGGTACCTCAAAGATCCACCCCCTCCCAGTACTGCCTCCAATCGCAGTGCCCGCATCAATCTTTCTGTCGTCACCAATGTCGTCTGACCGTTTAGAGGAGTATTAAAGGAATCGTTAACACGGGAAGAACTTATTGAGGCACATTGGGTAGTGTTGCGAGACTGTGATGAAGTTGAGCCGTACATGATGTCATACAGGGAGAGGCTTCAGGCGTTAAATCAAAACAAGAGTTCGGCGTGGATTGAGAAAATGGTTAAGAAGAAGTTTCCTGATTATTTCTTCCAATGGGTACGTACGTACGACTCGGTATTAATTATTTAAATACATATTGCTCATGTTTGTAGAAAGTAAATCATTATATTAATTTGGCCTTTTTCGTAGATGATTGATCTGCAAAAATCTGATAACCACGGACAGTGGTGGTCATGGCCAAAGCACTTGCTAGCAGGGAAGCCGGTTAAGCACTATATTTATCCCGGATGTTTTGTGAACGGTGTAAAGTTCCATTCATTGGCCCGAGACGAAGGAAGAAGAACACAAAACAGTGGGGTAGCCGTTGGGAAAGACAATGATCTATATTACGGGGCTATTGTATACTTGGTTCAGCTATGTTACGGGAATGATGTCAACGTTTTCCTATTCAAGTGCAGATGGTTCAAGCGTACAAAGGAAGACCTGGGACTATTATCTGTCGATACAAACTCGCACTGGTATGAGGATGAGCCTTTCGCTCTCGCCACCTTAGTTCGGCATGTGTTCTATCTCGACGATCTGAAAGCCGGTGAAGGGTGGAAAATAGTGAACCATATCTCTCACCGAGGAATATGGAATACAGAGACAATTGAAGGGACACCGGCGACGACTGAAGATGCTGCTGAACCAGAAAGAGACATTCCTGCCTATCAAGAGCCTAATATTTCTATGGTCCGCTCCGATATAATGGACCTGGTTCAAGATGGTGAACGGTTACCCATGCCTGATGGTTGTACAGATCTAACTGAAGATGAGATTATCCATGAGGTAGATGAAGAAGACGAGCAGGAAGAGGACGCGGACGAGGACTCAGGTTATTCGTCGGACGATGTTGAGTACGATGACGAGGATGAGCCGTCGACTAACGGGGATGAGGACGATGATGATTATGACGAAGAGTACGGTCATACGACGAGGGAGATTAATTGGTAATTAATTACTGTAATTATTGTAATATATATATATATATATATGATCGATGCTGGTTTACGGTAAGAAATTAATCCGAATTATATATCCTGGAAAACGGAGAAATTAATTGCAGATTAATTGGCGCCAAATCTCAATCTCATATAAAACCCTAGCTAAATCCTGGACCCTAAATCTAGCAGTTCGGATCGATCGATCAATTTTTTAATTATATTTTTGAATCAGAATAATTGAACGCACACACAAATGACCGGGGACGACCTAAACCGTAAACCCTAAGGCCCTAACCCCTGAATTCGGGGTTTTTACACCTGGACGACGGAGATGGTCATTCTCCGTCGTCCAGGTACACACTAGGACGACGGAGATGGTCATTTTCCGTCGTCCAAGTTCACAAACCCTAAACCCTAAACCCTAAGGCCCTAACCCCTGAATTCAGGGTCTATACACCTGGACGACGGAGAACGTCATTCTCCGTCGTCCAGGTCAGAACCTGGACGACGGATAACTTCATATCCGTCGTCCAGGTGATTACCTGAACGACGGAAACACTCATTTCCGTCGTCCAGGTGCAGATATAGTAATTTTTTCTAAGACAACGACCATCTAGACCTTCTTCCAATGCAAAGTCTTTTCATCAAGACTTTAGAGTAAACAATTCTTGGTGTGTGAGCTTCGACGGTTCGAAAATCGGAGTTACGAAATGCCTAGTATCCACGTTTCCGGTTTGTGAAATTATCGGTTTTGCAGTTGACTGTGCCGATCAAACCCTTCCCGAACTTATTATTTTATGATCCTTTGAAGACAATTATATATTATGTTACGACGAACATATCCAACGGTTGTTTTGTCCAAATTCAATTTCGTTAATACTCTGCTGCAAATGAGCGTCTACTCATGAACACTTAAGTCGTAAAGATTAGTCGATACTTAACATGTTTCAATACGTAAAATTAATCGTCGGTTCAAATTTAACTGTTTATATACACGATGCGTTCATCGATATTGTACGACTATTTCACTCGAATGACAAATCGCTAAATTCCTAGCGAATTATTTTTAAAATTTTTTTTTACGTAATTTGAACCTGGATGACGGATATGGTCATTTTCCGTCGTCCAGGTGTTCACCTGGACGACGGAGAATGACCATCTCCGTCGTCCAGGTTCAAAAACCATGGCGGTTCAAATTTATTTTTGTTTATTTTTTTCATGTAATTTTCACTTGGACGACGGAAACTGACCATCTCCGTCGTCCAAGTCCAAAATTATGGCGGTTCAATTTACCGCTTCCGTTTTCGGCACCGCTTGAATTTTCACTTAGACGACGGAGAATAATTCTCCGTCGTCTAAGTCCAAAATCATGGCGGTTCAAAACGTCCCGCCGATTAATTACGCGGCGATTGAAAATTTTTAAACCGCCACCTAGACGACGGAAAACACTATTTCGGTCGTCCAGGTGGACTTAGACGACGGAGAATAGTGATCCGTCGTCTAAGTGCAACTCTATAAATAGAGTTGCACCCCCCCTCATTTTCTCATCATTCCATCTCCTCCTCTCCCTCTCCTCTCCTCTCCTCCGGCGATCCTCCTCCGGCGACGCTCCGACGACATTTTTTCCGGCGTGGTTCCTCCTCTCCGACGACTCAAGTCCGGCGAAATTCCCGTAAACTCCGCTTCGGTACATTTCTATTTTTCCCTTATTTAAATAATTTTCATTTTATTAATTAATTAAATTCTAAATATAATTAATTAGTAGAAATTAATTTAGTAATTAATTTTAAATATTTAATAAATGATTAATTGTTGTTATTTATTAATTAAATCATAATTATTGTTATTGTTTCCTAATTAAATGAATAATTGTAAATTTGTTGTTATTAAATAAATAAATAAATAATTATTGTTATTAATTAATTAAATAAATAATTATTGTTATTAATTAATTAAATGGTTAATTATTGCATGCTAAATGGAAAATAAATTATTGCATGTAATTACGTGTATTTTTTAGTAAATTAATTAGTAGTACGTGTTCGATTTAAATTTAGTACATAGGCTTTGTGTAATTAAGTCGCACTCTTTGGAATAGATGACGCCTCTTTTCCTTGCTTATCTCCTTAACCCCTCGTGATGTGTGGATTTCATCACCGCACACCATAACCTAAGTGAAGTTATGGACACGAGGTTGAGGGCGGAGTTTGCAAAGGACTTGAGGGAGTGTAAATTTTCGAAAAATTGGCCGAATGTCGGACATGGTGTCTAGAAACGGGTTATGACTGGTGACAGGATTTGGACTAAGAAAGACTTTTGTCGAAATTAGTCCTGCCTCTCGCGTTATCTCTATCCCTAACTGGCCATGTTTTTCGATTTAACCAAGGCTGATTAATTGAAAATTTACACTTTATCGCGCGGGTCGCACGTCCATTGAACGACCGAAAATGCCAAGCTAGTGTACTCTATTTAAATCTTAAACGTACTTAATTAATTAGCGTAAATTTTTAAGTTGTAATTATTATGGTAAGTAGGTATTTTAACCCCGTACTCTTAGGTTTAAATGGCTCCGCCAAAGACGACATCCGGCAAGAAGAAAGCCCAACAAGAGGCAGAAGATGCCATGCTCCGCCGCTTGGCGGACCAAGTCGGTTGGGAATTACCACCGGAGGGCAACGACGCTCTCAATCCGGACGGATCACCTGGTCCGTCCGTAGCGCCCTCTGGGGAAATTCCCGCTCCCCCATTCATCTCGAGCGGTGATGACGTCGACCCCTTCCAATCTCCGACGCCCGGTACCCATTCAACGGGAAGTACTCAGGCGTCCTCCACCGCCGAATCAATCATGTACAGCGCCCGCCGTAGGCAAAGGAGGGCCCCCACTGACCCGGAACCGAAAAGGACTCGGGGTCTCGTTAAAGGGGGGAAAGCGGAGCGTATTTGCAAGGCGACCGGTAAAAAGCTCGACTTGCCGTACGACGAATTCACCGGTGGCCCTCCCACAGCTCAACTAGCAAGTCTCTCGGCGCATGGGATAAGGTCAATCATCCGTAACCGGGTTCGTATCACTGCCCCTACTTGGAAGGAGGCGCCGGATCATGAGAAGGCGAAAGTCTTCAAAGATCTTTCGGTACGTAATACGTTCAATTTAGTTATTATATAATATTGTTAATCTCGGCCTAAAATTTCATAATATATACGATTATAATTTTCTATTTATTTTTCATAGGAACAATTTGACGTGGATCCGACACCGGCTATGTTGAGGCATATCAATCAAACCGCCAACTCCATCTACAAAGATTGGAAGTACAGGCTCCATAAGTACTTCAAAGATGTCGGTCCCGTGCCTCCCCCGGTAGAGCTGCAAGGGGAGAGAGAAGATGAGTGGGAGTGGTTGTGTAACCACTTTGCCGATGAACAATTTAAGGTATTAATTTAATTTTTTTATTTCAATTAAAATAATTGAATTATTTAAATTGTAGTTATTCATTTTTTAATGATTTAATTATGTTGTGTAACAGAAATTCTCCGGTGTCAACAAAGCCAACCGGGGGAAGAAGGAGAAACACCATACTACCGGCGCCAAGCAGTTCATTCAAATTGCCAAGGAGCACAAGGATAAGGGTTCCAAACACCCTTTTATTGATGCAAGCGTAAGCGCGTACGTGACGCCAGGGCTCGATAATGAAGCGAGTCAATGCGGGGTAAGTGATATGTATATATATATATATGTGCTTTTAATTATAGTAATTATTATTTAAATATGATTACAAAATTATAATAAATTAATTATAATTTTGTAGGCAAGGGCGATAGAGCGTGCGCATGAAGAGTTGGCCAACACTCAGCTTGCGTTCCCAGATGTGCCGCCGGAAGACCTGCCTCCTCTATCCTTAGAGAGCCAAATTGCAATCGCGGATGAGGTCTACGGTCGTAGAGCTGGCAAGGAGGTTAGGCACTTTGGGCCTAGGGTGGTACGAGATTTGTCGACGACCTCCGGCTCATCATCTACGGGAGGTTCGAGGCAGCGGAGAATGAGTCAAGCTGCGGCCGTCGAAGCAGCCATTCAAGAGGCTCGACTGGCACGAGAGGAGAATCGACGGACACAAGAGCAAAATGAGTCAATGCGGCAAAGACTTGACGAACAACAAGCACAAATAGCCCAACTCATCGCGCTCATGAACCAAAATCGAGAAGTATGTCAACCTCCTCCGAACCCACACCCCGACGACAACGACCCGGCTGGAGGCGGAGGACTCGGCCCCGCATCTGCTCCTCCAGTGTATTAGCTAGCACGTAGTATATTATCTCGTTTCTTTCCGCATTCCGAACAATATTTTAATTTTTAATTTATGGGTTTTTCCGTATGTACAAATTAATTTACTTTGATTATTTAATAATTATATATATAAGTTATTAATTTTAATATTCAAAATTTAGTTTATTTATTTAATATTAGCATTTTTCATTATTTAAATTAAAATAATAATAAATTAAATTAATAATATTTAATTTCAATTTATTTTTTTTTAAAAATTAAATATTCACTTGGACGACGGAGATTATGTTCTCCGTCGTCCAGGTGCACAAACCCTAAACCTAACCCCTAAACCCTGTTGTTCTCCGTGGCCCAGGTGTTCACCTGGACGACGGAGACTTAGTGTTTCCGTCGTCCAGGTGAACACCTGGGCCACGGATAATGGTAGCAATGTCCGTGGCCCAGGTGTTCACATGGACGACGGAAACACTAAATCTCCGTCGTCCAGGTGAACACCTGGGCCACGGATAATGTCCGAGGTCCAAGTTCACTTGGACGACGGAAACACTAAATCTCCGTCGTCCAGGTGCTTGGACGACAGCACTTGGAGCACGGACCTTGGACGACGGAGTTTCCGTCGTCCAAGTACTTAGACGACGGAAAACTGCACTTAGACGACGGAAATGGTCCGTGGTCTAAGTGCAGTTTTCTTGTAGTGATAGTATTAGTCTATTAGACTACTAGTCACTATATTATATATATATATATGTCAATATGTGTATAGGTAAACATTAACTAGGTATAAATTGTATAATGATTAAAATTCATTAAATAATTTAATGATATATGTCAATATGTGTGCGGGCTTTGACGGGCCGGGCCTAACGGGCCTTGACGGGCTTTTGGCGAGCCGGGCCCGCGGGCCGGGCCGGGCTTTAGATCTCTAAACCATGGTCGGCCCACCAACCACCTTGGCGGGCTTTTGCGGGCTTTTTTGCGGGCCGGGCCGGGCTTTTAGCCCACGGGCTTGCGGGCCTCCACCGGCCCACGAGGCCCACGGGCCAAATGATGACCCATATTTGGCACCATGAATGTCATCCGTCATCTTAATATTATGAGTGTCATCCTTATGATTGGTATATGACAATCATTTTTATGTCTTGCATGTCATTTAAAAAGGTTTTCAACATATGACACTGTGGTATATGACAGTCAGGATGCATATGAGATGACGGTCAAGAACCGTCATCTAAAGCGTTTTGTGTACTAGTGCATAGAAACTCTATATATCAACTAGATCCAAATTAAATTGAAATTTGAGATAAAAATTGGATGCGAGAGTCAAGACTTGTTGTACATTAACTAATGTTGTATAACTTAAGTGTACACATGTGTATATTCACTCCACATCAATATTAATGAAATTGAATTTGGAGAAAACAACCATTAGATATATTCATCACAACATAATATGTAAGTATACAAAATTTTCATCAATTCGAAATTCGGTAAGGGTTTGATCAGCGTAGTCAACCATAAAATCTAATTTCAACGAAATAAAAACGTTCATAAGCAAATATTCGTAACTTCGTTTTTCAAACCGTCGACACTCACAGTCTAAACATTGTTTACTCTTTGCTCTCGATGAATAAAATTTACATTCTAACATGGTACACATGATCGTGCTCTTAGAGGTTAGATTATGAAACTCATCTTAGACGACGAAAGTGGTGGACTTCATCGTTTAAGTAAAACTAAAACGGAAAATTTTCACATATTCGCCATCTAATTTTATAAGGTTTGGAGTTAAGAGTTTAGGGTTTAGAGTAACCACTTAGACGATGAAGTACTTCAAAAAAATTTCATATAAATGTATTTACTTAGACGGTGAAGTAGTCAATTTCGTCGTATAAGTAAGACCTTAAACGACGAACCAAATTTTGTGGTTTAGTGCGGGACATAGACGACGAAGTTGACCATGAACGCTTATTTCATCGTCTAGTTCAGCACTTGCACGATGAAGCTGACAATGAATTGTTTATTTGTCGTCTAGTATATTATCTAAATGAAGAACAATATGTTCATTATCTAAGTGATTTTATGTAGACGATGAAACGCCAATTTCGTCGTCTAAGTTGTTCTTAGAAGACGATACGACGAATGTCCATTTCATTGTGCAAAAATTGATTGTCTAGTATCATCATATAAAAATTGATTGTCTAGTATAATGATATGTGTGTGACTTCGTTTTATCGGACTGAGTGAAATTATAATGAAGTCCGGTGGAGTCATTGTATTGGTATCACATTATAATGAATATTAAAGACCTTCTCAAGAAAAAAAACCGTATATTGAATTTATATGTATCAAAGTAGTAAATAATACAACTCAACACCAGCAAAACAGTTAGTTTTTTTAGTTAACGAGTATATTGAATTAGGTAATGTTTTGGTGATAGGTAATACCTCTTAGGTACGGCTGGCCTAGTGGCGTCTCTTTGTAATGCGCTTATTTTCTTATAAAAAATTATTTTTGATTATTTCAACCGTAGATAATTATAAAGAGAATTTAGCTGGAATGGTGCTTTAAGTATGACACTTAATAAACTTTAGTCCTTTATGTATGTCATATATCATTTTGGTCCCTTAAGTTTACACTCGTTTATCAGTTTGGTCACTCAAGTATGACATATATTACTTTAGTCACCCAATTTTACTTCTGTATATTACTTTGGTCATTTCGCTTTTATGTAATTTAGAAGACCAAAGTGAATTTGAAATGCATACTTGACTGACCAAAGTGATACATGTCATACTTAAGTGACCAAAGTGATACATGTCATACTTAAATGACCAAAATGGTATGTCATACATGAGGTACTAAAGTATCATACTTGGGAGATAATTTCAATCATTTTCTCAATTAAAAATTAATTACAAACAACTTATTCTTATCCTACAAACAAACAACTAAATTCATCGACCACAAATTAATAAACAACCAAACAGAACTTCATTGACCACTTAATATGGATTAAAATGTCTTGGATAGGACAAGCCTTATTTCACTTGTGTTCGTGTCCTGTCAACCAGATGTGGTCTAATTAGGAGTTATCATTTGACTTTGGGCCCAAAAAGTCTGTGGACGACCGGAGGATCATTGAGTCCAAATCCGACCCGACATGAATTTTGGTCCGAAAAAGCCCGGTCTATAGACATAAGGCCGGACTTGGGCCGAGGTCCCAAAGCTCATGGGCCCAAAAAGGTTGGGTCCATCAAGGCCCACCCGGCCCGGCCCATTGAGACCTGCCCGTAAAACCCATCAAATGTAAATACTGTAATATATATATATTATTTTATTATTATAAGCCTCTAAAATATCTAATTTACCTTAATATCAATCATTTAAATACAAATTATCAAGTTTAGTACATGTTGTAATTGTTGATATATTTGATTACTACAAAAGTTTTTTATTTAATATATATATAATCCCGGCTCGGCCTTAGCCCGTCCCGTCCCAAAAAAGTCCATCCCATGGGTTTCAAATTTTCAAAAAAAAAATCCGTCCTAGCCCGAATTTTGGAGATATTATGCTGAAGTCCATCCCAGCCCGGCCTGACCCATTGTTGTAACGACCCAACCCTTGTCAAAAATCATTAAAATGACAAATTATTCGGATAATTGTGATAATTCCTCGACTAGGATTAAACTTAATCAATATATGTCGAAAACCTTATCAATAAACCCAATATGATAATTCGATTTTAATAATATAAGGTACATATAATTCTCCGTCGCCTGCACCGCCACTGACAGCAACACTAGTCACCACCTTTCACCCACTGGGATGACGAAGCCTAAACGCATTATTAACCTCACAAATACGCTCGCCATATCGATACAAATCAAATGATATAACACGACACATTTCAGAATTTTTTTCCGGCCAGACGCACCACCACCGGCGACCACCGCTGGCGGCGAAGAATAATACATCAATATCTTCCTCTCATCAAGCCCAACATTTTCTTCCAAAATCCCTATGCCTAATTTTGGCTCGTATGGCCGGAATCAGGCCCGAAATATATTTGGCTAGAATTCCTCTGGTGATGCAGCTCCACCTTCGAGCCACCTTGGAGCTTGAGACGGGCGGCATTAGGATCAGAAGGAAGGGACAAACTATTCCCCCTTAACCTTGCCGCCCACAGAGACCGGGAACAACCGACCATGGCGACACCCAAAAATGAAACCGACCGAGATCATTTGATCTGCAATCCTCCTTACCGAACTTGCAAACACAAAGTCCCATACACAAGCACAATACATGCTTCAAGAGGAATCAATCCATACCTCGTTCGTTGCTGAAGATGTCGCTAGCGACGGCTACGATTATATACCGAAAACTTAGTTTTTCTCACCTTTGATTCTCTTGCCTCGTCCATCAATCACCAGAATTGAAACCAGCAATAAGTAGAGGGCGATGAGGCGAGTCAGTTTCGACTTGAATCGCAGTCTAAGGTGGTCAGCCGGTGTCTTAACGTCAGCGAGTAGTTTGCTTCGATTTTGGGTTGCGAGAGAGAGGGTCAACGTGGTCAAAGATCAATCTTCCTGAAAATGGTAAGTCCATATTTCCATTTATGGAAATAATATTTATACTCTTTTATTTCACGTATTTCGATTCCGTAAATTCCGTCGAAACTTCAGTTGACAATAACTTTTATGTCGTAACTTTGATTTTAACATTCCACGCGTTGACGAATTTGTCTTGACAAATTCTACATCATTCACCTCAAGTCAACCACATTTGTCAATTTAATAAAAAATCGACCTGAGACTTCTCAATATTTACTAACAATAAAAAAAAATTATCATACCCAATAATTGGAAATCAAAAGACCCCAAAATACTTCTAACTTTATGAAAAGAACGAGATATCACAATTGTCGAGGCCTAGGTGCAATGGTGTAGCTAACAAGGAAACATAAGTAGAAAAAATTAGATGTCATCAGTAATGGGATTGCCAAACAGCACTTGAATTTGATCCAGGACTTTTGTGTTTTTCCTTATAAATAACCAGGCCTTTATATTGATCAACCTATTCAAATTTAATCCTCTCTCTGGTGAGTCTGGTTAACTCACACTGTCTTTTATAGAGAAAAAACCCACCTCACAAATTTTAAATTTTGAAAAATATCACAGATCTCTCTTTCCCTCTTTTAAATGAGAAATGCTGACCAAATGTTCGATAAAATGCCTGAGAGAGACTCCGTAGCAGCCTCCACAGCCCAACAACCATGCCCAATTCTCTGAAGATCTCCAAGATTTCTTCACTGGAATAACACCACTCCAGAACCACATAGACTCACCACGCCTTCCCAAAAGCCTCAGAGACCAAAAAAAGGCCCACAACGAATATGAAAACCCCAAAACCCCCATATCCACAATCAGAACCAAAAATGGTGTATGTACTTTGGATTCCACATTTCTCCAATCTCCAGAGCGAGAGCAGCTAACTACGAATATCCGAAAGTCTCGGCGACTCGTGGAGCAGAAAGAGAGATCCATAAACCCTAAAACCCCCAAATTCAAATCCAGGAGCAACAATGTGGTAAGGTCATTGAATCTTTCGAACACTTTGAAGAAATCGGTGAAATTGAATTCTGGGTTTAGAGAATCTAGAGCTTTGATTCAAGAGATTGATGTCTTCATTTTCGGTGAAGATGAAAATTCACTTTCAGAGAGAGTCATGAAGAATTTAGTGGATTCTCGAAAGGGGTCGAAATTGAGTTCTGGGTCAAGAAAAGATAGAAAATTGATCAGTGTAAGTGAGGGTTTTCAGATGCCTAGACGATCTTCGAGATTGAGTGCTTCGCAGAATGTTGATGACAAACACATTGAGAAAGCAACTAGTAGAACATATACCAGCAATTTGAAATCTTCTTTGGATAAAGAAAAGGTGTCTGGAGCTGTGAAAAATCGAGCATGTATAAAATTAGGTGCAATGGTTTTGGAGAAGAGCAAAAGAGCAAGTGTTTGGCTTCGATTTTTCTCTAGTCAGGTCGCTGCGATTGGAGATGTCACAAATTGTCTCTTTTGAATCCGTGGTTGTGGATTTGCTGTGTGCGAGGCGTGCTACTTCTAAAGGCAGAATGTCGTTGTGTAGTGCACCACGTAGTCTCTGTTTCTTGTCAAGAAATTAGAGCGAGAAGAGTACCAACCTCGCTCGTTGAGTCTTACTTGTCTTGATGGTACGCGAGATATAAGCTTCGTGTCTTTCTGCCGAGCCACAAAGAATCGATACTTTACACCCTCGAGCAAGTATAAAGCAGAGTAATCATAAGGACGAAGTGTTGAGAACACATGATAGGATGACTTCGTAGATCTTTAGAATCCCCGCGCTCTGTCTAGTGGATTGGACTCCTCCGATTGCCGTCGTCCAGCTCGAGTGAATCTTCAAATCCCCACGCTCTGTCGGGTGGCCTAAATCCTGAATTTGCTATTGTCGGTTGGTTAGTTTGAGTGAACGTTTGAATCCACACGCTCTGTCGGGTGGCCTAGATCCTGAGCTCGCTGTTCGCTGGTTGTTTACTCGCAAAGGAGTAAGATTTGCTGGTGTGCAAATTTTATGTATGTGTGTAGAGGTCCGCCAATCTTCTTCGATTCTTCTATTTATAAAGGTTGACACTCTGACTTTCTTGATTGACAAGGTAACATTATCAATTAGGAATAATATCTTGCCTCTAGATTTTCCTCAATCATTTAGGAATCGCACAGATATATCATTTCCCAATTCGCTGCTTCAATCAGGTCGCGTGTGGTAGGCCCATTTTATCTCCGAGGCCCAAAAGTATTAAAATAAATGTAATTTTTAATTTGGGCCAAAACATTGCCCCCCCAGACCTCGAAATTAACTTATGGGCAATCGAACGGGTCTTTTTTAGCATTTGGATGTGACGTGTCGCTTCCTAGATTGTGGCTTAAAATAGCTTCGCACTAGGCTACTCAAGTGTTTTTCTCAAAAATTGCGCCATCTACTCTCAACCCTTTTAAACCTCTTCAATCGTGTTTGTCCCTTTCACTTTCTTTCTTAAGTTTCCGCAATCCAAGATTTTGAATATTTAATCACTCTTCAGGTTCCTACCTTCCTTTTATTCCTCGCTGAAAATGGCCCATTATCAAAGGTTCTGCTTGGACGTTTCTGAGAAAAATGTGGAAGCCTTCCGCGTTTATATGGACCAGCGTCTCCATCGAGATCAAGACCTTCCCTATGTGTGGCTTGATCTAAGAGAGGGAGATGAGGTTATACTGGGTCCAACTACCAATACTACGAGGGCCTCTTCCGTTCTTGATTTGGCTGTGCGCCGTCCTCTATTAGTCGCGCGAGGTGAAGCCGCTGCTCCTCTTCAGTGGGATCAGAAGGAGCTTGAAGTAAAATTTGGGAATGTCCCAATATTAAAGCTGAGGAACCTGAATGGTACAAGGAGTGGAAGTCTCTTAATGAGGAACTCTGGCAACAGGTTGGTATTTCGCACGCTCTAGATTTATGTTTCCATCTTCCCCAGGGTGGAAATTATGCTGCCGTCATTGCTGCTTTGTGCTATTAGAAAACCAGTAGCAATAGTTGTGTCCTCCCATTTGGTCATTTAAGAATTACTTTACTTGACGTTGTCACTATTACCAGTTTACCCACTGCGGATGAGCCTTTCCTTCCCAATGCTTTAGATAATAAGGTCTTGCCTTTTTCGATGGATCCTATGCGCTCATCTATTAGCACCGCCTATTCCAATTAGCATAAACACTATATTGCAGAGGAATTTCAGGCTACTCCTGCCTTTGATGACCAGCGAGTGAAGAATGCATATGGTGGCATTGCTTTCTTAGAATTCAGGCTCTGTCGCTACGCATTCTGTGTCACTGCAAATATAATTACCAATACTTTCACTAAGGCAGCCGAAACATTGTATAATGGCCACTGCCTTGGCCTTGCGCAGCCTGCCTTGGGTGCTTTATACCGTGGACTTGGTTGGATTTTGCTAAATCCATTCAAGTTTAAGTTTGCAGCGCTTGTTTAGATTTTATCTTTGTTGCTGGATATTTATTTCCCTGAATTTCGCAGTCCCCACCACAAGGAGTTTGTCTCTGAGGAGCTTTTGGGGAGCTCATTGGTTCATACCGGGGAAACAAAACCTTTGAGCTACTCACAGTGCTTCAATTATCTTTGAGGTCAGAAGCTTTTCCCCAAGGACATGGTTGAATTTGTAGTAAAGAGGAGATTTCGTGCCGAGTTGTCTACTGGATTTGCAGTGACTCCCCACTAGGGTCTCTTTGCGTGGAAGCACTTTGCTCAATGTGTCACCTGCGCAGACATCATTGTTCCCGATATGATCATGTGGATTGAGTTGTACGCTCCCAATCATTTCGCCCGTTAGCTTAGGTGCAAATAAGGTCTTCCCTGTCCATTGATAGAATCCCGCAATGGCTATACTTCGTGGAGGACTTGTGTAGAGAAGCCTCTACAGCGATTCTTCAAGACCTTACTACTCCAACTTTCCCCTTGCTAGATCTTTCAGAGTTTCGTTGGCACTCCCTTTGTATAACTTACTCTGTTGTTGAAGATTATCATGAGTGGAATAGGTGTCATTATGGTGATATTTGAGTGCAGTCCAAATCTGAAGTCTTTTGCATCATCTTTCCAGCCTATTTCCTTGATTATTTCAAGAAAACTGTGGATAGGCAGGCTGTGGGCTCCAAGGTCCAAAAGGAGACGGGCCAGAAAAGGAAGCAAAGAGAGATCAGTACTTCTCCTGCTTCTGTCTCAAAGCGTAACAAGCTGATGGGTGTGAGTTTCGCTGCTGCTTCTCTCGCTGCGAGAGATGCTGCAAAGACTACTACTGCCAAGAAGAAGAATAAGGATACCATTGAAGCATGGGACCATGAGGACGGAGACTCCAATGATGAAGTTCCTCTGGTATGGCTTTAATTTGTCCAAAGATTCTTAGTTTTTAACCTTTTGTCTTCTGGCTCTAACTTTGTTCTTTTATGGTTTAGTCCCGCCGCCCCCATTGTCGTGCTATTAAGGAACGTGAGTGGCTATTGGAAGATGAGCTGAGTGAGAACTCTCCCTCCATTGCGCTAATGCCCAATAGTGATCCTTCGAATGAAGACTTACTCTTCCGAGCTGCACGGAACAAGGGGAAGTGTTCGCAGCCATTCGGCATTCCAGAGTCCTCTCCTAGTGCTGCGAATGTTTCTGGGAACCCCCTCTTCCTAAACCTCTAGGTATAGATCCCTCCAGTGCTGTAGATGAAGAAACTCTGCGCCGGGGACTTCTCGAGCATGTTTATGATCAACCTTTCGATCAGCTGATCTCTGCTACTACGACTGCTACTGCAGAAGTGATAGCTACCACCATGGTTGGTGAGAAGCCTCTAGAAAGGGTTGCTGAGGTTGAAGGAGGTATTGAGGCTCCTGATGCTATTGTTGTACAGACTACTACTTCTACTGAGGTATCTGTTCTGACCTTGTCTTTTTCAAGAATACTGTGCCTTTCTAACCACTATTTTTGGTTATATGGTCCCAGGAAACTGCTCAAGAAACACAGGCACACACTCTTACTGCTGCGAACGTGGCTCTTGCTACTGCATATGGAGGTGATGAAGAATAACCTCGTGTTTTGGATGCTCCTTCCATCATTCTGGCCCCTGAAACTGGCCACGTAGAGTCAATCGTATTGCACTTCCTTCAAACCTCTAAATCTGGTTCGCTTACTTTCAAGCAATTTTTAATCTTTCTTGTCCTTCACAGTTTGCTGCTGAAGTGTTCTCCCCTTCTTGTATCAATGTTCCTTTGTATAATGATCAATCTTCCCCTTATATATCCCAGGTATATTCTAAATTTACCCGTGTATGATTCTTCGGTGTAAGTCCTTGAGCATCTCATAACTCTCTGGGTATAGGTTTTCTTGCAGAAAGATCCAAGTACTGAGGAGCTATCACTTATGGAGGGTCAACGGAGGCTTGGGGAATTTTCAAATGTCATTCGTAGCAGCAGCAAAGCTGTTTCCCCCCAGTCTAGGATTCCAACCCTTCCGGCTCCCACAAGAGGTAACGAGGGAATGGCGAAGACCTTGCGAGAAGCGGTGCAAATCTATAGGGACTTGGGTTTCTCTGAAAAAGATCCTCCTGAAGTCCAACTCGTAATCGCCTATCTTTGTGATCTATAGACTTTGAATTTTGAGAACGAGACTGTTCGTCAAGAACTGACCGTTCATATTCAAACAGCTCGCTATGCCGTGGAAGGAGTTGACCATACTATCCTGGATCATATGGAGGAACTACTGCGAGAGCTTCCCAACCCTTTTAACTTATAGTCTCTGCCACCCAAGAGCGAAACAAAGCTATCTCCCATCACGTAGATCATAACCGCGGGTGGAAGCATGACTTGGAGAAAATTACGAAAATGGGTAAGAGTTACGAAGGTGAGTGGGTAGACTTGGAGAAAACTCTATCTGAAAGTATTTAGTAGACTCGCGCTGCAATTGCAGATGCTGAGAGAGCTTGGGCCGCTGTGCAGGCTCAGTATCTCTAAGTAAAAACTAGTGTGCGATCTCTCGGTAGCTCTATTGTGAAGTACTAGATATTTATTGACTAAGCCCCACGTTTGGGCTTTATTTTTTGTTCTGTATAAATTCGTGCTTAGTTTAATTTATGTTTTATGGTCTATGGCCTTAATCACCTGTTGTGTATTTCTGTTATCCAATAACTTTGCGCCTCTAAAACTTACGCCGAGTTTTGGAATAACTGTCCACTTTTAATGGCTTGTAACTCTGTATCTCGAAACGGTAAGTTTTCAGCTTTTAAGAGATACACGAATCCAGTGTTCTAAAAAACGGCCGCCTAGGCGCCGATTAGTCGGAAAAAGTCATGTTAAGGCCTAATTTTGCCTCTGGGCGGGGTAATTCGGTGGAAGTCGACTAATCGGAAATTAGGCAACCGATTAGTGACTAATCAGTGTAAAAGCGGCGACTAATCGGATACAAAACCAATTGCAGAAAACCTAAAACTCAATCACCCAAAAGTCCAAAACTGAAACGTTGAAGCACTGAACGCAGAACGCCATGAACTGAACCACTCGCCATCGCCGTTCGCCTCTGGTCGTCGCTGTTTACCTCTGGTCATCGTCGTTCGCCTCTGGTTGCCGCCGTTCATCGCTCGCCATATCGAAGGTCAGAACGACAAAACCTCTTCTTTTCTATTTTCACTGATAGTTCATAGTTTGAGATTGGGTTTTTCACTGATGCTCAAAACATCTAATTGTTTGAGAATTGAGATTGAACGATTGATTATGTGATGGGTTTAATGACTTTAATGTGATGAGTTTGAGATTATGATTTGTATGCTTTATAATCAGTTAATCACAGACCATGTGATTCAAGTTTGAGGTAGTTCCTGGCCAACACTTTGAACTGTTCATAGTTACAGACTTACTAGCAAACTGTAGTGGGAGAGATCTTCGTTCTTAGAAATGCATACTTCTTACTGCTCTTTTGAGATTAGAATAAATCTGACGATTGCTCTTGTTTATTGACTTGTACTGCTTTCATTCATGAATGATGAATCTATTGTTTACACTTGATGATTGGTTTTTGTAGGTAGGAATTGGGTTCAACGTAAGATCTATCTATATAATGTCACTTTCGGGCTCTATATGCTGGATTGGTGGGAGCATTATCTTTTGATCTTTTCAGTATCCTTTGCAATGTGCAAAGCACACTAATGTACGATAAAGTTTATTACTTTATGTTTTCTTCATCTTCCATCATGGTTGATATAATTTAGAAGGAAGTCATCTTGTTCATGTGGTGTGTCACTAGTGAATTCCTAAACATTGACAGATACTTTAGTCCTTGTGTTGATCAGTTGATGTGGTTCATTTGTTACAATACCTCGCGATACCTTACAGAATTTTGCAGGAGGTAATGCATTCGAACTTTTTAGATTCTCTAAAACCAAAGGTGAAATGTGGTGTCATATTCCTTGTATTTTATCAGAACCTAGTGATGAATGTTAACTGTCATTCAACTACTGTTTCAGCCAATTTCGTTTGTGATAAATTATTGGTTGTGGCATTGAGGTTCTTTCCACTAGTTTGGATGTCATACCTCATGTCATCCTCCATAATAGAGTTCTTAAGAACTGAACTTGCTGAAAGGGGTATACTTTTCTCAAATGTTCATGTTTTTCTACTTCGTGATCTGGACTTGTGCCTATTAAATCTGGTGAGGTACTGCTGCCTAAATTGGAAGAGTTTAAGTCAGTAGAATACTCGAGCATTTGTCTATGACAACTCTATGTGCTTGTCCATCCTTCCTTTTCGGATCAATGCAGCATCGAGCTTTTCGACATAGTTAGTTGTGAACACTATGAGCCTCTCTCCTCTACAAGCTAACCACAATCCATCAATGAAGTTCAAAAGCCCTGAAAGAGTGACCTGACTCTGCAGTTTGTATATATGTGTTGTAGATAAAAACTATAGTATAATTGAGTGGAAAAGGGTGCAGAGGAGTCCGTGTAGGATGTTTCAATGTGAATACATTAAGCATTCTGGTATAGAATTGACTCCTCTTGAAGACTTGAAGTCTTGATTGCAAACTGTGTTAAGTAAGCCAACTGTAATTCTATAAACTATTAGTACTATGACATGTATATAGTTAAGTAAGCCAACTGTAATTCTGTAAACTATTAGTACCATGACATGTATATAATTAAGTAAGCCAACTGTAAACTATTAATTCTATCATGAAATGTATTTGAATTAGCTGAATGAAACAGGCTCATCCAATATCTTATGTACCATGACATGTATATTATTAGTACCATGACATGTATATAATTCTATCATGAAATGTATTTGAATTAGATGAATGAAACAGGCTCATCCATTATCTTATGTACCATGACATGTATATTATTAGTACCATGTCATGTATATAATTCTATCATGAAATGTATTTGAATTAGCTGAATGAATGTGGTTGTGATTTTTGAATTAGGTGAAATGGCAAGTAATTCGAATCCAATATCTTCTTCGTCCACATCCGTTGCAATGTCGGAAACTCCTTCCATGCCTTTGAAGTGTAATTCAAATGATATTGGATGGAATTATGCGGAGTTGATCGATCCGAACAAGAAGGATAAAGTCAAGTGCTTGTTGTGTGGACATGTTTCAAACTCTGGCATATATAGATTGAAGCAACATATTGCTCATGTCGGTGCAAATGTATCTAAGTGTCCAAAAGCTTTGGATAGTGATAAAGCCAAAGTTTGAGCGGCACTTGAAGAAGTGAAGAACAAGAAGAAACAAAAACAAGTGCATGAAAGAGAAGTAAGAGAAGAAGTTAAACTTGATGAAGAAGATGTAGTTCAAGGGCAAAGATCAAACTCATCAAATGCGCACTCTCTTGGTCCTATGGATAGGTTTGCCAACCTAATTGATTCAGATTCCTTGTTAGCTAAAGGTCAACAAACAAAGATGCGGCAACCAAATATTAATGAAGCAGTTTTCAAAGAAAGAACACAAGATGTGCATCGATTTTTGGCTAGATGGATGTATGAAGCCGGTGTAGCTTTTAATGCTATTGATTGTGATAGCTTCTTGAGGTTTGTAGAAGCAGTTGGTCAATTTGGCTCGGGATACAAACCTCCAAGCCAATATCAACTAAGAGAGCCATTATTGAAGGAAGAGGTTGCTAGAACAAAAATTTTACTCAAGAAGCATGAACAAGAGTGGACTAAAAATAGTTGTTCTATCATGACTGATGCATGGAGCGATCGTAAAAGAAGAAGTATTATGAATCTATGTGTCCATGGCAAAGAAGGTGTTGTCTTTGATTCTTCCAAGGAAGCTTCGGGAGATGCGCACACTGCAAAATATATTTTTGAGTACGTTGATGAGTGCATAGAAAAAATTGGGCCTCAATGTGTGGTTCAAGTTATGAAGGAAAATGCTTCTAATAACATGGCGGCGGCGGATTCGTTGAAGGTGAAGAGGCCAAATGTATTTTGGACTTCATGTGCCACTCACACCATCAACCTTATGCTCTAAGATATTGGCAACCAACCAAGATTCAAAAGTGTCAGTGAAAAGGCAAAAGCCTTCACTATCTTTGTGTATGCACATCACCAGACGTTGGCAATGATGAGAAAGAGCACGGGTGAGCAAGATTTAGTGAGGATGGGAGCTACTAGGTTTGCATATTCTTTCCTAACTTTGCAAAGCTTACATGAGAAGATAGTTGAATTGAAGGCTATGGTTACCAGTGATGATTGGGATAAATGCAAACACTCCAATATGGAAAAAGGGAAAGCCGCTTATAATACCATCATGAGTTCTAATTTTTGGGGTGGTGTTTCAACTTGTTTGAGAGTATTTTCTCCTCTAGTTAAGGTGCTATGCATTGTTGATGGAGACACACCCTCAATGGGATTTGTGTATGGAAAGTTGCAACAAGAAAAGGAAGATATCAAAGGTGTGTTCAACGGTCAATCACTTTATATTGATCCTATCCTAAATGCAATTGAAAGGAAAGGTATCAGAAGAATTGATTGTTCATTGCATTTGGCGGGTTATCACTTGAACCCTTACTATTTCTACAAACTTCCAAGCACTAGTGATCTTCTTCCCACTCCTATTATGGATGCTTTTTTTGAGGTTGTGCCCATCTTCTTTCCCGATGATGCCGAAGCACAAGATCAAGTGTTGAATGTAGAGTTGCCCAATTATAAATTGAAAAAAGGGAAGTTCGGAAATGTTTTTGCCGAAAGGGCATGGAAAAAGATTGGTGAAACTAAAGATCTGGGTAAGTAAATTGTTATTTCTTATTCACTTATTGAGTTAGTATGAAATGATCAAATGATGATTATATTCGTTGCTTATTCATTGTGTTTTTGCCTCTTTAGTTACATGGTGGTGCAATTATGGAGGTGATGCACCTAGAGTGCAAAAAATGGCTATAAAGATTCTCTCTTTGACCACAAGTTCATCCGGTTGCGAGAGAAATTGGAGTACTTTTGAATGAGTAAGTAGTTTCTTTACTTTCTTGTATTTGGTTTAGAATTAGTTATAATGAATAAAGTTATAAAAGTAAATCATATTTTTTTATTTTATTTTAGGTGCATACAAAAAAAAGAAATAGACTTGGTCAAACAAGATTAAACAATCTTGTTTTTGTGCAATTTAATGCTAAGATCCTTAACAAGAAGAAGAAAGCAAGAGATCCACTTCTTGCTAATGATGCTAAGAAGGCACAAGAATGGCTACTTGAAAATATTAATGATAAAGATGAAGATCTTGAGTCTGATTTTTCGGATAGCGATGATAGTGTGGAAGAATGAGCAATTAGAGAACTTGATGATGATGTTGAAGAGTCCGAAGATGATACCGAAGTTGAAAGAACCAATGAGTGCGATGACACATTTGAGTTTGGCACTTTTGAGTGATCATTTCACTTTGAAAACGTTTTCTTTTTGTGTGCTTTCATTTGGATTTGAACTTTTTAGCTATTGTTTGATGACATTAATTTTGAGACATTGTGTTTTGAAGATATTTCTTCATAATATTTTCTTTATTATTCATATAAATGTATAATAGTATACCATATAAATATATAATTAATTAACTATATATAAAATGATCCGCCTAATTACCGCATAATTACCGATTAAACTCCGCCTAAACGCCTAGGCGCTAGGCAGTAGCTCCACCGCCTAATTTTGCCTAGCGCCTTTTAGAACCTTGCACGAATCAGTGATTGAATGTTGAGCCCCCTTAACTTCTGTATTGAATCGATGCAATGCTCCAAGTCTCTTTATTCAATGTCTCTTAGAGTTTTTAGGCTTATAAATAGCTTATCACTTCTCCTTATCTCCACAAGATCTCTTTGTAGCAAAAGATGGCGTCTCTAGTCCGTAGTCTGTTCTTTCTTACTTTAAGGCAAAGCCTCCAGATCTTGCATTATGTTAAACGTTTTTAGGTCGAAGTACAAAAGCTCAGACCTGGCTTAGGTCGTAGTACCAAAGCTCAGGTCCCTCAGTTCTGTGCTATTTCTCAAACATTTAAGAATTAGTAGACAATGGTTGATATGGGCACTCACTAACCCCATCCCTGAACCTGATCATCCTAGTCTACTGCATGCTCCTACTCATTCTCGCTACAGCTTTCCTTGCTTTCTGAGTGGAATGCCTAAGATCGTGATTAGAGGAATGGTTTTGTTGAGCCGAAAATGTTGGGCGAGTTCAAGTACTCCAAAGTCTTCCAAAGCCGAAGGTAGGTCTACCCCCTAATCAGTGACCATCCACCGGCGCAAGTCGAGGGCCTCGTTGTGGCTAGTTGGGATAGATCTAAACCACTTTCTACGATTATTATTTTTTAGCAGAAGATTGTTCATTCAACTTGTATGGTATGAGGGCTAGAGGCCGCAAAGCCTCATATTATACTCTTTATTTTGATAAAGTGAAACTTTGTATATTCTACTGCTTTTATTTTTCCTTGTAAATAACAAAAATACTATCTCCATTGATTTGACCATTGGAATTTGGTCATAAGTAATTTGCAACACTTGAAAGAGCCACACAAATTGAATCTATGTTGAAAATTTTGAATAATTGCAATATTTTGGCCACATGAATTGGCTTCGGATATACTAGTTTCCCCCTAGTTTTACAGGAAGAGTGAGCCTTTGTTACAGGCTTCGAATGAGTGCAAAGCTAAGTTGCTGATCCTTCTTCTATCTTGTATTCCCAAACTGGTTGCCGATACTTCCTCAAAAATCTGCCATTGATTGGATTACGATGAACTTCACCATCGATATTTCGCAGTCGGAAAGCTCCCCTGCCGAAATTTTTTTCAATAATAAAGGGCCCTTCCCACTTTGCAAACCATTTACCACATCCTTCTTGCTTTTCTCCCAAAGGCAATACTATTTTCCAAACCAAACCAGCTCTCCTTCCGTAAAGCTAAGTCCATGAGTACGTCGATCATAGTAGCGAGCCACTTTCTATTTCTCTGTGAGCAGATTGGCTAGTGCATTGATGTGCTTGTCATCTAGATGTTCTAACTTCTACCACATGGCCTGCACATAATCTTCTCCAATCAATTGGTGTTGATCCATGATCCACAACGATTGAACGTTGATTTCTAATGGCAAAACTGCATCATGTCCAAATATCAGCACATATGGGGTAGTCCCGGTTGGACTACGCTTAGAAGTTATGTATCCCCACAGCGTGCTGAACAACTCCTCATGCCAAAGCCTTGAATTGTCTGCGAGCACACACCTAAGGATGTGGAGGATCAATTTGTTGCATGCTTCAGCTTGGCCGTTGGACTGCGTATAGTACAGTGAAGAATGCAAAAATTTGATCCCAAAGTCCGTCATGAGCTCCTCTACTTCTCCAGACATGAACGTTGTTCCTCTATCTAAAATGAAGCACTGTGGAATTCCAAATCGGCAGATGATATCCTAATATAGGAACTACTTAATCGTAGTGGCAAAGGCCACTTTCAAAGGCCTTGCTTCTACCCATTTGGTGAAGAAATCTATAGCGACGATGATGAACTTGTGCTTCATGGGAGAATGAGGATGAATTAAATTGATTAGATCTAACGCCCATCCTCGCGTTGGCCATTGTTTGATGATTAGTTGCATAGGAATGTTCGGAACATGATTGGTTGGTCCATGAGCTTGACAATCCTCGCACCCTTTTGCAAAAGTTATACAATCTTTTAACATCGAAGGCCAAAAGTATCCGTATCTCAGCAGGAGCCATCTCATTTTTGGGCCAGATTGGTGAGCTCCGCAGACCCCAAGATGTACTTCGCGCAGCAATCATTTGGCTTCGGTTCTAAATACACAACCCAAGTCCACTCCTTCTCCACGTCTGAACAACTCATCGCCTCTGTGAATGTAGTTTGGAGCAAAAGACCTAATCCTCTTGTCCGCTGTAGAGCTAGGATTTTTCAAATAAGTGATAATTGGTTGTCTCCAATCATCGTCGATCATTCCCAGAGCTGCGACGTACCATTCATCCCTTTTCTCCTTTCTAGTCATGAAGGATGGGAGAGTATGGACTTCTACCTCATTAGTCGCTCATGTACATCGTCAACAAGCTCTATCCCTATAGCAAGCTGAGTTAATTCGTTTGCTATAAAGTTCTCTCCTCGTGGGATGTGAGTTAGGGATACATCTGTGAACAACTCCAGCAACTCGCTAGCCCTTTTCACATATTGTTTTAGGATGAGTCATGTTTTGAATGTGGCTTGGAATTGTCTCATCACAAGCAGCGAGTCTCCCCTAACTTGTATGTCTGTAGCACCAAGGTCCCATAATAGCTCCAATCTGATTATTAGGGCTTCGTATTCTGCTACATTATTGGAACAATTGTACTCAAGTCGGAAGGAATAGGCAAATGTTTCACCTTGAGGATTGACTAGCGCTATCATTGCGAAAGCACTCGTGCTGAAACCATCAAAGTAGAGTTTCCAAGGAACCAAGAAGATGTGTGATAGTTCTAACTCCTTCTGCTCTGGGATTTCGTCCATAGGGTGATGTGAGAGGAAATCGGCCACTGCTTGGCCTTTTATCACCTTCTATGGGACATTTGTAGTGAAAACTCGGACAATGTGAGAATCAACTTTCCTATCCGTTCTCGAAGTATAGGTTGGGCTAACATGTACCACACTAAGTCTGTTTGTGTTATGACGCATGTAGTGAAGGAAAATATATAATGCCTTAACTTGCAGCCTAAGAAGTAAAGAGCAAGGCACAATTTTTCCATCGGTGTGTATCTACTTTCGCAGTCTGTGAGAGTTCTGGTTAAGTAGAATATAGCTCTTTCCGCCTTCACCTCATCGTCTTGTGCCAATAAGCTTTCTATGGATGATTCTGTTGCTGAAATATAGAGCTTAAGTGGCACTCCTTTTCAAGGTGGTACTAAGAATGGAAGATTAACCAGGTACTATTTGATAGTGTCAAATGCTTCTTGGTGAACTGGCTCCCACACAAACTCTTTTTCTCCCTGTCATTTGAGTAGAGGTGTGAAATGTTTGGTCTTTCCTGCAGCGTTTGAAATGAACCTTCTTAAGAAGTTGACCTTCCCAAGTAACTGTTGAAGCTCTTGTTTGTTCCTTAGAGGAGGAGCCTTTATAACTGCTTCCTTCTTGTCATCTGGTACCTCTATTCCTCGCTGATACACTAAGAAACCTAGGAAGTCTCCCGCTTGCACCCCAAACATACACTTGGCAGAATTCATTTTAAGCTGATGTTTCCTCATTCGCATGAATACATGTCTTAGATCTTCCACATGGCTTGACTTCTTATTTGATTTAACCACAACATCATCAATATAGAATTTCATTGCGTCACCCACTAGGTCGTGGAAGATATAGTGCATGGCTCGCTGATACGTTGGCATCTAAATGCAGATTGACTCAATCCAAATGGCATATTGACGTATTCAAATACTCCTAACACCCCTGGGCATCTAAATGCAGTTTTGTGCCTCTCTTCCTCAGCAACTGGGATTTGATGATATCCCGATGTTTTATCCATGAATGACAACATCTCATGTCTTGCCAGTGCATCAATGAGTAAATCATCTATCGATATTAGGTAAGCATCCTTTGGAGTAGCCTGGTTCAGGTCTCTATAGTCCACGCATACTTTAATCTTCCCATTCTTCTTTCGCATTGGGACTATGCTCGATATTCACTCTGTGTATTTAGCCACTTGGATGACTCCATATTTCAACATTTTCTCGATTTCTTCCTTGACCAATGTCGTTGTACCCGGATTCATCCTCCGCATCTACTGCTGGACTGGCTTCCTTCCTTCTGCGATTGAAAGTTGATGGACAACCGTTCTGGTGAAAGTCCCGGCATATCTTCCAACTTCTCTGTGAAATAATCCTTGAACTCGAACAACAAACATACGAGCCTATTTCTTTCTTCAAGCTCTAAAAAGGTACCGATAGCCACCTCCATTGGCTTATCCAGAGTTCCGAGATTAATCTTTTCAATTGGATCTTTCACTTTATATGGTGTATCATCCAAGGATGTAGGTTCGAGCTGGATGGTATCCTCCTCAATCTCTTCATGCTGGACGTCTTTATTGATACATTCTGCCGTGGCTATGGTTGGCAAGCAATCGTAGCCTTGCGACTCTATCATATAGGTTTGCAATCTTGCATATAGAGAAGCACAAGTCTCTGCCTCCTCGTCCTTGGACGGTCGTATCATTGATGGTTTGAAGAGGCTAGCTCAAAGAAGTAAGGTTGTGATTTGTCTTCTCTTGCTTACACTATTCCCCATCGAGCTAATTTTGAGGCCGTGACCCCAACAGGTCGGCCCTTCTTATCAACACCGCACATTTCCATTGGTTGAAGATTCCCATTGTAGTAATCGGCATTTAGCGCATTCGCAGAGACTGTGTATGGTTGTGGATCTGCGTTAACGATATGTGATTCTGATGTCTCCATATCCCATATAAGGAGTTGTTGATAACGCGATGAAGGCACGCAGTAGCTCATGTGGATCCAATCTCTGTCCAGTAGTGCATTGAAGGGTGAATTACATTCAATGACAAAGAAAGTATGAACCCCTATAACAGGTCCAACTTTTACTTCAATGAACAACAATCCTAGTGTCTACGAGACTGTCCCCACAAAGTTCTTGATTGTCATAGATGACGCTTGAATGGCTGATCTTAGAATACTCAACAATATCATTGCTCGAGTAGTCAAGACATTCACTGCTGCTCCGGTATCCACCATGACCTTGCTAAGCTGGATGCCCCCATGCTCGCAGTGATATACAATGTTCTCATGTGGGACGCCATTGTGGCTGTTGGTTTGGAAAACATCATGTAGATTTTCGCATAACAGGGTCTACAATTGGTCCCCACTCATCTGGTTCTTCAATTTCTACCAGAGTTAGTCCTGAAACTGCCTTGCTTACGACAGCCCCGTGCTTTGCCTTGACTAGTTTGGCAAATTTGGCCGGTAACATGTACACCATGTCTACGTGCATGTCTTCGGTGTAGACCTCCTATAAGTTCTCACTGTCTTCCCTGTAGTAGAAAAATTGCTCATCTTCGTCGTTATCTGCCTTAGTCTCACCTAACAGTGGCTCTTGTTGTTAGTCTTTGCTGGGAGGGCTCTGTGGCTTTCTTACGTGGACCTCTGACTTAGGTCCTTTCGAGGAGCCTACCTTCGCCGTGATTTCTGACTCACCCACCGTGACTTCCTTGATTTTGGAACTAGAAGAAGTGCTAGCGAGCTTCTTTTTCTCCTCAATTACCAAAGATTTTGGTCTCCATCGCAACACTGGCTTCTTTCTCGGCTCAGCGACCAATTCTTCCTTAGATTCAATGCATTTGAAGATTGATTTCTGCACTGGCTTGTCTTCAACCATCTCTCGAGCTCTTTTTGGCGCTCGTTGTGCCTCTGCATCAGGTCCTAACTTCTCTATCCGGGAAAACACACTTGATCTGGTTGCTCGCATCTTTGGTCTGTTGGACCCTTTGTCGAACTTAATCATTAGTGTAAATGTGAGCCTATTCATCCTCCTCTGAATTTGTTCTGGTGACTCCACTAACTGGTCTGGTTTGATCAACTCTTTGTCTAAGGCTTCCTTAGTTCTCTTTGCATCATTGACGCTGTAGTTTCCTTTTTCTGGTAGGGGTAATCTCCACAGTCTTTCCTCCTGACTTTACGTACCACACATCTTCCTTAATCATAGATCTTCTTATTTGAGGGATATAAGGTTTGCTCCATTCTACTCGCTGCTTATCACCAATTGTGTTAGCCTTCTTCTCTGCTATTCGTATTCATTTGAACAGATTAGACTCCCTAGCAACTGTGAGTGGTTCCTTCAGGCTTGCTGGCTCGTAGCTCTCAAGTGGAGACTTGACTGATGATCCCGCTTGCACTGCCTCTACGAATTCTTCATAGGTCATCTTGAGGCCACACTCTGCCTTACATCGAGTACAAAGCACTACCGGAGTTGCCTCTCTGCAAACCTCTTTTTGTTTCCCTTTGGGATCTTCTTTGTTACTACTGCTATAGACTATTTCATTGATGGTTTTTAGATCCAACGGTTACTTCCTCTTGGCTCCTCCGCGCCAAGACACTTCCAGAGTACCAACCATGAATGATCATTCAGCAGTTTCTTCTCCTTCGCAGCCTGGAAGAATGATATCCCATTCATCTATCCACTTCTAGATCTGTTCTCGCGAGGCTGCACATTGATTTGTATTGTGTGTCCAGGTATGATGGAACTTACAATACAATCCTTTATGTGGAGATGAAACTGTGGGGTTAAGTACGTTTGTAATGCCTGCTTTGATTAATTCATCCAGGATTTCCTCCATCCTGTCGTTGTGGAACGTACCGATGACCTTTGGCTTTACGACCTCTACTGCTCCTACCGAAGTATTTGCAAAATGTTGACGATCGAGTAGAGCAATCTGCGGTAATGCATCTATTGCAAGCTTCCCTTCAATAATCCACTTTTGGATTTTATCCTTCAGTTTGATGCAATCTTTAGTTGTGTGGTTCCACGTGTTGTGAAACTTGCAGTATTTCTTTCCCATTAATTTCTCTGCAGTAGGGTATGCACCAAAGTCGGATTTAGTAAGCTTCCTATCAATCAAGTCTTTGATAATCTCGTGAGCTGCGTTTGCATCATAGGTATATGACTCGAACTATGGCTTTGTGAAAGCACTAGTTAAAACTCGTACTTGTCCCTTTGAGGGAATTATTATTTTTTTAACGTATTCTTGGCCATTTATTCTAGACCAGCCACTGTCGCATCGTTTGAATCATATCCGTCAAATTCCTCCTCTTCTTGCACAACTGCAATTTCTTAGGACGTTCCCGATATGAAATTTTTGGAGTATATGTTCCTCTGGATGCATTGCGCCTATTGTCGGCTTCCTCGTATGCTGCATGTGTTTGAGCTATAGCATCAATGAGAGCATTTAACGATGTGAACTTTGCATCCACGTACTTTGTATACAGACGTTCCTCGAGTCCTCCAACCGAAATGTCCACCAATTCCTCTATAGTGCATGAAGTCCTACTTTTGGTATACTCGGTCCTAAACCTATGTAAATATGACACTGGAGATTCGCTTGGCACTTGCAACATTTGGCATAACTTCCTAAGCTTCACAGCCGGTTCCGATCCGCTAAAGTGTTCGATGAACAATCTTTCCATCATTGCCCAATCGCAGACCGAGCCTTGCAATAAGTTTGTATACCAGTGTAGCGCTGGTCCTGACAATGAAAAATGCAAAGACTTTTAATTTAAACTCGCCGAGCCTTCCCCATGGTCTGCATTCTACCCTGAATCGAGCAATGTAGGTGGACGCTGGCTCCGCTCCCTCACCGCTGAAGCGAGTGAATGAGATGGGTCGATAACCTTTTGCCCACTTCCATCTAAATGGTGGTGGCGGGAATGGCTCGTTGTAGGCCACTGGAGCTTCTCCTGCACCTGGCAACTGCTGATTGATGATGCGATTAATCCTTTCCTTCAATTCTCGCTCCGGGTTTGGCAGAAAAGTAGGTGGAGCTAGTATCTCATCCTCTTTGACCTCTTCATCATCATGAAAGAGAGGTTCTCGCTCCCCGAGTCTATCGTTGATTAGAGCGAAGCTAGCCGTCATAATGTTAATGAGATTCGTGAGTGCCATTGTGAGAGTGTCGAACTTTTTGTTGTTATCGACACGCTCGATCTCTCGAGCCTCGTGAAGGCTATCCAATCTGTTCTGGACTTTAGACACCATCTTGTCGCTGGCCTCCATGTTGTTAAGTATTCACTCGATGTTTGTGTTTCTTCGCTGCTCTTGCTCGAGCGAATAATCTCCGTAGGCCTCGAAGTCCATGGCCCTGATTTCTTCGATAGTTTTAGGTTCTGATCACGATGGATGGTGATCTACCTTTAGTCATCGTTACTCCGAACCTTTGTATTACTTCTTCGTTGCTTAAACCCCTACAAGTGGCTGAGTTGTGTTTCTGGAATGTAGACGCTGGATGTTTAAGGCAACTTATGAAAATTTTCTGATACGGATCAATGATTATAAGATACTAAACCTGAGTCCTACTGGGCGTGCCAAAATGTTTGGCGTCCATTTTTGTCCAGTCAGGTCACTGTGATTAGAGATGTCGCAAACTGTCTCTTTTGGATCTACGGTTGTGGATGTGCTGTGTGCGAGGCGTGCCACTTCCGATGGCAGAATGTTGTTGTGTAGTGCTCTGCATAGTCTCTGCTTCTTGTCAAGCGATTGGAATGAGGAGAGCACTAACCTCACTCATTGAGTTCTACTTGTCTTGATGGTACGCAAGACGTAAGTTTCGTGTCTCTCTGCCAAGCCACAAAGAATCGATACTTTACACCCTTGAGCAAGTATAAAGCGGAGCAATCCTAAGGACGAAGTGTTGAGAATACAGAATAAGATGACTTCGTAGATCTTTATAATCCCCACACTCTGTCGGGTAGCCTGGACTCCTCCGATTGCCGCCGCCTAGCTCGAGTGAATCTTCAAATCCCCACGCTCTGTCTGGTGGCCTAGATCTTGAATTCATTGTTGTTGATTGGTTAGCTTGTGTGAACCTTCGAATCTCCATGCTCTGTCGGGTGGCCTAGATCCTGAGCTTGCTGTTCACTGGTTGTTAACTCGCAGCAGAGTAAAATTTGCTGGTGCGCAAATTGTATGTATGTGTGTAGAGGTCCGCCAATCTTCTTCGATTTTTCTATTTATAGAGGTTGGCACTCTGACTTCTTTCGCTTGACAAGGTAACATTATTGATTAGGAATAATATCTTGCCTCTAGATTTTCCTCAATCATTTAAGAATCGCACAGATATATTCTTTCCCGATTCGCAGACTCAATCTAGCCGCATGTGGTCGGCTTGTTTTATCTCCGAGGCTCAAAAGTATTAAAATAAATGTAATGTTTATTTTGGGTCCAAACAGCAAGCAAGAGAAGTTCAATTGATGTTGAAACAGTTAATACTGTGGAGGTGGAGAAGGAAAAGCTCAAGAATTGAACCGTGGAAAAGAGAAAGCCATGTTTAGGATGAAGAGAAAGAGGGATGTAGAAGGTCTTGGGGTTACTAAAGGGTGGACAAAGGAACAAGAAGTGGCCTTGCAGAGAGCTTATTTGTTAGCGAAGCCGATGCCTGGTTTCTGGAAGCAGGTTTCGAAACTGGTATCTTCTCTTTCTTTTCTACTCCTAAATTTGAAAAAGTACCGTGCTTTCTGCATCTCACAAGGATATGGTTACATACATTTTAGGTCTGATTCAGCAATTGGCCCAAATCATGAACACACTATTGTTGTTAGCTGAAAAGGGTGGTTTAGGCTTATGATTATGCAAGCGTGGCTATAGGCCTGGATGATTGTCCTTTAGAAGCTTAAGGGATGGAATCATCAATACTGATTAGAACACATACATTTACTCCTAAGCACCGTCTCGGTATCTATGTGCTTGTAAGGGGTTGGATAAGAGAGCAAGCATGATAGTCGTTGATAACTGTGTTGTGTAGAACCAGCAGCGATTTTAGCTTATAAATTAGGTAGCACAGGGCATTTCTTTTGGGCGTGTTTCCAGGACGTGGTAAATATACATGTGAGTGTATGGCTTGGCCAGAAGTAGATCCTGCTATATCTATCAGAAGATTTCTTGAAACAAAATATTCGATCAGATGATTACATTTTTGGACTTCATTTTGTATGAAAAAATGTACCTGTTACACCTTGTTCCAATTAGCTGTAGTGATATCCTTGTGCGCTTGTTTCTTGAGAAAAAGATTGGCGTTGCAACTAAATACTATTCCTCTTCGTTTTACCATTATAGAAGTTACTTGAGAAATTAGCTGCCATCAATGTTTCTAGCTTTGAGTTGATGCTTTCTTTTTAAACTCCTTTTAGCATCTACTGGGAATTTGATGTAGTATTTATACAACTTCTCTCTCAATCTCTGGTGCCTGGAAAATCTGCACAGGAATGCTTTGACAGAATACATTCAGACCACATCACTCCACCTCAACCTCGTCCCCGTCCTCGGTCTAGGGCAAAAATAACAACAAATTCATCCCCTCTTGGACACTTTCCACTCTCTGCAAGTAAACTGCTTAATCCCACTGAGTCAAAGGCTAAAAGGCATGGCTCCAATAAACAAAAAAGTCATCTTGCCCAGAAAACTGTCCGAGCTTTATTACACAAGCATTATCAAGTAAACCAAGAGTTTGAGGCAGATCTTTTCTTAGTTCTCGAGCGCAGTCTAGGTCAGTCTACTGAGACTTGTCAGCCTAGTACTCCAAAGAGTTCACAGGTAAAGCAAGCATTTGACAAGTGTAGTAAAGTATCTTCTTTGGGTCATAAGAAGCCTTTCTCAAGGTTCAGTAACTCGTCGGAGGCATCACTTGTTAGTCCTCCGGTATTGAAGCAGGTCAAGTACAAGGTTTTGCATGAGAAATATATTGACCAATTACATATCAGAGAAGCCAGGAGAAAAACATCGGCAAAAAATGCTAAAAACTCCACCTTAGGAACTCAGGTTATAGAGAAAAGCCATATTCAGGTAGATGTAGGAGCAGCAGAAGTTGCCCTGATTTCTGATGCAAGAGATGCTATCAATAAGCTCAAACAAGCCAATGCGAGGGAAAACTCTTCAGAGTCAGATGATGATGGGTTCGCGAGTGATGACGAGGAAGATGAAGATGAGATTCGGTAATGTTTGCCTCCTGCCTTTTCCATAGAGATTCTATAAGATTAACCAACATGTAGAATTTGTATCTGAAAAATTGTAGTTAAAAAACTTGCGTATCTGCTGACTTGGGCCCTGTGTTGTTCAAATGTCATCATCCAAGTAGATCAAATGTGATTGTAGGATCGAGTCTCTCTGTATGAGAAGAGAAAATATCTTTCTCTGTTTGTAGACGTGAACAGATCTGTATTTTTCCATCAATTTTGTTCCGGTAACGAACTATTTCCGTGTTGTGGAATGAAATATTCGATTGCTTCAAATATACTCGAGCAAACTCATTGTAGACTCTTGGCTTAGATTGTTTTGGGGGGTGGCTCTTTGTTGCTGCTTCACATAGAGGATTCTTAAATTCACTGTTATTGCTGCTTAGATGGTATGGTTATTTTGTTTCCATATCATTAAGCAGTGCAAATTAAACTAAAAAAGCAGCAGAAACTTCTGGTGATCTGCCGAAGGATATATTCAGAGCAAACATCATGCCTTTGGTTATTTATCAATCATGTGCTGTCAATTCTTCGGACAAAAATTGGGTCCAAACTCATTTGGATGTCTAAGTCCAAATTACTTTCATTTATACAAATTTTGGTTTGTGATTTAATAATCGAAACCATCTAGTGTATAATTTACCTTGTAATGATCATGTATGCAAAAATTTGATTAAGACGGAGATCGTTTGCTCAATAAATTTTGTAAAACAAATATACGGTTGTTAACGTAATATTAAACTTATAATAACCGTCTATTTATTCAATAGAATTATATATCAAAACGATCTTCATTTTGATTTATTTTTAGATGAGTTGAAATTCAACCCATAATCTATAAAATAGGTGGTTTCGATTGTAAAATAACAAACCAAAATTTGTATAAATAAAAATAATTTGAATTTTGATATTCAAATGAGTTTAAATCCAAATATTGTACATATCGGGTCTCCATTTAATAAAAGTCTTGGAAATATGTTTGGCTTCAAGCCTTGAAGAGACATGGCGGTAAAAGAATATTTTGATTACCTCTTGTGAGTCTTGTCAGCAAAGATAAGTCTAATCACTTTTGCATTGTTTGTCTTGGTGAATGAATTTATGCATTTGCTGTCAATGGTTTCTGTGCAAGTTTGTTTGTTTTCTGGTGTTTTCAGATATTCTTTAGAGATTTAGGGACAAGTGGTCTCCATCTGAAATCCTAAATTCAAGTAAAACATATACAAATTCTGAGCTTGACATCATGTCCCCATTGAATCACATGAAAAATGAAGAACAATATCGAACACAGAAAAAGAAGAAATCTTTATTATCTATCTGCCATCAGTTTTGTTAGATGTGGAACTAGAGACCCTTTTGGAAGATAACTACCAACTGACCAAATTTGAGTACATGATACAGAATTAGGCTGGGAGATGGATCTGATAAAGGCACAATTATTTAACAGAAGCAATAATATTACAACTTCTCACTTCGAAAAAAAAAACTCTCGATTATTCCTACAAGCATCTCCCACCATACCCTGCATTTCTGAACAATGCTTGCTTTATGTCCTCGGAGTTGATCATTGTTCTCTGCTCTTCTCCCTATAACCATTAGAGATACATATTAAGCATTAACATAACCATAACAAATATGCAAATCAGTCAACTATTATCTGACATACCTCTGAGCATGAAGCTTGCATTGAGAAGTCACTGAAGCAGCTTATAACACACTGCTGAATCTCAAGGCCAAGTGCTTCTATAGTGCTCACTGTTGATAACAGCAATCCTGGTTTGGCTGCACAGCAGATGTCTATCCTGGTATCAATGTCTCTCCTCTCCACATCAAACTGCAAACATAATCAATGAGATCAAAATCGAAAGGGATTTTGGTTTGAGGTCATAACATGCAATATGGTATATCAAATTTACCTTTGGGGAATTTCTGACCAAGGCCTCACTTGGGTTTTGATCCTTGGAGATGCCCATCAAACTAAATTTATTAGTACCCTCTTCAATATTCTCTTCCTGCAACTTGTTGATTCTTTCCAAAAGCTCTTTCATGTAGTCTATTGTGTCTCCAAGTATAGATGTTCTGTCCATCTGCCAAGTATTACATCAATTCCACAATCAAAATCCTCAGAACTAAGAAAATTTCAACAAATGCAGAAGATAAACTCACCTTGCTAATCTTGGGAACTATTGATCTGAGCATGGAAAGGCGGTCATTCAAGCGCTTCCTTCTTCTTCTCTCTGCCATTAGATTCTTTGATGGCTGCCCTTCTATCTTCTTAGACTTGCTGCAGCTTCTTTTTCCATCACACAATCCCATGTTGAAAGACATAGGAATGTCGCCATGATCTGCAGTAGTAGTAATGGCAGTGCCTTGTTGGTCTATCTCAACTTTGCAAGCACTGTTCTTGCTCTCTTCCAACTCCAAACAGCGGCTGTGGTTTTCACTGCCACCAAGGAAATTACCATACTCCTCATCCTCCACCATTGAAGGATAGTCTTGATCTTGGGATGGGAATGGAGGGGTATTACTGTCATTGTTGTTGGTGTATGAGGAATCAATCTCAGCTGGGACTGATAGCACTCCTGCACCTCCATCAACAAAAGGAAAGGAAGGAGCTTGATGTTCACTGAGTATTGGGCATTGAAAGGTTGGCTCAGCTGTTTGTGTGGGGAAAGCAACAAATTGAGAGTTTGACGCTGAAACCAGAACTGGGTTCTCTTCAAAATTGGAATCAAAGCCCCACCCATTATTCATAGGAAAGAACTCGTTAAACCCAGAAGGGTATGTGCTCCAACTCTCTCTTCTTATTGGAGCTAGCAGCTCCTCCAAGAACCCATGTTGAGTAAGCTCCATTTCTCTCCCCTAAAAAACTTCACTCTCTTTCTTAGAAACTGTTTCAGGCCTTGGTAAAATAGAAGCAGCACCAAAAAGTTTGAAAGGAAATCAAATCAAGAAAAGCACTGCAGAGAATGCAAAAGAGGGTTGTGTTGTGTATGTTGTGTGAGAAGCAGGAGCTTAAGCTAAGCTAGTTCCCCTAGAATGAAAAAGGAATCTGCTTTTTCTTCACTCCTCTCTCTCTCTCTCTCTCTCTCTCTCTCTCAATCTCAAGGTGAATATATGTCTTTTTCACCGAAATTATTAAACCAGACAAACTTATAATTTTAATATCCAATACCCAGAAAAAGCTTTGACCCACAAATCTGTCTGAACCCAAAAAGTATGCACTTAGCTTAAATCTGTCAGGTACTTTGTATACTAATATTCATCTTCACAATTTTTTCTGCAACTTCTTAATAAAAAATTAGGACCGGATGAATACGCGTAGGTAGGCAAAGCATGAATATTGAAATAATGCCCATTCTGTTTCGTCCTCACTCTAATGGCTAGATCACTAGGTAGGCAAAGCATGAATACGCGTATAAGCTGTCTCCTACCTGAGATTAATAATGTGCTAATCCTTTTGTTCTATTCGATTTAGTCTATGAATCTAATTTGTTAGGGTTGTGATTGGTTGGGTATTAGGTCGGAACTCGTACTGTATCGTAGTAAAATATTTGGTTCGGATCCTATTAGGTTCGATTTTTTGGCAAATCCGTCCAACGAGTTTCGGATTGGTATATTTCAGTTTCAGATCGATTTTTCGATAAAATTTTCTATGCCTAAACAATTATTTAAGTTAATTATTGTTTGAAAAATGCAATATCATAGAGAGATAGAAGAAATGTGAGAGAATAAAATATTTTTATAAGGATTTTATATATATATCCTAAAAAGATTCAAAGTTGGTGAATGTATATTCATCTGTGTAAAGAAATAAGCATAATTTTGTCACATATATTATTTCTGAACGGTTTGGTTTTATCGTTACCGTACCATAAAAAATTATTCGGTTTGGATTTTAGTTCGGTTCAGTTTCTAAATTAGTCCGTCCCACGAGTTTCGGGCCCAACGAATTTTAGTTCGGTTTTCGGTTCAGTTTTTCGGTAAAACATGTCATCCCTATAATTTCTCATGCCATGGATAAGGAATATTCAAGGAAACAGAAAACAATTCCTATTAAGGAAAACCTAGAACACGCTTACGTACTTGGAATCGGAAACACCAGGAATCAAAATCAACTGAAATCAGAATCACAAGGATTCAGAATGAGAATATGTCAATTCTATTGAGTTGTTTACTTACCATTTGAAATCATAACAAGAATCAGAATCAAAACTAATTTGATTACTGAAATACCCCTACAGAACAATAGCTATATTTTCATATTCATTATTTTTTTTTCTTTTTATGAATTTGAGCAAAGTTTATTGAAAAAATGATTAAATGATACCGACATAAGAAAGAATTATATGAGCTAACTAAATACCAAAAAATGAAAAACCAAACGTCAAATCTAGCAAACTCTATAGTTAAACAAAACTTCAAATTGAACAAAATAATAATCATAATACATTTTGAAAAATTGAAGTATAACCATTCGTAGTAGCAATTTAGAAAATAAATTAAAATACCGTGTCTAAAGAAATGGGAGCCATTTAATAATACATAAGGTTCTTTTAAAAAATATACGTAAGGGTATTATTGGTACAAAAGTTGATTCCAGAATGAATGATTTCTAAACCCACCTCCCCCCTTGGGAATCCAATTCAGGGTTTATTCGGGAATGATTCATGATAAGGAGGTGGGACCTATCTTCATTCCGATTCCCAAATGTGCAAGTAAACGTTGTAACTCTCTTATCTCATAATCATTCTCAGATATTTGATTTCTATTCCTAATTAGTAAACATACCCTATTATGACTTAAGTTTTGAATCCCTTCATTTCAAAAAGTATTAGACAAAATTACATGCAAATCACACCTTATCGTCGTAGAGATAGATAGCTACTTTGAGCATATTTTGATGGGGTAATTGTTTAATTTTTTTCTCTCTTTTTTCATTTGTATTTTGTTGTTGACCCATGTATCCTTGAATTCTTAGTTAAAACAGATACCTAAATAGGTTAACCGTAAACAATTTAGTTATAGTGAAGAAAATCCTAATTAGTACAAATTATATGTGACAACATCGATTTGTGTTTTTTTATGATAAATTTTCGTTTATCACCCTTAACTTTGGCTCAGATATCATGTTAATCTTTTTTTTTTTAAAGTTGTATAATTTATCCTCAATCTTTACAATTGACATCAATATTATCCCTTCATTAGTTTTTCATCCAATTTTTCTGTTAAATGGTGACATGATAATTGTCACGTCATTAAGTGGATCTCACTACCATTGATAAATTCTTTTTTTATCTTTTAATTAGTTTAGTTGATTTAAAAAAATATATAATCTTTAATTTTCATCTTTATTCACAATTGGGACAAGATCGTAATTAGTCGCAGAGTTGCATGATAGAAAAAAAGAAGACAAAAATAAAAATTCAACTAAAAAATGATACAATTAAAATTAGAAATTTAAAAATAAAAAAAATTAATCAAGTGTAAAGTAGTAAATTAATTAGAATAGTGAGACCTACTTGTTGACGTGACAATTGTTAAGTCACCATGCACCTTTTTTTGGAGTGAAGACACTGCCCCACAGGGGGTTTATTGATGAATACAATGAACATTGTACAAGAGAGCATCCAAAATGAAATCTAGAGCATTGTGAAACCTGTCTACACTATTACATGAATCATAGACATGATTAGTAAGTCTGTGAGCTACTCTATTGCACTGTCTGAATGTGTGAATAATCTTGAATGAAGGTTTGCTTCGTAGTAGGTAGTTGATGTCTTCAACGAGAGTGCCGAGAGGGGAGAGGTCCTCTTCTTATTGATGGCATCACTGGACTGCTAAAGAACAATCTGTTTCAATCACTGCCACTTCTATTTCTAGGCTACTAAGAAACTCAATACCATCTCTGAGTACTAGCAATTCCAAATGTGAAGCATCATGAATAGAAGGGTAAAACTTGCTGAAGGCATCCACGAAATTGCCTTGCGTATCACGCACTACACCACCACTTCTTCCCCATGATTAACTTAGGAGGAAAGAGTCATCCGTGTTCAACTTAACTTCATCGTGAGTACGAGGAGACCAACTACAATGCTCCCAAGTTTTATCTTTGGTGGTAGTTGTGGTCAAAGTCCCTTTGGCTTTTAGGTATTCTTCTAGTCTGGCTAAAGCCCCACCAACTATGACGTTACCGTCCTTAGAAGTATCATGCCATAACTTTTCATTCCGATTAAACCATAAACTGCCAATAATCATAAGAAGTTGATCAAACCGAGTTTGTTGGAGTTGGGAGGCCATACCTAGCATCAATTATTTGAAGTTTAAGGAAGGTGTGACTGAGGTGGACGTTGAGAATGGAGGAGCTTCTAGTATGGAGCAAGCTATAGAATATTGGCTCATTAAGTGTCCTAGGGTCTTTACAGGATGCTGGCATAATATGCATGACATGTCACCAATATGACCTTTCAAAAAAAGTCTATCTCGAGTAGGTAGTATATTATTGCAGGCACGCCAAGCACTTATCGCTACCTTTCCTGGGACCTTAACATTCTAAAGAGCCTTCCCTAAGACTCCATACGCATTACTAGAGGAGGATAATGATGGTGGACTGCCAAGAACCATCCCGAGCTACCCAATATGCTGATTTTACAAGAAAAATAACCTCTCTTTTCGAGCTACCATGTAGCTCGGTCGGTGCATTGTCTAGTACTCAAATAGCCAAAATATTTTGAACAATAGACTCCGAAAATAGAGAGGAGAGAGTATTACTGTCCCATCGCTTTGTGCCATATACAAACAAGTCCTTAACCTTTGTCAATGTACAGTTTAAAGGCCCGAGTCAATGAAAATGAGAGAACATAAGGAATCCAGTCATCATTCCATATGTAAACTCTGTGACCCCAGCCTATTTTCAATACTAGATCGCTTTGAATGAGCAGTTTAGCTTCCATCAAGGATCACCAAGAGTAAGAGGGAGACTTACCCATGTCGGCCTCCAAAATAAAAGTGTGAGGAAAATATATAGCTTTATATACTCGAGCTATCAACGAGGAGGGGGAGGTCATAATACGCCAAAATTGTTGGGCTAGCATTGCAAGATTATGTGCGTAGAGGTTTTTAAATCCCATGCCACCCTCTTTCTTGGTAAGACACGTACGTTTCCAAGATCGCTAATGAATTTTCCTTACGTCCTCAGAACTACCCCAAAAGAACTCACAACACAGTTGTTGGAGGTTGTCGCACAATCCTTTAGGTAGAAGATAGCAATTCATGGCATAATTAGGAATAGTTTGAGTCACTACATTGATGGGGACTTCCTTCTCTGCCAAACTAAGTAGCTTTGATCTCCAACTCACAAGCTTATTAGTAATCTTCTCTCTCAAGTAATCAAACATAGTGATTTTTGATCTTCCAACATGAATTGGTAAGCCAAGATATCTACCATGTTCCTTCACTCGTTGTACATCAAGGATAGCTGCTAGCCTGAATTGATCTGTAACATGTACATTCTTGCTAAAAATAGCACTTGACTTATCCAGGTTTATCTTTTGGCCTGAAGCTCTTTCATACACTTGCAATATTTCTCTGACTTGAACACATTTAGAATTGTTGGCCTCACCAAAAAGAAAAGAATTATTTACTAATAAAAGATGATTTAAAACAGGAGCTCCCGTGTACATACTCACTCCTTTCCAAGCTCCAGAATTAACTACATGCTCAATCAAAGTCGATTAACCTTCAACACATAAGATGAATAAATAAGGAGATAAATGATCACATTATTGAATACCTCTACTACCGGAAGAATTACTATGACCGACGACTTGGTGTCGTCGGTCTGTTTCCGTTTATCGTCGGTCATACCTATATCCGACGACACATCGTCGGATATAGTATCGTCGGTAATACACCGTCGGTAATACTATATCCGACGATAATTTAGGGTTATCGTTGGAAAATAGATAGACTAAAACTGACGATAATTTATCGTCGGTCATAGTTTAAACTATAACCGACGATGTCATCGTCGGATATAGTTTTCTCCATGGTCAAAATGGTTGACTGTGGAGAAAACTATATCTGACGATATTGACACATGTCGTCGGATATAGTGAAAAAATTTAAATTTTTTTTGGCAGGTTTTGGGTTTTATCCCAAAACCTGCATTCACAAAAAATCACGCTATCTATATATTGTTCAAATTGAAAATCAACAACCATTGAAACTAGAGTACGTAGTAAATAAATAAATTAATAAATTAAAACCGAAATCGTTCAAATCTGTATACATATGCGTAGTAAATAATGAAAATAAAAATGAAACCGACAATTGTTCAAATGTAGGGGGGTCCTGGTCCTAAGTCTATGTGGTCAAACGGATTGGAGAAAGTTGGTTGGTCCTGGTCTGGCTGAGGCTGAGGCTGAGGCTGCGGCTGAGGCTGAGGCTGTGGCTGTGGCTGTGGCGCACCGAAAATGGGCGGGGGGGGGGGGGGGGGGAGCTATCTGGATTCCAGATGCTTGCAACTGTGCATAACATTGCTGCATCCATGTCCCCATTTGAAGCTGCTGTTCGGCCAACCGATTCTGCTCTGCAGCCTGCGCTTGCTCCATCTCCTCTATCCGACGCCGTTGAGCTTCCATCTCAATTGATTGCCTATGAAGCCGGTCGTTTAGCTCATTAGTCCTCGAAGATGATGATGATGATCCCGATCCGCGAGAGAATTCAGGGGTCTGCTTCAGCAGCCCTTGACCCCATTTTCCGGAACCCCTGCAGTAGAATGTGTTTTTCCCTGGAGGGATTGCAATTGACGTAATCCTGGCCCTGACGATCGGATCAGATTGATCAATCTGATCAATCGGGAGTTCCGCATCGGGGGTGTTGGGATAGAGCTCTCTCGCCACTTGAGTCAACACCTCCGGAATCGCCTCCTGAATTCTCTCCTAATTGACAAAGAACAATAAAATATTAATTAAAAAAACAATTTAAATAAATAAGAAATAAGTTTAATTTGTTATAAGGACACTTACAGCATATTCGGGATTCTGCGGATACGCGTGCTGCATCGTATAAACAAGGGGATCATCTTCTGGGTGGTTGGCCGCCTCCTCGATCCAACCCGAGTATGATCTGGTACCCGCATGATGATTTGTGGTGTTTTTGGCCCGGTTCCTTGCGTTGACTTCAGAAAGAGCCTGCGCGATTAAGTCAACATAAAAAAAACACTCATTAGCCAAATAATTTACGGGAAGTACGATAAAACAAAAATTAAATCGATTGAAGGTTGCGTACCTTCAATCGAGGGTTGTTGAAGTGAACCACAAGCCATCGCCACTCGTACTCCCTATAACGAAACTCGCTAGGGGTACCCTCACGATCGTCCCCTTACTTTTTCCAATGCTTCTTCAGCTCGGCCTTCCACTCCTTATACCAATATATACCCATAAAATCAAGCGTTAGTAACTAACAACATTGTATGAACATAATCAAAAGAAACGAAAAAATTGAAACAAATGGTCGTCTGCAAACCTGCTCCCATGCACTTCATCCGCCCACGTGGGTCTAATGTCTTTATCCACGCGGAACCACCTCTGCAATGCATATATTTATATATATATCAATAATATTAAAAATTTATTATTGAAAATTTTCATAATGAATATCTAATTCAACTCACCGACAACGCATTATTCAGCTGATGTTTGACGGCTTATGGCACTGAATTCCAATCTTGCCACAACATTGGGACTCTATCCCGTATGAGGCTGCCCGCCATCCCCGCGTACTTTCGAGTGACCTTTCCCTCGATCACCTGCCCTCTATCCCCGGTCGGAATCATAAGTTGGCCACCACCGCTAGCCTGAATGGCTTCGTCCAGTAACTTGCCGACGACGGGGCCTCTGGTTCTCTTCTGTTTGGCACCGGGCACGATCTCGCCTATCACATATATATGTAGACGATTTTTTAAACATCAACACCTAATTGAATTTAAATATTAGGGAGTAAAAAGATATCACTAATTAATATTTACCTGATTCGTCGGTGCGTTGTCCCGGAATCCTTGCACTCCAGAGAGGTGCCGGGAAGGGTATATACGCATATGCCTGCTCCGGGGTAATGAACCCTAGCTGTCCCGGAATAGGCATCCCGTCGGAATCAACGTGAGGTATCGACGGGATTTCCAACGGTAAGAATAATGTAGGCGGCGGGCATAGTCACATCTTCGCCGAGGACTGAGTGAATCCACCAGCCTCCTCGGAAGAATGAGGAGCTGTCTGGTGGATGACGGGGGAACCCTCCTCGCGATGAATGTCCAGCATTCGGACCGAGGATTGAGTCGCACTATCCGTTTCCGGCGTGCGACTGACCTGCTGAACCCTCCTCGCGCCTGAGGATCGAGCCGGCTCGAGCTACTGCTGCTGAGGTTGTCCCTCGCCCATCAGCCGACGGTGTCGAGAGGTCAGCGGAACACTGTAAGTGTTGGGGACACTGGTGGATCCTGATGCGGACCGACTTCCGGTGCCATCAGGATCCCCAGCTCCCGAGCCCTCATCCCCACGTCTCGATCTCCCTCTCCCTCTGGACCTCCCCCTCGAAGTACTCGATCGCGACCCGGCCCCTCGGGAAGGTCCGCAATTAAACCATTGCATCGTTGCTATAAAATTATAAAAATTAAAAATAATTCATAATTCCTATTTCATCCATTAAATTATAAAAATTAAAAATAATTCCATAAAATCCACAATAATTACAATATATATATAATCCAAATATAATTAATCCAATACATATATAATCCAATAATTTAACTATATATATCAATAATTCCAATAATCCAAATTCAACAATTATTCCAAATCCAATTAACCTAAAACTTAATAAAATTTAACCTAAAATTATTCCAAATCCAAATTTAACCTAAAATTCCAATATATTCCAATATATATCAATACATGCATAAAATTCCAATGTTTTCTAATATACCAATTTAACCTAAAATTCGAATTAATTCCCCTATTTTCCAATATTTGAATTTAACCTAAAATTCTAAATTATTCCAATATATATCAATACATGCATAAAATTAACAAATTCCAGAACTATACATATACATGCATCCACATTATCGATCAACACATTCCACAACTTCAAATCTAACATAAATTAAAAAAAAAATCAAAAATTTGAAATTTGGGATTTCAAACCTGTTTTTTCACTAATCGACGAGGGATTTGGCTTGAGGATCGATGGAATAGCACTTGAGCTTCGATTCCTTGCTTCCAACACGAAAATAATGGAGAATGAGGAGGCGGAGGCGACTGTTCCGGTTTGGGGCAGTTTCGTTTCTGCCCCAAATCGAAACCCAGATCGGGATATAAAACAGACTATATCCGACGAGTTAAGTAATCTCGTCGGATATAGTTGAACCGAAACTATATCCGACGAGATTTCATATGAATGTCGTCGGATATAGTTTCGGTTCAACTATATCCGACGAGATTTCATATGCAACTCGTCGGATATAGTTCCTCTATTTATTTTTCATTTATGCCGGTAATTAAACTAATTAAATATGTAGTGTATTAATATATATATATATATTTATTAATAGTTAATACGAAATTATTAATAGTTAATACGAAATATTAAAATTATTATTTAATAATACGATATTATTAAGCGATCGGTACGTTGTATTTTTTTTCCGATCGATCTCTCGATCTCTCTCATTTATGATGGGGATCGATATATATAGCAATTTCATCGATGGACACAATTTTCTCCATAATATGAATAAAATTCATTTTACATTGTACGTTCTAAGTCGAAATAACATACATATATATATATACACACTAATTAAGGCGCATAATCAGAATCATCGCTTGAGTCTGACTCTGTTTCCGAGTTACTTTCAGGTAAGATATGTATGTCCTCGTCACTTGAGTCTTCATTGTCTTCATTTTGATTAATATCAAGAAGATTCGGTTGAAGAATTCATACCACACTGCCCTGTCTCACATTATTAAGGCGAATTGTTGAGGTTTCAGGAATACCAGTTGTGTTCGGCTCTTGGTATGCACTGACTTCTTCATTATCCGAGGTCACAGTACCAAGGGTGGAGGCACTGTATATGTTTCGTGGAAGAACATGGTTAACCACTTTCCACGCGTCTTTATGCACAAGATCATCAAGATAGAACAATTGTTTCACCGCCGTGGCCAACACAAACGGATCATCTTCATACCAGCTTGTGGCAGTATTCACCGAAAAAATCCCGTATTGATCGGTCCTTGTGTTCTGAGGGTCGGTATCAAACCATCTACACTTAAACAAGTGCACGGTCATGCCTTCCCCATATATTAATTCGACAACTGAATGGAGAACACCGTAATAGTCAACTCCATTCTGCCTACCATGCACCATTACCCCAGAATTCTGTGTTTTTCGTCTGACATCTCTATGTTCACAAATAAATAGCACGCCATTAACCTTACACATAGGATAAACTCTGGAAGTTACCGGTTTCTGCGCCAAGAGCCTCAATTCGTGTGACCACTGAGGGATACCATCATCTTGTACATGATTCATCTGAAAATAATCATTTATTAAGTACGTATAAATAGGATGCGAGACATGCACTTAACATCGATCATATACAGGTCAACTTAAGTATCAACTTACCCAGTTGCCAAAATAGTTTGCGAACGTCTTGTTGTGGTACTCAACATCACCGGAAATAGCAGGGCAGTAAAGGTGCAAAATTTTCCAATATTGAACTTCTAGACAGTTAATCAATACCGACCAATGAGCAATGACTAGCTCATAAGGTTCCAACTTGTACGAGTTGGGCAACTTTCCAGAAACTTCAACATCATCGGAGATGATCGAAAGGTTGAACTGCCCTCCATCTACGGGCATATGTTGTGGAGGGTCCTCCAACGCTCCCAAATACAACTTGGTGTACGTTACGCACTCATGCGTAATATATGCTTCAGCGATACACCCTTCGGGTGCAGATTTGTTCATCACATAGTCTTTGTAGTCCCCCAATTGTCTGTAAATGGGTAATTACAGATCGAGCATGTTATGCTTATTGCAACAATATATAAGTGAATAAATAATATTAAAGATCGACATATATATAGCCAGATTCAGAGATGCATTACGTACCTTTCCATAGGATACATCCATGTGTAGTGTACTGGACCAGTAAACAACAATTGTTCCGGAAGATGGAGCATCAGGTGAGGCATGATGTCGAAAAAGTTTGGAGGAAATATCCTTTCGAATTTGCACATGATAAAAATGATGTCCTGTTGCATTTCCAACAAGTCCGATTTCTTCACTTCTCTCGTGCATAACTTCTGAAAGAATCTTGACAAAGCCACTAACGGCTCCACCACCTCTTTGGGCAGGTACCCTCTAATGAAAACAGGGAAGAGGCGTTGGAGCAGTATATGACTTATATTTCCGGCATAGCCTGAAGGATACCTGACATTACCCATCCAACCAAAGATTTCACTCTTCTGGGCAGGCTTCACAGTATAAGGAGCTTGTGGCATTTTTTTCTTCCCATCTCTCAACCACAAATGTTTTCGCAGTCCCATCCTTTTAAGATCAATGCGTGCCTTCGGGCCGTCTTTAGTTTTTCCCTCCCAATTCAACACTGTGCCGACCACACTCTCGCACACATTTTTCTCTATGTGCATGACATCTAAGTAGTGTCTGATCAGCAACTTGGACCAATAAGGAAGTTCCCAAAAAATACTTTTGTGTGTCCAGAATTTATACCTGTCGGGTTTGTCAGGTATTGACGCCACTATCTCAGGATGATTGCTTAGCTGCCCAAAATCGTATTCATTTAGCACTTCTAAGATTTCATCCCCCGTCCATCTCCTCGGCTGCTCACCTGTTTCCACAGTCCCATCAAATGCCTCCATATCCTCCCGAAATGGGTGATCATGTGGAAGCCAACAACGATGTCGCATCTGTACAATATTCCTGCAATGAGGTCTGCAACACTCAACCGTCATGCACTCTGGACAAGCCCTGTATCCCCTGGTAACGTTGCCCGACAACATCCCACGTGCAGGAAAATCGCTAATGGTGCCAACAAGCATGGCATGCATCTGGAACATCTCATTTTTGAACTTGTCATAAGTGGGATGACCATGCTCACTCAAGTACTTAAGCTCCTCAATCAAGGGTCTCAAATACACATCGAGACACTTTCCTGGATAACCCGGCCCTGGAATGATCATAGTGAGCATATTGTATTCTTTCTTCATGCACATCCATGGAGGAAGGTTGTACGGTACCAAAATAACTGGCCATATACTGTATTGAAGACTCATGTTCCCAAAAGGGTTGAATCCGTCAGATGAAAGCCCCAGCCAAACATTTCGAACCTCTGATGCAAAATAAGAAAACTCCTTCACCATGTGCTTCCAAGCCTCTCCGTCAGCAGGGTGTATAAGCGTATCACCGTCGGGCAAATTCCTCTCGACCCACCATCTCATAGCTTCAGCCGTGTGTGCAGACATGAACAACCGTTCTAGCCTATCTATCAGGGGAAAATACCGAAGTATCTTCACAGCTTTCTTGTTTCCGGCAGGAGTCAACTTATACCTATCTGTACCACATACCGGGCATTCATCAAGGGATTCAAGATCATTCCCATAAGCATCTTCACCCCAGAAGAGAACACAATCATATCTACAAGCATGGATTTTGATGTAGGAAAGGCCAAGATGTTTAAGGATCTGTCGCACCTTACGATGAGTGGTAGGAAGACGATGACCGGGGGGCAACAACGAACCAGACCACTTCAGCCAATCATCAACAGCCTTCACACTCATTTTGTTCTCCACTTTGAGCTTCATTACTCCCATAACACTTTCGAGAACAGTCTTATTACACTCGTTGTACAACGGGGTCTGTTGGAAGGCAATGAGGTTGTTGTACTTGTCCATACCAGCAGTGTTGACAGCTGTAGGTAATTGCTGGACCGGCTCAATATGAGGGAAGTCTTCAACGGCGGGAGGGATATCGATATCCGGTGCTTGAGCAAATATACCGCTCTCATGAGGAAACATATCGTTGATCAACCTTGTTGTTGGATCATTGGATGTACTGCCACTCTAAAAAAATTGTCCGTGATCATGTTGACCAACTGTTGAGCTCTCACCGTGATAAATCCAACATGTGTACTTATCCCAAAACCCGTTTTTCTTCAAGTGCTCCAATACTTTATCGATGTGAAAACGATATCGCTCGCTACGACACTGACATTTCGTACACGGACAATAATGAATTGTCATCCCTCCACAATTAACCTTCACATATTCTACAAAACTTCTAATTCCACGGTGATATCTTACATCCCATCTTGGAAGACATATCCAACTCTTGTCCATCCTGAAAATTATATATATATATAATGAAATATATTAATCACCCTAGCTAGCTAGCTAGTTATTGCTATATATATATATTCACAATAATCAAATTAAAATTAACAAAAATTAATATATATATATATATATATTTACGATCAATCACGCGTACGTACTCAAAATCAACCATCGATCAATTACTCAAACTCCAGAATCAATTAATTAACTCGATCAATCTATATATTCAACCAATTAAGCATTAATATATACATACATGCATATCATGCACAACACATATATATATTAATTAAGCATGACGTACCTATATATATAATGCGCATGAATCATCACGAACTCATTGTCGACATCACCCAAAGATCGATTTCAGAGCATTTTCAGAAAAAATGGAAAGTTTCTTGAATGACAGATCGAGCTGCTGCCCAGATCTGAAATAAGAAACTATAACCGATGAAATGAAAAACTCGTTGGTAATAGTCAAAAAAATTCGTCGGACATTGTCCAAAACTATGACCGACGAGTTTCCGGCGACTATGACCGACGACAAGAAAATCTCGACGGTCAAAAAACTATAACCGACGAGATAATCATGTCGTCGGTTATAGTTTACTATATCCGACGAGATCCCTTATCGTCGGTCGTTCTTTGAGGATCTCGTCGGATATAGTACTTCTTCTAGTAGTGCGCGCTTGACACTATGTAACCTGTTGGATCATCGTTAAGTAGAACATAATAGTTAACAATACTTAGTGTGCTCATCATGATTCTTATCCAATTGGAGGAAAATCCTAACCTTGTTAGCATAGCTTTAACAAAAGACAACTCAAGTCTATCATAAGTTTTGCTAATGTCCAACTTGAGAGAGAAGCAACCTTCCCTTCAGCTTCTTCGAAGGCGGTGCATATAATGAGTAACTTCTGTGGCTACTAGAGTATTGTCTGAGATGATCCTTCATGGCACAAAAGCACTCTGCAAAGGGGAAACTATGGAAGTCAGGTGAATTTTCAATTGGTTAGCTAGTACCTTAGACCCAATCTTGTAGACAACATTGCAAAGAGCTATAGGGCATTAGTCCTTTATAGTCTTGACATCCTTGACTTTCGGAATCATTGTCAAGTGAGTGAAGTTAGAGGAGTTCGGAATTCTACCAATAGTCAAAAATTCCCTCACTGCCAAACACACATCATGATGAATAGTTTTCCAATATTTTTAAAAGAAGAAAGGGGACATACCATCTTGTCCGGGAGCCTTCGAAGGATGCATTTGGAAAAGAGATTTTTCAATTTTCTCATCAGTATTGGGCTTCTGTAGTTGTGTATTCATATCCACTATTACACAAGGCCTCACCACAGATAGTACCTGTTGTAGAGCCTCCTCATCGATGGGAGAGGAGGTGAAGATATCTTCATAATAGTCTATGAGGACCTTTGTCATCTGAGGTTGCCTATCTTGTCATACGCCCATATTGTCTTCTAGGCCAAGGATGTAACTTCTACAACGCTGATTGGATGCTCATCGATGGAAGTATGGTGTATTATTATCACCATTCCTTAAGAAGAAGACCCAAGAACGCTGTCTCTAATATATTTCATGCTGAGTAAGCAACTTATTGTATCTATTTTGAAGCAACTTCAACTCATCATACCCAGCAGAGGAATGAGGATAGTCTTGCAAGACAGAGATCTTACTTTGCACCGATTTCATCTCCGTCTCTTTCTGAGCAGACACTCCATGATACCATTATATAAGTTAATTTTTGCTCCGTAGCCCGAATTTTGGCACCAACTTTAGCAAGAGGATTGCCTATGGAAGGTAGGGACCAACCTTGATCTATCATGGTCGAGCATTCTGGGTGAGTAACCCACATCTCCTCAAACCTAAAGGTTGAAGACCTCGTCTTCTCACATAAGGAGTGGCATGGATTTCCAAGAATAGTGGATTGTGATCCGATCTCCTTAAAGGGAGGGTAATGATGTGAAAGTGGGGTACAGTGACCTCCAAGACTCTGTCTGCACAGCTCGATCAAGTCTCTCCCTCGTTTGGTGATTGAACTAGGTGAAATTATTGCCACAAGAATGCATGTCTATGAGTTCACAATCAACGAGACAAGATCTAAAGTTATGAAGGGCCGAGTTACTACGCAGTGGACCACCAAACTTTTCCAAATTTCTTAATACCTCGTTGAAGTCACAATTGATGATCCATGGGAGAGATATCTGTCGAGAAAGTAGGCGTATGAGATCCCAAGTGCTAGTCTTATCACTAGGGTTTGCATAGCCATAAAGGCATGTAAGACGCCAATGTTTAGCCGATCCAGGATGACCTATTTTCGCATCAATATGGTTTGTTAAGTAATTGTTCAGCTTGATTGGGATGTCTATCTTCCAAAATAGGGATAAACCATTAGGATCATCACTCTGTTCCTTGTAGTATACTCCGTCAAAACCTAGTTTGATAGGGAGGTCCTTGAGATGACTAACTAAAGCTAGGGTTTCTGATAAGAAAATCAGACTAGGTTTTCAAAGCTTCACCATTGACAATTGGGCAACCTGTGTTTCCTTGTTGACGATGCCTCGACAATTCCATGATATGGCATTAAAGTCAAGCATGCTGGAGAGGAAGGAAATTGGTTGACGGTGTTGTGGCCGCCAAGGGATTCGTGGCGGCGTTGTTTAGATATTCTTGCTTAACCCACATACAATGTAACAACACAATGATCATTATTCATTTACGTCACAGAAAATGAGGTGCAACACGAGAACTTCCTAGGAGGTCACCCATTCTAGTACTACTTTCGCCCAAACAAGGTTAACTTCAGAGTTCTGATGGGATCCGGTGCATTATTGTTGGTACTATCGCACCAACTATGTCATCATGCACTTAACAATAAGATTGGATGAAAAACAAACGTTGGGGTAAGATTGATATCACTTGTAAAGATTGAGGGTAAAATATTCAACTTTGAAACAAATTGACTGAGATGATGTCTGAGCCAAAATTAAGGGGGATAAACGAAAGTTTGTCCTTTTTTATCTCAATTATTTTTCATCCTATAAGGGTCTACTTCTTAACATGAACCAGTTTTAAAATACTTAACCAAGTCTAAGTTACTCAGTTACAGAGTTATTAGTTGTCCCACTCACACTTGCCCTTTGGGAAAAACTTCATCAGTCTTGGAGAGCAGTCACTCCACCATCTCAAAGAACCATCATGCTATAGCGAGGCTTGTCTTTGGGAAGAAAATTTCGTCACTAGGCTTTCATGTATGGGATGATAAGATCAGTTTAGGCGAAACCACTTTTGTCCACGGACAGTAATCTATTACTACCGCAAGCCTAGTGCACAGCTGTTGGAAGATTTACACCCCCATACTTAGTAAGTTATTAGTTAACGCATAAGTAGTACTTACACTACTAAATCCTTTGGAGACGTAGCATTGTAAGGGGTGGTTAAGTTACGGTGAGTGATTAAACGAAGGTTGATTATTTGATTGATTGTTTACACTAAGTACAGAGCTAAATAACACAAACTTAAGATAAAGCAAGTAGGTCGGCTAGAGGAGTTCCGCTAACCACATGATGCATCAAACAATGTCCCGGTTTATGAATAGATTAAGTCCGTTCACACAATGTATTGTCCAAATCGTGACCTTGTGAGTCACGATTGGTTTTGAACTCAAATTCCTAGGTCACGTTGGATACTAGAAGACTTAAGCCCTACATTGAAGTGTTTGGTGAATCGAGATCAAGACATAAGTCATCATGGGCTTATACCTCAACCGTATGTCACGTTGTGAAGTTAACAAGTAAATCATGTGATAGAGGTGGAAAGATTCCTCTCTCGAATATCGATTGGAGAATCCAAGAGGACGTTCGGTTGAATCCCTCTACTCCTACCTAATAAGTTACTAGCCAAGAGATTCTACGAGGTGCCACAATAACCAATTTAGTCAATGTGTGCTTGACTAGAGTCCCTCAAGTCTAAATAGACTCAAGAGGCTCTAATCCACGCTAAGTGCTAGGGAACTAAATCTTAAGATAAATCTCATAGATAATACCCTAATCATGTTCACATACTCATCTATCCTTAAGTGAGTAGCTAATTCATTCAATGGTCATTTTTAAGTCCTTTAACACATACATCAACTTAGCTAGAGTCAACAAATGCATATAAGAAATTATACAACAAGCTCATCAAGCATATAAACATACCAAAATCACACAATAAACTCATTCACAATAAAAAGTCTTCATAACATACACTAAAATCATGAAATATACATAATCCAAGACATGTTCATCACATGGCTAGGGTTAAAACCCTAGCCTCCCTAAATCTACTACTCACTACCTATAACAAGTATAGAGCTTAGATACATGATTAAAAGACAAAATAGGATGAGAAATAACCAAGAGTCCCCAAAAGCTCCAAGGTCTTCTAGCTATTCTTTCCTCCTTGCTCCAACTTTGCTCCAAGCTCCTTGATGTTGAGTCACCCACCTAAGGCTAGAGAGATGGTGGTGTAGTGGAATGTATTGTGGTGGTGATAGAGATTTCTAGGCCTTAGATGGTGATTATGGGTGTATTTTGGTAGAGGAGATGGCTATTCTCAATGGGTATGGATGAAAAGAGTTTCTAGAGAGCTAAAACTAGAGAAATCTGAAAAATGAAGTATGTTTTATGTGGATGCCAAGGGAGCTCGAATTTGGGCTGAATGGAGAGGCATATATGGACCCTTAGATGATAGGAAATGGTGAGATGGAAGATCTAAACGTCAACTTTGAATGAGGGAGACCATGATCCACTATTTTAGACTATGGAAGGCTAAGCTCCAAAATGGTGACATCATGCCGTCCAACTTCTTCTCTTTCTCTCCATTTCAGATTGGTAAGCATAGATGGGCTCAATGGGCCTCCATTTGGCTAGACTCCACATGATTGGGCTGGCCAAGATGAGCCGGCCGGCTGTGGAAAATTCTGACAGGTTTCGGGCAACTTCCGGCGACCTCCGGTGAAGCTATTTTGTCATTTTCCCAAAGTTGCTTCAAATTCTCCCTTGACCTCGGAAATATATACGTCTTCTCTAATAAATATCTAATTCTTAATATTTAATATATTTCTAAGCCAACTCCATATTTCCTAGCAAGAACAGGAAACGTCATAAGAACATTTTATTCATAGAAAACAAGTTATAAGCATAAAGTTAGGAGTGTAATAGGCACAGAATTATGGTTCTAACAAAGGCTTAATGGTAGCCCTTAGATTGAGTTGATTGAAAATGAAATTTAATCAAGCCATCTTTTCCAAAAATTGCTCTTCCAAATTTGACCTTGGTCTGAAAGTTTCTCCAAACTAATATCAACTGAGAAAATTGAACTGTGGAGAACTCTATAAATTGACTTTATTGACAGTGAGGTGCTCACGTCGGCGACCGCACAGAGCTACCAACAAATATGTCATTATCAAGAGAATCTCATACATAGATCACCACACACCACCTCCACTCCTCTGTCGCAAGATTTTGGTCTTCGAGAGCCTTCAAGATTCGGACATATCATTCGCCGCCACTCTAGCTTGTTTACTAGTCGAGATGACCAAAACTCCTACTATATTGTCTATGAGTACCTCAACTCCAACTTTGACCACATCATCACCGCCTCCATAGCCGAGGAACCTTGTCGCTCGAATCACAATCAAGTGGATGTGGTGATTTCGAGCTAATACTCTGAGGGTCCCTTTCGGGAGGGCGGGGTGAGGAATTGCAGTGAGGTGGCGGCCGGTGGGTGCAACGATTCTCGATGATGACAATGATGTTGATCTTTTTGGCTGGTGAATGACGAGAGTAAATAGAGGGATATACTCATGTTGATTTTTTTCTTGCTGGATTTTCATTCTTGACTTTTAAAGAGATATTTTAGTCATTTTATTGCAGGTGAACTCTTACTGCCTATAAAGGGAAGTCTCTCCGTAGTTTAGGGTATGTGAAGAAGTAGTTCTTCATTTTCAAAACCGGTGATCCATTTTTTCTGTTCTTTTTTTAAGAAGTAGGAAGAGGGTGATTGGTGACCCTTGAATTTTTTTTTGGGAGTTTGATGTTTGTTTAGACTCTTATGTAAGTCACTGCTCAGATTCTAATTACCTCGTTTGCAATGTAGGTTTAAGTTTCGTAATTACTGTTGGTGACTTGGTGTTGATTACTTGATAGATGGCTACAGGTGGTTTGGTCCTTACTAGGGCATAGACACGTGACCAAATTCACCAAACAGAGGACACATTTCTAATATGTTTTAGGACGAGTTCACGCTTTTGCGCGATGTAGCTTCTTGACATCATATACTTCATGACATCGCCTCACTGGTGAAACTAATTTTTTCGGCAACATGCCTGAGAGGTTGTTGGTTTGCACTTTATGTATGGCGGAGCATTTGAGTTTATGAGGTGCAAATGGTAGTTGTGGATTAGATGATTGTTTAAGAAGAGATGTCCTCTCTCAAGATTATAAATGTTAAATTTCTGTTTTTCTCTTTGAATAAAGTTTGTTTTGGTTGAAGAATTCAATACGTGTTTTTAGTGGTGTCATGTTCTTTAGTTACTCGATCCCTAAATAAAAGGGCATCAGTTGTGACTTTGAAGGCTAGTTGGCATTTTTTAGTGTTAACAAAACACTTAATTAGTGAAGATTAACCAAGAAGATTGAAGAAACAGATTTATTGATCTCAATGATAATCAGGTAAAAGCATGCATGTGTATATCAAAGATTTTTACTGAGAATAGCATTCTTGCCACATATCCCAATTATGTCTGTCCTTATCCTAGATACTTGAAGTTTGTGTTAAAGCTCATTTTTAATCTCCAGAATATTAAAAGAGCTTTGTTTAGGAAATCTTGGTTTTGACTTGGTGCCCATGAAGTTTTCCTTCAAATCAGTTAGGAAGTTTTCTTGAAACCGTGACTCCTCCTTGTTATAGACTCAAAAAGTCTAGTGTACTTTTTAGCCTGTTTTTCAGCTGACTTTTCTGGTTTCTGAAAAAGCACATTGCCCTATTATGGATAGTACCCTTTGCTCCAAAATCAGAAATGCTTTTGGGCTATCTTGAAGCGTGACTCTCACCTGTCACTTCTTTTACCTTTGGACAAGAACAACAGTCCAAAGCAAGGTCTGCTCTATTGCCCATGTGGCTGCGCTCATTGCAGACTTCATTGGCTATTTAAGGAGAGCAAAATGCTTGTGACTCTTTGGTTGTCAAAATAGAGACTTGAGCATTTTTCTAAAAAGAATCCGGAGCTATTTTGCTCTATCTTTTCTGGGTTTGTCTAAGCATTCCCTTGTATTGTATGTAAGCCTTAGAGTGCAGCTCAAAATATTTTATCATTCATATTCATATGCATCTTGCATACCATTGAGATTGGTATAATAGTGTACCAACCCAAGAAGTGTTTCTTAAGAACTAGCTCTATGATAGTTGTGCTATGGATATAAACATTTTGATATCTACATAGGTAAGAACGAAGAAAGAAGACCGAGTGGATTTCAAGCTAGTATGGCAAACTAGTTGGGATAGTATCTTGCGATCCTCAGAAAGGTTTGCATGAGTAACCACTTAGAAACAAGAAAGGGAGTACAATTCTTAGAGTAGTCTGAGAGACTAGAAAAGGTAGCTGCGTTGAGTGCTATTCGCGGAGTTATAATCTTGTCAGAAGTGTCTTTGCATGTTTTCTTAAGGATCGATTGTAAGAAGCATTTCATGAAGAATCAGTTTACAAATAGCTGAGTTCTGAGATGAAGTTTCTGATAACCTTTCATTTGTACACTTAGAGACAAGAGAGAGTGTAGCTCTGTTAGGACTAGTAGACAGACTAGTTAGGATAACATATGGGTTATGTATCCTCAGAGTATAAGAATCTTATAAGAAGTGGTTTTCACATGGTGGAAATGTTTGTCCTTCAAGAGTTAGGGGTACGCAGTTTTTCTCCCTGATTGCAGGGTTTTTGCGTTAAATAAAAACATCCTCGTGTTATTCTTTACTTAATAATTTTGTTTTTTTATTATTCGTATTTTTGTTAATCAGGATAATTCACTACTTAGTTATTCCCGAGAACAAATTTAAGCGAAAAAGTTGATAAAGGCTTATTCACTGTCCATCACAATCTTTTAAGGGGGTGGTGAATATTGTAGCGCAAATACGTGGTAGTTAAATCAATGTCTCAAATATGTCAAACCTTATGGATGTGTCAATATGTATTATTTGTAATCGCTTGTTCTCACTTTCAGTTAAGATTTAAGAAAACATGCTTTTAGGTTTATTTTAATTTCGTTTGCCAAATTATTAGACGGAATGATTGACTATACTTTAGTTAGGTGTGATTCTTGAAATTAACAATAGTATGTGTTGAGCATTTTGCGATGGAAATGCCATTTGTTTATGTGCTTCTATCATTCTTATTGTTTCATTCATTTTAGCCTTGTAGCTGGTCTGTAGACTGTAGCTAGTTGTACAGCAAAGCACATGTCAAAAATGAGCAACATGCAAAAGAATAATCTACGTACATATGCGTAACCTGGAGAAACTCTTATATATATTTTGGGGACAATATGCAGATTCTTGAGTACGTCCGAATCAATTAATACGAATATTAATCTTCTGTTACGAACTTGAGGTCAAACAAATAATTCTCTAGGGCTCATCTTGTCTTATGTTTTGCTTAGATCAAGATAAGAAAATTATGCCAATATGCCAATGCCTTTAGTTAATATGCGGGAATAATTTTGTTAGTTGTTAATTAACCAAGAGCCGCACATATGTCGAGACTGATTAGAATTTCCTATAGAGTTTCGCAGATTGGGAGAGTTTAGAGTCGAGCCGATCAGGCCAGGAGTTTGGAGTTTCGCATTATAGCTCTTGAAGATTTATGTGATATTGAGTAACGAGAATCTATATTCGAACTTCTAAAATTGCTCAATTTACCTTCTTTTGTTTTTCATATAAAAATTATGATATCACCCTCATGCAAAATGACATAAATAGACAAAAATAATCAAACCTTAACTTTTTTCCAAAAGCCTCTCAGTTTAGTTTGAACCATAAAAACCCTAATTCAATAACTTCAGCCGCTCCCTCCATTTTTGCTCGACTTTGTACATGTCTCCACAAGTGATTGGTGATCAGGGGTTTATGATAGTTGGATAAATATGTAATTTTCTTGTGTTTAATAATTTTAAAAATACTTAATTTATTTGTTTAATTTTCAGTAATTAATTATGTTTCTGTTTTTTCAAGTTATTTTGAGGAAAATACAAAAATGAACAATAAAAGGAAAATTCTATTCAATAAAGCTTAGTGACGTGGAAAGTCCAAGTGGCGATGACTCAACCCTGAATTGATAAGGAAAGAACCAAACTCATATCTATATATGAGCTGAACTTCTTTTGATGAAGAAAGTAAGAATTTCAGAGGAGAAAAAGCTAAGAAGAGTGTCGCTGCCAAGAGGAATTCCAGTCGTTCGCCTTCGACCCGTTGAGATACCTTCTCAACCAGTCAAACTGAAGCTTCCGAGAATTTTAGGGTTTTTAGTTTATTCTTTCTCCTCCATCATATTTTTCTATTGTATTCCTTCAACTATGAGAAGCTGAACTTCTCTAGTTAAGGGCTAATCGAAGCCTTAAACATGCTTCCGATTTTCACTACCACATTTCTTCCCATTGCTCATGAAATGAAGAAAAGAAAGGCAGACGAAATCCCATATCGTCGGCTATAAGAAGTATCACCAACGAAACTCTCACTCGCCGGCCATTTTTTTCATCATCGCCGGCTATGATATTATAGCCGACGACTCGTTAGCATTCACATTCTCGTCGTCGGCTATAAGAAGTATCACCAACGAAACTCTCACTCGCCGGCCATTTTTTTCATCATCGCCGGCTATGATATTATAGCCGACGACTCGTTAGCATTCACATTCTCGTCGTCGGCTATGATGTTTAGTATGGCCGATGATGGTTCGGCTGGAATACCGACGAGATAATCTCTCTATAGCCGACGAGTTAATGAATCGTCGGCTATAACTCTTATATTAGACCTACTCTGCAGCAGCTCATTCATTTTACAAAAATCTGGTGAGAAAGAAGGAAAACGCTCTGAAATCGTTGGGTATTGTCAAAAGGCGTCCAAAACCAGCTCGTGAAGCTATATATATAGCTAGGTACGTATATATATATATATGCGTATATATATGTGGATGTATATGTGTGTTGATTTAGATATATGTGTGTTGATTTAGAGTTGAGATTAATGGTTTGATATGCAAATAGAGTTGATATATTGTTGATTTTGAGTGATTGACTGTTGATTTTGAGTTGATTTGAGATGATTTCGATAAAAATATGCTTGTGTATATATATGTATATAAATTTATTTTGTGATTAATTGTTAATATGTATATATATACATGTAAATTTGTAATTGGGAATTGTTGGTATATATATATATTTTTTTTATATGCATGGGTCAACTTTTGTTTAATTAGGGAGATATATATAAGGAAGAATTAATTAAATTAGTGTAGCTAGTTTAATGATAGATATATATATATATATAGATGCATGTAATGATGATTTTTTAATTAATTAGTAGTGAATGTATATACATAAATATATAGTACTGTTAGAATTTTCAGGATGGACAAGAGTTGGATGAGCCTTGAAAGATGGGATGTGAGATATCACAATGGAATTAGGAGTTTTGTGGATTTTTTGAAGGATAATTGTGGAGACACTACACTTCATTATTGCCCGTGTAAAGAATGTAAGTGTCACGGCGATCGATTTCGTTTTCCCATTGATAAAGTCCAGAAGCACCTGAGTAAATACGAGTTTTGGGATAAATACACTTGTTGGATTTATCACGGTGAAACATCGTTAGCGGGTCCGCATGATCATGGACAATTTGCTGAGAGGGCCAGTCAATCCTATGATCCAACAACGATGTTGATCAATGATATGTTTCCTCATAAGAGTAGTGTATTTGCTGATCAAGCACCAAATGTCCCTCCCGTCGTTGAGGGTTTCCCCCATATTGAGTCAGTCGAGCCATTACTTGGAGCTCATGTCAACACAAGCGCTATAGACAAGTACAACAACTTGATTGCATTGCAACAGACTCCGTTGTACGACGGTTGTAGTAAGACTGTTCTTGGAAGTGTCATGGTAGTGATGCAGCTCAAAATGGAGAACAAAATGACTGTCAATGCTGTTGATTCTTGGCTGAAGTGGACTGCTTCACTACTGCCACCCGGTCATCGCCTTCCTACCACTCATCATAAGGTGCGACATATCCTGAAAGATCTTGGGCTTTCCTACATCAAAATCCATGCATGCAGATATGATTGTATTCTCTTCTGGGGGAAAGATCTTGAAGACCTTGAAGCCTGCCCGGTATGTTTTACTGAAAGGTATAAGTTGACTCCTGCAGGCAACAAGAAAGCTGTGAAGATACTTCGATATTTCCCGCTGATTGATAGGCTGAAGCGGTTGTTCATGTGTGCTTTCACGGCCGAAGCTATGAGATGGTGGGCTGAGAGGAATTTTCCTGACGATGACACCCTTATACACCCTGCTGACGGAGAGGCTAGGAAGCACATGGTCAGGGAGTTTGATCATTTTGCAGCAGAGGTCCGAAATGTTTAGGTAGGGCTCTCATCTGACGGATTCAACCCTTTTGGCAACATAAGTCTTCAATACAGTATATGGCCAGTTATTTTAGTACCGTACAACCTTCCACCATGGATGTGCATGAAGAAGGAATACAATATGCTCACTCTGTTAATTCCAGGCCAGGGTTATCCAGGAAAGTGTCTCGATGTGTATTTGAGGCCTTTGATTGAGGAGCTTAAGTACCTGAGTGAGTGTGGCCACCCCACTTACGATAGGTTCAAAAATGAGATGTTATAGATGCATGTCATGCTTGTTGGCACCATCAGTGATTTTCCTACCTGCGGTATGTTGTCGGACAACGTTACTAGGGGTTACAGGGCTTGTTCAAAGTGCATGACTGTTGATTGTTGCAGTCCTCATTGCAGGAAAATTGTTCAGATGCGTCACCGTTGTTGGCTTCCAGATGATCACCCATTTAGGTAGGATCAAGACGCTTTTGATGGGACTGTGGAAACAGGTGTGCTACCCAAGGGATGGACAGGGGATGAAATTTTGGAAGTGCTGAATAAATATGATTTTGGCCAGCTGAGCAATCATCCTGAGATAGTGTCGTCAATTCCAGACAAACCCGAAAGGTATAAGTTTTGGACACACAAGAGCATATTCTGGGAACTCCCGTACTGGCCCAGGTTGCCTATCAGACACTACCTAGATGTCATGCACATAGAGAAGAATGTGTGTGAAAGTGTGGTGGGCACAGTTCTGAATTGGGAGGGGAAAACAAAAGACATCCCTAAGGCATGCATTGATCTGAAAGCTATGGGACTGCGGAAACATTTGTGGTTGAGAGATGGTAAGAAAAAAATGCCCCAAGCTCCTTACACCGTCAAGCTGAACCAAAAGCATGAAATTTTTGGGTGGATGAGTAATGTCAGGTATTCTTATGGCTATGCAAGAAATTAATATAATTGCTGCTTATGGCTATGCAAGAAATATAATTGTTGCTTATGGCTATATATGCAGGTATCCTTATGGCTATGCAGGAAATATAAGCAAGTGTGTTAACTTCCGGGACAATGAGATGTACGGATTAAAGAGTCATGACTGCCATGTACTGCTTCAACGCCTTTTCCCTGTTTTCATTCGAGGGTACCAGCCCAAATAGGTGGTGGAGCCGTTGGTGGCCTTGTCAAGATTCTTTCAGAACTTATGCACCAGAGAAGTTAAAAAATCAGACCTCAGGGAGATGCAAGATGACATCATTTTTATCATGTGCAAGCTTGAGAAGATATTTTCACCAAATTTTTTCGACATCATGCCTCACCTGATGATCCATCTTCCCGAACAATTGTTGCTTACCGGTCCGGTACACTACACTTGGATTTATCCCATGGAAAGGTACAAATGATTCATACATTTGTGTTTGCCTCTGTTTTTATATGTAAATTCTTATTTTTTAAGTATCATAACATGCACTTGTTAACTTGTAGACAATTGGGAGACTACAAGGACTATGTGAAGAATAAATCTGCACCTGAAGGGTGTATCGCTGAAGCATATCTTGCGCACGAATGTGTAACGTACACCAACTTATATTTGGGAGCGCTGGAGGACCCTCAACAACATATGCCGATAGATGAACCCAAGTTCAACCTTTCTATCATCTCCAATGACGTGGTAGTACAGGGAAGCTTGCCAAAGTCATACAAGTTAGATGGAAATGAGGTAGTCATTGCCCACTGGTCGATACTGATTAACTGTCAAGAAGTTCAATATTGGAAAAACTATCATCTTCACTGCCCTGCTATTGCCGGTGATGTTGACTACCACAACAGGATGTTTGCAAACTACTTTAGTCAATGGGTAAGGGTATATGTGTATATATATATTTTTTATATCCTTATATAGCATGTGTGTACGTGGTTTTCTTTTTCTATGTTCATAATTTCTTGTGTGGTTTCTTATCTTTTTCAGATGAACCATGTAGCAAATGATGGTTACCCAGAGTGGTCAAATGAATTGAGGCTCTTGGCGATGAAACCGATAGCTTCAAAAGTTTACTCGATGTGTCCGGTCAATGGCGTGAAATTTATATGTGAAAATAGAGACGACCGACTGAAAACACAGAATTGTGGGGTGATGGTCCATAGTGGGGAGGATGGCGTTGACTATTACGGTGTCTTTCATTCAGTTGTCGAACTAATTTATGGGAACTGCATGAAAGTGCACTTGTTCAAGTGTAGATGGTTTGATACTAGCCTGGAGAACACAAGGACTAATCAGTACGGAATATTTTCGGTGAATACTGCTACAAGCTGGTATAAAGAAGACCCTTTCGTTCTTGCCACATCAGTAAAACAAGTGTTTTACCTTGGCGATCTTATGAACAAAGTCCCGTGGAAGGTGGTTAACCATGTTGCTCATAGAAACATATACAGTGCTACCACACTTGGTGAGACCGCAGATGATGAAGAAGTTACTGCATACCAAGAGCCAAAAGCTTTTGACATTCCAGAATCCTCTACGATTCACCTTAATAATGTGAGATCGGGGAGTGTGGTTCGAACTACTAGAGCATAACTTCTTGATGTTAATCCAAATGAAGTAGACGATGATTCAGATGGAGCGGCACATATTGCCAGAGGTTACCTATGAAACCAAGCCAAACTCAAGTGATGAAGATTATTATGATTATCATCCTTAGTACGTTAATGATGTACGTATTTTAGTATATATAAATGTGCATGTATGTTTGTTATGACCGACGAGTTAGTAAGAAACTCGTCGGAAATACTATCACCGAAATAGAAGAACTCGCACAGCTTCGTAAATTACAAAAATTTGGCCAACGTCATATCGATAAGCCACATCAGTGTTTATACTACATTAAACTTTAAAGAAGATGATGAAGCTAAGATGTCCGTACGTCTTAGGGAAAATGAACATAGAGCCTTCAATAATGGCGTTATTTGTTGAAGAAATTTGGGAATCACACTATAACTGACAAGTTAGTAAGAAACTCGTTGGAAATACTACCACCGACGAGTTAGAAACTCGTCGGAAATACTATTACCGACAAGTTAATAAGAAACTCGTCGGCAATAACCCTGGCATTATATCCCAGCCCGACGAGGCAGGGAGTCATTTCTTCCAAAACTTTGAAACCCTAGAATTGCCCCCCTCCGCCTCTCGCCGCCGACCTAGCCCGAAATCACCCCTCCCTGCCCTCTTCCCCTCCCCTCTCCTCCTCCCCTCTCGCCTCTCCCCAAAAAAAAAATCCCAAATCTCCTCTCCCCCAAAAAACCCCAAATCATAAATTCACCCTTCCCCTCCTTCCGGCTGCCAGAAATCGAGCACCGCCACCGCCCTCTCTCTCACTAACGCAGAATGACAGGTCCCCTCTCTCTCTCTCTCAATTCGATTTTATCATCTTCAATTTTACATGAAATTCTCCTAATTATTGTGTAGGCATTTTAATTAAGTTGGTGTTGGTATAATTTTTTGTGTAGAAAATATTATGTACAATATATTTTGTGTAGAATATGATTTTGTGTGGGATATTTTTGGTTAATTAAATATCGTTGATGAAGTTGTGAGATGTAGAATACATTTTTGTGTATGTAGAATATATTTTGGTGTATATTCTTTTGTGTGGGTATAATTAAGAATATATTTTTGTGTAGAATAAAGTATGGTGAATATATTTTCTGTTAATTAAATATCGTTGATGGAGTTGTGAGATGTAGCTAGAATATAATTTTGTGTATGTAGAATATATTTTGGTAATGATATTTTTGTGTTGGTTAATTAAGAATTGGTTAGAATATATTTTTGGCTTGTAGAATATATTTTGGTGTAAATTTTTGGCTTGTAGAATATATTTTGGTGTAAATTTTTGGCATGTAGAATATATTTTGTAGTATATTTTTGGCATGTAGAATTTATTTTTGGCATATAGAATATATTTTTGGCATGTATATACTGCTGGTTTAATTAGTTGGCAATTTTTTTTTGCATAAACTTGATGTATAAAGGTCTATATATATAAGCAAATTTTTTGCTATCAACATGTTGTTTTGTTATTGTTGTTGTCACGGATGTAGTTGTCGAATTGTTGCTGTTCAGTTTAATTGTTGGATGTGCAGGAGGTTTTGCGGAAAATTGGCTTGGGCCACCAAACGGAGAGTGACTAGATCCAGTGGAGAGAGCAGTAGTCAAGCATCCTCATCCGCAATCAGCAACACACGCAGCGGCCCTGTTATGAATACTCGCACACAAGTTTTGCTACTTGCGCGAGAACAGAAGGAAGTTGCACGATCCAGATCCTTGCAACCCTCAGTCCAGCCTCGACCCTCAGGCAGCAGACACTTAGGCGAGCGACCCTCAACTGGTGCATCAGAAACTCCCTCGATCCGAATGCCCCCTATTGGCCCGGTGCCTACTCCCCTTTCACTGCAATCATTTGAGGCAGATGGTGCAGGCGTCTCATCGTCCAGGCCTCGTCTATCTCCGACGTCCGGTCTCTTCGTGCCCGACGAGATTCCTGTTATCCCTCAATTCGATGCTAGGGGAGGGTTATTTTTATTGAAGGACAGCCGGAGTTTCTGACCATGGAGGAAGCGTATGTGTTCAAGCCGTTCAACCCCGTGTATCTTTGGAGTGCGAGGTGCATGAACCAGCAAACGGACGATACAGGTAAATTTTATTTAACAAGATTGGTTACTTAATTATTACTTAAGACTATAAATAGTGTTAATTAATAATTTTGATTTTTTGACATTGTATTATTAGGCAATCTCGTTAATGCCAATGGAAAACGAAAGACTAGAGGCCCCGTAACCGGGAAGAATCTTGAGCAGGCCACCGGGGGAAAGAAAATGATCATTAAGGCCAATGAGCATGATGAGGTGATCGAGACAGAAAATACCACGCGAAAGTATGCCAGCATGTCCAGGGCCGTCGTGCGAGACAAGCTCCCAATGTTATGGCCAGATTGGGGTGCTGTGTCTCGCTACGTGAAGTTGCAAGTGCATAATGCACTGACTGTGAGTTAAATCGTATTTTCATTACGTAAATTTTACATTTATTAATTAAGTCCGAAGAAATATATAATTTTACCATTTATATATCCATCTTGCAGCTGTGGTTTGACGTGGATAAATGCCTTATTGAGACGTGGGCAGAGCGTCAACTACATATTAGGTGATGTGATTCGAGTTATTTGAGTATATATCGAGTTAGATTTTTGTTTATCAAGTGTTTTAATATCTCTAACATTTGTTTCTGGTGTTAATATAGGTATAAAGAGTGGAAGAACGAGCTTTCAAAACACTACACAAAGTATAAGGATCTAGGCCGAGGTGCTACCCCTAGCGAACTCCAGTTTAGGGAGTACGAGTGACTGTGGCTAATAGCCCCCCAAAGTGAAGGTATGCATCCTGAATATATTTTACAACCCTAATGTATCGTATCACATTGAAATAGTTAGTTACTAATTTTTTGACATATGTTTATCCAACAAGGCGATTTCCAAGACGAACAGCAAGAACAGATTGAAAAACACCAAGTCCCATCATGCAGGTTCACTCAACTATTTGGGTTGGTCGCGTAGGGCGCGGAAACAATAAGAAGTCAACCCGTTGGTGTTTGTTTATCAAAAGTTCTATCCGCAGTGCCCTGAAGAAGCGGTAAGTCTTTGGCCTCATTAATTAGTTCACATATGCATGTGTTAATAAAACTATTTTTCTCTATTAATTTATTTTGTTTAATAATACGTTATTCATATTCCCTTTTCAATTAGGTGAGAGTGGAGGATGTGATCACAGAGGTCACCATGAATATAGCTCGAAACGACCATCCTGACTGCTCGGAGGAGGAAGTGACCTAGTATGCCTCTCAGATCAATACGCTTGATCGCCCTATAACAGCTCAGATCATGGCAAAAGTGTACGGGACTGGGAGGAATATCCACTACTGCAGAGTAATGGGCTCGGCGGGCGAAGGGGTATTGAAGGACACTTCGGAATACTCTAGTGGGTCAAGAACTTCTTCTAGGAACTCTAACCTAGCAGCGGAGCTCCAGAGGATGCAGAAGGAGTTGGAGGAGCAAAGGAGGGTGGTGGAGGAGATGCGGCAATTGGCCGAGTAGTAGGCAGCCAGAGAGGCCGAGCACCAGACGATGATCGAGCAACACCGAGTTATGGTCGAGCAGTAGGCACAAATTATGACATGGATGCAGACGATGTACAAGTGCCAAAGTACCGGACAACCGGTCCTCACACCTCCACTGATGCCTGTGTTCCCCAGTGTTCCACGACCGCAACCATCGCAACAAGACCATGGTAGCCGCCGGAGTTCAAATGATTTCGTAAACGTGGATTTCGTCGACTCTTAGTTTAGTATTTTATTTCTGTATTGTTACTGTTTGTACTGTTGGACAAATATGTGTGTACTGTTGGATGTGTATTTGTACGGTTTGTGTTGTTCACTGCAGGTTCTGGAATTGGGCCCAATCCAGAACCTGCATTTTTTTGTAAAATGTCACCGGGTATAGCCGACGACAAGACCTTAACTCGTCGGCAATAATTCCCAATTTCTGGTGAGATGTTTGCTTATAGCCGACGATACTCTTCAAAAAATCGTCGGCCATAAACGTGGCGGTCAACATGTTGACCCCGGCGGAGCTTCATCACAGACAAGTTACGTTGTCGGTGATACTTTTTTTCATTGCCGACGATTAGATATCGTCGGTGATACTTCCAAAGTAATACCGACGATATCATCAATATCTCGTCGGTGATACTTCCACCGACGGCTGGTTTCTGGCGACTGTATAACCAGCGACATGTCGTCGGTTATGATTATCACCGACGATTTATTATGAAAGGCCGACGACTTTAAGTCGTCGACAATGGGAAGAAATGTGGTAGTGTTTGAACCCCTTGTGATTTTAATAACTATTTATATGAGTTTTACTTCACTATTTTTCCATTGATGATTTCTACTATGTGTTTCTTTGGTGATCAACTTAGTTGCATGTTTTAGAATCGAGTGTCTTGAATGTGTGCATAACCAACATACTATCGCGTGTTCAGTAGAGACAAAATAGGGTCTTGTGTGAAGTAACTTCTTACTGATGTAAGGGTGACCACCAAATCAACCCTTTGAAGCTTTGTTGTTCCTCAAACATTCTTAGAACTTAATGACTCTGGTTCTCTAGGCTTACACCACCATATATATAAGTCGGTTAATTAGGGATCAAGTGAGAGTGGATGACTACTCCCTCTTTCATACCAATTAAGAGAGTGTAATATGCAAGATGACTTAACCATAACTCGTGCATGGGGAACATTCATCCATGGTTATTTAGATTAGTTTGGGGTAATCATAGGTTGTCTAGCATGAAGAGAGGTTCCTAACATTCATCTCTACTAGAATTCATCAATATTTACTTTCCTAAAATTTATATTTTTCTACATTAGCTGTAGTTTAGCTGAATTATTTCGGCAACCAAACCAACTCTGAATACCCTCAATTTTTGTGTGGTAGTCCACCACTAAGTCTAGTTTATTATGTTAAAAATTTTGTAGCATTTGATTTAGTTTAGGTTAAGTTTATGATTTATCTTGTGTTCAGTGGTCGAGTCTGCAAGGTTTCTAGCTTTCACATTTTTTTTGTTTTGTGTTTCTTGTAGTTTTAAGTCTTAGTTTCACCAATAATCTGTGGGTAATGACCCCTATTTGCATAAACTACATTGACATAATAGCATAAGAACATGGTTAACTTTGAGGGTGTTTTTGCACCTATGAAATATACCTTTTGAATTAATGTGTGATGCTTCTGATTATGCAGTTAGTGCTATTTTGGGTCAACGTCCAACTCAGTTTTCTTATGTCATCTATTATTCTTCCAAGACTTTAAATGATGCACAATTAAATTATTCAACTACTGAAAAAGAACTATTAGTTGTGGTCTTTGCTTTGGAAAAATTTTAGGTCTTACTTATTGGGAACTAAGGTGATTATTTTTTCTGATCAGGCTGCTTTGAGATACTTGATGACTAAACAGGATGCAAAACCTAGGTTGATTCACTAGATGCTACTACTTTAGGTGTTTGATATTGAGATCAAAGATAAGAAATGAACTAAGAATGTGGTGGCAGATCACCTGAGCAGGATCACACATGGATCCAAGACAGAGGAAGACTTACTGCCTTTGCGTGACAGCTTCCCAGATGATCAACTTTTTGCTCTTACTGCTTCTGAGCCTTGGTACGCATATATTGTTAACTATCTTGTGTCCGAAAAAGTACCAAATGGCTATAGTGGAGCTCAGAGGGACAAGTGGATGAAGACAACCAAGTACTATGTGTGGGATGAACCTTATCTATGAAAACAATGTCCATATTTGTTAATAAAAATATGCGTTCCTGAAACTGAGTTTCAATCTATTTTGTTTTTTCGTCACTCACATGTAGGTGAAGGTCATTTTGCTGGAAAGAAAACGACAATGAAAGTACTTGAAAGTGGCTTCTTCTCGCCAACTTTGTTCAGGGATGCGCATGAGTTTCATAAATCATGCACTAGATGTTAGCTCACAGATAACTTAGGTCCTAGAGATCAAATGCCCCAACACCCAATTGTATTTGTTCAAATTTTTGATGTATAGGGTATTGATTTCATGGGTCATTTTTTTAGCTCCCAACAAAATGTCTATATTCTACTTGTAGTTGATTACGTTTTAAAGTGGGTGGAAGCAATGACTACTCGAACTAACAATGTTGTCATTCTTTTGAAGTTTTTGAAATCACTGTTTATAAAATTTGGCACTCCCAGGGCACTCCCAGGTACATCATTAGTGATGGAGGTTCCTACTTTTGTAACAAGTCTTTTGCGGCTCTGCTCAAGAAATAAAATGTTCATCATAAGGTGGCAACACCTCATAATCTTCAGACGAGCGAGCAAGTAGAAGTATCCAACACGAAAATCGAGCAAATTTTGGAGAAGACTGTTGGACCAACCCAGAAAGATTGAAGTCAATGCTTAGATGAGGCGTTATGGGCATATAGAACAGTATACAAGACATCGATTGGGATATCTCCTTATCAAATGGTCTATGGCAAAAGATGTCATCTTCTGGTGGAGCTTGAACACAGAGCATATTGGGCTATTAAGCAGTTTAACTTTGATATTAATGTTGCAGGTGTTCATAAGAAGTTATAGCTGAATAAGCTTGATGAGATAAGGAATAATGCATATAAGTCTAGTCGAATTTACAAGGAAAAAACTAAGATGTTTCATGATAAGATGATTGAGGGCAAATCTTTTGTTATTGGACAAAAAGTTTTGCTATTTAATTCGCGTATGAAGTTATTTCCATATAAGTTTCGATCTAGATGGACTGGTCCTTTTGTTATACTTAATGTGTTTGCTTATGGTGCAGTTGAACTTCTCAATCCAAAAGATCACAACATATTTAAAGAAATGGACACCGGGTCAAGCCATTTTATGAGCCATCTCAAGTGAGGGATATGGATGAAATTCCCCTCCAAGATCCTTCTACAGTTGAGTGAATCTATAGAATACCATTTGGCGGAAGACGTTAAACTTAACGCTGCTTGGGAGGCAACCTAGGTTAATGGAGAAGTTTGGAAACCAGATTTGCATTCTTAACCCTTCTCCTTTGTAATTTTTCTCCATATTTAGTTGTTTTGTAATGTGTTATGTGTCTCATTCCATGCTTGTTTGATGTATTCCATGCTGTAGTTTTGTTTGATATTAAGGATAATACAAATTTCAAGTGTGGGATAGGGTTTATATCATATCCTTAATGTCTATGTATGAATTTTTTGTTTTTGAGTCAAGTTTTGATTTTAGGAGTCATTTTGGGATCTTCCCGTAGCCTCCGTTCGACCAGTAGAATTTGTTTTAGGTTTATTTTGATTATTGATATCGGAGTCTTAACCCGTCGAACAAAAGTCTCAACCCATCGAATTTTAGGTCCAAAATGAGGCATGGGTGTCCTTCATCCCGTCGAACCAAGCTTTCAACCCGTCGAGACTGAATGAGTCTTTTCCGATGACTAGTTCATCGTGGAAGGTTTTTGCATTAGTTTTTGGAATTTCTGAGTTTTTCTTTGTTTTTCTTGTATGTTTTAGTGTCTTATATGAAAAACAAAATACAAAAAAAAAATATCAAGAAAAGCAACACAAAAGTCTTTTTGATTTATGTTTTGAGTCTTATGAGCCCTTAACTAGTCTGTGATGTGATTATATCTTCCAAAATTGTGACTAAGAGGTAATCATGTGACTCTGTGATATGAGTTTCTTTGGTTAATCTTAATGTATGGTGCATATGAGAATGTGTAATGGATGTAGAAACAAGTTAACATGGTACAGATCTATGAGCATGCTTAAACTTTGTTGAGATTCATTAATCTGTGAGTGATTGTGTGACGACCCGGACCAGAATCAGTCGTATGATCAGCTATATTTGTGAGCTACGGCGTAGTCGCAGAGTTGCGACAGTTGTTTTAATCGCCGAGCTTATTAACGACTTAATTATTGGCCGAGAATTGGAGCTGGGTCTCTTCTCGAGAGTCGTTCTATATGTGATTATGAGTTCGTGGGCGGTTCCGGATCGTTATTTGGACGACCGAGGAATTAGTTATGAATATTTGAAGTTTCGACGGAAATGGATTTAAATGGTAGGTTTGTTAGCGACTAAATTACCGATCGAGAATTTGGTGTCGGCTTCTTCACGGAAGTTGTTCGGAATTTAATTTCGAGTTCGTGGGAACTTCCGGAGCATTTTTCTGAGTTACGGAGTTTAAGTTGCGAATTTTGCCGATTGTGGACTGTTTAGTTGATTTAAATGTGTGTTGGTTCGAATGGTTGACTTTTTATCCGTTTGGCCGATGTGTTTGACTTTGGGTGATGTTAGAAGATTATGTCGAGTCGAGTTCGTGGCCGCGAGAATTATCGGAATCGGAATTACGACGAGAAAGTTACGCACGTTTGAAGTTCGTCGAAAAGGATAATTACAAGTTTCCATTTTGGGAAAGGCTATAAATAGAAACCTGCTAATTTGGGCAAGTCAAAGACTTACCATATTGGGGTTTGACCGAGTTGACCGAGTCAACTCGGTGGGAGGAGGAGGAGATGCGACGGCCTACGGCCTCACCGGCGACGGAGCATTGTTCGGCCACCTTAGGGCTTGGCCTAGGGCTCGGCCAACTCGCCTTGGTCCCCTCTTGTGGAATCCGACCACCCCTCACGGCGAGGCTCACCGGAAATGGAGGAATTCCGGCCAAAAACTTGAGGAATTTTGAGGTAATTCGGGTTTCATGATTTTGATCGATTCGAGCTGAAATTTTGGATGGGCTTTGTTGCTCTCATCCTCTTGAAGCTACTGTGTTAATTTGAAGCTCTAATTTTGCTTGAATTTGGAGAATTTTGGATTGGAAAATTTGTGTACAATTCGGTTCTTCATGAAATTGGATGAGTTAGAGTGAGAATTGGCCCTTGGTGCAGTTGACAAAGTTGCTCAGTGGGCGATTTGGAGTGGAACAAGGGTGGCTCCGCCGGAAAATTCTTCGGCCGGTGGCGGCGCCGCCGTGGACGGCGGTCAACGGGTTGACTTTTTGACTTTCGGCAAGTTGCATGTCGTTTGACTCGAAATCGCGCTCCGAACGCAGTGGGGAGGTTCGTTTTTCGAGTTGAGCGTCCGAACGTAAAGCGAGGTATTTGAGGTGGTATATATGGATTTTCGACGATTCGTCGGAATCGAATTGTGTATTTCCGAGAACGGTGGTTTCTCGTGATTTGATTTGAATTGTCGGGTTATGACTTTGAGTATTGGACATTGTGAATATTCAGGAGTTCGTGATCGTTTGTTTGGCGATGGACTTTCCGCCGGATCACGGGTTAACGCGAATCGCGTTACGCCAGACTGTGAGTGGACAAGTTTCTATTTTTACTGTTGATTTTGCGAGTTCGTGGATTTATTGATTTCCGTGTTTAATTATACGATGATTGTGATATATGTTATTTTCGGAGGTATGTTATTATGTGTTATTGGTGATTGGCATTTATTGCATCGATGCTACCAGAGTTGAGAGATTCCTCTGGCCCAGAGTTGAGAGATTCCTCTGAAGCAGGGTTGAGAGATTCCCCTGAGTGCCGCCAGGGTTGAGAGATTCCCCTGGCCTTTCACCGTCAGGTTTGAGCGATTCACCTGACGTCGGGTTTGAGAGATTCGCCCGACAACCTCCATATATATATGTGTTGTGTTGTTGTGTTTTCCGAACTCGCACTGTTTTATATTGAGTATGTTTATAAACTGGTGAAAGGCATATATTTATTTTCGTCCACTCACTCTAACGTTTTTAATTGCCTTTCCCCTGGGCTTTTCGGTTTCCGTGCCCAGTTTGCAGTTCGGACTCTGGAGTCGCACGTCGTGGTCGGAGGCATAGTACTCGAGCGGTCTTATTTCTTCCAGTAGGTTTATTGTTCTACCTACTGTGGTATACTTATATGGTTATGTATTAGAGGTCGCTCTGAGTTCTCTGATGAATATGTTATACGATTTTAAACCCGGATTTCAGTAAAGTACTATTATATGTATTGTTTACTTTACTGTTGAGATATTGAGAAATCCGGATGGGATTGGTGCCCACGGTTTGATTTTTGTGGCATAGGTTGGAGTGTATTTTACGCGTGCAGGTAATGGTAATTCCACGCTAGTAACGAAACTCTGCCCAAATTTCGAAAAGTTTTTGTTGGTTCGTGTTTTCGAAAGGGTTTGATTCCGATTTAGGGAGCTAAATCGGGGTTGGGTCCTTTCAGCTTGGTATCAGAGCGTTAGGTTGTCAGGTTCTGTAGACTTCTGTAGTCGTGTTTACTTAGGGTATTTGAGTTGATACAGCATGACTGGAGTGATGACCCGACTGGCCAGCGGTACTCATCAATACTTCGGGTGTTGTGTGTCCTCAAATATCTGCGGTTTCATGATTACGTTCCACTTGTTGTGAACGATGTTTTATTCATTAGGATGCCTCCTGATGTGCTTTCCGTGTCGGTTCGGTTGTGGATCCTATTGAGGATCAATCGACGCGCGATTTGCCAGAGAACAGTGGTTTGGGATGAGTATTCAGAGTTCAGTGAATTGTGTGGCACGGTTTGCCTGGTTGTGTGTGTGAGCGTCTATATGTTGCCTCAGAGCTGAGCATTGTGGCAGTTGACGTTGCCTGGGTCAGAGTGTTGTATTTGGTGGGTTGATATTGTGTGAGTTCCGGTTGTGACTCCACGGCCTACATTCAGGATGTGGTGATGGTAATGGTGTTATCAGGCTACCCAGCATTAGAATGTGGAGTGTTTACTCACCTGAGGCAGAGATGCGTTGTTTACATGATTGTCCATGTTTGTACGTGTTATGAGGCTTCAGAGGAAGCAGTGCACGAGGTTCGAGATGAGTTTGAACCTGAGTATCAGAGAGAGTCTGATTGATGTGCCTCGAGATATCCATGAGGAGCTTAGTGTGTTGCACTCAGTGGCGAGGCTATTGTGAGGGAAAGATGTACGCGGTTTTCGATGCGATGGTTTGAGGAAAGTGGACTTAGTCGAGATTTTGATGAGGTTGAGTTCCGACACTTCGGGATCAGTGACGTCATCAGACTGTGGCCTTTTCGATTATGTTGAGGATCCTCTGCTGATCCATTTGGCGATGGCGGAGATCACAAAGTAGCGGACTTGCTCCTGTAGCATGAGTTTGGGCGATCGTTGGTGATCCTTTCACGCAGCAGGTGTTGCAGTGACTTGTGTTCGTGGAGCACTTTCAGTTGCTGTTTCGGTGGCCAGGAGGGTCACGTTGCGAGAGAGTGCCCCAGCCAACTGTTTTAGTAGTTCGACAGTTCAGAGTTCGCGAGGAGATCCTCATGTTGTTCCTGCAGTCTGATCAATGTATCCTTTTGATGAGCTATTCAGCAAGTCGCGGTTGATGTGTGTGGCTAGTTGGGCATGTTAGAGTTCGTGTCATGACCTTGTTTGATGACAGATTTTTCTCCGAGGTTACTGTTGTTTGATATCCATGGCTATTGTACCTGTATCTCCACTTCCGAGGTTTTGGAGAGTGTTGCATCCATCCGGAGGTCACGAGATCCTTGTGGAGGTTATGACTTAGCCGTGGATCTGTTATAGCTAGGTATTGTGGTTTTGGTGTGTTTGTGAGCATGGACTTACTGACGACGCAATTGGCTGTGTTCGAGTACCTCGAGAAGGAGACGGATTTCCCCGAAATGCTGTTTCGCGGTGATGGTCGAGCGGATGATGGAGACGGATTGTGTTGCTCGCTTAACCCATGCTGTAGATATTTCGGTTGCTGAGCCCGTTATTGGTGACATTGAGGTGGTTTCCGAGTTTCCTGGCGTGTTTCGGAGGAGTTACCAGGTGTTCCTCCAGTTCGGGAGACCGACTACACTATTGAGCTTGTACTAGGCGCTGGACTCATTTTATCGACACATTGTCGTTCTGAGCCAGCGGAGCTGATGGAGCTACAGTTTTGACTCCAGGAGTTGCTGGAGAAGGTTTCAGGAGATTTCATGCGACCCCGCGTATTTGCGTGGTGTGCTCTTGCATTGTGTGTACGGACGCTGGTTGGTTCGACGAGATGGTGTATTGACTACCGAAGCCTGATTCGCTTCAGAGAAGAGTGAGTATCCTCCGCTTCGGATTGACGAGTGGTTTGATCAGCTTCCGAGAGCTTCAGTCTTTTCGAGGATTGATTTCGGATCCGAATATCATCAGTGGAGGTTTGGTGAGTCAGATGTGGCTTTGTTGGCTTACGGATCTCAGTGCGGGCATCATGAGTTTTTGGTCACGCTATTTGGTTGACCAATGCCCCGTAGATCGTGTGGACGTGATGGACCATGTGTTCAGACGGTTTCTGGACGAGTTGTAGTCATGTTCGTTGGCAATGTCCTGATGTACTTCGAGAGTGTGGACCAGTACCTGGAGCAGTTGCGAGCGGTTTTGTGGACTTCACGAGATGATTAGCTGTTGTAAGTTCAGCCAGTGTGAGTTTTGGTCTATTAGCGTGAAGATGTTGGGCTATGTGATGCTAGCCGAGGGAGTCGGCGTGGATCCTGACCGGTTCGAAGCCGTGATGATTCGGAGTTTGCCCTACCATTGCACCAGAGATCGGGAGTCTCTTGAGTTGGCAGGCTATTACCGACGGCTTGTGCAGGATTTTCCTGGATTGCCACTCTATTTTCCAAATTGACAAGAAGGTATCACGTTCGAGTGGTTCGATGCACGCAAGGAGAGTTACTGACTCTTGCGGGATGATCGATCGTTTCATCGGTTTTGACCCTACCTGATGACTACGACGAGTTTGTGGATTATGGCGATGCATCGAGGTTTGGATTTGGTTACGTTTTGATGCTGTGTAGCAGAGTGGTGGCTCATGGTTTCAGGTTGTAGAACCTTTATGGGGCTATGTATCCAGTGTATGATATTGGGTGTAGCTGTTCTTGTGTTAACATCAGAGAGTTCGAGACACTATAGCTATGGCGTGCAGTGAGGTGTAGGATGTACACTGATCATTTGAGTTTCCTCCACTTGCATTTTCGGCCAGATTTGGGCTTGAGGCAGTGTAGATGGATGAGGTCGACTAACGACTATGGCTGTACCTTTGAGTTTGTTCGGAAAAGGCTAGAGATTATACTTTGACCATTAGTTTGGGATGTTGTTACTGATGCATTCAGTCGAGAGTCAGGAGCTTCAGTGTTTCATGTGTGTGTGGCTCGAGTTTCCATGTTAGCCGAGTGTGAGCTACGAGAGCTGAGTTCGTGTATGATGATGTTGAAGCTCATTGTTTTGTGTGCGTTTGGCACTAGTGATGCGGAGATATATCTGATACTTCGAGTTTACTACTCGTGACGCTACATGAAGAACGATATAGCAGCTTGTGCGAGCGCAGCTTGTGTGTGCTGATGCCATATTTGTCGACTGGCGATGGCTAGGAGGCAGAGTCTTGCCGAGATGTGTTAGCCATTTGAGATTTCCGGTTAGACGTGACGGTTGCTGCTGTGATTGTGTGTGTATGTGTACATTTTGGTTGTGATACCAGTTGTCGGGCCCTTGTGGATTATTTGACGAACTCAGTACAGTTCCTTGTATTTTCGGTGACGATTTCAGTGGCAGGCTGGCATAGCTGTATTTGACGGAGGTTGTCCGTCTACGTGGTGTACTTGTGTTTAAGTTCGCCGATCGAGGTGATTAGCTACAACTGTGTGTTGGCGAGCTTTACAACGGGCATTGTGGACCAGATCACGAGTTGGTACCAGTTCTTATCCTCAGATTGGTGAGCGATCTTTGAGGACTATTCAGACCTTTGAGAACATGTTGTGGACCTCGGTATGGCAGTTCCGGAGGATTCGGGACCAGCAGTTTTACTTGTTCGAGTTTGCTTGCAGTACCAGGCTGTTGTCCACTATGATTTTGATATTGTTCGACGTCGTTTTGAGGAACGATGTTGTACTTCATTGTGTTGGAGTGAGTTTGGTTTGAATTTGAGTTGATGTTTGTTTCCGATTTTGTGGAATGTGCTACCACAGACTGTCAGATTAGCAGTATGGGTTGATTATTGCCCGAGTTTGATATTTGAGTTATGTTGATGTGTGCAGTTTGAGTTGAGATTTGCTATGTTGTTTTGATCCGCGTGTGGTCATAGGCGAGTTGTGTTATGCCGTATGATTCGGCATCGCCTATAGTGTTGGCTTTTATGTGTGTTGTGTTCCGTGAGGCGGAACTGTGTTTCAGGTTGGTTTTGCATTGTGTACCCTGTTTGTTCCTTATGCAGGAACACTTGGCGCTTGTGTGGAGCCAGTTCAGATTTGTGATTTGAGGGTACAAGGATTCCAGCACGGAATTGTCTCATATTGTGGAGTTTATGATCAGAGTTGTTCAGTTGAGATTGCAGTTGTGAGTTGAGCAGTATGCAGAGGCAGTGCTCCTACTGTTTAGCTGACAGACTCGGAAATTTCGAGGTCGAAATTTTTCTAAGGGGGGTGGATTTGTGACGACCCGGACCAGAATCAGTCGTATGATCAGCTATATTTGTGAGCTACGGCGTAGTCGCAGAGTTGCGACAGTTGTTTTAATCGCCGAGCTTATTAACGACTTAATTATTGGCCGAGAATTGGAGCTGGGTCTCTTCTCGAGAGTCGTTCTATATGTGATTATGAGTTCGTGGGCGGTTCCGGATCGTTATTTGGACGACCGAGGAATTAGTTATGAATATTTGAAGTTTCGACGGAAATGGATTTAAATGGTAGGTTTGTTAGCGACTAAATTACCGATCGAGAATTTGGTGTCGGCTTCTTCACGGAAGTTGTTCGGAATTTAATTTCGAGTTCGTGGGAACTTCCGGAGCATTTTTCTGAGTTACGGAGTTTAAGTTGCGAATTTTGCCGATTGTGGACTGTTTAGTTGATTTAAATGTGTGTTGGTTCGAATGGTTGACTTTTTATCCGTTTGGCCGATGTGTTTGACTTTGGGTGATGTTAGAAGATTATGTCGAGTCGAGTTCGTGGCCGCGAGAATTATCGGAATCGGAATTACGACGAGAAAGTTACGCACGTTTGAAGTTCGTCGAAAAGGATAATTACAAGTTTCCATTTTGGGAAAGGCTATAAATAGAAACCTGCTAATTTGGGCAAGTCAAAGACTTACCATATTGGGGTTTGACCGAGTTGACCGAGTCAACTCGGTGGGAGGAGGAGGAGATGCGACGGCCTACGGCCTCACCGGCGACGGAGCATTGTTCGGCCACCTTAGGGCTTGGCCTAGGGCTCGGCCAACTCGCCTTGGTCCCCTCTTGTGGAATCCGACCACCCCTCACGGCGAGGCTCACCGGAAATGGAGGAATTCCGGCCAAAAACTTGAGGAATTTTGAGGTAATTCGGGTTTCATGATTTTGATCGATTCGAGCTGAAATTTTGGATGGGCTTTGTTGCTCTCATCCTCTTGAAGCTACTGTGTTAATTTGAAGCTCTAATTTTGCTTGAATTTGGAGAATTTTGGATTGGAAAATTTGTGTACAATTCGGTTCTTCATGAAATTGGATGAGTTAGAGTGAGAATTGGCCCTTGGTGCAGTTGACAAAGTTGCTCAGTGGGCGATTTGGAGTGGAACAAGGGTGGCTCCGCCGGAAAATTCTTCGGCCGGTGGCGGCGCCGCCGTGGACGGCGGTCAACGGGTTGACTTTTTGACTTTCGGCAAGTTGCATGTCGTTTGACTCGAAATCGCGCTCCGAACGCAGTGGGGAGGTTCGTTTTTCGAGTTGAGCGTCCGAACGTAAAGCGAGGTATTTGAGGTGGTATATATGGATTTTCGACGATTCGTCGGAATCGAATTGTGTATTTCCGAGAACGGTGGTTTCTCGTGATTTGATTTGAATTGTCGGGTTATGACTTTGAGTATTGGACATTGTGAATATTCAGGAGTTCGTGATCGTTTGTTTGGCGATGGACTTTCCGCCGGATCACGGGTTAACGCGAATCGCGTTACGCCAGACTGTGAGTGGACAAGTTTCTATTTTTACTGTTGATTTTGCGAGTTCGTGGATTTATTGATTTCCGTGTTTAATTATACGATGATTGTGATATATGTTATTTTCGGAGGTATGTTATTATGTGTTATTGGTGATTGGCATTTATTGCATCGATGCTACCAGAGTTGAGAGATTCCTCTGGCCCAGAGTTGAGAGATTCCTCTGAAGCAGGGTTGAGAGATTCCCCTGAGTGCCGCCAGGGTTGAGAGATTCCCCTGGCCTTTCACCGTCAGGTTTGAGCGATTCACCTGACGTCGGGTTTGAGAGATTCGCCCGACAACCTCCATATATATATGTGTTGTGTTGTTGTGTTTTCCGAACTCGCACTGTTTTATATTGAGTATGTTTATAAACTGGTGAAAGGCATATATTTATTTTCGTCCACTCACTCTAACGTTTTTAATTGCCTTTCCCCTGGGCTTTTCGGTTTCCGTGCCCAGTTTGCAGTTCGGACTCTGGAGTCGCACGTCGTGGTCGGAGGCATAGTACTCGAGCGGTCTTATTTCTTCCAGTAGGTTTATTGTTCTACCTACTGTGGTATACTTATATGGTTATGTATTAGAGGTCGCTCTGAGTTCTCTGATGAATATGTTATACGATTTTAAACCCGGATTTCAGTAAAGTACTATTATATGTATTGTTTACTTTACTGTTGAGATATTGAGAAATCCGGATGGGATTGGTGCCCACGGTTTGATTTTTGTGGCATAGGTTGGAGTGTATTTTACGCGTGCAGGTAATGGTAATTCCACGCTAGTAACGAAACTCTGCCCAAATTTCGAAAAGTTTTTGTTGGTTCGTGTTTTCGAAAGGGTTTGATTCCGATTTAGGGAGCTAAATCGGGGTTGGGTCCTTTCAGATTGAGCCTAAATGTGATATACATGTTTTCTTTATTGAGTTTCAATTGCTCGCCACATATTAAGTTAATGGACTCTAGAGATTATTAGAACTCGCTCTTGTGCTTTTCAAAGCTTATAGTCAGTATATGTCTCGATTGAGAATGTGATAAAGGCATTTAAGATCTTCCACCATTGACAAATGTAGCTTGTGTCCCACATTTTTGTGTATACAAGATGTGCACCCCTTACTTAATCACTTTGAGCCTACATGTTTAGACTTTTTGTCATCAGCGCATAATCCTAACCTTGAACCTTGGATTAGTTACATCTTTACCTTTGTTCTAGGGCTTAGTAGAGTTATACATGAAACATGTACATGAAGACCAAGGTGAAAGATTGTGAAGATGATGCAAAGGAACAAATGTGGGGTATGAAACTAGTTGTGTTGTATTTTAAAAAAAAAAAAAGAATTCGGCAAGAAAAGAAAAAAATGTTCTTTTGTGATGTTTAGCTTGATACCCCATGTTAATTGTTGATGAAAAGAATGATGTGAAATCTTAACAAGATGAAATTCGGCCACAATTGTGACACATTTGAAAGAATTCAATGGTGAATATGATTCAATGGTTGCAAAGTTTAAGAAAGTCTCTTATTCTTGGTGCTCTGCTAAGTTTTAGAACTTGTGTTTGAATTCCATATATTTTTGTTCAAAAAACCTATGAGTTTAGCCACATTACAACCTTATGAAGACATTTTGATTCTCAAGATAGACAACTTTTAATCTGTGAAGATTAGTCACAAGAGTTGAGCGTATGGTTTGGTCCATTTGACAATTAATTGAGTTGAGTGAAAACTTTAGACATATTTTAAAAGAAACATTTATGAAAACATATCTATGTGGGGTTGAATCTTGACTTGTTTATTATATGCTACAGTTTTATATTCATCAGTTGCGATTTTGAAATATATCACGGAGCCCTTGCAATGCGGATTAACCAAATCCAATTCTAGTAATATTTCTATTGATAGCTCTTAAGTTCGTTGTTTTAAAACCCTCTTGCCGATCAACAGTTCGAGGGAAGGAAGTTGAGTTGGATGTAAAGTGAATGAAATCTGCAAGTTTATTGGTGTATATATGCTAGGAACAAAAAGTCGATCAAGAATAAGGAATTGGTATATACATATATATGTTTTGAATTGGTTTCATACATCTGCGTCAATTCGTGATCAGGTCTAGAAACCACTTGTACTAGAAACTCGGCTAATCATATATAGTGATTCGTTCATAATGGATCCATATATATATAGACATCTAGCTCTAATACTAGATCTGGGATTATCGAAATTTTGTATTCATGTTTAAGATCGATTGTATGATGAATGAAAATTTTTGATTATTTATTTTGGTGATTTATTTTGGTGAACATTAATTTAATACTCCATCTTCTTCAAGGGCCTCGAAAATGCGCTCGGCTTGTCCAAAAAAAATGACTCAATTCCATCTCTTAGAGCGTTTTCATGTCAATCTCTCATTTCCTAGCATAACAAAGAAACATATTAAAAATGATGTTTTATTAATAACAGGCAAGCAATAAGCATGGAGTTAGGAACATAATTAACACACAATTATTGACCTAACAAACTAGCTCACACTTAGACTTTGCTTGTCCCCAAGCAAACAAAGAAGAAAGGAAAATAAGCTAAGCTAGACTCAAAGTACAAAAGAGTTACAAGACTAAACACAAAAGTATGTAAGTGTCCGGAATGGTGAATATTTTCTTTATGTACAATACACACTATTTTTAGATTTTCTTTGTTTTTCAATCACAACTCTTTTTGTAGAACTCTTTTCTCTTTTCTATTTTTTTTTTCTCTTTGCTTTTCTTTGGTACTTTTTTTTAACTACTCAATAAACAAATTATCACCCAAGACCTCCTCCACCTCACACTTATCTCTTGACATTCTTTGCAACACTAAGACCACATCCTAATAGGACTTCATTATCGCTTGCTAGTTTGTCGAGTTAAGGGATATGGTAAGTATTTAAGTTATGTATGTATTTGTGGTGTTCATGAAAGAAAATGTTAAATAATAAAAGGCACAAATAGGCATACTAAAGGATATATGCATTATAGGTTCAAAAGCTATTTGGCCATGGTGGTGTTCCTCATGCCTCAATCATCTTTGAAAACTACTCAAGTTTCAAAAAATTGCTTTGCACGGTTTAAAACAAGTTGTAGATCACACATAACTAATTGATATCACACATAAAAGAACTGGTGCATTAAATAAGCTAATCATTATGCACAATTTGGCTCAAAATCTCACATAGGCAATGATAGCTTGAAACATATTAATCTTTTTTTTTCTCACATGCACACATTTTAAGGGACATGTTTTTCAGCCGATTAAAAATGCATTGTTTTTATTTTTATTTCACACATTCTTAAAATCATGCAATCCACTAGGCAAAAATTCAATTTCATCATCGAGAACCATTATTAGGACACAAACACACCATAACACACATATTTTTGCATTACATTTTCTCAAATTTTTCAAATTTTTATGGATTTCAGGATAAGAAGTGATACGACTTAGCCTACTATCTCACACTTTAGAATCAAATTGTCCTCAATTTGCATCAAGCCACATAATAAACAAAAGTGTATACAAGATAGCAAAGACATCATCAAATCACATTTCATTCTCGTACGCATGTTCTCTAAGGCATAATAACTAGCATGCATTCACACTTAAGGGGTCATATAGTCTCTAAGAATTAATGAAGCTATTAGAGTCATATTAACTATAATGGAGGAATGCATACTAATCAAAATTCAAAGAAAAACCACATTGTAATCTAGCATGTAACATGATGAGACCTCACACTTAGAACTTGAACACCTTAGCATGGAATGATGGAAAACTTATAAAGGTATTTAGTTCATAATAACAAGTATCACAACGTGTATTGCACCAAGACTACCACATGCTAACACGAATCAAACTACATACTATGCATCATTATTCACTATACATATGTCATGCTAAGAAGTAAAGAGAGAGTAGGGAGAAAGAGGTTGCAAACACTTTGAAGGCTGGCTTCGTGCTCCATACCCAAGAACATGTAAAGTAACAAAGGTCAAGTTAGGTCTCCTCATCCAAAGGTGCATATGCGAGGTAAGGATCGGCAACAGCGCATTCAGATTGAAATTGGTGTGAAGGTATAATGCAAATGGGTATGCCATCAAGTTCCAAGATCTTGGTCTTCAAATCTCCATAATTGTCAACTTAGTTTAGGGGAATCATTTGACTGGTAGAGAACCTCCTTCGATGGGTTAAATTGTTGCTCGGCACTAGAAGGTTTCCTTCGACGGGTCAAAGATCTCTTTTGATGGGCCGAACTGGTCCAGGGCAGATTTTTCTACGGATCAAAAATTGTCATATTTGGCCATTCTTCAAGTTCTTGACTTCCATGCCCATTCCTCTATGTTCTATGCTCCTCCAACCTCACACTTATTCCTCTAACATATCAATGGTGTCCGACCATTACGGGTTCAAGTTTATCGACATTAACATGGTCAGTGGTGGAAGCTACGAATTCAAAGTACCATGGTTGGGTCCTTAAAGTGTGATGACCCGAACCAAAATCTGTTGCGTATTCGGCACGATTCTCGAGATTGAGTTTAGTCGCGGTTTTTTTGTCGTATATGTGGTCTGCCGATTCGATTCTCTACTTTGTTTTCGGTCGAGAATTTGAGTTGGGTGTCTTCACGAAAATTGTAGAGTACGTGATTTCGAGCTCGTGAGCGGTTCCGAAAGATTTTCCTGATTACCGAGGAATATTTTATGATTATTTGAAGTTTCGGTTTTCGACGAGTTTATCCGATTGTCTCGAGCTTATCCGAATCATTTCGTATATTCATTTTGGACCGTCGATCGACCCGAGGCGCGAGTATAAATATCGAAAAGTCAAAAAATAGTCAAGAAATAGTCGAGAATTTCATTTCGGGCGTTGACTAGCTCTGACTTTCCCGTTTTGGAAAGTTGACCCGTTGACCCGAGGGGGAGAAGTTTCCCGATTTGGTTGACCGTCCGACGACCTGTTTTTCGGCCACCTTTGGCTTCAAGAAAGGTATAATCAGCTTCCCTTGATGATTTCGAGTAGATTGGTATAAGAGTTTGTGAGAATTGATGAGGTTTTGTGAGGGTTCGAATCGGGCCGAGTTTAAAAATGTCGCCGGTTTCGGTTGGGGTGGTTCCGGCGAGCCACGGTGGTGGAGAGGTTAGGGGTTTACCTCCCCTTGACCTAGGGATGCTCCCCATGTGGTTGGATTTTGGTTTGAGTGAGGATTGATGGCAACCCGATAGGTCACCGGAATCTGAGTTTCCGTTCGGATTTGCTTGAATTTGGAGGGGTTCCGGTATGAATTGGCTTTCGAGGTAGAAGAGGAAGTGGTTTGTCTTGCTGTGAACTTGAGTTCTGGAAGTTCTCCGCCGGTAAATCTCACTGTTGACGGTGCGCCGCCGCCGCCGACGGCGGTCAACGGTGGTCAATGGCGGAGGAGTTGACTTTTTCAGATTTTGATGAAATTAATGTCATTTTTCTCGTAATCGCGCCCTGATTATCGTCCAGAGGTTTTTGGGTTGATTTGGTTAGCCGATTTTCAGTCGAGGTTTCGAGTGGGAATTTCGGGAATTCCGTTTATCGTTTTGCATTGCATTGTTTATTTCCGGGAACGGTTGGTTTCCGTGATTCAGTACAGGGTTGTGGACTACGATTTTGATCAGTTATGTTTTTGTGAATATTCAGGAGATCGAGATCGAGATCTGGATCGTGATCGTGCTTCAGGCGAGGGATCTTCCGCCGGACCACGAGTTTAGCGTGAGTGCGCATTACGCGAGTCTGTGAGTGGACATTTCTTTTCACGGATTGATTGCGAGTCTATTATTTATGATTTACGAACTTGAGCATGCAGATTGAATATGATTTTACGAGCATGTGTTTTACGATAATGCATATACGAATATACGTATATGAGTATACATGTATATATATTATGTTTTAAGCATGTGCATAGAAAAGATTTATGATTTGGTTTACACAGAGTACAGTCTCAGTATATGTTGTGGTATCGATACACATTGGCTTCTCGGCTGATCCCCGAGTACGCTCCGGGAAGGACAGATATCCTGACCCGAGGCCTTTCTGGCTAGGAATCATGTGTGGGTCTGGGATCCCGTGATTCAGACTGTGCTATCGCGTGGTAGTCCATGAGAGATTCCGCGATATGTTTACGTTGCATGCTCTGTACGGGAGTGGTATCTTGAGTCTCCTCACGTATCATTTGATTTTCATACATTTGACTCGCATATGATTTTATATATATATATATATATTACCTGGTGAAAGACATTTATTTTCGTCCACTCACTCTAACGATTTTCATGTCTTTCCCCTGGGCTTTTCGGTTTCCGTGCCCAGTTGCAGTTCAGGTTTGGTGTTTTCACGTCGCGGTTTGGAGGCTAGTGATCAGAGTTACCTGTGCTTTCCAGTAGGTTCTTGTTTCGCCTACTGATGTGTATATTGTATATGTTTTACTTTAGAGGTCGCTCTGATACATTCTGATACATGTTTATACGGATTTTCTCGGATATACATATATATACATAGTACAGTTTGTTTACTGTTATTGATTATATTGATGTTGAGAAATCCGGATGGGATTGGTGCCCACGGTTTGGCTTTTGTGGCATAGGATGTAGTGTTATTTTCTGGGTGCAGGTTATGGTAATTCCACGTTAGTAACGAAACTCTGCCGAAATTTTGAAAATTTTTTGTTGGTTCGTATTTTCGAAAGGGTTTGATTTCGGTTTAGGTAACTGAATCGGGATTGGGTCCTTTCATAAAGTGATAGACTTCCGCACTCCATTTTGTGTTTGGCTTGAAAGCCTCAATTTGTGTCTCATGGAGTTTGAAAGTTCTTCCATTATTCAAATTCATCAAATGGATGACTTATTGGGGACATAGCTCAAGCAACATGTAATTAGCACTCCTCAAGGGATTAAGGCTCTTCAAGGTGACTTTGCTAGCTACCAACTACCAATGTCGTTTTCTCAATCTTATTCGGTTTCAATTTATTTTTCTTTTTGCGGCTCATGCCCCTATCTGGTGCCTTGACTTCTTCAACATCATTGGCCTTACTTCCCACAACATTAACACTATAGACTTGTAGTACCAAAATCAGTGGAACTTCGTTGAATAACTTGAAGGATTTTGCGTGATGGCTCATTATAGCTTGCGTACTTCCTTTAGCATTGGCTTGAGGAAAAGGTAGGAACTTAAGTTCATCCGGGTTCACTTTAGTCTCTGCTTGGGACTTGATACCCTTATGCTTCCGTTTGGCTTCATTATCAAATTCGAGAGGTATGCTAAGTGCACCCGATGTGCCTACGTCCTCCTCATCATCACTTTCCCAATCACTTTTTACCAAGGGTGCATCACCATAATCATCCTATCTTCTTTCAGTAGCCAACACCGCATTGACTACTTGACTTTGATGCTTTTGATCCTTTTTTATGCAAGACAAGAATTCATTGGTCATTCTGCCTTGTTGAACTTGGTGTGCCTGTGCAAATTGACTTAATTGTTCCTCCATCTTTTAGAATGCACATTGGTTCTCCTTTTGGATCTCCTTATTCTCTTCCATTAAACTCTTGAAGATATTCAAGTACATCTTCTTGTCCTCCGCTCTTTGAGCTTCCAGTTTACTTCGAAGAAGCATCTCATGTTGTGAAAATAGCTTGGTCATCAACTCCTCTAAGTTAGACTTTGACAACTTCCCTTGAGGTAGAGGTGTTTGTGGCATCGAAGCTTGTTGTGGTGTTAGAGAGAAAGATGTTTGTGGGTGGCAAGAGTTGCCCCTCATAACATTAACATATTCTTCATTAGCCATTGTAACTCCGGTAGCTCCATGCTTAAAATCTTGACCATTTACTTGACCACAATATTTGGCTTGGCTAGGATCATCCCATGAGAAAATATGATTGGTATGTCAACCCAGATTACTCCTATGTGCACCCAATGACATGTGATTCCACTCCTCAATAGTCTTTGGATGGTCTCCTTGATGTGGGCACATGGAGATTATGCATCAAACTCTTACAAATCATACAAGGTGCCACACTAGTCTCCACAATTTGATTAACATAGCCTCCATTCCGAGTTTGCTTCAACAAAAGGTCAAACTTCTTGTTTATGGTTTCTTCAAGTCGATTTATGACATCCTCTTGTACATACAAAGCTCCCTCGACTTCATACTAACTTTTCCGGTTGGCTTGGACGGCTTCTCTCCTTGATATTGCTGGTGTTTGAATATTGGGCTTGACATCCCATAAGGAAGACCGTTCCAACATATTTTCAAGTATAACATGTGCCTCATCCGCAGTTTTGTCCATGAAATCTCCTCCAAATGCATTGTCAACCTTCCTTCTCGTCTTCATACATAATATTTAGAAGAAAAGAAACAATAACATTTCTTAGGTTTGACCATTGTTAGGGACTCAAGCTCTAAATCTTTGAATTGCTCCCATGCCTCGCAAAAGACTTCCCTATTCTCTTCTCGGAAGGTCATCAAGCTTGTTCTCCTTTCGTTGATCTTTCCCGAAGGAAAATACTTTGTGATGAACTTGCGTTGCATCGCCTCCCATGAGTGAATCAAGTTAGGAGCAAGCTTGTTGAATCATATCTTTGCCTTACCCCATAAACTCGAAGGAAATACCTGAAGCTTCAATTGTCCTAGATCCATGTTCCGGATGTTAAACCGTGTACATGCTTCCTCGAACTCCAATAAGTGAGAATAGGGATCGGAATGTGAATGTCTCATAAAGATTAGTAAGGTTTGGAGAAAAGTAGATTTGATCTCAAAGGATTCGCCTACTAAAGGTTGAAGAACAATGCAACCGGTATGCATCGACAAAGATGGTAAAACACTATCCCTCAAAAGTCTTGTTTCAATGATGTCCTCATCCATGATGAATTCTTCATCTAAAAGAGGATTTGAAGGCATGACACCTAACATCACACTAAACAATCGATAGATATTAGTCCTCCAAACTCTTAAAGTACTCAAAGCCTTGAGGGCATTCCATAGTGCATCTTTGACACTCCCCTCAAGGAAACATCAATGAGCACTCTAAGAGTTCAAATGTGATAAGGTCTTAATGATCTAAGGTGTAGCAGAAATTAATTTGGCTAGATCTAGACACACTAACTACTATTCTTGAAAGTAAGACACTGCTTAGATATGATCCCAAGAATATAACTAGTCAAGGTAAAAGAGGTAGACCATAAGTGAAACAACCTTACGCTCAGCAAAAATTTTGACGAGTAGAGTGGTTTCCTCTACTGATCGAAAGCAATAACCTGCTTGAGACACAGCCAATTTTTGACGGGTCGAGAGAATTCCTCGACAGGTCGAAAGTAAGCTATTGCCTCCTCCAAGCCAATTCTCGACGGGTAGAGGAAAATCCTGCCCTGAAATTGGTTAGTAACACAAAGTCTAGCACACCTTTACCTTAATGTATCCACCAAAGTATTCTAGAGATCAAAGAAAACAAAGTCCTAAGTGATAAAATGAAGAAAAACTATAAGGCTAAGAAACAAATATCACACACATGTCCAGATATTCCGCAATCAAAGGCTAACCGAAGCTAAGAAATCAAAGTGAAATCAATCCCCGGCAATAGCGCCAAAACTTGTTGATGAGATTTATCCCCTCAACCTTTTGAATAATGATTAGTCTAAGACTAAGTGAATTTCTCTTACCTGTAAGTATACGTGGTCAAGTTATAGTTTTTGTAAGGAAGTTGAGTGTCGAACCCACGAGGATTGACCACTTAAACTCCTTAGCTTGACTCGATTAAGCACTTTAAATCACGGATTAACTAAACACAAGACATGACACTAAACTAAAGCAAGATGCGGAAATGTATCTCACAAGACTAAGTCATTTGGAGACTTAGCATTGCGAGGGATGGTTGAACTACAATGAGTGGTTAAACCAAAGGTTAATTGATTGTTTACTACTAACTAAATTTAGTGAAAATATAAAGTAAAAGAAAAATAAAATGTAAATGTTTGGTTGGCTAGAGATGTCACCACTAGCCAACTCAATGTACCAACAATATCCAAGTTATGAGTTTAGTCTGATTCACACTTGCTTGTCCAATTTGTGATCCTTTCGAGTCACTATTGGTTGCAAACCGAATCTCCTAGGCCATTAGGGCACTAGAATTTTTCCGGTCCAACATTCAAATATAAAGCAAACCGAAACTAGAATCCAACTCAATTTCGAACTGTATCCTAACCATACCACATGCCTAATGAGTTCAATATGTGTTATTTTATGATGAGTGTGAATGGCTTTTCTTCCTAAGTACGCATCTATTACAGGACATGAAAGTAGGTTCTAATGACTTTCCTAATATACACATTTTAGAACATGAATTAGAAGAAGTAATGATTAGCTACAAAGTCCCTTCGATTCAATGTAAGCTTGATCGAAGGTCCTTGAGCCATTTGGACTTCAAGAAGGCTTCGGTTCATGCTCAAGCCCAATGAAAACCAAACATTAAGCCCATCTTCTCAAATGCAACCTAAGTCATGTTTACATGCTTGTCTTCCTTAGGTGAGTGACTAGTTCACTTAGGTTCATTTTTAGCTTCCCTAAACATATCTCAACTTAGTCATGGCTAAGACATGAATATGAAAACATTGAATCAAGCATAAACATGCAAACATACCACAATCACATCACAAGCTATTAAACTCATTCACAACATGTAGTACACTAAACCAAATTTAATTCTATAACTCAAAACATAGTTGTATGTACATCAAATTAGCCCTAGCCTTTCAAAAGGCAACTACTTACTAAGCATAATATAAAGCAAGTTTAGGTACATAATTGAAGAGATAGAGAGATGTAGAGATAAGCCAAGAACTTCCAAGTAAGCCAAGTCATCTTTGGTCTTCAAGCTTCATCTTCTAGGCTCCCAAATGCATCCAACTTGAGGTAGATGTGAGATAAGAAGGGGAAAAGGTTAATTGCACAAAGGAGGGTGTACAATCAAGTGAGAAAGATGAGGAAAGGGAGAGGGATTTTAAGGGAAGTAAGATAGCTCCACCTTAAGGGGCTGGTTTGGTAGTGATGGAGAGGGTGTTTGAGGTGGAGAAGAGAGCTAAAGGGATATGGGAAGGTTGGGAGCCAAGGAAAGATGCTAAAACTATGTAGAAGTGAGAAATGAAGTGAGATATGTGTGAGGGGAGAGGGGAGCTCGACCATATAAGTTCCAAGGAGATATGTTTTATGTTTAGAATTCAAAATAAGATGCTTAGACATGATCCTAAACTTTAGGATTTTAGGTGGTCCTAATGTGTGACTTACCCCAAGTCATATGACTTGCATATGCATCCATCTCTCAAAATATCTTCCTTGTGGGCTTGGACACTTGGGCCTTGGCCCAACTTGACTCTTGCCATTGACTAGTGATGACTTGCCGGAGTTTGACTGTTGATCGGCGTTGACTTTTCATCATTTTTTCAGTTTTGCTCCATCTTCTCTAAGGGCCTCAGAAATGCTCTCAGCTTCTCCTAAAAAAGTGATTAAATTCCATCACTTAGAGCGTTTTCATTTCAATCCTTCATTTTCTGGTATAACGAGGAAACATAATAAAAATGATGCTTTATTAATAATAGACAAGCAATAAGTATAGAATCAGTAATATAATTAACACATAATTATGAGCCTAACACACCGCTACACCGATTTTGGAACGAGGAATTCCAATTTTGGACGTTCGATTTAGGCGAAACTCCTTCGCCGGTGCAGATGCTCTGAGTTGCATGAATAATGATAAATTCTAATTATGATGCATGTACATATATACACGATGTAACACTACGATAAATGTACAATAATAATGTGGCATGGCAAGACAAGGCAAAGGCAGTCGTAGTGGTGGTGGGTCTAGGACTAGGGAAAATAGACAAGAGCACCATACGTGTAGATGGGGATAAAAAAAACAACAGTGTTGGTTGCGAAGTGTTAGAAGCCGCACTCTACTGGCATGCCGTGCTATCTTCCGATAGGTTGTAAGGCCACAAGCAAGCTTGTCCAGGGTCATGAGTTAAGCCCATGGCTGATTGCTTGTGTGCCAGAGTTAGAATAGTAATTTTCCGTTCATTATGGCTCCTCAAACATTTTAATGTTTCCTCCTGCAAAGTGAAGTTATGTAAAATATCATATATAGGGAGGGCTTCCTAGTCGGCATTACTGTTGGACTCAGGAACTAGTATAGGTAAGCACATGTACTTTTGCCTCCCTAAACGTCTTACCATCAATAAGAGAGGAGGTTCAATCATCTGTGCATTGTGAGATTGTCTCATTCGATTTTTAAATTATTTGTTCATTGTTGTGTTCTTCGCTGACACTCAGCCCACACGGTTGCTTGCTCGCTTGCTTGCTTATTTGCTTGTCCCTTACATTATATTAATATCGTGTGGATTATTGCTGCTTGAAAGGTACTCATTTGGTTGACTTTCTAACAAGCAAGTGCCGCACAGTCCGTTTTGTCGCTTCTAAAAGTCGGCCCGTGACAGTTGGTATCAGAGCCGACTTGGCTCACTAGCTTGAACTAGATGCCTAATATGACTACCACACAATGATTTAGCTGGATCGAGGACCAACTTGGAGAACGTGCGGGAATACCTGACAGATTGATTTATATCACAGCATTTCTTAACCATGTCAACCTTGATGAAATGGCGGCGCGAGTCGATGAGATTGAAGATTTGAAAGCCTGAGTTGGGACTCTTGAGAAGAAGAAAGTTTTAAGGGAAAGAGCCAGAGACCTCGAGGAGGGGCCTCTTCAAAACGAGCAGATTAGATCCATGAGTGATGCTCTGGACACCATGCAGGTGACTATGGACTCAATGACGGAGGATGTTCGAGCCACTATTTATGCATTCAAGAATGAGTTGTTGGAACTGAATTCCAAACTCAACTTAACCATTCGTGCGATGGGGAAACCAACCTATGACAGACGACAAGAAGGTGAAGATACCGGAACCTCAAGCATACGGAGGGGCACGAGTAGCCAAAGAGATTGAGAATTTCTTATTTGATATGGAGCAATACTTCCGAGCTATGAAGCCTGACTCTAAGGAAGTGAAGGTGAACATGGCAACAATATATTTTTCAGGAAATGCCAAGTTGTGGTGGAGAACAAAGTACAACGACATCCAGAGGGGCGTTTGTACTATCGCCACTTGGGAGGAACTAAAGAAGGAGCTTAAGGCCTAGTTCTATCCCAAAAATGTTGAATACGTCGCTAGGTTATTCTAATGTTGGACATATCGGACATGTCTGAGAAGGACCGGTTGTTCTACTTCCTGGAAGGCCTGAAGCCATGGGTGGCAACCGAACTCCAGAGGCAAAGGGTGTAAGACTTGGCAGCTGCCCAAGCTGCCACAGAAAGGCTGACTGATTATACTTTTGATGAGAACCCCAACAGAAGGCCGCCACAACCTTCACATGTGAACACTAACAAAGGGGCGCGATCTACGCCAAGTAAAAGTGGGGGAGCGAAGTCCAAATCTTCGAGCTCAAGTGGGGGAGATCGAAGAGTAGGAAATCCCAAAGATTCTACAACTTCCAAATCAGCTGGCTCTACAGGCGCCTTCATACCTTGACCCTTCAATTCCCAAGGCTACACTCCTAAGTCGATCTCTTGCTTCTTATGTATGGAGCCTCATAGAGTAAATGAGTGTCCTCATAAAAGTGTTTTATCTGCTTTACAAGCATCTATCCAGTCTCAGGGGAGCGATGAGGATGAAGAACAAGAAAATGAGACTAGTTATATATGAGCGGTGCAGTTCTTGGGGGCTGTGGAGAAGAGATCAAAGACCCCTGTGAAGCTCCAATAAAAAAGGTTAATGTTCATAAATGCAGTCATTGAAGGGAAACCTACCAAAACTGTGATGGTTGACACTGGAGCCACCCACAACTTCATCTCGAAGGTGGAACCAAAGAGGTTGGGGCTAAAGACAGAAAAAGATGTGGGCCACAGGAAAGCTGTGAACTCAAAGGCGGCACCCACAATGGGGATTTCAAAAGGAGTACGCCTGAAATTGGGACAGTGGGAAGGGAAAACTGACTTGGTTGTAGTGCAGATAGATGACTTCGACATCATATTGGGAATGAAGTTTCTGTTGGAGAAGAAAGCCGTCCCCATCCCTACTGCCCAACATTTGCTCATCATGGGGGAGAGCCCATGTGTAGTATCCATAAGAATCAAGCAGCCCATCGAGCCTCAACTATTGTCCGCTTTACAATTCAAGAAGGGTGTAAAGCACCAAGAACCATCATATGTCCTTGTTCCCTTGACAAAAGAGGACAACAAAAGCGGAGTAGTGCCGAAGGAGGTCGAAAGGGTGTTGATAGAGTATGCAGATGTGATGCCTCCGGAACTTCCGAAGCAGTTGTCCCCGAGGAGAAGCGTGGACCATGAGATCGAGCTTCTACCAGGATCAAAGCCACTCGCACGAGCACCCTATAGAGTGAGTCCCCTAGAACTGGTGGAGCTTAGAAAGCAGTTAGAAGCGATGTTAGAGGCAGGGAAGATTAGAATGGCAAATTGGCAGTTTGGCGCACCTGTGTTGTTTCAGAAGAAACATGATGGAAGTTTAAGATGTGCGTAGACTACCGAGCTCTTAACAAGATCACAGTACGGAACAAGTATCCCATTCCTCTGGCTGCAGACTTGTTTGACCAACTCGGTGGTGCCCAATATCTCACAAAGCTAGATCTTCGCTCAGGGTGCTATCAAGTTTGCATTGCTGAAGGAGAGGAAGACAAGACAACATATGTAACCCGTTATGGTGCTTTCGAATTCTTGGTGATGCCATTCGGGTTGACAAATGCCCCTGCAACTTTCTGCACACTACTGAACCAGGTGTTCCACGAGTTCCTCGACAAATTTGTAGTGGTCTACCTAGATGACATCGTTATTTACAGCTCTACACTCCAGGAGCACACAGAGCATTTGAAAATGGTATTTCAGAAGTTGAGAGAGAACCAGCTTTATATGAAGAGGGAAAAGTGCGAGTTCACACAAACCACGATCAAATTCTTGGGTCACATCATCAAACGGGGTCGCATCCGAATGGACATGGAGAAAGTAGAGGCCATACAACAATGAAAAACTCCCAGGGATGTGTGGGAGTTGCGTTCTTTTCTTGGGTTAGCCAATTACTATCGAAGAATTATCCACAACTACTCAAAGAAGACCACTCCTCTGACTGAGCTTTTGAAGAAGGGAGTAGAGTGGGTATGGAGTGGCGAATGTGAGACCGCCTTTATAGAGTTGAAGAAAGCAGTGATGAAAAATCTGGTACTGGCTCTACCGGATGTCACCAAATCCTTTGAGGTGCAGACAGATGCCTCAGACTTTGCTTTGGGGGGGTGTGTTGTTGCAAGATGGGCACCCCGTGGCATGCGAGAGCCACAAGTTATCAGAAGCTGAGAGAAAGTACACGGCGCAAGAAAAAGAACTCATGGCCGTAATCCATTATTTGAGAACATGGAGGCCTTACTTGTTGGGGTCCAAGTTTGTTGTGAAAACAGACAACTCAACTGTGAGTCACTTCCTCACCCAACCGAAGTTGACTCCTAAGCAAGCTCGATAGTAAGAGTTTCTCGCAGAATTTGACTTTCACTTTGAGCACAAGGCCGGTCACACTAATCAGGTGGCAGATGCTCTTAGCCGCAAGGCTGACCCTGTTGCCTTAAAGATTTTAGCGAGTTTGTCTAGCAGTGTTGTTGCCACAATAATCAAGCAGAGAATTCGAAAGAGTTTGGAGAAGGACCATGTGGCTCAATCTCTAGTGAAACTTGTTAAGGAAGGGAAGAGTCGTCGCTTTTGGTTAGAATATGGACTCTTAATAGCAAAGGGAGGAAGAGTGTTTGTTCCGAGAGCAGATGGCCTACGTAGGATGTTGATGAAGGAATGCCATGACACTCTTTGGGTGGGACACCCTGGATGGCAAAGAACTCATGCTCTTTTGAAGTAGGGGTACTACTGGCCGCAGATGAAAGACGATGTAGCGGAGTATACGATGACCTGCCTCATATGCCAACAAGACAAAGTCGAGCGACAGAAGGCGCCGGGGATGTTGGAACCCTTATCACCACCCACACGACCATTAGAGAGTGTATCGCTCGACTTCATTACAAACCTTCCCAAAATCGGGGACACCTCAGGTATATGGGTGGTGGTGGACAGATTCTCTAAGTATGCCACGTTTATGCCAACACCAAAGTATTGTCCCGTAGAAGATACAACAAACCTCTTCTTTAAACACGTAGTGAAGTATTGGGGAGTACCTCAAAACATAGTCAATGACAGAGACACTAGATTCACTGGCACCTTTTGGACGGAATTGTTCATGTTGTTAGGGTCAGAGTTGAACATCTCATCAAACTATCACCCTCAGACATATGGGCAGACTGAGAGGTTTAATGGGATGTTAGAGGAGTACTTGAGGCATTTTGTTCATGCTAATCAGAAGAATTGGGTGGCATTAATCGATGTAGCCCAGTTTTGTTTCAATTCGAAGAAGAGCTCTGCAACTAACAAAATTGCCTTTGAAATTGTCACAGGTCAGCAGCCTCTCCTACCGCACACAGTACACGAAGTCTATCGAGGAAAGAACCTCCGTGCATTCAACTTTACTAAGGAGTGGAAGAACAATGTAGAGATTGCTCCAATCTATCCGGAAAAAGCGGCCAAGAGAATGAAGAAGTGGGCAGACCGAGGCCGAAAGCCCTGTGAGTTTCAACCTGGAGACATGGTCCTTGTCAAACTTCTTCCGGAACAGCTTAGGTTCTTGCGCACCAGAGACACCCGACTTTTCAGAAAGTATGAGGGGCCACTCCCAGTCATTTCTAAAGTGAGGAGATGCTCCTACAAGTTAGACGTCTCCACCTGGTTACGAGTTCATCCAGTTTTCCATGTAAGCAACATCAAGCCTCACCACCCCGATACTGAAGACCTTACTCGCAACCAGCCAGCACTTGAACAACTCGATGTTCGACCACCAAAGTCGAAAGAAGTAGAGCAAGTTCTTGCTGAGAGGATGATAAAGGTAGGGAGGTACCCGCGACAACAATTTCTAGTCAAGTGGACAGACCTTGGAGACGAAGAGACAAGCTGGGAGATTGTGGATGAATTGAAGAAGTTCAAAAAGAAGATCGAAGATTTCAAGCGGAAAGAGTCGTTGAGGGCGTCGACAGCTTAAGTGGGGGAGGATGTCAGAAGCTGCACTCTACTAGCATGCCATGCGGCCTCCCGACAGGTTGTAAGGCCACAAGCAAGCTTATCCAGGGTCATAAGTTAAGCCTGTGGGTGATTGCTTGTGTGCCAGAGTTAGAATAGTAATGTTCCTTTCATTATGACTCCTCAAATATTTTAATGTTTTCTCCTGCAAAGTGAAGTTATGTAAAATATCATATATATGGAGGGCTTCCTAGTCGGCATTACTGTTGGACTCAGGAACTAGTATTGTTAAGCACATGTACTTTTGCCTCCCTAAACGTCTTACCATCAATAAAAGAGGAGATTCAATCATCTGTGCATTGTGAGATTGTCCCATTCGATTATTAAATTATTTGTTCATTGTTGTGTTCTTCGCTAACGCTCATCCCACACGGTTGCTTCTCGTTTGCTCACTTGCACGCTTGTTTGTTTATTTGCTTGTCCCTTACATTACATTAATATCGTATGAATTATTGTTACTTGTAATGTACTCATTTGACTGACTTGCTAACAGACAAATGTCACACGATTCGTTTCATCGCTTCTCAAAATCAACCCATGACACAAACCTTACGAGTGTCAAAAGAAAGCGGTTTTCCGAGATTCTGGAGACCCGAAAGAGTGCTCTGGCTCTCGCGCTCTCTCTCTCTCTCTCTCGACTCTCCTGGTATTTGTACCTTGGGTAACTTTCATGCATGTACCAGCCACCGCTAACTAGCCGAAGCTGATCTAGACCAGACCGCCCACAATATTATGGCTCTCTCCTTTCGAAACCGCTTTTCCCCAAATCCACGTACTCTGCTGTATGCTTTGTTTTTTTTTATAATACGAACTCGAACCTAAACCCGGCCGGCCATCTCGATCTTTTTAGGATCCATCTTCATTTCATCACTTTCTCCGATCTCTGTTCTTTTCCCAGATTTGACCAGGGACCCACCACGGGTCTCGATTATCAGCCTTCGCTCCTGCTGCACCTGCACCTGCACCTGTGCATGAGATGAGCAGATCATCAGTCAGTCAGTTTGTACGTTCGACATGTGTGGGGTTCCCCATGCAATCATGCATCTCTGTTGTTTTCTTTACATCGATCACGACGATCAGGATTTATAAAAATGTATACATATACATGTATTATGATAAGGTATACCATATACAGATACATGTTTCAGGTTTTCGAAAACAATTTTAAAAAAATAAATTGCAACAAAATAAACAAACTAACTACAATAAAATGCCACGTTGCATCCTCTTCCCGAGAGGTCAAAATGTATAAAAGGTCGGATAAGCAAGCCGGGGCAAACTATATATTACACCACAAAGAGACAGGAGGATTCTGATGACCTAAGTTTGGCAAGGCTATTTGTCTCTCGAAAAATATATAGAGCCACCTTACATTTGATGTCATTAATTATGGTGAAATTTTTTTGGGAAACATCTGTAACATCATTCAAGATAATAATCAAAATCTTCAAATCTCCTTCAATGGTGAGAGGAGGAGTAGGCTAATCGGCAGAAATAGAAAGGAGAAGTTGGTGCAGGTTATCCCAAAAGTAAATTTCAGTCAATGACGTAATAAAAAATCTTACTCAGTCGTGTCAATTTTGTATCTTCTTCAAGAAATGAGAAATAACACAATTAGGCACACTTTATATAAACAAATTAAGTGAGAAAATCAAACAAAAAACTATAGTTATTGATCAAAAAAGCTAGTAAAGTTTTAAAAAAATACTAATTATTTGAATAGACAACAATATTTTATTTCTCTGAATAATTCAATTGATTAACACTAATTTATCAAAACAAATTACTATAATTAAGGGGATTTTTTTCAAATCATTTTTTTTGTTATATTTATTTTTAATTTATTAACCGTGTCAAAATGAGATTTGTTGTGTTAATTAATCACTATTATTTAAGTGAAATTAACTACATATTTAATGGGTATTTAGAAGTTGAGGAGTGTCATTTGACACCCCTCAATATATGGTGGCTACGCCCTTGCCTTCAGCAACTAGAATATCAGCTTGCAAGAATAGGTTGACATTTGGAGTCGCAAATAACAAAATCGGTAACTGCGCTATCTTTTGATTGATAATTGAGACGTCAAAATTAATTTTAAGGTTTGGATTTATAGGGGAATCCACTTAATATTTTGATCTTTTAGCTTACTTTTTAAATTCTTAAGATTGGCTTGCCGAAAATGTCGCATTAAAAAAGTCGAGGCACTATCTCATTTAGCGCAGTGTTTTTATTATGAAAAATGTGTTTGTTTCTAACTTTCTATATATAATAAGTAAAAGCGATAGCATTTTCATAGTTTTCGAAAACAATTCATGACTTCCATCGATCTTTAGGGTTTCGATATATAGTTGCAACCTCACTCCATCGTTAGGGTTTCCGAAAATTTATGACTTTCATCTCTAGGTTTTGATAATTGAACAAAGGCCGGCAATGTTACGGACGGTCGCCGCCGTGAGGGAATGGTTATGCATTTGAGCATGCACGCATGGTTGAGACTTGGAAATGAAAGCTAGCTAGGTCTGTGCATGCATGTGAATTAGGAGGATTGCGCGCACTATATATATGTAGCAATGTAGGTCACAGAAGCCAAAGGCATTTGGTATGCCCAAACGCAGTCAGCAGATGAGACAACGGCGCCGGGCCATCACTGATCGATCGATCGAGTCAAATCATTTAAGATATTACAATAGACCACTGCCAATCTTCTATAGTCGACATACGGAGGCAGAGAGAGCCCTAACTCGCGAGCTAGCGATCGAGCCCTAACTCGCGAGCTAGCGATCGAGCCCTAACTTGCCAAAAACCTAGCTTCGCTGGTTAGTGGTTACAGTCATCGATCCCTCCTAACAGTAAACGATACTGTTTCATTTTTCGTTCATTGATCACTTGATTTATACTACGAAAAATTCCGATAACATTTTACCGCATATAATTAACTAGTCTCCATTTTATTTGATCGATATAATTGATATCGATTTTGATTTTCATGATCATCCTCTTCATGTGGATCAGTTCATAGTTCATACAACTACATATCATGTCAGGGCCGGCCCTGGGTATAGGCCATATAGGCCGGTGCCTAGAGCCCCCAAATGTTGAGGCCCCCAAATTTGAAAATTTTATATTATATATATATAAAAAAAACTATTCAAATAGCAAGATATCACTTACGTAGTTACGTACCTAACGTACGTAACCAATACTCTAATAGCCCAATCCAAACAAGGAAACAGTAGGTAAGCCCAAACTAAAATAAAACCCTATGGCTATACCCAAAAGTCTGCTATTTTATTGCATCTCATTGATCTCAATCGTCTTGTCTGCTACAGCTAGAGCAACAGAGTGAACAGAGACACTGAGTGATCATCTCATCTTGCATTCATCTGATCATCGCAAGTTCCTCATTCATCTGATCATCTCATCTTGCATTTAGGTATTTTTCTTTTCAAATCATCTCTTTAATTTGCAGTATTGAACATTGAAGTATTGAACATCAATTTGTTTGGGTGAATAGATTAACACGGTTTGGGAATTCTTTTCGTTTCTAAATAATTTGTTGATGTACTCATTTGTATTATATCATTTGTATGCGATTTTGCAGACTTGATATGGCTCCTAAAAGAAAGTATCCATCCGGAGCAAAAAAAGAGAAAGCAAGGAAGAGGAGAAAAGCTTTAGAAAGACTTCAAGCGGGTTCTCTCAATAAGTTCTTCACTAAAAAAGGAGAAACTTCAGAAAATACTGTGACAAATAATGAACTTGAGAATGAAAACAATATTGAGGCACAAGGGAGTGCCAATGAGCAAGAACATGATCAACTCATGAATGAGAATGAGGAAGCAAGTCAGGCTAATGAAGCTACGACTGAAGATGTAATTGAAGAGGAGACTCTGCCCACAGAAGAAGAAGAAAATCAACCTTTGAATGTGGGAATAGAAAGTGATCAGCAGAGTCAGCAAGAAGCATCAGAAGAAATTGTCTACTCATTTGATTTTGATGATCCAGCGAATTGGGACAAGATAAAGAATAATTTTAGAGAGTTCTTAACTGAAAGAGGGCCAAAACGAGTCAGTGATGTCATCTATCCTACAGATGATTCAGATAGACACTTCAACCCGTCATATTACATCTGTATCTTACCAAATGGAGAAAAGCAAGATCGCCAGTGGTTAGTGTACTCAGAATCCGTGAACAAGGTATATTGTTTTTGTTGTAAGTTGTTTAAACAAGACCGCAACAAGATGCTTGTAGGCCAATTTGGAAATGAAGGAGTGAAAGATTGGAAAAATATGGGTGCAAGACTTACAACTCATGAAAAGAGTATTTACCACATTGCTTGTTTTACTAGTTGGATTGAGTTAGAGAAAAGATTGAAGAAAAAAAAACAATTGATCGAGCCGTGGAAGAACAAATAGACAAAGAGAGAGAGCACTGGAGGAAATTACTAGCACGGATCCTTACTGTTGTGAAGAGACTTGCAAAGAATAATCTAGCATTCCGTGGAAATAGTGAGAAGTTGTATGAGGACAACAATGGAGTTTTCTTACAGATGATTGAGGTGATTGCAGAATTTGATTCTGTGATGGATGAACATGTTCGACGTATTGGTAAAAAGGAGATTCATTACCATTACTTGAGCCACAAGATCCAAAATGAAATGATTCAGATGCTGGCAAGTGAGGTAAAAGTTTCTATTGTTGCAAGAATCAAAGAAGCAAAGTACTTTTCTGTTATACTTGATTGCACTCCTGATACTAGTCATGATGAACAAATGTCTCTTGTGGTACGATGTGTTAATGTTTCGGCATGTCCAATTGTTGTAGAAGAATTCTTTTTAGGATTTTTACAGGTGCATGACACATCAGGGCTTGGACTTTTTAACGAGCTTACAGCTGCATTGGACTCTCTTGGGCTTGATCTTAATGATATAAGAGGACAAGGATACGACAATGGAGCTAATATGAGAGGAAGACACAAAGGGGTGCAGAAAAGACTACTTGAGGTAAATCCTAGAGCATTGTATACTCCCTGTGCTTCTCATAGTCTCAATCTTGCAATATGTGATATGGCAACTTGTTGTGAGAAAGCTGATTCCTTTTTTGGAGCAACTCAACGAATTTATTCATTCTTTTCATCTTCTACAAAACGATGGAAAGTTTTTAGAGAGCATGTGACAGGCTTGACAGTTAAGCCATTGTCTGAAACTCGTTGGGAAAGTCGTGTTGAAAGTGTGAAAGCAATCAGATTTCAAGCTCCACAAATAAGAGATGCTTTAGCTCACATGAAAAAATATGGTGATGATTCTAGAACAAGGAGTGAAGCTGGTTCATTACTAACACATGAGATGGAGAATTTTGAGTTCCTCTTTGGTATGGTTATTTGGTATGATTTATTGGATCAGATTAATATTGTGAGCAAAATTCTTCAGACCGAAGATATGCACATTGATTATGCTATTAGTAAATTGGAAAGTCTCATGTCATGGTTGCAAACATACAGAGAAACAGGTTTTGAGAAATCTTTGATTGAAGCTGAAGAGATTGCAACTACGATGAAAATTACTGCCTCATTTAAAAGAGAATCAGTAAACCAAAGAGGTGGTTTGATGACAATGATACAGTTGATACTGAAGACATGACACAATCAGCAATGGAATCATTCAAGGTTAATTACTTCCTTTACATTATTGATCAAGCTCTTTCTTCACTTGAAAGTAGGTTTGAACAATTTAAGAAATATAAAGTCGATTTTGGACTCTTGTTTGATTTTAAGGAGTTGATGTCTGCTGATAAAACGAGTTTGATGAACTTTTGTTCGAATCTTGAAAAGTTACTGAAGCATGGAGATATTTCAGACATCAATGGGTTTGAATTGTTCTTGGAACTACGTCGCTTAAGCGAAGCTGTACCAAAAGGAACAAAAAGAGCAGTTGAGGTTTTGAATTTTTTGAAAGATCTTGAGGCTTGTTATCCCAATGCTTGGATTGTCTACAGAATTCTTCTAACAATTCCAGTCACAGTTGCCTCTGCTGAGAGAACATTCTCAAAATTGAAGTTGATCAAGTCTTACCTTCGTTCAACCATGTCACAAGAAAGATTGAATGATTTGGCTATGTTATCGATTGAAAAGCATCTTGTTGACAAGCTTGAATATGAGAGCTTAATCAATACTTTTGCTTCAAAAAATGCAAGAAGAGTTATGTTTGAGTAGTGGTCTTTTGAATAGCTTGAAGGTTATTTTGTAAAACAACGATATTCTTAGTATACATTTGAGTTTTTGTTATATATTTTTTTTCTTTCTATCATTACATGTGAGGCCCCAATTTTTTTTACCGCCTAGAGCCCCCTGAAACTCAGGGCCGGCCCTGTATGATGTACACCTATATATATATATTCAGCGGACCATTCATATATGACTCTCAAAATGACTTTGTTGGATCCTTTCTTAGTTTCTTACCCGACTCAGATCATGTGTACATGATTACGCATTCTGATTTTAAAATAATATTTCATTCAAATTATAAATGTTAAATTTAAATATCAATGAGTTGTAGTATATTTATAATAACTCTCATATTGTGATTTCATTGTTCGAATCTCATCATAATTTTTGTTGCGATACAACTTTGTGAGGTTGGTCTACTTTCATAATTATCAGGGCATCCACACCCGTTGCTTGAGTTAAATGAGGTTTTTTGTTCAAGCAAACTAAATCTCTTTTTTGTTCAAGTAAATCTAATTTTGAGCGCACCCATTCACAAAATGTTTATGCAAATCAATTTTGTCATGTTGTAAAATGTTAAAAAATTATTTATCAGATTGATTTACAATTAATAGTAATATGACACGTGTCATTATCGACTTAATAATTATACAAGATTTCCGATAAAATTTTCTACTAATAAAAAATTGACATGTGTTATTGCTATGTGTCATTATCAGCAAAATAATTGGACTAAATTTTCGGCAAGATTTTTTTTTCAATGATGATGTGACACGTGTCACTACGAGATAGTGTTATCGACAAAATAATTGGACCAGATTTTCGGTAAGATTTTTGTCCAATGACAATGTGACACGTATATTCATCTTCAAAGATCCGATTTTCTACAATTGGCTACAAAATGTTCATCTATCACTCATTCTACACTAACACCATCAACAAGTCTCTTCCAATCCGAGCAGATAACATATCTCTCTATACACTTATCAAGATTTCCCACCTTATCACTCTGATGAATCCTTTCATCTTCCACAACAAGAAGAGGATGACGATATGGAGCAATTCTTCGTCAATCAGGTGGTCATGGAGGAAGCACAATACAACGATGAACCATGAATAAGCTATTCACGTCGCGGTCGAAAACCAAATCGACCACTACAGAGGGAGTCTAGGGAATGCAATCTCATAGAAGATTACAATATCGAATGTCCCAACTTCAACGCACAAGAATTTCGCCGGAGGTATAGGATGAGCAGAGACCGATTCACCAGTATCATGACGGATCTCTACAACCATGACCAATCTTGGTATCAAAGAGCACACACCACTAGATTGCTAGGGCTTTTTTCCCAATAAAAGATTACTGGTGCTCTACGAATGTTGGCGTATGGGGTAGCCGCGGATCAGCAAGGATGGGGGAATCGACTACCCTAGAATGTATGAAGGAGTTTTGCTACCAAGTGGTTTGCCTCTATGGTCCAAAATACCTCCACAGTCCAACACTGGAGAACCTCACTCGACTCCTAGCTAAAGGCCAATGCCGAGGCTTTCCAGGTATGATTGGAAGCATCGTCTGTATGCACTAGAAATGAAAGAACTACCAAACCGCTCATCAAGGGGCATACTCGGGGCGAAAGGGTCGTCCCACTATTATCCTAGAGGTAGTGACCTCGTATGATACATGGATATGACACAGTTTCTTCGGGTTTCCTGGAGCTAAAAATGAAATTAATGTACTCCACCTATCTGATGTGTTCGATTAGATCCTTGTCGGAAGAGGCCCAATTGCCGCCTACGAAGTCCACGGAGAGAGGTACTGTACGGCTTATTATCTAGCTGACGAAATATATATGAGGTACTCTACATTTTTCAAAATAATTTTCAATCCCCAGGCGCCGCAAAATAAGCTCTTCGCAAAAAAAAACAAGAGGCATACCGAAAAGATGTAGAGTGGATCTTTGGCATTTTGCAATCTCGTTGGGCAATTATTCGTCATAGTTGTACATTGCACCACAAATCGGTAATCACAACCATTATGTTAGCTTGCATCATATTGTATAACATGATTGTTGAGGAAGAGTATGTGGATGATGTGGATGAGGAGAATGCAGAAGAAGACATACAAAACCTATCGAGAGCTTTCCGGGTTTATGATGAGCAGGTGGATGCACAAGGGAATCAAATTCCTTTTGAGCCAATAAGAAGAGATGAATTTAATATATAACGATTTCACGACTGTGTTGCCGATCTCGAATCCGTGTACATCCATACAGAGCTCCAGAAGGATTTGATGAAGCACAATTAAAGGTTGGAAACCGGTGAAATACTCTAAATATTAATCTAAATATGTGAGTTTCAATTTTATTATGTGTTTTCATTAAGAGTATGTTTAATTTTAGTATGTGTTTTAATTTAGTGTGTAACAAATATGCTTTTCAATTTCATCTTAATAAATAAATTACATTTTTATTTCTCAAAAATTTAAATTACATAAAATGACAAATCAAGCATAGATTTATTCTTAGTACGATACTATAATTACTATGGAAAGAGCACGCGACTTGGGTGATAACAATCCGACTATATTTCATCGGTAGGTTGATCTTGACTAGGTTCTCCTTCATTAAGGATTGCTAGTTTCCTCTTGGTACAATACATTTTCGAGATTGGGGTCATAGTCTCCAAATCCATTGTCATGATCCTTGTTTTCTCCTCTTGTTTCTTAAATCGTAACTCTTCTTCCGCCCTTGCTTCCTTTCACTTTTAAATTTCTATATACTCTTTGTAATAATTAAGCTCACTTTCTTGATCACTTGCAATGATATGCAAAATCTAAACTCGTTGCTCAATAGGAGTCTTACCTTGTTTCTTTTGCCGCCATGGTTCCAATTGGACTAGCTGGACTCGAGGGAGCGGACACGTTACTTCGAGGTGTCTCATTCACTTCTTCGTCACCCAAATTGATGGTTGGAGATGATATGGAGTAATAGGTAGCACCGCGACGAAAGATGGATGGTCATTAACTGCTTCGTAACATGCAAAGTGTGTAAACGGTTTCTTCTTGGTCGCGTAATAAAAGGATTGAGCTTCCTTGACCTAATAACAATAAACAATACAAAATGTTTAAACAAATTAGATTTAAAAATTATATAATTTAATTTATTTAATCAAATTAGATTTCTATCATATACTGAAAAAAGAATATAAATTTACTTCATCCAATAGCGAAGTGCCGCTAGCTATACGCATCTGTGCCACATGCAAACATTTACCCCATTTTTGCAAGAGTAACTTGAACTTGTTGTATTGAGACGCAAGTGCGATTCGGGTCCTTGGGTCCTTCAGAGGATTTTCACCTTGTGTTGGCTCCAAATTTTGCTCATAATCGGCATGATTTGTCTCCCACAATTTATCCATCTTTTGTTTGTTGCCGTCGTATTCATTAACGCTATGACATATGAAAGAGATGCACATTTGTAAATTTTTGGAAGAAAACCAATCTATACCCATTTTTTGGGAAAAAAAATGCTCAAAGAAATGAGAGGAGAGATAGAGGGAGATGTGAAATTTGTTATGCACAAATTAGTGTGAGTTGTGAATGAAATGAAGTAGTATTTATAGGAAAATTATAGGGAGTGTTCTGAAATTTTTGAAATTTTTTTGATTTTTTTTGTTGAGTTTTTCCCTTTTATTTCCGTTGGAAAACAAAAATAGTCGTTCTGATTAATTCTGGACCGTTGGATCAGATTTCAGATTCAAAATCAAAGCCTCAGATCTACTGGACTGTTGCATTTAAAATTTCCAAACTCGGGGCTGACAGGTGTCAGTCTCCTATTCGCGCGTCATTTTTTTTAAACTTTTGACTGGCACGTGCACTAAAAGAAAAAAAGAAAGAAAAAAAGGAACACGCTTGACGTCACCCACGTGCCGTGGGCTCCACCAGGCGATCGAGCAGACGCCGGAACAAATTTTGCTCGAGTGTTCGAAGGACTAAAAAGTCAACGAGCAGCCGTCGCTCGTTTTCTTCTCAGTGCGTCACCGAAAACAGTTTGCTCGAGCAAATCACCGGTCGGTCCCACCATCAAGCAAGATTTCGCTGGTGTCGCCCGTGTAGATGCTTTAAGCACCCCCCCCCCCCCTAAACATTAATTGAAGTGTCAATAGGAAATAAGTTACGTACGAGATTCTATATGGTACAAAGACATATTCACATGGTGGACGAGTAATTAATAGAGTGCAGTACTATACTTAAATTATGTTTCTGGCTCGATAATGACATTAGACATAAATTTAGATACGGATTGCAGTTTCTACAACATCACGTACACACTAGCTTGAATACAAATAGACTCGCTAGCTCCATGCCATATCCGTCCAATTAAGATGTTTGCTGCCTAGCTAGGTTGCCTATATATAAACGTGAATGATCGATCATCTGCTTCCGGAGACAAATAATTGTAGCTAGCTGGGTGTGGAAATACAACTAAACAAGAAACCTGGCTTCAATAATGGAGACACGTATTATAATTTGACGCAACAATATAGTTCTCAGTTAGCTCAATTTGGATTGAACAGTATTGGCTGCACTAGCTTGCTTGGTCGGTATACCCATTACAAAAAGACAATGAAATTCTAGACTTTGCAGCGAAAATGTGCAATTGATTGTTACTCTATAATAATAAACAAACTGTCCGGACTGTCCCATTACAAATTTAAATACAGTTAGAACAATTTCCGGCAAAGCCTTTCTTAATTTCTAGCGAACTAAATATCTCTAGACTTGTTTTGCGGAAAGAAAACCTTTTTTAATATATATATACGGGGCTTAAGGAGCAAATCACTCTTAAACTTAAACATTAAAAATTTCAACATTCATAAACAAATAATGGATTGTACGTATGTAAAACATATCCATATCAGTGACGATTTAAATGCGATTGTTGAATTATTAACGTAATCATAAAAAGAGCTAAATGCCGTTTGGACTTGCAACAATTAATTAGTTTGTTTTTGTCTCTTTAATCTTAAAAAAACTTTGAAGGACAATGTCATTCTATTTAGGGTAAATTATACATAAGGTCATTTACATAAGATTATTTATGTATAAGGTCATATGGTATTTTTAACTCAAATAAGCTCACCTGATTTAACAAAAAACTCTTACATTCAATTTATTTATGTTTAATACCATCTATATGAACCTGCTCTCTCTCTCTCTCTCTGATTTCAGACCAAAAATATCTTTTTCATCTCTCTTTACCTCAGTTAGCGGCGGCCATGGCTGAGCATGACCTTACCCCGCGCATCGCGCCCAACCTCGACAGACACCTTGTTTTCCCTTTAATGGAGTTTCTTCAGGAGAGGCAACTCTACCCTGATGAGCAGATCCTCAAGTCCAAGATCGAGCTCCTCAGCAACACAAACATGGTTGATTACGCCATGGACATCCACAAGTCTCTCTATCACACCGAAGACGTCCCCCAAGGTACCAACACAACACGGCCTTAATCAATTCGAATTCATCATATCATCAATCTGTATATTTAGGGTTGATTAATTGTCTGCATTTGAATTGATTTGATTTGATTAGATATGGTGGAGAGGAGGGCCGAGGTTGTGGCTCGCCTCAAGACTCTCGAGGAGTCCGCAGCCCCTCTCTCTCTCTCTCTCTCTCTCTCTCTCTCTCTCTCTCTCTCTCTCTCTCTCTCTCTCTCTCTCTCTCTCTCTCTCTCTCTCTCTCTGTTGGAGCATAGTCTGTGGTAGTGTTTGATTTGGTTTGATTGGGTTGTTACGCAAAAGTTGTTGTGTTTTGGTTGTTACGTACGTAGTAGTATCTATAATAATCTGTGGTAGTACATATGTTACTCTGTAGTAGTATGTACATACTGTAGTGTGCTTTGGTTGTACTTCTGTCTATGAGTAGTGTGTAGACTTGTTGTGTGTAGTGTGTAGTGCTGTCCTGAGTAGTTTGTTGTTTGCTCTGAACTAGTTTGTACTGTTGTCCTGAGTAGTGTGCACTGCTGTCTGTGAGTAGTGTGTAGACCTGTTGTGTGTAGTGTGTAGTGCTGTCCTGAGTACTTTGTTGTTTGCTCTGAACTAGTTTGTACTGCTGTCTGTGAGTAGTGTGCACTGCTGTCTGTGAGTAGTGTGTAGACCTGTTGTGTGTAGTGTGTAGTGCTGTCCTGAGTAGTTTGTTGTTTGCTCTGAACTAGTTTGTACTGTTGTCCTGAGTAGTGTGCACTGCTGTCTGTGAGTAGTGTGTAGACCTGTTGTGTGTAGTGTGTAGTGCTGCCATGAGTAGTTTGTTGTTTGCTCTGAATTAGTTTGTACTGTTGTCCTGAGTAGTGTGCACTGCTATCTGTGAGTAGTGTGTAGACCTGTTGTGTGTAGTGTGTAGTGTTGTCATGAGTAGTTTGTTGTTTGCTCTGAACTAGTTTGTACTGCTGTCCTGAGTAGTGTGCACTGCTGTCTGTGAGTAGTGTGTAGACCTGTTGTGTGTAGTGTGTAGTGTTGTCTGTGAGTAGTGTGTATTGCTGTCTGTGAGTAGTATATAGAATTTATGTAAGTGGTATGTAGTGTTTTGATGGTCTGTCTTATTGTTTTGCAGAAATTGCACAAATGGAAGACCCTAAAAAACCCAAGGTCCAAATAAGATCGTCATTGAGAGGCTTCTGCAATATCATGGGTGAACTTCATAAAAAATTGCCTCCAAAAACAGTGAAGACGTTGCAAAAAACACCATTTGACAGTTTCATGAAAAGCACTACAACAATTTGTTGAATGTATTATTGTAGTTTTTAGAAAATACTACTCTAGTTGTTGGATAGTACTACTCTACTGGGACTTATGCATTTTAACTAAAACTTTGTTGAAAATACTACTGTAGTTTTCAGAAAGTACTACTCTAGTTGTTGGATAGTACTACTTTACTGGAACTTTATGCATAAAAAATATGGATAAAAAAAGTGGCCTTAATTAGGATAAAAAATATAAAATGACCTTTAAAGTTAATATAAAGAGGCAAAATTTGAAAGACAGAAAATATGGATAAAAAATGACCTTAATTAAGATAAAAATATAAATGATCTTCAAAATAAATATAAAAGGGCAAAATTGGAAAGACAGAAAATATGAATTAAAGAAAGTGACCTTAATTATGATAAAAAGTTTAAATAACCTTATGTGTAAAGTAGGGTCTCTAAATGACCTTATATGTAATTGTCTATTCTATTTAATACAAAAAATTAACAACAGACAATCGATGCAATTATATTTAATATTTTCTCTCATTTATTGTAAATATTATATATTTGTAGATGTCTATATAAATATACAGTAGTCGTATACTTATCATGTAAACCCTACCTTTATATATAAAAGCTCAATGAGATGAATAATACAACACTCTACACTTCTCCTATCCTCCCATCTCTCTGTTTTCTCTATTTTCTCTCTATCTCTATTCTTCCCAGTTTATAACACATTATCAGTAGTTTGCTTTATATTTTCTAAGAGCATCTCCAACAGCTCTTGTATAAAATCTCTATTATACAAGACTAAAACACAAAATTTCTATAATTGTTTAGGGTCAACTCCAACAGCTCTTCTATGTGTTATTCTTAAAAAATAAATGTTAATCTCTATAATTTAATGAGTATAGAGATATTTCTCAAATCAAGTCAATAAATTGTTGGAGAGAGAGAACAATTGATGTGTTTTTGTTTATATTTTGAGGAGAGAAGGTTGAATTGTGTAGGTGAGCAATAAATTTTAGAAATTTTTAGATGGTTATACAAATTTTGAGTTTTCTATAGATATAGGGATTCTCTCTCCTCTTTATCCATTTTCTATAGGATACAAGACAGTTTACAAGAGCTGTTGGAGCCAAAAATGTGTACTTTTTCAATAAAATAGCAATTCTTGTGTTTTTAAAGAGCTGTTGGAGATGCTCTAACTCAATGATAATCGATAACGTTTGTGGTGCAATTTTATTGCTTTGACCAAAACCTTGATCTATGAGTTCTTTTGTTTTATATGATGAGAATACGTTTTTTTTTTACTCTTCATGATCTATTAGATTTAAAGTGAATCTAAAGTTTCACTTAAATCTCAAATATGAGATTAAGTATAATATGTATTTGAACCAGAAGTTCAGATTACTAATAATGTCAGAACCCGAAGTTCTAATTTTGGGACCTTATCAAGGAGCATATAATGGATTGTTGATCAATTTCTTGACGGAGCATGTGGATTATCAACTGTGATAATCCATCTATGTCATAAGACCCTGTTTTGGTTCTTTTTGCCTCAGTGAAAAGGGATCCGGAGAAGCCATGAAATTACACTACCATATATTGACTCATTGCCGGCGACTTTTAAGTCGCCGGCAATGTTTTTGGACATTACCGGCGATTTTTGCCGGAAAAATCGCCGGTAATGTCTTCTTTTTTTTTGACATTACCGGCGACATAAATGTATGTCGCCGGCAATGTCTCGATGGTAATGTAAAAAAAAAAAAGACATTGCCGGCGACTTCATTTATGTCGCCGGCAATGTTTTTTTTTTTTTTTTAAACATTACCGGCGACATAAATATATGTCGCCGGCAATGTCTTTTTTTTTTTTTTTTTTACATTACCATCAAGACATTGCCGGCGACATACATTTATGTCGCCGATAATGTCAACAAAAAAAAAGACATTACCGGCAATTTTTCCGGCAAAAATCGCCGGTAATGTCCAAAAACATTGCCGAAATATAGATAAAAACATTGCGATTTTTTTGGTTGTGTTACTAAAGTTGCAAATTTTATCGAAGAAATTGAGGCCTTATGATTATATATATGGATTGATGACCCATGTATATTGTTATCGGTATACTATTGTTTTGTCATTCAACATGATAATCATGCTTATAACTTAGTATCGATCTCGCAAATATAGAGAGAATGTATAGGGCATGGTGAGCATCAGCTATTCATGTTGATATGCCTCTATTGTTTGTGTGCATCAATCATCATCCTTTTATATTATTAATATGCTATATGCCTCCGATCGGCATAAACCTTATGAAACATATATATAATAAATTTTTGTAGCACTTGAACTCATTATTTATTTGCTATATTAATATATATTAACTGTAATTTAATTTCAATCAATTACTATTAAATCTAATATTTATTGATCGATGAAATCATTTGGGGGTTAAAGAAAATTCTCAAGTGATAGATTAGGGTCTGAAGATCCTAATCGTTAATTAAATCAAGACCCGAAGATCTATGATCATATGTGAGGCCTAAAGTTCCTCAAAATTGAATTGGTCACTCAAACTCTAAGTTTCAAGTGTATAAGATTTTGTGAACCCGAAGTTCTGAATACCAATATGTAGAACATAAAATTCTACTAATGAAATTCGAACTTGAAGATTCAAGTGAATGGTTATAAAATAACCAAATATTGAGACCTGAAGTTCTCTCAATTAATTCAATTACAAGGACCAGAAAATCTTTTAAAATTTACAATTCGATACGAAACATATGTTTCTTAATCCCACAAGGACTTGAAGTTCCAATGTTATTTAGGATTCCTCTTTATCGAATATGTAATTTATTGGTCGAAACCTGAAGCTTTCTGACTATCATTTGAGGATGATATAAATTTATCATTGAATGGACCCAACCCCGATTTAGTTTCCTAAACCGGAGTCAAACCCCTTATGAAAACACGAACCAACAAAAACCACAAAAATTTCGGCAGAGTTTCGTTACTAACGCGGAATTGCCATTAACCTGCACCCGGAAAATACACTTCATCCTATGCCACAAAAATCAAACCGTGGGCACCAATCCCATCCGGATTTCTCAATATCATAACAGTAATGTAAAGTAATAAATAAAACTGTACTTTACAGAAATCCGGGGAAATATCGTATGAAAGTACAACATCAAAATGCTCAGAGCGACCTCTAGTGTATAAATACATAAATATACCACAGCAAGCAGAACAAGAAACCTACTGGAAAAACAAGGTAGCTCGAACACTATGCCTCCGACGTGCGACGTGCGACACCAGAATCCGAACTGCAAATTGGGCACGGAAACCGAAAAGCCCAGGGGAAAGGCAAATAAAATCGTTAGAGTGAGTGGACGAAAATAAACATATGTCTTTCACCAATTTCATATACATAAAACAATGTAAAGCAAAGCGAGTTCGGAAAGTATATATGGAGGTGCTAGGCGAATCTCTCAAGGGCGACGGTCAGGCGAATCTCTCAAGCCCGACGGTGATAGGCTAGGGGAATCTCTCAACCCCAGCGGCATAACAGGAGAATCTCTCGACCCTGCCCAGGGGAATCTCTCAACCCTGGTCCAGAGGAATCTCTTAACTCTGGGTCAGACTACCAATGATCAGCCGAGTAGCCGAAGCATCAATGCAAATAATGCCATCACCATATAAAATATAAAATAATGCCTCCAAAAGTAATAAATAATCTCAATATCGTATATAAATGAATATGAAAAATCACGAAAAATCACGAAATCGCCACGATAGTGAAAATAGAAAAGTCCACTCACAGGTGACCATAACGCAATACGCGTTAATCCAGTGATCCGACGGAAAATCCCTCGCCAAACGAATGGTCACGATCCCCTGGATAATCATAAAATCCACTGCTCAAAATCATAACTCAAAACCTCGAATCACATCACGAGAAACAACCGTTCCCGGAAACATATAATTCAATATCGACGAAATCGTCAAAATCCGATAATCACACCATAAAATCTCGCTATAATTTCTGATGTTCAATTCGAAAAATAAACCACACCACTGCGATCGGTGCGCGATTCCGAGCGAAACGACATACAACTTGTCGAAAAACACGTCGGACGGAAATCGCCGCCGCCACTGCCGCCGGCTGCCGGAAAACCTCACCGGCCCAGAAAAATGCAACCTACACATAGATTTGAAGATCTCGACATTTCCAACAACTTTCCAGTTCAAAGTTAAGGCCAATTTTGACCGGAAAAGGTCCAAAACTCACCTCAAAGGTGCAAACCCTCGCCGGAATTTCAATTCCACCGATCTCTCTCCTCCGGCCACGGTAACCCTTGAAACCACTTCCAATAGCTTCCTCTCCTCAAGGCTAACAAAACCCTTCAAAGAACCACCACCAACTCGGCCTCCACGCCGTCACCCGAAGCCGTCGAAATCTTGCCAGAAAACGTCGAACTTCACCACGCCGTTTCTTCCTCCTCCGGCCACCTCAAGGGTCGATCCACCTCTCAAATTGAAGAGGGGCACGAGCCCAACACATTCCATGAAGGGGCCCCTGCCAACCGTGGCCGGTATCAAGCTCAACCACCGTGAGGACCGAACGGCTACAAACGGGTCGCCCTTGACCTGTGATCAACGCGGGTCAAGGCCCAATTTCCAATTTTGGAAAGTTTCCAAAATCGGCATGTATTCTTTCGTATTTATACCGTATGCGTATTGAATTCCAAACGGATAAATACGACAATATCCGACGGCCGAAAATATTCACAATGAGATGACGGGTAATCATTGTTATTTGATGCATTTTTTATAGTAGTGAGTAAACCCTACCTCTATATATAGAAACCCAATGAGATGAATAATACAACACTCTATGCTTCTCCTCTCATATCTCTGCTTTCTCTATTTTCTTTCTATCTCTATTCTCCCGGTCTATAACATTATCAAAATTTTAAAAATATAAATGAGCATGATAAAGTCGAATAAAATTGTAATACACCATACCACAATAATAGTGCAATTTTACTTTTAACAATTACTCATAGAAAAGAAGCTACTATTGATCATTATCGCACTTATCTTCTTACAACTGAAGCACTTGATAGCTTAATTACATAACCAAACTGAAACATGGATGATTTTTAGTGTCCGATAAATAAAATGTCTTTTGCTATTTTTTGACAAAAAATATAGTGGCATATATAGAAACTTGTTGAATACACCAACGCACCTAGAATAACCTTCTTCCATATTGAAGAAGCAAAACTAGACTAGATAATGATGCACCCCTCAGCAATAAGCACATAAATATAGTCCCCAAAAAAATAGAACTCCAAAAATTGCCTCAAAAAACCAAAATAAAAAATCAACAAAAAACTTAAGTGTCTTAAAATATAATAGAAAATCAATTACTTCTTCTTGGTCTTGCCCTTAGTGGCAAAGCTTGTCTCCTCCACCTCCTTATATGTCAATCGAAGAAGTCCAATTACTGGCAACTTCTCCTTCTCTTTAGTTTTCCCAACCTTCTTGTTCTTGCTTCCAATTGGCCTTCCTTTTTTCTTCCCATTAGGGTTTTATTTCTTCTCTAGTGACTGGAGTCCTAAGAACGATCTGTCCATCAATAGCTTACCTAAAGATAATGTTAATCTTGGTTTCTTTGGGTATATTTTCGTCTCACTCGGACTCTTCCTCCTCTTACTCGGTATTTGCATCATTTTTGCTTGGATCACACTTCCTTCCACTATGTCCTTCGCCTCTGGAGTCTCCTGTTGCTCAATTTCTTCCCCTTATTTGTTGTGGTTTTCCTGGGGCAACTCAGATTCTTCACCTCCTGGAAAACTCCTCTTCTTTAACAGCATGTGGTAGAAAGTTTGTCCCTGCCTCTACATTCACAGTAACCAATTGTAGTTTTCCATTCTCCACAACATTAGCATCAAGTGGCTTACCTTTGCTGCTTGTTTCAGATGCATCTTTTTTATTTTCCTCCACTTCTGAGCGGCCTCTTCAGCACTCGATTCATCCTCTGATTGTATATGCAATTCTCTCCTCGCCCTAATCACCAGTTTTCTTCAGGTTTAATGGTGTTGTTGCTTTTGCCAAAGAGGAGTTGTGAAGAAAGCATGTTGTCCTTCTCCAAACGATCTTTGTTTTGGAATAACTTCTTCAAAACCTGGAGCAGGTGTCTTAAGTACCTTGGGATTAGGGTTTGGTGTTCCCGTCGGTCTTCCAACACCATATTCTCCAGCAGCTTGAACACCATCTCGTTAGGTAATCATAATGGAAACCCAATTCCAGCTCCACTCCCATATCAATTCTCCCCATTGCATGCTGTATTCGAACTCTTATGACTCCCCTATCAAAATTCTCATTGTCCATATCTTTATATTCCCCCAAAGTTGCTCCGAGTTTGAAGACGTTCTCTTTGGTATGGTATCGTGGCGGGACGTTTGTGATTTTCACTCAAAATCCCACTGGGTGCATGGGAACCTCATCCACCTCCTCTATGCCATCATGTTTTTTCATTTGAATTATAGCTCAATCAAAATCCCGCTAACCTCCCTTATAGATTCTTTTACGGTTCTTTTCCTTGTCAAAGGCGAGTAAGAACCTTTCCCCATGGTCTTGTACTCCTACCTTGTCAGAAATCCTCCACGGCCTTGAAAACTTACGCATCAAGACATCCTTGTCATATGGTTTGAACGTTAGCAGGCGTGCAATCATATAGCTTTTTCCCGATTGATTTAGGGAAAATTGCCGCCTGTACATAAGTCCACCACACCGCCGTCGTCGTCCAAAGCCAAGGCCGGTGCGAATCTTGCTGTCATCACCTCCGCTTTTTTCATGATGAGATCGGGATCGCTTCAAAGAGAAACTGAGAGTTGTGTTGTACTCACGGCTAGTCTAGATGCCGCCTTGGGTTTCTCTAGGTCGAGAGAGAGAGACTAGGGTATTTTTTCACTTACATGTCTTTTGCTATTGATTTTTCGATTGTCAATTATATTATTATTAATATTATTTTTTATTATTACCTGATTTCTATGTAATTTAACTGGTTTCATGGTAGATCGTTTGAATCTATAATTGAAACAAACAGAGAACAATGATATGATGATAAATGATCTCGATCGAATTGTTTTGACATTCCCATTTTCAACCGGATTTTTGTTCCTTAGTTCTTGGGGAAAATATTCAATCCTTCTACTCATTAAGTTTTCTCATCTTGCGGTAGAAAATTTCCTAGGGTTCGTAGCACACTTGAATGGAAACCTATCTATTTTCTTAACTTTATTGAAACTTCCATGTCGTTGTAATGTTTTACATGCATTCACGTGCGTTAAAGACATCAAATATATTATGTCTATTTTTACATAGAGGTTATTCTTGAATGGAGGTTCGATAAAATTTACGGTCTATAAACTAAATCATAAATATAAAGTAAATAATTTATTTATAATAGCAACTGATCTAATCTATAAAGCATAATTATGAGATATTACGTACCTTCAAACTTTAACTCGCGATAACAAAGATAAAACTTAAATTATTGTCTCAAAATATTATAATTCTTCGTAAATTACATTATATTTTAAAATTATTAGCAATTATTATTTTAAAGAGGTAACTTTTCTATATATGAGACCAAAATTTTTTATAACTTATTACAGTATAGAGGTTATTTCTATTTATAACTGATCTCGAATTGGGACTAAAATATTTTATCACTATAAAAAGTTTATCCTTATATAAAATATTCTTAAATGAAAGTTCTACAGTATCACCTTAAGTGATATCTTTGCAGCAAGATCAATAATAATAATCGATAATATGATGCAAGTACATGCATGTGAAGTTTAATTCAAAGCCATTAAAAGGTTATATTTTTCAACCATTTTCATCAAGAATTCTCATGATAGGATTGAAGTAAAAGTCGATCTCATTTAAATATTTAGGGTAACTAATATTAACATTTTCACGTACTTCGATAATGAGGAGCGATCATTTCGAAATGTTATTCTTTGCTTCATAATAGTATTTTAAAGTTAGCAAGAGTACGTAAGAACAGTTTTTAAGTTTTCTTTGATATTAAAAAAAAATACAAGTTACGCTGGGAAAAACTCTTCAATTCAACTACGTACTAAGGATATTAAATAAAAGAGCATTTCTCACTCGAACTATCACCGATGAATCTATGATAGAGTTACCCAAAATGTGGATTTTACACGATATTGGTCATGTGGTTATCACTAACAAAATCCCAAACTATATATATGTTACAAAATCAAGTTCGTTAAAATTAATTTTGAAAAAGTTTATGATGCTTAATAATTATATGCCGTCACTTGACAGTTCACGATGAATTTATTCACTCTTGGAGGTGTTCAACTAATTCGAAATTTAGGACAATCGGGAAAGTAAGCTAGCCATGCATAAAATACCAGCAGCTAAAATAGGTCTTATATACAAAAGCTTTTAGAACGTGAAAAACCACGGCAAGTCAGAAAACTCAACTGGGTTGGAGACGTTCTTGTCCGTAGTGTTTGTGTTCAATCTCTCATCTCTCAAAGGCTTTGTTTGTTTCTAGAGTCGGTGTGATTAAGAATATATTCTTAATTATCCTATCCAAGCGAACTCCGTTTATATATAAATTCTGTCATATGTAGATATGACAATCTTCAATCAATTAGAAACTTACACTTCTTTTTTAGCTAGGCAAGAATATATATACACTTCTTTTTTTAGCTCAAACGACAATCTTCAATCAATTAGAAACTTACAAGGTATACAAGGGAGTCACTACAGACTCTACATCTATGGGAGGAGATCCTACCCAATTACAAGCCATTTGCTTAATCAATTCTTGCCTAGCTAATTTATGTGCTACCAAATTTCGTTCTCTAACAACATGAGAAATACGAAAACTAGTAATTGATTGAAGTTCCTCACGAACATCCTCTATAAGCCAACCTGAATTCGATAAAAGCTTCACCTGTTTGCTCCATGGCTCTTACCATCTCCAAACAATCCGACTCAAAGACCACAGGGTGCCACTGATACTGTTTCACCAAAATCACAGCCTGTTGTAGCGCCAACAACTCGCTAACAAGAGAACTTGTCACCTGATTTTTGAAGCAAGAAAATCCACCAAGGACCTTACCCTCCATATCACGAATAACACCACCAATGCCTCCAGACCGAGTTTCATTGTCAAAGGCACCATCTATATTGAAATTCAGCCAGCCAGCACATGGAGGAGACCATGCCATATTGATTCTGGGCATAGTACTATATTTAGGGGGATGCACTGCCTTGTAAGTTGACACACACACTTGCGCATGGAATGCAACTTGTTCCACTGCTTTAGATTTTCCTTTCCACACACGTTGATTTCTCTCCTTCTAGACACACCAAAGAGTAATAAAGAGCATAATCAAATCCTCCTTATCGAGATGATCACAACACCAACCAACCAAGTATCAAACCAGTCTCGACTTGCGCCATGCACTTTCCTAGTCAAATCCGGAATCTTGTGTAATCCCCCTTTTACACAAGGACAATCCCTGCATACATGCTCAATTGATTCCTCCGACCTCTCACAGAGAACACATCCTTCTTGAATCGGGACTTGCTGTGTTTGAAGACGAGATATGGTGGGAAGAATTTCCGAACCAACCCTCCAAAATAAACTGCTTAATTTTACCTTTCATTGGTAAGTGCCATAGTTTCTTCCAACCCCCACCACCAAAACCATTGTTGCTACTAACTTCGTAACATATAGCTCTTGCAGCTTTGTAAGCTGATTTGGTTGTAAAGACCACTCTGCTCAAATGCCATGACCACCGGCCCCGTGCTTGGCGTGAATTCAAAACCAGGCTACTAACTAATGTAACATCGTCAACGTCAAAATATTGGTTGTGTAGCTACATATTCCACTGCCTGGATGAGGTAATTAACTCGTTGATCATCAATGGAGTGCATGGATCAAAACGAATTGGCCTATAGGTGAAAGGCCTTGGTATCCAGGGGGAATCTCTAATCCTTATAGACTCCCTTGAGCCAACTTGCATTCTCAAGCCTCACTTTAACAAGTCATGGTCAGAGGTAATGCTCTTTCAACACGCCGAAACAGAACCTACCACAGGGCCCGAAAGAACATCCGAATTCGGGTAGTAGCGTGCCTTATAAATTCTACTTACTAGAGACTCAGGGTTGCGTATTATCCGCCAGCCTTGCTTAGCTAAGAGGGGTAAGTTATAATCCTGTAAGTCACGAAACCCCATACACTCCATTATCAACGTATAAATATATATACACTTGATATATGTTTAATATATTGCTAAATTAGTTATATTATACGTTTTTGCACTTTCGCAATTTGGATTTACAAAGTACAAACTAATTAAATGGGTCTTCACTGAAAAATAGATAGAGTTTAATGGATTAAGTCGTTGGCCTGGAAAAGAAAAAGGAAAAAAAAGATTGAGATTCCATATAGTGGTTGTCTGGTTAATTTTTATGTTAACTTTTTAATTTAAGAATAGAAAGAAAAGAGATCATCTTATTTTCATAGATGAATTCTTTACTTATGTGTCTAGTGGCCCTGTCCCCTCTTAAGTTTTAAATAAATACCAAAAATTATTCCATACATATTAAAGTCTCAAAAATCGCATAGTGATAAACCTTTGAAATTATATCTAACATACTTGGATTCAAATTTCGACCTCCTTCGGTGGTAAAGTCACATTGTTGAGGCGAGGCCGAAGCCTAACCCAAGGCATCCGCCGAATAGAGAATGGGACACCCAAGACGTGCCGCCAAATTTTCCTATTATCCTTGTTGTAATCAAATGCATTGAAAAGAGGCGAGCCAAGAAAAGAAAACTATTAGAAATTTGGATCACTCAAAGTAAGGACTATGAAATATAAATGCATTAAGCCGTTCTTTCTTTTATGTCAATAGATTATAGTACATAACAAAAGTTGCAAATAATCGAATGTCGATGCGTGATACTTGTGAGCTATATGAGAATATGAGACGATATGCCAGAAATAGGATTGGCATGGGTATCACAGTATGGGCTGCTCATTGCTCAATCAATTCCCGTAATGGTTGTTCCAGCCGAGGGCCCACGACAAACAAGTGCATCACCCAGACCCAAGAAACTGAAGAAACACATTACCCCCTTTTATTCATCTTTTGTGAATTCCGAAGCTATCTATAATTCTATATTCATCATTTGAAAGTGACCTGCTAGCCACATTGTGTACCAATTCAACTTCTTCCTCTCGTTTCTGTTCCGCAATGTAACTTCATGATCGAACTGCACGTCCTTGGTTCTGTTTCTCCCCATTGTTCCTTTATGTATACCTCTTTTCGGGATCATGCTGCTCTCCACCCAAGAGTAAGCACCTAAGGCTAAATGACACGTGCCGTAACATAATCGACTGAGCTTACAATAATCATACTTTATATGTACCTTCTCTCTTATTTTTTTTTTTTTTAAAAACTCACAATTCGTCGTGACTGAGCCGGGGCACGACTCGCTCAACGATCGCTTCGTGACTCACTAAGTTGCTCCGGCGAGGCCAACAAGCCCGCTTTCCAAGAAATTGATGATGGACCCATCCCAATGCCGGCGGGATCAACACTCCCATCGATTGCCGAAAGTATGGTTTCAATAGCAATAAGATTCACTCTGGCGAGTTTTTGGCAAGCCAAGTTATGCTAGCTAGATCCAATTCATCTGGAAACATATGCCCGCCAGAAAAATATCTATGGTGCTCAATCGGAGCTGAAGAATATCTACGGATATGGTAGTATACACATACGGATCCGGAAAGACTGCTTAGATCCCCACAAGCTTTGCATGTCGTTTTAAGTGAGTAGTAGAATCTTCTGTCCAGAGATTCATACCGGAACTCTACAGGATTATCTCCATGAAGCATTGCGTACCAAAACTTCCAGCCCACTCACGAATATCGACCGATTTCTTTTCGTACTTGGCGACGCCATCCATCCCCATACCAGAGAGCTAATAAATACAAGGACACGTTGCGGAGCGACCGAGGTTATCAACAAGGTGTGGTGGCATGGATGACATCGAAAGAGGCTCGATAGGAGAGGGAGGCGCGGTAGCGCGACTGAAATCCAGTGGAAGCGCGATGGCGTCAGAGAGAGAGAGAGAGAGAGAGAGAGAGAGAATAATCTCATAGGTTGAGCTTACATAAGCTCAGCCAACTTTGAAAACGTTTGACTAAAATCACCAATCATATTCTGACACATGTCAAAGTCTAAATTAGTCTCTAGGGTGAATAGCCCTGGGGTGCATTCCAGCATTTTTCCTCTTTTCGTATCTTTTTTAGGATCATGCTACTATGCACCCCTGAGCTAAATACCTTGGGGTCTAATTTTTCAAACTAACAAGTGTCATAATATGAGTGGCTGAATTTTTCAACTATTTTAAACTTTGACTGAACTTATGATAAGCTAAGTCTACATGGACATATTTTTTACCACCATCGTCTTGGATCAAACTTTTTTCTGATTATGCTCCTTTCTCATCTTTTTCCTCCAGGAAATTTAAAGGCCAAGGCAGAGTCTTGGGTTCCACCTCCTCTTCCACCACCGGTCTTGTTAATTCTCTGATCCTCAATTGTCGTCCAGCCTCCTCCCTAACCCAAGCCCAAACCACTCTCCTCTGCCTCACAAACCCCATATCCTCGGTCAGACCTGACCCGACCAGATAAAATTTTGTACTCAAATAGTCTTTATCTTTTTGGTTCTGCAAAGAAAGTTCTCCGACCCAACTGCGCCAATCGCCGCCGCCTTCAACCAATGTAGAGATTCCGAAGAACTCAAATTGAATCTAGACAACAACCCCGAGATAAACGACGTAATTGTCTTCCCATCTTCAAATGATACTAGTTCTAATCACCATGTGATGAACTATAATTGAATGTTGAGATCGACGACGATCTGCAATGAGAGGAGGCAGGTTGAGGAAGAGAGAGTTTCCTAGGATGATCTCAACATAAGCTCAGTCAACTTTGAAATTTTTCGACAAAATCAGCAAATCATATTGTAACACGAGGCACAATATGAAAAAGTTTAAGAGGTGCATAGACCTGAGGTGCATTCCAGAATTTTTCTCATTTTTAAGCATAATGCTAGAATGCACCCCAATACTAAACACCTTAGGTCTATTTTCGAAATGGGACACGAGTCAAGATATAAGTGGTTGTTTTTGTTAATAATGTACAAAGTTGACTGAGCTTATAGTAAACTCAATGCACGTGATCATTTTTTGCCAAGAAAATCAAACACCCCCTGTCGCCGGAATTTTCGCCTTCGACCTCCGCCATAATAGCTTTGTTTCTGAAGATTGCCACTAACTCCAATTTTTAGTGATCGTTGATCTCAAGTGATATACAACTTTAGTTGCTTCAAGCTAACTCAATCTTTACAAATGCTCCAATCCAGTATTGTTGAGTCCATCACACATAAAAGGAACCAATTTTCTTAATGTTCTAACTAGAGCTCGATGACCAATTTCACAGTCGTCAGAAAACGTAGTTCGCTGCACCCACCACCAGCGTGATTGATCCACCGGCGAGATCAAGCTTATGATGTCTAGATCAATTTGAGGAGTGGGTGAGCTCGAGGGAAAGGAAGGAGGAGGGAAGCGTGCCTAGAGGGGAGACTTAGGTCGACAACGAGCAGATCGTAATGATAACATTACTACTATTTACCTTTAATGAACAGATACAAGATGTCGGCGATTTTCCTTTGGCGGAGCTGAATTTCCAGCAGCTGCTCTTTGGGCATTGAGAAGGATCATATGGACTGAGCTTATCATAAACTCAATCAAGTTTGAAAAATAAAACCAATCCGATGCTGACATGTGGCAAAAAATGAAAAAAGTCTAATGGGATGTTTAAACCTGGGGTGCAGCGTAGTAGCCTTGGTTGATCCTCTTTTTAAAACATAACAATATTGGTTAGACAAATGCAACTTCATATAAAAACCTAGGGCTGGGACATTGACACCGAAAATCGAAAAAAAACTGAATCGTGATTGAAAAAAATCAAACCCGATACAAACTGAACCGGAAAAAACTGAAACATTTGGTTTGGTTTTAGTTTTTGATTTACAAAAACCGAACCGAATCGAAAAACCGAAGTATACAAAAAAACGACATCATTTTTTGTATTTTGTAATATATTATATAAATATATACAAACTAAAAATCTTAAACTCCTAACTTATTTATGTACAATCCTTATCAAATTCTCTCATAGAATGAATAAAAATATTTGACGATACAATAAAAAGGTTTTTGAGACAACTTTTTAGTTATTTTTTTTTAAAATTAGCTTTTATACATTAAGTAAAAAATCAAAAGAAATCGAAATAATCCAAAAATATTCCAAACCAAATCGAATCCAATAATCACAATTTTTCTAATAAAAATAAAAAATAAACCTGAAAAAAATATTGCGATTTAGTTTAATTTTTACCAAAAACGGAATGATTTGGCCGAATCCCACCCCCATAAAAACCTCTTCAAGACTTCAACTACTGATCTTCTCTCTCTTCTGATATGTCTTTCAAAAAATGGAGGAGACTCATCTTCCTCCTCCCTCTTCTCCAGTCCATCATCGTATCATCATCACCATCAAACCCCCACCCTCAGTTCCCATGCAGCCAACCTCACCATAACTCCCTGTACCCATTTTGCAACACCTCACTATCCACCACCACCAGAGCACAGTCTCTAATTTCCCAACTCACCCTCAACGAGAAAATCCAACAGCTCTCAAACTCTGCCTCTGGAGTCCCCAGACTTTCAATCCCTCCCTACGAGTGGTGGTCCGAGTCCCTCCATGGAATTGCCACAAATGGCCCTGGCGTCTCCTTCAACGGCACCATCCCTTCAGCCACAAGCTTCCCACAAGTCATTGTCACTGCAGCTTCTTTCAATAGGTCTCTCTGGTCTCTCATTGGGTCAGCCATTGCTGTTGAGGCCAGAGCTATGTACAACTTTGGCCAAGCTGGGTTGACGTTCTGGGCACCCAATGTGAATATCTTTAGGGACCCGAGATGGGGCAGAGGGCAAGAGACCCCTGGGGAGGACCCCATGGTTGCTTCTGCTTATGCTGTTGAGTTTGTTAAGGGCTTTCAAGGAGGTGAGAGTGGGATTGGAGGGAAGAGGGTTTTGGAAGAGAGTGATGGGCTGATGCTCTCAGCTTGTTGCAAGCATTTCACTGCTTATGACTTGGAGATGTGGGAGAGTTATAGTAGATATAGCTTCAATGCTGTGGTAAGTTTTCCTCTTAACTTTAAATTTGATCATAGATCAATTTTAGAATGTCTGCCAATTTTAACATGATTGCTCATATACGGAATGTTGATCAAATCTATCTGGGATTGTGTAGTAGCTTTTGTTTTGACATGTATATGTGAATAAGCTTGATTCGTGTTTCGTGATTTGATAGGTTTCGGAACAAGATTTGGAGGACACATATCAACCGCCTTTTCGTAGTTGTATACAACAAGGTAAAGCTAGCTGCTTGATGTGTTCTTACAATGCAGTAAATGGGGTTCCAGCGTGTGCAGATAAGAATTTGCTGGACAAAGCTCGGGACAATTGGGGATTTAAAGGGTGATTATATATGCTCATATGTAGTTGAATCATATATTTGAGTATGAATGACTGATATGACTTGTAGTATGCATAATGTGTATCCCTCGGTGGATTGCGTACAGATATATAACCTCAGACTGTGATGCTGTTGCCACAGTCTTTGAGTATCAGAATTATACAAAAAGTCCTGAGGATGCAGTTGCTGATGTTCTTAAAGCAGGTACTTAAGATTATATTTTAATTTTCCATTGACATTTTGAACTTTCTAGCAATGATTGTGGTTTAAATCTGTGGATTGTTTAAGACGCTATGATTAATTTAGCTATCTGTAGGGACGGATATTAATTGTGGTACATACTTGCTTCGACATACACTTGCTACTATCGAACAAGGGAAGCTGCAGCAGGGAGATATAGATAAGGCTCTTCTCAATCTTTTCTCTGTTCAACTTCGCCTCGGGCTGTTTGATGGAGACCCCATCAAAGGGAAATATGGTAGGTTGGGACCTCAAGATGTGTGTACATCAGAGCACAAAAATTTGGCACTCGATGCTGCAAGACAAGGAGTTGTGCTTCTTAAAAATGATAAGAAATTCTTGCCTCTGAAAAATGATATTGATCTTTCCATGACTGTTATTGGTCCTTTGGCGAACAATGCAAGTCTGCTTGGTGGAGGCTATACAGGTATGACTTGTTTCATTGTGACATTATAAATAGTATAATAGAAGTTTCCTGAAGTTATTACCTGTAGAGCAATTTTATATGCAAATCAAATTGTAGGTTTACTCGTGGCAATATGATAATTAGAAATGGGAATACTGGCTGCATTCTCAAGTCAATTGTAGAATGACATCCACTTTTGCAAGGAGATCTGTATCTTCAGAAGTTTCTCTTATGCTTGGCCAAACTTACTGAACATAAATTACGAAATGTGCTTGGTAATAAAGTATTTTCAAGAGGTCTGTTAAGCTAAATGTTATTTGATTGTGTAGGAATTCCGTGCAGCCCAAAGAGTCCATTTGAGGTTCTTCAAGAGTACACAAAAAAAATATCTTATCGAGCTGGTTGCCAAGATGTACCATGTGATTCTGATGCTGGGTTTAAAGAAGCAATTCGTGCTGCCAGAAGAGCTGATTATGTTGTCGTAGTTGTTGGTCTTGATGCAACACAAGAAAGAGAAGATCACGACCGAGTTAGTCTGCTCTTACCTGGTAAGCAGATGACCCTTGTATCTTCTGTGGCCGCTGCAAGTAAAAACCCAGTGATTCTAGTTCTTGCTGGTGGTGGACCACTTGATGTATCATTCGCCCAAAGAGACCCGCGTATTGCCAGCATTCTTTATATGGGGTATCCTGGGGAAGCTGGCGGGAGAGCACTATCAGAAATCATCTTTGGATATTTTAATCCAAGTAAGTTTTTGACAACATGAGTACGCTAATTTATATATATATATATATTGATAATGAATATATATATTTTTGCCTGAGTACACACTATCTAAGTGTTTATACTGTATGGAATATCATTAGAGAAACCTAAACATGATCATTTGGAAAAGTCTCCATTATAAGTTTATAACTGCCATGAGTTATGTTTTCTTTACTGTTACGTTTCAGTTAGATGCCAACACATGCACAAACTTTCTATATTTCAAAGCTGAAGTTTAACATGACCGTTTGATATGGTTATAAACAGGTGGAAGGCTGCCTATGACTTGGTATTTTGAGTCATTCACCAATATCCCAATGAATGACATGAACATGAGGTCTGATCCTTCTCGTGGTTATCCGGGAAGAACCTACCGGTTCTACACAGGGAAGATGCTGTATGGATTTGGACATGGCTTGAGCTACACAAATTTCACTTATAACATTGTGTCAGCTCCGAGCAAATTAAGCATATTTAGGCCTCTCAAGTTCAATCCAATCAAAGACATTCGACAACAAGCAAGAGATGCAGTCAACTATTTGCAACTGGATGAGATCACATCTTGTGATTCATTGAGATTCTCTGTTGAAATCGATGTGATGAATGTTGGTGACAGGGATGGAAGGCATACTGTGATGTTGTACTCTCGAGTGCGAGATATTCTTAAAGGTGCTCCGAAACAACAGCTCATTGGATTTAACCAAGTACATACTGTTTCGTATAAATCTACATTAACAAGCATTCTGGTGGATCCTTGTATTCATCTAAGCTTTGCAGATGAATATGGGGAAAGGATATTGCCATTGGGTGATCATCTGTTAATGGTTGGAGATGTAAAGCATTTTGTTTCAGTTGAAACAAATTGATGTCGTTCTGCCCACATTTGAGTATTGACGTTTATATGCATAGTGGAAAAGTAACTGATTCTGAATCGTTTGAATATAGGCTTGTGAATAAATTCGTTTTTAAGTCTTGATTTTAGTAGTATCTGGAAGTCATGGCACTCTGATAAGAATGAACTAAATGAACGTGTGCAAATACATCAGTACCAGTACTGTCAGCTTCAGTGAAGACCAAGCATCTCAAATTTTCACTGCAGACTAAACCTTAGTTGGCCCCCGGGGGTAAAATTTTCACTGCTGGGTAAACCTTGTAGGAGAAAAAGATGGGATAAGTTTTTTATTTTTATTTAATATGCTATTTACTTACGTTAATACTTTAAGGGCATGTTTGTTACACTTTCTTATATTGCTTATATAAGAAATAATATACTTATATTAAGGTGTGTTAAACAAGGAGCAAGTATTTGAGGTCTTATATACTTGGACTCATTATATAAGAGAAACTATATTTCTTATATTAATGGGTGTTATATAAAGAGCAAGTTTTTGGGCTCCTTGTATAAGAAGTAAAAATGGTGTTTTCATCACTTCAAGGATTTACATAAGCTCATTTAAAATAGTCTCTTGTGACACTAAACATGATATTAGATTGTTAAAACAAGCGAAGAATAAGAAGATGTAACAAACATGATTAAGGGTTTACATAAACTCATTTAAAATAGTCTCTTGTAGTATCAAACATGAGATTATACTATTTTTATCATAAGCTAAGAGTTCTAATATAATGAGGTGTAACAAACATGCCCCCTGATATGTTTGTTTCACCCTCTTATATTAAGGTGTGTTAAACATGGAGCAAGTATTTGAGCTCTTATATACTTGGACTCGTTATAAGAGATACTATATTTCTTATATTAAGATGTGCTATATAAGGAGCAAGTTTTTGGGCTCCTTGTATAAGAAGGTAAATATGGTGTTTTCATCACTTAAAGGGCTTACATAATCCCATTTAAAATAGTCTCTTGTAACACCAAACATGGGATTAGACTATTGTTAAAATAAGCTAAGAATTCTAATATAAGGATGTGTAACAAACATGCCCAATGTATTAGAATGATGGACAAATTTTAGTGTACACCCATGAACTTTGCTTCAAACATCAAGTCAGCCCCTAATGTTTCAAAGTTGCATTTTATACCCTTGTTCAAACATCAATCGACAATGCCCCTATATCAAATCTGTCATCCGTTCCAAATTAAAATGCTGACATGACACATTTTTCATGTCAATTAGTGGGTTCAACATGCTTGTAAAATACCCGAATTGCCCTCCACTCTTATTACCCCCAAGTCAAAATTGCAAAACCTAATCTCTTTCTGCCCAAAATGAAACCCAGCTACTATGATATCCAAAGCTGAGCTCAATTCGGCGCAACCCGAACCCTAAATTCGTCGCGACACTTGTCCTTCTCGTCGTTGTCGGTCTCGTCGCCAACAGCCTCGTCGCGACCCTCGTCGGTAGTCTCACTGCGACTCACACCTACCTTGTTATGCCCTGCGACCTCAACACTCGTCACTGATTCCACCAACAAAGCAACGTATCACAACTTTCGCAACCCAGAAACACAATCCGCACCAGAAAAAATCGAACCCAGAAATATGGTGGAGCCGTTGAATGTTATGCCACTTGATGAATAGTTGCCTCGAGTTGAAGGAGACGGATTTCCTTTTTACGGTGAGTCTTGTGAAATTTGAATTTTGAGTTTGATTTTTTACGACTTAAGTTTTCGGAATGAGAATGTTGTTGGTTTTCGGAATGTTGTTGATGAGGTTTGGTTTCGGAATCATGTTGATGTTGGACTTAAACTTTGGTATATAGTAAAGTATGGAAATATGAGTTGGTTATGTTGTATATAGAAATGCTAGTCCCATTGTTAATTGCCTATTGGCTTAGATATTCATGATGCTGATTATTTATGTTATGTGTGGTTGACTTTTATTGTTTTGTGGTCCTTTAGTTATTGTGGTGGGTAGTATTGCTGACACAATAAACTTTAAATGTAGATCATCCATATTTATTTTCGATAAAGATGCACCATGTTGGTTGCATAAGCGGGAACAATTATGTGGGAGGGAAGGTTTCCTTCTACAACCATGTTGACAGAGATAAAATTTCGTTGACCGAATTGGATGGCATGGTAAAGGGTTTAAATGGTGGGTATGCTGGGCAAAAGATTGATTATTGGTATAAGTCTGAAGTTGAAGATAAAGGCATGACTAAATTAACATGTGGCAGTGATGTCATGGCCATGTGTATATGTGTTCCATTTGTTAGGTTGATCAAAATATACTTAGATCATGTTGGAGATTTGTTTAATGTTGGAGGACAAGATGCGATCTTCAGTGAATTTGGCAGTAGTGTGGTTAATATACAACTGCTTGATTCACCAAAGAAGGTACCTCAGCTTAAGGCACCAAGGAAGAAGAACATTAGTGTGATAATTAAAGAGCCACTTACTACCAAAAAGGATGTACATATCTCTGCACATGACCCCAAGTTTAAAGGAAAAGAAAATATGAATGATAAGCTGTGTGATGTTAAAATAAACAAAATGGATGAGGTTCTTAGGTTAGATGAAGAATCCTTTGATTTTGAAGAAGTCGATCATGACTGGTGAGTATTGGAAGTTCTCTGATGATGATGACCTTGACAAGGAGTATTTTCCACCTACTTTAGAATTTGCAGGTGAAGATTATGAGCATTATGACATCGATGAGGACATGCTAACTACTGGTAATGTTCATACTGAGGGAAATGACTTTGATTCAAATGGTGCTAAAGTAAATGAAGAGCAAACTGCCACACAAGTAAATGAAGAGCAAATTGTCAGTGATCTAACGGTGGAGAAAGATGCAACTGATTTTGAAGATCATGAGATAATGTTTGGGGTTGTTGACTCAGATGAAGAGATTATACAAACTGAAGATGGTTTCCCTGAATTTAACCCAAAAACATACATGAATGATCCTCACTTTTGTAAAGGGATGAAGTTTGCAACAGTTGACGTGTTGAGAGCAACAATAAGGGAGAAGACCATCTATGATGGATGGGAGTCATGGTATTATAAGAGTGATCGAAAAAGGCTTCGAGTAATTTGCAAAGCTCATAATTGTCCTTTTCTCTTGTATGCCTCAAAGATGCAACATCAAAGCACTCTCCAAATCAGAACCTATGTCCCTGAACATACATGTTTAAGCATCAATCCGAATAGTATGGTGAAGACACCTTAGTTGTTGACCAAATTCTTGGACTTGATAAAGTTCAACCCAAAAATTAAGACATGTATGTTTACTGTTTGCGTATTCTTTGATTATGATTGTTTGCTATTTTTAGAACACATTAACATGGTTCTATAATGTTTTGCTATTCTATTTAAGTCCCAATTTAATTAATTTACTTATTATGGTTGTTTGCAGAGGCACTTTCAAATATGATGGGAGCACGTGTGAAATGTAAGGTTTCTGTGTAACAAGCATATATGATAAAAAGGTTGCCTTACAGATGTTAGAGAAGTCTATGAGAGAGTAATATGCAAGGGTAAGAGACTATGGGGATGAGCTGGTCAAAGTGGATCCAAACACTACTATTGATATCAAGTGTGATTTCAACAATCCATTAAAGTTGCTAGTGTTTCAATGAATGTATATTTGTTTGGGTGCTCTGAAGATGAGATTTAGACAAGGTTGTAGGCCAGTAGTTAGACTTGATGGATGCCACATAAAGTCTCCATATAGTGGTCAATTGCTTACTGCTATTGGCTTAGATACAAACAACACAACTTGGGTGATTGCATATGCAATGGTGGAGCAAGAAAGCAAGGATAGTTGGATATGGTTCCTTGAGTTGTTGTCTAAAGACATAGATATAAGGGAGGCGGGAGAAAGATTCACTTTCATAAGCGACAAGTAGAAGGGGCTACTGCCAGTGTTTGATGTACTGTTGCCACTTGCACAACACAGATTCTGTGTGAAACACTTATGGACAAACTACAACAAGCTTTTTCCTAGAAAAGTGGTGAAAGACCAACTATGGGCTTGTGAAAAAGCAACAACAATGACATTCTTCTAGAAGGAGATGAACATACTCAGAGCTTTGGATCGTAAAGCTTATAACTACTTAAGTTGTATGAATACTAAGCTTCTTTTTTTGCACTATATTCTAATAATACTGCTCTAACCTTCCTGTTTGCAGCTCCTGAGATGTCTCCTCATCATTGATCAAGATCCCACTTCAATACTAATTTGAAATGTGACATTTCGGTCAACAATGGATGTGAGAGCTTTAATAATTTCATCTCTTAAGCTAGGCCAAAGCCAATAATTAGCATGTTTGAGGTGATAAGGACAAAGATGATGAAGAGGAATGTTATGAGGAGGCAACAGATGTCTAAGGTGGTGGACAATATATGTCCTAAGCCTAGGGAACTTCTTGAGAATAATAAGGTGAAAGATCAAACTGATTGTATTCCATCAAGTACCGGAACCTCGAAATTTGAAGTTCAAAGCACGTCTAAGGGAAAATCTGTCGTGGACTTGGCTTTAAAAACTTGTGCTTGCGGGAGATGGGACTTAACTGGTATCCCATGTAAGCATGCAATTTCAACCCTTAATCACAATGGAGACAAGCTTGAAAACTACATAACAGCTTGTTACTTGAGGGATGCATACATGGCCATCTACAACAATACAATAGAGCCTGTTAATAGCATGGAGCTATGGAGTAGAAGTGACAATCTGTAGGAAAAAATAGTGATATTAAACTAATAAATACCATAAATACTAATTAATTAATTAGTAAAGTACAAATGAACAAACGAAGAACAAATTCTTGAAGAAGATGAACTAAGTTGAGTCACGTGTATCACATGCTCTCCTTAAGAACTTTTATGCCGCCCACAGGCTTGTATGACGTTGTTCTCTCAGGATAAAACAACTTCAAAGTTTTGTACCGCAGCACAAGAACTTCTCGTCGAACTGAAGAATACCTTACTCTATCACCGGATTTGCACACTTTTGAGAGAGGGGGAGAAGTGATCAGAAGAGGAGATTACTTTCTGATGGGATGAAGAATGAGGGAGGATGGAACCTCTATTTACACATGGAGGAGATGGAGTATGACATTAAGACCAGTCACCAAAAGGTCATGAGTTATCACTCAGTAACCATGCAACATAATTTCGGCCAATAATGGTGAGAAAACCCACCATAATTTGGCCAATAATGGTGAGAAAAACCCACCATAATTCGGCCAATAGTGGTGAAAAAACACACCATAACTGGAAAAGTTGAAAGGTCTTAAGAAATGCAAAAAAAATCTTTCCTGAGTGCAAAAGAAAACTCGTGCGGCATGGCCCAAATCGGAACGACATTTGTGTCTGTATGACGCGGGCACACACAAGTCCATATCGCATACTCAATTCAACCAAGATTTGCACCCCCTGCGCGCATGAGAGAAAGTCTCTCTACTCACTCACTCAAGGCATACTAGGGTGCAATCATAAATAAAGATTTTCATGTTCCTAATTTCTCCCATGTGGAACACATTCATTCCTTTTGTTTCAAGTGGCCAACTTTGGGTGACAATTTCTCATTCACCCCTTAACCAATTAAACAAATGAATACATAATCTTTATGTACTCTTGTAGGAGAACACAAATCCATGTTTCCCTCACATCAAAATTAACTGCAACACAGTCAATTATTTTGTTTAAATTGTCATATTAAAATGGTGAAAACCCACCATTTTTCCAACAATTCCCCACATGATTGAATATTGACAACCGAAGACTCGATAGACTTGGTGATAGATTCTACGGTTGAAAACCTACATAGGATAGGTAGGGGTCTACCCTTTGAACCTTCCTTTGTGAAAGCATGTTTACTTTACTAACTAAATAGTGGACGCGATGCTTTGAACTATTTGCCATTTGTGTAAACGATGACATACTTCACACATGTATCCTCCTGATATTTTCAGTTCTCACTGTTGTGTCCGTTTTGGCCCTGGATACGCGCCTGATTTTGTAAGAGTTTAACAAGAATTGCGCCCTGAACAATTCTTTTAGAAGCGGCCTCACTTCACTCTTACATATGTGATTTCTTAATTAAGATTAACCCACATTACTCCGCTCGGATTTCCGACGCATAAGAATCATTAAAAGTTTTAAGCTTAACCTCATTCCTTACGGGCATCACTATTTTCATCATAGAAATGGACTTGGGGAAAATCCCCACAGTGATCCGGCACGGTCTCTGCAATTTAGTTGTCCCTTTTGAACCTAGATCTTAGGATCTCCAGTCAACTAGGTTGGGTGTCCACTATAAAGACTTTAACTCATGGGCTTTAGGCCCATTCCCCTTGATGATTTATCAACCAACTCTCTGTTTAACCCTTTGTTTAACAGATCTGCTATGTTATCTTTTGACTTTACATAATCAATCGAGATGAGAGCAATAGAGAGTAGTTGTTTGATAGGATTGTGTTTTTGACTTACCATTGTTCATACTACTCTGTACCTTGCCAATTGCAAATTGACTATCGCAATGTATGCAAATTGTGGGCACTGGCTTCGTCCATTTTGGAATATCCTCTATGAATTGGCATAGCCATTCTGCCTCTTCCCCACATTTGTCTAGGGCAACAAACTCAGATTCCATCATGGATCTGGTTATAACAGTTTGTTTTAAGGATTTCCATGATACCGCTGCAACCCCTAGTGTGAATACATCTCCACTAGTAGATTTTTCATATCAAAAATCAAATTTGCATCGTTGTACCCTTCTAAAACAGCCGGATATCTGGTATAGTGCAGCCCATAGGTACGAGTATACCTTAAATACTTGAGTATTCTTGCAATTTCTTGCAAATGTATTCCACTAGGATTACTCGTGTACCTACTTAGCTTGTTCACAACATAAGCTAAGTCTGGCCTTGTACAACTTGTTAAGTACATTAGGCTTCCAATGACTTTAGAGTACTCTAATTGAGAAACAGTCTCTCCTTTATTTTTTGAAAGATAAAGAGTCATGTCAATCGGAGTTCTGCTAATTCTAGAATTCTCCTTGTCACATTTTCGTAATGTAAGTGATTTGATATCAACCCTTTTAACATTCTTATGATGTTTTCTAAGGATTCAAGTGCTTTTGCAATCCAAAATAGTACATGAACGACTTTGCTATTAATTATAAAATCTATAATCGTTTGGGTAGCTCTTTTCACTCATAACCAGACTAGAAAAAATCGATGTAGGTGAGGCGAGGCCCGCTCAAGTACACTATTATCGAAAATCTCATTTTCTAGACATTATGAGCTACTAAGATGAGCCCTATTAGAAAATAGAGTTATAAATACTGCAAATCAAGTATGTATTTTTATCTTTATTTGACCAACTTATCATTGCTTCCAATGATAATCATGTCATCGACATGCAGACACACAAAGAAATATCCTCTGTGTGTGTATTTGACATAAATTATCACCTTCATTGGTATTGAAACCATTGGTGATCATGTTGTCAAATTTTCTATGTCATTGCATTTGTGTTTTTCTAAGCCATACAATGACTTCATCAATTTACATATTTTTCCTTTTGACCGGGAGCCGAGAAACCCTCAGGTTCTTCTATATAGATTTTCTCTTCTATATCTCCTTCCAGGAAAACTATTTTCCGTATCCATTTGATGTACTTCACAGTTGCCCAACGTGACAATAACAAGTACCATTATGATGAAAGTCATTTCGTCACTAGAGATTTAGTGTCGAAATCATCAAGGCCTTCTTTTTGTCTATATGACTTCATTTTCCTCTTAAAAATCCACTTGAAACTTCAAATTTCATAACCAAGTAGAAGATCCACAAATTTCCAAGTATGATTCGCAAAGTCAGAATCATATTTTAGTGGCATCTTCCTAACCAGGACAGTACATAAAGTACTTATTCCTTAAGGATTCAAGTTTACTCTTAACCATAGATGTTAAGAGTCAGAACCTAAGGATTTTCCAATCCTTATCTTAGTTCTTTGATTCTGGTAAAATCTCATTTATTATGCTTCATTTAGAAAGCATAACACAAAATTAGTTTTGTGTTGATGACTTTAAACTTGTCCATTACTTTCATTTATTTAACGGTTTATAAGTCATTAGTTTGCTCATCAACTGCATTGATGGCTATTTAACCATTTATTACAATATACTAATTTAGCTGTTATAGTCCATGATCAACAATAAGTTGGATGTACTCGAAAATACATCTTCAAAGAACGATGTAATTTTCAGAGTTTCTTATCATGTCTTGTGTTTGTTGCACACAAGAGATCGATAATTCATATCAAATGCAGTTGACTATTTCCACATTATTTTCCTTTTTGGGTAGAGATTCTCCACCTTGACAAAACATCCCCACATTCGCAAAGTAATTGTAGGATGGCTTTCTTCATTTCCATATTCATATGGAGTCATTTGTTCAACAAACTTTTTAGGTATCTTAGCCAATAAAATGGTATCTCACCACATGCTTGGTGGCAATGCAAAGCTAAACAACATTGCATCCATTATATCATTTAAGATATAGTTCTTTCGTTCAATCATATCATATGATTGTGGTGAATAAGGTGTTATTCATGTATGATCACATACTGAGCACAATACACAAATAATGATTCATACTCACCTCCGCGGTCAATCACTTTTTATGACCTTAATTGTTCAATTGAGTTGATTTCTCATCTCGTTTTATAGAGTCTAAATTTCTCTATAGCCTCATCTTTACTCTTCATGAGGTACGCAGTGATTAAAAACTTATTACCACTTTTGCTTGAGATGCCTTTAAATCAAGGGGTTCATTATTCTTTCAATGCTTTTGAAAGATGATTTCGTTTGTTTGTCTCAACACAAGTTCCAATCTTATGCTTGAAACATTGGTAAACTTCTTCAAGTTAATTGACATCCGCAGAGTATCATAATTAACTTATCCTTGCTTACCATACCATGCATTGGTAGACACAAAGGTGGAAGCGCTAGCTTTACTCATATCATTGACCATGGTCATTACATTTCAATTTTTAATTTCCACCACTTGTAGCTCTATTACCAATATAAATTCTCTGTTAAAACAAGAATTTTTTTTTATCTAATCAATAAACGAAAGTCATTTTCACTGAGCCCCAACTCATTTATTAGGAACATATAGTACATTGTTTAGTTCCTTTCTAGAGATCATCATTCAGACCCCCTTTCTTGACCCTTGATTGTTCATCCAACTTGGCAGGGTTATATTATAGTTCTAAGTCTTCCATCTCACAATCATAATCTTTGACTGCTTCTATGCCATGGGCGTCGTTTATGATGTCATTTGCCACGACACATCCTCATACAAGATATTACTTGTTTTGGCCAACTTCTCATGGTTTTGCTTTTGGGTCTCATCCCAAAATGTCTCATGCTATAAAGAGGTAAGTCTCCACATATAAGGCGTATCACCTCATCTTTTTCAAGTGATGTTGGATCTCACATCATCTAGTGCAAGCTACTCATAGTTTTCATTAATTAACACTCATTATCACATCCTCATTTTCAACCAAAGGACTCGATGTGGCCTATAACTCTTTCAGTGTTTAAAACATTTCGTTGCCTTTTTTTCTGAAAATACACACAACATGTTATTTTCTTAATCGATAAATAATATCTAATATTATTTCTCTATTGATTTCATGGTCAAATTCACAATGAATTTCTTATTGAATATCTCAATATTCAATTACTTGAATTTGGCATATAACCAAATCATAGTGCTTCATTATTACAAGGAAACTTTTTATTATCCTTGGAAAAAAACCCTCATTAGCGTAGATAGCTAATCGATAATTTCTTTGGAGTCTATTTCTCTTAGGCAACATTTCGTATTTCACAACTCCAAAGGCAACCATTTCCTTAAGGCAACATTATTTTTGTTTAGTAACCAATTCCTTAAGCCAACACCCTTTAGGCAAGCAATGCCTTTAAGATACCACGTTAGTTAATATCACATTTAAAAGTTCTTAAGATTGTAGGAAAAAAATAGTGATATTAAACTAATAAATACTAAAAATATTAATTAATTAATTAATTAATTAATTAGTAAAGTACAAATGAACAAACGAAGAACAAATTCTTGAAGAAGATGAACTAAGTTGAATCACGTATACCACACGCTCTCCTTAAGAAATTTTACGCTGCCCACAGGCTTGTATGGCGTTGTTCTCCCAGGATAAAAACAACTTCAAAGTTTTGTACCGCAGTACAAGAAATTCTCGTCGAACTGAAGAATACCTTACTCAATCACCGAATTTGCACACTTTTGAGAGAGAGAGAGAAGTGATCAGAAGAGGAAATTACTTTCTGATGGGATGAAGAATGAGGGAGGATGAAACCTCTATTTATACACTGAGGAGATGGAGTATGTGAAAGGACCCAATCCCGATTCAGTTACCTAAACCGGAATCAAACCCTTCCGAAAACACGAACCCACAAAAATTTTCAAAATTTCGGCAGAGTTTCGTTACTAACGTGGAATTGCATAAACCTGCACCCTGAAAATAACACTTCATCCTATGCCACAAAAGCCAAACCGTGGGCACCAATCCCATCCGGATTTCTCAACATCAATATAATCAACAACAGTAAATAAACTGTACTATGTATATATGTATATCTGTGAAAATCCGCACAACATGTATCAGAATATATCAGAGCGACCTCTAGAGTAAAACATATACAATATGTACATCAGTAGGCGAAACAAGAACCTACTGGAAAACACAGGTAACTCTGATCACTAGCCTCCAAACTGCGACGTGAAACACCAAACCTGAACTGCAAACTGGGCACGGAAACCGAAAAGCCCAGGGGAAAGACAATAAACACGTTAGAGTGAGTGGATGAAAATAAATGTCTTTCACCAGTTAATAAATATATACATATAAAATCATATGCGAGTCAAATATATGAAAATCAATTGAAACGTGAGGAGACTCCAGCTACCACTCACGTACAGAGCATGCAACGTAAACATATCGCGGAATCACTCATGGACTACCACGCGATAGCACAGTCTGAACCACGGGATCCCAGACCCACACGTGATTCCTAGCCAGAAAGGCCTCGGGTCAGGATATCTGTCCTTCCCGGAGCGTACTCGGGGATCAGCCGAGAAGCCAATGTGTATCGATACCACAACATATACTGAGACTGTACTCTGTGTAAACCAAATCATAAATCTTTTCTATGCACATGCTTAAATATATTCATATACGTATATCCGCATAAATATAATCGTAAAACACATGCTCGTAAAATCATAGTCAATCTGCATGCTCAAATTCATAAATCATAAATAAAGACTCGCAATCAATCCGTGAAAACAAAGTGTCCACTCACAGACTCTCGAAACGCGCACACGCGCTACACTCGTGGTCCGGCGGAAGATCCCTCGCCTGAAGCACGATCACGATCTCCTGAATATTCACAAAAACATAACTGATCAAAATCATAGTTCTCAACACTGTACTGATGCACGGAAATCAACCGTTCCCGGAAATACGAAATGCAGTACAAAATGTATAACAGTAATTCCGAAATCCCCACTCGAAATCTCAACTGACAAACGGCTAATCAAATCGACCCAAAAACCTCTGGACGATGATTAGGGCGCGATTACGAGAAAAACGACATTAAAATCGTCGAAATCTGAAAAGTTGACTTTTTCCTCGCCGTTGACCGCCGCCAGCGGCGGCGGCGCGCCATCAACGGTGGAGTTTCGCGGCCAAAGTTTCCAGATTCCATGGTCTCATCATTTCGAGTCTCTTTCCCTTCTAACACGAAGACCAATTCAGCCCCTAACCCTTCCAAAACTCAACATATCCGAACGGAATCCCAATTCCGGTGACACAAACCGGCGACCTCCAAAACTTCCTCAATCTCAAAATAAAACACATAGGGAGACACCCCAAGGCAAGGGGAGTCTAACCCCCCTAACCTCCACCGTCAAAGTTCGCCGGAAAACGGCATACGAACATCGACGAAATCCATAGAACCGACCCGATTCGGGTCAAACCAAAACAGGATCAAATTCATTCAAATCAAGCACCAATCATTTCAAAATCACATAAGGAAGCTATTCATACCCTTGTTGAAGTCGTTGGTGGCCGGAATCCGGTCGTCGGACGGTGGCTTCCCAAACGGGAAACTTCCTTTTTTGTCCAAAAAGTCAACTTACCAAAAACAGAAAGTCAACAATGTTCAATGCAAATTCGTGTTTTTACGACTATTTTCCGACTTTTCGATATTTATACTCGTCCCTCGGGTCGATCAACGGTCCAAAATGAAAATACAAAATGATTCGGATAAGCTCGAAACATCCGGATAAACTCGTCGAAACCCGAAACTTCAAATAATCATAAAATATTCCTCGGTTATCGGAAAAATCTTCTGGAACCACCCACGAACTCGAAATCACGTACTCTACACTTTCCGTGAAGACACTCAACTCAAATTCTCGACCGAAAACATAGTCGCGAATCGAATCGACAAACTACACATTATCGTAAAACTGCGACTATAACCAAATCTCGAGAATCGTGCCAAACACACATCTGATTCTGGTTCAGGTCGTTACAGTATGACATTAAGACCGGTCACCAAAAGGTCATGAGTTACCACTCATTAACCATGCAACATAATTCTGGCCAATAATGGTGAGAAAACCCACCATAATTTGGCCAATAATGGTGAGAAAAACCCACCATAACTCGGCCAATAATGGTGAAAAAACCCACAATAACCGGAGAAGTTGAAAGGTCTCAAGGAATGCAAAAACAATCATTTCTGAGTGCAAAAGAAAACTCGTGCGGCCTGGCCCAAATCGGAATGACATTCGTGTCCGCAGGACGAGAGCACACACAAGTCCATATCGCATACTCAATTCAACCAAGATTTGCACCCCCTCTGCGCGCGTGAGAGAAAGTCTCTCTACTCACTCACTCAAAGCATACTAGGGCACACTCATAAATAAAGATTTCCACATTCCTAATTTCTCCCATGTGTGATCACATTAATTCCTTTTGTTTAAAGTGGCCAACTTTGGGTGACAATTTCTCATTCACCCCTTAACCAATTTAAACAAATGAATACATAATCTTTATGTACTCTTGTAGGAGAACACAAATCCATGTTTCCCTCACATCAAAATTAAGTGCAACACAGTCAATTTTTTTTTTTAAATTGTCATATTAAAATGGTGGAAACCCACCATTTTTCCAACACAATCCACCAATTCCTCCACAATACACAAGACAATAACTCGGAAGGCCAAGGATGAGTAGAAGAAAAGATGCTTCTAAATACATACTAGAATGCCTTGTTATTAGTATACTCTATCTTTTTGTTGTTTACTACTATACTGGTTTGTAGAAAAAGAGGGAAGAGAAGATAAAAGTAAAGAAAATGACCGAGACTGGAGGTTCACAAGCATCTACTGCTATAAAATCTGCCAAAAGCCATGGGAAAGTTCCAAAATCAGCAAAAAGCAATGGCAAACCATCCATCTCTAATGCTCCAAAATCTTCAAAGAGTACTGGGAAATCTACCTCTAATGCTCCTAAATGTGCAAAAAGAAATGAGAAACCATCCACCTCTAATAATGCCAAGTAGAATGGGCTGGAAATTAATAAACTGAAATGGTACCGATGTAGGGTTTAGGTTGATGTGAAATGTTGCATTTTTGGTGCTCAACCTCATTTTTGCTCAAACTGAGTTGATACCTCTAATCCTTTGTTAAGATGATTAGTGGTTTTGTTATTCAACATGTTTATGGCCATCTTTTGTACAATATATGGACCATTATGTAGTTAATGTTATTATGGATTCTATTAACGTTGATTATGCACAATATTTTGACCATTTGATTTAGTTATTAGTTATGATGTTATGTAACATTAATTTCAGCCATTATTAGTTTATGTTATATTAGAGACTTGAAGTTCTGATGAACTGATTGATACTAAGGAATGGATACTTTTTTTACCGGATTTGATTTTGATTACACTATCGATAACAAGAAAACAGAAGGAAAAAAAATTAAGGCAGGAAAACAAAAGGAAAAGAAATAAGATAATAAGAGTGGAGGGCAATTCGGGTATTTTATAAGCATATTGGACTCACTAGCTGACATGGAAAATGTGCCATGTCAGCATTTCAAGTCAGAACGGATGACATGGGATATAGGGGCAATGTCGATTGATGTTTGAAACAACAAAGCTATAAAATGCAATTTTGAAACATTAGGGACTGACTTGATGCATGAAGTAAAGTTCATAGGGGTACACTGAAATTTATCCTAAAATGATCTATAATAAAAATGGTGTATCTGCAAGAATAAACAAAAGTGGGGAAACAATCCCGCTATGCTTAAAAGAATTATATAGTTATAAACTTATAATTACTTAACTTCTGTGTAAAAAGATCTCAATTTTTTTCTTTTAACTTCAAAAATTATGTTTAATTTTTTATATAATTTACATGAAAACATTTCAATTGTTTTCTTTTAATTCCATAAACTTGAGGTACTCGTATGTGATTTTTTCCCCCTATTTTACCGATTCTTCTTCAAAGGAAAGCCAACTTGTTTCCCCTATTTTACCAATTCTTCTTAAAATAATATTTTTTTTTTCCGGTGACTTGTCTGGTATTGACATCCCTGACCAATAATAGAAAGATTTGATGAGGAAGAGTGTAACACAACCAACTAAAACACATAGAACTAGAATCTATTCTATTCTTTAAGGAAAGCCAACTTGTTTCCCCTATTTTACCGATTCTTCTTAAAATAACCTATATACTATAACAATATATAATTATGCAAGGATCTTTCGGTAATTAACAAAATAAATAAATAAATATATAATATTTTAAAAACTCTACACTCCTTTTTTCTCTCTCTCTGGTACTACTCCAGGTAACCGGTGTTCCCTTTCAAGGAAAAAAAAACTGCATTCTTCATTCTTGAAAAAAAAAATTGATTATCACACGTATAGCATGCGTATTTTCTAGTTTTTTTTAAGTGTTAACTACTTAACGCTGAGTAGCTTCTATAAAGAAAATAGAAAAACCAGTTTCTTGAAGAAATAAAAGAAAAAAAAAAGACTGGGCTGGACTATATGGGCTTTAGCCCACCCCACAAAAATTGTTATCATATGTTTTCGCAGTATGCATTAGCGTTCGTTATCGCCATAGTCCAGTACAGAAACCAGTCTTCGTCTCTCAGCTTCAGCACTTGATTTTCTCTCTCCTCCGCTTCCGACGACACCAGGTACTCCTTCTCGCTCGCTCACTCCCTCGCTGATTCTGTATCTACGGCATCCCAATCGAACCAATCCATCGCCAGTTTGATTTAGTAAAATTGGGAATATTTCTTAAAATTAGGGTTTAATTATCGAGGACTAACTGCGCTAGCAAAACCTAGTGTCTCTGATTCAGTTGAGCATTCCAGCTTGTATATTAGTGAGTCGAGAGTTTTTGACTTATCGGTTGGATTAAATTTAACCATTGTGAAAAGATAATGAGATGGGTTTATATAAGTTAAATGACATTTGCTTGGTTTATTATTTGTGTGTGTTTTGGTGTGTTATGTCTCACTTGTGTTTTGAAACAGCAATCATGGCAGACGATCAAAATGATGTGAAAGAAGAGTTGGCAGTGGCTGATGTAAGTTTTTAACTGCAATTGCATCTCATATAGTCTGATACGGCGAGGCTTTACGGATGATGTGGTTACAGTTTTGGATAACGGTCAGGTTTCTAGACTGGCACTAAGTGATTGTGTTATCTTTGTGCAGATTGCCCCTTTTGATCCAAGCAAGAAGAAGAAGAAGAAGAAGGTTGTCATTGAGGATCCTGCTGATGACTCTGTGGACAAGTTGGCCGAGAAGACAGAAAATCTGTCAGGTGATTTAGCTGAATAACAATTGATTGATGTTTGATGTTGTGTTTCATTGTCCAATTGTGCTGTGCGTGCATCTTTTTTGTGTGGGGGGCTAATCTTATTACTCGTTGTAGTTTCTGAAGGGCAGGACAGTTCATTTTCTGGGTTGAAGAAGAAGAAGAAGAAGCCAGTAAGTTTCCATGTTTCTACACTTACTACAAGCAAATTTTCTTTCCATGAAATGGACGATTGATTATTGGTTGATGTCATTATAGATTGAAACCAGTATTTTGAATGAAGACGCTGGTGATGTAGGGGAAGATCTTGGAGATGGTAAGAGATTTTTGGCTTGATAAAATGTACACAATCTCATTGATTTTGAGAAAAAAGAGAATTGTAATTTGTTTGGCCTTTCAGAGCATCCTGCTGAGGACGAAGAAGGAAAAGGACTTATGCTAGAGGATGCGAATCCTTGGGAGGGTAGCGATCGTGATTATGAGTATGAGGAGGTCTGCATAAATCTCACTTTACTATAGAGTAATAGACCTACAGTTGTTCACAGTACCTTGCATATTATTTTACCTATTTTGTAAATGGTGTACTTTATTTAATTTTTTATTAATGCAATATCTGCAGCTTCTTGGAAGGGTGTATAATATACTTAGGGAACATAATCCTGAGCTAGCTGGAGACAGGCGTAGGACAGTTATGAGGCCTCCACAAGTTCTGCGGGAGGGCACAAAGAAAACTGTCTTCGTGAATTTCATGGATCTCTGCAAGACGTATGTTTTACTTCCTTTGACCCATGAATCACTAATGTGCGTTTGTCCTTTATTTCTGTATAATGATCGTTTTGAGTGATCAAGGATTGTTTTGTGGTGTAAACATGGATATAATTTTAGTGCATGATTTGTTTCAATCTTCTTTTGGAGAATTTTTTTCTCTTTGTTTTTTCTTGGTTTTCTCTATGGATTTTATGGCTGTTCTGCTCAACATAGGACAACATATATCTAGTTGATTTTAGCTCTTTAGGCTTTATATCTGTGATTTGTAGGTGCTAGGTGTGCTTTATGACTTATTTTTCTTGCATCATTACCTAAGGAAACATTTGTATGTATTCTGAAATCCATGAAATTGATAGTATGGGGATTTTGAATATGTGTAGATTTCAGTTAATCTCTTCTTTATATGTCGTGTTTCCAGGATGGTCACTTGGGCTGGACTGTTTCCTACTAGTTGTAAAAAGAATTATATTTCCGATCTTCTAATATTTTTTTAACTATAATTGTTTCATCTACTTCCATAATAGAGTTAATTCTTTTCTGACCTATGAGGTTCCCCTTTTTTTCTTTGAATTACAGGATGCATAGGCAGCCGGAGCATGTCCAGAATTTCTTGCTGGCTGAACTGGGTACTAGTGGATCACTTGATGGACAACAGAGGTTGGTGGTCAAGGGAAGATTCGCCCCCAAGAATTTTGAAGGAATACTGCGGCGATATGTCAGTAAGTGGCTATCTTTTTCAGTTTTATTATATTTTTATTTCAGTTGTGCTGTTTTGGAATAATTTGTGTGGATCATGTTTTTCTTGTGGCCTAGTTACTTTATGCAAGCTTGGTAGTTTATTATGTCCGTTCTTCTCTATATTCTTGGTGTAGTACTTTTGTTTATAGCACTCATTTTTTTTGTCAGATGAATATGTGATTTGCCTTGGGTGCAAAAGTCCCGACACTATACTTTCAAAGGAGAATCGACTCTATTTTCTGAGATGCGAGAAGGTAACAATTATACTTTGTTGTTGTCATTTTCTAGTTTTAGTTAGCTATTGTTCTCTAATTATAGTAGTTGTATTTAATAATTAGATTAAGTTATATACCAAATACCAGCTGTTATCTACACATGTACACCATAGGCAGGCAAATGTTGTAGTATTTCACAGCTGATAATTTCGTGTGAGGAGGCCTATGAGATTTAAAATTTGTCTACATCGTCTGATTCTTGCTTATGATGGAGTAAATCACATGCTTCTGAGGCCTCCTTGTAGAACTTGCTTAGTGTGGAAGATCCTTAGCCTCTTGAGGGTTCTACTCCCCAGCTTTTGGTCTGTCAGAATATGATTGTTATAGTGTCTCTTCATTTGATAGGTCATGTACTGTGTTGTCCGTTGTAGAGTTTATTCTGCATGTCTCTGTTGGGTTAATATTTGTTTCTCTAAACAATGCAGTGTGGTTCTGGAAGATCAGTTGCTCAGATCAAACAAGGTTTTGTTGCACGTGTTGGCCGCAGGAATGCAGGGTCATAATCGGTCTGCTTTGCATTTGTTTCTTTGGTTATGCCTGCCGTGATCTGTACTAGGAGAACCATGGTTTACTTGTTAATGATATTTGGATTGCTTGTTTATTATTAGACATATGGTAATAGTCGTGATATTTTGACCCAGAAGAGAAATCTCTTTGCCGTTTTGCTGAATATACTTATGCCCGTCTTTTCTTTGTCCTATCGTGTTTGAGTTTTGTTTTTGTTTCTTTTTGTTTTGTTTTTTGTTTTGTGTTTGCGTCAAGATAGTTTTTGAGTTCAAACATTATTGTAGCCCATAGTTTCAAACTGAAAATGAGCAGTTTCGTCGGTCTGAGCTATGGAGTTGGTATAATGACCTAATAGTTCAGTGGATAAGGTCTTAAAACATGGCTTTGCTCGTCGATGTTAAACCACTCCATCGCCAACTGCCGTATGTGTATATAATCTTTGAAAGACCCACATGATGTTTCTTTTCGATCTAGAAAAAGCATACAACTCCCTCTCATCAAATTTGAACTTGTTCTCTCCACGGTTATAGGTCCGCAACAAGAGTGACATCAAAAATGGAATCGATTCTAGTAAAAGCCGTCACTAGAAGATGAACACGCGTGACCGAAAGCAAAATACCAACTAGGGTGTTATTCTTGTCTTTGGAGGTTATTTATAGACCATTATACTGATTATAGTAAGCAATTGACATTTATATACCCACAGCCAATTTCACATCTCATATATTCCTAAGATGATCGTAGATTGCCAACTAAAGTAAGGACAATACTTGGTCCAAAGTCATTTGGACTCTAAGATTCAAAGTCATCTCATTTTTATTACTTTCGATTCGTGATTTCAAATTTGAGACCATTCACTCTATATATTATTGGTTGAAGATCAACTCTACAAAAAAAAAAATCAAAATGGAGATCATTTGAGTATCCGATCTTGCAAAACAAATGAACGGTTGTTATTGTAATGCTAAAATTCACAATAACTTTTAATTTATTTTGCAAGATCGGATACCTAAATTATCTTCATTTTGATTTATTTTTTGTAAAGCTGATCTTCAACCATTAATTTATAAAATGAGTTGTCTCAAATTTAAAATAAAAAATCAAAAATAATAAAACTAAGATGAGTTTAAACCTAATCAAAGTCCAGTAAGTAATTCCTTCGCATTCTTCTGGTCATGGAATAAAGCCTCTGCCGTGTAATACCGATGGGAATATTAATTTCCACACTGCACTTTGTATTCTTCAATATTCCCTTCACATGGAAAGAAGTTAGCTTGACAGATACTACTCATTTTGATTTGGGCACGTCGGAGATGATTGTCTACGCGTGTCTGAGCGCAGGTTATCCACGAATTTTTGACCTCGCTGGGAGGCTTCCCTAGCCTATCCTATATATGATTCCAATCCACTTCATTCATTCATTGCCAATAAATCAATCTTTGCTTCTCTCGTACGCTTGCCTCTTCCTTACGGCTTGCATGCGTATGTATGATCATGATGTGAAGAGAAAAAAAAAAATTATCGGAGTGCCCAAATAATAAATCCTGTATGATGTGGGAACACTAGGAACGAAGTCAGAGAGAGAGAGCGATAGAGAAGTGACTGAAGTGGGGTAGACAGGTGACTGAAGTGCCTTAAGAAACTGATGTATGCTACGTTGATGTCTTCGAAATCAAACCGGAACTTTCTACAGCTTCGCTTCACTAGCTTCGCTACTTGTTAGTATAAAAGCCAGACAAATCAGGATCATTTTCCTGATCTTCCACATAGCCCACTCTCTCACTCTCAAATTTCAGAGCTTCAAATCGAGTCGGTGCATCTCTACTCTACTCTCTAGTGAGCTGAAGATGAGCGGCCCTAAATATGCTTATCCCTACCCTGCTCAAGGACAAGGTATTACGCCATGCCATCTATGTGAACTTCCATAACTAACTTTTCGATCCTTTTCCTGATTCTTTCAATGCAAACTTCATTGATTTGACCTTTTCCTGTTTACTGTGGGAAATTGATTATCTACCAAGTTTTTGTTTTTACTAATTTCCCGTCTCTGTATCTCTATCTGTATGGGGTATAGGAAAGAGGGATAGATTTGGATTTACACTTGGATCAATATGTTCTTAATGATTAGTTCTTGTTCCCAAGCTTTCCGAGTTAATTTTAGATGCTGAAGAACGTTCAACTTCATTTTAGAGGGTAATTAAAGAATTAATCTTATAGGTTACTACCAAGGCCCTCCAGTAATGGCACCTCCACAGTATGCTTATGCTGCTCCACCTCCCCGGAGAGAACCAGGTTTCCTTGAGGGATGGTAAGTCAAGTATCAAACTTTTTATCTCCTCACTTCTGGTTTTTCTGTTTGGCTAACTAAACTTTTTTTCTTTCTTCTGGGTGAAGTCAAGTATCTTAATACTCTACTAAGGGAGTTGCTGATCTGTGTTGTTGTGCAGTCTTGCGGCTTTGTGTTGCTGCTGCCTTGTTGACGAGTGTTGTTGCGACCCCTCCATCCTCTGTATCTTCTGAGATCCATTATGAATAATAATAGTCTTGTACAAATGGATATGTATTATCCCATTGCATATATATCCTTTGTGGTTATTGCTTAATGCGATCAATCTACTCCTCGATCCATGATCCATCCTACTCTTATTGTACTGTGATCGAGATCTTGTTGATATTGATTTCGTAGTTGTTTATTTACAAGAATTCTACTCGCTTTCAGCTAGGTATATTTTTCTATTTATACGAAAGTTTTATATAGTGTTTCCGAGTATTGAAATTCTAATAATTTATTTAAATTATATTTTTAAAGATAGTTCGTATGTATATATAGAGCTGCAATTTCAAAACCAATCGATCTCTTCACTTCCTTTGGAGTGGCTTTTTGTAATGACTGTGAAAGCTAGGCCTACATATGTATTATTGAAGCCAATTCAAAAGTGACTAGGAATTGAGAGCTAGTTTTGTCTTTGCCAGATGTTCAAAGTTCAAATCGGCATTGAACTGATGTCTTCGATCTTCTTTCTCTGTGCGGCAAGCTAGCTTGTAAGTTTGTAGACATTTCGGTGTTCTTAGGCAAAAACTGCGGTTTTAGACGTTTGATATATTTTAACCATCACTGTTTTAGCTGAGAATTTATAGGAGTGATCTATTCATATAGACCTAAGAATTTATAGGAGTGATCTATTCATATAGACCTAATAATTAGACGGTACAACTGTTAAAAATATTATCGAAACGTTTGTGTAATATTTTATACCTGAAAATAATCAAACATAGGTATACCTTAGTAGAATGACCATATATATATGTATATATATAAGGGGATTTAAGGGTCCCACTCTTACCCCCTTTGATTAGTAGACTTCAACAACTAATTTTGTATCAAACTAGGGTTTATACAAAGGGAAAATGCTGGAATGTATTCCAAGTCTATGCTTCCATTAAACTTTTTTCGAATATGTCACGTGTCACAATATAATTGGTTGATTTTGTCAACTTTTCTCGATCCTAGTCATAAGCTCAACCTCTCTCTCTCTCTCTCTCTCTCTCTCTCTCTCTCTCTCTATCTGTGCAACGGTAGTACACCTCCTTGCAGTCGCCACCATAATCTCATTGTCGACGATTTTTAGCCTTGCACACCTGGGTTCGGCCTCCCACTCCTCTTCGCTCGGCGTCCGGCGCCTTAAGCCACGCTGCAGCGGTTGCATCTCGCCTCGGTCGCAGTGCCTCTGGCTTTCTCGTCTCGAGGCCAGCATCAGCCCAAAGCCTTGTCTCGAGATGCATCGTATGCCTCCTCAGGCCAAGGAGGACCAAATGCCAAACCGTCTCTGGACTCCGACTCCGGTCCCTTGCCTCTCGACCAAAATGAAACGACACTGTTTCAATGCCTCCAAATCGGCCCAGAAAATTATTGAGAAAAAAAAATAAGAAAAAATTTGGACGGTTCAGATCCACAAAAAAAAAATCAAATTAGGTAAAATAAATTTTATTTATTTCATTCCTTATAAAAATGAAAAAAATAATTTAAGATTACGGAAAATTATATGAATTTTTTTTGCTGAATCGTTTTGATGTCTAAGTAATTCTAAAATTATTGAATACAAAAAAATTAAAAGCCAAAATTCCAAATGCGTTGTTCGATTATCATTCATTAATTATAATCAAATATAGTTTTTTTTAAATCTACTAATAATTCAAATATAAAATATAAAAAATAGACCGTACAATTAGATCTGTGGATTATTTTGTACATTCATAAAAATTTGAACAATTTTGGTGTCCATTTTGAGCTCGATCGACATAGTAAATTTTAATTTAGAATGAAATTGTCAATTTAAAACTTTCAAAATTTTTAAAAAATAATTAGTTGTACAAAAAATAAATAAATAAATACCCCCCCCCCCCCCCCGTTGATTTATGGGGCATATTTTCAAATTAAAAGTAATATTACAAAATCCACGAATTCAATTTGACGAAATGAATGAATTGATAATGTATCTAGTAGTGGTGTATAACTTGTTAAATACATTGAACAAATATGATCATTTGAAAAGTAAAAATTTGGATACAAATAAAATATGATAAAATGAACCATAGGATGGGACGTATGACTATTATATACTAAATGTAAAATTTTGAGCTGGTTTGGTCAACGTTTGGTCCTTGATCTGCGCATTTTACTTCGACTATCATTTATGCCTCTATCATCATTATTTATAAGTCACTAAGATAAATGCTATTGTACATCTATTTGGGATTGTAAAAAGTTATATTTGCATACAGAGGTACTCCTTACGATGTCTTAGACGCGAGGAGAGCAAAATTTGAATTACCGAAGTGAAAGGACCCAATCCCGATTCAGTTACCTAAACCGGAACCGAACCCCTTCTGAAAATACGAACCAACAAAAAATTTTCAAAATTTCGGCAGAGTTTCGTTACTAACGTGGAATTGCCATAACCTGCACCCAGAAAATAACACTTCATCCTATGCCACAAAAGCCAAACCGTGGGCACCAATCCCATCCGGATTTCTCAACATCATTATATGAATCATAAACAGTAAACAGTACTGTAGTACATATATATATCCGAGAAAATCCGTATAACAAGTATCAGAACGTATCAGAGCGACCTCTAAAGTAAAACATATACAATATATACATCAGTAGGCGAAACAAGAACCTACTGGAAAGCACAGGTAACTCTGATCACTAGCATCCAAACCGCGACGTGAAAACACCAAAACCTGAACTGCAACTGGGCACGGAAACCGAAAAGCCCAGGGGAAAGACAATAAACACGTTAGAGTGAGTGGACGAAAATAAATGTCTTTCACCAGTTGATATATATGTTTAAAATAACATATGTGAGTCCAGGTAAATAATAATAACAAAGTACACGAGGTAAAACCATAATCCTCCAGCGTACTGAGCATGCAAGTAAAAATCTCACGGGGTCACTCATGGACACACACCGTGCTAGTACAGTCAGAATCACAGAGTCCCAGACTTCCACGCAATTCTAGCCAGAAAGGCCTCAGGTCAGAGGTCTGCCTCCCCCCGGTACAGGTCACGGGTCAGGAGTCACAGCCTCCCCCGGTACACATCCTCGGGGATCAGCCGGGATGCGAGTGTATCAATACAACAACATATAACGACTGTACTCTGTGTAAACTAAATCACAAACATTTCGATGCAAATGCATGAAACAACATATAAGTGTTTGTATACTCGTATACGTATATTCGTATAAGTATAATCATATATTCGTAAAAACACATGCTCATGTAATCCAAAATCTCATACGCATGCTCAAGTTTGTAAATCAAATGAAAGACTCGCAATCATTTCCGTGAAAAGAAATTGTCCACTCACAGGTGAGCAAAACGCGCACACGCGCTAATCTCGTGGTCCGGCGGAAGATCCCTCGCCAGAAGCACGATCACGATCCCGATCTCGATCTCCTGAATATTCACAAAAACATAACTGATCAAAATCATAGTCCACAACCCTGTACTGATTCACGGAAACCAACCGTTCCCAGAAATATGCAATGTGATACAAAATGAATAACGGAAATTCCGAAATCCCCACTCGAAACTTCGACTGAAAATCGGCTAACCAAATCAACCCAGAAACCTCTGGACGACGATCAGGTCGCGATTACGAGAAAAATGACATTAAAAATGTTAAAATCTGAAAAGTTGACTTTTTCGCCGGAGCGACGCCGTTGACCGCCGTCGCTGGCGGCGACGCGCCCTCAACGGAGACTTTCTTCGGCGGAGAAGCTCCAGATCACAAGTTCCCAACCAGGCGAACCACTTTCCCTTCTACCCCGAAAGCCAATTCATAACGGAACCCCTCCAAATCCAAGCAAACCCGAACGGAAATAACCCCTCCGGTGACTAAACCGGTGACCCTCAAATCTCATCAAAACCCGAAATCAAGTATACCAGGGGCATCACCTAAGCTAGGGGAGTAAAAACCCCAAAAATTCCACTCTCAAATCTCGCCGGAGCACCGCCTCCTAACTCCGGCGAAATCCGACGAAATAACCCGATTCGGGTTCTACCAAAACGGCATCATTTTCTTCCAAATCAAATACCAACACACTCGAAATCATTCAAGGAAGCGATCCCTACCTTTCACTTGGCCGGAGGTGGCCGGAATTTGGTCGTCCGACGTTGAAGCCGAAAACGGAAAGTTTCTCTCTCTGGTCAACGGTCAACAGTTTCCTAAAACGGAAAGTCAACTCAGTCAATGCCCGAAATGAAATTCTCGACTATTTCTCGACTATTCCGATATTTATACTCGCGCCTCGGGTCAATCGACGGTCCGAAATGAATATACGAAATGATTCGGATAAGCTCAAAACAATCGGATAAACTCGTCGGAAACCGAAACTTCGAATAATCATAAAATATTCCTCGATTATCGGAAAAATCTTCCGGAACCGTCCACAAGCTCGAAATCACGTACTCTACAATTTCCGTGAAGACACTCAACTCAAAATTTCGACCGAAAACAAAGTCGCGAATCGGATCGGCAAAACACTTATACGATATAAAACTGCGACTAAACTCAATCTCGAGAATCGTGCCGAATACACAACAGATTCTGGTTCGGGTCGTCACAAGTCACTGATAAGGTAAAGTTAGCGGAATTAAAATATAGGGACATATGCGACCGTCTCGTTTGACCGAATGGATCAAGACCGAGACCATGCCGAAACTGGTTGAAATTTTAACCACATTGGTAAGAGTTAAATGACCACATTGTAAGGTCAATTTATTTAAGATATATTTTTTTGTTCAAAATGGATCAGTGTAGACAACTTGGTTGTTTATGCCAATATTTTATATATGTACGAGTGCCCAACGAAAAGAAATATTGTGACGCCATTTTGATAGTATTTTTTTTACATGCATAAAGAGACTCCCCATAAAATGTCGTGGTCGTGACGAGATCGAAAATTGAATTATCGAAGTGCTTAAGTAGTCAAAATTAGCGAAAACAAGAAATAAGAACATGAACCACAATCCAGTTTGACTCGACTGATGGAGATATAAACCATGATGAAATTAGCTGAACTTTTTATCACATGTATATAATAGTCTGTGTGTCGCAACATGAGGTCAATTCATTTAATTTTAATTTCATCAACTTCAATCAATGAAGTCAAACTTGACGATCGTCTAGGTGCTTATTTTTTGTTTTCGCTAATTTTAACTAATCTACCACTTCGACAATTTAATTTTTGAACTCCTCGTGATCATGACATCTTATGGAGAGTCTATTTATGCATGTAGGCATATATACTTTCCAAATGACTGCAATAACTCTTCTTGTTGTCACTCGTACAAACTAAAAATAGAGGCATAAATGATAGTTGGGTTGACTACATTAATCATAGTAGAATACAGTTGTATTTGAATAAAACTACCGTACAATAAGATCATTAAACTATTATATAGACGTGGTTAAAATTTTAGTCGATTTCATCATAGTTTCGATCTTGATCCGTCAAGTCAAACTCATTGGTCATTTATGCCCCTATTGTATATTTCCTCTAATTTTACCTTACAACATACTTCGACAATTCTATATTAGGTCTCGTTGCAACCATGACATCATACGAGCTGCCTCAGTATGCTCGTATGAAAAATTTACTTTCCCAAATATCACCGTGGTATCGCTCTCCCATGTGACTTTTACAAATAGAATAGAGGGGCATAAACGACCGCCAGGGTTGTTTTGCGTAGATCGAGGATGAAACGATGATAGAAGTGGCTCAAAATTTTACTTCACGTAGGAAATAGTTCTATGTCAGCATCCTACGGTCAGTTTCTACGTATTGTTTTTTCTTGTTACTTTTTCACTTTCTAAGTTTACATTTGTTCATAAGAATTAAACAAGTCATACTATACTAGTTGATATATTGACAATTCGCGCAATCTGTCAATACAGAAACCTGAAATGGTTTATTCGACTTTGTAGACGTCTTTAATGCATAACTATATGCCTTTTGTGAAAGTTGGGCTCGTTTTTCAACCTTTCGGTATTTGTCAACAATTAAGGTAACCCAATTAGATATCGAATATTGTGTAAAAGTGAGTCAAATTCGTAAATTGCCTAATATAACTTAATTTTAGTAGAGTCCGCACCATAAATAGACCGTGCAATTTTTTCTTTAATTATTCAAACAACAAAGCTATTTGTGTTTTATTTTTGGGTGTTCCAAATGGACACTTTTATTTAAAATAACCACAAACTATAAATTGACTATGTCAATCAAGGTTTAAAAGGTCACTGAAATCATTGAAATTTTTATGAGTGGTTTAAAATAATTGAGTGATTTAATCGTATGGCCAGTTTTCTTGATTTTATTTTTTAAGTACTAATTTATTTTTAAAACATCAGAATTTCATAACATACAAATTTGTTTTAAAAAAAAAACAAATTTGATTTCAGAAATTTTGCGTTTGACAATTTTAATGTAACCTAGACTTCATTATTGAGTCCTAGTAATTTTCTTCGATTTTTTGTAATATTAAAATATTTTTTTAATTTCTGAATTTTGCAAATTATAGGAAATTATGTCAATAAAAATAAAATTTGTGAGATTCAATTTGGAGCGTTGAAATGAAGTCAAATATCACCTCATCATCTCCACCGTTCATTTGGTCAAAGAGCAACCATCACCACCGATTTTTGATCGCCGCACGCATCACCGGCGAGACCGAGCTTGGTTGTGGGCTAGCCTGAGGGAAAGGGAGGAGGAGGGAGGCATGCCTGGGAGGAAGATTGAGGTCGATGATGAGCGATGTCGGCTTGAGAGGGAGGTAGCACGACAATGTCCAGCCAGAGCGTGCCGGTGCGAGTCGAGGTGCGGTGGTCAAGGTAAGTCGAAGACGAGCCTAGGCGACTGAACTGAGACCGAGATGAGGAAGACTCGCTACAATGGAGTTCAAAAAGAGGTTCGAGCTAGGATGATGGAGACTGGTGGCACCGAGAGAGGAGACAACGACAATTATCCGGCGACGGAGTGAATTCCAGCGGTTGCTCTTTGTGCATGGAGGAGGATTACATGGACTGAGTTTATCATAACCTCAGTCAACTTTGAAAAATAAAGCCAATAAAATGTTGACATGTGACACAAAGCTAAAAAGTTTAATGAGATGTTTGGGGTGCACACCAGCTTGATCCTATACAAAGTTGATTGTTGAAGTCTTTCTTTCAAACCCCTTTGATTAGTCTTCTACAACCAATTTTGTATCAAACTAGGTTTTATACAAAGTTGATTGTTGAAGTCGAACGTCAACCAATTTAAATCAACATGCATATTGATGATTCGGGAGTAATAGTTTTTTAGTTTAGGGACACTCTGACACTAGGGGAGACTCTAATACTAAGGGATACTATGTCCAAAATTTCACATGGCGTGTCCCAAAATCTAACTATTTGTACACTCGGGAACACTCCATGGACACTCGAAGACATTCTGTGGACACTTGGGGACACTTTAGTGCAATTATAAAATGCATATTTACTATAGGACACTTTAGCACAAGTATGTTTTTAACGTAAATAAATAGGAATCATATTTACTATAGGACTAGGAGATTGTATTATATGTCACTACAAGAAAATGAGTCATCACCGGCGAGATTCCGGCCAACAAGGCCGGCGACCGGAAAAGTCGCCGGTAATGTCCATCATTACCGGCGACTTACTCCGTCGCCGGTAATGTGGCCGGAATCTCGCCGGTAATGTGCCCTAGACATTACCGGCGACTCCAACCGTCGCCGGCAATGTCTAGGTCACATTACCGGCGAGATTCCGGCGTAAAGTCGCCGGTAATGTCTTCATTTCCGGCGACTTACTCCGTCGCCGGCAATGTGTCTTATATTTGATGCCGGATGGGACAGCTCGATCATTCAATCATTTTGAGCGAAAAAAATCCAAAGAAATCGAAAGAAGGAAAACGTACGCTCTGAAATCGATCATTCGGTATATTGTCAAAATTAAGGCGCGCGTCGAAAACTCGATCATTCAGGAAGCTATATATATAGGTACGTAGGTGTATATATACGTATATGTGGTATATATATATGTGTGTGTGTGTTGATCAAATCCAATTCGTGAGATATATATGAAATGTTGTTGATGTACGGTCACCGAAACGAGAGAACAGGTTGTAGTTAATCTTGTGTCTGAATCAATGACTGGTATTATCGTATTGTTATCGGAGCCAGGCTTAACAGAGCCTCCTCCTACCCAGTCAAATACGTTTTGAATTGAAAAAAGGAGAATACTATCATCGAGTACTGAATCGAATTCAGAGATTAGATCGATATATATACATATGCATGCATGTGTTGATTTAATTAGAGTTGAATTGAGAGATCACGTCGATTATTAGTAGTGAATGTGTGTGTATATATATAACTAATACGTAAAATTGTTAGAATTTTCAGGATGGACAAGAGTTGGATGAGCCTCGAAAGATGGGATGTCAGATATCACCAGGGAATTAGGAGTTTTATGGATTTTGTGAAGGCTAATTGTGGAGACACTACACTTCATTATTGCCCGTGTAAAGAATGTAAGTGTTTCAGCGATCGATTTCGATTTCCCATTGATAAAGTCCAGAGGCACCTGAGTAAATACGGGTTTTGGGATAAGTACACTTGTTGGATTTATCACGGTGAAACATCGGTAGCGGGTCCGCATGATCATGGACAATTTGGTGAGAGGGCTAGTCCACGCTATGATCATGGAGATTTTGCTGAGAGGGGCAGTTCATCCTATGATCCAACATCGATGTTAATCAATGATATATTTCCTCATGAGAGCGGTGTATTCGCTGATGAAGCACCAAATGTCCCTCCCGTCTTTGAGGGTTTCCCCCATATCGAGCCAGTCGAACCATTACCTGGAGGTCATGTCAACACAAGCGGTATGGACAAGTACAACAACCTGATTGCATTGCAACAGACTCCGTTGTACGACGGTTGTAGTAAGACTGTTCTTGAAAGTGTCATGGGAGTGATGCAGCTCAAAATGGAGAACAAAATGTCTGTCAAAGCTGTTGATTCTTGGTTGAAGTGGACTGCTTCGCTACTGCCACCCGGTCATCGTCTTCCTACCACACATCATAAGGTGCGACATATCCTGAAAGATCTTGGGCTTTCCTACATCAAAATCCATGCATGCAGATATGATTGTATTCTCTTCTGGGGAAAAGATCTCGAAGACCTTGAAGCCTGCCCGGTATGTTTTACAGAAAGGTATAAGTTGACTCTTGCAGGCAACAAGAAAACTGTGAAGATACTTCGATATTTCCCGCTTATTGATAGGCTGGAGCGGTTGTTCATGTGTGCTTTCACGGCCGAGGCAATGAGATGGTGGGCTGAGAGGAACTTGCCTGACGATGACACCCTTATACACCCTTCCGACGGAGAGGCTTGGAAGCACATGGTCAGGGAGTTTGATCATTTTGCAGCAGAGGTCCGAAATGTTTGGCTAGGGCTCTCATCTGACGGATTCAACCCTTTTGGCAACATGAGTCTTCAATACAGTATATGGCCAGTTATTTTGGTACCGTACAACCTTCCACCATGGATGTGCATGAAGAATGAATACAATATACTCACTCTGTTAATTCCGGGCCCGGGTTATCCAGGAAAGTGTCTCGATGTGTATTTGAGGCCTTTGATTGAGGAGCTTAAGTACCTGAGTGAGTGTGGCCACCCCACTTACGATAGGTTCAAAAACGAGATGTTCCAGATGCATGCCATGCTTGTTGGCACCATCAGTGATTTTCCTGCCCGCGGTATGTTGTCGGGCAATGTTACCAGGGGTTACAGGGCTTGTTCAGAGTGCATGACGGTTGATTGCTGTAGTCCTCATTGCAGTAAAATTGTTCAGATGCGTCACCGTTGTTGGCTTCCATATGATCACCCATTTAGGCAGGATCCAGACGCGTTTGATGGGACTGTGGAAACAGGTGTGGCACCCAGGCGATGGACAGGGGAAGAAATTTTGGAAGTGTTGAATGAATATGATTTTGGCCAGCTGAGCAATCATCCTGACATAGTGGCGTCAATTCCAGAAAAGCCCGAAAGGTATAAGTTTTGGACACACAAGAGCATATTCTGGGAACTCCCCTACTGGCCCAGGTTGCCTATCAGACATTACCTAGATGTCATGCACATAGAGAAGAATGTGTGTGAAAGTGTGGTGGGCACAGTTCTTAACTTGGAGGGGAAAACAAAAGACATCCCTAAGGCACGCATTGATCTGAAAGCAATGGGTGTGCGGAAACATTTGTGGTTAAGAGATGGTAAGAGAAAAATGCCGCAAGCTCCGTACACCGTAAAGCCGAAGCATAAGCATGAAATTTTTCGGTGGCTGAGTAATGTCAGGTATATATTCTTATGGCTATGTAGGAATTTGGCCTTAAATTTTTAGCGGAGTATATATGGTTATATGCGAGAAATATAATTGGTCCATATATGTGGCTTTATCTATATATATGCAGGTATCCTTATGGCTATGCAGGAAATATAAGCAGGTGTGTTAACTTCCGGGACAATAAGATGTACGGATTAAAGAGTCATGACTGCCATGTACTGCTTCAACGCCTTTTCCCTATTTTCATTCGAGGGTACATGCCCAAAGAGGTGGTGGAGCCGTTGGTGGCCTTGTCAAGATTCTTTCAGAAGTTATGCACCAGGGAAGTTAAAAAAACAGACCTCAGGGAGATGCAAGATGACATCATTTTTATCATGTGCAAGCTTGAGAGGATATTTCCCCCAAATTTTTTCGACATAATGCCTCACCTGATGATCCATCTTCCCGAACAGTTGTTGCTTACCGGTCCCGTACACTACACTTGGATGTACCCCATGGAAAGGTACAAATGATTCATACATTTGGTTTGCCTATGTTTTTATATGTAAATTCTTATTTTTTAAGTAAGTTAACATGCACTTGTTAACTTGTCGACAATTGGGAGCCTACAAGGACTATGTGAAGAATAAATATGCACCTGAAGGGTGTATCGCTGAAGCATATCTTGCGCACAAGTGTGTAACGTACACAAAAGTGTACTTGGAAAATGTAGAGGACCCCCAACAACAGATGCCGATAGATGAACCACAGTTCAACCTTTCTATCATCTTCAGTGACGTGGTAGTACAGGGAAGGTTGCCAAAGTCGTATAAGTTGGATGGAAATGAGGTAGCCATTGCCCACTGGTCGGTACTGATTAACTGTCAAGAAGTACAATATTGGAAAAACTATCATCTTCACTGCCCTGCTATTGCCGGAAATGTTGATTACCACAACAAGACGTTTGCAAACTACTTTGGTCAATGGGTAAGTATATGTCTATTTTTATATATATCCTTACATAGCATGTATGTATGTACGTGGTTTTGTGGTTTCAAGATGACATAATTTCTTCTGTACGTATTAATATATGGACGTTTTCAGATGAACCATGTAGCAGATGATGGTTACCCAGAGTGGTCAAACGAATTGAGGGTCCTGGCGATGAAACCGATAGCTTCACAAGTTTACTCCATGTGTCAGGTCAATGGCGTGAAATTTATATGTGAAAATCGAGACGACCGACTGAAAACACAGAATTGTGGGGTGATGGTCCATGGTGGGCAGGATGGCGTTGACTATTACGGTGTCCTTCATTCAGTTGTTGAACTAATTTATGGGAACCGCATGAAAGTGCACTTGTTCAAGTGTAGATGGTTTGATACTAGCCCGGAGAACACAAGGACCGATCAGTACGGAACATTTTCGGTGAATACTGCTACTACCTGGTATGAAGATGACCCTTTCGTTCTTGCCTCATCAGTAAAACAAGTGTTTTACCTGGACGATCTTCTTAACAAAGTCCCGTGGAAGGTGGTTAACCATGTTGCTCATAGAAACATATACAGTGCTGCCACACTTGGTGATACCGCAGATGATGAGGAAGTTACTGCATACCAAGAGCCAAATGCTTTTGACATTCCTGAATCATCTACGATTCGCCTTAATAATGTGAGATCTGGGAGTGTGGTTCGAATTACTGGAGCAGAACTTCTCGATGTTAATCCATATGAAGTTGACGCTGATTCAGATGACGAGGAGCGGCACATATTGCCAGAGGTTACCTATGAAACCGAGTCAGACTCAAGTGATGAATATGATTACGATTATCATCCTTAGTACGTTGGAAATTGTAGTCGGAAATTGTAGTCGACAAATGTACGTAGTAAAATGTTTAAGGAAATTGTAGTCGGAAAATGTACTCGGAAAATGTACTCGGAAATTGAACGTAGTCGGAAATTGAACGTAGTCGGAAATCGGAAATCAGAAATTGAACGTAGTCGGAAATCGGAAATTGAACGTAGTCGGAAATCGGAACCGTAGTCGGAAATTGAACGTAGTCGGAAATCGGAACCGTAGTCGGAAATTATACGTAGTCGGAAATTGTACGTAGTCGGAAATTGAACGTAGTCGGAAATCGGAAATTGGTCGGAAATTAGTCGGAAATCGGAAAATGGTCGGAAATTAGTCGGAAATCGGAAAATGGTCGGAAATTAGTCGATCGGATAATAGTCGACAAACCTAGACATTACCCACGAGTTGCTAAGTCGTTGGTAATGTCATTACCAACGACTTAGCAACTCGTGGGTAATGTCATTACCAACGAGTTGCTTCTCAACTCGTTGGTAATGTCATTACCAACGACGTTGACCTACCTCGCCGGCAATGGTGGCGGTATAGCTCGAGCTCGAGCTCCTCCTCCCCATTTCTCTTCGGCCTAATTCAATTCTCTCTTCCCTCTCTTAGCTCGAATTTCTTCCCTCTCCCCTCTCCTCAATCCTCTCTTCTCTCTTCCCTCTCCCCTCTCTTCCTCTCCTCCCCTCTCTCCTCCCCTCTCTCCTCCTCCCCTCCTCCTCTTCCTCCTCCCCTCACCTCCGTCGCCGGCAAAGTTGGGTCGAGCTCCACCATGGCAGGTTTGAGCTCACTCTCTCTCCCTCTCTCTCTCCCTCTCTCTCTCCACAATATTTTTTTCTGTATTTTAATTAATTAATTTTTGATAATTGTGGGATGTATATATGTATGCATGTGGACAATATTTGTAAAATGTAATTAAGGTATGTATGAAAATTGTGGGAAAAAAATGTGGATAATTGTGGGGTGAAGGAGCAATATATGTGATGTATATATGTGAAAAATTAATTAATATATATGGAATGTATATATATACGTATGTTTGAAAAATATGGAAAATTAATTAGCTAGGGTGAATTGGATTAATATGTGATGTATATATATATGCACGAATTAAGGTGAAATTAAGATGCATGATCGATGTATATATGTGTGAAAAGTTTAAAGCCGGAAATGATGTATGTATATATGTTAAGTTATGTGATATAGTACGTTGTTAATTTAACGTATAATAGGTGATATTGGAACCATACCAAATCGGAACCGGAACGGTTTGAAACCGGAACTGTTTATAACCGGAACCGTTTGAAAACAAACGGTTCCGGTTTCAAACGGTTCCGGTTCCAAACCGTTCCGGTTCTGATTTGTTATAGAACCGAAACGGTTTGGAACCGGAACTGTTTGTAACCGGAACCGTTATGTTACAAATTTTTCCAGTTACAAACAGTTCCGGTTTCAAACGGTTCCGGTTCCAAACCGTTTCGGCAACGATTTGTTATAGAACCGAAACGGTTTGGAACCGGAACCGTTTGGAACCGGAACTGTTTGTAACCGGAACCGTTTGTAATATAACGGTTCCAGGTTCCAAACCGTTCCGGTTCCAAACCTTTCCGGTTCCAAACCGTTCCGGTTCCAAACCGTTCTAGAACCCCAGTTCCCATGACTATTACGGTGTCCATGCCAGGAGGTTTTGCAGCTAATTGGCTTCGGAGAGGTTCCCGAAATAGTGGAGGGAACAGTAGTCAAGCTTCCTCCTCGCCCGCAGTTAGCAACACGCCCAGTGGGCCAATGATGAGTGCTCGCACGAGAGCCTTGCTAGAGGCGCGAGCTGAGGAGGAAGCTGCACGATCAAGAGCCGTGCAACCGGAAGTTGAGCCTCGAGCCTCAGTCTCCAGACGCTCAATCAGCAGACGTCCCTCCGGTGGCAGAGCCTCAGACGAGCGACAATCAACGGGGGCATCAGAAACTCCCTCAATCCGAATGCCCCATATTCGCCCGGTGCCTACTCCCGTTTTACGGGAAACATATGAGACACATGGTGGTGCTGGCGCCTCATCGTCCAGGCCTCGTCTATCTCCGCCGTCCGGTCTCTTCCTACCCGACGAGATTCCTGTCATCCCTGAATTCGATGATAGGGGGATGCCTGTTTATATTGAAGGACGGCCGGAGTTCCTGAGCGTGGAGGAAGCGTATAACTTCCTCCCGTTCGACCCCGTGTATCTTTGGAGTGTGAGGTGCACCAACCAACAAACGGACGATGCAGGTAAATTTTATTTAACATCAGATTGATTACTTAATTATTACTTAAGACTTGCGATAGGTTCAATTAATGATATCAATTTGTTGACATTGTATTATTAGGAAATTTCGTTAATGGGACTGGAAAACGGAAAGGGGCTAGAGGCACCTGCACCGGGAAGAGACTTGAGCAGGCCACCGGCGGAAGGAAAACGCCCATAAGGGCCAATGAGGATGGCGAGGTGATCGAGGCATTCGACACCACGCGCAAATATGTCAGCATGGCCGGTGCGATCGTGCGGGACAATGTCCCAATGCTTTGGCCAGATTGAGAATCTGTGCCTATCTACGTGAAGATGCAAGTGCATAATGCACTCAGTGTGAGTAAAATCTTTTTTTTATTACGTAAATTTTACATTTATTAATTAAGTCCGAATAAATATATAATTTTACCTTTTATATATTCATATTGCAGGTGTGGTTTGACGTGGATGAAGTTCTTATTCACACGTGGGTAGAGCGTCAACTACATATGAGGTGATGTGCTTCGACTTATTTGAATATATATCGAGTTAGATTTTTGTTTATCAAGTGTTTTACTATCTCTAAATTTTTTTCCTTGTTTTAATATAGGTATAAAGAGTGGAAGAACGAGCTTTCTTCCCATTACACTGTATACAAGGAGCTAGGCCGAGGTTTCACCCCTAGCGAATTCCGGTTTAGGGAGTACGAGTGGCTGTGGCTGATAGCCCACTTCGAGCACCCCAAATCTCGGGTATGCATCCTTAATATATCTTTCAAGCCTAAAGTATCGTATCAGATTGAAATAGTTAGTTACTAATTTTTTTTCATATGTTTATCAAACAAGGCGATTTCGAAGACGAACCGGGCGAATAGATTGAAAAACACCAGGGCCCATCATGCAGGTTCACTCAACTACATGGGTTGGTCGACTAAGGCGCAGCAACAACAAGAGGTGAACCCGTTGGTGTATATTCATCAGAAGTTCTACCCGCAGTGCCCTGAAGAAGCGGTAAGTCTTTCGCCTCTCAATGTGTTAATAAAACTATTTTTGAAGATGGAAATAGATTTTGTTAGCTAATACGTTGTTCATTTTCCCTTTTCAATTAGTCGAGAGTGGAGGAGGCGACCGCAGAAGTGACCATGAGTATAGCTCGGACAAACCATCCTGACTGCTCCGAGGAAGAAGTCACCCAGTATGCCTCTCAGATCGATCCGCTTGATCCCCCGATAGCGGCTCAGATCATGGCAAAAGCGTGCGGGACTGGAAAGAATACCTACTACTGCAGGGGAATGGGCTCGGCGGGTGAAGGAGTATTGAAGAACACTTCAGAATACTCTATCGGGTCAAGAAGTTCAACTTCTAGTCGTAACCTCGCATCGGAGCTTCATAGGACGCAGAGGGAGTTGGAGGAGCAAAAGAGGCAGATGGCCGAGTACCAAATGCAGCAGACACAGGTGCAGGCTCAGATGTACACATGGATGCGGACGATGTACGAGGCTCAGACTACCGGACAACCGTTCCCCACACCTCCCCCAGTCCCGGTCCCTCCCTTCCCTAGCTATCCACCACCACCACCGCACCAGTCAACGCCAGAGCAAGACCAAGGTAGCCACCGGAATTCAAATGAGTACATGGATTACTTCAACCCTGATGACCCGCAAGTTCTTGGACCTGACCTGTAGTTGTAGTTAATTTTTTTATCGTCGTTGCTATTTGTACTGTACGTTGGACATTTATGTTGAACTTGTATGACTGTCTTTACTACGTGTACTGTTGAACTTGTATGATTGTACGGTTTATCCGGTTCAATGCAGGTTATGGAATTGGGCCCAATCCAGAACCGCGTTTTTTTTTCAAAATTTTTTCCCACATTGCCGGCGACATGGACTCGAGTCGCCGGCAATGTCTCAAATTCCGGCCACGGCGGCGCTGCCATTGCCGGCGACGCCGTCGCCGGTAATGTCCGAGACATCACCGGCGACGCCGTCGCCGGCAATGTCCGAGACATCACCGGCGACTTGAGTCGCCGGCAATGTCCGAGACATTACCGGCGACGGCGTTTCCAGTCGCCGGCAATGACAACACCGGCGGGGAATCACCGGCGACGTCATTGCCGGCGACAAGTCGCCGGTAATGTCAATTCCGGCGAAAAAAAAGGACAAGGCCGGCGACGGCAGGTCGCCGGTAATGTCTCCATTTCTGGTAGTGTGTATTAGAGGGGTATAACTTGGATGAATCTGATTCATCTTGAACCAGCCTCAATCTCATCGTCCATATCGCATCAATGGTTGAAAATTCCAGATATTTTTCAAATTTTGGCCATGGTTTAAGGTGAACCTGATTTATACGAGAACTGTCCGTATTAGAGTGCTAATTTAATTTCATTGGATGATGAATTTACATAATCTTTATGTTTTGTTTGAATTTTTAGTATTTTTTTTAAGACATGAATTTTTAAAAACTATTTTTATGACTAATTTTGATTATTTAACTCAATATAATTTTTATATTAAATTTATTTAATTGCCATATGCTTGTCCATGCTAAGTCCGTGTCTTATTTTTTAAGATTTTGTCGTGTCTCGCGTCCTCACGTGTCCCTGTCCCCATATCTGTGTCTGTGTCCTTGTCCATGCAATATTCATTTATATGTTCGTTAAACAGTATGACTTAAATATATCTTTCTTAGATTCATTGGAATTTTTTCCATAACTTTCTTAATTAACAAGCTATATTTAGACCCCAAAAACAAATCATGAATCTAGCATGATATGGGTATTAGATTGAGTTAATATTTGTCACCCGTTACTTCATATATTAATTTTTTTCTCAAAGTTGTAGAAATATTATCAAGTATAAAAATTTCATCAATTTAGTAATTCTTGCGGGTGGACTAAAATTATTAGAAGAATTACTCATCTTACAACTATAAAGACTAATTTACAAGTTTTTAGAATTTTTCTTAGCTAATTTGGAGATGGATTTAGAATATTTTCATTTTAATTGAGGGATTTTAAATGAGAATGAGTTATTTTTTCCTTTTTTAATTATTTATTTTAAAAAAGAAATATAACGAAAAGAAGTAAGGTCTAAGAGTTGGGCTTTGTGCTTGTCAAAAAAAGAAAAAGATTTGGGCTTTCTTGACTTTCAGTTGTCCAGTTGTTACCCGTGCGGCTTATCCGCTTATGAGACTCCCCATTTCCTTTCCTGACACTGTTTCCAAATCTTGGCCGTAATTCCCTCACTAGATTTATATCTATAAGTACACCCTCCATACAGTCTCGTTATAAGATCGAATTAGTTACCTTCGCAACCAATAAACCCTAGATAGTGTTACCATTCTGTACATACTAAAACTCTGATAAAAAGAAGAAGAAAGAAAGATCTCCATGGCTGCTGGTGAAAGAAGAACTGCCATCGAGAAGATTGAGCATAAAAGTAGCAGGCAAGTTACATTCTCCAAACGACGCAAGGGCTTGTTCCACAAGGCTGAAGATTATGCAGATGTGTGTCACGCTGAGATTGCAGTCATAGTTTTCTCCAACACCAACAGGCTCTACGTGTTCTCAAGCACCAGCATGCAACAGATTCTCTCAAGATACGTAAAGTATCGCGGCGTCGTAGTCGCAATGGATGATGATGATGAGTCTCCAGAAAAGAGTCCAGAACATGAAGTGTAAAACAAGATTCGAGATCATCGTCGCATGGTGCGAATGCAATGGTGTTACTTGAGGAAGAAGGTAGAACCCTAAACTTGGATTGCTCGCGGTTGGCAGGTAGGGAGTTGGATGGTATCAGCTTGGAAGAACTGAATGATCTAGAGAGACGAATAAGGGAAGGGATCGAATCAATTCAGAAAAGAAAGACTCAAGTGCAGAAGAACTACTGCGAGTACAAGACATCATATGTTCTTGAATATCACAACCATTATTTGGATAGGAGTAATAGCCAGCCTTTCGTTAGTAGCAGCTCGAGTGGTATTTCGGATTGTTCTGAATCGGAGAAAAGTGACGACCGAATCGACACATCTCTGCGCTTGTGATTGTCAATTTGTCATCATCAACTAAACGATCGCAAGAGGAAGATGATATCGTTCAAGATCTTGTACGTTGTCTTTCCAGTTTGGAAGTTTTTCTTGATTTACTTAATTATACCCTTACCGTTTCTAGCTAGATTCTTTCATATTTCTTCTTTTAACCTAAACCCTATACTAGTACATTAATGTCCCTCAATTCTTTCATGTAGGCCTGGGCATGAAACCGATTCGGGGTTCAAAACCAACCGAAAAGTTCGGTAGAAAAAATGAACCGATTTGAAAAGGAGAGAAAAACGTACATAACTGAACCGAAATAAATCGGTTGGAAAGCGGTTTTGGGGGTAGAACAGACCGACCGATTTATTTTAATATAAGTGTTGTTTAAGGAGATTTATTCTTCGTAACTTCCAGTGTGTATCTTTTCCTAATTAGATACAGTTTAGTATAGATAGAGATACAAAGAATCATTGTTTTATAGTGACAGTTATTGTAACATATTGTATCAGCCTATATATAAGGCATATATTCTATCAATGAAATAGTTTACATATTTTTCCTCTCAAATACGTTATCACCACGTTCTGAGTTGATAACAAGCAATCACCACATAAAAATACGTAACTCCCATCGCCGGCAGCCCCTCCTTCACCGTTGATCACCACCAATCGGCATCTCCTTCTCTCGAAATTTCATATTTTCAGGCCACAATCGTGCCTGTGCAGAACATCCAATTTCAATAGAGGATTACGAGCAGCTTAGGATGAACCAGAGACAGATTTTCATATTCACGGAAAGCCCTAGATGTCTAGTTTCTAGAATATTTTTTAGATTGCAAATTGGATGTGTCTAGAGAAATTTATGGCCGATTGAGTGCACAAAGGTCAGTCCACCCAAAAAGAAAAAAAGAAGAAGAAAAAACCTAATTCTTCCATTGCCGAAGCACGTCGCCGGATTTCTTTTTGTGATGTTCAAATTTTTATTATAAAGTTTTTATACCGAGCATAACACCCTCGAGGTAAATTTTCTAAACTGTTAATCTCTAGATCTAGGAATAAAACTTACTTCCTGCAAAAACCTAGATCTTAGGATTGTGATATTGTGATTTGTGACTATTGCATTTGTGTGCCCTAGTTCCTATGGACCTATATCCATAGAGTATAAGTGACGGTCATGTGGGAGTCATGGTTTAGAAAAGAAAAGAAAGGGAAATTGATGTTATGTGATGGTTCATCATGGTTTCTAGGTATGGTTTTGAGTCACCGTTTATTGGTAATCGATTTTTGTGACCAAACATCATTGATCACGGTTCTTATCCCCTAAAATTGATATTAGTGATCGTGATTTTTTGATCGGTAAACTAATTACATCTCTTGTCTCTCTTGTAGATAACATCAATTGAGCCGAAACGGCCTGAATTTGATATCATTGATCTTCAAGGAGTAGAATACCATTGTTGGGTGTCAAACGTTGAGAACGTGCTTCTCGTTATAAATCTGACGGATATAATCCAACCACCACCACCACCACCTGGTACTAAGCCACCAACTCCAGCTCGCAAACCTCAAACCCTCATATTTTTGAGGCGTCATAGACATCCAAATCTAAAGAAACAATATTTGTTAAAGAATGACCCAACAGTTTTGTGGGTGACTTTACAAGATAGGTTCATTAATGTGCATAATGCACAACTTCCTGAACTGCGAGAAAAATGGTATTCAATCTAGTTATTGGATTATCCAAGTATTAATGCTTTTAATCAAGCTATGTTGGAGGTATAATCAGAGTTGAGTGTTTGTGGCATTGTAAAGACCGATCAGGCTATAATTGAGAATTCTTTAAGCACTTTTCCTGCTCCATGGATAACCTTATGCACCAATATCGCATGGATTATGCGTAAAAAAGACTTAGATCATTTAGTGATCTCATGAATATGTTGGCCAAGAAAGAGCGGTATCGCGAGACTCTTCTCATCAATAATGCTCGGCCAGCTGGTACTAAAATGATCCATGAGTTGTATAACACTGTTAGGAAGACACGTAAGGATAGGAGGAACGGCCGTTCCGAACCTTACAATAACCATGGTGGAAGAGGAGGATGTGGCAAAGTTCATGGTAGAGGATATAGTCGGAACTTGACTTGTTCTCACCATGAAAATATCCATAACTACAACAAAAATCATTCCTATTCTAGGAATGAAAGAAATTCTTTTAATTTTGCTTCTAATTCACGCTTGTCATCTTGCTATAGATGTGATTCTACTAAGCACATGCACAAACAATGTTTGCACTCAAGGATATTCAAAATGCCTATAAGAAGTGCAAACAATATTTGGCACATGAGACTTAACTTCACTGAAGTCTATGAGATGGATGATTGTGGAGACACAAATCTTATAATAGAAAAAAAAAATACGAAAGCAAGTCTAGAGACTGCGATTTTTTAGTAGTCTATGTATTAGGCTGATGTTTATGCTATGTAATTAAGTTTAACTTTATTTTTGACTTGATTTTAATTAGTCATATTTCGAGACTTTGTTTTAGCCGGTTCTAGAATAAGACATCTATGATGTAACTTTTAATAGTTGGCGATTAATAGAATTTTCTCTATTTTCGGTATATGAAAGTGTTGAGAATGTAATTTTTATACCAATTTAGTGTATGGTTCGATGTTTACATTAATATATGGCATAATGACACAACGATACAGTAAAAACGAGACACAAAAGAGAGGATGTTATTTTGAACTCGGGGAACCTTCGATCCAATGAAGGGTTGTTCCTCGATCCATCGAAGCACTCCCACGGGTCAGTTTTTGACATTTTTGATCCATCAAAAATGTGTACTTCGATCCATCGAAGGCTATCCTTGTGTCCTATGTTGCATTTTTCGATCCATCGAGAAATTTTCTCGATCCATCGAAGAAGTGTCATTGGTCAAGTTCTTCGATCCATCGAAACTTTTCTTCAACCCATCAAAAATCAGTATCGAAAAATCAAAATTTATTTTGGGTTTCTTTGATCCATCGAGGTATTGTTCTTCGATCTATCAAAGGTATCCCACGGATATATTTCTAACATTTTTGATCTATCGAAAATTTTGTACTTTGATCCATCGAAGGTTCTACCCAGTTTATGGTGCTTTTGATGTATTATATATTGGTTTTATTGAAAAAAGATCAGAAAAATTTCGACCAACCTGAAATTCTGCACCAAATGTGGTTTTACATCGGTTCTTGTCATGCCATATGACATAATCTACAAGGGTAATGGCGACCGATTAGATGTTGTTATACACCGGTTATTTTTAGGTATTATCATAATATATCAGCACTCTATAAGGATTACACAATTTGAAATCATTAGGTATTCACTCAAAGTGTTCGCCGTCATGTCTTGGGTTCAAAGACAAATTGATTGTTATTGCTTTGTTGATATATGATGGCGAGAATGAGTGTTATATGTGCCTAAAAGGCCTATTCGAACCTTACTCAGATTTGAAAAAATTTGTGCTACCAGTTTTTACTTGGAATATCATTGTGAAAACGGAAATGAGTTTTGTGTCCAATTTCTATAGAATGTTGCCAACGGCGCAATCTGGAGAGGTTTATGAGGATTTATGGTGTTTATATCTTATTACGGTTAGGATTATTGAATCTAATGCAGTAACTTATATTACTATGAGTGACTTAGCCTCATATGAGGTTTTGCTTTTTGATGATCAAGCTATTGAAAAATTCTCATGGTCATTTGTTCTTAAGAGCAAAGAAGTATGTAGAAATATCTAAAACCCTCGGTTTAGATGGGGGAACTGAGATTACTCCACTCGGATCAAGCTCGGTCTTCAAGACGAGTGCAACAAAATTCTGACAAAGTACCGTTGTGCCTCCACCTGATTTATATGTTGCAATCTTTGGTGCACATTGCTCGTTTTGCAAAGCTTGTTTATGTCTATAATGTTGTTTACATGCATGATTATTTTTTGTTGTAAACACAACTTCCATTCCTCTACAGATTACAAGAATATATTTGTGGATCAATCAAACTGGTATACAAACTGTTTATATATGGTTTTGATTGCTGCATCGACGCATAGGTCACACGTCTTTGCAATCCACATGGTACCCTGCATTTTCAAAACTCCTAGCACATATTATTAAGATTCGGGCTCACCACCCAAAAAACTCAATCAGGTCATTCAAGTTGGTTTAATGCAGGAGAGCTTACATCAAAATATTTGGTTGATTATTGCATATTGATTGGGATTGTTGTTGAATATCTTGGTTCCCCAAGTTCATTCATAGAACGAATTAGCAGAGACACAAATCAAGCGGTTAAAGATTGTGGCCAAAGCAATGATTATGCATGCTAATTTGCCGGTATCTGCTTGGGGATATGCAATATTACATACAACTATGCTTATTTGCTTGATACCCACAAACCATCAACCATTTAGTGTGTACCAGTTGGTAACTGGATATGAGCCTGATATCTCACATCTACGCAGCTCTAGTTGCGCGATACATGTGCCTACTACGCTTCCACTGCGTACAAATATGGGGCATCACTAACGAATATGCATTTATGTTGGTTATGATTCTCCAACGATTGTCCGCTATTGAGAACCTTTGACAGGAGATCTCAATATTGCTAGTTTTTACGGATAGTCACTATGATGAGACATATTTTCCACTATTAGGGGGAGATAGGAATGGTTCCATTCTGGTTAGATGTTGGAAATTGATTTAGTATGTCCCCACTATGTCTCATCATAATCCTGGTACATCTCAGCGTGAGATTGAAGTGCAATGTATTCTTGATCTTCATAAAGTAGCAGATTCAATATCTGACTTCTTTACTAATATCATGAAAGTAACGAGATCGGTTATATATGTTGCAAATCCTGCAAGGTTGAAAGTCCCTGACATTGGGCAAGTTAATGCAACTCCTGAACAAGGTAATGCTTCTCTTGCCTATAGTGAGGGTGTAGCATCGGTCAAAATCCACTGATGAGTTGCCGGTGAAAATGAAAGCCATCAAGGCATAACCATTCATCATCAACACATGGTTGAGATTGTTTCTGATTGCAATTGTGTCTAGAAGTCGACATTGACAAATATTGGGGGACGCCTTAGACTCAATGATGATGTTAGTAAACAAACAAATCTCACCAAGTTAAACAAATGCTAGTGGTAATATGAATGGTTCATCCAGGTTCGTTGATAATGCGTTACTTATTCCATCGCTCAGGAATTGACAAAGATGAAGTGGAACATTACTCTGTTGCGGATTTTCAACTGTTAATGTGGAGTAAATTGACCGATATGGGAAGTTGTAATCTAGGCTGAGCTAGACTCTCTTACAAATGACAAGTTTTTGGTATGGTAGTGCTATAACCACCGAATGGTAAGCCGGTTACACACAAATGAGTCTTTTTTTAGAAGCACAATGAGAAGAACTTATGGCGCAAGAATCTTCTCAACACCCTAATATTGATTATGAGGAGATGTATTCTCCGGTCATGGACATCATCACTTTTTGCTACCTTATCAGTTTGGTAGTGTCCAAAAATACTGAGTATGCAGCTTATAGATGTGGTTACAGTATATCTCTATGGAGATCTTAATTCAGGGATATACATGAGAGTGCTGGTTGGCATAGTTCTACCCAAATCAAATAACTCTAAACGACGGAGTTCTCATGTAATTCGATTGAGATGTTCAATATATGGATTGAAACAATATGATAGAATGTGATATACACGTCTTAGTAACTACTTGATTGGGAAGGGATACAAGAATGAAAAGTTATGCCCATGCATGTTCAGTAGATGAAAAAGTTGTTTGAGATGATAGACCTTGGTAAGACTCGATTAAGTATTCGTTTTGAGATGGTAAATCGAGTTGGTTGAATTCTTATTCAACAGTTTGCTTATGTCTAAATCAGGCAATGAACATAGCACACTGATGGTTATTTGCAGTCTAGAAACCAAAATGATCAATTTCACCAGGATGATGATGGTAAAGATCTTTTAGAGCTGAGATTCTATATCTTAGTGCGGTTAGAGCTTGGTTAAATATAGCTTGATGCACACATCCAAACATTTCTCTCTCGGTATGTGCCAATGTAAAGTCATCGGGTTGGAGTATAGTACACCTTCTGGTACTTGAAGGTAACCATTGACTTGGCTTGTATTTTTCCAACAAAGAAAGTAGACAGAAGCTTGAAAATCTCAGAAAATGGATGGTTGAATCATAACATTCAAGTTTTGGACATTTCGACCCGTCGAGCATATTTCTCAACCCGTAGAATGCAATGAACAATGATAACCCGAATGGGTCTTTCAACCTATCGAAGAATGGCTTCGACCCATTGAAGCCAGTGCCCTAGATCAGACAGAACCATCTGTTCGACCCGTCGAGTGAGAATTTTGACCCACCGAATTCCTCTTCTGCTGCGAGCAGTTTTACTGCAGCCCCCTATTCTGAAATACTGGTTGATGTGTTGATCAGATTTGATGATTCTGGGTACCTCTCTTACCCATATAAAGGATATTCCTACACTGGTTATGTATTCACCATAGGAAATATGGCGATTTCTTGGAGAACAGCAAAGTAAACCCTTGTTGCTACTTCCTCGAACTATTCTATGATTAAAGCTTTGTATGAAGCTGTTGATGCGTGTGTCAGGTTTAGGACGGTAATACACCACATTCGAGGGTCTAGTAGATTACCATCTACTTGGCTCAACCTTGGTTCCGCCGCGATGGACTAAGAAACTTCCCTAAAACCCTAAAGAAACTTACCGGGTTCAATGCCTTCTGGTACTCCCACCACCTCTTTGTCATAGTATACATCCTCTTAATTATCCATGGATACTTTCTCTACCTCTCCAAGAACTGGGACAAGAAACCAATAAATGCTCCTTCAAATTATTGGGGATCTTGAACTAAGAAATAGATTCTAGAAGCTAAAAAAGGGTATCCTGAGCAATTTCAATAATCGGGTTCATTGATATTCCTGGCAACACCAACTTGCATTTTTTTAGGATAACGCAGTTTGCATTAAACAAATGAAGTTGGGTTACATTAAGGGTGACATACTTAATTTATTTTTCCAAAGTACTCATACAATCAAAAATTTCATTGGTTATTGATTATCCATGTGAACCAGATTGGTTCTGCGGATAATGTTGCGGACTTGTTTACCAAGTCACTACCTAACTCTTCATTTGTGAAACATGTGAGACACATTGGTATGTGCAGGTTATCTGAACTCCATGACTGAGTTTATAGTCAGGGGAAGTTACATTTCTGTAGACATTAAGGGGAGTCTACATCACATGTATTAGCTTTTGTAGTTGATGCATTGTACTCTTTTTTCCTTAGACTAAACTTTTATTTTACTCATGAGGTTTTTCGTTTGCTTGGCAAGGTTTTTAGTGATACAACAGGTTATGCATCATTCTATAGGACATCGACACAAGGGAGAATGTTTAAGGAGATTTATTCTCCATAATTTCCGGTGTGTGTCTTGTCCTAATTAGATACAGTTTAGTACAGATAGAGATACAGAGAATTTCTATTTTATAGGGACAGTTATTGTAACAGATTATATCAACATATATATAAGGCATTCTATCAATGAAAGAGCTTACATATTTTTCCTCTCAAACAAGTGTAATTTTTTTTTAATATACTAGTAATTTTTTTATTTGCTGTCAATTTCTATTGGGCCCAAATATACAAAATAATGAAAATATGGGCCTTTTGAACCCAGACCCAAACGCCAAAGTGTCAAACCCTAATCTACTTCTATTGTATAATTGTACCAGTATATAAATATCCTAAAACCTAAACGGATGCACTTTCTACTCACCTCAAGAGACGAGAGTGCCGCTCTTCCTCAGTTCTTCTGTTCCTCATTTCTTCAGAAGAAAAAAAACCTAACCCCAAAAATCTTTATGCTCTACCTCTAGTCACCTTCATTTGAGTCGTTTCTAAGCCTCTCTCATTCTATCAATTATCGATTTCATCACTTCGATAATGTTCAATGAGTTTCTTTCCAAATTTCAATCACTGACTTCAAGCTAGTGAAGCTACTGTGATTTTGCCTTTTTCTATTGTTTTGGATTTAATCGAAATTGCTGTTGTGTTTTGATTTGATCAGGTTTGTGTTACATTTGATAGAGTTTTAATGTTGATTTGAAATGTTTGATGTAGATGATGGATGGTTTGGAATCCAATTATGGGAATCCAACACTTGTTGGAACTGAGATGGACTCAAGCACATTGAACAATTATGCAACACCTGCATTCAGTGTTAATGTTGGAGCTACTCCTACCCTAGATTTTGCTACTCCAATTGAGCTTCCAGAAAGCTCTGCATCCAAGAGAAAGAACCAGAGTTTTGATTTGTGATAGAATAGATAAATTACTGGCATGTGTTAAACTGTAAATGCAGATTTTGTTATTTTGATTTGTGATAGAATAGATAGGCATGTGTTAGTGGAGGGCAGGTTTTATTCAAAAATATGTAGGTTGATGTCCGAATTTGTTCACAAATCTTGAATGAGCCCAAATAATTGGGCCATAAATTTGTAAAAATGACAAACATGCCTATAACCGAAACCGATCCGACCCGAACCAAATTTGACCCAAAACTTTGAAAATTTGCATTCGGTCTAAATTTTGGAGTGATCGAATATTTCAGGCCATAATCAGTTTGCGCCTGAAACCGAATTGGCACTGGCCCGAAATATGCCTAGGCCTACTTTCATGTATACTAGCTAGCCTCTCAACTCATGTATATCGACAATCCTTGGAAGATCAATTTCATGAGTTTGATCAATGTTGATGTAATATTCTCTAAATAAAATAAGATCAAATCCTATATTATTCTATTTCTATCGAGTCTTTTTTTTTAGAATAAAATCTGTCGAGAGTTTGGCATAGGCCAGAAACCATGAAGTGTTGGGGCCGATACAAGTAATATAAACTTACAATGATGTACGATCTATTACATGCAACACCCTTCCACTAAGGTATATATTTTTTGGGTCATTTTCAGGCATTGGGCATTATACCAACTTTTTGATCATATTTTACCATCTCTACCGTTCAGAACTTAGGTCCTAATGTGTAGATCAAGCCTATAAATTTTCAGCCAAAATGGTGATCGTTAAGGTATTCAAAACTTCAATTGAAGTTTATACGTATGAATGGTTAAGGTTTGACAGACTTAGCATGTCCCTTGATTTAATCTAGTTCGATACCTTAATGATCATCATTTTGGCTGAAAATTTTCATGAATAATCTTCTTATATAAACCTAATAATTGGACAGTGGAGATGTTAAAATATAACCGAAAAATTTGTTTAATGAAAATGACCAAAATAATGTAACAAGCATGAGCTAGAGATGTTCTTGCAAAATCATTCATAGGTGTATGGAGTATGCTTCCTCTAAGGAGCTACGTACTAACCTTGCTTCTATCTCAACGAGCAAAACATGTTTGAAATCTTTTCCGTAAAAAAGAAAGGAGTGGTAGTGCATTGCTATTGCAAAAGGCTGAGCTTAAGCATATCAATGGCATCTCCCATGGACCAAGTTCTGGCTCTAGAAGCACAGGATTTCATCAGACTTGTAATAACTAATAAGAAAAAAAGAAGAAAGAACCAGTAGAAAGCCTTAGAATACCAGTAACTGAAACTGAGAGGCAAACAGATGCCGTTTGATTTTGATTCAGGGGTCTTCCATCTCTAGAACACTCGATTCATTCCATATTCATTATAATGCAATCAAGGACGAACTTATTCTATAGCACAATATGTATGAAACTATGAATTATACATGTTTGTCCAACCTATACATGAAATGGAAGATAATGCGTACATAACATTGAGCGAGAGACAACTGATCCACGATACAATACAAGTATACAACAGATGAGAGCTGTAGTTGGTTGATGACTATTTTATTGTAGAGACGTATAGGTACACTGCAGTATGCATACAAGAACTGGGGATTCAGATGTACGTAGTGTAATGAATTGAGCAATCATCAGACAACTAGTGCCTCGTTAACAGAGATGGGTGCTTCTTTTGGGTGGTCTTTGGCACATGAATCACCAGATGTGGTTTCATTACCCTTGAAAAAACTTCCGCACCCGCTACCGCACCCACCGCAGCCACCACTCTTCAGCATGCCTCCACAACCACCTCCACAGCCACCTCCTCCACCACACCCTCCACAACCGCCACTCTTCAACAAGTTTCCACATCCTGCACCACAACCACTGCCACAACTGCCACTTTTGACCAAGTTTCCACATCCACTGCCACAACCGCCACTCTTCTCCATGTTTCCACATCCTCCACCACAACCACTGCCACATCCGCCAGAGCCAGCAGCAATCCTTGTAGCATTGCCACACCCACTACCACAAGCTGCACCACAGCCTCCACCTTTCTGAGGCGTCACTACATCTCCTTTAATCCCGTCAATTTTTATCTCAAATTCACTTGGTCCAGAAGAAATCGTATTGGTCCCCTTGCCTTCCTCAGGATGTTTCTTAATTTCTTCCTCCACACTACCCAGTTCTGTAGCATTAACATCAAATCCATCATATCCTTCCTTCAGATCCGAAAATATAAAAGCTTGTATGATCCCAGGTACTGCTAGAGATTCTTCCTTTACCTGTTAATTTTCAGATATAACATCAACTCACATTTTTAGGAACTGTAACAATATAATTGTAGACAGCACTCGTACCTTGACACATCCAGATTTTAGGTTAAGCAATGCCACTGCTTTCCCATAAGGATACTCGGCAGAGAATTCAACCAAAGTCACAAAGTTTTGTTCAGTTTTATCTTCAATTACATGATTCTCACACTTCTTAGGTTCATAATCCAGCTTTCTGCCTGGGAAGATTTTGACCTGCACCAAGACGATAGATTTAGGGGGACAGAATTTAGTCAATCTACAGTTATGAGCAAGCCTTTACATGGAAGGAGCATGTACACTATATTGCTGCAGCCCATCAAATCTTACCCTACAAAATGACATACTGCATTAGCTCTAAAACACCTTATAGCACAAATGCACTTTTCTGTGCAGACCAGAAATATGTATTAACAAATTAAACCATTCAATCAAGTAATTACAGATCCATGACGGGTTGTTGTTCTCTGATAACAAAGTGGTTTTCTTAGCAATCTAGCAATGTCTTTCTTTAGGTAAGCATGTTCAAAAAGGTGAAACTAATGTATCCAAATAGTATATTAGACAATCTTACATATTTTATGAAGTTATGGTTAGCAATAACATGAACGTAGATATATATATGAAAGGTAAGAAACATTTTATAGAGGATGGATTCTTACCTTCTTTTTTCCACTTAACAAAAAGAGGTATCCATCATTCGCATTTTTCTCATGATGAAGCGACCAGGGAGAATCTATCAATGACCAACCAGTACCCACAAACTCTGCAAGAGTACAGATTTTCCCAGACTTGGTAATTCCAACCACTTGTTTTCTTGGAACACTGTTATCCTTTACTTTTTCCTTTTCAGCATGCCTGTAAATAAACAGAAAGCCGGCACAATCTCAGAATACATAGGAATAAAAAACACTAACATAAAGCATAAATCATTCCAAAGCACTTTATATGCACAGGTTTCCATTCCAAACTGAATTTAACAAGTTAAAATCTCGATTAGCATATCACTAGTGGGAAGTTGCACAATCACACTAGTTGTATTAATCAAGGTAAGACGTAAGAGGTACCTCATCTGGAGGCAGATGAGCTCTGTTCCACTTTCATCAACCACATTTGTCCAACTCTTGGCATCTTGATTCTTCCCAGGAAAGGGGGAAAAGCAAGAAGGTTTTGAAAATGTTCGAGAACGAACAACATGAAATGAACGTTGTGCTATGACAGGAACTGTAAAAGATTGCAACTCGCATGTATATTGGTTTTAAGGTCCCAGATCAAGAGCTTGGCACCATCTCCAATCATTGATCTGCATATAATTTAGAGGGTGGGAGTAGAAGCTTTTGAAGAGAGAATGAAGCAGAACCATACGTTTTATACGCCCTTTTCATTGGTATGTGGGAAGGTGAATCGTACATCAGTTCAAAAAGCAGCTCCCCAGTAGGTTCACACTGGAAAGAAGCCACCTGTTTCTCGCCAAACTCGGAAAAAATGCTGAGTCGCCGCTTATTATTGAAAAATATATCCTGCTGGACCTTACTGAATGAGGCAAACAGAATCACTTTGTGTCCTTCTGGTAAGTTCCTAATTTCCGTAAATTCTAAAAGGACCTGAAAAACAAAAAGAGTAACATCTTAGGCATTATCCTCTTTATTTCTGAGAATTATATTTAAAAGGACCAGAAGCTATGTCTATGACCAGTAAATAATATTGCAGAAATGAAAGCTAGCCTGGTGAACTAAGGGAACATTTTAGTCGATATATATGTTTTAGACAGTATTAAGAATTGACATCTAAAATTTATTGGTGTGCCTTTTGTGAAACAGGTGGGAGAAAAAAGAGCTTTGATATTACCTCCACAACCTTGACCTCTGGAATCTCAATTACTTTCTTATATTCAGGGAATACAGTTGCATCCTTGCTCGTGACGTTAGATTGATAAGGAGTGGTTGTGAGAGGAGATGGAGCACTACCTCTGTACATTGCCCCTGCCCTCCAATACCTGGTACCAAATACATCTTCCCATTGCTTAGTAGTTACAGAGAACCCAGTATCAAGCTTCTTCCCTTTAGTTCTGTCTGAGTCCATATCGTCATGCTCCAGTACCTTTCCAAGTAGTGCATGCAGATCTCAACAATAGGATACAGAATGCAACTGGTGAGTATGCCACATAAGGTCAATATCGTATGTTGGAACGCAGAAACGTTTTAGTGACTTCTCTCTGTTACTCTTGATCAAATGAAGAAACCCTTTATATCTGGATGCAGCTTCTTCAAGAAACAGATCGTGGCTCATATGGGGTGCAGAAACCTGTCAGAACGCAGAAAGAACATACAACAAAGGAAACAAGAAGAAAGAAAAAAAGAATGGAGCACAGAAACAATGATATATTGGAGTAGAAAATCATAAGGTCTGATTGTTTAATCCACATTATAGTGCATGCTCATGTTACCTGGTAATAGAAAGGACATTATCTTCTAACAGCTGAAACCAGATCATATTTAGGGCACTTGTCAAGTCTGGATATCCTTTCAGATATATTCTCAGACAATGCATTTTCTAAGTCTAAGTTGTAGGGTTCTGCTGGATACAGTCGATTCGAAATTTCTTCAGTTTTACTCTTACAAGAATCTTGAACAGAGGACACAACATTAGAGTTGTCAAGAATCTTTCCATAAAGTTTCTCACAGTCGGTCTTGTATTGAATCTGCATAATAAATCAACACACAAAGGTAAGCAATGCAACACGTGATCAAACAAAAACAATCAGGTTAGAAAAGACCAATCCCAAAATTCCTACCGGATTTAGCCTGTGACAATGCCAAATCCATTCACAATCAAGAGGTACAACCAACGGGCCCTTCCGAATTCTGGGACTGAGAATGCTCGGCAAGTAATGGACGCCAACATGCATTGTACCTGAAATTAGAATCTTCAGAACTCGAAATACAAAGATCAAATGACAACGGGAAAGTTCAGCTGAAACCACACATAAAGCATCTTCCAGCTCAAAACAAGTAGACCTTGATCCGCATTCCACAGTTACCGAAAAACACATAGTATCAAGTATCAACCAATAACAAGTGATCCGGTACTGCCAAGTTTCTAATGCACTAAAAACACATGAACTAAATCGAAGATACAAACTTCAAATCCATGGACAAAAATGTTTTTTGGTGTACCTATACATAGCTCTTTGAAGAGCGGGCCCTTCATACAGATGCCGATTCCGATCTACAGCAGCTAGAAACTGAAGCTGCTTCTTCGCTCCAGCCACAAGGTCCACGCTTATCGCAATGTTCTGTGCTTTGCTCCACTCAATCTCCTGCTCCTTCTCCATATCTAATTTTCTCCTATAAAAAATTGACAAAACAAAACACATCTTCAATTTCATAGCCCTCAGAATTTTTGTTCTTCTGTCTTTTTTACTTTCCCAAATTTGGTAGCACCATAAAGATTCCCAAAAACACAGGATCAACCATACTCATATATAACTGATATAAGAGAAATTGAGTACCAACAAGCCTCAAGAATCCAAACTCAAACTCAAAACAGCAGCCAAAACGAGTTGAAAGTTCAATTCTTTAGAACTCAGAATCACATTAGCGACTTGTTCATAGTTCAGAATTTGGAAAAGTCAAACAACCAAGAATGCTTCTAATTACCGGAACTGATCGGAAATCGAAGTATCAAGAGACTTGCCGGAAAGTTGAAAAGTTCTCCCCAGAAAAAGTTCTCCGACCACGGTTTACGCGGACTTCGCGCTGATTTATTTTGCAACATCGAATATCTAAATAATATTCATTTTGATTTTTTTATTATAGTTGATTTTCAACCTATAATGTATAAAGAGAGTGGTCTCAAATTTAAAAATACAAATAATAAGTGATAAAAATAAAATAATTTTAAACTTTGAGATTCAAATGACTTTGGACTAACCGAGTAAGTATTGTCCATTACATATTACTTTTACATTATGTTTCTATTTTTCAAAATTGTTCTTTGAAATTGTTCAAACTAGTTTTACCAAGATGTTAATGACACCTGATATTTTCCTCTGTATATCATAAATATAGTTAATAATATCGGATTTGTCAATGGAACTCGATCTTCAACTATATAAGAGATACGCAAATAGATTTCATGCACCTAAGTTCATTTGCGATAAATAGCATTCTATCACTTGGTATTTGGTAAGCCCAAAAATGGTTATGAGCTGCATTCTACTCTACTAGCTAGATAGAGTGTTATTTTGAATTCACTCGGTTAGTTCTTAATAGTGTGTGTGACGATTTATAGTTTGATTTTTTGTTTATGTTACCAAAGTAATTATATATGTATCATATATGTATATTTTGTAATAATCTACAATCGTCCATGGCCCAGCTTGATAATGTATTTATGTTATAATCCGCTAGCTAAGTGGCAAACTCAGTGATGTAGAAAGACATGGTGGGTTAGCCGTAGCCTTAATCTTATCCCATTCCTACTCCCAAATTTAGCTACGGACAATAGTATTACACAAGCAAATGCAGAAAGAAGATGCCCCCATCACGCATTCACGCTATTCATGCCCATTCCTACTCCCAAATTCTGATGTGCTTTGATCTTGTGCAGTACTGACGTACTGTAATACAAGCTACAAGCAAATGGGAGTACCAATAATGCAATACAACATGACTCAAGCCTAACAGGAGTCGTCAAGAGTTAACTGAATAGGCCTAGCCGAACAACAAGCGTGAGCTCTTCTGACATTCTTCATGAGGAGCAAAACAAACGTGAGGCATCTAGCTAGCTTGAGCTCCTCATCTTCTTACAACCGAAATGTGTTCGAATGCCAATTTGCATCTGAACAAAAGCCTGGACCCCCTGACATCTACTAACCCTTCAACTCTAACCAACTTACAAGATCGACTTGGCTCAAGTTACTTAACAAAGTAGCATGTCTGGGTCATTTAACTCCTGTATAACAGTATAAGGAAAGAGGTCATTCATACATTATCCCTTGATACAAAATGGATAGTGCAAATTTGTCCCCTAAACACCAAAATTGAGTTGATTTGAGAAGCTGAAAATGCATGAAACAGAGATCACAACTCAGCTTTATTGAGAAGTTAGGTTTCTTATACAACACGAAGGCAACAACCACAAGTCAAGATGTGAATGAATATGGGTGGCACTTCACTACTCTGCTGATTTAGAATCCTCCACTTGAGACTTTTGATCCGTCATTTGTTCCAATTATATCTCTTTATTCTTGTTGATGAATTATCTAATATAAGTAGAACAATTTCTGCTCCAAGAATGATTATAATACCCTCACAAGTGTTGTAGAGCTTCAATTTTGCTAATATCGGAATCCCCTTCTTCAAGGACCTTGACCTTAGCACCACAGCAGCTCTTCCTGACATTTCTATGTGCTTCGTCTTCTTTGTCACTAGATTTGCCATCTCTATTCCCAATATCCGACCTCCGCTCCATGAACTCTGCATTTTCCTTCCAAACCTCTCCATTACTATACACCTCCTTCTTCCATATCGGAACTGATGCCTTCAACTCATCAATTACAAACTTACAAGCATCTAACGCATCAACTCGATGAACAGCTGAGACTGCAATGAAAACACTTGTTTTCCCAACTGGAACTGGCCCCAGCCGGTGGGCAACTGCAATGGAAACAAGACTCCAAGAGGATCTAGCAGATGAACAAATAGACTTCAAGCAGCGTATTGCCATTGGAACATATGCTTCATATCTCAACTCCACGACTGTCTTGCCATTAAAGGTGTCACGCGAAGTACCAGAAAATGTTGCAACGGCACCTGCCTGGGGGTCACTCACATAATTGATATACTTCGCAATGTCAATTTCAGTATTCTCCTCTAAGATTTCCACAAGGTTTCTTTCCTCATCCGCCATCATTTTTTAGTAGTTCAGCACAACCCTGAGCTCTAAAATGTCTCCATCTTTAATTTCTCTATACTTCAGCCTTTTAGCTGACACTGACCGTAAGAGATTCAAGAAAAAAGTTTCGTAGGGACAATGTCAGTAACGAACTCAACGGAGGAAGGGCCGACTCGGTGACTGGAGGCACACAGAGAGTCAAATTTCAGTGTGTATAGCCTAAGGCCCCAAATCCTCCTAGAAATAAAACAGTAGTTCATTCGATTTATTCAACTAGAGAATACAAATTACAATGAGTAACCGAAACCTTGCAATAATAACCAACCATTTAACCTTTTATTCATATCACAATCAAATCCCTATATGCCAATAAGTAAACTTCTTCCCAATCCTTTCTTGTTTTAGCATATCATAAATTGCAGAGTTTTGAATTCCCTAGCTAGTTCTTATCCTTAATTTCAAGCTTGCGAGCATATAGCTTATATTATTGATTTGCAGTTACCCACCAAACAATCTTACATAATCAGAGAAGAAAAAGAACAGAAATTGAAAAGACCAAACAAAAACAAAAAAGTCTGCTGGAGACTTTTAGCTGAAGAAAAAGTAAGAAGCAGATTAGGTCCAAGAGGAAGTGGTAGAATGAAGAATGAAAAAAAATGGTTTAGATGAAGTTACCTGAGTCCTGCTGCTATAATGGCTCAGTTGAAACTGATACGAAAATTTGAGAGGAAGAAGCGCCGAGGACACGACAAAGGCGAAAGGGGTGGAGATGTTTTATATCATTTAGGGGATAACTTAATTTAGGTAATATGGAAATTTGTTTTTGAACCTCACCTAGGTGACCGACACTTATCTCAAGCCACATGACACATGACGCATGCCAAGGCATAAGAGGAGTTTGAAGAAAATAAAATACCGGGTACTCCATCTGTGTGGCGCGGGGTCGTTGGGAGTGGCGGACGACTCGCGGGCTCAGTTGCCGGTAGGGATCGGTAATGCGTCGGCTAAATTTTTAAGTTCATAAGGCGTTCATAGGTCAAGCTTTATTGGATTTTTTTCGAGTCGGGTGGACTAAGCTCATAAAGTCGGATCAGATTATTTTATGTATTGAATAAAAAAAAAATACATAAATGGTGTTTAGACTTTGTGTGTTAAGAGAGTTTGATACATAAATTTTCAAAGTTAACAGTTTGGTGTGTAGACTTATTTTATTGACAACGAGATGTCTATCCTTACTTTTCCGTCAATAAAATGACAACTTGATGATGTGGTACTTTAAAAATATATATTAAATTACACTTTTACCCTTTGAATTAATTTTTATTTCTAGGTATTTATTTATTTTATTATTTTTAGTTTGGAGACCGGGTAGATTCCCGCAAGCATGTTACGAGATTTAATTTGGTTAATTTTTTTAGGTTGAAACGATAGAAAGAGATTCGATTAGGTTATAAAACAAAAACAAAAAACTCCCATAAATATTAAATAGAAAAGAAAAAAATTAAAAATTAAAATAATTTTAAGGGCAAAAAAGTCATGTATTCTTGTTTTTATTTTTTTGGAAGTGTCATGTCACCATCTTGACGGAAAAGTAACGGTAGGCACCTCGTTGTCAACAAAATAAGAGTTTGGGTACCACACTGTTCGCTTTGAAAGTCGAGGTATCAAACTGTCCTGACACTCAAAGTCTAGGCACCATTTATGCATTTTTTTCATTAAAATAAACTTGAAAACTAATGGTGTTAGCAATCAACACTACCAAAAATTCTCATTTAGACGACGAAGCAATTTCGTCGTATAAGAAGATTTTTTCGTCGCCTAAGTACTTAGGCGATGGAAATTTCGTCGCCTAAGTGTTGTAGTCCAAGTACTTAGGCGATAAAACAAAAAAGTTTCCTCGTCTAGGTAACATCTTAGGCGAAAACTAAAGTTCGTGGTTCAAAGTCCTAGACAACGAAATTTTACTGAGAAAGGCGACAAAATTTTTTGTTGTATAACTTATCTTGGACGACAAAACATTTTTCATCGTCTAAGTTTTACACGTAGACGATGAAACGTTTGCATCGTCTAAGATTTACAACTTACATGACGAAATAGAAGTGTTCGTCGTCTAAGTTGCTAAACCTAAACGACGAATCTCTCCTTTGTCGTCTTAGTGTATTAACCTAAACGACGAAATTGGATGATTTCGTCATCTATGTTGTATATTTTTCATTTATTTTTTTATAATTATTTTATTAATATAAAATGAAGTAAAATTAAATAGTAAATTAAGTAAATACTAATGGAATATAAAATTTGTACATAAAAATTGTATTGTTCCGATTGTAATATACACTACATACGTACAAAACTAAACCAGAATATCGACATTGGCGGGAGTTTGGACCCCGCTGATTCCCTTGTTGTTCGGATCACTGTCATCGGGCTAAGAATCTTAAGGAAGGACATTCGGCTGACACGTGGGCAGAGAGGCCATGCCCATCGACCTGAGGTACTCAATCATGAAGTTCACCTGCACTTGTAACGTAGCAGTTTGTTCCTGGGTTGATCGAGTCTGCTTCTTGGCCGCTCGAGTCACCTTTTCGTCCGCTCTGACCCGCTCCTCAGCAGATGCCCCACTCGATCGCCTAGTCACCAAAACCTGACTCAAATCTTGCTAGACGGCCGATTCAAGGCCACAAACTTCCTTCCCAGCTTGGCGGTTGAAAATTGTATCTGCAATAGAGATCTCAATCTCCAAGGACAGAGGAGGTAGCTCTTCGGGCGTCATCTCCGGGTTCTTCGACTGCAACCGTGCCACTGTCTCAGGGCCATTTGTTTCACCGTTACCTGAAATGGATATCGTGAAAATATATGAATGTCGATTTCTAAACAAAATTTGACATAATTTTTCCTAAAAATAGAGGAAACCAAAAACCTGCATGGAAGAAAACACTTCGAATAACCAATTTCCAAAAGAACAAACCGTGGACACCGATTTCCATCTGGATTTCTGAAGTTCATAATCATGTTTAATATAGCCAACTAAACCAAAATTCAAGAGCACAACCTAATTAAAAGTCTTAATCATAATTCAATTTCTTCAAACCAACAGTAAGATTAAACTCATTCAATTTCAGAATAAGTGTTACTTACGGTGTGTTGACTAGCAATATCTTCTTCTTGCTTGGGCCTATAGTAAGAAGAAGCGGAGGCATCAAGATGCGGGTGCTTCGAACCTGCATCTCTGTGAGCCTTTGCGAGGTTGATCATCTTGGTGGAGCTCGAAGTGTGGTGGCACTTTTTCATCTTACAGTTAGTTGTGTTCGCCTCCGACCTTATCTGTTTCACAACAAGAGAAATTAATTAATAAGATAACTTTCAAAACTATTATATGATTAATTACACTAAAACAAAGAAAGGCGAACCTTATACTTCTCAGACTCAAAGTGCCCGACCAACCAATCCCACTCGGGTTTCCTTTCCTCCCGGAACTCTACTGAGGCGTTGCCATGTTTCACGTAGTGCTTGTGCCACTTGTGCTTCCATCTCCTGTAAACATCTGCGACCGACTTCTCTATGAAAGCCAACATCTTCGTACTTTGCTCTAAGTCAAAGTGTACATAAGAAGAAGAAAAATATATTAAACCTAGGCCCTATAATTTGTAATTATTTATGAAATAAAATAAAATAAAATAGACCATATAAGAGAGAGTTCGTAGACAACTCTGAGCCTCTCAGCATCCTCCAGTTGTTCTCAAGTAGAGGCTATCATACGTATCTTGACTCGTACAATTTTCCTGATTTGAGTCGAGGTCAAACTGGAGAGGTCCTTCGACAGAGAGCCTTTGGCGAAAACATCATACGACACATCGATTTGTTTCCCAAGTTTCTTAGTTATCCTCAACTTTTCTTCCATTCACAATTCCCCGAGTGCATTTAGAGTCGGGGCTGAGGAGTCCCTACTGGTTGCTGGAAGACTGAGGATCTTGTGTGGATGCTTTGGCATTCGAAGACGGATTTGTAGGCTCATCGTCATCTATTGACTGAACATTAGGAGCAACTGGAATAGTCACTGACCTTGGAGGCGTCGTGGGAGCCGTAACAGACTCCTATAACTATTGACCCCAACCCAACTATTAGAATATCGATTGCAATGAGGCCCTATGCTCCTCTTCGGTGCGCCTCCTTTTCCCGTCATGCATCTTAAGTATCTATTCAACTACCAAAATCATATATGCAACATTTACTCAACAAAACCAACCATATTCTTCAAAACACAGACAAATTCATCTAATCCAGTACATATTCAATACAGCCTCATTACATGCCTAAATTCATCCAACACATCCTAAATCATTAAACACAACCTAAATTTGACATGCTCCTCAATAATCGGAACATGCATAATGTTCATAATCTCCATACTCGAAAAACATGTCGACATAATCTCCATATTCAACAACAATTCAACATAATACAAAGTAGCACAAAATTCACGCATTAGCACAATTATGCACATTAGCACAAAATTCACACAGTAGCACAATCCCTAAAATTGGAATCGAATTAATGTGTGTGTGTGTGTGTGTGTGTGTGTGAGAGAGAGAGAGAGAGAGAGAGAGAGAGAGAGAGAGAGAGAGAGAGAGAGTTGTTTGGTCGATAAGGCTGTCTCGGTGGAGGGAGTGAGTAGTCAGTGAGGAGGAGAGGAGGCGGGTATCCGTAAGGACTGTGAGACGTTGGAGGATAAAGTGAGGGTGGTGGTGTCGGGGTGGCTGTCGCAGTAGGACCTTCTCAGTCACAGTCACGAACGGAGCTTCGGGAGGAAGCAGTGAATGAGGAGGAGGATATGAGGAAGATGATATGAGGAGAAGGAAACATTGTCGGCGGAGAGAGAGGGTGTGTCAGAGAGGAGAGAGAGAGAGAGAGAGGTAGGAGGAGGAATCAGGCTCGTCGACTTAGGAGAGGAAGAAGGATTTTGGGTTAATTAGGGATTTAGGAATTTTGGGGAAGGAGATAGATTAAGTCGATCTCATATATCAACTTAAGCGATGAAAATTAAACGTTTTGTCATCTAAGTCCACTTAGACGACGAACTCTATGTATTTCGTTGTCTAAGTCGTTTAATAAAAAATTCTAAAAATTGGGCAGAAAAAATAACCAGCCATATATTTGGGGTTAGACGACGAAATAAAATAGTTTCGTCATCTAAGAAGCAAGCTAGACGAAGAAATATACATTTTTTCGTTGTCTGAGTCATAATTAATTTAATTTTTTAGAGCTATTTGAAAAAATATATTGACACCAATTTGTTATTGTTTGAAATTCGATCGATGTAGTTTTGTGAATATCGACAAAATTTTAAAAGATGTAAACGATCGTAAATTATTAATTGTAAAACCATTTCCGACGTAACGAGGATTTCCACTTACGTTGAAATTTTATATATCAATTAGATATAAATTAGTTGAAATTTGACATAAAAAGTAGATTGGTGAGTTAATACTTGTTATATATCTATTAATGTTGTATAAATTAAGTGTTCGTATGTTTGTATTGACTCAACATCAATATTAATTAACGAAATTGAATTTGGACAAAACAACCATTAGATATATTCATCACATCAAAATATGGAAGCAGATATAGTCAATACGAGTTCATTAAGGGTTTGATCAGTGTAATCAACCATAAAACTGAAATTTCAAAGAAACAAAAACGTTGATATCCGAATCTTTGTAACTCCGATTTTCGAACCGTCAACCCCTCACAGTCCAAGATTTTTTTACTCTATACCCTCATTGAATATAATCCTTAATCTAACATGGTATACATGATCTTACTCTTAAAATATGTCAAATTCTGAAACTCTACTTAGACGACGAAATTCAACAAGTTTTGCAGTGTAATATTTTTGGGGTTCAGGGTTTAGGATTTTTAAATGAACTTATATGATGAAAGTAGAATTGTTTTTTCATCTATGTAGTGCTTAGACGACGAAACATTTACTAAGGTGAACTTAGATAACAAAACATCTTTGTTTTGTCGTCTAAGTAGAGTTCTTTAATAGAAAAGTATCCTCTTTTCGTTTATTCCAAAATCATTCATATAAGATATGAAAAGTATTAAAAATACTCTAAATGAACCTCTTTTAGTGCCTTGTAATTCGATTCGATCATCTATCAAATTCGTATCCGTACAAATTCATTAGTTATAATTAAGTATTTCATATATATCAATCACTTGCATCATCATTATCTTCATCAACATCTTCCTCCTCATTCTCAATAGGTTCTTAATCATCATCATCATTATCATCATCATCATCATCATCATCATCATCATCATCATCATCGTCGTCGTCGTCGTCATCGTCGTATACGATGTCGTCTTTATCCTCCAGCTCCTCTTTAGAGGCATTATTTTCTAGTTTCTTGATCTCCTTTTCAGTAAGATCCATGTCGTTATCAGGTATGGGTAAGATTTTAATATAGCGAATCAGTTGCATTGTGTCGGGGATGGCAAAAGTATTAGGCTCTTGATCTGCATTGACACTATTCAGTCTAGTGTTAGTCGGTGACATCCCTTTAAGTGTTGTGGTACTCCATATATCTCGGTGAGACGTATAGTTAATTACTTTCCAATTTGCACCCGCTTTTGGATTATCCAGATAGAACACCCGTCTGACTAAGGTGGAAAGAGTGAATGACTCATCTTCTTACCAGCTTGAGTTTGTATCGACTGATAAAAGGTCGAGATGTTTCTTCGTACATTTGAACCAGTTACATTTGAATAGAAAAGCCTCTATACCATACCCGTATAGTAGCTTAATGACATTAACAAGAACCCCATAATATCCATCATTGCCTTGTCCTATCGCGATCCCACTGTTTTATGTTCTTCTTCCTTCATCTCAATAGACTGAATGAAACTTTACACCGTTGACAAAATATCCAGGGTAAATATAGTGTTGGACCAACTTATGGGCCAACATATGTTTTTTTCATGACCACCATCCCTCGTGGTTAGAGGATTTTTGTAGATCATTCATTTGTAAAATTGTGAACAAGATATATGAATGTCTATTTAATTAATTTCTACCAAAAATTTGACATAGTTTCCCCTAAAACTAAAGGAAATCATAAACCTGCATACATGCACAAATTAAGAAATACCATTATGAATACACAAACACCAAAATAAGGTATGTTCCATCCGGATTTCTCGACATCAAATAAAGTAAGAACAAAACCTATATGGTTTAAACATACCCATCAAGGGAAATAATCAGGGAACCTCTTCTTGACTTGTCTTTTAACCTAGTTTTGACTCTTGCCTAGTTTGTCTGCCTGAATTTTCCCCTATACATTTTCATGAACTCCTCGATCTCATCACTGTCTCACAACACTACCCAAGGAGCTTCATTAAGTTCTGTCTGAGTTAATTTTTCGTTTAATACTTCTCTAAACGGCCTTACAACATCTGTGACAACTGAAAGATTGTAGCTAAGATGTGTATTGGATGCAGTTTGGACTGGATCTTTGCGGTACATGTTGCAATATATTACACACTTATGCATTATGTATGTTTCGGCTATGGAGCTATCCGAGGCAGATTTATTTTTGACGAATCTTTTATTCTGTCCGAGTTGTCTACAAATTGATAAAATTTATTTCACACTACGTACAGTAAGAAAAAAAATTATATAAGATGTAAACCGAGTTTAACAAATTTAGTTACATCAAATATTGTGTCTTTTTTGAGGATACATTCAAGTGTAGTGGACCAGATCAGAAAGCAACACTTGTTCGGGAAGGTGGACCATGAGGTGAATCATGATGTCAAAGAAAGTAGGGGGAAAAATCCTCTCTAATTTGCAAAGGATGTGGACAATTTCGTATTATAGTTCGAGCACATCTGGCTTCTTCAACTCTCTGGCACATAACCTCTATCACAATCTGCACAATGTAACTATTGGTTCGACGACGTCTTTAGGCAAATAATGTCGAATTACTAATGGAATCAGATGTTGCAACATAACGTGATAGTCATGAGTCTTTAGACTATTGAACTTGTGTTCCCCAACATTGACACATAGATATATATTCGATGCATAATTTGACAGAGACCGAACATTTTTAAACTAGTTGAATATAGTATCCCTTAGTGTAGGCTTCATTGTGTAAGGTGCATCATACATCTTGTTGTACACACCTCTTCTATCCCTCTTTGACCAGAAGGGACGACATAAATTCATAGACTCTAGATTTCTTCATGCTTTGGGAGTATCCTTAGTCTTGAATTTAATACCGAGAATTGTTCCTACTACGCTGTCGCACACATTCTTTTCTATATGCATGACATCTAGGTTTTTCTTGAGTTTCAAATTCGACCAGTAAGGCAGTTCAAAGAAAATACTCATGTGGTATCAATATCTAAGATGCTCTAGAGGGTGTGGAAAGAGCTTCTTCACATCATCGTCATTGCTCAACACACCAAAATTGAAGCCAATTAACCTCTCAAAAATCTTATCGCCAAACCACTGTCAGGGTTTATGATTATTCTCTACTGTCCCATCCAAATTATCCTTATCTTATCGCCACTGGTGATCATGAGGAAGCCATTTACGGTAATCCATATAACACACCTTCCCCGCGTGTCAACTAGAGTTGATGTCGTTCAAGCAGATAAGACAAGCATTGTACCATTTGGTTGTGCAAGATGCCAACATCCCATATGCATGAAAATCGTCGATGGTCCACATTACTGCTGCTTTCATCATAAACATTGTGTTAGTGAACTTGTTATAAGTTGAAACTCTATTTTCCCACAACAGTTTTAGCTCCTCAATCATTGGTCTGAGGTACACATCTAAACACTTTCCAGGAGACCTATGACCTGGAATTAGTATAATAAGGAAATTAAATTCCTTGTTCTTACACATTCATGGAGGCAGATTGTACGACATGAGAATAACTAACCAAGTCCTAACGATAGCGCTATTATTACCCTAAAGATTGAATTCATCTGTAGAAAGTCCGAGTCTAACATTTCGAACATCTGCTACAAAGTCTTGAAATTCCTTGTTGGAATATTTAAAAGCCTCTCCATCTGCCACGTGTTTGAGCACATCATCATATAGTCTCTGCTCTGCGTATCATCTCATCGCCTCTGCTGTGTATAGAGACATGTACAAACGTTGCAGTTTGGGAATCAACAATAAATAGCGAAGCACCTTCACAGTAACCCTCTTCTTCGAACTCCTTTTATTATGGTTATACCATATATACTTGTTACATACAGGACATTAGTCTAAATATGCATACTACTTCTTGTAAAACACAACACAATCGTTTCTGCACGCATGAATTTTCTCGTACTTTAGATCTTTTTTACCTTGTAATAGGAATCAAGAAGCTTGTGATCCTTAGGAAGCAAATGACATATGTGTTGCTGAATTTTGTTAAAACCACCCTCCAAGATTTTTTGCTTTACTTTGTACTCCATTTGATTTATTATGGAGCACAAGACATTCAGTGCACATCCATCGTACACCGGGGTCTAGGCTTGAAGTAGCATGCTGTTGTACTTATCCATCTCAGTAGTGCCAGTGTCTGGCAAGGTTGCATGGACTATGTCATAATGAGAAGTATCATAACCTCACTCTTCGTGTTGGTGTCTAACATGACTGAATGCCGAAAAAACATCATGCACCAAATCCATAGCGGTGTTCCATGAAGGGGCGCCAGTACCGTTGGATGAGGCACCTTAGTAACTGTACCCTGAGCTGAAGTTTGGTCCTGAGGTGTAGTCTACTACTTCACTGTGCACACTCCATGTATTGTAACTCCACATTATACGATGCTCATACAAGTGCTGAGACATAACATTAACCTCCACATACTGATTGTTAAGACATTTTCTATATAGATACCTGTAACGCTTCTTTCCTTGATCATGTTGCATCGCAAACATCATAAACTGACTGATTATGTCCATATATCTCTCATCACTTCTATTTTGTAAATTATCCAACTCTTATCCATATATTTGCGTAAGTTAAGCGAAACATAAATTTATCGAATAAGCAATAACTAGTTAGCAAAAAAATGTCATTCTAATAGTATTTCATCTAATTACGGAAAGAATTATCTTATTATTCTTAACTTACATTAATTAATATTTATCATACATAATTAAATTACATAACATTAATATGCATTTGTATTTTTAAATTCACATATTAATATATAATAATCAACTAATTAATCAAACATTTAATCATATATATAATTAATCAACACATGCATGGAATTTAGCTAACAATTAATGCTATATATGCATATATATATATATATATATATGTGTGTGTGTGTGCGCGCGCGCGCTCGCAAACAAGGTCATCGGAATGATTTGCTGAAGTATTTCACCGTAACAACTCTATCACCGTACGTTATTACGTACGTAATTAAATTAAAAAAAAATTAAACAAGAGAAACGAGTTAATACTTTCACCGATAAGGAGATAAGTGGGTAAATTAGAGCTCCAGAGGTGGGAAAACTGTATATAGATCAAAATTGTGGCCGGAGGTGGTGTTGAGAGGTTTTGAGAGATGAGAGAGAGAGAGAGAGAGAGGAATCGGGCGATCTGGATATGGAATCTGATCTAAATACTTGAGTCTCACTTATAATTTCGTTATCTACGGGAGACTTTTTCGTCGTCTAAGTACGACGACAACACTTCATTGTCTAAATTATCACTTAGGCAACGAATTATAGTTGTCTTCTAAGTCATCACTAAGGGGACGAAATGACAACGAATGTATATTTCGTTACCTAAGTGATAATTTAGATGACAAAATCGACAACGAATGTATATTTCGTCGTCTAAGTGTTTTCTTAGACGACGAGTTTTTTTTTTGTCGCCCAAGTCTGACCTAAACGTCGAAAGGTTTTCTTAGGCTACAAATATTTATTTCGTAGTCTTACAAACACTTTAAGATTTTGTCGTCTAAGTGTGAATTTCTGGTAGTGCAAATATATTTATAATTATACATACTAAATAATATATAAACCTCAAAAATTGATAATTTGTGTTAAATTTGGGTCATATTGGGCTTAAACTCAATGAGCATCGGGCCGCTAATAGATTTTTTGAGACCATATATAGGCCGAATGAGGATCTCTAGTTGCCGGGGCGTAGGTGGTACGTGCAAGGGCGACAGAGGCAGACTCAGGTTGTAGTCAGGATTGGGCTGATATCTGGGCCTAATACTTTTCTTTTTTGTTCTAATAAAGGTGTAGGCTCCATTTTTAGGCTTGACTCGTGCTTTTTAATTTTTATTATTTTTAACTAATTCGTTTATGTTGATTTACGTTTGCACATGGTTAGCATGTTTAGAAAGTCGTTCTTACGTAGTTCCATAGTCATACTTGGATTGGGAAGATGGACCCGAATTTTGAAGTACTCATCCTAGATTCCTTTAAGTTCTTTGTTTGACGTGAGTTTGCTGTTTCCAAGTCATATGTGACGTGAGCTCAACATAATATGAAGCGCATCACTAACAAAATTCTTCATATAAGATCAAACTAAACAAACCAGCAAGCGCACACAAACTTGTGGTATGTTATGCTAGTTCCTCAAAAGTATATCAAAAGAGTACAAATAGAGATGAGCTAGAGAGCACTTCAGAGACGGTAAAGCACACAAGTGCCTAGCATCCTAATTACATATGAGATTCTTATAAATAGACAAAACTATAAACCTAAAAATTATAAAGACAGTCCAAAGTCCAAACAGATGTAGGCTAGAAACAGAGGCTCAACAACTGATAAATAGTCATTAAGAAGCCAACCAGAACAGAAAACCTTGCAACACCCACCTCGCCTCCAACTTCACAATGTCCTCGCTGCCACAACCAGGGTAGCCGGATGACATCACCTACCATTTCCCGACCATCCATCCACGTCAGCGCATCAGTCCATAAACAAGTAGCAATACCCGACCATCCGATCACCTACTCCAACCCAAGCAACATCAACCGATCGATCAAAACTCGATCAGAATACCCCGACCATGTTGCAATTCCACCGAGATGTTACTGCTCCACTGAAACTTGCCGCTGAGAAGCTCAAACCCTGAACAAAACCGTACATTCGGTAAACTGCCCATGCCTTACCTCCCCGTCCGGCAGCAAAGCCACACGACAAGAGGCAAGGCTGAAGTCAAGTCCATACTAAGGTCACCGCCGGACAAAGATTGAGTCACGCAAAAATGCCGCTAGGAATCAGGAGAAGCGTAGGAGAGAAATGCCACTAACACTTTCTACCGACTTGGGAATCGAACTCAAGACTATCTAGGAAATTGAAAGAGGCAGAACCAACCGTGCTACGACACCTTTTATGCTAATATTAGGGTGTATGTAAACTCAAAGGTTTGATTGCTATTAACTTTGATTTTCTGGTAACTCTTTAAGTATCAATATTTTCATGGACATATCTATATTTTAAATCATCAATTTATTTTCGATATTCAATAATTTACGTCTCAATTATCACTATTATTGGGTGTGTTTAGAAAAGCTTCTCTTTTAAGAGAATGAGCTTTTTTATTAGCTTTTAAAATAAGAAGTATTTGGTAAACTGACTTTTTTTATAGGAACTTACAAAAAAAATGGGATTTCTTTACTATTTCGAAAAGGAAGTCCAGAGGTGCTTTTAAAAGTTGATTTTTTCAAAAACACACGTGAACAGTGCCATTTTAATGAAAATTTGTTAAAATTCCAAAATTGTCCTCATGTAATTTCTAATTTATATGTGTATTCATTCACATCTCTTCTATCTTCTTTCTCTCTCATTTTGCGAGTTCCTGACGGAAAAATTCTCTGCCACTTCGCTTCTCTTCTCTTCTTCCCCAGAAGATCTAAAACCTCCTTGCCATGAATCAAGACTTTCCATAGCTCTTTTCCTCTAGATCGGTAAGCCTCTTATCTCTCTAGCTCGATCAAATCCAAGTTTTGTGTTTCGTTCTTTCAATTTTTAGGGTTAGAATTTTGTTAAATTTTTTAAAATGATTTGCTTTGACGAATTTATTCTTGGTATACTAGTTCCTATGGTCATATGCAATTGGGTTTTGGTTAAATTGAATTGGGTTGTTCAAATTTAATTGGGTTTTGGTTAAGTTGCATGTCTTGGCATGAAGTTTGTTGTTTTTGTTCAGAAAATGAGATAAGACTGAGGGAACTGTAAAACCTTGTTTAGTGATTACCAACTACCAAGTGTAAGTATATAGAAAGTGTTGAATGGTGTGTTGTATATAGTGCGAACAAAATGTGAAAGTACATATGATCAATGGAGTAGTTAAACTAGGTTCGTGATCAATTCTTATGCAGCATATCAAAATTGTAGTACTAATAGCTTAATTATAGGAAGAAATAGACGTTAGTTAGCTGTATATATGTACCTCTCTGAGATCAAACTAGCTGAATAGAGAAGTTCCAAGTCCTTCACATTGCTTCTGTGCAGAAGTGACTACAAGCTTTATTCATCACCTTTATATTCATCACTTCATATGACTTGTGAGGCTGAGAAATCATCAGCAAAGATGAAGGCCGAAACAAATCATAGATAAAGTGTTAGGGATTATTAGTGAATTCTAAAACACATCAGTGTCATTAATTATAATTTGCAAGTGTATGAAATTTAATCAGAGATATGCTCACATTTTGTTTGCATTCACTCATATCAGATCTTAGTTCTAGGTTGACACTTTTAGGACCCACGAAATGGAGAGTCATAAACAAGGCTACTAGAAGTCACCATACCAATGTCCAAAAGCATTTTCATATAAAGATATATACTAAACTAGACACTAGGGATTTTGCTTATCTAATGCAACTCATCATATCAACTAGGAAAATTTAGTACTGAATGTGCATGTATGTGTATATATGTAGTACATAAATGTTGTTTTAACAAATAGTCGAAATTTAAAGATATAAACAAAAATATAGTATTTGGGATTACAGACCTTTGTTCCAACTACAATTATGCTGTTAAGGGGATGAACTGCACATGCAGTAACTCTTTCTGACAATGAAATATACCTCTTTTCGTGCTTATCTTCATTCCTTATTCTAGATTTTCCATAAGCATCCCTACATTATTTAGGAAGCAAGTTTATTTTAAGAGAAGATATGAAGAAAACTCATAAAAGTGAAGACATTGTGTTAGGTGACTGTTCACAAGCCAACATACATCAAAATAATCGTCGGTACGATCAGGAGTGATAATGAGCTAATCTTGGAAATTAACATATTACATAACCTAGAGTTGTAGGAGATTTCTTGTATAAAAGAAGCAGACAAATGTATTAAGACTTAAAAGAGTGTCAAAGTTGTTTAACAAATTTCTTACATGTAGTTCACATGGCTAGAAGAGGTTGAATCGGATAAAAATCCAACACATGTATGCCATCTTCAATTGATGATGCAACCACACATATCTACATTGAAAACATGCAAGTAGCTAAATATCGAGCTTTAATAGACAAGTAAATCAGCATGCATAATGCAATGTATTACATAAACAATTGAACAAGCAGAAAAGTGTAAACTAAGTTACAATAGATTATAACAAATTGTATTTGACAAAAGTTCATATTCATATTCAGGGTTAGTTACTCTTACAAGCCAATTTAAATGCTCCATGTAACCATAAACCATGGGTAATTTTCTTATTTCTGGTTGTCGTCAACACATTTGGCATACATCCAGCATGTAAAAGACTTGGCTCCTAGAGTACAATTTCATTTATTTGATCAACCCGCTATTTCAGAAGAGGGTTTTCCTTTTTCAAAAACTTCTTAAACCAGTAAGCGGTACACAAATGTAGATGGAATGCCAATTGGTGTGGCACTTCTCTCTTCAGCCTCTGTATGATGTCTCTTTTTTTCATTTCTTTTTGGTTCAATATAGAAAAATAGTATTTGATTCCTTCTTCTCCTTACTGGGTATAAATCATGCACTGTAGCATTTTCCTTTTATAAATCGAGTAGCCAGCCACTTATACTGATCATACTTCCTCACAAACAATCTTAATTCTAGAGGCAGCTGCCTGTGACGCATCCATTGCTCTGTATCAGTTCTCTTGATCCTCCACTCTTTTAGTCGAACAATTGTAGATTGAAGGTAGGTTTGTCATTACAATGTTATCAGAATTGTCACTATGTATATGTAAGTACAACAGTTGTAGGCAAGACTCGGATTCTCAGATAATTGGTTAATTACATGTGTACTGTTTTGTTTTGCATATATACATGTGTCTCTGTTGTGAATTAAATTGGCTATGAGGGTTCTTCATTAGCATTTACCTAATCTAATAATTTGTACGATAAGCATAGTTTCACATGTTGTCTTTTCTCTACACTACTTAGATGTTCAAATTTGAGATTTGAGGTGCATATCAAAACATACCTCAACTGCAAAACGTATAGAATGAATTGCAAGACTTGTAAATATACTTGAGCTGCCTGTGGAATAACTGAAATAAAAGGCTTCCTTTACATATAGATTACACAATATACATGCATGTTTCTACCGATTTTTCAAGCTGTAACAATTTATTCTGTGTAGTGTATTAAAAAATCTTGTACTAGCTAGTTTACATTTTGATTGATATTATGATGATTCCATAGGAAAAATAGGTCTTTGTAAGTGAGTTCATCAAGAATTGAGTCACTTCCTTTACACAGTTGAGTTTAGCTAGAATCTGTAAAAGATGGGAAAAGGTTCGGCGTAATGGACTCCAGCATATGTGGGCATCTTTCTAGATCTATGCTTCAAGGAATTATAATTAGATAATCGTCTACATACTCATTTTTCGTCAATGAGATGGGAGAATTTGAGGAACAACTTTAACAAAGAAACCAGTGAAAACTACACCAAGAAGCAGCTGAAAAAAAGTGGGATTCACTAAAAGATACATGAAAAATATGGAAAGATCTCAAGGGAAAAGAAACTTGTATTGGGTGGAATAATATGTTACAAACTATTGATGCGAGTGATGAATGGTGGGATAATAAGATAAAGGTTTGTAGTATGTCATGTATTGCATACTGATCTATTCTAATTATATTTTTTTCAGCTCTTTATAACAAATAGATCCCTATAACTATAGATAAATGACAAATTTATCAAATTGTAAAAGAGAGGTTTGGACTTTGAATTGAAATGTAAGCTTGATAAGTTATTTTATGGGGTTTCCGCCACTGGATCTCATGCTTGGGCATCGTCATTTGGTTTACCACCTCTAAGTAGTCTGAATATCTCTACCAATGACTACACTCTTGAAGGTAGTGGTGACTCTGATGATTCTTCAAATATGTCAACAACTCAAGTAAAAAAAATGAAAAACTTTAAGTGTTGGAACATCTTGTGGAACATCTAAGACGAGTAGAAAGAGGAAGGGAGGAGGTGCTGCACATATTACTGAATAAACTGATAAGCTTTGTGAGGCCATTGACGATAAGAATGTTGATACTGATCCTACTAGTATTAAGGGTGTGATGAGTGTGGTTGCATCACTACCGGGAGCTGGAACAAGAACCCCTCTATGATTTTTTGCTACTCGTTTGTTTCTCAGCAAGAAGAAGAGAGAGATGATTTGTACTATGGATGATCCAGAGGATAAGTTGGCATGACTACAATTTGAAATGTCGGAGAAAGACATCTAGAAGCCAAGAGAGAGATAGAGATAGAGAAAGTTGTTTTTGTTATGTAATGACTTGTGTTTTCTTAAGATTATTTTGTATAGATGTTCTGAGTTAGTTTGGTCACTGTACTAAGTGTTTGTAACTTTCTAGAAGATATATGTGATCGTCAAAAAACTTTGTGATTGTAGGGTGCTAATATTGTGTTATTATCTACTGAACTGTTTAAGTTCGTGCATACTTTTCTGTTATGCTACCGAAGATTTTCTTGTACTCATTTTTTATACTTTATTAGAAGCCAGTATCTCATATACACATAAGCCAGAATGCAAGTTTTAGTTTTGGCAATACATATGATTATGATTGTTGGTGAACATTACTTACTTCACAGGAACATATTAGCTTAACATATTGTTAGCATTTACTTAAATATATCATGACATAAAACGAAGCTGAATCATGACTTAATCACCATTTGTGCAGGCAATCTGTAGTCTTAGGCAAAATGAATCATGGCTCAAGCACTGGATGAAATTGAAGAGCTAAAACGTGATGCTAAAGTATTAGGAGTGTGCCCTTTGGCTCGACACTATTTTGATACCTATGTTCACAAGACACCGTGCATGACATCCACACAAACGAGAAACAAATGGTTGAAGGAAGTTCTAAGAGGAAATGAAAGTCGTTGTTATAATATGTTCAGAATGGATGAGGAGGTCTTTAGTAGATTATCTAATGATTTAGAAGTTAATTATGGGTTGATGGGTTCAAGTAGCACGAGTTATATGGAAGTGTTAGAGATGTTTTTTCATATACTTGGACATGAGATTGGAAATAGATTGTCACAAGAGCGCTTTCAACACTCTGGTGAAACTGTCGGTAGGTATTTTGGACAAGGCTTGGATGTCGTTTGCCGTATGGCTCAAGATATCTTGAAACCAGCAAATCCAAAATTCAGAAGTATTGCTCTAAAGATTCTAAATGATAGGAGATACATGCCTCATTTTAAGGTATGCATAGAATCTTACCCTCTAATACTTTAATGTATTATTGTTTGTATTTAATTTCCTATATGTTTGTCTTGTGTAATATTTTCATATTGAATGTAGGATTGCATTTGTGCTATTGATAATATTCACATTGAAGCTTCAATTTCTCCTCACAAGCAAGTGCCATATATTGGAAGGAAAGGAATACCGACACAGAATGTGATGGCTGTTTGTGACTTCAATAGGCAATTTATATTTGCATGTGCAGGATGGGAAGGATCTGCCCATGATACAAGAGTTTTTCTATCAATATTACAAGACAGTGCCATAAATTTTCCAAAACCTCTACCAGGTAGTTGCTCTTACTCGCTTTTGTTTATCATTTCGACCAACATACAATATGTCTCGTACTGTTTAATGGCTTGGCTTTTCTTTTTATTTGATTTATTGTGATTGTCAACATGATATAGGTAAATACTATCTTGTAGACTTTGGGTACCCACAAATGAATGGTTATTTAGAACCATACAAATGTACAAAAGCTCATCATCAACAATACTGAAGAGTTATTCAACCAGAGGCACTCTTCTCTTAGAAGCGTTATTGAGCGCACTTTTGGAGTTTGGAAAAAGAAGTGGAAGGTTTTGAAGCACATGTCAAGTTTTTCATTCGACAAGCAAGTGAAAATTGTGATTGCGACCATGGCCCTTCACAACTATGTAAGGAGACATTCCCGACTCGATAAACATTTTGTTGAAATTAGAGAAGGACCTAGTGACAATGTAAATGGTGAAGATGATGCATAAGAGGAAAGATATTCCATTATAGAAGGTCCAGGAGCACGAAAAATGGAAATAATGAAGAACAATATAGCACAAAGTCTAATGAGTAACCGAAATATCGTTAGGGTCTAATATCAGTTTAGCATTTAAATAGGGGTCAGGTACTTTCAATTAGTATCAGTGATTTAAAATATCAAGTAATGACATCAAGATCGTATGAATGATTTGTACTTTTGTACTTTTTATTATTATTATAGGTAATATTCAATCAAAATACAACCAAAAAAAAAGAAAAAAGAAATATATTTGTGACTTTTACTTTTAGAAAAAAACATTTGTCAAACACCCCACCATAAAGAAACTTATTTGAATGGAAAAGAAAAATTAATTTTTCTTTTTAGAAAAATATTGCCAAACATAATCATTTTCCTTGCATGCATCATCTTGAGCACATAGAGCCAATCCTCCCAAACCTGACAACATTACAAACTCTGTAACATCACTTAATCTGTGAATGTTGATGATCAGTTGATAATTATTCAACCGCTACTTGCTACTTCAATTCAACATCTCTACTTGCTCCTTCCATTCAACACCAAGACACGATCATGAATTACCATCAAGAATCTCATTTTCACTACACCCTAAAAAAAATATCCATACTATAAGTTTAATGTTATTGGCTTGTCGTGGGTTTTCTAACCGTCATGAAATATATAGTTAAATGAAGATTGTGATAATGTTACAGAATTCTACAAATTATCCATCCTGATAAAGCAAAACTCTAACGCTTGATTGTACTAAACAATAATATAAGCTCAACTAAAGTAGCACAATAACCATAAAAAAAATCAAATATATCACTTCTTAATTACTTAGACAACAATCTCTACGTCGACTCATAGGTTCGAACGGATGCAACGACTCGAGAGAATAATTTCGTTGGATCCAAACATCATTGGAGAAGAGATCCGAGGCGACGAAGCTTTATGGTCGCCTCGGATAATTTTTTGGTCGCCTCGATGAGATGTGACCAAGTCTTCGTTGCCAACTCCACGTCGCTTCAGATTGGTCCCTTCACTATTGGAGCGACGAAGATTGATAAAACTTCGTCGCTTCGTTTATCTAACGCGACAAAGTCAATCTTCGTCGCGTCAAATTTGTGCCGCGAATATAGGAGTTGTTGCTCCACTGTGTGAGCGACCAACGTTGATGAAAGTGGCAAGGGTAACAATCGACGCGACGAAAATTGCTTAATATTTGTCGCTTCATTCTAAATGAGGCGACAAAGATTGAGCAATCTTCGTCGCTTCATTGTAAATGAGGCGACGAAGATTGCTCAATCTTTGTCGCTTAAGTGTAAATGAGGCGACAAAGATTGCTCAATCTTTGTCGCTTAAGTGTAAATGAGGCGACAAATATTGCTCAATCTTTGTTGCTTCAGTGTAAATGAGGCGACAAAAATTGCTCAATCTTTGTCACTTCAGTGTAAATGAGGCGACAAAGATTGCTCAATCTTTGTCGCTTGAGTGTAAGTGAGGCGACGAATATTGATCAATATTCGTCGCTTCGATTGTAAATGAGGTGACGAAGATTGATCAATCTTCGTCGCTCCATTGGGTGAAAGGAAAAAAAATAATTAAATATTAACGTACCAAGTTACGACAGTTCATAATTTCAAAACACAATATATGATAAACGAATTCATTCAACCATAAATCAAGTCCTGTAGAAAAATAAACCACAAATCAAAACGTACACAGTTTATACAAACCCTAAATACTATTGTTCACAAAGTAGACTCATGGCCTCCATTTGTGGCACCCTTTGGGCGAGGTCATTATATTCCTCTCTGGATTTGCGTGCCTTCTGTCTGGATTGGCACGCCTCCTCTTTGGCTTCAGCGACCTCCCTTTTCAGGGATTGGGTTTCCTCTACATTGCCGGTCATCCGGGCCTCTCCTCTGGGTTTGGGGTCGCGTGTGATTACGCGCCCCACTCCTGTCACATCGAACAAGAACAAATAAATATGTTTGAATAGTACAAAAACAACGAGCAAAACGTAAATTGAGATAAACAACCACAGATTTTATAGTATTACCTCTTATAGAGGTCGCGTGCCTTGTATCCACCTCTTCCTCTATGATATTTATCTGTGTATCAAGAGGAAGAGGATGGTCTCGGGAAACACATCGCCGTCATCGGCACCCGCTGCACTATCTTGTTGCGACAAGACTTCGTCAAGCCTTCGCTTCACTGCCGCCTGCTCAATTAAAATATATTAATTAAATAATATTACATTGTGGTTGACGAAAATAATTGTAATAACGTAACATAATATTACAATATATTTTCGCTCACCATTTTCTCAGCTGCATTCTTGTCTGGCTGGTATACGTCAATCCAAGTCTGGACGGCTGGCACTCTATGACCCCCTTTATCCAACACCTCGCTTCGGTATGAGAGGGCGAGGGATCATGAATGGTGGTTGAGCTGCTGTTCCTTGTTCTTGTTTCGGTTTCCTCAATTCCGTTCGCACAGTTTCTGACACACAAAATAATCATTTAAAAATAAGAATAGATAAACATGTAAATTTTAAATCGTTGGCGAAAAATAGTGCGGATAGTTTATGAAGCTTACCAGGTAAGCAGGGTCTTCGAAGTGGCCTTTTAACCACGCCCATTCTTCTTTCCTCCCTAGAAACGCGGCAAAAGTCTCCTGGCTGATGTGGAGATAATGCTGATGGCAATCATACTTCCAAGCCTTGTAGATTGTTTGCGCCGTCGCATCAATAAAGTTCCACATCTCCACATCGGTCGCCGGGATGTCATAGTTCGTCTAGCACAAAAATGTAAATCGTGTTAATTAAAAGTAATAATTACATAAACCGTAAAGTAACAAACTAAGCTAAGCGCAGTAAGTATACCTCAATACCGGTATTGACGACGTCGCGTTGCAGATCGCTAAGTGACAAAAAGGTGGGCGCAACCATAAGAACTTTGCTGCGTATGATGCTACCAATGTCTCGAGACAGCAGACTCCTAAACTCTCTCGTCGCAGGCCCCCGATGCCTCGTAGAGTATTCCACCTTTAGTCGCTTATTGTTGTTCATCTGGACGAGATACTCAGTCTTTTTCCCGACAACGACCCCGCGCTGCGCCGTTGTCGCGTTTCCGGTTGCCATGTCCACCATGTCAGGGAGTTTGGTCTTCTTGCACCGGATGCTGAGGGCGGGAGGGCGCTCTGAGACGGTAGTGGCGTCGCTGTTTTCCACTAATGGAATGGCGTCCTCAAGCATTGAGGCCGACGTGAAACCCCCTAAACCCTCCAAATGATGTCCCGACGGGGTCCCGGATTGTCCCGTGGGGCAGCCCGACACGGAAGGACCCGCTTCGCTCAATGCTTGCCCCGTCGCCTTCGCCGCTGCCACCGCCGCTTCACGACGCTGGAGCGCCGCTTTCCTCTTTTGGTGACTTGTACTTCCGGGAGCCATTCTGTTAAAACACCAAATCTAAACCAACGTTAACACCAAATCCAAATGTACATCACATAGTAAATATCCAAATTCACTTAAGCATTACAAAGTATGTAAGCACATAAGTATCGAAATTATTAAACACATAAACACATAAGTATCAAATGTGTTGTGCTTAGTATTGAGTGAGTGCTTAGTATTGAGTGAATATCAAATGTGAAGTTGGTTAACCATCTAATCAGTACCAGAAGGATGAGTGAAAGGCATGTCCCGCAAGCATATAATTTTGAAGTGAATCTTACAAATCAAAAAGGAGATATGTGGTGGAGACTCAAAAATGTATTCCACACCACTAGACACCAGTTTCTGTATCCAAAAGTTCAGAGAGGCAATCTGCTTCGTTTACATATATAACACTAAAAGGAGATATACAGAATAATATAAAAAAAAGCTCCGAGAAGACTCTCAGCTCATTTAAGAAAGTTATATCAATTTCACATACCAAAAAAACAAATAGAAATTTCATTTATGCATAGTGTGGTGAAACAATGAACTTACGAGCAAGAACTTCTGTCTCGTCGTCAAGCTTCCTTGTGTTTAGAGAAGTGCTGCTGGAGGCTGCCCTGTTAGATCCAGCAGTAGCTGCAAAAGGATAGTACAAAAACGTTCAGAACCGAAGGAGCTTATCTTGTGCAGTACAGTCAGTATTTCAAAAAATTATCAGATGTAGTCATAACACCCACACAATGAAAGAATCTGCTACGGAAAAATCATCTGTCCTCTAAGTCTCATCTATTTGCTCAATACAACTATACACACCAACAAATGATGGAACAAACTTAAGTCATGCACATATACAAGGGATACAATTAAACAAATTAGTCACGACGACGGAGCCGAGATGATCATTCTTATTTTCTGAAATCAGCATCAGCCAAAACAAAACCATTACGTCTATGTCACGCGTTCATATGTAATCCAATTCAAAATTAACAAGTATTGTGCCATGTGCACTTAAACAACATCACTGGCATACGGCCTGCATATAATATTTTGACCACGTAGTTAACATGACCGTAGAACTTGGATGAACCCATGTCTATCATGACACCGCTGTTTTGAGTCACGGTTCTTTGATCCCTATCAAACGAGGTGAACTTGACACCGTTCACATGACACGACTTATAAACCCGGAATTGCTGAAGTCGTTGAGCTAATGACTTTATTCTTACAACCAAGCTCTGATCAAAGGTTTTTTCCTTAAGCTCAACCCGAGAGATAAGTGTTAGATAAGTGTTATAAACCCTCAAAGAACCTTACATCAATTAATAGTTGGATGTACCCATGTTAAGAACCATCGAAGAAAACTCCTCCTCCGACGAACCTCGTCAAAATCTTCACCATTTTTAGCCTTGAACATTTTGAGATGTTCTTCTAGGTAAGGTTTGACTTCGTCTGTTTCCACCAAGACTTGCCAGTGAGCCTCAGTAGTCTCTGCCTCAGTCAACCTGAACTGACAACGAGTCTCGATAATATCTGGTCTTACTAAGAGTAAAACACAGCTGATATTCCACTCTGGGGAAGTGTCGATATCTTGGTGGTCTTTTTGTCTGAGATAAGACTTATAATACGTCACCGACTCATGTACGAGGTACCGTTCAACAATACTACCTTCCGGGTAACGTGTATTCCTCATTGACTTTTTATATTTTCGTAATTGCCTACAAAAACACATAGAGGGTTAGTACAATATTTTCCTAATTGCCTACCTATTACATATTAGCAATGAAAAATATTTTACCTTTCAATTGGATACATCCATGTATAGTGCACTTGGCCTGTAAGGAATACTTGTTCGGGCAGATGAACCATGAGATGAACCATAGATGTAAAACAATGTGGAGGAAAAATGAGCTCCAAATTGCAGAGAATCATCATTATCTCAGTTTCCATGTCACACATAACCTCCTTCTTAAGCTCCCTACTGCATAGTTGACGAAACCAATTTGACAGTGCTATCAATGGCTTCACAACGTTTTCTGGCAGGAACCCTCTGATAACCACTGGAAGAAGACGTTGAAGCAATACATGGTAATCATGCGTCTTCAATCCTTAAAACTGTGATGGAGAACTCACTTTCACCTTACTTCTCAAACTACCTGCATAACCAAGAGGATACTTTACATCCCTTAACCACTGGAACACATCTTCTAGAGTATCATTTTTAACTAAAAAGGGTGCATGAGGAATCTTTGCCCCCTCTCCTCTTCTTCAAAGCAGCGCGAGTTTTTGGACCATCCTTAGACTTCTTATCAATCGCAAAAATGGTTCCAAGGATGTTGTCACACACATTTTTTTCAATGTGCATGACATCTAAGAAATGTCTGATTTTCAATGATGACCAATAAGGCAGCTTCCAAAATATGATTTCGTGAGTTCAACACTGTCTGTTATTCAGATTGTACGGCACCTTCAAGTCGTCATGTTGGCTAAGAATAGGGTAAACGTGTGACCTAACGTCCTCCAAAATTTCATCTCCACTCTTCTGATAGGGTCTTCTGCCAAACTCCACATTCCCGTTAAATGCCTTACTCAATCGCCAATGGTGGTCTTGGTGGAGCCATTTTCGATGACCTTCATAAACTATCCTCCCACATATATGCTCTGAAGTTAGCTCATCTAGAAAAATTAGACATGCCTTGTACCCTTTCACCATTGACCCCGCAAGCATCCCTAAATCAGGAAAGTCGCTGATAGTCCACATCACCGCTGCATTCATCAAGAATACCTCATTGTCTACTCGATCAAAAGTATGGATTCCAATGACCCATAAATGTATTAGCTCCTCGATCATTGGCTCAATGAGTACACTAAGGCACTTTCCGGGAGATTTAGGGCCTGGAATCAACACTGATAACATGTTATATTCCTTCTTCATGCACATTGACGGTGGTAGATTGTACTGCATCACAACAACGGGCCATGTACTATGCAAAGTTCCCATTAATTGTTCCGAATGGATTGAAACCGTCTGTTGCAACTCCAAGGCGCACATTCCTGCAGTCCCGTACGAAACCTGGAAAAGTTCTGTCAAAATGTTGAAACACTTCTCCTTCAGCTGGATGGCTGAGGCTACCAGCCACGCATATCCGCTCCCCGAGCCATCGCATATGCTTGGTAGTGTGTGGGGACATAAAAAAACGCTTCAACCTTGGTGTTAAAGGGAAGTTACAAATCATTTTTTTTGGGAATGTCATTCGTATATGGCTTATATTTTTCAGAATTACACACTGGACAAATCCTCTCGTTTACAAGCGCCCCCCTGAACAACACACAGTTAAACTCACACGCATCAATTCTTTCGTAACCGAGTGAAAGATCACTCAAGATTTTTTTAATTCTCGAGTATGAACAGGGGAATGTGTGTCCTTTAGGAAGAAGTTTATTAATGTAAATACATAAAGAGTCAACACTTGTGTCCAACCATCCATTTTCATTTTTCATTTCTATTGCATCTAATATGGCACTCAAAACAGTTTCCTCACTACCTTCATATAATGGGGTCTGTGACTCCTTCAATAATCTATCGTACTTTTCATAATTATTGTCTACCATGTCGTTGAAGTTCATGCGAGAATTATCTTCCACTAATTGTTGGGGTGCATCTGCATGGTATCTAGGATAATACAGATATGCATCATGTAGAATCTCTAACTGCGGGTTCACTGAAGGACCGGCACCACTCGAAGGACCGACTCTATCTTGAAGCCACTGTCTTCGTTAACTGAGCATTGCCGGTTCACTAGAAACTTCCATGTGAAGGTGCCAGACAGTATAATCCGAACTCAAACCACTGTGTGACAAGTGATGATACATGGTATCCATAGTAACCTTGAACGGACCGTTCTTACAACGTTTGCACGAGCAGAAGTGATAATCGGCTCCGTTACTATGTCGCCGGGCAAAATTCATAAACTCGAATATGCTTGTGATGTACCTTGCATCAGCATGAGGATATGTCATCCAAGTTTTGTCTGGGTGTCCTTCCATGTTTCCTGTCAACATAAACAATCAATATGAACAAACTTACCACGCCACAGTTACGATTCAACCAAAACCCCAGACTTCTTCGCCTTATGCCTCCGGGTTGGGTCTTATCCCCTTCAGGGGAACACGACATTTGTCAACCCTCTTGCACCCATGCATTTCAGCTCCAGTTTAGGAAAATTTCGGCAGCATCTCCCTACAGTTCCCCGAGTGTACACATATCTAAACAACCTAATTTGCACTCGGGGAACATTGAAAGGAGACACTGTCGAAACCATATCCCAAAACTGAAATTGAAACCACATGAATAGCAAAAGGATCAACAAAGTCATGTTCACCTAAAGTGTACAAAAATGGGACAATTCAAGAATCGACAACTCAACTGGATCAACTAGATGAGTTGTTGATTCTCAAATGGGAGTTATAAGTTGATAAACACCACAATTATATTTAACCATACACTCAATTTCATGATTAACCCTAATAACACTACTAATTGAGACCAATACACCTAATCTACACTAATCATAAAAAATTTCACTAAATTTACCAAAATTCAAATATTATTCATGAACCCATAACATGATTGATCACAATTCAATGATTCAAACACTAAAACTACAACATAAAACCAAATTCAATTCAACTTCAAAAATTTCACATAAACTTCATTTTCACTTCTAAATTAACATGTATTATGGTCATAAAGAGGGTTAAAGAGATACAAATCAAACTAACCTTACTTAAGAATCAAATGAATGGCAAGAACAACCTTCTTTCTTAATTTCCTCAAATTTCTCCCAAAATCGCACAAGAACAACTCTAGAACGCGAATGAATTATTTTCCCAAAATTTCAACTTTATGAAGGGTTTGACTTTAAAAAGGAGAGTATATTCAGTTTTAAAAAAATTGGGGCGACGAAGATTGCTCAATCTTCGTCGCCCCAATTTTTTTCGAGGCGACCAAGAAGGTCTTCGTCGCTTGGAATGAAAAAAAGTGGTCGCCTCATATTATTGAAGCGACCAAAATAAATCTTGGTCGCCTCAGTGATATGAAGCGACATAATTAATTTCCGAGGCTACCATTCCATTCTTCGTCGCTTCATTTAGTTTGGGGCGACGAAGAAACGTAAATTCGTCGCTCCAAAGTCCTCCTCCAATAGTGAAAATAGAAAACCTAGACCTGAAGAACCCTTGGCTCAAAGTGGCAAGTCTAAATTGCCATATATGCATGGGCAACCAAGCTAGAACAACTTAATATATTGTACACAGGCCCAAGGGAGACCAACATGCACAACTCCTTGGAGTCCTTGCCCTATCATTGTGGAGAATAGCGAAGCCACCCGCAGTTGTTACGCCATACCTTCGTCGACGAGAAAACCTCTCATCTCCAGTAGGGCACTCCTCGCCGGCCATGCTTATGCCGTCCCCGCCTAGCCTTCGGTTTTGACGACGCCAGAAAGAGAGGCTGCCAGACTAATATCCAATGAAATAGCAGGTATACCGTTGAAGTCGTCGCTCCATGACCGAAAGCAGCCTCCACTACTCTATACCTCCCGCCATGATCCACCACTCCAGAACAAACTAATCAAAGCATTGACATAGATTTTCTACACATCTACTACCACCACAGCCGACCAAAACAGTGGTCCCATCCCAACCACACCACTCAAACCACAAACCCCGCCACAATCGTCGCAACACCACAAGCATCGCGCTTAAGTCACTAGCAACGAGGGTGAAGGCACCTAACCTCACCCAAACCGAGCCACTGTCCCAAAACCCCACCAAATCCCAGATCTTTCAACACCCTTGAGAGATAGCCAAAGCCTTGCCTACCCAACATATGCTTTACCTCATCACTTCCACCGTCACCAAACAACGAAATTGCTGTTAGCTTGTCAACAAAGCGAATTTTGATCCGGACCTGCTTCGGATCCCTACCTATTAAACAGGTATAGATATAATTTTTGAACCTGCTGAACAGTTCGTGATCCAGACCTGTTGATACGTTTATTTAACGGATCATATCCGGATCTCAAGCGATTCAATACGTCTATGATTCGCCCCATATATTTTTTAAACTTAATAAATATATTTTATTTTTATTTACATATATAAAATATTTGTAATATAAAAGTCCCTTTAGAAAGAAAGAAAAAAAATGTAAATATCTCTATCAGAGTTATTTTGAAATATTAATCAATTAAAATATTAAAAACTTAAAATGATTTATTTTTTGTCAAGTTCTCGATGTGAATTGGAAATTTATTATTTTGATCTATCTAGTTTGTCTTTTATGAAATATTGTGGTTATGTAATGGAGTCATGTGACATATTAGTAATAATTAACATATTGATAATATAAATAAATTTAGTAATTAACATACTGATATACGGGGCTGGATCTTATCCGTTGATTCGAATCAGGATTTGGATATCAAAAATCTGCATGATAAATGAGGCGGATCAAGTCTATCTTTTTCTTTCCTTAAACGGATCCGAATCTAGGTTGATCTGGTCTGACTCCGTCCTATTGACAGGCCTAGCTAATCGGTTCCATGAGAACACAAGAAAACGCGACCAAAATCCTAAGGTTTGTTTTCATGTCGTCTCTGCAAAGTATGGAGCTAGGTTAAGTTGTTTTTCCTGTGTTAAACGAAGATGATAATATTACTGTTTGCAAAAATCCTGAACATGTTTAATACTAAATTAATAAAAAATATTGAACCTGATGAAATCCAATCTCAAATCATCATATCATATTAGTATCGTATTTCAATTGATGGAATTGTTGGTGAAAATTATAAAATGCAAGGAATTTATTAGTGTCCTATCCTGATAGAAACAAATTCTCTTGAGTAAATTACACTAAAACAGTTCGAACAAGTACTTAACATAGTTAGACGGCTTAGATGTAGCTAGGGCACATAACAAAATTTTAAAGTTTCACATTTTATCTAACTATGCACTACAAAATATATAATATGAGAATTTCTGTTTAAACCTCCTAATTTTCTCTCTATACCTCCTCTCAATATTTTTTTCTCAAATTTCCAATCTTACCCTCAATAAGCTCAAGAGTACTTCTATGAGTAATACAAGAATTTCCTCTATTTTCACCTTTTGATCTTCCTTTTCTTCCAATTGGATATTGAGGGAAAGAGAGAGGGAGTGAGACTACAATGACTAACGACATCAATCATGGCACCAAATCTTTCATATTTTATAAATAAAATTAATTGAAAGCCAGATGTTGACCAATTGATCTCAAGTTCTTATCAATTGAAAATTTTCCTTCTAGTAGTAGATCGACCAATTGTTTTTAATAGACGTACTCTTTCTATTTATTCATGTACTTGTAAACTGGAAACAAAACCCCAACCCTCGTTGCTTAATTTGGTTAATCTTCAAACTTTGCATTAATAAGAGATGAAAGTAGCTGGTGCTCGATCACCGTCCCTAAATAATTCCTATTAATTATTAACTGGATATCAAACGAATTTGGATTTCTTAGATTTTTTTTTCTTTGTCTAATCAAGGGTATAATAGGATATATATGAAATAAAAGTGACAAGAAGGTTAATTGAGTAAACCAAGAAGTTAAAATTCTCATATAATATATATATATATAATAGAGTAAGTCGCTGCTACCTCAGCCCTAGCCAATGCTTCTGGATCCATGGCAACCTTCTTCGTCGGGGATTCATGCGTTGGCACTCCTCAATGCTTCTCATTCCGGCCCGCCACAAACCTAATTGCACACTGACGTATGCATTACCTACTTTTCTAAATACTTCCTTAGAAAAAGATATCATTTGAGAAAGGTGGCCGACTTGTACTTGAGTAATAGGTTAACGATGTCTTCATAACGTAACAAAATTTGTTGAAGCTAGCTAAGCAAGAAGATCGAACAAGCTAGCTAGAGCCAGGAGTACTACGTACTCTCTTATAATATTTTGCTGTACGTTGCGCATATCAATATCAAACATGCAAGAAGGAACAACAACGTACAGTTAGCTTTTGCGTGATTGGCAAACAGTTGTAGATTATCCATATGAATGAGGCTGACCTGGCCAGGCAATTCCACCACCAAATTGCAGGCACTACTGTCAAAAACAAACGATGAAAAACAAGAAAGAAATTTTCATCGATCTTTTCGTTGCAAATAAGAGAAGACTTGAATTGGATTTGCCGAAGAGGACAGTTTTCTTGTAGCTTCGGGATTACCTCCTTAATATTCCACAAGCAGCTGTGCTAGACCTTTTTAGTTCCTAAGCTTTCACTACTGTGAACCCAGAAATTGGGAGACCCCAAGCTCTTAAGCAACAATTAAGAGAATAAGTGATCGATCGATCAAGAGGCCCTCTCTTTCTCCTGATTGAACCCCTACATATGGCTCATCGTCCTAATGACCATCCTCGCGGTGAGACGGTGATCAATATAGGGCACCGGAAGCCAGCTAACTTCACTGGCGGGCTCGAGTTCACGAGCCTTACGTACACCGTGACGAAGAAGACCAAGCTGGACGGGAAATGGCTGAAGCAAGAAGTGGACTTGCTACACAAGATCACAGGGTTTGCTCCGAAGGGTTGTATCACGGCGGTGATGGGTCCCAGCGGGGCCGGAAAGTCGACGTTCCTGGATGGAGTTGCAGGGAGAATAGCCAGTGGGAGTCTTAGGGGAAGGGTGTCCTTGGATGGAAAGGAAATGAGTCCGAGCATAATAAAGAGGACCTCGGCTTATATCATGCAGGATGATAGGCTTTTTCCTACGCTCACAGTTTATGAGACTTTGATGTTTGCTGCTGATTTTAGGTTGGGGCCGGTTTCAACTGCTGATAAGAAACAGCGAGTTGAGAAACTGATTCAACAGCTCGGATTATCGGTAAGTATTTTACTCTCAGATTATATACATAGGTAAAAAACCATCTGGGTCATATATGTGAACAAGAATATAAAGGGTTTGATAATTAAGAAATTAATGCCATTTATGCATGTATATTAGTAACCTGCATGCCTACTAATCTAATTGTTTACCTACAAATTTTATGATTAGAAAGACGTGTACGTGTATGTTTGGGTACTTACGAATTACATATTTATATATTTCTTGAGCATAGTCCTTGATCTAAGTAGGTGAGACTTCATTATCAAAGTATCAATTATTCAAATTGTAGATGATAAATGATAGAAGTAACTTTCCAGTGAATCAATTTACAAATGAATATCAATCAGATAAGGAGCTAATATTGCAAGAAAATTTTATATGATGCATGACACATGCAGATCAAGTTGATCAGGAGAACCCCAACACTGTCAAAAACAAAACTAAAAAAAAGAAAGAAAAAAAAAAGAGAAAAATTTATGATCAAAATAAGTCTGAACTCGAAACTGACCAGTCTCAGATATAATCTATTTGAGATTAATTACTTTGCATCATTTTCTTGCATAATGATGATCATACAAAGTCTTAGCTAGGGGTTGTCCTTGGTGACTTTTCTGGCTCCAAAAATGTAGTATGTGAGCTACCAGTCTAATTTGAAGCCAAACTTCCACATGAAATACTTCTACAAAGCTTGAGAACTTCGAACTATGAGCAATATCGAAGCAGATCTAGTTTTAACGAACTAACTAGCTAGCAAGGCTCAATTTATCTTCTTCGATCAATCTTCTTTTGGCAATACCTAGGAAGCGTTGGATGTTTATAAAATTTATATTGTTTTCATTCTATTGTTGGCAGTCAGCTCGAAACACCTACATAGGTGATGAGGGCACTCGAGGTGTATCAGGCGGAGAGCGTCGCAGGGTTTCAATTGGTGTTGACATCATTCACGGACCCGCTCTTCTCTTCCTCGACGAGCCTACATCAGGACTGGATTCCACAAGTGCTCACAGTGTCATTGAAAAGGTACACCACATTGCACGCTCCGGTAGCACCGTGATCCTCACCATTCACCAACCTTCGTCAAGAATCCAGTTACTTCTCGACCACATGATCATTCTAGCTCGTGGTCAGCTCATGTATCAAGGGTCACCGAAAGACGTGTCTCTCCATCTCGGCCGAATGGGACGGAAGGTCCACAAAGAAGAGAGTCCCATTGAGTACCTCATCGATGTTATCCAGGAATACGATCAGTCTGAACTTGGAGTTGAGGCCCTTTCAGAGTTTGCACGTACTGGCGTGAAGCCCCCTAAGTTGGTTGAGGGAGATGTGTCGGTATCGACCATTCTCCCCACCCCAACGCCGCCGCGAATCAGTGGCCGTGGCAATGATTTAGGCTTCAAGAAGAGTGGAAAGAGGCTTCCGTTACAGACCAGTACTCATGTGGTGAATGATTTTGATCACAGTGTGAGGAGCCCGTATAACACTTCAAGGTCATGGACTGCCGGCAATAGTGGAGTTATGGATGCACTGGCTAGGTTTACTCCTTCAAGGAAACACAGAGAAACCAAGATGCAAAGTCCCATGAGGTAATTCATCTTTAAACTTCCAAGCTCATCTATACTCTCAACTTTGAGCATTGAGGAACTAGTATTAATGAATCTTATGCTGGTTAATTTGCAGTGCATCCAGTGCATCCCCTGCCTATAATTATTCAAGTGAGGTCATTCCAAGCACACCAACACCTCAGGATAGCGACTACACTGTAAATGAAGATGACTATATGACTCCAGAGCATGATCTGAACACATCCGCGCACCAGAACCTCGCCCCCAAATTCTCCAACTCCTTCTTGCCTGAGACATGGATTCTGATGCGCCGTAACTTCAAGAACATTCGCAGAACACCGGAACTCTTCCTATCGAGACTGGTGGTGCTCACATTCATGGGGTTATTGATGGCCACCATGTTCAAGAACCCGCCCGAGAACACTCAAGGTATCACTAACCGTCTCAGTTTCTTCATCTTCACCGTTTGCCTCTTCTTCTTCTCATCCAACGACGCTGTTCCCGCCTTCATCCAAGAGCGTTTCATATTCGTCCGTGAGACTGCCCACAATGCCTACCGTGCCTCATCTTACACCGTAGCCGGCCTTGTCACTTACCTACCCTTTCTTGCACTTCAAGCTTTAGTTTATGCAGGTATTGTCTGGTATGCCCTAAAGCTCCGGGGACACTTCTTGTACTTCTTGGTTGTTCTCTACGTGTCTCTCCTCTCCACGAACTCATTTGTGGTATTCGTGAGCTCAATAGTGCCTAACTACATCTTGGGATATGCCGCAGTCATTGCTTTCACTGCTCTCTTCTTCTTATTTTGCGGTTACTTTTTGAACAGTGACGACATTCCGCCATACTGGAAATGGATGAACTACGCGTCCACCATGACATACCCATATGAAGGTTTGATAATGAACCAGTATCAGACTAGTCGTCCGTTCGGACTAAACCCAAATGGTACCACCATTACTGGTTTTCAAATTTTGGATAGCCTTCATATAAACTATGGAGAAGGCGAGACATTGTCATCAACCAAGAAGTGGGAGAAGATTTACATAATGTTGGGTTGGACTGTTCTATATAGAATCTTGTTTTACCTAGTGATTCGTTTCTTCTCCAAGAACCAGCGAACATAGAATTTTCACGAGAAGTCATAGTGTGATCGATGTTGAATTTGGTTTTCTAAACTTTGATGTAATTTTGTCATTGAAGTTTTAATTAATTGTACTGCTTCAATTTACTTTAGAGTTACAATTATATATATATATACATATATATATGTTCATTGCTTATAAACATAGTTGTTGGGAGTTAGGACTAGCATTTTTTACTCGTATGTACCATGTATGTCTTTAATTAGTAGGATGTTCATAAATTACAAAGTTGTTGGTTTATATGTAGCCAATATTTTAAGTTGTAATACCATCTCCAACGAATTACCTTAATTAATGCTACTTTTACTTGAACCATAAGTATTTTTCTTCCTCGACAAGAGACAAAGAAATTCTCAAAGCTACGCAGAACTCTATGGATTCACGATTCTCTATATATTACACATAAAACAAGCTAATAATCATTGTTGTCGAACGAGAAAATAGATACGCAAATAATATGATCTGAAATTGTACTTTATTTATTAATAGATAACTTTAAATAAACATTACAATATGTTACAATCAATATCTTTATAAATCAGAAATTGAGAGAATATCTACTTCTATACTAATTCGGACAAGACACACACTAAGATGCCAGGAGTATAATATCCTTAAACACTCCTCATTGTGTCGTGATCCTAATGAATGATGCATAACCTATTGACACACTAAAACCTTGCCAAGCAAACAAAAAAAAATCTCTTGGATAAAAACAAAAGCTTGGTCTAAGGGAAAGAGAGTATAATGCATCAACTACATAAGCCACCATATGTGATGTAGACTCCCTCTGATGTCTACGAAATGAACTCCCCCTAATCAGTAACTCAATCTTGGAGTTCAGATAATCTTCGCATACCAATGTATTTAACATGCTTTGCAAATGTAGATTTGGCTAAGAACTTGGTAAACAAGTTTCCAACATTATCCACCAAACCAATTCGATTCACACGGATAATCAATAACCACTGTTATTGTTGATTGTAGGAGTACTTTGGTGAAATAAATTAAGTACGACCACCCTTAATGTAACCCAACTTCATTTATTCAATGCAAACCGCATTATCCTCAAAGATGTAAGTTGGTACTGTCATAGTAGATGATAATCCACTAGACCCTCGAATATGGTGTACTACTATCCTAACCTAGACACACTCATTAACCGCTTCATGCAAAACTGCGATCTCAGAATAATTCGAGGTAGTAGTAACAAAGATTTACTTTATTGATCTCTAAGAATCGCCATGTTCTCAAGGTGAATACATAATCAGTGTGAGAACGTCCGTTATGTGGGTCAGAGAGATACTCAGCATCAACAAAACTAACCAAGACATCATACACTACAAGAAAACATCACTTAGACCACGGAAACATAATTGTTCCGTGGTCCAAGTGACACCTGGACGACGGAAATGACTTCGTCGTCCAAGTACCACCTGGACGACAGAGAATACCATCTCCGTCGTCCAGGTGGTCAGCTGGACCACGGAGTCTTCTCCGTCCTCCAGGTGATCACCTGGACGACGGAGATTGTATTTTCCGTCGTCCAGGTGATCACCTGGACCTCGGAGTCTTCTCCGTCCTCCAGGTGATCACCTGGACGACGGAGATGGTATTCTCCGTCGTCCAGGTGATTACCTGGACAACGGACCGACACGCCGTCGTCCGAGTATATGAAACGTGCTTCCACTTAGACGACGTACCGACACCTCCGTCGTCTAAGTGAAGCATTATATAAGCTGATCGAATTCATTCCTGGCCTCGATCTATTCATTCCATTTGAAGAAGAATTGAAGGAGAAGGGAGAAGGAGAAGCTAGGGAGCTAGCTAGCTAGAAGCGAGCTAGGTAGGCCGAGAAGAATCAGGATCGATAAGGGATCTCCGCTGACTAGCTAGTTAGCTTAATTAACGTACAGATATCGAGAAGGCCAACAGGTATGTACGTATACGTACGCAGTTAAAATTTGCTTAATTAATTAATTAATATATATTTAGTGAAAACGTACGTACATATATACATGCAAGGATGTTAGCTGATGTTAGCTATATATATATATATGTACAGATCGATTAAATTACGTACGTACGTAATTGATGGATCGGTGTAGATCGAGTACGTACGTATAATTAAGCGTAAATTAATTGACAAATATATATATATATGTAATAATTAATTAATTATAATATTTTGTAGCAGTATGGACAAGAGTTGGATGAAGTTGAAGAATAGATGTGATGTCCGGTATATGGATGGAATTAGCGAATTTGTGAATTTTGCGATAGAACATGGTCAGGGAAAGAAACGTTTCAGGTGTCCGTGTCAGAAATGTCTTAATTGTCAGTATGCGGAGGTTAATGTTATGGTGCAACACCTGTACGAAAATGGTATGATGTGGAGTTACACTACATGGAGTGAGCATGGTGAAGCAGTAGAGTTCAGCGCAGCAGACTTCAGCTCAGGGTACAGTTACCATGGTGCCTCATCCAGCGGCAGTGGTGCCGGACCCCCAGCTTGCAACCCAACTGCAGATTTGGTCCATGATGCGTTTCCGGGATGTAGTCATGGTGGACACCAACACCAAGACGGAGGTTACAGTACCACTTATGAGCATGATGACACATTCCCCGCAGCTAGCTTGGCCACTGACACCAGTGAGATGGAAAAGTACAACCGGATACTACTTGAAGCGCAGACCCCGGTGTTCCCTGGATGTCGAGAGAATGTGTTGCAATATGTGATGGAGCAAATGAAGATAAAAGTGAAGCACAAAATGTCAGTGAGTGCTTTTGACGAAATTCAGGAGCAAATATGTAAGTTGCTTCCTGATGATCACAATCTTCCTAAATCTCATTATAAGGTTAGAAATATCCTGAGCAGCCTCGGCCTAAAGTACAGGATAATTGACGCATGTCCGAATGATTGTGTGCTATTTTACAAAGAGTATAAAGAGTTGGACTATTGTCCCGTATGTGGCCAGTGTAGATTCCAGTTGAATAGGAAGAGTTCGAAAAAGAGAATTCCCGTGAAAGTTGTTCGATATTTTCCCTTGATTCCCAGATTGCAGCGCCTGTACATGTCTCTACAGACAGCAGAGGCGATGCGATGGTACGCAGAAAAGCGAATAGATGACGATGTCCTGCGACACACCGCAGATGGGGAGGGTTTCAAACATTTCGACAGAGAATTTGGAGACTTTGCTTCAGAGGTTAGAAATGTTAGACTCGGCCTATCTACAGACGGATTCAATCCTTGGGGAAGTAATAGCTCCGCCGTCAGCACTTGGCCAGTTATTCTGATGCCGTACAACTTGCCTCTGTGGATGTGCATGAACAAGGAATTTAATTTCCTTACCGTATTAATTCCAGGTCCTAAATCTCCATCGAAGTGCTTAGATGTCTACCTCAGACCTTTGATCGACGAGCTGAAACTGTTGTGGGAAAATGGAGTCCCAACTTATGACAAATTCACTGACACGATGTTCACGATGAGGGCTGCCGTAATGTGGACGATCAGCGATTTTCCAGCTTATGGGATGTTGGCAGCCTGCAGGACAAAAGGATATAATGGATGTCCTATATGTTTGGACGACGTGAACTCTAGTTGGCACGCGGGGAAGGTGTGTTACTTGGGTCACCGTAGATGGCTTCCTCACGACCACCCGTGGCGACAGGATGAAGCTCATTTCGACGGTACGGTAGAGAACAATCCTAAACCCGTAGTTGGTCGGGCGAAGAGATTTTAGAGAGGTTGAGCTATTTCGACTTTGGTGTGTTGAGCAATGACGCGGATGTAAAGAAATGCAATCCAATTCCTCCACATGATCTGAGCTATTGGGATCACAAGAGTATATTCTTTGAACTCCCTTACTGGTCGAAGTTGAAGCTGAGGAACAACTTGGACGCGATGCACATAGAAAAGAATGTGTGCGACAGCGTGGTGGGAACAATTCTCGGTATTAAGTTCAAGACTAAAGATACTCCCAAAGCGCGCAAAGATTTGGAATCAATGAATCTACGTCGTCCCTCGTGGTTGAGGAGGGATAGGAAATGAGTGTACAACAAGATGTCAGATGCACCTTACACAGTGAAGCCGACGCTTAGACGTTCTGTATTTCACTGGTTTAAGGGCGTTCGTTATCCGGCTACGTATCCAGCTACTATAACTGGAGTAGTGGACGAGGTGCAACACAAGTTTGTTGGTCTAAAGACACATGGCTATCACGTTATGCTGCAACGTCTGATTCCAGTGGTAATTCGACCATACTTGCCTCGGGACATCGTAGAACCAATAGTGGCATTGTGCAGGTGGTGGCAGAGGTTATGCGCCAGAGAATTAAAGAAGTCAGATGTGGTGGAATTGCAACAACAAATTGTGCACATCATTTGCAAACTAGAGAGGATTTTCCCCCCTGCTTTCTTTGACATCATGATTCACCTAATGATCCACCTGCCCGAGCAGGTGCTCATTTCTGGTCTGGTCCAGTACACTTGGATGTATCCTCAAGAAAGGTACGTACAACTAATTAATTAATTTGTTCCACTGGAGATTATATATATACTAGCTAGCTAGCTATATGTACTTATGTAATGTGTACGTTTGATTTTGTAGACAGCTTGGACAGTATAAGTCATTCGTCAAAAACAGGTCGGCCCCGGATGGCTCCATAGCAGAGACATACCTAATGCATGAGTGTGTTACTTACTGCAACAGGTACCTCAAAGATCCACCCCCTCCCACTGCCTCCGATCGCAGTGCCCGCATCAATCTTTCTGTCGTTACCAATGTCGTCCGACCGTTTAGAGGAGTATTAAAGGAATCGTTAACACGGGAAGAACTTATTGAGGCACATTGGGTAGTGTTGCGAGACTGTGATGAAGTTGAGCCGTACATGATGTCATACAGGGAGAGGCTTCAGGCGTTAAATCAAAACAAGAGTTCGGCGTGGATTGAGAAAATGGTTAAGAAGAAGTTTCCTGATTATTTCTTCCAATGGGTACGTACGTACGACTCGGTATTAATTATTTAAATACATATCGCTCATGTTTGTAGAAAGTAAACCCTTATATTAATTTGCCCTTTTTCGCAGATGATTGATCTGCAAAAATCTGATAACCACGGAGGGTGGTGGTCATGGCCAAAGCACTTGCTAGCAGGGAAGCCGGTTAAACACTATATTTATCCCGGATGTTTTGTGAACGGTGTAAAGTTCCATTCATTGGCCCGAGACGAAGGAAGAAGAACACAAAACAGTGGGGTAGCCGTTGGGAAAGACAATGATCTATATTACGGGGCTATTGTATACGTGGTTCAGCTATGTTACGGGAATGATGTCAACGTTTTCCTATTCAAGTGCAGATGGTTCAAGCGTACAAAGGAAGACCTGGGACTATTATCAGTCGATACAAACTCGCACTGGTATGAGGATGAGCCTTTCGCTCTCGCCACCTTAGCTCGGCAGGTGTTCTATCTCGACGATCTGAAAGCCGGTGAAGGGTGGAAAATAGTGAACCATATCTCTCACCGAGGAATATGGAATACATAGACAATTGAAGGGACACCGGCGACGACTGAAGATGCTGCTGAACCAGAAAGAGACATTCCTGCCTATCAAGAGCCTAATATTTCTATGGTCCGCTCCGATATAATGGACCTGGTTCAAGATGGTGAACGGTTACCCATGCCTGATGGTTGTACAGATCTAACTGAAGATGAGATTATCGATGAGGTAGATGAAGAAGACGAGCAGGAAGAGGACGCGGACGAGGACTCAGGTTTTTCGTCGGACGATGTTGAGTACGATGACGAGGATGAGCCGTCGACTAACGGGGATGAAGACGATGATGATTATGACGAAGAGTACGGTCATACGACGAGGGAGATTAATTGGTAATTAATTACTGTAATTATTGTAATATATATATATGATCGATGCCGGTTTATGATAAGAAATTAATCTGAATTATATATCCTGGCCAACGGAGAAATTAATAAATATTGGCGCCAAATCTCAATCTCATATAAAACGTACCCTAGCTAAATCCTTGACCCTAGCTGGCCTAAATCTAGCAGTTCGATCGGATCGATTGATAATTGAACGGACACGTACACAAATGATCGGGGACGACCTAAACCGTAATCCCTAAGGCCCTAACCCCTGAAATCGGGGTCTATGCACCTGGACGACGGATAATGGTCATTATCCGTCGTCCAGGTGCACACTAGGACGACGGAGAATGGTCATTCTCCGTCGTCCAAGTTCACAAACCCTAAACCCTAAACAGTAAGGCCCTAACCCTTGAATTCAGGGTCTATACACCTGGACGACGGAGAACGTCATTCTTCGTCGTCCAGGTTCTAACCTGGACGACGGATAACTTCATATCCGTCGTCCAGGTGCAGATATCGTAATTTTTTCTAAGACAACGACCATCTAGACCTTCTTCCAATGCATTTTATTTTCATCAAGACTTTAGAGTAAACAATTCTTGGTGTGTGAGCTTCGACGGTTCGAAAATCGGAGTTGCGAAATGCCTTGTATCCACGTTTCCGGTTTATGAAATTATCGGTTTTGCGGTTGACTGTGCCGATCAAACCCTTCCCGAACTTATTATTTTATGGTCCTTTGAAGACAATTATATATTATGTTACGACGAACATATCCAACGGTTGTTTTGTCCAACTTCAATTTCGTTAAAACTCTGCTGCAAATGAGCGTCTACTCATGAACACTGAAGTCGTAAAGATTAGTCGATACTTAACATGTTTCAATACGTAAAATTAATCGGCGGTTCAAATTTGACTGTTCATATATACGATGTGTTCATCGATATTGTACGACTATTTCACTCGAATGACAGATCGCTAAATTCCTAGCGAATTATTTTTTAAATTTTTTTTTACGTAATATGAACCTGGACGACGGAGATGGTCATTTTCCGTCGTCCAGGTGTTCACCTGAACGACGGAGAATGACCATCTCCGTCGTCCAGGTTCAAAAATCATGGCGGTTCAAATTTTTTTTTGTTTAATTTTTTCATGTAATTTTCACTTGGACGACGGAAACTTACCATCTCCGTCGTCAAAGTCAAAAATTATGGCGGTTCAATTTACCGCTTCCGTTTTCGGCACCGCTTGAATTTTCACTTAGACGACGGAGAATTAATTCTCCGTCGTCTAAGTCCAATTCCATGGCGGTTCAAAACGTCCCGCCCCTTAATTACGCGCCGTTTCAAAATTTTGAAACCGCCACCTGGACGACGGAGAACACTGTTTCCGTCGTCCAAGTGCACTTAGACGACGGAGAATAGTGCTCCGTCGTCTAAGTGAAACTCTATAAATAGAGTACGGCTCATCTTCTTTTCCTCATCCCTTACAATTCTCTCCATCTCTCCTCTCCTCTCTCTCTCAATCTCATTCCGGCGATATTCTCCTCCGGCGACGACGCTCCGACGATACAACTCCGGCGTGGTTCGATTCCTCCTCTCCGACGACACAACTCCGGCGAAATTCCCGAAAACTCCGATTCGGTAAATTTCTATTTTTCCCTTATTTAAATAATTTTCATTTTATTAATTAATTAAATTCTAAATATAATTAATTAGTAGAAATTAATTTAGTAATTAGTTTTAAATATTTAATAAATGATTAATTGTTGTTATTAATTAATTAAATCATAATTATTGTTATTTAATACTAATTAAATGAATAATTGTAAATTTGTTGTTATTAATTAAATAAATAAATATTGTTATTAATTAATTAAATAAATAATTATTGTTATTAATTAATTAAATGGTTAATTATTGCATGCTAAATGGAAAATAAATTATTGCATGTAATTACGTGTATTTTTTAGTAAATTAATTAGTAGTACGTGTTCGATTTAAATTTAGTACATAGGCTTGGTGTAATTAAGTCGCACTCTTTGGAATAGATGACGCCTCTTTTCCTTGCTTATCTCCTTAACCCCTCGTGATGTGTGGATTTCATCACCGCACACCATAACCTAAGTGAAGTTATGGACACGAGGTTGATGGCGGAGTTTGCAAAGGACTTGAGGGAGTGTAAATTTTCGAAAAATTGGCCGAATGTCGGACATGGTGTCTAGAAACGGGTTATGACTGGTGACAGGATTTGGACTAAGAAAGACTTTTGTCGAAATTAGTCATGCCTCTCGCGTTATCTCTATCCCTAACTGGCCATGTTTTTCGATTTAACCAAGGCTGATTAATTGAAAATTTACACTTTATCGCGCGGGTCGCACGTCCATTGAACGACCGAAAATGCCAAGCTAGTGTACTCTATTTAAATCTTAAACGTACTTAATTAATTAGCGTAAATTTTTAAATTGTAAATATTATGGTAAGTAGGTATTTTAACCCCGTACTCTTAGGTTTAAATGGCTCCGCCAAAGACGACATCCGGCAAGAAGAAAGCCCAACAAGAGGCAGAAGATGCCATGCTCCGCCGCTTGGCGAACCAAGTAGGTTGGGAATTACCACCGGAGGGCAACGACGCTCTCAATCCGGACGGATCATCTGGTCCGTCCGTAGCGCCCTCTGGGGAAATTCCCGCTCCCCCATTCATCTCGAGCAGTGATGACGTCGACCCCTTCCAATCTCCGACGCCCGGTACCCATTCAACGGGAAGTACTCAGGCGTCCTCGACCGCCGAATCAATCATGTACAGCGCCCGCCGTAGGCAAAGGAGGGCCCCCACTGACCCGGAACCGAAAAGGACTCGGAGTCTAGTTAAAGGGGGCAAAGCGGAGCGTATTTGCAAGGCGACCGGTAAAAAGATCGACTTGCCGTACGACGAATTCACCGGTGGCCCTCCCACAGCTCAGCTAGCAAGTCTCTCGGCGCATGGGATAATGTCAATCATCCGTAACCGGGTTCGTATCACTGCCCCTACTTGGAAGGAGGCGCCGGATCATGAGAAGGCGAAAGTCTTCAAATATCTTTCGGTACGTAATACGTTCAATTTAGTTATTATATAATATTGTTAATCTCGGCCTAAAATTTCATAATATATACGATTATAATTTTCTATTTATTTTTGATAGGAACAATTTGACGTGGATCCGACACCGGCTATGTTGAGGCATATCAATCAAACCGCCAACTCCATCTACAAAGATTGGAAGTACAGGCTCCATAAGTACTTCAAAGATGTCGGTCCCGTGCCTCCCCCGGTAGAGCTGCAAGGGGAGAGAGAAGATGAGTGGGAGTGGTTGTGTAACCACTTTGCCGATGAACAATTTAAGGTATTAATTTTTTTTATATTTCAATTAAGATAATTGAATTATTTAAATTGTAGTTATTCATTTTTTAATGATTTAATTATGTTGTGTAACAGAAATTCTCCGGTGTCAACAAAGCCAACCGGGGGAAGAAGGAGAGACACCATACTATCGGCGCCAAGCAGTTCATTCAAATTGCCAAGGAGCACAAGGATAAGGGTTCCAAACACCCTTATCTTGATGCAAGCGTAAGCGCGTACGTGACGCCAGGGCTCGATAATGAAGCGAGTCAATGCGGCGTAAGTGATAGATATATATGTGCTTTTAATTATAGTAATTATTATTTAAATATGATTTCATTATAATAAATTAATTATTCTTTTGTAGGCAAGGGCGATAGAGCGTGCGCATGAAGAGTTGGCCAACACTCAGCTTGCGTTCCCAGATGTGCCGCTGGAAGACCTGCCTCCTCTATCCTTAGAGAGCCAAATTGCAATCGGGGATGAGGTCTACGGTCGTAGAGCTGGCAAGGAGGTTAGGCACTTTGGGCCTAGGGTGGTACGAGATTTGTCGACGACCTCCGGCTCATCATCTACGGGAGGTTCGAGGCAGCGGAGAAGGAGTCAGGCTGCGGCCGTCGAAGCAGCCATTCAAGAGGCTCGACTGGCACGAGAGGAGAATGAGTCAATGCGGCAAAGACTTGACGAACAACAAGCACAAATAGCCCAACTCATCGCCCTCATGGAACAAAATCGAGAAGTATGTCAACCTCCTCCGAACCCACACCCCGACGACAACAACCCGGCTGGAGGCGGAGGACTCGGCGGCGCATCTGCTCCTCCAGTGTATTAGCTAGCTAGTAGTATATTATCTCGTTTCTTTCCGCATTCCGAACAATATTTTAATTTTTAATTTATGGGTTTTTTCGTATGTACAAATTAATTTACTTTGATTATTTAATAATTAAGTTATTAATTAATATTCAAAATTTAGTTTATTTATTTAATTTTAGCATTTTTCATTATTTAAATTAAAATAATAATAAATTAAAATAATAATATTTAATTTCAATTTATTTTTTTAAAAAATTAAATATTCACTTGGACGACGGAGATTATGTTCTCCGTCGTCCAGGTGCAGAACCCTAAACCCTAAACCCTAAACCCTAAACCCCTAACCCCTAAACCCTAAACCCTGCCGTTCTCCGTCGTCCAGGTGGCTACCTGGGCCACGGATAATGTCCGAGGTCCAAGTGCACTTGGACGACGGATCACTAAATCTCCGTCGTCCAGGTGCTTGGACGACAACACTTGGAGCACGGACCTTGGACGACGGAGTTTCCGTCGTCTAAGTACTTAGACGACGGAAAACTGCACCTAGACGACGGAAATGGTCCGTGGTCTAGGTGCAATTTTCTTGTAGTGATAAGGCGTTTGCACTGAATTGAGGAACAAGTGCATGCATCCGAAAAAACCTTTGACGGGTAGAAGATTTTTCTCAACGGATCGAGAGACAAGTTCTGGTCAATCCAGGGGATACCAGTCAAAGGGTCGAGGGATCCACTCGACGGGTAAAAAATTCCAGAATCTGTAGGCTGCGTTTTAACCATTCATTTTCCAGAATTTCAACTTTCTCTCTATATTTTTTGTAGGGAAATAACATGTCCAAGTCAATGGATTCATTCAAGTACCTGAATGTGTGTTATACACCATTCCAATAACTTTGCGTTGGCATATACTGAGAAGACATATCTAGATGTGTGCACCAAGCTATATTTAACCAAACTCCAACCACACTAAGATATGAAATATCAACTCCAAAGGTTCCTTACCATTATCATTCCGATGAAATTTATCATTTTTGGTTCCAGACTACAAACAACCATTGGTGTGCTAATATGGTGTACTTTGTCCATTGCCTGATTTAGACATAAGTAGACTGGTGAATAAGAATTCAACCAACTCGATGCACCGTTTGTAAATCAAGACAAAATCGAGTTTTACCAAGGTCTATCATCTCAAACAACTTATTCATCTACTGAACACGCATGAGCATAACTTTTCTACGTGTTCAACTTTTCATTCTTGTAACATTTCCTAATCAAGTAGTCACTTAAAGAAGTCACTACAAAAAAACCCTTTTAGTGACAAAATTATAAGCGACAAACATATTTTTGTCACTCATGAGTATTATAGGTGACAATTTTTTCTTTTTTGTCACTAAAGGTTGTCAATATTTATAATACTTTTAAGTGAAAAAATTATGGGAATACATGACAATTTTTTTTTCACTCATGTCTACGGTGATTTAAGTTTCCGTAAATAATCTTCTCATCTATCTAGTATACCTAGGAGGGTTACTGATGTAAAATCCCAAATTTTATTTTCTCTCATGTCGAGCACTTGATGAAGAAAACTGATTCTGTTGCAACGCATAAACATATTCTCAAACTATTACACGGTTAACACTTTGGAAAATTTGATTGTGTTGTTCTCCATCAAGAGGGTTTTGCCTCACATCCATTTTGAAACAACTGGACCCTTCTCACTTCCACTCCGATCACTACGGTGGCCTCTCTCCTTCTTGGTCTTGAGGCATCTCTTCTCACTGCCGTCTTAACCTATCTCCGTCCTTTGTCGTTGCCCTACCGCCCGGTCAACCCTTCTAAATCGACGGATGCAAGGTCACACCAAGAGATATTCACTTTTCTCCAGTGATGAATTGAACCCTAATTTGTGTCGTTTTGTGGATCTTATGCAGATTTCTTGGATATGACTTACTGCAATACCAAAATTTTGTATCTTCCCTGCAAGAATCTGTTGATTTTGTTTCTAGCTTGGTATGCAATTTCTGTTTGCTAGCTCTATGAAAGTTAAAACAAACACGACATTATTACTTTTAGTTTTGTCATATCAATATTTCGATTAGCTTTTGTCTGACCTAATAGGAGTGATAGCTCTAGGTACATGTTTATTATGTGAATATATTGCTTCTTAGACTCACTAACATGGTTCTAGTCTCCTGGAGAGGAAACCAAATGAGGACTTTAATACCTTTCTTTAGGGAGGAAAATACATCAACGAGATCTTAAAACCTGGAATATTGATGATTAATTTGTGTGAGACTCTGAGGAACATAGTATGTAATTTTATATCTAAGAATGGCCTGGAAGCAGACATTGCATTCCTCACTGAATGCTCTTTTAAATTGCACTACCAGCAGAAATACTATAGCCGACGACTTGCCGGAAAATAGGCCGACGACAACCCTTGTCGTCGGTTATAGTATGGTATAGCCGACGAGATTCTCCAGTCGTCAGTCATAGTACTATAACCGACGACGTGATTCTAGTCGTCGGCTATAGTAGCCGGAAAATCGTCGGGTATAGTTTGTAACTATTACCGACAAGATTTTTTACTATGACTGACGAATTTTTAGTATCGTCGGCTATAGGGGTGGTTTATAGATCCAATCTGGGCAACAGCTCGGTCATTCAAAAAAAAAATTTTCCGCGGAAACTGAAAACGCTCCAAAATCATTAGGTGTTGTCGAAAACTGTCCACGATGAGTTCGTGATTCATTATATAGGTACGTACGTACATATATATATGCATGATGTATATATCGAGTTGAGATATATATATATTGTTAATTTTGAGTTGATTTTTGGGTTTGAGCGATTGATGGTTGATTTTGAGTGATTGATAGTTAATTTGTAGTAATTGTCGTTGATTATTGTGAATATAGGATGATTTATTTGATTTTTGTGATTATTATAGTTAGGGTAGTTAATTGTGATTATATATTATGGTTAATATATATATATATATTGTGATTATTGTGTGCATGTTTTGGTTAATTGTGATTGTAGTGTGGTTATTATTAGACAATATATATATATCATTTGTAATTAATTAGGGATCGATCGAGTAGAATAATTAAATTATGTAATTTATAAAATAAATATCGATATATATATAATGATAAATTTTTAATTAATTAAATCATGGGTATATATACAGCTATAATTATCATGATGGACAAGAGTTGGATGTGTCTTCAAAGATGGGATGTAAGATATCACCGTGGAATTATGAGTTTTGTGGAATATGTGAAGGTTAATTGTGGAGGGATGACAATTCATTATTGTCCGTGTATGAAATGTCAGTGTCGCAGCGAGCGATATCGTTTTCACATCAATAAAGTATTGGAGCACTTGAAGAAAAACGGGTTTTGGGATAAGTACACATGTTGGATTTATCACGGTGAGAGCTCATCAATTGGTCAGCATGATCAGGGACAATTTTTGAGAGTGGCAGTACATCCAATGATCCAACAACAAGGTTAATCAACGATATGTTTCCTTATGAGAGCAGTGTATTTGCTGAAGCACCAGATATCCCTTACGCCGTTGGGGGTTTCCCTCATATTGAGCCAGTCCAGCAATTACCTACAGCTGTAAACACTGCTGGTATGGACAAGTAAAACAACCGCATTGCCTTCCAACAGACCCCGTTGTATAACGAGTGTAATAAGACTGTTTTTGAAAGTGTTATGGAAGTAATGAAGCTGAAAGTGGAGAACAAAATGAGTGTGAAGGCTGTTGATGATTGTCTGAAGTGGTTTGGTTCGTCATTGCCCCCCGGTAATCGCCTTCCTACCACTCATCGTAAGGTGCGACAAATCCTGAAATCTTGGCATTTCCTACATCAAAATCTATGCTTGTAGATATGATTGCGTTCTGTTCTGGGGTGAAGAGGCTTATGAGAATGATCTTGAATCCCTTGATGGTTGTCTGGTATGTGGTACAGATAGGTATAAGTTGACTCCTGCCGGAAACAAAAAAGCTGTGAAGATACTTCGGTATTTTCCGCTGATAGATAGGCTAGAATGATTGTTCATGTCTGCACACACGGCTGAAGCTATGAGATGGTGGGCCGAGAGGAATTTGCCCGACGGTGATACCCTTATACACCCTGCTGACGGAGAGGTTCGGAAGCATATGGTGAGCGAGTTTTCTTATTTTTCATCAGAGGTTCGAAATATTTGGTTGGGGCTTTCATCTGAAGAATTGAACCCTTTTGGCAACATGAGTCTTTAATACAGTATATGGCCATTTATTTTGGTACCGTACAACCTTCCTCCATAGATGTGCATGAAGAAAGAATACAATATGCTCATTATGATAATTCCAGGGCCGGGTTATCCAGGAAAGTGTCTCGATGTGTATTTGAGACCCTTGATTGATGAGCTTAAGTACCTGAGTGAGCATGGTCATCCCACTTATGATAAGTTCAAAAATGAGATGTTCCAGATGCATGCCATGCTTGTTGGCACTATTAGCGATTTTCCTGCACGCAGGATGTTGTCAGGCAACGTTACCAGGGGATACAGGGCTTGTCCAGAGTGCATGACTGTTGAGTGTTGCAGACCTCATTGTAGGAAGACCTCGTTGTTGGCTTCCACATGATCACGTATTTTGGGAGGATATGGAGGCATTTGATGGGACTGTGAAAATATGTGAGCAGCTTAGGAGATGGACGGGGGATGAAATATTAGAAGTGCTAAATGAATACGATTTTGGGTAACTCAGTAATCATCTTGAGATAGTGGCGTCAATACCTAACAAACCCGACAGGTATAAATTATGGACACACAAAAGTATTTTTTGGGAACTTCCGTATTGGTCCAAGTTGTTGATCAGACACTACTTAGATGTCATGCACATAGAGAAAAATGTGTGTGAGAGTGTGGTCGGCACAGTGTTGAATTGTGAGGGAAAAACTAAAGACAGCCCGAAGGCACGCATTGATCTGAAAAGAATGGGACTGCTAAAACATTTGTGGTTGAGAGATGGGAAGAAAAAAATGCCTCAAGCTCCTTATACCGTCAAGCCTGCCCAGAAGAATGAAATTTTTGGCTAGATGGGTATTGTTAGGTATCCTTCTGGCTATGTAGGAAATATAAGTCGGTGTGTTAACTTCAAAGACAATAAGATGTATGGACTACAGAGTCATGATTGTCATATACTGCTTCAACGCCTCTTCCCTGTTTTCATTCAAGGGTACTTGCCCAAAGAGGTGGTGGAGCCGTTAGTGGCTTTGTCAAAATTCTTTCAGAAGTTATGCACGAGAGAAGTGGAGAAATCAGACATGTTGGAAATGCAACAGGACATCATTTGTATCATGTGCAAATTGGAAAGGATATTGAAAGGACCCAACCCCGATTTAGTTTCCTAAATCGGAATCAAACCCCTTCTGAAAATACAAATTTGCAAAAACCATAGAAATTTCGGCAGAGTTTCACTATATCGTGGAATTACCATTAACCTGCACCTGAAAACACACTTTATCCTATGCCACAAAAGCCAAACCGTGGGCACCAATCCCATCCGGTTTTCTCAATATCATTTCAATAACGTAAAGTAATAAACAAAACTGTACTTTACAGAAATCCGGCAAAATCATATGAAAATATAAACATCAGAGTATTCAGAGCGAACTCTAGTATATATATACATAAATACACAATAGTAGGCTAAACAAGAAACCTACTGGAAAAGAAAAGTAGCTTGAATACTAAGCCTCCGACTGCGACGTGCGACACCAGAATCCGAACTGTTAAATTGAGTGGACGAAAATAAATGTCTTTCGTCGAATAATATATGTTATAAAAACATATGCGAGTCTAAATGAATGAATATGATATAATACACGAGGGAGACTCTAACTCCTCACGCGTATAGAGCATGCATCGTAAAATCCCGCGGGGTCACGCATGGACACGTCCCTAGTACAGTCCGAATCACGGGATCCCAGACCCACACGTGATTCTAGCCAGAAAGACCTCAGGTCAGAGGTCTGCCCCCCCCCCCCCCCCCCCCCCCCCCCCCCGGTAAAGGCCCCGGGTCAGGGGTCACAGCCTCCCCCAGTAAACATCCTCGGGGATCAGCCGGGATGCAGGTGTATCGATACAACAATATATACTGTGACTGTACTCTGTGTAAACCAAATCATAAATAGTTCATGCAAGTGTATTTAACATAATGTAAATGCGTATTTGTAATATATAATTATATAAGCATATTTGTCGATGCATAATCGTAAAACACATGCTCGAATAAATCAAAATCGCATATACATGCTCATGCTCGTAAAACGTATAATAAGGACTCGCAACCAATCAGTGAAAAGAAATGTCCACTCACAGACAAGCACAGCGCGCAAACGCGCTAATCCTGAGATCCGGCGGAAGATCCCTCGCCAAGCGTATGATCTCGATCCCCTGAATAATCACAAAATATAACGGGTCAAAATCACAATTCATTACTCTGTACCACAGCTCGGAAACCAACCATTTCCGGAAACATATAACTCGGATACAAAATAATCGTCGAAAACCCCCAAATACTCTATATAAACCCTCGACTTAAAATCCGGTATCCAAAACAACTCGAAAACCTCAAGGCTACACTCGGGGCACGATTATGAGCAAAACGGCATAAAACTTGTCAAATTCCAAAAAATCAACCCTTCGCCGGCGGCGGCGCGGCGTCAACAGTGGCAGATTCCGGCCAAACTTTTCAGATCCCAAGTATTCCTCAAGCCCAACACATCTCTCTTCTACACTAAGCCCTAATTCTAATCCCACCGGCCGGAAATCACCTCGAAACCCACGAAATCACCTCCAAACGACGACCAACTTCAAAAACTCTTCACCCAAAAGCTTCCTTGGGTTGAGGGGAGAAAAACCCCCAACCCCCAACCCCTCCGACCCCAAAAGTGGCCGGAAATGGCCACCCGATTCTGGCAAACACCACGAACTTCACCGAGCTCGTTCTCCACCTATACCTCATCAAATCACACAAATCCAAGTCCTAAACCATAGGAAATCAAGAGGAGAAGCTAACCATACCCAAATTGTAGATGGAGGTGGCCGGAAACGGAAAGTCCATGGCGAGTCAAGGGCGGTGCTGCCTCGGTCAACGCGAGTCAGCGGTCTTTTTTTGGTCAAATGACGGTCAAACTTCCAAAGCAGTGATTTTCAACAATTTTTCGACTATTCCGATATTTATACTCGTGGCTCGATACGATCAACGGTCCAAATCGAATCACATCCACGTTTTGGATAACTCAAACTCAAACGGATAAACACGACTAAATCACGCGATTTCAAATATTCATAACATATTCCTCGGTTATCGAAACTATTATCCGAAACCGCCTACGAACTCGAAATCATGCATACTACAACTTTTGTGAAGAGACTCATCTCAAATTATCGCTCGATAAATTAGTCATGAATGAACCCGCTAAAACTGCTCAATTACGACAACTGTGATTACTCGTAAAACTCGCGGATTAAGCCGATTAATGTACTAATTCTGATTCGGGTCGTCACAAATCTACCCTCCTTAAAAAAAATTTTGACCTCAAAATTTACGTACTTGCTAAGTGAACAGATGAGGATACTGCTCCCGCATATGCTGCTCGGTCTCCCACGTGGCTTCCTCAACTGAATGATTCTGCCATAAGACCTTCTCAAGCGGTATGACTCTGGGCCTCAACTCCTGCTCACGCCGATCGAGAATCTGTATTGGCTCCTCCATATATGTCAGATCCTCCCGGATAGGAAGCTGATATGGTGCCAAAACATGTGATGGATCTGAAATGTATTTCCGCAACATTGAGATATGGAAAACATCGTGTACTCAAGCCATTTCAGAAGGCAACTCCAATCTGTAAGCCACGGCACCAACTCTCTATGTAATCTCGTAAGGACCGATATACCGTGGTCGAAGCTTGCCGCCCTTCCCGAAACGCACAACTCCTCTCCATGGAGACAGTTTCAGAAAGACCTAATGGCCCACCTCGAACTCGATATTCTTTCTTCTCACGTCTGCATAACTTTTCTGTCGGTCTTGGGAAATCTTTAGTCTATCTCGGATAATCTGAACATCCTCTGTGGTGCAGGCAGAAACAATCTCCGCCAAATACAGCTTTGCTAACCTGCCCACAGAAATCTTCCCTGGAAGTGCAAGGAAATGAGCGGATTTCGTCAATCGGTCCATAATAACCTAAATACCAGTATTACCAGCCGAAGTAAGTGGTAACTGATACACGAAATCCATGGTGATGTGCTCCCACTTCCAAACCAGAATCTCCAAGGGCTGTAACTGAAAGGACCCAACCCCGATTTAGTTTCCTAAACCGGAATCAAACCCCTTCTGAAAACACGAACTTGCAAAAACCACAAAAATTTTGGAAGAGTTTCGTTACTAACGTGGAATTGCCATTAACCTGCACCCGAAAACACACTTCATCCTATGCGATAAAAGCCAAACCGTGGGCACCATTCCCATCCTGATTTCTCAATATCATAACAATAAGGTAAAACAGTAATCAAAACTATACTTTACAGAAATCCGGGGAAAAATCACATAAAGGTATAACGACAAAGTAATCAGAGCGACCTCTAGTGTATATATACAAAATGTACAACAATAGGCAAAATAAGAAACCTACTGGAAACTGGGCACGAAAACCGAAAAGCCTAAGGGAAAGGCAAATAAAATCGTTAGAGTGACTGAACGAAAATAATCGTATGCCTTTCACCAAACATATATCATAAAATAAAGTAAAGCGAGTTCAGAAAATGAATGGAGGTGTCAAGCGAATCTCTCAAGCCCGACGGTGACAGACTAGGTGAATCTGTCAAGCCTAGTGGGCACATCAGAGGAATCTCTCAACCCTGGATCTGACTACCGGTGATCAGCCGAGTAGCCAATGCATCGATGCTAAGTAATGCCATCACTATATAAAATAAAAATAATACCTCCAAAAGCAATAAATAATCTCAACATCGTATTGTAAATAAATATGGAAATCATGAACTTGATACGACAATGAAATAAAAAGGTGCACTCACAGATGAGCACAGCGTGCATATGCGCTAATCACGAGATCCGGCGGAAGATCCCTCGCCCAACGTACGATCTTGATCCCCTGAATAATCACAAAATATAACTGATCAAAATCACACTTCATCAAACTGTACCACACCTCGGAAACCAACCATTTCCGGAAACATATAACTCGATACAAAATAATCGACGTAAACTCCCGAAATCTCCTCACAAACCCTCGACTAAAAATTCAGCTTCCAAATCAACTCCAAAACCTCAAGGAGATGATCAGGGCCCGATTAAGAGCAAAATGACATTAAAATCATCAAATTCCAAAAAGTCAACAGGTCGTCGGAGCGCCACTGTCGACAGCCGCTGCTGGCGCCGGCGCGCCGTCAACTGGAGGAATTTCCCGGCGACCAAGGCCCCAAAATGTTCTCCTTCTCAAGCCAAGCATCTTTCCCAAAGAGGTCACCACCATCCAGCCACCACCGTGGCTGGAAATCAGCTCGAAAGCCACGAAACCTAAACCTGCCGGAAAACTTTCTCCGGCAAAATCCACTATTGTGAGGCCATCTCGGCCTCCCAACCACGAGGGGTCTCCTCCCTACCTCAAACCCAAAATTTTCCACCAAAAACCCCCCTCGGAAAGTCGCCGGAGCGCCACCCCCAATTGAACTCGATTCCGGAAATTTTTTTCAAGGATTTCAACTAGCTTGTTCTCCCTCAAATCCAAACCAATTTCCAAAATTCCAAGTTCTAAACACTTGCAAATCAAGAGAGGAATCGATTCATACCCAAATCGGAGCCGGAGGTGGCCGGAATCGTTAAGTCCGACGGCAACAGTTCGCACACGCGCGGTGGAGCTCCGGTCAACGAAAGTCAATAGTCATCTCATGGTCAAACTTCCCGAACAGTGTTTTCGACAATTTTTTGAGTATTTTCGATATTTATACTCGCGGCTTGTTACGATCGACGGTCCAAAACGAATCACAAACATGTTTCGGATATATAACTCAAATCCAAACGGATAAACACGACGAAATTTCCAATTTCAAATATTCATAACATATTCCTCGGTTGTCGAAATAATTACCCGAAACCGTCCACGAACTAGAAATTACGCGTACAACAATTCTTGTGAAGAGACACAACTCAAATTCTCGCCCGATAATTAAGTCATGATTAAAACCGCCAATTTAATTCATTTATGAAAAACTGTAATTATTCACTAATTCGTGGATTAAGCCGATTAACGTGTCAATTCTGATTCGGGTCGTCACAAATCTACCCCCCTTAAAAAAATTTCGACCTCGAAATTTACGTACATGCTAGGTGAATAGATGAGGATACTGCTCACGTATACGTTGCTCAGTCTTCCAGGTGGCCTCCTCAACCGAGTGATTCTGCCACAAGACCTTCATAAGTGGTATAACACGGTGTCTCAACTCCTGCTCACGCCGATCGAGAATCTGTACTGGCTCCTCCACATATGTCAAATCCTCCCGGATAGGAAGCTGATGTGGTGCTAACACATGTGATGGATCTGGAATATACTTCCGCAACATCGAGACATGGAAAACATCGTGTACACGAGCCATCTCAGAAGGCAACTCTAATCTGTAAGCCACGGCACCAACTCTCTCGGTGATCTCGTACGAACCAATGTACCGTGGTCGAAACTTGCCACGCTTCCCGAAACGCACAACTCCCCTCCACGGAGATAGTTTCAGGAAGACCCAATCGCCCACCTCGAACTCGACACTCTTTCTTCTCACGTCCGCATAACTCTTCGGGCGATCCTGGGCAATCTTCAATCTGTCCCGGATAATCTGAATGTCCTCCATGGTACTCTTCACCAGATCAGGGCCAATAAGCCATCGCTTGCCCACCTCACTTCAACACAATGGAGTGCGGCACTGCCTCTCGTATAGGGCCTCATACGGTGCCATCTCAATACTGGCCTGATAGCTGTTGTTGTAAGTAAACTCAATCAAATGCAGTTGCTGGTCCCAATTTCCTCGAAACTGCAAAACACAAGACCGCAACATATCCTCAAGAGTCTGAATAGTCCTCTCAGACTGCCCATCAGTCTGAGGATGAAAAGCTGTACTGAAACGCAAATGCCTGCCAGAACTCTGAAGTAAACTGACTATCTCGGTCAGAAACAATGGATACAGGTACACCGTGCAAACGAACGATCTCCGCCAAATACAGCTTTGCCAATCTGCCCACTGAAATCTTCCCTAGAAGTGCAAGGAAATGAGCGGATTTCTTCAATCGGTCTACGATAACCCAAATACCTGTATCACCGGCCGAAGTACGCGGCAACTGATACACGAAATCCATGGTAATGTGCTCCCACTTCCAAACCGGAATCTCCAGTGGCTGTAACTTTCCTGCAGGCCTCTGCCTCTCCTCTTTAACCTGCTAACAAATCAAACATCTGCTCACATATGCGGCAATATTTTGCTTCATATTGCGCCACCAGTAATAAGCACGAAGTGTACGAAACATCTTCGTACCACCGGGATGCATAGCATAAGCAGAACAGTGAGCTTCGTCTACAATTTCTTTCTTCAAACTCTCGTCTTTGGGTACACACAATCTGCCTCTGAATAGCAACATACCATCATCACTCAATCGAAACTCTGTTGGCACACCACTATGAATCATGGCCTTCTTGTCCAACAGGTAGGAATCTGCAGCCTGAGCTTCCCGGACCTGATCAACCAACACCGGTCGAACCTGGAAGCTAGCCAACAAAGCTCCATCATCGTCCCACTCGAACTTAGCTCCCGTAGCCCGAAGCTCGGCTAACATGGAAACTTTAGCTACACACACATGAAACAACGAGGCTCTGAATTTCTGACTGAGCGCATCAGCAACGACATTAGCCTTCCCTGGATGGTACTAGAAAGTGCAATCATAGTCGTTGATCAACTCCATTCATCTACGCTGCCTCATATTGAAGTATGGCTGCGTGCACAAATAAGTGAGACTCTTGTGATCGGTGTATATCTTGCACTGAGCTCCATACAAGTAGTGTCTCCAACTCTTCAAAGCTAATACGATAACAGCCAACTCCAAATTGTGTGTTGGATAGTTGACTTCATGTGGTTTCAGCTGCCTGGAACCGTAGGCCACAACTCTACCATGCTGCATCAGAACATAACCAAGCCCCAACTTCGACGCATCGCTGTAAACCACGAACTCTCCACTGTCGTCAGGTAGAGTCTGAACCGGTGCAGTAGTCAACTTCTCCTTCAGGAGCAAGTAACTCTCCTCACAAGCATCGGACCACTCGAACTTGACGCCTTTCTTCATCAATCTGGTAAGTGGAGTGGCAATCCGTGAAAAGTCCTGCACAAAACGCCGATAGTAACCTGCCAAACCCAAGAAACTTCTGATCTCTGGTACGATGGTAGGTCTATTCCAATTCAACACGGCTTTGATCTTGTCAGGATCCACGCTGACTCCCTTAGCTGATATCACGTGACCCAAAAACTTCACGCTATCCAACTAAAACTCACACTTGCTGAACTTTGCAAACAGCTGATTATCTCGCAAAGTCCGCAAAACAGCTCGTAAATGCTTCTTGTACTGGCCCACAGTCCTGGAGTAAATCAGGATGTCGTCGATGAACACGATCACAAACTTGTCCAGAAACCGTCTGAACACCTGGTTCATCAAGTCCATAAAAGCTGCGGGGGCATTGGTTAACCCAAACGGCATAACCAAGAACTCGTAATGTCCGTACCGTGATCTGAAAGCTGTCCTGGCCACATCTGACTCTCTGATCCTCAACTGATGGTATTCGGACATGAGATCAATCTTCGAAAAGACTGAAGCTCCCTTGAGCTGATCAAACAAGTCGTCAATCCGCGACAACGGATACTTGTTCTTCACAGTGACCTGATTCAGCTTCCGGTAATCGATGTACAACCGCATAGAACCATCCTTCTTCCGCACAAACAGTACAGGAACACCCCACGGCGATACACTGGGTCGTATGAAACCCTTCTTTAGCAACTCTTGAAGTTGAATCTGTATCTCCTTCAACTCCGCTAGCGCCATACGATACGGTGCCTGTGATATGGGTCCAGTGCCCGGTAATAGCTCAATGGTGAAATCTCTCCCGAACTGGAGGAATACCTAGTAACTCTTCCAAAAACACATCTGGAAACTTGGAAACCACCTCAATATCACCAATGTCTGGTATAGCAGCCGTAGTATCCACAACATGAGCTAAGTATGCAACACAACCCTTCTTCATCATCTGATCAGCCTTCATCGCTGAAATCACACATGGCAATGAAGTATTCTTCTCACCGCGAAACAGTATCTCTGGAAAGCCTGGTCGTCGAAACATGACCTCCTTCTTGTGACAATCGAACATAGCCCAATGTGTCTCCAAGAAGTCCACACCCAAAATCATATCAAAGTTGATGATATCCAGCAATAACAAATCCGCGGCAAAACCATGACCTCCAATAAAAATCTCACAATCTCTATACACCTAGCCAATACTCACAACCTCACCGGACGGATACAATACTCTCCACAACCCCGGAAGTGGAGACGCAAGCATAGTAGCTAAAGATGATAATCTATATGATATGAATGAATGCGTAGCACCTGGATCGAGCAACGTAAGTACTGGATAACCAAAGACATGCAACGTACCGATAACAACCTCCATTGAAGCTCTGCCCTCACGAAAAGACATGGCATGAACCTTGGCCTGCCCGGCTGGTCGTCCACGCTGAGGGTGACCCTGCTGTCCGCCCTGGCCAGAAGACTGTACTGGTCGAACCCCAGAAGTGGTACCTCGCTTTCCTCCGGAACTCTGGGCCGCCTGTCCATCAGCACCAGCAAACTGGAAACATTCCCTCGCATAGTGACCCTCCTGGCCACAACGATAACAAACGACAGGGCTTCACTGATATGGACCAACATGATGCTTGCTGCAGAGAGTACACAATGGGTACTCCCTCGGTATGGCAAAAATGCCACTGGTATGCCAAGGATAACTGAAACCGCTAGAACCCCCACTAGACTATGGTCGCTGCTTTCGATCCCTCCTTCATCTCTGCCTTTGTCTAGGTGCACCACCTGGTGGTCTATGTGGTCCACTGCCCGAGGATGATGCTGATCCGGAAGTATCAGAACTCAGCGTCTTGGAAGGTCCCTGACTCGGTCCACCCTCCTCAAATCGTCGAGACTGGTATCTCATCTGCCTTTCCTTCTCGATATCCTCACCTCAACGTGCTGCACTCACGAACTCATCAAAGTTGTTCCGAGGCATCGTAGTCAGAGTCCCCTTGATGTTGAGGTTTAAGCCCAGCTCAAATCTACGGCACTTGGCTTCCTCTGTAGCCACCATGTCACGAGCAAATCGAGATAAGCTAGTAAATCTGTCCCGGTACTCAAGCACTGACATACTGCCCTGTCTCAAATTAGTGAACTCCTCATACTTCCGCTGCTGTGTAGCATGGTTGAAGTATCTCCACATAAACAAATCTCGAAACAAAGTCAATGGAGTATCAACCGGAACTCTATCGGTGCTAACCCATCAGAAGTCTGCATCTGACTCAAGTAAACTAATTGCTGCCACTGTCATCTGCTCAGGGGTAAAACGTAGACGCTCACAAACGCGTTCAACCTGAACCAACCATGCTTCACAAATCTCTGGATCAGCTGAACCTAAAAAGATAGTCGCACCAGCAGTACGAGCTCTGACCACAGGGTCAAAACGCTCCTCCAAACGCAGCACTCGCATCAGCAAGTCATGCGTCTGGCGATCCTCATCAGGATCCACATCCCGATTAACACGAGGACAACGTCGAGGAGGCATCCTACTAATTCAAGAAAATTATTAGTTACAAGCACTAGGAACGTAATCATGAGACTTCACACATTTGAGAATACATAACACCCGAAGCATTGATGAGTAACCGCTGGCCAGTCGGGTCATCGCTCCAGACATGTTGTACATACTCAAATACCCTAAGCGTCACAACTACAAGAGTCTACAGAACCTGAAACCTAATGCTCTGATATCAAGCTGAAAGGACCCAACCCCGATTTAGTTTCCTAAACCAGAATCAAACCCCTTCTGAAAACACGAACTTGCAAAAACCACAGAAATTTCGGCAGAGTTTCGTTACTAACGTGGAATTGCCATTAATCTGCACTCGAAAACACACTTCATCCTATGCCACAAAAGCCAAACCGTGGGCACCATTCTCATCCGGATTTCTCAATATCATAACAATAAGGTAAAGCAGTAATCAAAACTGTACTTTACAGAAATCCGGGGAAAAATCACATAAAAGTATAACAACAAAGTAATTAGAACGACCTCTAGTGTATATATACAAAATGTACAATAGTAGGCAAAACAAGAAACCTACTGGAAAAGAAAGATAGCTCGAACGCTAAGCCTCTGACTGCAACGTGATACACCAGAATCCAAACTGCTAACTGGGCACGGAAATTGAAAAACCCAAGGGAAAGGCAAATAAAATTGTTAGAGTGAGTGGACAAAAATAATCGTATGCCTTTCACCAAACACGAAATAAAGCAAAGCGAGTTCGGAAAATGAATGGAGGTGTCAGGCGAATCTCTCAAGCACGACGGTGATAGACTAGGCGAATCTCTCAGGCCTAATGGGCACATCAGAGGAATCTCTCAACCCTGGATCTGACTACCGGTGATCAGCCGAATAGCCAATGCATCGATGCTAAGTAATGCCATCACCATATAAAATAAAAATAATACCTCCAAAAGCAATAAATAATCTCAACATCGTATCGTAAATAAATACGGAAATCATGAACTTGATACGACAGTGAAATAAAAAGGTGTACTCACAGATGAGCACAGCGTGCATATGCGCTAATCACGAGATCCGGCGGAAGATCTCTCGCCCAACGTACGATCTCGATCCCCTGAATAATCACAAAATATAACTGATCAACATCACACTTCATCACACTGTACCACACCTCGGAAACCAACTATTTCCGGAAACATATAACTCGATACAAAATAATCGACGTAAACTCCCGAAATCTCCTCATAAACCCTCGACTAAAAATTCGGCTTCCAAATCAACTCAAAAACCTCAAGGCGATGATCGGGGCGCGATTACGAGCAAAACGACATAAAAGTCATCAAATTCCAAAAAGTCAACGGGTCGCCGGAGCTCCGCTGTTGACAGCCGCCGCGGCGCGATGTCATCCAAGGCCCCAAAATGTTTTCCTTCTCAAGCCAAGCATCTTTCCCAAAGGGGTCACCACCATCCAGCCACCACCATGGCTCGAAATCAGCTCGAAAGCCATGAAACCCAAACCGGCCAGAAAACTTTGTATGACAAAATGCACCACCGTGAGGCCATCTCGGCCTCCCAACCACGAGGGGTCTCCTCCCTACCTTAAACCCAACATTTTCCACCAAAATCCCCCTTCGGAAAGTCGCCGGAGCGCCACCCCCCAACGATCCCGATTCCGGCAAAATTTTCAAGGATTTCAACTAGCTTGTTCTCCCTCAAATCCAAACCAATTTCCAAAATTCCAAGTTCTAAACAGTTGCAAATCAAGAGAGGAATCAATTCATACCTAAATTGGACCCGGAGGTGGCCGGAATCGCGAAGTCCGACGGCAACAGTTTGCACACGCGCGGTGGAGCTCCAGTCAACAAAAGTCAATGGTCATCTCATGGTCAAACGATGGTCAAACTTTCCGAATAGTGTTTTCGACTATTTCCGATATTTATACTCGTGGCTCGATACGATCGAGGGTCCAAAACGAATCACAAACACGTTTCGGATAACTCAAATCCAAACGGATAAACACGACGAAATTCCACAATTTCAAATATTCATAACATATTCCTCGGTCGTCGAAATTATTACCCGAAATCGCCCACGAACTCGATATCACGCGTACAACAATTCTCGTGAAGAGACTTAACTCAAATTATCGCCCGATAATTAAGTCGTGATCAAAACTGCCAATTCAATTCATTTATGAAAAACTGTAATTATTCACTAACTCGTGGATTAAGCCGATTAACATGTCAATTCTGATTCGGGTCATCACAGTAACTTTCCCACAGGTTTCTGTCTCTCTGCTTTAACCTGCTGACAAATGAGATATCTGCTCACATATGCTGCGATCTCCCGCTTCATATTTCGCCACCAGTAATAGGCTCGAAGTGTACGAAACATCTTCGTACCGTCGGGATGCATAGCATAAGCAGAACAATGGGGTTCGTCTAAAAACTCTTTCTTCAAACCCTCGTCTCTGGGTACACATAATCTGCCTCTGAATAGCAATGTACCATCATCACTCAACCAGCATTCTGTTGGCACACCATTCCGAATCATGGCCTTCTTGTCCAACAAATAGGAATCCGCATCCTGAGCTTCCCGAACCTAATCAACCAATATCGGTCGAACCTGGAAGCTAGCCAACAAGGCTCCATCATCATCCCATTCTAACTTAGCTCCCGTAGCTCGTAACTCTACTAACATGGAAACTCTGGCCACACACACGTGAAACAATGAAGCTCCAGATTTCTGACTGACTGCATCAACAACGACATTAGCCTTCCCTGGATGATACTCAAAGGTGCAATCGTAGTCATTGATCAACTCCATCCATCTTTGCTGTCTCATATTCAAGTCTGGCTGCGTGCATAAATAGGTGAGACTCTTGTGATCTGTGTATATCTTGCACTGAGCTCCGTACAAGTAATGTCTCCAACTCTTCAAGGCTAAAATAATAGTAGCTAAATCCAAATCATGAGTAGGATAGTTGACTTCATGTGGTTTCAACTGCCTGGAACCGTAAGCCACCACTCTGCCATACTGCATCAAAACATAACCAAGTCCCAATTTCGATGCATCGCTGTAAACCACAAACTCTCTACTGTCGTCAGGTAGAGTCAGAACCGGTGTAGTAGTTAACTTCTCCTTTAAGATCAAGTAACTCTCCTCACATGCATCAGACCACTCGAACTTGAGGTCTTTCTTCTTTAATCTGGTAAGTGGAGGGGCAATCTGTGAAAAATCCTGCACAAAGCATCGATAGTAACCTGCCAAACCCAAGAAACTCTTGATCTCTGGTACGGTGGTAGGTCTACTCCAATTCAACACGGCTTCAATCTTGTCAAGATCCACGCTAACTCCCTCAGCTGATATTACGTGACCCAAGAACTTCACGCTATTCAACCAAAACTCACACTTACTGAACTTTGCAAACAGCTGATTATCTCGTAAAGTCCGCAAAACAGCTCGCAAATGCTTCTTGTGATGGCCCACATTCTTGGAGTAAATCAGGATGTCATCGATAAACACGATCACAAACTTGTCCAGAAATCGCCTGAACACTCTGTTCATTAAGTCCATGAAAGCTGCAAGGGCATTGGTCAACCCAAACGGCATAACCAAGAACTCATAATGCCCGTACCATGATCTGAAAGCTGTCCTGGGCACATCTGACTCTCTGATCCTCAATTGATGGTATCCAGACCTGATTTCAATCTTCGAAAAGACTGAAGCTCCCTTGAGCTGATCAAACAAATCATCAATCCGTGGCAACAGATACTTATTCTTCACGGTGACTTGATTCAACTTTCGGTAATCAATACATAACAGCATGAAACCATCCTTCTTCCGCACAAATAGTATAGGAGCACCCCACAGTGATACACTGGGTCATATGAAACCTTTCTCCAGCAACTCTTGAAGGTGAGTCTGTAACTCTTTCAACTTCGCTGGCGCCATACGATAAGGTGCATGTGATATAGGTCCAGTGCCTGATAAGGTGTTTTGTTAGAACTTTCAATATGAGCCGAGTTTTTATGGCGTATTGAACTCCAGTACCATCATCACTCAAACAACATGTGATAACGATTCTCAATAGTGTTCATGGTCCTTGCGGGCCTTGAGTTATTGTTGAAAATTATCTCATGAATCTTTTCCTTGTCGACCATAAGGTTTATAAGGTCACTGAATGTAGTAGTTCTTCCTTGCTCGTACTCAATTAAGTACTAATAAGCCAATAACTTATGGAAGAAGGTAAGGTGTTCAGAGACTTCTCGATCAAATCCTAATTAGTCTTGTTTACCCCATAAAAACTCAACTCATATTGAAGTTCTAACAAAACTTGTTTGTATGTATCCACACGTGTATAATCAAGAAGATGTATTGTCTCCCAACGTATGGTCAACTCAAGAAGCTGTGCGTCATGCACTTTGTTGAAGCGTTGCTTCAGAATGTCCCATAGATTCTTGGGATCTATCTTTTTTAAATATCGCTTTGAAGAGTGGGTGAATATACCGCCTCAAAAATATAATGGCTTTAGCTTTAGTTTCTGCACGTAGGACACCGACCATGTTAGGATCTTATGTGGGTAGATGTTGCTAGTTAATCTTTATCTGATGAATGAGTTTTCCATATTAGAACTCAGTGATGATACCTTGTTCCTTGCATATCAAGGATGTCAAACTCTGACCTAACTGGCTCAGTAGTCATAGTCATCTACAAAAGAGACAAATGAGATGTATTTAGTATCAGATCGAAATAACCATGATCACTAATATAAAGTCTAGGCTATAAGAACTGTGATCAATGATATTTAGTCACACACAAAAAAATCGATACAAAAATGGTGGCTTCATACCACACTCCATAAAATCGTGACTGTCAAATAGTCGCAAATATCGACTTCCTTTTTTTTCCAATGTGAAATCACAATTAACCGAGATATTCACTAATAACCGTGACTCCCCTAAAATCGTCACTAAGCTTAAACTTTGAGGAAGAGGTGATTAAATCCTCTTCACTCATACCTGCATTGACCCATAGGAATTACAGACATATAATAATTCATGGAATTTAAACCTAAACCTAGACCTAGATCTAGGGTGTTGCAGTAATTAAGTTTTTCAACATAATTCTAAATCAAAGAGGGTTGGTCAATTTAACTCGAGGGTGTCATGCTCAGTATGAAAATTTCACTGAAAGAAATTTGAAGCAAAAAATAAAGATCCACGAAATCCGGCGGTGGAGCTTTTCCAGCGTCAATGATCGGTGGCGGTGGTGATTCTGTCAAAGAGGGAGGCCGACGGTGGAGCTTTAAGTATTTAGGGGTTTGGGTATTTTTCTATTTAGGGTTTAAGGTGATGACTATCAACTCAATGAGTTGCTGATAACATCTTGAATGAAAAAATAGTAATGCAGAAAATATGATCTAAAACTGTACTTTATTCATTGATAGATGACCTTAAATAGACATTACAATCTGTTACAATCAATATCCCTATAAATCAAGGATCGAGAGAATATCTATTTATATACTAATTATAATAAGACACACACCAAGACATCAGAAGTATAATATTTTTAAACAATTGTAGTATTATTGATTTTATTATTGTTATATTATCATGGATATAACTATAACGAAAATTGTGATTTATCATTCTCTTATCTTATCAATTGCATTTCGTATGTTTCATTTCTGGTTTCAGTTCTCTCCAAAACTCATAAATTTCACTTACCCAACACCCATTCCCTTCAACACAAGGTGAAAGAAGTATAGAACTAATAGAAGTAAATCAATTGTCGAATAACAAAGATGACTAGGTTTATGATCGCCGTACTTATGATGGAGCTCTTGTTAAGCACAAGTTTGTTTTAACGATATATCATGTATCATATTGTATTTTCATCGTCTAAATACTATTAGGGCGACGAAATGTTCGTTCGTCACCTAAAATGAACTTTTCGTCATTTTAGTACTTCTTAGACAACGAATATATTTTTCTTCGCAAGTTCGTCATTTAGAAGTTTTTGATATGGGTTTGGTTAATTCTTGAAGAAACGTGTTGTGGAGATATATGGTCCTGAGGTTTCTAGAAAAACTATTCTCTCTACATGTAATAGATGAAGAACAAACACAAGGAGGTAATGTAATGGTTTGAAGACCGATCAAAAGTTGAGAAAGAAAAGTGTGAAGACCGATTAAAGTTGCAGGACATGAGACGATGAAGAATAGAGAGAGAATAGAGTTACATTTTTATTGAAAAAAGGGGTCAAATTGGAATTAGAATTGTTCAAAAAATTTAGGAGGTGCAGATATCAATTATGGAGGTATGAATAAATGCACCATAAATAGTTTCAATCTACCTCAATCCTAATTCACACAATAATGGATGAACGCTTTCCACAATTAACCCAAAATCTCTAGGACACTAACTATATTACACTCTCTTACTTGACACGTTTCGAGGTTGGTAAACCGCCTCCACTTGATCCCCTATGGACAGCCTTATCACGGTAATCTAAGACTAACAATTAAAGTCATTAAGATTCGTAGAGTGTTTGAGAAACAACAAGACTTCTAAACCTACTAGTAAGTGCTTCTACATAACCTAGAAAAATATTTACACAACTAATAATGTTGCTTTTAAATACATATCGATGTTAACACTCGCATACATATTCAAGACAATAGACCCTAACACATGTAACTAAGTTGACCACCAAAGAAACATATGAAAGAATTCACAAATGATTTCATAGTGAAGAAATTATCATCCAAAATTATATAAATCACAAGGAGTTCAAAATAGAAATATATTTAGGGCTTTGATCAGCCCCTAACAAGGTGAGCTTAGCTACTCATAACGTAAAATAAAGAATCAAAGAAATCCGTATAACCCTGAAGACAAACCTCCTCTTGCGGCTCCTTGCTCTCTTGCTCAATATCCTCTCTATCAATTGCTGATTAACCCTCTCAAAGACTCTAAATATAATTTATATAATTGCTTGATTGGGCTAGTCATTGTCCACTTGGGTTTTATCTTCATATATTTGCAAGAGACTTTTTTATTCTTTTCCTTATCGCATCAGAACTCCTCCAATTAAATTATTTTCTTTATTTCCTGCAGAAACCTAACAAAACAAATAAAGGTAGGTAAAAATACCCAAAATATAATGATAATACTAAATATTGGGTTTAATTAAGCACCGATAAGTTGCACATTTATGCAACTATCACCATGAAAGAAGAGAAGGTGTTCAAAGACTTCTCGATCAAGTCCTGATCAGTCTTGTTAACCCCATAGAAACTCATCTCAGATTGAAGTTCAAATAAAACTTGTTTGTATGTATCCACACATGTATAATCTAGAAGACATACGTCTCCCAACGTGTAATCAACTCAGGAAGCTGTGTATCATACACTTTGTTGAAGCGTTGCTTCCACACGTCCCATAAACCTTTGGGATCTTTCTTTGTTAAATACCACTTCTTGAGAACTAGATGTATATGCCGCCAAAAAAATATGAGGGTTATAGTTTTAGTTTCTACACCAGGGGCACTGACCCCGTTAGGGTCTTGTGGTGGGTAGATGGTGTTGGTGAGTCTGTTTCTGATGAATGATTTTTCCACATCAAAAACTAAGCATTTATACTCTATTCCTTGCGTATCAAGGATGTCAAACTCTGGCCAAACCGGCTCAGTGGTCATAGCCATCTACAAAAGAGACAAAAGGAGATGTAATTAGTATCTGATCAAAATAACCACGATCACTAATATCAAGTTTAGGGAATAAGAAGCATGATCAATGATGTATGATCACAAAAATCGACACAAAAATAGGTAGCTTCATACCACACCCCAGAAAAATGTGACTGTCAAATATTCACAAATATCGACTTCCCTTTTTTCAATGTGAAATCACAACTAACTGTGATATTCACTAATAAAAAAGACTCCCCTAGGCTCGTCACTAATGACAACATCAACATGTATTAATCCATAAGAACTAGAGCATAAAAAGTAAATCAAGGTATAATAAACCTAAATCTAAACCTAGATCTAGGGTGTTGCGGTAATTAAGTTTTACAACATAATTCTAAATCAAAGAAGGTTAGCCGATTACCTTGAGGGTGTTATGCCCGGTATTAAAACTTTGCTGAAAAATGTTTTAAGCAAGGGCAAAATTTGGCGACGGGAAAAGTTTCAGGCGACGGTGATTGTGGTCCGACTGTGGAGGCTATAGTGATTAGGGTTATTTTTTCCGGGTTTGAGTTGGCTATCAACTTAAAAGCTGTTGATAACGTGTTTAAGGAGAAATATAGATACACAGTAGATAGATCTGAAGCTGTTTTATATTTATAGATATATGGTCTTAAATATGCATTACAATTAGTTACAATCAGTTACAATCAATGACAATTTGTTACATTCTACAAAAAAATAAAACGGTTAAAATTAACTTCTGATCCCTATAAATCAAAGATTGAGAGAATATTTACTTATATATATATTAATTAAGACAAAATACACATCTAGACATCGGAGTATAATATCTTTGCACACATCCCAAATTTCATAGAAACTTCTTTCTCCGATTTCTAAGATTCAATTTAAATGCAACAACAAGATGGATGACAACAAAATCTACCGTAAATTAAAGCAGGTGAAGCAATTGAATTAAGACTATATACGGTAATGCAATGATAAATCCTTCATTATGTTCATAACAATAATAAAAATGCATAAACGAAAATTTGATTAGAAAAACAACTAATCGGTGTAGATATTGATTTTCTTTAAAAAAAAAGGTGAATAGATTAATATGAATGACTCTTTGATACTAGCACTGTGGCTTTTACGTACAATCCATGAAACTTTTTCTTATTTTTTAATGGGGGATTTTAAATAAATAATCATGAATCCGTAACGGAACCAGCAAAAATTGTGAAGGGGCCCAAAACTTTGGGAAAAAATAGAAAGAAACTAGATGGAATCATGTGGTATAAATAAATGATAGAAAAAAAATGAACATATAGTGTCTGTCCTCTTCCAGCTTTGTCAATCTGGTAAACATCTCAAAATTATTAATATGATACATAAACACTCAAACCATGATCGAAGTGGTACCTCCGTAACATTTCCGTCAATCCACTGTCTATTTGATGACATGGCTCATTAATTGGCTTGAAAAGACAATAATGTCCCCCCTCCCTCTCTCCTCCAGTGTATTTTAATTTGGGGCTTTAATTTTTGTAAAATCCTTAACCTTCTTTTTCATGCTAGTCCTCGTCTTTCGCTCTATTTGCCTCCATCAACTCCGTCGTTTGCGGAGCTGCATCACCGGCAAGCTCCCCAGCGAGTTCGAAACTCATTTCGACGAGATCCTTTACCTTTGGATCCACAAAAATGAGATCAAGTCGTGCGAGACCCGCACAAACCGGTGGAGGAGTTCCGATCTCGTCCCTTTCCCCAAAGTACCCTCGTCGAATGGTACGTAGCGACGACGATCGATATCAACCATACCAAGCGATTCGGCGACGATTCAGCATATCTTCACTGACCAGATCGAATGAAGAACGCCGAGCAACAACAAAATTCGGCAGCTGAGCATCTCCTATATTTATTTGACTATCTCCTACGATTTGGGTTTTTCATCGATTAAGATTTACTATGCTTTGACTTCAATTGAGATGAAGAATGAGTAGCAGAAATTTAGGGCTAGCTATCTCTCTCTCTTATTGTAACACAGGATTTGCTTTTCATCTTATATACGATTCTTGGCCACTTTGATTTTGTGTTTATCTTTCGGTTTTGGTTTCTGGGCATTATGAGATATTTGTTTCTAGTGCTGGGTTGTGCTCAATTCGACCAAATTCGATTGTGGGCAGGTTCATGAATTCATGGCGATCGAGCATCGCCAACGGTGGGGTTTTAGGGCAGGACAGTGCGGCGCGTAGGACCGTGGCCTAGGCGCTTGGGGTTTCTTTGGCGGTGGAAGAAGAATTGGAAGAAGAAGAAGAAGACTGAGATTTTTGTTTAATTAATTTTTTAATTTTTTTTCAAATTAAATAAATTATAAAATGACCAATTTATCTTCGACTTTAAATAAAAAAACATGCACGTCATCAAAAGGAAGATGAAACAACGAAAAAATGAAAGGAGATGCTACATTGATAGAGTTATGAAAGTTTGAGTATTATATTGATAGTTTTGAGAGGTTTGGTACCAAATTGACAAGGTAGGAAGAAGACAGTTACCATACGCTCATTTTTTCCTATTTAAATTCGGTGGATTTTTTCTAGGTGATGCATTTCTAAAATATTTGCGGATTGTATAGAATTTTCAGAAACCTCTCAAATCTAAAGATTTTGTGAGCTAGCATTTCGAAAACATTTTTAGATTTTCAAAAACTATTTCATGAATATGGTCTCACTGCCAGCATTTTCACTATAGCCGACGAAAAAAAAAACAACGAGATTTTTTGTCGTCGGCTATAGTGGACAATTTCCACTATAGCCGACGACAAATCAACAAAAAATCGTCGGCTATACTATAGCCGACGAAAAAGGGGCAAAAACATCATTGGCTATAGTATAGCCGACGCACTATAGCCGACGCACTATAGCCGACGAGACTATAGCCGACGATTTTTAATGGTCGTCGGCTAAAGTTACTGGCTAAAACCTGTCGGTAATAGTATAGCCGACGAGGTTTTTACCCATTATCGTCGGCTATAGTACACGAGTTTTTAAAAAAAAATTAAAAAAAAATCATTTTTTTAAAACTATAGCCGACGAGATTTTTTATCTCGTCGGCTATAGTTTTAAAAAAAATTTAAAAAATAAAAAAATATCATTTTTCCCACTATAGCCGACGAGATTTTTATCTTGTCGACTATAGTTTTAAAAAAATCGTCGGCTATAGTGTTTCCAACGATAGTGTCTTGAAGATAGTAAAATATATTTTTGTCTATTTTGTAGTAGAAAATCTGTATATTCCAAAGTATGTTACAAGAATATTCAAAAATTTTGACATGAGAGACAAACTTTGATGTTTATATATTAAAACCAGAATAAACGACAATGTGACCAATTTAAAATGACGATGTATAAATATATATACACGGATAAGAGAAAGTGTTGGGAAAATTTTAATTAATATATTTGTAGTTTGCCATCTACATCATTTCACTACTTAATTTTTTTAATTTGATCATTTTCAGGGTCGTCTTCACGTGCATAAATTTTGACAATATATATATATATACTACAACAAATAAAGCCATTTGCGACGGCAATTTGTAGTCGCAAAAGAGTCAAATGTCGTCGCAAATGCTCTTTTGCGACGGCAAAATGTGTTTTTGCGACTGCAACCCGTCCGTCACAATTGGTGGCGATGCAATTGATATTAGCAACGGTTTTTACCGTAGCTATTGATTTATTTAGCGACGGCAGTTTACTACGACTAACACCGTCGCAAAAATTTGATAAGGCGTAGTGTTAAAATCATTTTTTACGACGATAAGGGTGCCGTCGCAACATATTTTCCCTCCAAAATTATTTTGGCGCCAATACTAGCAACGGTATGCATGCCGTCGTAAAAACATTTCCCGCCAAAATTAATTTTGAGATAGTATTTGCGACGGTAAAATTGTCGTGGCAAAAAAAACTACACTTGCCCTGCTTATAACCTGCTACTTTCATCCACAAATCTGTAATCCAAAGTCAATAACAACAACTGAATACAACATCCAATTCAAAAGAATTTCTCAAGTCATACAACATCCAATTCACATTAGATGCATCAGTAATCTACCTATATTGTTCTTAACTTACATGAGTTCCAACTTACATCAATTCACAAACTTACATCAGTTCCAATCTCTGCAACTTACCCAACTTACATCAGTTCACCACAGTACACAAAGTAGATCAAAATAACAGTACACTGAATGAGCAATCTGGCCAATCTAGATTTTTTTTCAACTTTGTGCTGTATACTTCAGATTTCTGGCCAACTTACAGCAGTTCAGTTTTCTTTGCGACTTTTCGCTGTATCCCTCGCATTTCTGGCCAATCTAGATTTTTTTGCCATAATCACATATGCAACAATACATAACACACATCATAAGTGTATATCAATTTGTTTAACGAATTGATTGAATGAGCAAATGAGCATATATAAGTGTTCCATGAGTTGACTCAAAGAAACATGTATATCAATCTGTAATGACAAATGGTGTGCTAGTCATACTTTAAAAATGATGGACCATTAATTAGTCCATTTCATAAGTACCAGTCTGTTCACAGTACCTTGTGTTTTCCAACTCAGAGGTTAATGCTATGCATGTCTCCGTAACCTCAAGGATATTTTGATTATGCAGTACACTTACAAGATGGAAAGCATACACAAAGCTGATGAGTTAGCTACTTTAAAATTTCACATATCAAAGAAATCCCAGATTTAAGGCAGAAGAAGAAACATGTTTACTAAAACATAAACCACTACAAACTGCAAACTCAGAAGATTGGCCAAAGAGATCATATCCAGATATCTACTGATTAATGCAAAAAGATCTAATGCCAACCCACCAAATTTCAAATTGATTCTTCTCATAACATGTTTGTATCATGCATTCACCATCTTTTTTTTGCTTGTAGCTTTGTAGTGTTATCTATTAAACTTACCCTTTGGGCACCCTTTTTAGTAGATGGCGATGTTTCGATGAGATTTTGAACAGGTTCCAGGTTCATTGGTTGGCTGCAATTATCACTGGAAGCTCGTTGGTCTCCCACAGACTCCCTTATTGCTTCTGGACACTGAAATTCATAATAGACCCTATTAAGTTATGCTTCAATATTATATCAATTCCTATTATGGAAGGTTTTCCCTTAAATCAGAACTAACCTGGATTGAAGGTTCTGACTCATAGTTTTGTTGTTGTTTGTTTTTCATCATATCAATTGTTTTCCAGAGTTTCTCAAGCTTTCCTTGAAATTCAGCTCGCACTTCTTCTTTAATTTGTGTATATAGATCTGTTTGGCTTGTAGGGATAGTTGTTGGTTCCTTCGCATATACTAGCGTACGGGCACTGCACCACCAAATGTTCGGCAATAGCCATGACCATCATCACCCATGAGAGAATGAAAATTCGATCTTTAACACTAGTCTTTTGCTGATCCTCAAGTGTTTCCCTACTGAGTTCATTCTCATATTCAATCTATAATAACAACAAATCAAATCCATAAGTGCATTCATATCAGAAAATCAGCAGACTAAGTAAATGTACATAAATGGTTGCCCATGCAATAATCACAGAAATGGGAATTTGTTGTGGAAAAAGAACAATAAGACACTTTTGTATCAAAAGAATCATTTCATTTCATATCTGAAGTTGTTGATACTACTGTCGATAGATCATGTCAAAAGGGTAGGTTTACAGTAGTTCAATTTGTTTACAGTGTTTTCAATATATTTGTGGCTATGGAGCAGTGACAATAACATCATAAGGAGTGGCCAAATTACTAGTCATCGATCACCATGAAAATGCTACATTAAGTTAACATAGTGAAGCTTTCAATACATTTCTGAAGATATATGTTAGGTTCTCATCGATAGCTAACTTGTATAGAACTAGAGATATAAAGGATGATACTATTGCCGATAGATCATGTCAAAAGGGTAGGTTTACAGTAGTTCAATCTGTTTACAGTAGTTCAATTAATCTGTTTACAGTGTTTTCAATCTGTTTACAGTGTTTTCAATATATTGGTGGCTATGGAGCAGTGACAATAACATCATAAGGAGTGGCCAAATTACTAGTCATCGATCACCATGAAAATGCTACATCAAGTTAACATAGTAAAGCTTTCAATACATTTCTGCAGATATATGTTAGGTTCTCATCGATAGCTAACTTGTATAGAACTAGAGATATCAAGGCAGATTGACATGAAAACAAGTCAGGATATCAAGGCAGATTGACATGAAAACAAGTCAGGGCAGATTGACGTCGATAACTAACTTGTACAGGACTAGAGCATCTATTAAGATCTTAGTGCAACAAATTAAAATGCATCTCTATTACTTAAACATGCAAGGTAACATGCACATGAAAACAAATCAGGGTATTATCTTACAATGAATTCCTGCACAATTGGATCCACTAAATCACGAGTTTTCTTCCATAAGTTAAAACCTATCAGCTTCTTCTCCATCTCTTTCCATCTGTTATAAGAAGATAAACAATAAAAAGTTCATAACTAATACCACATATCTTATCTAGGCAAAATATGAAAGCTAACATTACAAGTGACTGCTCTACTAACTAATACCTCATATCTTATCTGGGCAAAATGCTTTCTACCAATTTTGTGAGCTGGGCCACGCATTTCTCGATTACCAACATTTTTGGATGCTACTAACTACAAGTAAAAATTAAAATTACAATTCTTATGGAGTTCTCAATGCATCTATTGTTCAACATATAGCTATAAGTTCACCTGACATTCCGCGTTACTCCAGTATGCAACAAGCTCTCTCCATTGAGAAGCCACAATATGTTCAGGATATTTACTGCCAAGTTCAGGATCTTCCTTATTAGGCTTAAAGTAATTCTGCTTTGTTTTGCTCTTATGGTCCTTCCACAACAAGTTACAGTTATCCAAACATACATCTTTATAGCCATCAGGAACATCTAACACATTATTCTGCAGGTGCATAAAGTACAAAACCATATTAGCTTCTAATAGTTAACGTAAAGGACATTGTCTTAAATAACAACTGCATACCTTAACATCAGTCCAAATTCCCTCCTTAAACTCTTTATCAATCTTCTTCCAATCCAAAATATTAAGTGGAACTCTATTCCCATCACGTACTATCATCCCTAATCGAGACTTTAGTTGGCCAGCCCTTGGCCCCATAGGCTGATAAGTAATCGGATTAAACTGCATTAAAATTTTGACCCCAGTATCCCACTCTGCTATGCCCTTAGACTGCCCTCTTCTTGCTTTCATAGATTCTACAGCATTACCTTCTTATGGAACTACAGTTAACAGAAATATAATTTATAAGTGTTATATGAAGTAAAAATATGCATCTGGATATACCTGGAATTGGAGTAACCATAGAATCTGAAGGCCGTTGAGATGCAGAATGAGCATTGTTCAAAGTATTAGATGATGTTCCTTGAGATGATGTTCCTTGAGACGATGTTCCTTGTGATGATACTCCTTGTAAAAACTCAGCCATGGTACGAGGAGGACGACCTAACTTTCTCTTGTTCATAGTTGCACACCTACATGTAATGCATCAAAAACTACTAGAAATTCAACTAAGACATTGGTAGATAGCCACGTTAACAGAATATTACAAAGAACGAGTTCATATTACATAACCAACTACTATATATTACCACCCGTTTGTCATAAATACTCAAAAACAGTACAATACAACAGACAACTCTCTAATACTAATAAAATCTTAGTGACAGATCAAATGCTTAATCAACCAGCTTCATCATAGTTGTCTTCCCCATCACCCACTTTTCTAGTACGCATCGTCACAATATTATTCCAATCCCTGTGGACACTGTCTTGAACATACCAAACTTGATGTGCTTGGGATGCCAAAATGAAATGTTCATCTCCCACTCGATTACTTCTATACATCAGATGGTTGAAGTTTACTAAAGTGAACTTCTAGGTGTCTACTATTGTTCCTGTAGTATTCACCCAATCACACTTAAACAACACAAATTTGTTTTCAATTGAATAATTTATTTCAATAATATTAGTAAGCTTTCCATAGTAAGCTAAGGGGTCGACACGAGGATTCTTATCTCTTTTGCTAGACAAACTCAAGGTATTTGCCTTTAAAATTACTCCAAAGTTCTGTGTTTTTCTCCTATCATCAACATCCTTAATTCAAAAATAATATCCATTGGTTGTGTATGCATTAAACTTCAAGGCTTACTTGCTTGGACCATTTGCCAATGCCCTTATTTCTGGTGTACAAACATCAGCACCTAAGGACATCAAATCTGTGACCTGTTTCATAGACCACAGGATTGAGAGAGGCAGTGGAAAACTAAGTATTCCTACACATGTAACTAATAACATGTATACCATACATGTTGTTTGAACCAGGTTCTGAATTCATCAAAATGTCGTTGTTGAATTTGATGATCATCAAAGCAGGGGTACTCTTGATGAAGGGCAATAAGATGTAACCTGGTGGGCACAATTTCTATGTAAATTAAATGAGCTAGGAAGAAAAATGGTGGGCAGTGAGATAGGATTGCATACTTTATATAAGGTGTTACTGCTTCAGTGTGGAAGAATACCCATCGATGAGCTTGTACCCATTCCAGATCTGTAAGAGTGAACTTATTCCCTTCTTTGTCACCATCACCCTCTTTGTGTCTCATTGGTCGATTAGAAAATGTCTCGGCATCATCCAAGTACAAAGAATAAAAACTCATACACTCTGCCATTAAGTAACCTTCAACAATCGAAGCCTCTGGATGTGTTTTGTTCTTCACATATTCCTTTAAAGTGAAGAGATATCTCTCTATTGGATACATCCAGCGAAACTGAACAGCGCCTCCAATCAGCGCTTCATTGACTAAATGGATTGGAAAATGCTCCATTACATCGAAAAAATATGGAGGAAATATCTGCTCAAGCTTATAGAGAGTTATGGCAATACTTTCCCTCAAATCTTCTAATTCAGCAGCAGTATTCTGTGAGCATAATTTCTTAAAAAAACTGCTCAATTCAATTAAGGCCTCAACCACATTCTGCGGCAGGAATGTTGTATAGCTATAGGAATGAGCTCTTGAAGAAGAATGTGATTGTCATGGCTTTTGAGATTTCCAATGGATCTCTTGTCTAATAGTACACGACGTGATATATTCAATACATATCCATCTGGTGCTCTAGCTACATGTAATGTAGAGAGAAACAACTCTTTACCATGATCATCCATCTCAAAATATGCCTTTGGTGGGTACTCTTTCCCTGATTCTTGTGTCTTCAAATGCAAATGAGCTCTAATGTTCATATCCTTCAAATCACGTTTAGAATTCATGTTGTCCTTAGATTTTAAGGCATCTCCCAATATTGTCCACAATATATTGTCACAAACATTTTTCTCCGTGTGCATTACATCAATGTTATGTCTAATCATATGATGCTCCCAATAAGGCAACTCATAGAAGATGCTTATTTTCTTCCAATTGTGTGTCCTTTTCTTTTTATTCCCAACTTCATCAAGTTGTGCCACTCGCTTCCTTTTTCTTGATATGAGGTCCTCTTTTTTGTATTGAGTAACAATGCCTTCTGAATCCATTTGTTTTAACAAATTAGATCCCAACAAGGACTTAGGCTTCTGCCTGAACTCATTTGAGCCATTGAAGGAGATTGCATCTTTTCTGAACACGTGCTCATTTGCTAACCATCTTCGGTGACATCCATACGACCATTTTCTACCCTTCTTCAACCACACCGAACCACACTCAGAGTTACAACAAGGACAAGTATACTGACCCTTTGTGCTCCATCCCGACAGGTTTGCATATGCTGGAAAATCATTTATCGTCCACATCAAGCCTGCATACAGTTGGAACATCTCATTTCGCGATGCATCAAAAGTTTCAACACCTTTATGCCAAAGAACTTCCAGTTCTTCAACAACTAGTTGCATGTACACGTCAATCTTATCACCTAGTCCTGTAGGACCATCAATTAGAAGAGACAAAAATAGAAATGGTTTCTTCATGCAGATGGATGGTGGTAGATTATATGGGAATAGTATGACAGGCCAAGTGCTATGAGGTATCTTCGTAGTTCTTCTGGGATTAAAGCCATCTTAAGCTAATCCAAGCTTCACATTTCTAGGCTCCTTTGAAAAGCTAATATTTTTCTTATCAAAGTCTTTGAAAGCCATAAAATCTGCAGGATGTCTGTACACACCATCATTTATTCTCTCTTCAGCATGCCAACACATCAAATTGGCAATTTTTGAGCACATAAAGAGCCGCTGTAATCTTTCTTTCAAGGGGAAGTGCCTAACCTGTTGCACAGCTACTCGTTTACCTTTGCGAGTTTCATTAATATCACGTGAAGCTCTTTTCTCTGGTACCCATCTAGACGTCTTGCAAATTGCACATTCATCTAAGTTTATATCTTCTTTTATGAATAACATGCAGTGGTTCAGACATGCATCAATAGTATTAAACGAAAATCCCAAGTCCCTTGCTATCTTTCGAGCTTCATAATATGACTTGGGAAGAACCACTCCTTTGGGATGAGATAAAATCAAATCCTTACGCAGGCCTGTGAACGACTTATTTGACCAACCATATAGGACCTTCTTGTGCAACATCCTCACTATATAAGATAAGGCAGTAAACTCTGTGCATCCTAGATACAAAGGAACTTGGGCACTTTCCAGAAGCTTAAGATACTTTGCAGTAGATTCATTCGGTCCCCTACTAGGATGATCATCGCCTACTTCTATATTATATATTCCCATAGCCTCATGTAACATCCCCAACATATCATCATGTTTTTGAGGGCTGACTTCACCTTCACAGCCACAAGAAGTAGGATGAACAACGGTCGGTTCTCCAACAACAGCTTGTTCTCCATGGTGAGTCCAAATTATATACTTCCTTAAGAAACCTACATCTTCAAGATGTTTAAATACTACTGCTTTCGACAAATATTTGGGGCGATTGCAACATTTTCTACATGGACAAGTGATCAGCTCACTTGCATCCTTATTTCTGTAAGCAAACTTCATAAATTCTTTAATTCCGTCTTGGTACTCTTTTCAAACCCTAGTCCCTAAGTTGATCCAACTCTTGTCCATTTTGAGATGTCTATATCAATTAAAAAAAAGAAGTTGGATAAGGGAAAAGAAAGAGGTAAATAAGGGAAAAGGCGGGTTGTCAATCCAGTTAACAATCCACTCATGATCTGAAATGGATATGTCATTAAGCCAATCCTTGGCTTCCGTAACCAAAGACCAAGTGTCTTTGCTAATGGACATCTGATAAATAGCTTACTCATAAGCACCCTCGAAACGAACTAACAGTAAGATATCTATAAGCAGACTTAATACTCAAACATGTATATATATACAAACATGTCCTTTCAGCTTTAGTATTTTTTTTTTTTGCATGATCTTGTTGTTGTCTTAGCACAAACATGTATATATATGTATATGTATATGCAGACTTTACATATTAAATGAGGAGTAAACAGATAACTTACCAAATCAAATAGGCTCAGCTGCTACAGATTTATAAGCCAACTTGAACTATTAAGAATGACTTTTCCAAAGATAACCTAACAAAACAAAATATACTAATAAATACATATGAGGTTAGAAATTCAAATCAGATCGACATCAAAGACATACATAATATTGTCAATTAACAGTCAAATTTCAGTATTCAATATTCATAAAACCAATCAAAACTAATCAAGAACAAGTTTCCTGCAACAATCTGATCTAATTTCACTGAAACTTCAGTACTAGAACTCAAGAGAACAAAATAACCATAATCCCTTTAGTTAACCCATAGGCAGCCAGCTGAGCTCCTTGAATATATTTTTCAACTCAAGTTAAACTTAATTAGGCTCATTAGAGAGAAATACAAAGAGAGTGAGAGAGAGAGAGAGTGAGAGTGAGAGAGAGAGAGAAGTAAAAGTTAGCCTATTATGATCAAAATATACTTACTATATATAACAATGTAGGAGGTGCAAGGTCGTGTCAAGCAAACCGGCTTCCCAATCACTGCCTCAAACACCTACACACAAAATCGAAAGAAAACAAAAATCAAAAATAGAATACACAAAGAAGTGCATAGATGATTATGTACAACATATATATATATATATATATATATATTCGTAAACTTAGAGTTAGTACAAAAGAACAACCAATGCATCATTCACTTGGATTTGAGGACTTTAAAATATATCTTATAAACACAACAAAGAAACACACTTTAAAGCTACAGTTCTACTTATTGTCACCAAGAAGTAAAGGTGTACTGATATGTACAATACAAAAGTCTCATTCAGAACAGAATTTCATCTCAGTTCTATCCATATTTGTTGCAAATCATCAATACCAAAAACATTCAACCAATAGATTATAGGCAACAAAGGATTCAGATTCATAGTAGTTTACAACAAGCCAAAATATCACTATCAGCAACAGTTAGTTCATCATCCATGAGAGAAATGCAGCTTAGAAATGAAACCACATCAGCTTAGTATACTCAAACTCAAAAATGACAAAATCTCCCACAAAAATAAAAATAGTGAGCAAGATTATATTTTGTTGCTTACTCAGATGCTCTAATATGGTGAAGAATCTGACTTGCTTTGGTAAAAACGACTACTCCTCTCAAGTGTGTAGCTTCAACTTCACATTCATTCATACGAATAAGGTAAATAAGAATCTAGGCTGAAATGTATAAGTTAATAACCTGAAATGTATTCACGATAATGGAAAGAGTGAGATAGCCAGCAATGCCAATATATTCAGCAATCAGTATGGGAAATCTTTGACTATTGCATCAGCTTATCGTTTTTCTGTTACTCTTATATTCCCTGACAATGTAAATCCATCTAAGTTGATTTATATGCCTAAAGTTCTCTGAGGTTTTCTGTTTTACAGAGAAAGAACTCATAACCAAGAAGTAAATAAGGTCTACTGATATATAGAATATAGAAGTCTCATTCAGATCCTATTTCAGCTCAGTAATTAATCAGAATACAAAAGTCTCATTCATACCTATTTCAGCATGTTCTACATTTGGGGACATGAGCAACCAATGCTGATAAATTCATTATTCAGTAATATTCATCAAGAATGATAAATCACAACCACAACTAAAAGCTTACAAAATCACAGCTTTCATACTAAAAAAAATATAAACCCAATACTCTAATATAGGTTTTTAAGGACCGAAGATAAAACGAATAAGGTTTTACCTGCAGCCAAAATTTCCATTGATACAGCTAGAAGATGAGGCATGGGAATGAGACTCGGCAGAGTTGCAGGCACCAATAGTCGTACGGTTGGTATCCCTTTTTTGATTTTCTGGTTTGGCTTTGGCTTTGTTGGGTCTTCAAGTTGAAGAAGATGTTGAGATGGAGATGAGCCGAGAATGCATCGTTGAACGGTAGCTGGGTTCGTGTGTGTCGGTGAAGAATTTTTTGGAGAGAGTTTTGGCGATCGATGAGGTTCTGTTTTGGAGGGAATTGGAATTTGTTTTGGAGGGAGAAGTAAACCCTGTGTTGACACCCTCAAATTTACTTCTAATTAATATGCTTTTTTATTTTGTTTTATAAATTTTTAAAAATTTAGGGTTTTAATTTAGGGGTTAAGGTTTAGGGTCTAGAAATCTAGGGTTGGGATTACAGTACATTTTTTTACATGAAAAGATAGATATGAACCTCACGAGAATGCATGTGGGGTACTTTATTTTAATTTATTCATGACGGAACGGCAAATCGCGTTTTATTTTTAAGGCGGGCAATATATAGCATCGATTGGATGCACGGATCAAAGTTGAATTCAAGTAAAAAAATTCTAATATTTTTACGGCATATTTAGATTAGTCCGATTTTCTAATCCGACGGTCAAAATTTCAAAATAAAAATATTTTTTCTGATTTTGTTATATATATTACTTTCCATATATGACCAAATACACATTGCATTGTATGTAGACAACACTAGTAGCTAGCTAGTCATATGAGGAATTTATGCAACATGAGAAACCATAATGCACTACCACATATTGACTTAAAAGTCGCCGGCAATGTTTTTGGACATTACCGGCGATTTTTGCCGGAAAAATCGCCGGTAATGTCTTTTTTTTTTTTGATATTACCGGCGACATAAATGTATGTCGCCGGCAATGTCTCGATGGTAATGTAAAAAAAAAAAAAGACATTGCCGGCGACTTCATTTATGTCGCCGGTAATGTCTTCTTTTTTTTTGACATTACCAGCGACATAAATGTATGTCGCCGGCAATGTCTTTTTTTTTTTTTTTACATTACCATCGAGACATTGCCGGCGACATAAATGTATGTCGCCGGTAATGTCAAAAAAAAAAAGATATTACCGGCGATTTTTCCCGCAAAAATCGCCGGTAATGTCCAAAAACATTGCCGGCGACTTAAAAGTCGCCGGCAATGAGTCAATATGTGGTAGTGATGGACTAGTACGTGATAAATAATTCCACACACATGTACATTCTAGTAATATAGTATCATACAAAAAAAATGAACCTTCTCGATCAAAATTCGTTTATTACGCGCGCGGTCAATTGAGGTCAAATAATATAAAAAGTATTAAAATAAATTTTTACGGGAATTTTCTCCTATGAAGGGAGTATATAAATTGTACTTTTTTAATAATATTTTTTTTCATGAAATGATAAATATGAACCTGAGAATGTGTGTGCAAAATTTGGTCTAAAGTTAATTATTTACAGAATGCCAAATTGAGTTTAAATCAAAAAAAAATTTAAGAAATTTAACTTGCGACGGCAAATCAACCGTCGCAATTGCATACGTCTTTTACGACGGGGAACAAAACCGTCGCAAAAAAGATCGGGGCCCTATTTTGCGACGGCATTTTACTTACCGTCGCAAATGATGAAATAGTTGCGACAACATTTTAGTACCGTCGCAAATAAGTGGAAGCAATAGCGATGGTACATTTGCTATCGCAAATGCATAACAATTGCAACGGTAATGAGTGCCGTCGCAAAAAAGCGTAGTTAATCTAATTTTTTGTCGTAGTGATATATATATATATATATATATATATATTAGATCTTTGGTTTACATGTGCTTCTCTTCGTCAATGTCGTTATCCGTATAGTTAATTACTTTGGTTACTGTACAACATTTTTGTTAGGTTTCCCTAGCATAGAGCTTTTGAATACGAACATGTGTGTGTGTGTGTGTTTTGGAATAAAGGGAGATATCGATCGAACACACTTGAAGCTAGAAAAAGTTAAAAACACACCCTGCCGTAGAGTCGGTTGATAAGCTGTCAGCATTGGTTACTGAGGTCAGGAAGAGAAGCCACACCCTATGTGTAAGCTAAGCCGATCGATCACCTTCGATCGTTTTAGAATCACGTTGTAAGAGCAGATATCGTTCGTTACATGATGAACTGCTGCAGCAAACTGAGAACATGTGGGCTTGCTTAAATGCTTAATTAGGGCATCAAAGTTCAAAAGGGTCGACAAACTGAGAACTGAAAGCTATGATAAAGTTCATGTGCTTCTCTTCATTAGTTTACAAGTCACTCACTGTTTAACATACATCGCAAGGCTCATAAAGTGGTAAAGACTAGTTCATTATTTCAAATGTAGTGGTGCCTCGTTAAAGCAATAGTCTCCTTTGTTGGGATTATAGACTAATGGCAAATATCCACAAAATTGCCTTTTTATTTGGTCTCTGCACTATATGATTTGGCGATGATTGACACCTGGCTTTGGTGCGATTATAAAGCATTTAATCCTATTCTTGGATTAGGGTTGCCTTAATCCAAGATATGATCCACCAACAAATATAATTAGGTTTTCAACCAAGGATCGAATCTTATTGGTCTAAGATATCATCTTCACATGGGTTTGGCCAATCTGAACTTGTGTGTAGGTGCACTCACTAAACCCTAATCATTATTAATTAGTACTTAGCTAATGCCTAATAATTATAATAGTAGTGATGGTCTTCAATGGAGGCTACGATCTGATCCTCCACTCTCCCTCGAGGAAAGGAGTTCACATTCGTCTATCAAAAAAATAAAAAGAGTTTACATTTTTCCTTCCAATGTGACGTTACAGCACCAATACGATTACATCACTATTTCTATTTATGGTTATAGATCAATCAAAAAGATTATGACGCATTGTCAATCACATTTAGGTCTATCTGGAAATGAAGCTCGTTGCTGAATTTGGAGTATGGAATCCTGTCAAGTTGGGAACTAGGCTTAATTAGCTCCACGACCATCTTTACAAAGTACTTAATTTAGAGAAAATCTTGAGTACGCCAGGTGCACTTGTATTTACTATTAAAATTTAATCTCGACTATTTATTTAATCAAATTATGACATAACACACTGAGATCGTTATAATAATTATACCAAATAAGAAACTAGTCAACCATTATAAAATATTAAATATTAAATAGGGATCACCAAACTCTATTATATTTTCTGATTTAGTTTTATTTTATTTTATTTTAATTAAATTTTCAACTCTAAATCTAAACCTTAATCCTCATTTCTTAAACCCTAAACCCTGAACGTCAAACCCTAACGCAAAATATGAAACTCAAACCCTAAATCCTACATCTTAAACACAACAATCAAATGAGCAAATTCAAATCCTAAACTATAACTATAAAACCATAATCCATAAGAAATCAACAATTAACCTTAAACCATCAAAATAAGTACCCTTAACCATATCATATAAACCCTTAACAATAAACAATTTAACAACAAACCTAAACACTAAATCTTAAGCCCTACACCTCTTTTTTTTTGACATATCGATAGAAAGGATGAGGGGCGCCTATTGAAGTTTGAACTTTGGTGGTGAATAGGGAGACACGTACACTGCCTTATTCACTAGACCAATCTCAAATGCTCTTACATCCTACACCTTAAACTCAACTATCACATTAGCAAATCTATTTTATTTCCAGGATAGTTTTATCGAAATTTATTCATTAATATATAATAAAAAGTGTGATAAGACCAATATTTTATTTAATTCATGTGATTTTGAAACATCATAATGAGAGACAAAATATTTAGTTTATCATGGATAGCCTAATAATTCATTTTTTCACTACATGTATTTATAGAAATCTTCATTTCGCATAGGGTAGAGTTTGAGTTCTAGCAAACCTGAACTTTGAAATTTTGAGACGGGTTCATTAGAAAAATGAAATTTTGGATTGGGTTAATGGTGGGATGTTTTACCGAAAACTGCGTCGAAAACTGATATAAACTAAACTAGAACTCGTTTGGCCCAAAATGTACGTGCATGGGTAAGGACTAATTTAGAATCCGATTGGAATGATCTTTTAAGGTACGGTATCAAATAAAACTATACTGTTCCGAATAAATATGTGACAAAATTGTGTTTATTTTCTTACATAAATGAATACATGCTCACTCAATTTGAATCTTATTTCTATATAGAAAACACATACAAAAATACTCTCATTCTCTTACATTTCCTCTATCTCTCTAGGGTTTTGTCTTTCTCAAATGATAATTAACTTAAACAATTGTTTATGCTTAGAAAATTTTATCAAAAAATCGATCTGAAGCCGAAATATACCGATCTAAAACCCGTTAGCCGAAACTCGTGGGACGGGTTGCCAAAAAATCAAACTGAATAGGACCCAAATAATTTATACGGAACGATACGAGTTTTGACTAATACGTGCAAGCCGATCTGAACCAGTCTTACCCCCATTGGTCGGGTACATCAATTTGTTCAAACACCCTAAATTACCATGCATGGGCACACAAAAACTACAATTGATCTGGGCACCGAGGTCCGAGGGTGTATGTTTGATGCTTTTTTCCGACCGACTGAATTTGCTGAAGGAAAGTCACATCTGGCCGAGAGCAAGAGGTGTTCGTTGTACTACTACTATGTTTGTGACCTTTTATGTAGAAATCAAATCTAGTACTACAATATAAAGTCGATGTCGATTGCCGAACCAAACTTTTAGTATGCTATCCAAAAAAAATATCTGGTTGCTCGACTGCGATTTTGGATTCGGCAGCGGCAAAAACGGCACCGCCAGCGCATAATTACCCGGTTAAGTTGCAACCATTTTTCAGGTGAAGAACTATTCACATAATATATTAGGGCTGGAATTTGAAACCCAAAAAAGGATAAAACCAATCAGAACCGAAATATGTCAATTCGGTTCGGTTATGCAAATAACTCAGTAATAATTACAATTCGGATATTAGGGTGGTGTTTTGTTCGGTTCGGGTATCGATTATAAAAGAAGAAGAAAACCTAAACAACTTGAATAGCTAGCTTTAGTTCATATATACTTATACAGGTGTTCAATTTTCAATGGTCAAGTGTATATTTTTATAATACACTTGCTTCCACCATATAACTTCTTTTAAAAAATCAGCCACAAGGCCCATATTTACTCTCTCTTTCTCCCACTCTCTCTTCAGTTTCTTTCTTCTTCATCTTCGTTTCTGCAAAAAAAAAAATTGATCCAGAATATAAAAGTCCAAATCTTTGCCTTTTCTTGATTATCCACAAGTATTACATTTTTCTTGACTGATCATCCGGAGCAACGAAGTATTAAGGTCGGGTAGATCGAGAATGAAGCTTCTCGGGGTCGGATCAAGGTGATGGAGTTGTTTCAGGTTTGTCGGAGTGGTCGGAAAATGAGAAGAACCGACCCGAGAAGAACTGAAACCAAACGGGATCGGTTTCTGTTCGGTCTATGTAAAATTTGCCGAAATAACCCGAATCCGAAAGATTTCGGTTCGGTTTCGGTTGCCGAAAAAAAATGCCACTCTAGGACCGATCCCAACACTATTCGTTATAGACCCAAAACCCAATATCAAACAAAGCTCAGGCCACAAACGAAGCATAGAAAATGAGAAAATTTCAGAATACCAGTAATGGCTACTGGTAGTGAAGACAGAACAGAGAGAGGGATATAAAAGAGGGAGAGAAGATGGAGAGAGAATTATTTATTATTCTCAGGGTCAAAAATATCAACGCAAGTGCACTTGGTGCACCGAAGAATCTTCGCTTAATTTACCCCGTAGTTTGTTACCATCATGATCACCATTCATGTTTAAGTGACATACTATCTTTTAGGGTTCTGAAGATTTAGGGTTTAGTGCTGACCTCTATATCGATCCTAGCTTCTATGAGTTCGATCTATATATAATAACTTGTCAGATTCTAGCTAGCTTCTTTCTTTTAGTTTTAAACGAGGTTCTCTAAAACTAAAACTATATGCATTGCATACAAGTACCGAGATGTACGTACGTAGTTGTGTGTATGGCAAAGATACGTGCGCGCTATTCAGGTGGCCAGTGCTGTTCTTATTAGTGTCGAAAGAAAATCTCTCAATCGTAACAGCTGCAGGGTTTGGGCGTACGGATTGTTTAATAGCCATTTGGGCAAGGAGCTCTACAAAGGCATGCGAAGATTAACCCTCGATTAGTGGATAGATGGCAAGATGCTAATTTTGATTAGTCCTTCACGTGTGACTCTGCGTCAATCGATGGTTAATTGGTATTTGAAATTAACGTTCACCACGTACTTGCTAATAACCGCACAATTATAGGTGACCAATAAGGTATCGTGGTGACAAATAACATTAATGACTATTTAATTTTGTGAATTAATGTAGCCTCAAATGGTTATTTGTGGCTAACATTAATGACTATTTAATTCTGCACAAATTAATGTGCCAAAAATGAATATATTGTTGATAAAAATAGGTATATTTGTGACAATAATGAATAAATTAGTGACCATAAAAGTTAACTCCACCATTGTGTGTGACTTTTGCTTGGCATCGTAATAGTGATTTGTGTTAGGACTTTTTTTGGTGAAAAAGCTAGGAACATTAATTTGTGCAGAATTTCCATGGTATGTTTCATAGATATATTATCTTAATTGATCTGATTACTAGATCATTCCATGGTATAATTAATTAGGATAGATAGTTTTGATCTATTAATTCTGCATACAGATCGATTCCCCACGAACTAAAGTTTGGATTAAAACTAGTTTGTTCAAATTATCCGGCAGGTGTGTCTATATATATATATATTATATATATATATATATATATTACTACGACAAACGACGGAAAACTTAGTAATTAAATTGTTCTACTGTTAGTAATTCATCAACTACATACAACTTCCAGACGAGGGATCTCACGTCTTGAACATTCCTCGATCACTAAGTAACTTGTAGAGATTCTAAGTGCACTTCACTAGATATTAATTAGTAAACGTTCGTTCTTTTTCAGAACAAAATTGTCGGTTAAAGATGAATAAGCAAGATGAATTTGATGGAGTGTTAATTAACTCAAACTATATAATTAACAATAGGCACATGTGTCATAGACTAATACGGCCAATGACGCCATTACCATACCAGAAACAAATGATCAATAATACTATTTATAGCTAGCTACGCACACACATAGATATAATTGTATACATTCTAGATTAATTAATGCTAGTGCAAGCCATTATTGCATTTCAATGCTAGTTAATTAATTAATAAAAACCACTCTGTTTAAGATCTTTATAAAAAGCTAGAATGGGTTTTACTTCACCCTCTATATATATAAAGCTCTAATTGGGTCATAGTTTAACAGAAACAAAGTTAACTAGCTGGTTGCCACAAACAGATCAATACCTTAAGCAGTAATGTTCTTGAGATTTTGCTTTAATTATATATCTTCTTAATCCTTACGCTAACAGTATATAGTTCCGCTAGCTAGCTATTCATATCATCTTTTGTGTCTTTTTGTTATTCTAAATTTTGCAGAAACCTTGAAACAGAAAGAGCACAAGGGATCGATATGGGAAGGGGGAAGATTGTGATTCAAAGGATTGATAATTGCACGAGCAGGCAAGTGACTTTCTCGAAGCGTAGGAAGGGTTTGATTAAGAAGGCAAAAGAGCTAGCCATCTTATGCGATGCAGAAGTTGGACTTCTGATCTTCTCAAGTACTGGGAAGCTCTATGAATGCGCAAGTAACAGGTTTGACCAATACTAATTTTTCAATGATCTATAAAAATATCGATCCCTTTGGTTCTTGACTATAGCTCTAAGATGCTAGATTCTTGGTACATATGGTTAATTTCTATATTTTGAAGGTTGTTTCACCGGTTAAAGAAATTCTAGCATGTTTTAACATATGACATGTATCAATTTATAAATTGGTCCTCACAGTTGTAAAATGATTATATCAACTTGTAATTTTGTCATGAAAGTTCTAAAATATTTTTGATTGAGTAACTACTACTATTGAACTAAAATTACAAGAAAAATATTCATTTTTCAATATTACGGACCATATATAAGTTGATATATAACATGTGTTAACCCATGATAATCTTCTTTCTCACTAGTTATATATATCGATAATTTTATCTGAAAGTTCGTAGATATGTTATGTATTATCCATAAGTTAATATTAGTGGAGAGATATTAGGTTAATGGATGTTATATCTATAGCTATATATGGTTTGTCTAAGTTATGTACATGCATGTCTTGCATCTAAACCACCTTAGATGATTATGTTTCAAAAAACTACACTGTTGTGATCGATGAGCATCTGCTAAGATATTTCTAGCTCGATCGATGATTAAAACAAGTCCCGGTATAGTATTGAAAGGGTATGTCATATCTTTATTTATTATTTTGAGAACCAAAATTATAATATACATGAACAAAATTTAAAACATTTAGGACAATATTACCACAATGACCATAGTTTTTTAAGGATTATTTATAATGTTTACAACTAATCAGATCAAAATTATAACTTTAAGAACAACTGGTTCAAAAGTTGTAACTAAATCTCTAAATAAAATAATTATTTCAAATACAATAAAATAATCCAAAAAATAATTCGAATATGTATTGGTTGTGTTTGAAAGGTTATGAATCGATTGACAAGTCAAATTCCAATATCTTGATTTCTAATGGCAATGCATCGTGGTCCTATATATATATCGTCTGCTAATACACGGCCAATCAATGTTTGGATAAAAATTCTTTCCGGCATCATCCCATTTCTAGGACTCACATAAATGCCTCGTATGGTGCCACAATCTGTTCTACGTACAACAATGTGTTGAACTACTTCAACAAGTCTGCGTGTAAGATATCCAGCATCCGATGTTCGTACAGCAGTATCCACAACCCCTTTGCGGGCTCCGTAACAAGAAATAATATATTCTGTTAAAGATAGCCCTTCATATCACCACAATGACCACTAAATTTGTTCTCAAGTGATAAAATAAAATTACTATACCTCTAAGTACCTAAAAATGATCCCATCAAGTTAATCGATCAATTTGCTTAGATATTGATCATTCCCGGTTAGTGATTTGTTGTATATAGCCACAATACCATCATTTACATTTGTGAGAGAGTAGCATCCGTTGTTGCTTTGACGACATTGTATATCTTTTTTCAGAACTCGCTCCAAGCTATAATTTTTTTTGCTCATTAGTTTTGTTAACTTCATAGCTGTGATGAAAGAACTTATTGTTTCATTTCTTTCCTCCAGCATGAAATCAGCCATAGAGAGATATAGGAAAACCAAGGAGGATCAGCAGCATCTTCTCAATCCAGCATCAGAAATGAAGGTCTTCTCTATCTACCACTCATTAATAGGCTATATGTTTAATTTGTTTTTCTTTCTTCCCCAACTTATTTGAGCTCAAAGTACATATATATCAGGGTTCTCCAAACTCCCTCTCTTTAATTACATCAATAATCAAGGGTGAAAACTGAAAACTGAAAAGTGAATACCAATGTGTTCTCTCTTGATGTACTAATCATCATTTATTCTTTCGTATTTCCTATACAACTATATCGAAAAAAATAATTTTCCATGAAGCAAAGGGTAGGAGAAAACCAGCTACATATGTTAGTTGTATATTCATGAATATGATATATATGTAGCTGCATAACAGTGGAACCATATTTCTAGTATCTAGCTACCTCAACATTGTAAAAGTTATCTTATGATTTAATTAAAAAAAGTAAATAAAAAATAGTTAAACTTACTGAGAAACTGTGTACCCAATTGTGTATAGTGTAATTTCGTTGCTTACTGTAGTGAATGATGGGATTTTAAGCTGTCAAGAATTGTGTTTCTCGACGGTCATGATTCATCAAGTAAGCGAGTTTTTGTAGCGAAACCATTTAGATTAATTTTTCTAAACTATAAACTCGTGCAGACTATGATAGTCAAGGAGTATGTCATACCTTCATTTATAATTCTGAGAACCAAAATTACAATATACATGAGCAAAAGTTTACAATATTTAGGACAATATTACCACAATGACCATATTTTTTAAGGATTATTTATAATGTTTACAACAAATCAGATCAAATTTACAATTTTGAGAGCAACTGGTTCAAAAGTTGTAACTAAGTTTTTAAATAAAGTAATGATTTCAAATACAACTAAATAACTCATATTACCACAAAAACTACCAAATTTGTTCTTAAGCGATAAAATAAAATTACCATACTCCTTGGATACCTAAGAATGATCCCTTATTTATATTACTAATGAAATTGTGTACTTTTTTCAAATATGAACTTTTTTTCTCAGATTTTTCTTCTGAAAATGAAATCTAACTCCCGGTGGTTGCTTGTACCTCCACCAATCACAGACAAAGAGATCGATTGAAGAGTAGTCAAATATCCTAAAGTCCTGCTTAGGCAAGTCGAACGAACTATTCTTTAGTGGAATTAATTATGCCAATGATCTGTAGATATAAGTTTGATATGAATCTTGATTTTTTAGAATTTCTTTGAGATTCTGAATACTTCTTGATGTCAAAAAAGCTTACATTCTATAGCACCATCAGGCTTTTTTGATTGGAATATTAAAAAAAAATACTTCATGTATAAAGAGAAGTATAACATAGTATTTTGATTTCCTGATTGGCATTGCTCAAGTATTCGTTCGGTTAATTAGTATTGGTTTAACCAATTGTGTCATCTTGTAGATCGATTTGGTTATCTTTGGAGGAAAGAGTTGTTTCTGTTCTATACAAACTCAATCATGATTACAATTTTAGGCTAAAAAATTGTAGCTACTTGTGTGCTAACACACGCGTTGAAACACCAAATAAAGAAGTGTGTGGTATTCGTAGCTACATTAGCTAGCCAACCTTGAAGAGATGAGATTAAGGATTACATACATTCCAGCTGATCGAGAAAAAGTTGAAACATCTTTGAAATTTCTGCTGCCAATTCAAGGATGCGAGATGTAGATTCTAATGAAACAAAGTCCTGATGATGGAATATTGACTAACATAATTCCATTAATTATATGATAGTTCGTTCGTCTTGATTAAGAAGTACTGCTAGATTATGTCGAGCCTTATTGATGAAGAAGACTTAAGTTTGTGATGGTAAACGTATATGCAACCAGAGGGAGCTAATTGAATTTTGCTAGTTTGAATTGGATTTGAAGGTTTTTTCTTTAGTCACATACTTCGATGAGATCGATCTATACTTCAACCGGGTTGGTTCCAACTTTTAAAGAAGAACCACTTACTGTTTGTGGAGCACATTCGTCGTAGTACGTTGTCCGTTATTATATAACTTTCAATTTGCTTAGCCTTAATTCAGCGTTTTTCTTGTTGTAGATCATAATTGATTTTCCAATCTAATGAATGATACAGTAATGCACTGTTCAATCCTGCATTTAACTTGATTTCTCAAACTTGCTAGTTTTGGCTAAGGGAAGTCACCATCTTAAGGGAGCAACTGCAGAACTTGCGAGAAAGCCATCGGTACAATCCTTCAAGCTCCTTCAGTTTAAAACTTCATGACTTTGCAGATTAATGTGACCCTATATGCCTGTATTTGACTAATTGGCATATTCTGATATGTATGATAGGCGGTTCAGGGGTGAACAGCTTAGTGGTCTAACTGTTAAAGAGCTAAAATGTCTAGAGAATCAATTAGAATTGAGTCTGCAGGGTATTCGCCAAAAAAAGGTAAGTTCAGTGGCTTACCCTCACAGTAATGTTTCATAATTTCACTTGCTTCTAATTCCTCTCTTTATATAACTTTGGTTTGTTATATATACAATAATTATGACAAAGTAATTAACATGAGTGTGATTGATCCGTTGCAGGAACAAATTTTATCTGATGAAATTCACGACCTAAATCAAAAGGTCTTTCCAGGAACACACAATGCATATATAATTAGTAGTTCAATTCATTGCTTACTGTTCTTTAGCGTTACTGCCAATCCTTATTATTCTTTCTGTTTCCTCCGGTCTTCGTACAGGGTAGTTTTATTCATCAGCAAAATCTGGAACTATACAAGAAGGTAATAAACCTATTTTCAAGAGAAGTTGGGTTTTATACGTACTAATAGAGTACTATATACATTTAGTTACATCATTAACATAAATCCTTCACGAAACTAATTCCTCAGCGCCTTACTTGAAAAAGGTACACTAATAATAAGCAGGGTTGTAAGACTCGCTTAATTTTTGTATCAGGTTTATGCCACAGACCCTCTGAACTCGGAAACTATAAATGGGTGCAATATTCCCTTTGTCGCAAGCACAAGTGAAGAATCACATCTCCCCGGCCTCCTTCAGCTAAGCCGACTCGAGCAGCAAACTTAATCCACTCCCCCTAGGCAGTATACCTTGTGGCCCAAGCAAGTACAGAGTGTTTTCTTTTGTAAAAGAAAATTTTATCGAGTTGAACAGGAAGAACAGCTCAGTGACACTCATGAAACTGAGATATACTATATCTTATTTAGAGTTATCAGCAAAAGATGGTTTTGCTACGTACGTTTATATATGCTGGTTATCGATCTGGCCGTCGGTTAATTTGTTTTGGCTAATAAATTCTTCTGTTTTATTACCAGCAACAAAATGTCAGCAGATGCTCTTTCATGCATGTGGTCGATCAACATGTTGTTTATTATTTCGTATTTTTAGTACATTTTAATGAAAAACCATTTGTGGTGCGCTAGCTAGCACCTGATTTGGTTACATGTCTTCTTCTTTGTTGATACAAAGTAGAAAGAACAAAAGGAAATTCTAGAGAGAGAACCCCTAGAGCATCCAACATTAGCCTGATCAAAGGCAACAACAAGACTAGCAACAGTAGGTAAAGTATGATCTCAAGTATGCAGATGATGGAGGTGATGATCATGATTAGCTAGTTTGTCGGCAACAAAATTTGCTTCGCGGAAGACTTGCTTGAATTGAATCTCTTAAAATTGGTCAGCTAGGTTCCTGATATCTTCAATAAGAGTTCTGAGACGCTAGGGAATAGATGTTTTCCCATTGATACAATTAATGATCAATAAGGAATCTCCCTCCACGACAACATTATTAAAATCAAAGCAGCACGCATGATAAAGAGCATCCCTCACAGTGGTGGCTTCAGCTACAGGCATAGAAGTCTCACCAAGTCTTCTAGCACCAGCAAAGATTGGCCTTCCTTCAGAATCTCTGATGACAAAACCTCCAGCTGCCTTTCCCACTCCATTTTGCAACACAGAGCAGTCGAAGTTGATTTTAAAAGTGTTAGGAGGAGGAGGATGTCATTTGATAAGAGTAGGGACAAGAGCTTTCTTCACTCTATCTGGATTATGCTCAAGGTGGCTTTGGAGATAAGCAGCTGCAGCAGCCACAATACAAGGAGGATTGGGCTGCACATTCTTGAAAACAAAATAATTTCTTGCTTTCCAGATATACCAGCAAGAGGTGAGTAATTTTTCAATAGTATGATCAACATTGACATTCTGTAAGATCAATCTAGAAATCTGATCATAGAAATTATCATTTTTATTGAAGCAGCTGATGTTTAAAAGTCTCTAGACACCCTTCATAATTGGACAAGTACAGAATAAATGGTGAGTAGATTCTTCTGCATTAACACATAAAGGACCAACATTTTTGTCAATCATTCCAAATTTGTGGAGTTTATCCCTTGTTTTGAGTCTCCCTCGAATGAGGATCCAGCAAAATAATTTCACTTTTGGCGAAAGATTCAACTTTCAAATCTTATTCAAAACATTTGCCCTTTCATGATTATGGAGATGATCATTTTGCAACCAAGTTGCAGACTTAATAGAAAAAGAGCCACTGAGGGAAGGACCCCAGACAAACCTATTACTATGCTCATAAATTGGGATAGGAATCGAACATATTTGATCAACAATAGTTGGATCAAGGACACTAAGAAGATTGCCTCCATTCTAGACACCATTATGAATATAGTCACTTATTTTTTCATCAAGGTTAACATCGACACTACCTGTATCAACAACGTCTTTAAGAGGAAAATGCAGTACCCAATTGAAAAGCCAAAAGTACACATCATTTTCATTACCTATAATCCATCTCATGCCATTAGAAAGGAGGGTTTTGCAATCCAGAATCTCTTTCCAAGCCACTGAAGCATTATTGCTCTTCTTAACATTGAAAAAAGAAAAACGTTTAAGATACTTTTTAGTTACCAAATTTACCCACTAATTGTTAGGTTAGGTAAGAATTTTCCAACCAAGCTTAGCAATTGCAGCATCATTGAACTGAGCAGCAGGCTTAACGCCAAGACCACCCTTAGCTTAGGATAGCAAACTTGGCTCCAAGCCATTGCATTACACTTAGAATTTTGACCCTAGAAAAACTTCCTAGATTCTTTGTCAATCTTATCGGTAAACTTAGCTGGACATTTAAAACAAGACATTATATGATTTGGCATACCTGTAACATTGGACTTGATGAGAGTTAGTCTACCTGCTCTAGAGAGAGTGTTTTGCTTCCAACCTGCAAATTTATTTGAAATCTTATTCAAAATCTCTTTTGCATTCAAAGGGTCTTTCCAAAAGACAATGTTGTGAATACCAAGATACTTACCAATAGTATTTCTATTCTGAATATGAAGAACATTCACAATTTGATTACATGTTATTTTGAAGGAAAAGCCATATATATGGAGTTCTGGACCTCTCATTTCTTTGAAATTTCAAATTTTATCCCTGAACAGATACTTTCTCTACGTTTCTACATGGAACTCTGCACCATCACATGCATAATCACATGTACCGCTTCAGGTATTACCCCAACAAATCATGTATACAACAGAAATATGTTCATTTCAAGTATGTGAGAGTCAGTTTTGGCCACAAAGAGCTTGATATTTTTGGGCCCTCGAGGTCCTCTAGCAGTAGAGGTTCGATAATTATAATTTTGGGCTTGGGCTTGGGCTTGTACGATTAGGCTCTGAATGGAAATCGGTTATGTAGAGGATTTTTGAAGTATCAAGAACGATGCTTTCTTAAGAAATAAGCCTCTGAAATGCTCGTAAGATAGTGTGTCAATCCCAAGGTATGATGCGTATCTCGAGAGATTGACAAAATCCTTGAGGGAATGAGTAAGATTTGTATGAATCCTAGAATGATTACACTAAAGGGTCTGTGGTAATCATGAGGTGTGATTGACCCTGGATACGGAGATTCATTTCTTAATGGACTCCTCATCTCCGAAAGTAAAGTAGTCTAACTCAAAGAAGGACTATGCTTAGACCTAGTACGAAATTGGCCATCTCGGCATGGCTCAAGGTAACGTTATTATAGCCTTATCACTCTTTGATTCTTGAGAAAATATCTGACTTAAGCATCTAAGGGTCTAAGCATGGTACCACACCGTGTTGTGACTTGTTTTGGCAGGTTCACAAGGAAGCAAGCTTGAGGGTGATCAGAATCTGCTCTCACAAATTGGTGCTTTCAACGAGAGTAGAACCTTAGCCTAACTCTCATAAATGGAGGATCATGGAAAACGATACAAGTAACACCAACGTGAATGACCAACGCGACAAAGACATGAATCTTCCTTAGGGAGGAGAATAGACAACCCCTAACCTTGAGGAGGATGGGCTTGTCAAACTTGATCTTGGATGAGGTCTGATAATGCAAATAATGGGCCTGGGCCTAGATGATTAAGGTTTCAGTCAAAGGACGAATTATCTTGAGGTTTCTAGAAGTGTCTAGAACGTTGTACAAGCCTCTAGAATGTTCGATAGTATGACAATCCCAGGGTAAGATCAGACCTCGAGGGACTGTAGGATCGAACCTCAAGGTATTGCACGATCAGACCTCAAAGGATTTACAAAATCCCTGAGGGAAAAGGTAAGATTTATACAAATCCTAGGGGGATTATGCCAAAGGGTCTATGGTGATCATGGGACTTAATTGGCCCTAGATATGGAGATCCATTCCTTAATGGATTCCTCATCTCCGAATGTAAAGTAGTCCAATTCGATAAAGAATATGCTTAGACCTAGTACGATCTCTATATTTAAACCATCCAGGAATAGTCAAAGGTAATGTCATTCTGCCCCAATTACTCTTTGATTTTTAAGATAAGTTCTGACTTAAGCATAAAATGGTCTAAACATGGTACCATACCATGCTCCAACTTGTTTTGCAGGTTTACGGAGATTCAAGCTAGAGAGAAGACCAAATCCGCTCTCACACTATGAACGTCATATTCAAATATGTAGTAAAGAGAATAGGCTTGATGGGAGAAATCCAGGATCACCGTACCACCTTCATGGGATTCGAGGGATCGAGAGTAGAGACCTTACGGATCGAGAGTAGAGACCTTAGGATCAGTGTTCTTTGAAGCACTTAAGAGGACCAAGGGGGAGATCTGGATAGACAAATGTGAGAAGGCCTTCCAATCCCTCAAGCATTATCTAGTCTCGCCTCTAGTTCTGAGCAAACTTGTGCTAATGGAAGATCTGTATTTGTACCTGGCAGTCTCAGACGTAGCAGTAAGTGGATCTCTGGTTTGAGAAGATACTGAGGGGGCAGCTACTCGTATATTACATTTCAAAAGCTCTTCTTGACCCAAAAATTCGCTATCTGAAGCTGGAGAAACTAATATTGGCCTTAGTCATGGCTTCATGAAAGCTCACGTCTTACTTTCAAGCCTTTAAGATAATAGTTATGACTGAATATCCATTGAGAACGATCTTGCACATACCCGACTCCTCTAGTAGGATAACCAAATAAGCCATAGAGCTTGCCTAGCACGATATTGAGTACAGACTAAGGACGACAATGAAGGGTTAAGCACTTACATATTTTTTGGCAGAATTCACGACCCCAGAATCAGACGTCCAAGAGAGAAGAGAAAAGGCCGAGGCAAGCGAGCTGGGGGTCAATCACTGGATCTTGTACACCGATGGGCCATTAAAGGACAAGGGAGCTAGAGCATGTTTGGTACTCAAAACCCCAGATGGAACAATCATGGAGCAAGCTTTGTCTCTAGGATGGAAGGCAACCAACAATGAGGCGGAATACGAGGCAATATTGGGATGGGTTACGACTGGCACGAGAACTAAATGTAAAAAAAATCAATTCTATGAATCCCAGCCAATCATGAATCAGGTGCTTGGAGAATATACTGCTCATCATGCATCCATGGAAGCATGCCTCAAGGTGGCAAAGGGATTGGTCAACCAGTTTGAGGAGTTTTTGATCATGCAGTGTAAGGACCGACCCTGATTTAGTTGCCTAAACTATGATTAGGCCTTAACAAAAATAGAAGTTTTCGATCATGCAGTTAAACTCATACTTAACTGAAAATAAAAGAAAGTAGAAACTCAAAACTCTGAAGTCATAAAACTACATAAATCTTCTATTATTATGTCACATTAAGTAGAAAATACAGCAAAACGTTTATGACATTAGAGCTACTAGACTATCTAAACTAACTAAGCTAACTCAAATAGTAATAGCTCGTAGGATCATTTTGCTCCTACGACAGATACTGCTATTCCCCAAACAACGTGCACCCCCGACCTCACCTAACTCTCCAAATATTGGCATTTGAAACCAAAGGGTCCAGGCAAAAGGCATATAAAAATATTGAAAGTGCTAGAGTGAGTGGATGAAAAATAAATACTCTTAAAAAATTGTAGAACGCAAGTTTATGCCTATTTTTATCAAAATCCAGAACGGATTAAGGCAGAAGTGCAATGAATATTGGGTGGATCACTCCTAAGCATTCAAGCGTTAGTCCTCGAACGCTCCATTGTTCTGCAAAGACAAATAATAAGCGCTAGATGGGATTGACCCGCCTTCAACGCTTCGATGCTCAAGTCAGTATTTGATATGACAGAAAGCGTGAGTGAACAATGGGATAGATGTTAGATACCTTTGTCTTGGAGTAAATACCTTTCTATTATAGGTAGTTGAGGTTGATAACACCTTGTAGTCTTCGATGTGGGACTGATACCAGCATTCCTCTTTTATGTAAGAGAGGGTATTTCGATCTTTTGGAAACTAGTTCTGTATGCGGGTTGGGGGACGCGCGAGACACTTTGCGTGGCCAAGGGCGTGCTGTGCATATCCTGCTTGTAGATTCACCGAACTTCCCCTGGTTATCCCTTTGTAAAGATGTTTTGGCTATGGGTATGATTTTCTAGGGTTAACACAAGGCATACTAACAAGTCTCCCAAGTCTCCGAGTCAAGGATATTAAACATGATTGGGGAGTTGAATGAACCAAAATTCACAAAGCGTTCTTACTTAGCACCATTCTACTGGGGAAATGTAATGTACCATGAAAAATAAAAAGTCTTAAGAAATCGTAGAACGTAAGTTTATGTCTTTCACCAAAAATATAAATTAAAATCGAGCGAGTCTAAATGAAAGTAATGCAAACGTGTGAAGGCAAAAACCTATAAATCATCGGATAAGGAATTCCTGGCCCAACCGGGGCATACTCGATGATTAGCCAAGTAGCGTATGCATCGATGCATAATCATGTACATGACGTGCATAAAAATCATGAAATATAATGCAGTGCCTCCATGCATAATCATAAAATATATAACATGTTGTATCATAAAAGCATAATATAAATCATGAACTTGCATAATCTAGACTCACTAACGACAGCAAAAAACAAAATCCACTCACCTGGATTACATGATACGCTATTTATTGGTCACCTAACTTGGAATTCTAACTCGTTGTTCCTAAGATAAATCAAATGCATAAAACTTGATTAAATAAATGTTGCGATATTACGATTGAGGCGGAAATAACAACCGAGGCAAAATGGTCATCTAAAACTCAAATTCAATAATCAGCTAATGGCCTCACTAAAATTCATTCGACAACTCATCCAGCAAGCATAAAGAAACGCCGTCGATGATGATGAGCTTTGACTCGACGCGCGACCTTGTCGACGTGTTGAGTCACCTCAAATCCTACGCACAAGTCACGACATTACAAAATTTGTTGAATTACACAAACCTACACCAAAGATAGCTATCAAAGGGTTCACGAAACTTCCCGAAGAAAATTTATAGTTAAGGCCGCTGGAGCTTCTCCGCACATGGTGGCTCATGGGGCCCACACGCCACCATATGTGGCAGCCAAAGCCGTCCTGCTCCGATCTGACCAATCTGCATATGTACAGAAAGATTTAAATACGTACAACAACATTTCCAACTATGAAAAACCAAACGAAAGCAGTCGAAATGTACCTCAAAAGTCAGCGGGTTTCGCCGAAAATCGCCGAGATTGGCCGCCGTTGTACGGCCACAACGTTACCCAAAACATGTCGCATTTGGCTCCTGGAAAGATGGGGAGAAAACCCCCATGGTGGTGCCACCCATCGCCGGCCAAATCTCCGCAAAAGACGGCAACGACAAATCAAAAAAATCCCTAAAACTTCTCGGGTTCGATTCTTCCCCAGGAAGTGGTGCATGAAATTTCGGGTAGCACGGAAGAGAGGAGGGAAGAGAGAGGAATAGATTGTGACCAAAACGACAACGAGTAGCGGCCAAACGATGAAGATATGACCGGGTCAATTTTTGGGTCAAGTCGCACCATCAAGTTGGCTATCCGAGTCTACTGGGTAGAACTCTCTCACCTAAGGTAGATTTTCATATTTATACCCCAAGTAGAATTTGAGATCAACGGTCCAGATCGAGTTTTTTAGAAATCTAATGACCCAAAATAATTAACCAACAGTAGATTTTAATTAAAATATTCACTACAAATGATGTAATCTAAAATACTGAAATTCTAATTTCAGTCATTTGTCAATTCCTATAAGAATTAAGAATTCTTCATCCAAACACACCGCAAGGAAACTATTCTCATTTACCCAACTTTTAGACCTCTATTATTATTTCATTCCAAAATTTCTCTCACTCTCAGTCGCATTTCTCATGGCATTCTCTCTCTCTCTCTCTCTCTCTCTCTCTCTCTCTCTCTCTCTGATACAGAGAACATAGAAGCACTTCGATCTCATATTCGTCGTCGTAGCCTTAGCTACATCACACTGCCGCTTCAAGCGACTGCGTTTCCTTGACGATGCGACTCCTCGGACCTCATCGATCTAGCTCTGTCATAGCCCGTAGCCGCACCACGAGCCTCGGCTTGACTGGCACCACCTCATCGCCCTCTCTCTCTATGCATCAGCTAGCACTTGCACCACTGCGAGATCAAGCCTACCTCGTCCCTCCTCAGTCTCACGCCGCCGCACCATAATCCGAGGCAATTCGACGGATCAACTCGCGACCTAGATCTCCTCGATCTCGCACATAGTCTTTTCAATCGGCGATGCATCAAGGTCGTCGGAGGTCCATGGAGGAAAGCTTTCTTGGCACTCTCGAGCCTCCACATTCCCTTCCCTGGTACCACATCTCTTTTGTTCATCCTGATGTGTTATTCCTTTTAATTTAGGATGAGGTTTTGTTGTACTTAAATTGCAGCATTTATAATTTGAAATATGAGAGCAGGTTATAAATCAAGCGAGTCTATTATTACAAAGCAGAAGATGAGCTATCTGTTTTGATGGAGCAAAAGTCAAGAGCTTCATATGGAAGATAATAATATGCCGTTTTGGGGTTCCCATGATGATCGTTGTTGATAACTGGTCACAATTGAACTGTGCAGAGGTCAGGGAGTACTGTGAGGAGTAAAGGGTCAAGCTGACATTCTCCACCCCAAGGTATCCATAAGGGAACATGTAGGAATAAGCATCCAAAAAAGTGATACTGTAGGGCTTGAGAAGACAGCTAGATCAGGTGACAAATGGAAACTGAGTTTCACAACTGCCAAACGTGCTTTGGGCTTATCAAACAACCAAGATGAAACCTATAGGAGAGACTCCGTTTGCAATGGTTTAAGGAACTAACTCCATATTCCCTATCAACCGGAAGGTGCCAAACTTGAAGACCACAGAATGACTGATCGAACAAAACGCAGAAAGCTTGAGGCATGAGCTCGATCTTCTTAAGGAACGAAGGGAGTAGGCCCATGTCAGGGTGGTAGCTTATCAGCAAAAGTTAAAGACTTACTACGACAAGAAGGTCAATCCTAGAGTTTTCCTCCCTGGTACTATTGTCTTACAAAAATTCTAGCCTTTAAACACCAAGATACTAGGAGAAGGAAAACATGGGGCAAACTGGGAAGGACCTTACATCATCAAAGGCAAGGCTATAATAGGTCATACAAGCTGGAGAACACTAGGACAGGAGAATTGGTTAGCAAGAGGTGGAATGTTCTTCACCACAAGGAGTACTACTAGTGGAACGACTGAGGAGCTGGAGGAGAAGCGAGCAAGCATCTAGAAGGGGCACGTACTCTTTCTAACCAATTCGGTTTTTGATATGATTATTTTACGAGTTGGTAGGTTTGACAAGGCGTATCAGGAACTTCCTTGCTTATTTGATAACATTGTACGATTATTCAATAAAACCTTCTGTTTCTGTACATCGCTTTGTATTGTGTTATTTACGATTTGTTTGATTATTCGATGTTGAGGGACTTGGTGTTTGGAAATACAAGCTTAAGTGGGGTAAATGATGTTGGCTCCCATAGGAAGAACTCCTCCCATATAATCTCATTAACCCTCTCTAGGCAATTTGATGCTGAGGATGGGAGAACTGGGGGTACCGAGGGAGTTCCTCATGGTTAGGTCAAAATACTTGAAGAAAAACCCATAAGCGCATGCATTTCTAGAACAGCAATCATCAAGCTTGGAAAGTGTAAAAGAAAAGGTCGATACCCAGCTAGGGGAAGACTTGGCCAACTTCTGGGACCTAAGGCATTTAGGTCTTGAGAGTATTCATCTAGCGACACCCTTGAGGATAAGCTAAAAACCAAGGCATGTGTTAGAGATGGGACCCCAACGCAACATTCGAGATAGAATTTCTGAGGAAATGCCAAACTTGGGGGTAGGCCTCATGTGGTCTTGGTGATAGCATGAGTTCTTCAAGGTTGACGCTCTGTTAGAGGGAAAAATTTGGTTGTGAGAAGATCCTAGAAAACGATGGTCCTTTTTACAGGGCTAAGGCTAAGCATGCAAGTCTAGAATTAAAGAATAATCTCAAAACCATGAGCATCCCTTGGAGACCTCAAGGTTATGAAGGATCTCCATAAGCCTCATCTGTGAGCAAAATTCTAAGATGGAGGTTCAGAAGTAATGCTGAGGCCACAACCACTCAGAAGCATACCCGAAGGTTGGATTGAAAGAATCGTAAAAGAACTTGCTTAAAGGAAATATTACGAGCAGATATGTACTAGAACGATTATGTACTTAAGTTACTAAGCTGTAGTACGATAAAAATAGCAAAGAATAAATGTGATATTGTTCAGAAAAAGGAAAGGAAAGGTCCTACAAGCTATAACAAATTACACCCTTGAGATAGGTAGGGGGCTTCACTCCTTGCTTGACCTTGGTTGCATGCCTCGATGAGCTCCTGCTTCTCTTTCTCATGGTAGATCCTCTGGCTCTCTAGCTCGACCTTGAAGAACTCATGTTGGGAGGAGAGTTCTTGAGTGTGCTTCTCTGCTAATGCCTTCACCATCTCCTTCATCCTCTTCTCCATTGCACGAATTGGCAAGTTGTGCTCTAAGCGGGCTTTGGCAAGATCAACTTTCAATTTGGCAACGTCATCTTTATATAAAGTACGTTGCCCAGCCAGAGCTGAGTCCTTAGAGTCTAGTTGGACGATTCCTAACTCCTGCAACCTACCATACCCAGTCGCATGGTCCTCAAGGATTGATACCTTCTTCTCGATAATCTCAGCCCTTCTCTCGGCAACAATACCCTTGTCTTGGGCAGCTTATGGGTAGTCGGGGAGAGTGCTCAGAGTAACGGTGAGGGTCACAGCAACCTGTATTTATGTTATAAGAAAGCATTAAGAATGATAAGGGAAATATGGTTGGTGTAAAGTGAAATTATGAAAAGCTACTTACTCGGTAGAGGAAAGTCTAGGACATCGTCATGAGGTCTGGGAAGTCCAACTCCTTGAAGTATTCATGATCTTGCTCCAATACATTAGCAGATAAGGTCGTTGCTGCTATGTCAGCACGATCGAGGCTAGAGTAGAGGTTGGATATGGTATGCTTCCCAATTTTAAGGGGTTGATACCACGGTCGATCTTGGCAACCTCTTGCTCAGTGAGATCTCGAAGGGGGTTGATCACTTACCCATATTCATTATCCCATGCTTGAAATACATATGGGGAAGCAAAGGGTCAGAGCCCTAGATGAGCTCGCCTTGCAGACCTGTGAAATGAATGACATCGATATCTAAACAAAATCTCAAGTGTGCTCAAGCAAAGTACGATCATGAACAGCTAGAGAAGTGCACGATTCAAATAAATATTGGGATACGATAAGGTAAGATAAGATACTAAGGGTGAAAGCAGCTTGTTGGGATGACTCGAACTCCTCCGTACGAAGTTCTTCCTTGGAGGGGATGGGGGTGGCAGCTCTTCCTGTAGTTAAGGAGGTAGTTCCTCTTGCCTCTCCTCTTTGTCTAGAAAGGCGATATCAATTTGCTCCACGACAGATGCCGAGGCCTCTCCTTGGCCTTTCTCTAGGTCAAAGGCCTTGATTAGGCAACAGTGAGCCTTAGGCTTGGGGGCTTCTTCTTTACCAGCTCCATTTGGGGCTAGTGTAGGAGTCGATTTAAGAGGTGCTCATTTGATACAGTTCTCGTAGTGTAGAGAGGAGACTTCCTCTAAACATCCAGGAGATAAGTGCTCACGGCTCCACAGCTCCACAGCCAGCGAACTTGGTGGAGCTTGGAGGAGATCTTGAGGGCATCATTCACCAGGTCACAACAGAAATTGAAGGTGCACGCCACCTCATCTGAAGGTTTGATGGTGTTGATGATGGAAGGGACGGTATGGCCCGCTTCATGGCTTTGCTTCTTCCAATCTCCAAAGACGAGGATCGTGGTCTTCTTCCAATCCTTTGGAGAGTGAGGGGGATTGAGCAAAAAGGTTTCCTTCACATAGATAAAGCGGTGGCTGAGGTAGAACTAGTTGATTCTTGTGGGCTTGACTTAGAAGAACACACAGAACTTGAGGAGGCCCATACGGCAGTCAAACCACCTATCGAGGCAGTCAAAGCATGATAAGATCCTGAAGGAATCTGGGCACCACTGTTTAATAGCATACCCGTAGAATTCTTGCGCTACACAGATGAAGGCTGGGATGGGGATAGCCTCAAATTTTCTCTAAGTGGCGTTGACCGCGTTTGTACTTGGTGCACACTATCATAACCACCATCAATTGCCTCAACCATTTGCTTGACATACCTCGAATGAATGGTGGTTCTTCCCTCCAAGGCGAGCATTTCCCTACCATTGGTGTTCCAATAAGCGAGTTTTGCCAGGGGTGCGAAGTGTGCACACCTTCTTCTTCATCCAAATCCACAGTTTCTTCATGCCTAGGCACTTTGTGAGGACGGGTCTCCAAGTGCGACGAGCGCGAGTAAAGTTTCTCTGTCTTTTTCCGCAACTTCTCATTGATCTTGGCCTTTTTCATTTTTGCCCGCCTCCTCTAGAATAGATTTATACAATTTTCCAATTGATCTAGTCAAGTCCACATTAGAATAGGCTTTTTTAATTGCACAAAACTTCTTCTTAAATTCATATTAAGCTAGGAATCCCTTTTTTGTTTCTTTTTCCTTTATTCCTCCACAAAACCTATAAAACAATAAATATTAATTAAATACTCAATTATATAACAATAAACTAAGTATATGGAATGAATTAAACATCGAATAGACGTCTAAATATGAGACTATCATTTAATAGAAAATGGCCGCAAATATATTAGTATATACAAATGAACTACAACGGACACAATTTTACCTCATGCATTGTCTATATTATATACTTATTGCTTGAAGACTAGAGGGACTCGCCGCATATTCGCTCTCGCTTCTTGACTTACAGCCTCCCCAAATTCTCATTCCTCGCCTCCAAATGGAAGCTGTCGTGGGCATATTATTAAAAAACCATGACTTGACTCTATAAGTAAACATTGTTGCAAATGGACATCAGTTCGGCTATTGTGAGGTGACCTAGTTCAGAAAGGTTAAAAAGTGTGTAGAATGCTTGCAATATTTTAATGATAAGCGGGCTACATTGTCCTACAGCCACATTCAGTCTTGCCACCATATAGGGATGTAGTGGCAGCACCAGCCCATGCCAGAAATTGTAACTATGCATGCATGTGAAATCTTCAAACGGGTGCACCACTGACTCGCCATCCTTCAGGCACCTCAATATGATGTTTAAAGGAATTTGATAGTCTCATCGTAAGCCCTTAATTTAATTTTCTGTTAGTGTGCTCACTGACTCTTGTGCTGTAATTTTATCGCTTAAACGATATAGACAGGGCCCGCCTATCTCAAATGGAGGAAGTGTGGCCGTCAATGTCCTTCCGGCTGGCAGGGCAGCGTCCGCTTATTTCTTATTCTTTCGCTTCCCAGCAGTCTATTTTCTCCTTTTCCCTGGCTCGGGCAGTTGTTCTTGCCTCACCCCACTTGTTGAGGACCTCGTGCATATCCCATCCCCTCGTTCTGCAGACCCCCTAGGCTCACATGCCATATACGTGTCAATAGCTACATCCTCAATTCTGGGCAGAGCTAGTAAGAAAAGTAGAGGCACGTTAAGGTCATCTCTATGTATAAGCGGCACCGCGTTACTAAAACTGTGTTCTAAATTTGATGAAGTCATAGTTACACTCGCTATACGATCTAAGTCCCAAATCTCCTAAGCCTATTTATGTGAAGAATTTTTTTTTCCTTTAGGCGATGTTTTCACCCGACTACTATTCTATAATCTCCACTCGATACTTCTATTATCTCATCAACGCCCATTCCTCTATTGTCACTCTGGGGGCCTAACATACAGGTTAATACTCTATCATTTAGATCCTACCACTCTCATTTATTTTACACAAACATCTTCCAATATTTTTCTCTATCCTAAAATTGATCATACAAACTCCCTTTTCAGTTCTTACATCTATCTTATTTGGTGCTTATTTTTTACCCAGATCATTCATCGCACCTCTCTCTCTATTCCAAACCTACTCTACTCCAACCAAAACACCCCAAAACAAGTTTAACACATCTTCACCTACTTTACCACATACATTCCAGTTTAACATGCATACATCGTTTTTCCTTTACCCAATTCCAGATTTCTTCAAATTTCAAACTTTCATCGCTTTTCAACTGTGAACCTTTCTAGTACGATCATTGCACATGCTTCATCATCTATCTTAGTTTCTAAACAACAATATCTTTAAAAACAAAAAGGAGAACAACTCAAAACAAATGCAGCAAGATCTTGATTGGTTAGATTCTTTATTTGCGATTCAGATTTCTTCATTCCTCCTTCTTCTTTCTTCTTCATTTTCGCTCTAAGATTTGCCTCTGTCTTTTCGTCAAAACTCTCTGCCTCTGTTCTCAAATTTTGCAACAAGTGAGAAGAAGCGGCAGGTGCTCACCCCTTTATACTTTCATTAAAACCCTTGGGTGAACCGAGTCATGCACGTGGCCCTTTCCTGGCCTTTTGATTTGTTTCATGCACATCTGTCTCTAAAACTGAACCGAGTCGCATCGTTTCACACAAGTCATAATGGTTCACGTCATTATGACTAAAGTATGTGACGCTCTGTTTCTCTCTCTCCATCACCATAACTTTGTCACACGTGTCCTACATGCATTTCAAGAATACAAATGTCTAGCAGAAGGAGCGGATTCATTTCCTATTCACTCAATAGTCAACTTGGAGATACTCTCTTACTCCTGACCTGCCTAAACGCATGTCTCTTTTTTGGGCAAAGGGTTATTACTCACACAAAAAATATGGCAACGCCATCTCATAAATGGGCAATTAGTAAACATACCATGACTGAGTGGACCCCATGACTGATTATCATGCGCGTTGTCCCTCTAAACGCTACTCTATGAAGTAAGCGCAATTTGACACTACACAATCACCAATATGCGACACTCCTTGTTAGGTTCGAGTAGTTCAAATCCCTGCTTTTGAGTGTCCCGCTCAGATGCGGCACATTTCACAAAAGTAACAGGCTTATTTGCATTTACGCGTTCTAATCTATGCAATATTATTATCTCGCTTATACATTATTCTTTCCCTACATAAAGTAGGCGGATCTTTCTTTCTGACAAATAAAATCAAGCATGTACAAAGTGGGTGACTCAAAGCAACTCCCCATTCAAGAATGATCTTGATATAGGGACTTGGGGGACTTGTTGGCATAAACGCTTCAACTTTAACCCATTTCGTACATGCTTGCTAGCACAAACCAAGGAAGCACACAAGTGAAAAAGGAAAGTAAGGGCACACCGAGTCCCACATCGAAGAATGAAGAGGAAGCGCATTTCCAGATAACTATATAATAAATTAATTATCATTAAGGAAAGGTAATCAATAACTATTGTCTTTAATACATTACCATTTACGCCCATATACCATCTGAATAGCCCATTAAGCATCGGAGTGTGACAGGTGGACCACCTCGTCTTCACTTCTAACGCTCATCTTTCAACTTAGCAGCTTAGCAAAGCTAGGCAGGTCTCCAACTCCACACGTTCATCTCTCCTCATTTAGGTCTTTCATCAGAGTCCGCTCGGATCCTGGTAGAAAAATTGTAATCTTCAAATTGATATGCAGATGGATCAAATTGTGGACGCCGCCTGTGGTAGCACGTGGGGACACGATGGAGATTCAATGACCAGAAAGTCAACTTTTCACAGGAAGTTTATGACTATGTGTTTGATCATCTTTCTTGTTATTTTACATTCGATTTCAGTTACTAATCAAATTTTTCATTAAATAAGGGAACAAAGTAATTTCTCGACGATGTGGCATCTCAACTAATTCTAGGAACTAGGGCTGGCAATGGTACACAATTCCATTCCAACCAATTCCTATACCAACCGTACCAAATAATTTGGTATACCAGAAAGTCGGTACATGGTACACGGTACAGTATACCGTACCAACTTTAAAATACGGTACGGTAGGTGGTTCAAGTTTTTCCTCTACCGTGGTATACCGTACCTACCGACTTATCCTATATTAAATTATTAAATATAAAATATATATATTTAGTACTTTGGAAGTTTGGGTATTTGTACTTTTTTCAATCGTTTTGTGAATTTGTGACTTGTTAGTACTTTGGAAGTTTGGGTATTTGTACTTTGGCATTCAGTTTGTGACTTTTTATTTGGTAATTTGGTTGAAGTTGTATAAGACTATGGATTTGTGTTGTGATTTGTTGTTACTTATTTGGATTGGGCCTTTAAATTTTTGGGCCATAAATATGTTGGTAGAAGCCCAGTACCAACCGTACCAACCGAGTACCAACCGTACCAAGTAGTTGGTATACCAACGTTATTGGTTGGTAGAAATGGTGGATTTTTTCCCACCAATTATATATTGGTTGGTACATGGTACTAGGAAAATGTAATTGGTATACCTACCAATCCACCCCTACTAGGAACAAACTGTCAAATCATACGGATCAAAACATCGACTTATCAATGGACATAATTTAAAGGTAAGGCACTTATGGATGTTCTATCTACAATTCTTTTCCTACTTGTAGTTTTTCGATTGTAATGTCTCATTAATGAATTTTAAACTCTCGATTTGTCATAGGAATCGAGTGAGGTTTCGAGTGAGGTGATCGACAACTTACTCTTCTGGGAATCGAGGTGAGTGGACCCTTACTTTTCACTGTTGCGTATGTGAGTAGTACATTAATTTTATAACATTATAAATGTTAGTTCTTTTAAGTGATTATGTTTTACGATTCCTACTATATTTGCTAGAAGTTTATTATTCTTAAGCTTTAGACTATGATTTCATAAATATATCTTGAATTCCGCTCTCTTAGTTCAACTTTTCACGTCTATTGTTACAATCTTGAGTAGTATTACAATCTATGTCTATGATTCATGCTTACATTTTCAGTCTAGTTAACACTTCCACTAGTCATTTCAATGCTCTCAATTTATACCTTGTGTCTTATTGAGAAATGAGTTAGCATTCATAGAGTTTATATATTTGAGATTTTTATATATACGCATATATGCTACCTGACTAGCCCTCAGATAGCCATTCTAAGGTTGTAGTTCACTACTGATGCATTATCTATGGATGTAGTTCACTACCAGATAATATGGGTGACTAAGGGTTGTAGTTCACTACTAGTCTTTATCGCCTCCTTATTCCTTGAGTCAAAATAATCACGTGTCGTCCGGGATGCTTGGTTGTAGTTCTACAAGTTTTATTTAGAAGCTTGATAGGAAATTCTAGTTAGTAGCGTCATTAGAACCTAATCTTGGTTTAGGCTGGTAAATTGGGGTCGGGTTCTAACAATTGGTATCAGAGCTTTATGTTATAGGTTATGTAGACTATATTAGGTTTCTCTTTCTTTTGTGTTCGATTACGCTCAGCATCGCCCAAGTGATGCCCCGACTGCAACGGATCCCCATCGAATACTCACAGTGTTGAATGCCGTCAAATACGTGACGAATGCAACCTAGTACCCAAACCTAGTCTATGAGTCAGTATGCCTTAGTCAATATGCCTCGTGTGCGCCGACCTCGATCTGCCTACTTGTAATTATTCCAAGTTAAAAGTTTTTTTATTTTTGAAATGTTAATAGTACTTTTAAGTTTCAAGTACTACTTGTCATATGTGGAATTTTCACATTTGCCTTAAAACATACAAGTATGAGATTATAACGTTAAGTTTAAGTGTAGCAGGGTTTATGGTATCTAAGCGAGCGTGTTGTGAGACCTCCTTTCGGTATGTGGCGAGTTGGTGGTTTATGCCTCTCCAATAGGTATGATTAAGATGTGTATCGACCTTTGTGGTAAAAAAGGTTATTAGTACAACAGTTTGTAAATATGTTGGTTTTAGCCACGATAACTCTTGCGACGCTTTCGTTTTCACGTGATGACTCGATTTGGGTTGAGTCGGGAAGTAGAGATATATTCATAGCCAGTCTGGGTACTTGGGTTGACTCTTTATGTTGGTCATCAACGGACTTTGACACGTCATGACTCGACGACAGAGTTTCAACGATTTGAGGATTTTCGGCCAATTTTGTGGATGTGGCCAATTCTGGCCACGTGAGGAATTTTTAAGGCGCGTAGGTATAGGGGTTCACTTGGGCTTGATGAGAGGAGTATTTGGAGGGCTGGATCGCTGCCGTTGGTGGCTATTACTAGAGTTAGGTTTCCATGTTGTTTTAGCTTATTTTGGTTAATCGCGGTCGATTTAGGTTGTGGTTCAGTTATGAATGTTGTAGGGCTTGATATGAGCTTTCCAACGAGGTTTTAACCTCCAGCATCGAGGAGTACTTTTGTTGGAGGCGCGTGAGTGCCGCCGCCTGTGGAGGCACATGAGGGCCACATGCCGCCATCCATGGTAGAGCTCTGTTGAGGCAGGTTATAGGATTTTGCGACAGGGTTTTCGGAGTTGATTTTAGAGTCTTTTTCTATAGTTTTACGAGTTCTGATATTATGTGATCCTTATGGACAAGGCATCGTGATCATGACCCCAGCGAGGAGAATTCCGCTAGACCTCAGCAGTAGTCGTAGACTTCTGAGTAAATTTTTTATTTTCACAGTCGATAGCGAGTTCATATTTTTAGCATTACGTTTTACGGTATATTTTTAGAGCGTATATTTTGAGGTTTACTTTGTGATGGTTTTATTTAGTTACATTGATGCCTTATCTATTCTACTGATCACCGGATAGCTGATTGGACCAGGTTAGGATAAATACCTTGTCCGACCCAGATTATCTCGAGTTAAGACAAACACTCTAGACAATCTCATCACCTTACTTTTCATACAGACAGTCATTCCGGGTTAGGACAAACACACTGAACGACCACCTCCATTGTATTTCAGTTTATGATATTTTGAACTTGTATTATTTTATGAAAATCAGCGGAAAGACATAATACTTCAGTTTCATTGATTTTCGCAAATATGTTATGTTTGTCCACTCACGCTAACGTTTTATATTTTAATGCATTTCCCTATGATTTTTGGTTTCTGTCGCCCAGACTGCAGTGTATATTCTGAAAGTGATTGGTTTCATCAAAAGCTTCGAGTCCACCAGTCATCTCTTTAACAGTATGTTAGCTCACTGTCAATTTGTATCATATGTAACATATGTTAATAGAAGTCGCTCTGAATACTAGTTGTATTATATTGTTTTCATTGGGGCTCGTGTAAGTAGTGTGTTCATGTAAATAGTTGACTTAGCTACTCTTGTAGTCGTTAAGTTACTTTTCTTTGTATTCAAAACCAGTAGTTTGTAAATATGTGTTTAAATTCCTGAGTTAAGTTTCTAGTTTTGTTTATGATATTTGTTGAAAAATCCAGATGGACATTGGTGATCCACGGTCTGTCTTTGGGATTTGAGTTCTGAAGTGTTATTTTCATGCAGGTTTTTGGTTGTCTCATTTCAAAAGAGGTTATGTCAAAATTTTCGTAGAATTCCTTAAATTATGGTAAGTCATTAGGACTTAATCTTAGTTTATTAGTTAAAGGGTTGGGTCATTTCAACCTTGCAATGCTAAAGGTTATTTGCCACACCTTGAAATGCAACTTCTTCACTTCGTGCTCAACCCGATCTGCTGCAACGGTAAATTATAGAACCTCTGCAAGAAGAAACATTTAAGTATACAAAAACTATACAAATTTAGGAATAGGAGTTTAAAACTGTACTGGAGAAATCTTATTTAGGAGTGAACTAACCATAAAGAACTTCAAAGGCATAGAGTTAATATATCATTCGCTTTCTTCATTCCTGGTTGGCTTTCGAGTCTTTCGACTTTCTCTCCTGCACCATGATAATGATAGATCCAAAGCAAAATTTCATCGTATACAATCATACTAGAGTCGTGATCATAAACATTGTTGCTCTCGACGACAGGCTCGCTTCTCTTCTTAATGTTCAGTCCTTACCAACTGAAGTCATCTCAACTCCTCAGAAAATTTTGCCACAACTGTACTAGTCTCCCTAAGCAATATTGGTCGGAGAAGCACTATCCTCTCAGGCTAGTTCGAAATCTTGAAATTAAAGAGCTTAGTCCACGACTCATGCACGCCATATTCTCTCATGAATCATGATCCACGCCTCAACTGAGTCCCATGCTACAAAATGACCGAAAAAATTGAAACCTTGAGTGTACGTGTCGTAATAATTCATAAATCAAAGGACATTGAAACACATACAGAAATCCCTTAGAAACACACGACTTCAGATTCACATGGAAAATGTCATTTGCATTAACAGCTTCTCTGCCAAAATTAGGCGGCTGAAGTTTCACGAACTTCCCGTCGTCCCTGGCCAGATTAAGAGCTATGATAGATGGTACGTACTTTCGTGATGTCATTGAGCCAATGGAGTGTTCAACAGCAGACCCACAAACTGGTCATCATATGAGCATCTCCAATAACTCGTGTAAACCTTCAATTATCTCTATTTTATGATGAAAAAAAAAACTCTTCTTAGCTCCAACAGTTTTTGTAAACCATCTTGTATTCTATAGAAAATGAAAAAAAATGGATAAACAATCCTTATATCTATAGAAAACTCAAGATTTGTATATTCATCAAAAAACTTGTAAAATTTAATGATTGCCCAATAAAATTCATCTCTCTCCTTAAATCAATTAAAAAGAAAAAAGCATTTAACATAGATTTGATATTATTTGAATAAATAAATCATATTCAAATAGATTCATTACAATATGCATTAAACCATTAAACCCTCAGTCGTCGTCTTGCGCTTCTCGTAGAGCTTGTCGGCGTATGTGTTGGAGGCAACCTAAGGCTGAAGAGGAGCGAGGTCTAGACGTCGGCTTTGCTTGGCGCTCAAATGATGCTCGATCTGAGAGAAGAAGATTTGCAGTGGCCTACTAGAGAGAGACTGGTTTAGGGCAAAATGAGAGAGGCGCTCCCATTTCAACCGTAAGCAATAGAAAGAAAAAACCAGACCACGGCATAAAGAAACAGTAATAGACCAAGTCAATTCAACTTTTTTTTCCTTTAATTATAATTCACCAACCCTAACATGATTTTGGGGGGAGAAACGAAAAATTTCCCAAATCTAACCGCCTAAATTTTAAGGTAACCAACTAACAACAGAAACTATGTTATATGTTGTATGATTCATGCTACCAAAGGGGGAAAACTAAATTTTTTTTCAAGTGTCAAACCCTAATATATGAACTTAGTAATCATACATTAGATACATCTCAATATGTTGTCTTACTAAAATGAACAAATTTTTACACTATTCATCACACAACATAACATAAAAATCAGTTGTCTGAGTATTACCTGGTCTAAATCATACCACTTTATCACACAACATATCTATTTTCCTGTTATGTGAATCAAAAATATCAAAACATAAACAACAGATCAAAATAATTTCTGTTGTTATAACGTGTCCTTAGATTGAGTCGTTTTCGATAACAAAATTATGTAGTTTAATTGGTCTTATAACAGCAGTCAGCAGAACTATCTGTTGTTTCTAACAAAATTTTCTCGATTTACATGTCACACAACAAAAAATAACACATCTGTTGTTGCAGTAGTGTTGTCTATCTACAGTTTTGTAGTAGTGCACACATACTATGCATGTGTAAAGATTGTTTTTTTTTTGTGAAAAGGAGGTTGGTTTTCTTGTCAGCCTCAGTTCAACCATGTAAATTCAATTTTTAAAGAGGGGGAGAACAGTTTTTGTAGAGAGAAATAAGGGGAGAGTGGAAACAAAGTAGGTTTTTATAACAGTTTTTATTTCTGATATTATATTGTTAATTATTATAATAGCCTTTACATTAAAATTAACCAAATTAAATATAAATGGCTCTTTGGAAAATATTAGAAAAAGTGGGAAACAAACTCACTTCCTATAATAAATAGTATAGATACGATGCAATCCATTTACGTACTACACTACTAATTTGAAAAGCAATAAATGTACATGTGACATATAAAATGTTTCGAAGTTGAATTAGTTCGATTATAAGACCGTAGGCTAATTTTTATTTTTGATAAAACTTGCATCCAACCTAATCCAAGGTTCCATAAAATTTGAACAGAGTTAGTTTGCCTTATATTACACACTCCGAGATCATTAAAGAAGTTCTCGTATGAACCGGGTTCTCTTTGAACTAAGGCCAAATTTTGAAAAGTGGCTAAAATCTTTAACTGTTCATGCGATCTGGACCGTGAGATTGAAACTGGTTCAAAACAAACCAGGTTTAACCAAGTCGTACCCAGATCAGTTAAACAAAGTATTTATATAATTTAAATGCCATTTCCATGTATTGTGAACTCAAATTTCTTAGCGCACATTGACCACTAACTTCTCTAGTCTAGCTACTGTCGACGAGGATGGAGGTAGAAATGTCGGCGTCGAGATCCCAACAATACCTCGGTGTTTGGGATGGTGGGTCTAGGGGACACTAAGACCATCTCCAACCATTAAATCCTCATACCTTATTATGTGATCTTGAAAAATTACTATTCATTTGAGATCTTCTTATCTCCAACCATCAAAATCTTATACTTCAAAGTGAGATGAACTCTTCTCATATTCCAAGCATAGCATACCTCATATATACCTCATTTCCTCCCCACATGGCCCACCAATAAGTTGAATCTTAAACCTTATATTAAATCTCATTTTGAGATCTTATTTAAGGTATATATTCTCCAATATGAGGTATGAGATCTCTATTTTGCACCATTGAAGATGAATTTTTTTATCAAAGCTCATTTTAAGATTTAGAAACTCCAATAGTTGGAAATGATCTAAGGTGCTTATGTCCATAACACCGTTGTTTTAGAGCATAATGGAATTATATATATTGACCTTTTCACGACACCATCAAGGTCATCTTCTTCCCTAGGTGTCTTTCGCAGATCAACCTAAAAGAGATCCAGGAGATGCAATTTAATTAACACTTTAACATCCTTTAGTTTACAAAATAAACACAAATGCAGGTGTATAAAAACTCAAATAATAATGATCGATCTCAGGCATTGGATTGCATGAACTGAATTTAGAGTCTCATGAAAATGACGTGAAATTGGAACAATAGTTTATTACGGCTTGTAAGATTGGTAAGGGTTTAATGGTTTATCATGTGGACAGTCCATATAGAGGATACAAATAAAATCATATGGTGTCTTGTAAAGTCCACGTAGGCGACGACATGTGAGTCGTCTTCTAAGTGTCTAACACTTAGATGACGACAATTAATGGCCATCGTTTAAGTGTTCATCTTAGGCAACACAACCACATGTTTTGTCGCCTAAGTGAGTATCCGATGGTTTAAGATTGGTCATCTAAATTCATATTTTACTAGTATGTGCGTAAATTTTGAGAAGGAAATTTTCTTAAGGGGAGTAGATTGTAACATCCTGTCCTGAATTTTTTTTTATGATTTATTAAGGTCAATCGAGAAAGATAATTAGTTTTTATTGTCGGTAATTATTGATGGTCTTTCAATCAAATATTTATTGGTTAATTTTTTCTATAAATTATATTGAGGAAAGTTGTAGAGTTCGTCAAGACGAGTTCATCACAGGCACGTCAAGCGTTAAACTTTGAGTTACGATGAAGAAATTATGGTCAACAAAAGTTTTAAACAATTTATGAAACTAAATTAGAGAAACTAAATTTTAGGGAAAATTCAATAATCAAAAAATCATAAATTAGAGAAACTAAATTTTAGAAAAAAACTCATATATAACAACAGAATCTAAAACCATATATGACACCAGAGCTGCCAGATTTTCTAAACTACCTAGGCTGACTAAGTTGCTAACTCATAGGACCAACCCTAGATCCTGTGGCAGATACTGCTATGCCTTGATCTGTGTATACATCTGACGTCAGCTGAGGCTCTGCAACCTGGCATTAGAAAGCAAAGGGCACAAGGAAAGACATATAAAACAAGAAAAAATCGTTAGAGTGAATGGACGAAAATAAAATATTCCTAAGAAATCATAAAATATAGCGAGATCATATAGTAAAAATATAGTGAGTCTAGGAAGAGTATATGTACCATAAGTGTGGTAGCGTGCATAATGTATCTCGGGTCAAGTGTTTGTCCTAACCTTCTCGGAACACCTCGTTGATTAGCCGAGATGCTAGATCGATGCATCGATGCAACACATATGAACGTAACGTGCAGAAAAACATGAAATCATATCATATGGGAGTCCATGCATAAATATATCATATAATATAGTACGTATATATATATTATATTCGTAAGTGAAATCGTAAAGCATAAAAAGTAGACTCACTAGCAACAGTGAAAATCAAAATGTCCACTCACTAGCATCGCTAGTAATTAGCTAGCCCGTTGATCCACTAACTCAAAAATGCTACTCGGTAATCCTAAAGCAACCCGTAGATCCAAATCGATTAATAGAGGTTCAATCGTGCAACTAATATGAGTAAAGGAAACTGAGGCGTAATATCGATCAAAAACTTACATTATTTCCAACGACTAATCAACACTATTGAGACTCGTCCGTACTTGATGGCCGTGCCTCAATTTTAATTATCGTACCCCAAAATTCATACTCTACCAAGAGCACGTTTCGACTTAGCATGCAATGAACAATGGATTTGGCATGTGGAGTCGCTCCATTCCTGTGAACAGCCAAAGCGCCATACAAATGATTGAATGACACAAAACTACACAAAAACAATCGCTAGATGGTCTAGGAAACTTCCAGTGAAGAAAATAGAGTTTTGGCCGCTGGAGCTCCGTCGCGTACAATGGCACGTGGGACGGTGGCCTGAACCAACATGCACTAAAATGATTGATCTGCATATCAAAAGATGCATCACAACAAGCCCAACAATATTGTAGTTCAACGCGAAGTCAAAAGCTAGCCAAAAATCGACGAAATCTCACCTTGAAAGTTTGGAACCCTCGTCGGAATTTGGGGTCGACCGATCGGCGTCCACAAGCCACGGCATGAACCAAAACCTGTAGTGTTTGACTCGTGGTAGTCTGGCCTTCAAAACTCCCATGGTCATGATACCCATCGTCGACCGAAACTCCATCGCCGGCGACAAAAGAAATTTGGAAAAACTCCCGATTTCAATTCGCCGATTACCCCTATAAATGATTGCATGTCAAATCTACAGCAATGAAAAGGTAAAGGAGCTGCTGGGCTTCGATTTCAGAGGGGGAGAGGCAGGAAAAACTCGCCAGTTGGTGACGGTCAATCACGAGGAGGACATTGGGCCAAGAGGAGAAAAGGGAGAAGAAAAAATGTTGGGCTTTAACCATCCCAAGTAAAAACAAACCACTTAAAAATTATATAAACAAACGGCTCATATTAAATCTATGAATAATCAAATGGTTCAAAATTTAATCAATGGTAGATCTCTGATTTAATTACTTTTAACTTGAAACTTCTAAAATTTATAACAACTATCTCGGAACTCCTATAAATCCAACAAAGATACGCACAAATTTGTAATAATATTCACTACAACTTCTGTGAAGAAAGTAAATCCAGATTCATAGTTTATAAAAAGTCTATTTTTAGCTGCGATGAATCTCGATAAACATAATGTATGATACTTACCTCGTTAAATAGAGCAACTAATGATGATTAGCTCGTTCATTTGGTTCGGGTCATTACAATCTACTCACCTAATAAATATTTTATCCTCGAAATTTACATCACGAAAAGCCAATAGAGTGAAAACACAATGCCCACATAGTTGCTTGAACATTCCCGGAGAACAACTAATATACCATACTTCTTCAATCCTAGCGACACTTGCGGTGTGATTGGTTGTAAAGATTTAACATTGAAATTTTGAAAGAATCAGCTCATCATGCTAAGAGTAGTCTAGGAAATTCTTAAGTCTTGGCAAGAAGATCGATATCTGATATTCCATGATTACCGGAAGAAAAAATAACTTCCATAATTCTTCAACGCTTCTAGAAATATATTGTTCGTGTATCCTAAATGTCGCAATGACTCGAGAATCAAAAACGTTTAGACTTTAATGAAAGGATGCCCTTATATCAAACACGTGAGCTTAACAAAAGTGACTCCACTTGTTGCGATAATTTTCAGGAATGATAAATTCAAGGAGGAGCGTGAACAAATATACATCAAACCCCTAGTCTTGTAGATTCGTATTTCCTCAATCGTGGGTTCGGCATGGTTATACAAAATATAGAGTATACAGAGAGACTCAACCAGCTAAACATAATTCGGTGTACAACATCACCGTATCGGTATACCTTAAAATATTGAATTTAGAGCGCACACACTACAAGAAAACATCACTTAGACCACGGAAACGTAATTGTTCCATGGTCCAAGTGACACCTAGACCACGGAAACGACTCCGTCGTCCAAGTACCACCTGGACGACGGAGAATACCATATCCGTCGTCCAGGTGGTCAGCTGGACCACGGAGTCTTTTCCGTCGTCCAGGTGATCACCTGGACGACGGAGACGGCATTCTCCGTCGTCCAGGTGATCACCTGGACCTCGGAGTCTTCTTCGTCCTCCAGGTGATCACATGGACGACGGAGATGGTATTCTCCGTCGTCCAGGTGATTACCTGGACAACGGACTGACACGCCGTCGTCCGAGTATATGAAACGTACTTCCACTTAGACGATGTACCGACACCTCCGTCGTCTAAGTGAAGCATTATATAAGCTCGATGCCAAACTGATCGAATTCATTCCTCGATCTATTCATTCCATTTGAAGAAGAATTGAAGGAGAAGGGAGAAGGAGAAGCTAGGGAGCTAGCTAGCTAGAAGCTAGGCCGAGAAGAATCAGGATCGATAAGGGATCTCCGCTGACTAGCTAGTTAGCTTAATTAACGTACAGATATCGAGAAGGCCAGCAGGTACGTACGTACGCGCGCAGTTAAAATTTGCTTAATTAATTAATATATATTTAGTGAAAACGTACGTACATATATACATGCAAGGATGTTAGCTGATGTTAGCTATATATATATATATGTACAGATCGATTAAATTACGTACGTACGTAATTGATGGATCGATGTAGATCGAGTACGTATAATTAAGCGTAAATTAATTGACAAATATATATATGTAATAATTAATTAATTATAATATTTTGTAGCAGTATGGATAAGAGTTGGATGAAGTTGAAGAATAGATGTGATGTCCGGTATATGGATGGAATTAGCGAATTTGTGAATTTTGCGATAGAACATGGTCAGGGAAAGAAACGTTTCAGGTGTCCGTGTCAGAAATGTCTTAATTGTCAGTATGCGGAGGTTAATGTTATGGTGCAACACCTGTACGAAAATGGTATGATGTGGAGTTACACTACATGGAGCGAGCATGGTGAAGCAGTAGAGTTCAGCGCAGCAGACTTCAGCTCAGGGTACAGTTACCATGGTGCCTCATCCAGCGGCAGTGGTGCCGGACCCCCAGCTTGCAACCCAACTGCAGATTTGGTCCATGATGCGTTTCCGGGATGTAGTCATAGTGGACACCAACACCAAGACGGAGGTTACAGTACCACTTATGAGCATGATGACACATTCCCCGCAGCTAGCTTGGCCACTGACACCAGTGAGATGGAAAAGTACAACCGGATACTACTTGAAGGGCAGACCCCGGTGTTCCCTGGATGTCGAGAGAATGTGTTGCAATATGTGATGGAGCAAATGAAGATAAAAGTGAAGCACAAAATGTCAATGAGTGCTTTTGACGAAATTCAGGAGCAAATATGTAAGTTGCTTCCTGATGATCACAATCTTCCTAAATCTCATTATAAGGTTAGAAATATCCTGAGCAGCCTCGGCTTAAAGTACAGGATAATTGACGCATGTCCGAATGATTGTGTGCTATTTTACAAAGAGTATAAAGAGTTGGACTATTGTCCCGTATGTGGCCAGTGCGGATTCCAGTTGAATAGGAAGAGTTCGAAAAAGAGAATTCCTGTGAAAGTTGTTCGATATTTTCCCTTGATTCCCAGATTGCAGCGCCTGTACATGTCTCTACACACAGCAGAGGCGATGCGATGGTACGCAGAAAAGCGAATAGATGACGATGTCCTGCGACACGCCGCGGATGGGGAGGGTTTCAAACATTTCGACAGAGAATTTGGAGACTTTGCTTTAGAGGTTAGAAATGTTAGACTCGGCCTATCTACAGACGGATTCAATCCTTGGAGAAGTAATAGCTCCGCCGTCAGTACTTGGCCAGTTATTCTGATGCCGTACAACTTGCCTCCGTGGATGTGCATGAACAAGGAATTTAATTTCCTTACCGTATTAATTCCAGGTTCTAAATCTCCATCGAAGTGCTTAGATGTCTACCTTAGACCTTTGATCGACGAGCTAAAACTGTTGTGGGAAAATGGAGTCCCAACTTATGACAAATTCACTGACACGATGTTCACGATGAGGGCTGTCGTAATGTGGACGATCAGCGATTTTCCAGCTTATGGGATGTTGGCAGCCTGCAGGACAAAAGGATATAATGGATGTCCTATATGTTTGGACAACGTGAACTCTAGTTGGCACGCGGGGAAGGTGTGTTACTTGGGTCACCGTAGATGGCTTCCTCACGACCACCCGTGGCGACAGGATGAAGCTCATTTCGACGGTACGGTAGAGAACAATCCTAAACCCCGTAGTTGGTCGGGCGAAGAGATTTTAGAGAGGTTGAGCTATTTCGACTTTGGTGTGTCGAGCAATGACGCGGATGTAAAGAAATGCAATCCAATTCCTCCACATGATCTGAGCTATTGGGATCACAAAAGTATATTCTTTGAACTCCCTTACTGGTCGAAGTTGAAGCTGAGGAACAACTTGGATGCGATGCACATAGAAAAGAATGTGTGCGACAGCGTGGTGGGAACAATTCTCGGTATTAAGTTCAAGACTAAAGATACTCCCAAAGCGCGCAAAGATTTGGAATCAATGAATCTACGTCGTCCCTTGTGGTTGAGGAGGGATAGGAAAGGAGTGTACAACAAGACGCCAGATGCACCTTACACAGTGAAGCCGACGCTTAGACGTTCTGTATTTCACTGGTTTAAGGGCGTTCGTTATCCGGCTACGTATGCAGCTACTATAACTGGAGCAGTGGACGAGGTGCAACACAAGTTTGTTGGTCTAAAGACACATGACTATCACGTTATGCTGCAACGTCTGATTCCAGTGGTAATTCGACCATACTTGCCTCGGGACGTCGTAGAACAAATAGTGGCATTGTGCAGGTGGTGGCAGAGGTTATGCGCCAGAGAATTAAAGAAGTCAGATGTGGTGGAATTGCAACAACAAATTGTGCACATCATTTGCAAACTAGAAAGGATTTTCCCCCCTGCTTTCTTTGACATCATGATTCACCTAATGATCCACCTGCCCGAGCAGGTGCTAATTTCTGGTCCGGTCCAGTACACTTGGATGTATCCTCAAGAAAGGTACGTACAACTAATTAATTAATTTGTTCCACTGGAGATTATATATATACTAGCTAGCTAGCTATATGTACTTATGTAATGTGTACGTTTGATTTTGTAGACAGCTTGGACAGTATAAGTCATTCGTCAAAAACAGGTCGGCCCCGGATGGCTCCATAGCAGAGACATACCTAATGCATGAGTGTGTTACTTACTGCAACAGGTACCTCAAAGATCCACCCCCTCCCACTGCCTCCGATCGCAGTGCCCGCATCAATCTTTCTGTCGTCACCAATGTCGTCCGACCGTTTAGAGGAGTATTAAAGGAATCGTTAACACGGGAAGAACTTATTGAGGCACATTGGGTAGTGTTGCGAGACTGTGACGAAGTTGAGCCGTACATGTTGTCATACAGGGAGAGGCTTCAGGCGTTAAATCAAAACAAGAGTTCGGCGTGGATTGAGAAAATGGTTAAGAAGAAGTTTCCTGATTATTTCTTCCAATGGGTACGTACGTACGACTTGGTATTAATTATTTAAATACATATCGCTCATGTTTATAGAAAGTAAACCCTTATATTAATTTGCCCTTTTTCGCAGATGATTGATCTGCAAAAATCTGATAACCACGAAGGGTGGTGGTCATGGCCAAAGCACTTGCTAGCAGGGAAGCCGGTTAAACACTCTATTTATCCCGGATGTTTTGTCAATGGTGTAAAGTTCCATTCATTGGCCCGAGACGAAGGAAGAAGAACACAAAACAGTGGGGTAGCGGTTGGGAAAGACAATGATCTATATTACGGGGCTATTGTATACGTGGTTCAGCTATGTTACGGGAATGATGTCAACGTTTTCCTATTCAAGTGCAGATGGTTCAAACGTACAAAGGAAGACCTGGGACTATTATCAGTCGATACAAACTCGCACTGGTATGAGGATGAGCCTTTCGCTCTCGCCACCTTAGTTCGGCAGGTGTTCTATCTCGACGATCCGAAAGCCGGTGAAGGGTGGAAAATAGTGAACCATATCTCTCACCGAGGAATATGGAATACATAGACAATTGAAGGGACACTGGCGACGACTGAAGATGCTGCTGAACCAGAAAGAGACATTCCTACCTATCAAGAGCCTAATATTTCTATGGTCCGCTCCGATATAATGGACCTGGTTCAAGATGGTGAACGGTTACCCATGCCTGATGGTTGTACAGATCTAACTGAAGATGAGATTATCGATGAGGTAGATGAAGAAGACGAGCAGGAAGAGGACGCGGACGAGGACTCAGGTTATTCGTCGGACGATGTTGAGTACGATGACGAGGATGAGCCGTCGACTAACGGGGATGAGGACGATGATGATTATGACGAAGAGTACGGTCATACGACGAGGGAGATTAATTGGTAATTAATTACTGTAATTATTGTAATATATATATGATCGATGCCGGTTTACGGTAAGAAATTAATCAGAATTATATATCCAGGCCAACGGAGAAATTAATAAATATTGGCGCCAAATCTCAATCTCATATAAAACGTACCCTAGCTAAATCCTTGACCCTAAATCTAGCAGTTCGATCGGATCGATCGATAAATTTTTTAATTATATTTTTGAATCAGAATAATTGAACGGACACGTACACAAATGACCGGGGACTACCTAAACCGTAATCCCTAAGGCCCTAACCCCTGAAATCGGGGTCTATGCACCTGGACGACGGATAATGGTCATTATCCGTCGTCCAGGTACACACTAGGACGACGGAGATGGTAATTTTCCGTCGTCCAAGTTCAGAAACCCTAAACCCTAAACAGTAAGGCCCTAACCCCTGAATTCAGGGTCTATACACCTGGACGACGGATAACTTCATATCTGTCGTCCAGGTATAAACCTGGACGACGGAAACGCTTATACCTGGACGACAGAAACGCTCATATCCGTCGTCCAGGTGCAGATATCGTAATTTTTTCAAAGACAACGACCATCTAGACCTTCTTCCAATGCATTTTCTTTTCATCAAGACATTAGAGTAAACAATTCTTGGTGTGTGAGCTTCGACGGTTCGAAAATCGGAGTTGCGAAATGCCTTGTATCCACGTTTCCGGTTTGTGAAATTATCGGTTTTGCGGTTGACTGTGGCGATCAAACCCTTCCCGAACTTATTATTTTATGGTCCTTTGAAGACAATTATATATTATGTTACGACGAACATATCCAACGGTTGTTTTGTCTAAATTCAATTTCGTTAATACTCTGCTGCAAATGAGCGTCTACTCATGAACACTTAAGTCGTAAAGATTAGTCGATACTTAACATGTTTCAATACGTAAAATTAATCGGCGGTTCAAATTTAACTGTTCATATATACGATGCGTTCATCGATATTGTACGACTATTTCACTCGAATGACAGATCGCTAAATTCCTAGCGAATTATTTTTAAAATTTTTTTTTACGTAATTTGAACCTGGACGACGGAAAATGACCATCTCCGTCGTCCAGGTTCAAAAATCATGGCGGTTCAAATTTTTTTTTGTTTAATTTTTTCATGTAATTTTCACTTGGACGACGGAAACTTACAATCTCCGTCGTCCAAGTCCAATTTTTATGGTGGTTCAATTTACCGCTTCCATTTTCGGGACCGCTTGAATTTTCACTTAGACGACGGAGATTTCATTCTCCGCCGTCTAAGTCCAATTCCATGGCGGTTCAAAACGTCCCGCCCCTTAATTACGCGCCGTTTTAAAATTTTGAAACCGCCACCTGGACGACGGAGAACATTGTTTCCGTCGTCCAAGTGCACTTAGACGACGGAGAATAGTGCTCCGTCGTCTAAGTGAAACTCTACAAATATAGTACGACTCATCTTCTTTTCCTCATCCCTTACAATCCTATCTCTCCTCTCCTCTCTCTCTCTCAAATTCCGGCGATTCTCCTCCGGCGACGACGCTCCGACAACTCAACTCCGGCGTGGTTCGATCCTCCTCTCCGACGACACAACTCCGGCGATATTCCCGAAAACTCCGATTCGGTAAATTTCTATTTTTCCCTTATTTAAATAATTTTCATTTTATTAATTAATTAAATTCTAAATATAATTAATTAGTAGAAATTAATTTAGTAATTAGTTTTAAATATTTAATAAATGATTAATTGTTGTTATTAATTAATTAAATCATAATTATTGTTATTTAATACTAATTAAATGAATAATTGTAAATTTATTGTTATTAATTAAATAAATGATTAATTATTGTTATTAATTAAATAAATAAATAATTATTGTTATTAATTAATTAAATGGTTATTTATTGCATGCTAAATGGAAAATAAATTATTACATGTAATTACGTGTATTTTTTAGTAAATTAATTAGTAGTACGTGTTCGCTTTAAATTTAGTACATATGCTTGGTGTAATTAAGTCGCACTCTTTGGAATAGATGGCGCATCTTTTCCTTGCTTATCTCCTTAACCCCTCGTGATGTGTGGATTTCATCACCGCACACCATAACCTAAGTGAAGTTATGGACACGAGGTTGAGGGCGGAGTTTGCAAAGGACTTGAGGGAGTGTAAATTTTCGAAAAATTGGCCGAATGTCGGACATGGTGTCTAGAAACGGGTTATGACTGGTGACAGGATTTGGACTAAGAAAGACTTTTGTCGAAATTAGTCCTGCCTCTCGCGTTATCTCTATCCCTAACTGGCCATGTTTTTCGATTTAACCAAGGCTGATTAATTGAAAATTTACACTTTATCGCGCGGGTCGCACGTCCATTGAACGACCGAAAATGCCAAGCTAGTGTACTCTATTTAAATCTTAAACATACTTAATTAATTAGCGTAAATTTTTAAGTTGTAATTATTATGGTAAGTAGGTATTTTAACGCCGTACTCTTAGGTTTAAATGGCTCCGCCAAAGACCACATCCAGCAAGAAGAAAGCCCAACAGGAGGCAGAAGATGAGATGCTCCGAATGTTGGCGGCCCAAGTAGGTTGGGTTCAACAGGAGGGCAACGACGCTTTCAATCCGGACGGATCATCTGGTCCGTCCGTAGCGCCCTCTGGGGAAATTCCCGCTCCCCCATTCATCTCGAGCGGTGATGACGTCGACCCCTTCCAATCTCCGACGCCCGGTACCCATTCAACGGGAAGTACTCAGGCGTCCTCGACCGCCGAATCAATCATGTACAGCGCCCACCATAGGCAAAGGAGGGCCCCCACTGACCCGGAACCGAAAAGGACTCGGGGTCTCGTTAAAGGGGGCAAAGCGAAGCGTATTTGCAAGGCGACCGGTAAAAAGAGCGACTTGCCGTACGACGAATTCACCGGTGGCCCTCCCACAGCTCAGCTAGCAAGTCTCTCGGCGCATGAGATATGGTCAATCATCCGTAACCGGGTTCGTATCACTGCCCCTACTTGGAAGGAGGCGCCGGATCATGAGAAGGCGAAAGTCTTCAAAGATCTTTCGGTACGTAATACGTCCAATTAGTTATTATATAATATTGTTAATCTCGGCCTAAAATTTCATAATATATACGATTATAATTTTCTATTTATTTTTGATAGGAACAATTTGACGTGGATCCGACACCGGCTATGTTGAAGCATATCAACCAAACCGCCAACTCCATCTACAAAGATTGGAAGTACAAGCTCCATAAGTACTTCAAAGATGTCGGTCCCGTGCCTCCCCCGGTAGAGCTGCAAGGGGAGAGAGAAGATGAGTGGGAGTGGTTGTGTAACCACTTTGCCGATGAACAATTTAAGATATTAATTTACTTTTTTTATTTCAATTAAGATAATTGAATTATTTAAATTGTAGTTATTCATTTTTTAATGATTTAATTATGTTGTGTAACAGAAATTCTCCGGTGTCAACAAAGCCAACCGGGGGAAGAAGGAGAAACACCATACTACCGGTGCCAAGCAGTTCATTCAAATAGCCAAGGAGCACAAGGATAAGGGCTCCAAACACCCTTATCTTGATGCAAGCGTAAGCGCGTACGTGACGTCAGGGCTCGATAATGAAGCGAGTCAATGCGGCGTAAGTGATATATATATATATGTGCTTTTAATTATAGTAATTATTATTTAAATATGATTTCATTATAATAAATTAATTATTCTTTTTTAGGCAAGGGCGATAGAGCGTGCGCATGAAGAGTTGGCTAACACTCAGCTTGCGTTCCCAGATGTGCCGCTGGAAGACCTGCCTCCTCTATCCTTAGATAGCCAAATTGCAATCGCGGATGAGGTCTACCGTCGTAGAGCTGGCAAGGAGGTTAGGCACTTTGGGGCTAGGGTGGTACGAGATTTGTCGACGACCTCCGGCTCATCATCTACGGGAGGTTCGAGGCAGCGGAGAAGGAGTCAGGCTGCGGCCGTCGAAGCAGCCATTCAAGAGGCTCGACTGGCACGAGAAGAGAATGAGTCAATGCGGCAAAGACTTGACGAACAACAAGCACAAATAGCCCAACTCATCGCCCTCATGGAACAAAATCGAGAAGTATGTCAACCTCCTCCGAACCCACACCCCGACGACAACGACCCGGCTGGAGGCGGAGGACTCGGCGGCGCATCTGCTCCTCCAGTGTATTAGCTAGCTAGTAGTTTATTATCTCGTTTCTTTCCGCATTCCGAACAATATTTTAATTTTTAATTTATGGGTTTTTTCGATTATTCATGTATGTACAAATTAATTTACTTTGATTATTTAATAATTAAGTAATTAATTAATATTCAAAATTTAGTTTATTTATTTAATTTTAGCATTTTTAATTATTTAAATTAAATTAATAATAATTTAAATTAATTATATTTAATTTCAATTTTAAAAAAAAAAATTAAATATTCACTTGGACGATGGAGATTATGTTCTCCGTCGTCCAGGTGAAATACCCTAAACCTAACCCTAAACCCCTAACCCCTAAACCCTAAACCATGTCGTTATCCGTGGCCTAGGTGTTCACTTGGACGACGGAGAATTAGTGTTTCCGTCGTCCAGGTGAACACCTAGGCCACGGACAAACGAGCAATGTCCGTGGCCCAGGTAGACACCTGGACGACGGAGAATTAGCATTTCCGTCGTCTAGGTGCATACATGGGCCACGGATAATGTCCGCGGTCCAAGTGAACTTGGACGACGGATCACTATATCTCCGTCGTCCAGGTGCTTGGACGACAGCACTTGGAGCACGGACCTTGGACGACGGAGTTTCCGTCGTCTAAGTACTTAGACGACGGAAAACTGCACCTAGACGACGGAAATGATCCGTGGTCTAGGTGCAATTTTCTTGTAGTGACATAGACAGTAGTCAATATGACTCCCAAAGACGTTGGCACCACGTGAAAACACTGAGCCTCCCGCACATGCAAGAGAAATATCATGTACGGAAATATTTCATTAGTACAGCTTATGTAAAACTTCATTCAAGGTACATTTCGTACTTCGAACACAACAAGAACTCACAGCGTAACTCCTTCAATAGTTACCGAAATAAAAACCTCGTAGGAATTACTTACTAAATACTAATCATATGGTTGGCCTGTAATACATGCATCAAAATTACATAGTACAACGTATCCTATTGGCCTTGCCTACACGTAATCAAATTTAGAGTGCTCCTCGCCTCGATGGGTATAACAAAGGATCGACATATAACCTTGTAAATCATCACCATAATACACATCTTGCCATAACATTGCTCGCTAATTAGTGATCACGCGATCGCCTTCCGGACATGGTTTCACATCTGATCACTTTTCAAGAAGAAGGTAATTGTGATAACCTTAAAATGAAGAGATTTCTACCAAAATTTTGGCATGACCTATTTGTTTATAAACGAACCCAATACCTCGAATGGCACATTCCACCAATATAATACAAACAATCCCCACAACAACAAAATTCAGTTGCCTATGATAATAAAAAAGAACACCACAAGTTCGATATAATTCAAAGTACAAAATCAGTCTCATATGCCCATAACTTCAGTATGAAGAAATGATCTCAGATCTGACACACGTGTCAAACCACCCTCATATTGAATAATCGAATTGTTGCCCATCAAACAAGTTAATTGAAAGATGAAACGCCGACATAAGAAAAAGACAGGTCTTCAACACATACTGGATGAAATTTGGTAACAATTAAAGCTAGGAACAACAACTACGGTGACAGTGGATCATAAATAATTACCTATTTTATTTCGCTACTCTTTATATATCTTGAATCAAGAAATACATCATTTGTATCATAAGTTTACGCGAAGTTGAAATGACAAAAATTTGAAAATAAGCATTCCAATTACGATTGATGAACAACATTCTCGACCGCCAAAATCAAGAAACGTTACGAAACCAATTATTGAAGGAGCAGATTGAGACTAATGAACGAAGTGTACATCAAAGAAAGTGAAACGAAGTTAGCCAAAGCAATACTCGATGATTTCATTAGATAATTTGTATACGATGTTCCCAAAGTTATTCCCGGGTCTTGATGTAGTTGGAATGAAACGACAATGAATCTTGACATCTACCACAATGATATATTCGAAATCAATAAAATCATTACATAATCTTCAAGATGCACATTGTCAAGAGTGTAACATGACAAAATAAAATGACGTAAACTCAAATGATCATAACATGGCAAGGTGAAACAAATTAACAATAGCAGAACTGATTGAAACTAAATGGAACGAGAATGACACATCTTTTCTTTACTGAGGTCGCATGCACATCACACCTTAAATATCTATAACCTTCCAAGCAATATGAACAATGATATCGTATATCAAGTGACTTTAAATTCTCTATCTATCGGTATCGTCCTAGCATAAGGGCCATGCTAATCTTCATTGCATTGTTCCAATTTATCGGATGTCCCCGAAAGGCCTTATTATGGAGTGAGTAATCCGAATATTTTCGCGAATATGACAGACAAAGCTAGAAAGTTTAACGCAAACAAAAGGCTGAAAAGTTTTTCACATCACACGAAGTTAGTAGCTGAACGTATTTAAAGAGACTGCATGACTCAACATGACATTGCTACAATATACAATTTCATAACATACCGAGGCTCAAAAGGTATTAATGTGATCACCAACAATCGTGGAGAATGAAGCTAAAAAAAAATAAACGCAAAGTGGCAAGCTGGAAAACGAAACAAGACCCTCTAAACGTCTTGTTCATCTTAATGAAAGAGGATGCAAAATTAGACATGGCGAAAGAAAGGAAGGCAGAGAACTTGATTCATTGACATAGCTAATAATTTACTACCTAAATGCTACGAGTTAACCTATGAGTCATTGATTTAATGACAAATTACCAATGCTCTTGTATTGTCGTTTTTCATAATGCGCTACTTGTTATAGCTTATATGATCTACCAAAAATTTGACAAAAACTTGCAAGGAGATTACTCTACGATAATAACAAGTCTCGTGTACAAACTGTGAACCACAGTTACTCAATCGGACTCCTCATAACTAAAATCACATAATCCACTACCAGAAAAACTCACTTAGGTGATGAAGTCATTTCGTCGCCTGAGTGGTGTTTTTCGTCAGCCAGGAACTTAGGCGACTAAACTTTCAAGGCCTAAAGTTCATCGCCTAACAATCGTAGCCTAAGTGACATCTTAGGCGACGAACCAAATGCCGTCGCCTAAGTACTTAGACGTCGAAACCATATTCCTCTAAACAACAAGATTGTTCGTTGTCTAAGTGTACACTTAGGCGACTAATACCTACAGTCGTCGAAGTACTAAGACTTAGACGATGATTTGGTTTCGTCGTCTAAGTGTTTCACTTAGACGACGACGACTGGTCGTCCCCTAAGTGGATACACTTATACGGCGACCTGTCCGTCGTCGTGTAAGTGTAACCACTTAGGCGACCGTCGCCTAAGTGATTCACTAGGACGACGAACAAAGATGTTTCGTCGCCCAAGTTGAATTTTTATTTTTTTCTCAATTATAAATTAAATTAAATTTAAAATATATAATAATCTATTAAAAAATTAATAATCTATTAATAAAATTAATAAAATATTCATTAAATATAAAAAATGTACGTACATTGATAGAAATAATAATAAAATAACGAAACTAATTACTAAAACTAAACCAGGAGTAAGAGTAGGAATCGTGTCGCCGATTCCCCAGTCGGCGGAATGGGCTCCGGGGGGGGGGGGGGGGGGGATGACACTCGTCAGCAAGATCAGGAACAGGCAACCCCATTTCTTTGCAGACCTCGTAGAAATGGGGTCATCTTACGGTTGTGAGCTTCAAACCGCACCTCCACCGACCTCTAATGCTCCCAAGCACGATCGGCCGACTCCTGTGCCAATCGACCTCGTTCTAGGGCGGCTCGGAGTGCCTTACAATTTTCCTTACCGCGATGAGTCGACAATGCATATGACTCAGACAAATCTCTTTGCACCGTCCGTCCAAGCCCATGAACCTCCTTGCCAGGTTAGCGGCTATAAATGCTATCAGCAATAGCGATCTGACTCTACATCGACAGAGGAGGCACTTGTTCAACAAGATCAGGAACGGGCAACCCCATTTCCTTGCAAACCTCGTAGAATGCGACCATCTTACGGTTGTGAGTTTCAAACAGCGCCTCCACCGACCTCGAATGCTCCCAAGCGCGATCGGCCAACTCTTGTGCCAATCGACCCCGTTCTAGGGCGGCTCAGAGTGCCTTGGAATTATCCTTACCGCGATGAGTCGACAATGCAGATGACTCAGACAAATCTCTCTGCACCATCCGTCCAAGCCCATGAACCTCCTTGGCAGGTCAGCGGCTGTAAATACCATCAGCAATAGCGATCTGAATCTGCATCGACAGGGGAGGCACTTGTTCAGGCGTCATCTCCAGGTTGGCCAGCTGGGTCACCGGTAATTCCTCCATTGCCAGTTGTATCAACCTCTCTTGAAATTAATCATGTGATGAATACATAAATATTAATTTCTAATAAAAATTGGCATAGTTTCCCCTAAAATTGGAGAAAACCAAAAAACCTGCAAGTAAGATTACACTTCGAATAAACAATTCCAACTACACAATTACACCGTAGGCACCGATTCCCATCCAGATTTCTCAATTTTAAAATCATAATTTAACCAACTAAACTAAAGAATAACCTAATTCAAGTTCAAAATCATATTCCAATAGCACAACCTAACTAAATCATATCCTAATCATAATTCAATTTCTTAAAAATACAATTAGCGTTATAGTAAATTTCGATATGCTTTGAAAGCATGAGTAAATTCAATTGATTTTGGAAAGATGAGTTACTTACCCCGAGTTGATTCGCTTCATTGACGACCCCGGGCTTCACATAAGCTTGCACGCTGGCATCAAGGAAGCAATGCTTCGAACCCACATCTTTGTGCTCCTTCGCAATGTAAATGAACCTTCGCGAGTCTGATCCATGGTGTTTGTTCTTCTTGTTCTGATTTCCCTTGTTGGACTTCGACCTTGTCTGTTATGTACACAATAAAGATAATTAAATAATAAAATAACAGTTAAAAATAATAAATTATACAATTTTTATTACATTAAATAAAATGAAGACGAACCTTATACTTGTTGGACTCAAAGTGTCCGACCAACCATTGCCACTCCTCTTCCCTGTCATTCTGGAGCTCGAGAGGTGTAGGCGAGGCACCGTGTCGCTAGTATTACTTGTGAAGGTCGTACTTTCAGTCATGGTAAATGCGGGCAGCCGTCTCCTCTATATCCGCCATCATCTTCGTTGAACCGAAGATTTCAAAATGTGTCTAGAAACATAAATAACAAATTAAAATTCTAGAAATTATGCATTTATGTTTTGTAATTACTTACAAAAATAAATAATATTAAATAGTAGTACCGATAGTTTGTGGTACACTCTCAACCTTTAGGGTCGGGGCAGCTTATTCCACAAAGGGGCAACCATACGGATGCTGTTTCATTTGATTGAACCGATGGTGTGAGAGGTCAGACCCACGAGCTGCGAGGACGAAGGGCCTCAGGTGAACTCGTCGTATGGCACCTCAATTTTCTTCTCCGTCGACTTATTTATGCGCTTGCCTTTGGCACCCATTCCAAGTCCCCGATTATTTTTCGGAAGCGAGTCTGATGGGTGCCTTCTAACCTTACACCGAGCGCTGTAGACAATCGAGTCGTCGACCGACTCATCCGGACCTTCTGACACCGCAAAAGATCAGGCTTCGTCTGCCTCGTCCATAAAGGATGAGACCTGTATACATGAAGCATGAGGAATTTGGCCAATCGCCGAAGCCGAAGATTGCTGCGGAGAATTCGAAACGGTCCTCCGAAATTTGCCGCCAACCCATAGCTTGTGCAATAGCTTCGTGTTTGGTCTCCTTCTCTGCAACCTTGCGCCTCTTCATTGGCTCCTTAATTAAGCTGAAAAATGTATAATATTCCTCATAATTCATCTAAATTTCATCAAATATATCTAAATTTTACAAATATAACCAAGTTTATCCAGAAATTCAAAGTTCAAAAATATAGCCAAATTTATACAATTTATCCAAATTTCACAATATTTTTTCAATTTATCCAAATATAGCCTAATTTATCTAATTTATCAAAATTTATATACATTAATATAATATACCCAAATTAATCAATATATATAACATCAATATACCTAAATTAATATAAATATAATATATTAATCCATATATTATATTAATTAATATATATTACCAAATATTATTAATCTAATATATATATTACCAAATATATATATATATATATATATATACGGAGAGGAGAGAGAGGGTATACCGACGAGGAGGGGAGGAGAGGAGAGGTCGACGGCGGAGAGGAGAGGGAAACCGGCAGTGCAAGGAGAGAGAAAGAATCCGGTCGCGCGAGGAGAGAGAATCTGGCATTGGACAATGGCGTTTTGGGGTTCCGGGAGAGGAGAAAAGGAGGTAGCGGCATTTTGGAGGATTTAGGGTTTAGGTAGGGAGAGAGATCGAGAGAGGAAATGTGAGAAAATTAGATCGAAGTCGATCCAATTTTGGGATATATCGATTCACTTAGGCGACGAAACAAATAGTTCGTCGCCTAAGTTGACTTAAGCGACAAAAGTTGTTCATTTCGTCGCCTAAGTCGTTTTTAAATGTTCCCCGTCAAATTTGGCGCAAAACACTGAAGCACCAAAAAAAATAGTCTTAGGCGAAGAAATGAGTGGGTTCGTCGCTTAAGTACTCACGTAGATGAAAAACGTGTGGTTTTGTCGTCTAAGGTTTCAGGGTTTAGGGTAAAGAGATTAGTGTTAGGATTAGGGTTCACCTACACGACGAATACGTTTTTAGCGTCGTCTAGGTGAACCCTACTTAGCTGATGAAATAAATGTTTTCATCGTCTAAGTGCACCTTAGACGACGAAATAATCTATTTTTATCGGCCAAGAATCATTTTTATGTACTTTCATTTTTTTTTAATTCCAAGCATAATTTTATTTCAATCATAACCATTTGAAAATTTTCATGCGAGTCATTCTGATTCATATCTTATAGAATTCGAAATCAAAAGCCAATTTCGATATCTCCTCTGATCCCTCTGTAGACTTCTGGTTCTCCTTGACGCAGTGATTGTCGAGAAATACCAAAAAAACTAAATTAGTTAACACACACACACACACACACACACACACACACACACACACACACACACACACACACACACACACACACACACACACACACACACACACACACACAACCCGATCACATTCCTAACCCGATCACATTCCTATCTACCAACACTTGTTGGGAATGTTACAGTGGGGCACTCACCTTCTTTCGCTATAGGCATACTGACCTCGAAGAATATTTTATTCATCTGGCTCTTTGCATGTACGTACACAAACCATCAAATACACCATTTAATTCAAAAATATAAACCTCTTTACATATATCACTTCAATTAATTAATTTCTAAAATAAATAGTAATCCGGCCTCATATCAATCTTCATCCTCATAATCATCATCATTTGAATCATCATCTTCACTGTCATCTGATTGCTCCTCATCATCATACTCTACATCGTCTGAATTGTATCTGACATCTTCGTCGTTATCCTCTGGTTCCTCGACAATTTGGGCATTCTGCGCTAACTCTCTAATCTTCTTTGGAGTAAGATCTGTGGCACCATCAATCGGGGGTAAGCGTTTGTTATGCCGAACTAGTTTCATTATGTCAGGGATGACTGAAATATTAGACTCTTGATATGCATCATCTCTATGCGCTTCAATATCTGTCGTTGACGTCCCTTCAAGTGACCTGGCACTCCATATTCCTCGGTGAGACATATGATTTATATATTGCAACACATTTTCTAGACATCCATGGTACACCAGGGTCTGAATTTCGAGTAGCATCTTATTGTACATATCCATCTCTGTAGTGTCACTAGCCAAGATGACAATAAAGAATATGTCATCATGAGTGGTATCATAACCTCCCTCTTGGTGTTGATGTCCACCATGACTAAATCTCGAAAAAGTATCATAGATCAAATTCACAGTTGGGTTCCAAGAAGGGACAACACTACCGCTGCTTGAGGTACCATGGTAACTATACCCTGAGTTGAAGTCTGGTCCTGAGCTGAAATCTACTACTTCACCGTGCTTGCTCCACATAGTGTAACTCCACATCATACCGTGCTCATACAGGTTTTGAGCCATAACGTTACATGGAACAAACTAATAGTTGAGACATTTTCTGCATGGACACCTAAAACACTTCTTTCCCTGAGCATGTTCCAGCGCAAAATTCGTAAACTCTCTGATATCGTCTATATACCGCACATCACTTCTATTCGCCAACTATATCCAACTCTTATCCATATTTCTGCGTAAGGATAATAATTTGATCTATTAATTATATAATTTTTCAACCAATAACTCATTAATTAATCTAATATACTATATATATATTATCAATTCAAATGCATGGCACATAACACAATTAATTAATTAATTAATCAATCTTATACTATAATTAATCTATATAATATAATATTATTATTAGCTTTAAATACTTTACAATTAGCTTATTTCGCCATATATATATTAAATTATCATACATGCAATTAATTATGCTTAATTACCTAGCTAGATTAAAATTATTAAATTAATGAACCAATTACCTTAATCTATCATGCATGTTGTAACTAATTAATCAAATTAAACGTATATACTAATTAATTAACTAATCAATTAGCTTACAATTAGATTAACAATGCAATTCAACAAGTAATTTAAGATAACGTGTCGGCAACTACTATATATTCGTCGGAAAAATCAATCACTGTACGGTATTAAATTCCAAAAAATTAATCGAGAGAAACGAGTTAATACATTCACCGATAAGGAGCTAAGTGGGTAAAACTAGAACTCCGAGGCTTGAAAAATCGAGTTTTGATGAAATTTTTGCCAGATGCAATCGGAGGCCGCCGGTGTGTTTTTTGAGTGAGGAGAGAGAGAAAATTGAGGATGAGGATGAGATAGAAGGAATCTAATCGATCTAATAATTAAGTTTTCTTTGGCGACAAATTGATTCGTCGCTTAAGTGTCATGCTTTTGTCGCTTAAGTTCTCACCTAGGCGACGAAAGCAGGTTCGTCCCTTAAAGAGAACTTAGGCGACGCAAACAGTTTTGTCGTCTAAGTGAGGCATACTTAGCCGATGACAATAAATGATCGTCGTCTTAATGTGTCTCTTAGGCGACGAAAGATGACAAATGTCGTCTAACTTCACATTTAGGCGATGAAATAAGTAAGCCGTCATCTAAGAAATCACTTAGCCGAAGGTGATCATTTTCGTCTCCTAAGTGTGACTTAGCAGATGGAAATATTTTTCAAGCGACGACAAATATTTTTCTTAACGGTTTCGTCACCTAAGTGAGTATTTCTGGTAGTGATCCACATCGAATCACAAGTCATACCAACAAACGAAAACATCATACGAGTTTCTACATCCATAATCGGCATAAATTTCAACTAACGTACTAAGAATGCACTCGAAAATCTAAAACCATCATACTTATAACCTTTTCCACCTAAAGGATCTATAGACAAAATCTTAACTTACGGAGAGACGCAGTCCATCATCTCGTCACCTCTAGAAAAAATGTCGCAACGACAATAACATGCTAACTTATTTGCCACATACTCTCTTGCGCTTAAAAACTAAGACGTGACAAACGTACACTTAAGCATTTTAGATGAACGATCAACATATGGAGAGTTTTTGAAACTTAAACTACCATGAAAATGTTGTGCCTTAGACTTACAAGGAGAGAGATCGAGGTCGGCGCACACAAGGTATAGTGACTATGGGATACAGACTCACAGGATGGGGTTAGCACCTTGAGTATCGATGGGGATTCGCCGGCTGGTCAGGCCATCACTCGGGATATGTTGAGCACAATTGAACATGAAAGTGAAAGCGGCCCAGTACAGTCTACAAAACCTATAACCTAAAGCTCTTAGATCAACTGAGAGGACCCGAGCCCGATTTAGTTAACTAAAGCGAGATTAGACCCTAAAGATCATTAGAACCTAAACATGCTAGTCTAAAAGAAAGTCGAAGAGGAAATTTAATAATCTAAAAATCATAAATTAAAGAAATTAAATTTCAAAAATAACTCATAACAACATAATCTAAAACCATTTCTGACACTAGAGCTACCAGACGCTTTAAACTATCTAGGCTGACTAAGTTGCTAACTCGTAGGATCAACTCTAGATCTTACGGTGGATACTGCTATGCCTTGAGTGACAAGGCGGGTAAACACCTCTCAAAGATACCCTATTCACAACCTGGATATATCAATGTAGTAAAATAAATAGGGGTTATCGAACACGAGGAATTGGTGAAACTAATTCCTAACAAACTACTATGCTGATAGACTCGACTACAGTACACTAATGATAACGCGAGCCTAAGCTAGACAGACTCAAATGCTACGAAATTTTGACAGAATAAACTAGACACAGTGGCAGACTATCACACAAAATTTGAAGGTTTTCTGAGTTGATTTGGTCACCGAAATAAATCGGCTAAGCTACAGCTAATGCAGAAATCAGTAAATTGCAGAAAGTAAATTGTTGTAGATAACTAATGAGATATGAATGTTAAGAACTTCTCTCCACCCTAGACATACTTACGACCTCCCCAATATAACTGAACTAACCATGGATGAATACTCTCCACACAAGAGCTTTGGTTAAGTCATCTTATGTGTTACACTCTCTTACTTGGCATGAAAGAAGGAGGGACAATCCGCTCGATCCTGATCCTCACTTAACCGACTTATACATATGGTGATGTAAGCCTAGAGAACTGAAGTCATTACGTTCTAAGAATGTTTGAAGAATAACAGAGCTTTAAGGGTTGATAAGGTGGTCACTCTTACATCACTAAGGCTTGTTTCACACAAATTCATGTTTGTCTCTAGAGAATATGCAATGATAAGGTGGTCATATACATAATCAAGACTATAGATCCTAAGCCATGCATCTAAGCGTGCACTCAAAGAAACATGAACATAGAAAACATACGGTGAGAAAACAGTGAAACAAAACTCATCCAAATAATTAATAGAATCAAAAGGGGTTCAAAATCGTAAGCATATCTAGGGCTTCAATCAGCCCCTAACAATGGAAATTTAGCTACTCATAGTTTTAATTAATAACATTGAAGAATTCATGAAAGATGAACAAAAGAATGAGAAGAAATAAACTCTTGATCCCCGTCGGGATCGCAGCCTCGCAAAACAGCTCTTCTTTTCTTCCACTTCTTCTTCTCTTGTCTTCTTCTCTATTTTGTCTTTTCCTCTCGCTCTCTCTCTCTCTTCTCTCGCCAAGCTCTCCGTACGTCCTCCTTTTCTAGCTAAACATATATATATATATATAAGTTTAGCTAGAAACCTAACAGAATCCACATGCATCACGTGCATGCATGCAATCATTTAGTGCAAGTAGACTTCTTTCTTTATTATTCTTCTTTTAGTCTCCAAGTCCACTTCAACTTCTGTTTCTCACCAACTTTGCTCACCAAGAACCAAAACCAACGTACGTAATCTCCTATAATCTGCTCGCCAAGCATCTCTTAATTGTATATATATATATATATGCTCCTCGCCAAGGCCACTCTGTATATATATCACGTGGGCAACTAGAATTCTTCTCAAATTAGGATTCCTTCACTCCGTAAGCCCTCATCATCCACAATAACTCTTAAAATATATTCTTTAATCTCCTTTTCTTCATTAATCTCCAAAGTACCTAAAAATAAATAAACTTAATTAACTCACTCAATTAATAATAATAAACTAAATATAGGGAACAAATTAAATACCAAATAGACGCATAAATATGCGACTATTATTGATCTACGTGCACGTCCAACCTCAACTGAGACTCTGCAACCTGGGCATTAGAAATCGAAGTGCCCAGGGAAAGGCATATAAAACAGAAAAAATCGTCAGAGTGAGTGGACGAAAATAAAATATTTGTAAGAAATCATAAAACTTACTCTATGCCTTTCCACCGAAGTCATATAGTAAAATATGGTGAGTCTAGGAAGAGCATATATATCATAAGTGTGGAGGCGTGCATAATGTATCTCGGGTCGGGTGTTTGTCCTAACTTTCTCAAAGCACATCGGCAATCAGCTGAGATGCCAGATGCATCAATGCAACATACATGAACGTAACGTGAATAAAAACATGAAATTATATCATATGGGCCTCCGTGCATTAATATAACATATCATATCATAGTACGTATATATATATATTATATTCGTAAGTGAAATCGTAAAGCATAAAAAGTAGACTCGCTAACGACAGTGAAAAATAAAATGCCCACTCACCTGCATCGCTAGTAATTAGCTAGCCCGTTGATCCATTAACTTGAAAATGCTACTCGGTAATCCTAAAACAACCCAGAGATCCAAATCGATTAATAGAGGTTCGATCGTGCAACTAATACGAATAAAGGAAACCGAGGCGTAATATTGATAAAAAAAAACTTACATTATTTCCAACGACTAATCAATGCTACCATGACTCATCCGTACTTGATGGTCATGCCTTGATTCTAATTATCATACCCCAAAGTTTCATACTCTACAAAGATCACGTTTTGACTCGGCACGTCATAAACGATGGAGTTGGCATGTCAAGTCGCTCCAATCCTGTGTATAGCCGAAGCATCACACAAATGATTGAACGACACAAAACAACTCAAAAAAGATCGCTAAATGGTCTAGGAAACTTCCCGCGAAGAAAATAGCATTCTAGCCGCCGGAGCTCCGCCGCATACGGCAACAGGTGGGATGGTGGCTGGAACCAACCTACACTGAAATGATCAACCCAAATATCAATAGATGCATCACAACAAACCCAACAATATTGTAGTTGGAAATCAACAAACTCTCACCTTGAAAATTTGGAACCCTCGCCAAAAATTGGGGTCGGCCGATCAGTGGCTATAAGCCATGGCATGAGCCAAAACCAGTGGCGTTCGGCTTATGGTAGCCTGGCCTTCAAAAACTCCATGGTCGTGATACCCATCGTCGGTCGAAACACCATCGCCGGCGATGAAAGAAATTCGGAAAAACTCTTGATTCCAATTCGCCGATTACCCCTATAAATGGATTGCTTGTCAAATCTACAACAATGAAAAGGTAGAGGAGCTTCTAGGCTTCGATTTCAGAGGAGGAAAGGAAGAAAAAACTCGCCAATCGGCGACGACCAATCACAAAGAGGACGTTGGGCCGACAAAGAGAGAATCGGGGAGAGAGAAAAGGGAGAGAGAAAATGGTTGGGCTTTAACCAGCCCAGGTAAAAAAACCCACTTAACACTTATCTAAACGGATGACTCATATTAAATCTACGAATGATCAAACGGTTCAAAATTTACCAAATGGTAGATCTCTAATTTAATTATTTTTGACTTGAAACTTTTAAAATTCATAACAATTAGCTCGGACTTCCAATAAATCAAATAAAGTTACGCACAAACTAGTAATAATTTTCTCTACAACTTCTGTGAAGAAGCAAAATCCAAATAGAATTCATAGTTTATAAAAAGTCAATTTTTAGTTGCGATGAATCTCGATAAACGTGACATATGATACTTACTTCATTAAATAGCGTGACTAACGATAATTAACTCGCTAATTTGGTTTGGGTCGCTACAAAGTTTATACAAATATGTTCACAATTCATAATTCAAGATAATTGCAAAACACCGTCATGTAAATTGAATAGCAAACAAAATCTGAGATTCACAAATAGCAAATCAAATAGCTCATCAATTCAAAAGTATATATATAATACTCGAACTATCACAAAAAAATAAAAAATAAATATTTTTACAATAAATTAATCACTATCTTCATCGGTTGGAATAATTTCTTCCTCGTCACTAATGTTATTTTCATCATCTTCTTCAGTATCATCACATATAAAATCATCATAGAAACCTTCATTTGTCCATTGGTTTTCTGTAACATGTGAAGCAATAATTTCAGGCTCCACATTGTTTTGATGTACAAGTTGGGCACTTTCAATTAATATTGGCAATATGGGTAAACGGGCGGGTACCCGTCCATTGAACAGAATACTCATCCTCAAACGGGTAAAACCCGTTGATACCCATTACCAGCAAAATGTTGAACGAGTAATACATGCCCAATCAAATTTTGGGTAACCCGTGGGTACCCACGGGTACTAGTTCAAAATTATTATAATTTTTTTTTTGTATTTTCATTCCCGTCGGAACACCACCGTGAACCACCACCGGCGCCGGCGACAAGGTAGCGCTACCTCCAATTTTGGCGACTAAAAGCCTGATTTGTTCCAAATCAACCCAATAACAATTCTTTCAAAAGCAACAACATCAAATTTTAAACAAACTAAACGAATTTTACCTTGAACATAAAATTTCTAAATTCTTCAATTCTTCAATTCAACCAACTCCGATTGAATTAGGAATCAAACAAGGTATGGTTAGCTTTGCGGTAACAAGGGCTACAAAGCCCAGAGGGTCTCCTTAGCCAATTTGTTCTCAAAATCAAAAACCCCTAATTTCTAGGGTTCTAAAGATTTTCATTCGGTTTCTTTGAAGTTTGATATCTTTATGGTGCGAAATGGAGCTGAGAGTTAAGGGAGAAGAGAAGAGGGCATAAAGGAAGTCATTTTGATACCTTACTCGAAGGTTTTGGTGGGCATTGGTGATCTTCATCGCCGGAGTTCCAGCGAGGAAAAGAGAGAGGAAAAAAAAATACCCATAGATAAACTCATACCCGCCTATTTAATTATCGCATATTTTTGGAAATACCCATTAACCCCCCCCCCCTTAACAAAACGGAATAGATTTTACCCGCCCGCCAATATCGAAAAAGGAATAATAACCACGGGTAAAAATGCCAATATTACTTTCAAGTCTTTCTTCTTAAACGAACCACTAAATATCATTAAATTCATCTTCTTGATAAGCACCATTCACGATCAATTGATCAAGATCATCCCCATTCACGTCTTCATCACCATCCTCTACCTCGGGAACATCCTATACATGTCTCGATTGCACTTTTTGTATGACTTTCCAATCACCACCCAACTTATCATCATCTAGGTAAAATACTTGTTGTGCTTCATTAGATAGTATAAATGGTTCATTCTCATACCAAGAAGAGCTTACATTGTAAGATTATAATCATGTTGAATCATTCTCCTCCTTAGATCAGCTCTTGTTTCATCTGTAAGTAACTTGTGAAATTGATACCCACGTACGTACACAAAATTTATGTTATCTCTTACAATGCATATATGTTGGTGTCAAAATTTATGATTCATTTGCTTAGGTTGTAAATTAATGATTTCTAAATTTATGCTTCTCTATTATTGTAGGATGAAATGATTAAGATGTGAATTGAAATAACTCTCTAAGATGGAACTCGGACAATTGATGAAATATGTACGAAAGTCCTAGGAGTTAAATCGGGTTACATCAAGGGTTGTGGTTTCGGTCCTCGACCCCCACCATTAAGGACCTCTCGGTCTTGCATGTATGAAATGTCAGAAAAGAACAGAGAACTGAAAATTATGCTTGAAGATACCCAACATCTTGTAGAGACTCAACAGGAAAAGATTGATAAGCAAATTGAGGTGATTCAAAAACTGCAAGAGCAAGCAAAAAAATTTAAGGAGTTCATGGCTTCCCAATTGAGGCAGCAAACATCAACTTAGGTAGCACCGTTGGATTATCACTACCAGCATTTTCACTATAGCCGACGAAAAAAAAAAAACCGACGAGATTTTTTGTCGTCGGCTATAGTGGACAATTTCCACTATAGCCGACAACAAATCAACAGAAAATCGTTGGCTATACTATAGCCGACGAAAAAGGGGCAAAAACATCGTTGGCTATAGTATAGCCGATGCACTATAGCCGACGAGACTATAGCCGACGATTTTGAAGGGTCGTCGGCTAAAGTCGCTGGCTAAAACCTGTCGGTAATACTATAGCCGACGAGTTTTTAAAAAAAATTAAAAAAATAAAAAAAAAATCATTTTTTTAAAACTATAGCCGACGAATCTCGTCAGCTATAGTTTTAAAAAAAATTTAAAAAATAAAAAAAAACATTTTTTCCACTATAGCCGATGAGATTTTTATCTCGTCGACTATAGTTTTAAAAAAATCGTCGACTATAGTGTTTCCAGCGGTAGTGTATAAGTATTAGTTTATTATGAATAAATATTAGACAAATCAAGTATTTTTTTAACATTTTCAGATTTTATGTTATTGCGGTGAATGTTTGTGTATTTCCATTTCAGTATCAATAATTTTAGTATTTCTTTAACTATTTTTTTGGAGTAAATTTTATATATCTATATTTAGTTTGATATGGATAATTAGAGACCATCTACGATATAATTATTTTCTTCGTTATATGCCAGACAATCTAAGACGAGCGAAATTTCATCGATGTAGAATCTTTGATGACAAAATTTTTATTCCTCGTCGTAGACAAGCTTGTGGCTACCAAATTTCATTTCCTCATTATAGACTAGAACTTATGACAATGCTTTTATATTTCCTCCCTATAGACTGAAACTTATGATGACAAATGAAATTTCCTCGTTATAAACTATAAAACCTGTAACAACAAAAGCACAATTTCTCGCGATTGAATATCATTAGCGAGCACTAGTTTTGTCGCTAAAAGTAGACATATTACTAGGAAAATAAAATTCATTGCAAAATTTGTTTTACGAGAATATCAGTTATCCTCATTAAAAGCTATATACAACAATGAAACTTTTCGTCGCAATAGTAGCTTTGATAATTTTAATTATGGTTATTATTTAATATTATTTTTTACTATTTGCGAGGAAATAATTATCTACTAGGAAATCATATTTCCTTGCATAATGACAATTATTAGCGAGAAAATCAATAATTAGCAACAAAAGATATTGAGCTACGGTGAGAAATTTTTTTATCGCTAAATCACATTGATGACAAATTTCATTTTCTCACACAAACTATTTTTCGATGAATTATTTGTTTATCGTGGAAACCTTCCTTGACCATGTTACTGCGAGGAACTGACGATCAAAATTTTTTCCTCGCGTAAACGCAACAATGATTTCCGCGAAAAATTATTTCCTTGTAGATGGCCATTTTTATTGTACTGTGAACTGATGAACTATATTTAAGTTTATGATGATGAATAAACTTTACATTTATGTACTGAATAAACTTGTTTGTGTAGTTTAATTTTTTTTGTAATATAGGTTTGGCGAACATGTTTTTATTATTTTCTTTAATTTGAATTCTTCTGCCGAACGTGTTTTCATAATTTTCATTTTTTGAAAATAATTTTAAAATTGAACTACATCGAACTCGTTTTTTCAAATTTAAAGAATGCAAAATTCAATATTCTATTTTTATTTTACAAAACAGTTTTTGAAAAATAATTTTGTAAAATGTTACCAAATATGGCCCAAGAGTTCTCCATACTTGTGTGTTGGTAATATATGCATCCATTTGTAAAGCTTCAAAACTCATTTATGTGTTTCAAACACGGAAGAATTTTTTGTCTTTAGAGAATTTCATGATGGCTATTTTGTTATTGATCGCATTTCATATATTTTTATCATATCAACTTAATTGTTCCTAATCTTTGTTCATCTGTTTCATGTATGTATAGCCATTTTTGTCTGTTCCTAATGCGAAACTAAAAATACTTTGGGGGTTACTTTTAAGGTGTTTGTTCGTTCGTCTGACGGCTTGGCTTCCCTTTGGCGCACCTTTGGTCGCATCGTGGCGACGTGAGTGCAGCCAAATGGGCGATTTTCTCCCAACATTGTGTTTTGTTCGAGGATCTTTGATCGGGTTTCAGGAAATGGTGGGTTTGAGTTATGGATTAGTTGCCTGGGCTTCGCTCTCTCCCTTTTTGTTCGTGCTTGATGGTGGAGGATGGGGCCGAGATCGTCGCAATATTTCACTGGTGCTCTGATCGAGATAGTCTAGGTAGGGTCGGCAACCAACCGTGGAGTTTTGGGGTGTTCATATTTGTCTCCTTCAAATCTGGGTATGTTTGTCTCTGTAGTTGGGTTGTTAAGTCAGCTTACCGGTAGGTTTTGGGTAGGCGAAACATGGGGGTACACCTGAATCTTGGTGGTTGATGAAAAAGATCATCAACGGCGGGCAGCAGTGGGGTTGCTGGGCTTGGATTGTTATCCTAGGCCTAATTTCTTTTCTTTTATTTAGTTGTTGGTTTGTGTTTTTTTTTGTATTTATTGCAAATAAGTTTCTGTGTAGCAGGATGTTTTGTCGGGCGATCAAGGCGATCTACCTTTGTGCACACTTTTTGTGCCCTGTCGACCCTAGGTTGGTGGTGCGTCGTGATTACATGGTCGCTTCCACCTAGTGGTCGGATGAGAGAAAGTGTCGTCATTTGTCGGCAACCGATTGAGGAAGCTGGTCTAGAGCGGGTACTGATACTTTGCTTTCATTGGAGTGTGCACACTCTTTGTGCCCTGTCGACCCTAGGTTGGGGGCGTGTCGTGATTACATGGTCGCTTCCACCTAGTGGTCGAATGAGAGAAAGTGTCTTCATTTGTAGGCAACAGATCGCAGAAGCTGGTCCATACCGAGTACTGATGCATTACTTTCGTCGGAGAGGTTGTCTTCTGAGTTGCTGAGAAAACTGTTTGTTCTTTCCGATTTGCCGTCATTACTTAAAAACATTTAAAATAGTTGTTGATAAGCTGTTCTCTATTAATTGGTGCATGTTTGACTACATAGTTATTGTAAGGTGTCTTGTTATTATTCGAGATATTTGATGTGTGCCTATTTTATTACTTAATATGCGTACGCTAAATATCTTGTGAGTTTGAATAAATTTGTCACTGAGGCATAGGGCCTATTAGTAACTGTTTCCTGTAGCTTTGGAAGCACTTCTGAAATTTTTTAAAGGTGTTTTTGAAATCAAGAAACACATATTATGCACTTCTCAAATATTTCTAAATGCTCGTGAAACTCAACCAAATAACTTTTTTATTTTTTAAAAAATTTCTTCTATTTATAATTAATTTTACTTATAAATTTAATAACAGTTTTAGGTAGTCTAAAAACTATACCAAAAGCCCATATTCAAGTGATTCAACATTGCATTGACGTTATACCAGCTGGCTGGTAGCCTGGTACATTGCCCAGTTTTTATTTATTTTTCTTTTTTGATAAGCACAAGAGTAGATACCCCTCAACAGTAACAACCTCAATGACAGCGACGTATGTGTTTGGTGAAAATCCATCCTCCTGAGGAGGAACGTACCATTTCATTCAAGAGCTTCGGTGGCCAAATTTGTTTCACAGAATACACCAAAACCGATCAGGCCATATCTACGGGAAACTCCCTTTGTGGCTAAGAAACGAGCAAGTTCGGATAGGCCTTTCATGGTGATGGTTTTTGGTCTCATCATATAATTGATTATGACACCTCAACTCTTGACACAAACTCACTTACAGTTCCTCCCTCACCGAGTGCCAGCAGTAGTAGCAGGACGACGAGGACAAACCGGTACATTATTAATTAATATTAATAATAAAAGGTTCCACACTTTATTTTCTTCTTGTAGTTTTAATACCACCACCAAAATCTCACCCAACTGAAACGAAAGCCCAGAACAGAACACACCCATGGCACTGGTGGCATTGGCCCTCCGCAGGCTTTCTTCTTCTGTGGACAAGCCCATTCGTCCTCTCTTCAATGCCACCTCTCACTATTACATGGTTCTTAATTCTCATACCTCCTCCTCTGTTTCTTTTTCTAGAAAATTGAATGCCTTGTGTTTTAACAGCTTACAACTTTTTTGTCTGTGTGTTACTTTTTTTACAGTCATCTCTACCCAGTGAAGCTGTCTATGACAAGGAGAAGAACGGTGTATCAGTAAGTTTTCAAGACAAGCTCAGTTAGTACCTTGGCGTTGTGTTTTCTGTTTTTGTTGTAAAGACATGATAAAGTGTGAATCTTTTGGCAGTGGCCAAAGCAATTGAATGCTCCATTGGAGGTTGTGGATCCTGAGATTGCTGACATCATTGAGCACGAGAAAGCCCGGCAATGGAAGGTATTGTGTTTTAGTCTATGATCAAAAATCAACACTTGTTCATTACTACGAATATAGTCATTGTTGGATTTCAGTCATTTCATTGAGAATGTTTCTTCTTTTGAAGTTCTGTTTAAGAACAATTTGAAAGGTTGTACGATGATTTTCCATAGGAAGTGATGGTTTTGATCTTTTTACCATTATCTCTTATGTGGATTCTTTGTTTTCCTAAAGGGTCTAGAACTGATTCCCTCGGAGAATTTTACATCAGTCTCTGTGATGCAAGCAGTTGGGTCAGTCATGACCAACAAATACAGTGAAGGGTATCCTGGGGCTAGATACTATGGAGGAAACGAGTACGTAAAATCATTATTCCCAAACCAAATTCCTATTCATATTATCATATATGATCAATTGGTTATGGTTACTCGAGATGTGATAGATAGTGAAAAAAAAAAAAAAGAGAAAAACTTACTAATAACATCTGCATCTCAGGTTCATTGACATGGCAGAGACCTTGTGCCAGAAACGTGCTTTGGAAGCTTTTCGGTTGGATCCAGCGAAATGGGGAGGTAAGTTTTTAAGGCATCAGCAGCCTCAGTCTATTTGTTGAACTGTATTTGTATGATGAATCCACACTCAGTTATAGAGAAGATAATTAGTTGCCTGTATTTTTCTTGGTATATTATAACAAAATCTAAGCTGTATCTTGCCAATCTATCACCTGAATAACAATAGCTGTAGGCTTGCAGAAATGTCTCTAATATATGCTATCAGGTTGATGATTGTCATCCTTTTGTCCTGCAGTCAATGTGCAGCCTTTGTCAGGGTCTCCAGCTAACTTTCATGTTTACACTGCATTGTTGAAACCTCATGAGAGAATCATGGCTCTCGATCTTCCTCATGGCGGTCATCTTTCTCATGGTTATCAGGTATTTAAACTTTTATGATATATGGTTTGTACTTTTGACTGACAGACTAACAGACTACCATCAGTTTGTGATCTTTGTTCATCTTTTTTGTTGGTAATGTGTAGACTGACACTAAAAAGATATCAGCTGTCTCAATCTTTTTTGAGACAATGCCATACAGATTGGATGAGAGCACTGGCTTTATTGACTATGAGCAGGTAGCTTGATGACTCTTGCAGCTTATGTTTTCTTTCTTACCTAACTCAGCTGAAGCTACATTTGACATGTAAAACAATGATTTGCAGTTGGAGAAAAGTGCTACTCTCTTCAGGCCAAAACTTATAGTTGCTGGTGCTAGTGCTTATGCACGTTTGTATGACTATGCACGAATTCGCAAGGTAAACTCCTTTGAATTGATCTATAACTATAGTTTCAGACATTCTGACATCTTAAGGTTTGAGGATAATAACTATTCCAACAAATATTACTATCGAATCAGCAAATTGATGCCTAAATTCTAATTTTCTCTAACTGCAACTTTCCAGTTCACACTGAATTTTGGGATCTCAAGAGGTTGAGACAGGCTCAACTATAATCATGTTATTTGGTTAAGACTTACAGTTTTAAGTACTTGACAGGTATGCGACAAACAAAAAGCTATTCTGTTGGCAGATATGGCACATATCAGTGGGTTGGTTGCAGCTGGTGTCATTCCATCTCCTTTCGAGTATGCGGATGTAGTGACCACCACAACGCACAAATCACTTCGTGGCCCTCGTGGAGCCATGATTTTCTTCAGGAAGGGTCTAAAAGAGACTACCAAACAAGGAAAAGAGGTGAATTCAAGATTTATATTCAGAATTTATTCAAACTTGCCTGTTAAACAATACTGTTATTCATCTTATGAAGTGTTTCTGTTGCTTTTTCTTTATTTGGTATAATTTTAATATATAATGATTTAATGTTTGAACTGCATTAAAGGTGTTTTATGACTACGAAGACAGAATTAATCAAGCCGTCTTTCCTGGGCTTCAAGGTGGTCCACACAACCACACCATTACCGGTTTGGCTGTTGCATTGAAACAGGTATGCATGTGGAACAGGATAAATTCCATCACTGTTTTATTTTCATTTCGAAGTCAAATTATCTGCCACTACAACATTAGCACCAGCGTTTATTGGAACAGGATAAAACGACTCCTACCACTAGATTATCTGTATGGCAGTGAGTGATATGTAGTAGGAGTCGTCTGACTCATTTGTGTTGAGACTGGTGTTTGCAATGAATTGTTTGTGGTGAGAATGGTGTTTTCAATGGATGTTGACATGAGTTTCAACTTTTAACTCTCCAACCATTTGATGTTGGTTACTACCGGTTTTCATATATTTGCTTGGTGGTAAAATGCAGGCTACCACTCCAGAGTACAAAGCCTATCAAGAGCAAGTTCTCAGTAATTGCTCAAGATTTGCGCAGGTATGAAACTTAATGTGTCCAGAACCATATTTCTAGGGAGAAACTGTGTCATACAAATCCTTTGTTTACAGTGTACAACTGCACTATGTTCTCTAATTTTTACATGCTTCTTTGTACTTCCAGCATTCTAGTTTCTAATACCCTAAAACATGCAGGCATTAAATGAGCAGGGCTATGAACTTGTCTCTGGGGGAACTGACAACCATTTAGTTCTGGTGAATTTGAAAAACAAGGTAACTGAGATACCTTTTCGTCTTTGCAATAATATACACAAAAGCTTCTCGTTGTCTCAAATATGTTTGTGGCATAGCCGAAGTGGTTTCCATTAAGATGCTGATATGAGAAGTTTAAATCATGTATTTTGCAGTACAACATATAGTTTTCTCTGAATAGAAGTATGCTGACACCACAGTTTCTTAAAATGCTTAGGGCATTGACGGCTCCAGGGTCGAAAAGGTGTTGGAGGCTGTTCACATTGCAGCCAACAAGAACACTGTTCCTGGAGATGTATCCGCCATGGTACCTGGTGGCATCAGGATGGGTAAATGCTTCTCATGATTTGGCTCTTCTCATATTTGCTAGCCATTCCGTCTTTAATAAAATTCCAGTAGCCTTACCTCGGCAATCTTATTGCAACTTCAGGAACCCCAGCTCTTACATCCAGGGGATTCATTGAGGAGGACTTTGCTAAAGTTGCAGATTTTTTCGATGCTGCTGTAAAGTTGGCGGTGAAGGTCAAGGGAGAAGCAAAAGGTTCCTAATACAAATCTTTAATATCATAACATCAAGCTCATGCTCACCTAACTTCTGTTCATAGACATATGTGGAATTACAATTGCTTAACTAGCTTGCGCATACCAGGAACAAAGTTGAAGGACTTCCTGGCTGCACTTCCTGCCCCTCACTTCCAATCTGAAATTGCAAAGCTCCGCCATGATGTCGAGGAGTATGCCAAGCAATTTCCTACAATTGGATTCGAGAAGGAAACGATGAAGTACAAGAACTGAAAGAAAAATGTGTTGTGTTAGGTAGGGGATTACCCGGAAACACATACAAAGTAAAAGCCATTTGCTTCTTAACTTGTCTTCGATTAGTTGCTTATGTGGTATGTGGTACAGGCACGCTGTAGGCATCATCTGAGTTTTCCTGAATGGGGAAGGAAAAGGATCCTATGTCAAGATGGAGCTTTAAAGCTTTTACTATATTTAGATTCATCAAACCCTGGTTCGGATCCTGATGATGTATAAAAATGTGTAATAGCTTGAGGCTTTACAATGCAATAAACCTGCCTTCATCCAAAACTCAAAAGTAAAAGTAATGACACCATTTTAATTCAATGATGAAATCCCCTACACCGCAACGTCCATACTCTAGTCTGAATCAATAATAATTTCTTATATAACAAAGAGAAAAGTACTGTTTAAAGGGGGTGTTTTGGTCTTTTGCATCTATTTTTAATAGTTTAAGTTTTTTACTTTTATTTTAGACTGTTTTACTTTTTTATTTTTACAGTTTTACTTTTTATTTTTATTTTTTTAACAATTTTTATAGTACTATATTTTACTTTTTACTTTATAATTTTACTTTTTTACTTTTATTTTTATCATTTTTTTACATTTTTTTGTTTTGTTTTTGTACTTTTACAATTTTAATTTTTTACTATACTTTCTATCAATTTTTTTTACAGTTTTATATTTTATTTTTTTACTTTATAGTTCAATTTTTTACTTTAACTTTTTGCCAAATTTTTTTTACAATTTTGTGTTTTACATTTTAACGGTTCTAATTTTATTTTTACTTTTTATTATTCACATATCATTTTCACAATATTATTTTTTAATAATATAATTTTTATTTTTTACTTAAACTTTACAATAAAAAAATTTATTTAGATTTTGCTTAAATTCTCCGCATTAATTTTTTTTGTTTTAACAAGTTTTATCTTTAACAAAATTTTCTACCTAAATCATAATCTCATTTATGCATCATTTCGGACTCTTTTTAATGTATATTTTCTACCTAAATCATAATCTCATTCATGCATCATTTTCGACTCTTTTTAACGTATATTAGCAATACCACGCCTTTGGCGTGAGCTATTCAATTATAAATTTTATGTCATGACTGTTGAGTTTGGGTTCGATTGGTTAAACAATGGTTGCTTCTGATTTGAATATGATTATTATTTAGGAGATTAATATGATTCATAAGAACTTATGATTCATAGGTTTCTCCCATCTCTTTCTGAAATCCAGTGTGATTTCTAGACAAACAAAAGCAGAAATTGTCATATTTAAAGTACTTCTAAAGGAAATAAAATGACATGGAGTTTTCTCTTTTACTAAGAGATTGCTCTATGATGATGATCCTAGCATTGTAGAAAGCACTAACGAAACTATGTGCATTCAAGATACTTACAAGAGACTAATAGTAAGATTACAAAAACCAATTCATCTTCTTAGAGTCCACAAGGTCCATATTTGGTTTATGAATAGTGACGTTAAAATGCAGGGAAGTGTTATATCAGACTTTGTCTTATTAGAGGGTGCTAAATGGTGTCATCATTTGATCAAGAAATACACTCTCCATTTCTTTTAGCGTGCATTCACGGAACAGGTAAAAGAAGGAAGGTGATCAGAGAGCTTTTTTTTTTTTATATATATATAGTATGTTTCATATATAACTTAGGTAATTAGATATTTATTTGCAGGATGAATATCAATGGACTAATTTCATTTGAACCTCAGGAGCTCGACCTCGATTTACAGATCTCTCATGTCTGGGAAAAAAAATTGGAGGTTGGTCTATTATCTTATCTATGTATTATCTGTTTTGTGTGAATTGATCAAACCCAAGCTTTCATATTCCATTTGGTGTTGCTGTGTGTTTTTTATATTGCTTTTATAGTTTAGTTTTTGTTTTCATTTTCTATACTTTAATCGGTCAATTATTAATAATTTCTCTCTTTCCTGTAGATCAAAGAGTTCTGAGTATGCCTGTATGTGAATGACTTTTTTTTCTCTGTGAATTGAATTGAAATGAATTTCATTGCAATTGTTCATTGCTTTCTTCTCGATCAGAGGATCTCTCTTAAAAGGTAACCTAAACCTAATAACCAGAATTCTTGAATCTATTTATTGGTGAGTCAAATTAACTAATCAAAATTTACCTTTAAGATTGTTTTGAGTGTCAAAGAGACACTGAAATTGAGTATTAAACCTTCACAACAACAACGAATTGTAAGCATCTCATCTCTTACACATTACATGACGTTTTGAGCTAAGTTAACCGATATTTTACATTGAAATGCAACTGATATTAAGCGTTTTTTTGTTTTTTGTTTTTGTTTTTGCTGTAACAATAGATTATGAAGACGTCGAAGTGTTATTTGCGCACTGATTATAAAAAGACTTTGTTTTGACACTTTGGAGGAGACTACTTCATACCGCCATTTTTTGGGGGTGAATCAGACATGTCATTCATGTATATATTAGATAACATGTTGAAATTGTGCCAACTTAAAATTTCTCTTTATTTATTTTTTGGTTTGTCACTCACGCATATATTTTATGATATAAAATATTTATTTTTTATACGTTTATGATCTTTGTAATAAAGAACTGCAATTCTTTTCTTTTGTAAGTTACATGTACTACATTGAATATTACTTAGTTTATAAATTGAGCATTGTCTGTCTCTAAATAATTATGATTTGTACATTACGATCATCTAATTTTTAAATAAATTATACATTCAAATTAATATTTTGTTTCAACTATTGATCTTACTTCGACGACAAACCGCGCCTCGGCGCGGGGGACAACTCTAGTTGAAAACAGTTACTAATGATCGGACTGTGCTTACCTTAAGTTCCATTTCATTGTGATTGTACAGTATGAATATACCCGATCATGAGTGAACATATGTCAAGAGAATACTAGTCAGCAAAAAGACGTATAATTTGTTTCTTTGGAGTACGGCCAGCTTCAAATTCGTCAACTGTGGTAACTGTAAACCAACCTCAAATTCGTGAATATACATAATAAAAATAAAAGAAAAAGTAGAAAAGGAAACTGCCCAAAACTATGGCCCACCCTCACCTAAGTTAAGTTTTGCCGTAGAAAACATAAAAACAAAAAAAAATGAAGCAGCATTCCTTAGGCATAGGCTTCAATAGTCCTAAGAGCATCCGCAGCGGTGTAAAGAATCGGAGGAATTCTTCCGAATTTTTTACGGGTCCCGAAAAATAGGATGTCTCCGACAATTTGGACATGTAGCGGGGAGGATGACAGCCGACGACCGATCTTTGACGAGGAGGAATTCCTCGAGGAATTCCTGAAATCAATCGCTGAAGAGGAAGGCGTCCCTGGTGGAGCCACACACGTAAGTGATGCCAGGGCGCGTCGCTTTATTTTTTTCAATTCGGCACGTGACACGCGCCGTAAAAACTATTTTTTTTAACTGGCATGTAACATGCCAATCAAATGCCAACACGTGACAGGGTTGACGACCCGTTTCAGCCCAATGGCTCTATGAATATGGGCCGTCCATTTTGAATGGAAAATCGAATATGACGGTCCTAATTCAAAAACAACGGCTAGTTCATTTTTTTATTTTCTAATTTCAATCTGAACGGCTATAACACACAAAAAAAATTTCGAAAACAATCCAAAAAATTACAAATATAATGCTCTTCTACTACCGAAAATATTCATCAATAATTTAGCCGATAATGACACGTGTCACATTATGACTCCTCGAAAATCGTATTGAAAATTTGGTTCAATAATGAAAACAATAATGACATATGTCGGCTAGTTATTGGATGAACATATTACTAATAATTAAATAAAATAAGTTTTTATAATTAACGAATAGTAAAAGGAATTTCTATTTGTTGCGTTGCTGCACAAAAACTATGAATAAGACATCCTATTTGATGAATAGTGACAACTATTCCTGAAATAGGAATTCCTCATGAGTGGGGATGTTCTAAGAGAGCCTAACAACTAGTGTTAGTATTGTTGTTCACCATCAGCACCATTCTCATGGCAACTCGCGCCACTCTCTCCCGCTCATCATCACTAGGGGTGGGATGTTTTACCCAAAAACTGAACCGAAAATCGAAATAAACCGAACTGAAACTCGTTGGGCCCAAAACTCGTGGGATGGACTAATTTAGAAACCAAACCGAACTAAATTCGAACCGAATGACTTTTTATGGTATGGTACGGAATAAAACCGAACCGCTCCAAAATGATATATGTGACAAAATTGTGCTTGTTTCTTTACACAAATGAATATACATTCACCAATTTTGAATCTTTTTAGGACATATATAGAAAATCCTTACAAAAATACTCTTATTCTCTCATATTTCTTCTATCTCTCTATGATATTGTCTTTTTCAAACAATAATTAACTTAAACAATTGTTTAGGCCTAGAAAATTTTATTGAAAAACCGATTCGAAACCGAAATATACTAATCCGAAACCCGTCGGGACCGAAACTCGTGGGACGGATTTACCAAAAAACCAAACCGAATAAAATCTGAACCAAATATTTTATTACGGTATGGTACGAATTCCGACCTAATACTGAACCGATCCGACCTCTAATCATCACTACTCTCCTTAGACGACCTTCCTCTCTTCCCCATTTTACCCCCAAACGTTTCCCCAAATCCCAGCCCTGTCCCCTCTGGTCTTCTTCCTTCGCCCTCTGCCTCACTCTACGCAAATCCACCTCATCCTTCTCTCTCTCCCCCGTCGACCTCGCTCATCCTCCTCCCTCTCCGCTTCCGCCAAAATGTCCTCTGCTGACCTGGACGCCGCTCTCTCCGCCAATCCTCTCCTCCAAGACTTCGACTTCCCTCCCTTCGACGCCGTCGACGCCAGCCACGTCCGCCCCGCGATTCGATTCCTGCTCAACAAGCTCGTAAGATTTCTAATCTCATTCTCTCATCTATGGATTCTTCTGTTGGGTTAAATTAGATTTGATTAGAGTTTAATGGTGGTGGAATCTGTAGGAGTCTGATTTGGAGGAGTTGGAGCGCAATGTGGAGTCGACGTGGCCGAAGCTGGTGGTGCCGTTGGAGAAGATCGTTGACCGGTTGAGTGTGGTTTGGGGAGTGGTCAACCATCTCAAAGCTGTTAAGGACACGTCAGAGCTTCGTGCTGCTATTGAAGAAGTCCAAGTATGAACATCTCTCACTGTGTATCTAAGCTTCAAGTTATCATTTAACATTGACTAACTTCTCAGTGTGACAATCGCTGAGAATTTTTATTTTATTTTTTAATAGTGGATTCTTGTTTGGTATTTGATTTGTTTGATGGTGGTTAATTGCAGCCGGAGAAAGTGAAGTTTTACCTTAGGTTGGGCCAAAGTAAGCCGATTTACAATGCGTTCAAAGCTATTCAAGACTCTCCTGACTGGAAGACACTGAGTGATGCACAGAAACGTATAGTTGAGAGTGAGTATTACAAATTTGTTTCATCATCTGAAGTAGAACTTGTGCTAGGAAGAATGCCTGTGATGGCCTTGTTATTGTTTTTGTTGTCATAAGTAACTGTCATCATTATGGAGATGGATGTAGTCTTGCTTTCTGCTGTAAAACAAAAACTGAAATTGAGACTAGCTTTTTGTGCGAAAAAAACAGGATGCAGTACTGAGAAATGTGCAAAACATGTTATTGTCTCAATATCTTTTGTAAATTCTTGGTATCTGACTAATCTAAGCTACATATTCATCAAGGCCAATTTGACATTTTTACAATTTCACAATTAGCAATATCCTGCTAAAACTTTATGTGAAATGAAATTTTCCTCCTCGTACCTAGGTTTGTTGTTTGACATTCTCTTTGCCTTGAAATTATTGTTTTGCAGGCCAAATAAAGGAGGCAGTTCTAAGTGGAGTTGCCCTTGAGGATAATAAAAGAGAACAGTTTAACAAAATTGAACAGGTGCGCTTTCAATCATTTTCCATTCAACAACATCCTCAACATTCTTTATAAAAAAGAATTTAAGCTGTTACAGTAGCATCCTTTTAAGCAGCATCCTAGACAATGTCCATGATAATTTTTTGTTTTGTGAAGAAGTATTGGTGTAGCTCATAAATTAACATCACTACAACAGTCACTAGAGCTATAATCGCAGGCTAAAATATGACATGTTGATGTTTATTATGGGATATGTATGCATAAATAAGAGTATAAGGGTGCATTATTCGAGAAGTGAATGGCGGAACTGTGGAAGTAAACTTTAACTTTCTCAAAAACCTTATCTCCTTTTCATTTTTCTAGGCTAGTTTCCTTCAATTTGGACATATTGGATGTTAATTATTTTTTTCCCAATTGGAAAGAGCATAAAGAATGATCTGTAACAATGGTTTTTACATTTTATGCAATTTTCATTAGTTAAAATTTTAATAATGATATTTTGTATTTTCAGGAACTGGAAAAACTGTCTCAAAAATTTGGGGAGAATGTTCTAGATGCCACAAAGAAATTTGAGAAGTTAATTACCGATAAAAATGAAATTGATGGATTTCCGGCTACAGCTCTAGGAATGGCTGCACAGACAGCAGTATCAAAGGTATTCCAGTACCTTGTGGTTTATACTTTTGTCTTTCTGTTATTCTATTACCTAACATCATTTTCTTGATCTTCTCCTTTAATCAGGGGCATGAAAAGGCGACTGCTGAGGATGGTCCTTGGATCATTACATTGGATGGTCCAAATTATCTCTCTGTCATGCAACATGCTCGCAACCGGTCTTTGCGTGAGGAAATATACCTTGCATACATAACTCGTGCATCGACTGGCGATCTAGATAATACTGCAATTATTGACTCGATCTTGAAGCTTAGGTTAGAAAAGGCCAAGCTTCTCAATTATAACAACTATGCTGAGGTACGATTACTGATTTAGTTATTTAAATGTATTTGCTATAGAGATTTACTCAGACAACACATTTCAGGTAAGCATGGCAACCAAAATGGCTACTGTCGAAAAAGCTGAAGAGCTTCTAGAAAAGCTTCGAAGTGCTTCTTGGAATGCTGGAGTTCAAGGTAAATGATTGAAAAGACACCCTGACTTCATATAAAGTTATGGCCACTTTTCAACAGATGGATCATGGATGTGAAGATGTTTTAACTAATTTTCTTTTTTTTGCTAAAGATCCTACCGCTTCTCTCGTTGCTAAATAGCTTGCTTTCGGTTCTCCTCTGTCATACTTGCATAAAAAACGAATTCGAAAATGTTGCTTAGATTTGTTAGTTTTAAAGTTTTGGTGCAACAATCTTCAGCAAATGGTTTACATTGCAAACATATCGACTTATGGGATCATTTATTGATGGTGCAGATATGGAAGACCTTAAGAATTTCGCTAAAAGCCAAGGTGCTCCAGAAGCTGATGATTTGAATCACTGGGATATTAGCTTTTGGAGTGAGAGGCTTCGGGAGTCCAAATATGATATCAACGAGGTTCTCATATATTTATCTATTTGGAAATTACATGTAACATGTGATGTTTGTATATGCTACTTTCAGTTCTACCTAATGCCTTCATGTTTTCTTTAAGAAAAGGTGTGTAGTTCTGCTTAAAAGACTTACATTACAGCCCTTCTATTCTACAGGAAGAATTGCGTCCCTATTTCTCTTTACCAAAGGTTATGGATGGCCTATTTAGCCTAGCAAACAAGCTTTTTGGAATTGATATTGAATCGGTTGATGGCTTAGCTCCGGTATATAAATATCCTTTATTAAGCTCTATCTTGGTCCATTCATTGATCATAAACTAACTTAACTTATCTACATATGTGGTTTATCAGGTTTGGAACAATGATGTTAAATTCTATTGTGTTAAAGATTCTTCTGGGGCTCCTATTGCATATTTTTACTTCGATCCGTATACTCGTCCGTCTGAGAAAAGAGGAGGTGCATGGATGGATGAAGTTCTTGCTAGGAGCCGTGTGTTGTCGCGTGATGGTACCTCTCCAAGGTTACCTGTGGCACACATGGTATGCAATCAATCACCACCAGTGGGAGACAAACCCAGCTTGATGACCTTCCGCGAGGTATATATATATGCAACTGTTTTCAGCTTACTGAAAAGAACTTAGGACATGCATAGTTAGAAGGGGAGAGGTTTTCTTTCTGTTTGGTTACTTCATTTAATTTCCCTCCCCGCAACTCTCACTTCTATTGGCAATTATGTATGATGAGCTTTATACTATTAGTCATTTAGTAAATCTTTTCTTTGCTGTTACTGGGTGGATCACAACATTTGTAGAAATGGTATGGGAACCTGAATTTGGGGATTCCTTTTAATGGTGTGATGGTTACGTACATATGGGCAGTCATTTCTAAACATCTTTGTTCAACGCCAAATGCAAGTATGCGAAATCTTACATTCAGATTGAGATTTCTGGGTCAGGAATCCAGGGTTCATTCATTGTACTCGAGTCTTCATTCCTTAAGCTATGTTGATGGCCAAATATAGTGCCGAACCAATGCTGAGTTAGGATAAATTGAGCAAAGAAGCTCTTACTCTGGATCTGTGGTTATCTGTTAAAAAAACCATGGCTTTTGTTATTGTTGGCCACAAAGAATTAAGAAAGCCTTGCATGATTGCTAGTGTATGCCACCATCTTGTATGTGACTGTCTTGAGAGAGTTACTGACAAGCGACAAATTTTCAGGTTGAGACCGTCTTTCATGAATTTGGTCATGCACTTCAGCATATGCTAACTCAGCAAGATGAGGGTCTTGTTGCTGGTATTCGAGGTGTAGAATGGGATGCTGTTGAATTGCCCTCACAGTTCATGGAAAATTGGTGTTACCATAGGTATTTATGTTTGTCAAGATCTTGTTAACGATTCTGCATTTGAGAAAGAAACGCAAATGTGCCAAACAGGGCGGGGAAGTTAAATACTGGAAATATGGACTTGTCTTCTCCTAGAAAATTATTTTTCTGGTCATTGACACTTGAACACATTTGGGTATGAGCCTTCAGGGTGGCTGCCTTACCTTACTGAGTTGTGCTTACTTAATCTTATGTCACAATACGATCTGCTGCTTTTGTCACTCTACTAATCATAGTTCTGCTTAATTGTTGATGTAGGGACACTTTAATGAACATTGCAAAGCACTACGAAACTGGGGAGACTCTCCCAGAAGAAGTATACAAGAAGCTTCTTGCAGCTAGAACGTTCCGTGCCGGCTCCCAAAGCCTTCGACAGGTTAGGTCGCTATGAGACCTTAACCTTTCTTTCGCCTAGTTAGCTTTGTGCATTCGTTCTCCATTAAACTGCTACACACAGAAGTAAATTATCATTAGTTTATGGGGACGTCCTGGTTCTGTTAGCTAGAAGAAATACTGTTGTAGTTGTATCTTGAAGTGCTTATGCCATACATCTTGTCAAATGTCGGCATCAATGGTGGTTTGGGTTATATCCTTAGACTGTTACATGTCTTGCAAATATTGATCTATTATGACATTATGTTTATTAAACCAAACCCTTAGTTTTACTTTGACTGCACTTCACATACAAAATTTTAAAAGTATCCATTGTGTTTTCATTTTTCTGTATTACACTAATGATTTTTATGTGCTTTTAAAATAATTATTTATTTTAATTCTTCAATTTTTTTGGTTTTCATTTCATGCTTGATAATTTATTTTCAATAATTTCTGTAGATAAAGTTTGCAAGTGTAGATCTGAAGCTGCACACAGATTACATACCTGGTGGGTCAGAATCCATTTATGATGTTGATCAGAGAGTTAGTAAACGGACACAAGTGCTCCCTCCACTTGCAGAAGATAGGTTCCTTTGTGGTTTCAGTCATATCTTTGGAGGTTTGCTTTCACTTTTTAGGTTTCAACATCCCAGCAATGTTCTAAATTCCTCCTTCAGTTATTCTGACCTGTTTATTAATGTAATGCTTTCTTTGAATATCAGGTGGATATGCAGCTGGATACTACAGTTACAAGGTAAATATTACTCACTTTGATGATGGTCAAGTTTTTTATGTCCTGGATTGGTGGTCTGAACATATTATTTAAACTTCATACTCACGATTTTGAATGACGTATATTGCTCTATTTTGCAGTGGGCTGAGGTCTTGTCTGCTGATGCCTTCTCTGCATTTGAAGATGCTGGATTGGATAATAGCCAGGTATGTTGGAAACTTATCTCATAATGTTGCATCAACACTGACAGAGTAATAATATGTGAATGGATTGGTGTATAATCTATACCATCATCGACAAATTGTGAAATTGGACTTGGGTCATCGCTGTTGGGAAAGTTGGTAACAAGTTGCGAGTGTGATAATTAATTAAGGTCCCTTGGCATATAAGTTTTTGCAAACTATTTACTCTCATCTGATGATTGCCACATCTTCTCAAATCTTTTTGCTTTTATAGTAAAAAATATAAATGACTTTGTCAAGCCTTGTTCTAGTGTAGTAAGCTAAAAAGACGGTGGTAGATCCTCTTTAGTGTCAGTAACTAGCTAAAACCCAGAAAATATTGTCTCTAGTTTCTCTACTAATTCAAATACGTTCACATATCAATTGTGGTTTTTGTATATTACAACAGGCTGTGAAAGAAACCGGACACAAGTTCCGGGACACGGTCCTTGCACTTGGCGGCGGGAAAGCTCCTCTAGATGTGAGACAACTTGTTTCTTTCATTGTATTTCTCTTATGACACGTTTTCATTCTTCCAACATGTTACGATGGTTTGTTTCCAGGTGTTTGTGGAATTCCGAGGACGCGAGCCCTCACCAGAGCCACTGCTCAGGCATAATGGGCTATTACAAAAAGTCGCTTCTGCATGATTGTGATTTTTTTTAAATACATTTTGCATGATTGTGATAATGTGATGTGATTACCAAGCTTTACTAGACTTGCAGCTTGATCACTTGGTCTTCAATTGTCTAGGCGCTCTCAAAAGTTGAAATATGACATTTATCGTCTTTAGCCCAGTTCTAGACACCATGTTTTCCAGTCACTGCAGAACAATTGTTCTTGTATGAAAGCATCGCTCATATCAATAAGATTGCATATACTCAACAAACACTTAAATATAACCAAAACAAAAAACAGAAAAGCAAATGATTATTAGTTTCACTCATCTTGGCAATTGTGTTTCCCTTGTACATTTTCATGGCAACCCATTTCTAATCGAAACTGTGGGGTATTAGACTATTAGGCCATTGATGGTTCATTCATTTAAGTAGCTTTCTCCACTCGTGTCACGGTCGAACTATAAATTTAATTTCGTACCATTTAATGAAGGTTGAAGCCTTGAAGGGGGAAATATCATGCTGTGAGATTTTTTTTTCTTTTTCTAGGTTGCTAAGTTCAATGCAATGCCTCAAAGTTTCCAGCTTTTGAATGCAATGCAGAAGTGCAGATTGTAGTTTGTGTAATGACTAATGCTCATTTAACCAATATATCCTGACCTAATCACTTGTGCGCAAGTGAAGTGAGCTGAGAGACAGCCCACGTCTATGAAGCTTGAAGCCTAAAGCCGAACATAGTGTTAGTTTGGAAAATTCTTTGGTGTGAGAGGGTAATTGTGTCTCATCAGAGAAGTATAAATACTGCACTAAAAGTCTTAAATTGCTAAACCTAGATCTGCATGTCGAATTCAGATGAAAGAAGTGAAAGGATTTGAGGTGTGGCAATGGATGTTAAAGAAGAAAAAGCGGAGAAAAAAAACCAAGAGGACTTGAGAAGGTGAATATGGAATAGGAGGTACCGGAAAGAATTTGAAGGTGAGTAATCTATATACCCCAAGATAGTTTTCAGCTTTAACTTTAACGTTGCTAGAAGATTTCAATTGATACTCAGTTTCTAGATGTGTATAGAGGCATACTAAACTCGAGTACTCTTAATTTGCGTTGTTCATATATGAAATTACTGGGCTAAGAATATTAAGAGGAAGGGTTTTTTGCTTAATCTGTGTTTTGAAACAGTGAAAGTGGCAGTGGCGTAGCCAGAGTTCTCGCTCAACCATGTCATTTAAAAAAAAAACATACATTACTCGTATTGTCTACAAAATCATACACGAGGATAAAATGTTGAGTATTATTTCAATTTTTTTTGCAGTCTATCATAGAGCCGTTGAACAATTTGAAAAATGGAAAATTTGTGATCATTTGCAAAGATTTTTAGACGATAGGTTTCGGATTTTTAAAAGAGTTGGAGTATCCATTGAGACTAGATAAAACAATGGTCTGTATTATTCTGGATTGCTTTGTGAAAACGGGTAAAAGGGAAGGGTTGTTGGTAATCATCCCTTTCAATTTAGTTTAATTGATGTAAATTTAATAACTGGCTTGCGGGTTGATGGTAGACAAGTAGTTGCTCCAATTACTCTAGATTCTAGAAAGCTTGTTGAAGATTCTTTTTGCATTGAGCTTAAAACGGAGGATGCCAAAAATGAAGCTTTGAACGGAGACAATATTAGGCTAGCATGGGTTAGAGATAACTTTTCTAAACGGAAGGATATAAAGAAGGATGATCTTGTTACCTTGGAGCATATTTCTACACCTCATAGGATCTCTCATTATCCCTGATACAAATACGGGGCTTGTAACATCAATGTATTTCTCTCATGAATGACATGAAAGTGAACTGGGGAATATATTTGGGGGGGGGGGGGTTGTAAATTATGTATAAGGTCATACAGTATTTCTTTCTTAAATCAGGTCACCTGATTTATTTATTTTTAAAACCCCGCGTTCAAACTATTTATGTTAATGTCATCGTATATAAACCTCGTTTTTCTCTGTTTCAAACTAAAAACCAAATCGACCCCAACTTATTGAAACCCTAGCAGAGCTCTCTCTCCGTCGCTGTCATCTCTCTGTCATTGTCCTCTCTTTGCCTGCCGAGAGATATGCAACTTCTCTTCCGCTCGTCTCCTCGGCTTCCTCGACTCACAACAGTCTCACTTTCCTCTTGCCGCCTCTCCACGCCGTCGCCACTAAGCTCGTCGATCGGTACAACTATTTCTTTCTCTCACTTTTTCTCTCTCTCACCTATAACATGTGAATGTATGAGTGTTTAATTTCTGATTTTGGTACAGCATTAGGACGTAGAGTTTATGAATGTAATTGTGACCTATCTCCTCTTATTTTCTGCTGTTGTTAGTCTTGTTTATGCTGAAATTAATATGTTGTGTAAGATAGAACTATAGTAGTGTGTTAAGTTGTTTGGAGTAGTGTTTTTGTTTGTGGAGAGTAGTATTTAGATATCAGTAGTGTGTATAGTTGTCTGAAGTAGTGTTTTAGTTTGTGGAGAGTAGTATGTTCTCTTTGCCTGCTGAGAGATGCAACTTCTCTTCCGCTCGTCTCCTCGGCTTCCTCGACTCACAACAGTCTCACTTTCCTCTTGCCGCCTCTCCACGCCGTCGCCACTAAGCTCGTCGATCGGTACAACTATTTCTTTCTCTCACTTTTTCTCTCTCTCACCTATAACATGTGAATGTATGAGTGTTTAATTTCTGATTTTGGTACAACATTAGGACGTAGAGTTTATGAATGTAATTGTGACCTATCTCCTCTTATTTTCTGCTGTTGTTAGTCTTGTTTATGCTGAAATTAATATGTTGTGTAAGATAGAACTATAGTAGTGTGTTAAGTTGTTTGGAGTAGTGTTTTTGTTTGTGGAGAGTAGTATTTAGATATCAGTAGTGTGTATAGTTGTCTGAAGTAGTGTTTTAGTTTGTGGAGAGTAGTATGTTAGATATCAGTAGTGTGTATAGTTGTCTGAAGTAGTGTTTTAGTTTGTGGAGAGTAGTATGTTAGATATCAGTAGTGTGTATAGTTGTCTGAAGTAGTGTTTTAGTTTGTGGAGAGTAGTATGTTAGATATCAGTAGTGTGTATAGTTGTCTGAAGTAGTGTTTTAGTTTGTGGAGAGTAGTATGTTAGATGTATTGATGTCAATAGTGTGTTAATTGGTCTGGAGTAGTGTATTTGTTTGTAGAGAGTAGTATGTTAGATGTCAGTAGTGTATATCGTTGTCTGAAATAATATTTTTGTTTGAAGTGAGCAGTATGTTAAATGTATTGATGTTAATAGTGAGTATGGTGGTCTAAAGTAGTGTTTTGATGGTTTATTTTATTGTTTGGCAGAAATGACATTCACTAAAAAAATCAAAGTACAAATTAGATCGACGTTCAGAGGTTTTTTCAACATCATGGAGCAACATCGTAGAGCATTGCCTCCAAAAACAGTGAGAATACTGCAGAAAACACCATTTGGCAGTGTTATATGGTTCTTTGCACAGGGCTCAATGATGTTTGATGATTCCCACAGTTGTGGATGACATCTTAAGAATGGCGCGCTTTTGGGATGTCAAAAAGAATGCATTTTTGATTAGTGGCAAGGCACATTATCTCACACCAGATGATGTGAATAAGCTCTTTGGTCTTCTGGTTGAGGGTATGATTCTTCTAGTTTAGTGTCTTAGTACATTTGATTTTTAAGTGATAATATGTTCAATTGCCTATAGGAGTTTATTTACCCATGTACTGTTTCTGGTCTTGATGCTCCAAGGATGATTCATGATATGGATTCAAAGATCGAGAGAAGACGCGAGTCAAGCTTCTTGGACAGATACAAGATTCTTGATTCTATGCCAATTTCAAAGCTGGATGATGCTCTGGCGAATCCTGTCAACAAGAAGGATGACAAGGACGTCGCGATTTGGTTGGTCATTTACGTGTTGTCGAAGTTCTTCTTTGCAAACTCGTCTTCGTCAGTCTCGTGGAATGTAATCAATCTGGCTCAAGATAACAATTGGTCGAAGATGCTTCTGAAACATCTAGAGAAAAGGCTGAATAAGTCGAATGAGAACCCGACTTATCTCTCTGGCCGTTTCCCGCTGATAATGGTACACCCTTCTTTCCTTGTTTTATATCTTAATGGTAGAATCTTTATTTGTCTCTGATAGTGTATTTGTTGTGGAACAGTATTGGGTCACAGAAATGACACAAATCTGTGAAAGAGTTGCAGCGAGAAAGGGATATGCATATCCTCTCACATTTGCACACTAGCAGTTGATGAAGCTTCACAAAGAGCTCCAAAAGCTCTCTGACGAGGAGCTAGATAAGAAGATGAACATCAAGAATCAGAAAGTACGGGTGAGGAACGACAGCTTCCATTGATTTGAAGAGAGCAGGGATGCTCTGTCATTCAATATGTGGGTAAGTATACACTGTTTTGATCTAGTAGGATATTTATTGAACAATAGTAATGTGTTCTGTTGTCTAGATTAGTGCTTCATGTGTTCTGTTGACTGATTTAGTGCTTTCTGTTTTAAACTTGAAGGAGGAAATATCAAGAAAAGAATTGATGTAGAGAGAGAAGAGAGCACATGAGAACCTCGTTGACATCATTGTTTCTCTATAGGATATGGCAACATTATAGTCGTCTCCAACGCAGAAAGAAGTTGATGACACGCAAAAGTTAATCAGCAAACTTGAAGACCAAAAACAAAAGATGGTGGAGCAAAATCAATTCTGGATGGAAATGGTCAACAAGTTTATGCCCAAAAAAGAGGAATGCAACAAGAAAGTGGAGAATATGAAAACAAAATTGAAAGGAAAGTTCTCCACCGAAGATAATTCCATGAAAGAAAGAGACCAAGCTCTCAAGATGCTCGGAGAAGCACATGTGAAAATTTCTTCATTGCACTCGAGGAATGAAGAACTTGAACGAGAGCTCAACAAGTTTAGGTTGTTGAATTCTCAAGTTGCGGATTCGAAGGACCGGGAAGTGGAGGTAACTTTCTCCCTCTAGGAAGTATGTTTTAATTTATTACCAATGGAAGTGTTTTTTTGCTGCAAGTAGTATTTAAGTTATTGGTTTCTATGTGAATACAGAACTTGGATAAAACACAAGAAGAAGCTAAAGAAGAAGAAGTTGAATCTGAAGAAGAAAAAGAAGATACGACACAGGGTGAAAAAGCGAGCGGTGAAGAAGAAGATGAAGAAGAAGAAGAGGAAGAGGAAGAAATTAGTCTGGTATGTTGTGATATTAGTGCATTTCATACTCATATTTAGTACTCTTAGCTGTCTACATAAGTGTTTGCGAAAAATTGATTTTATTTTTTATATTAATGGTGATGACATGCAGGGCAACACCGATAGTGAGCAGAGACATGAATTCAAGTCGAAAATGAAACACGATAGGGTGACAGAACCTATCGATGTCGGACGTGAGTTGAGGTCGAAAAAAAGACACGATAGGGTGGCAGACCATAGCATTACCGGAACGAAAAAAGAGTTGAGGTTGAAAAAAAGACATGATAGGCTAACAGAACCAGTGAAACACCAACTGAGGTCCCAAAAGAATGTTGTTGTAGTCGAAAAAGGTAAAGGGAAGTCACCATCTTCATTGGTCAAAGTTGTGAACGGAAAAAAGAGGAAGACGACGAACCAGGACGCTCAATTCGACTATAGAACAGGAAGAAGGCAACCGAAAGCACCAAAGTCTAAGTAGTAGTGTAGTGCTTTCTGTTGTGTTAGGGTCTGATGTGTACCATGTTATTAGGGTCTAATGTAGTACATTGTGTTACAGAACAGTAGTATTTACCATGTTTTCGAAGTAGTACCCTGAATATTTTGGAGTAGTGCTTACCAGAGACAATAGTAGTGTTGGTACACTAGATGTTTTGAAGTAGTACTTTTTATTGTGAAACAATAGTGCTTACTAGAGAAATCAGTAGTATGTTTAACATTGATGTAATGTGATGAATGTTTTAAAGTAGTGTTACTTTTGTTGTATGGTGAGTGTACTACTATTGTTGTTGGACAGTACTAATGTAGTTGGTTTCACACACAAAGCGCTGTCACATATAAAAATTCACAATTGACCAACACAAAATCGTGAACAGAAGAACAACAAACTAGAATTAGTATGTTAAACAAATCGCATAGGGGAAAATTATATTAAAGTAGTATGTGTTATATGGTGAAGAATTACATTGTATATTTATCGAAAAACACTCAATGAAAGAGATTCAGACCATATTCGTATCAACTATATCTTGTGACTAATATAATGTATGTAAAGGAAATGGATATGCCTTAGAAAAATTATCTGTTCAGGTAGAATGTACTACTTTAGACTGGTGAAAACACTATTTGTGACTACTATAGATACTAGTTACTCAGATTTCAGTTGCTAATGACTTTGGTACATGTCAATCTGTTGTGTCTTCCTTTTTCGCCATAACGACCACATCTAATTGGCCTCGTCGCCTTCCCACCTTCAATAGAAGACTTCATGCGAGTATCCTTTAGACGACCGGATGGGATTCTTGTCAACGAAGGCTTCATAATGGGCGGTTCATTAAGAGCATCATGGTAAAACTTCTAAATGTTTGGTATTAGCGGAATACCATACTCGTAGGCAGTCCTGTAACTTCCAATCTCATAGAAATTCTCGATGTAAGAGTAAATCAGCTCACTACCAGCATGTTGTATAGCAGCAAGTGCATGGGGACATAGAAAAGAATCGATTTTCAATGTTGGCAGCTACAAGTGTATGCCCCAAAATTAACCACCACATTCTTTTAACGTCTGGACTTCATACATCGTCTCACTAGATCTTCAAACTGTTCAGTGCCTCCCCACAGTCATCCTAGCCTTCAAATTCTCCTCTATTTTAGGATACAAGATAGAGGTCCAAGTTTTCCGATCTCATCTTCTTTTTAGCCATGTTTACCATCAATTTCTGTCTCAAACTCTCAAGCATCTCAAAAATAGGAAGACGACGTAATTCACGTGTCCAATTATTGAAAGATTTAGCCACGCTATTGGAAATTTCGCCATATCGATTACCTTTGAAGAAAGCATTACCACTTCTCCAAAACCAGATTATTCAAGAAACACCTCATAAGATCTTGGCTAGAACTGAACAACTTTTGAAGGTTGAATTGATAGCTTGCTATCGTTGGAGAGTATGCAATAGTCATGAAATCATGAACGATGGTTTCCACATCATAAATACTCATTTTCTTCTCATAAAGATTTTCCACATTCTTTTTTAAGTGATAGTAATAGTAGGAATGAGGAGAGTCAGAGAACACCATAGCCATAGCATCCAATAACCCTTCATGTCGATCCGTGAAGAAAGTAATGGTCATTCCTTGTGACGACAAAATAGTGTAGAGATGATCGAAAAACCACTTCCAAATGGCTTTATTTCAGAATCCACAATAGCAAAAGCAGAAGGGTAGAATTCTACACATTATTAAGAGATGGAGTTAGAAAAACACACTCAGATAATTAGGTTATCACATGGAAAACACTGCCACATTTTTTTGAAAATACTACCACAGTTTGATGAAAACACTACTCTACTAAGACTTGATGCATTCTAACTAAAACTTTGATGCATGTACTACTGTAGTTTTCAAAAAGTATTACTGTAATTGTCAAAAAGTACTACTGTAACTAGTTTTACACACTATCCAGTAACTGAAAAACGCACATTCGTTCCCGTTCTTTCCAATGGCACAGAGCATGTATCCCTTGTACTTGCCCTTGAGATGAGCAGTATCAACAAACAAAAATGCACGCATGACACAAACCCCTTATTACAGCAACTAAAACATAAGAAGAAGCGTTCAAAATATCTAGTGAGCGGATTCACCTCCAAGATGCAATGAGAACCAGGGTTGGTAGCCAACATCTGCTCACGATACCAAGACAACTGAAAGTAGGAGTCACCTTTGTTGCCCTGTACAAAAGGTGCGGCCAACTCTCTTGCATACCAAGTTTTACAATAGGACACATGCAAGCCATAAGAATTTGCAATGTTGACATGATTTCTCTCGGCTTTACAAAAGGATTAGACTTCAACTCAAAACAAAAAATGGACTTGATGGCATGAGAACCAAGATGCTTACTCTTTTGGTCAAGAATACGAACAGTACATGTATGAGTGTTATTGAGCTCTCGGATGACAAAAAAGTTATTTGCCTTACATATTAGAGCACGGACTTTCCAGAGACAGCCACATTCCTTCTGAGAACATTGTGCAACAATTCTTTCCTTGTGATTTCTGAAGTACTTGAAGGTAAAACCAGACTCGAATGCATAACGATTCAGCTTCTCCCCAAATTCCATGACACCACCTTCAAACTTTTGATTGACATGGCTGATATAACTTGTCCAATCATTCGTCAAGTAAAGAATCGGAGCTTCTGACCTAAAGCAACCCAAATAGTCATTTAGATCAAGCAATTTAGTCGAAGAGGATGACGTGCAAGTCAGAGAAGAAGAAGCGTCATTAACAAAGGCTATGCCAGAATGCACATTACCCAAACTACGCACACTCTGCACACAACTCTTGACCACAATATCCACAGAGGCTACATCAAGTTCAATCATAGTCTTCATCATCAACTTCAAGTCTCTATCACCGGATAGCTTACAATTTAGATAACATGGTAATGAGAAACCAAGAATGAAAGAATCCGGACTCAAACAAGAAAAAACGACACCTCTATCGCCACATCAATAAAAGTTGTAGTAGGCATAAGGAAGAACATAATTGTCTAGTTGTTGTAGGTGCACTTTACATACAACTATGATTCCATAGCTACTTATCTACAAATCAAAGAGAAACTGCTAACAGAACAGAAGTAGTATGCTTAATAGTCATCAATAATATGTGCAGTCAACACAGGTAGTATTGTTATATGTACAACAGAGTAAACTTACAGAATAGCAAACTAGTGTCTTCAAAGGCTTGCAGTAGTGTATTCACTCAACAAAGGTAGTACTATTACATATTCAACATAATGGATACTTACAGACAACAAACTAGTGTTCTCAGAGGCATGAAGTGGTGTGTTTCGTCAAGTGTATTCACTCAACAAAGGTAGTACTATTACATATTCAACATAATGGATACTTACAGACAACAAACTAGTGTTCTCAGAGGCTTGAAGTAGTGTGTTCCGTCAACATAAGTAGTACTGTTATTTTATAGTTATACTTATTGTCAAAAAACACAAATCAACAACCTCAAAGAACACAAACACACATGAATCACACCAGAAACCATACAATAGTATCACTATGATGCATTGATCGATAATAAATAGTACATAACATGAAATCAATGAAATCGAAATTTAAAATTCAAAATCGAAATGCGAGATGGAAATTCGAAATCACAGCTATAACAAAGCAAGATCGAATAACACAAAACACCTCAAGAAATTGCAAAATCGAAGCCTCACCTCAATCTCGCCAGAATTTTCTTCTAATTAACCAGAAGATGTCTCTCGCTAGAATCTTCCTTTAGCCGTTGACTACGTCCACCTCTTGTCGGAATCTAAGCTTGTGTGGCTTTCCCTCTCTCTAGATCACTCTCTCTCTCTCTCTCCCCTTGCGCATTTTTGCATTTGAAAGCAAAACTAATTCTTATATGGGGCTGTTTATGTGAGGGCAAATTTAGAAAGTAGAAAAATTAGGAACTTAAAACATGTCCTGATTTATACAAAAATTAAATAACCTTATGAGTGAAATAGGGTTTCTAATTGACCTTATATATAATTTCCTATATTTGGGGTAGCCACATGGTTATGCAGGATGGTTAAGAAGTGTGATGGTTTTCCTATGCTTTGATGATATGGAAAATTTTCAATTTTATTTAGCTTATATATTATAATTTACTTTTGTAATTATATTAACATACAAAGTGCTTTTCAGGTAAGGTTGTCCTCATTTATTATAAAATGCGTATTTCTTGATTTTTTTTTTCTTGATTTGACTCACTTTAAGCTCATAAAATCACATATCCACAATTCAATTTCTAGATACTAGTGTATAGATCATTTTTGTAAATTTTCATCCAATTTGATAATGTTTAAGATACCTAACTAGATCAAACCAATGAATGGACTGTAATATGTCCAATCGGAACCGTAATATTTCGATGCGGCAAATCACGATTTTGAAAGTTCAAACGAACATCAAATTGGATGAAATTTTTCATAAGTGATTCATACACTAGTTTCTAGAAACCGAATGGTGAAAATGTAATTATGTGTCCTAAAAGGTGGTCAAATTAAGGAAATCCACATTTTTTAATAAATGTGGAGGTCCTTGGTAGAAGCTTATTGTTAACATATGTATAAAGTAGCACTAAGCTTACATCTAATGAGCCTGCTACCTAGTTACTGTTGATGTTGCATCGGTCCAGGGGTGGAAGCAAGTGAAGGGCAAGCAACCCATCCAAATTTTTGGGGTATTTTAAAAAAATAAAACATTATGTATATATTTATAATTAATCTTTTGCCCATCACATCTATTCTCACAACTTTCTCGTTTATGCAGTCTCGATTACAAAAACCTTTGTCCATCTTTCTCCCTCATATATGAGTTCCCCTTCTTCGCCATCATACTATCTAGTGTTATCCGCATTTGTTTTTCTCTATTTTTATGTTCTTTTATAGCTTCAACTTTTTTGGGGAGTAATTTCTCATGATATAAAATAACTGAATGTTAAATTCGGCCCCTATCTTCTTATTAGTTGTTGCATGAGTTAATGTTTTCGTTTATGATGTTGTAGTAGTCAAAGACGCATATAAGTTAAAAAAAATTCATTACGATGTATTTTCTTTTCATTTTTTATAACAAAAAATATTTAATCATTTGGTTGTTTAAATCATGTATATATTCTAGTCTTATGAGTTTTTCAAAAAAAAAATTAGGCGTTACACAATATTATACAGACTATCCTCTTTTAAAATTATAGATCCACCCGTGCATTGTACATAAGTTGCGTGGGAACACCAAGTCATGTACGCAGTTTTATGTCAGTACTTTAAAAAACCTAAAGGAAGAGCAGGTTAGTTGTTATAGGCAATTTACAGCAGTAAATTGATCTGTTTTCAAATTACATATTTCTTATCATGTGGAACCTTACGCACGCGTCTACAAGTTCATGCTCTTTTGGTTGTAGCATTGACGATAGTAAATTAATCCGTTTTCAAATTACATTTTTTTTATCATCTGTAACCATACGTTAACTAATATGAGCCTACTTTGGAAATGTTGTAACTTTTAATAAAAAGCTGTTTAATTTTTTTTTACTATGAATTAAAGTAATTTTTAGATGCAACATTTGGGTTGCTTTGAAAAATTGTTGTCACTGACGTGGAATTTTTATCAAAAATTAATTTTCGTTAATTTATCAAACATCTAGAGACTTAAACTCTTTTTAAAAAGTTGATTTTTTTCAAAGTACAGTAATCCCAAACTAGCTCTTAATATCTTAAGTTACATCAAAGCCTTCTAATTCATCTCAACGGTAATTCTTTGGTTGTTCATTGTAATTGTTTTGATTTGGTTTTCGGGAAAATGACCAAGTATAAAATTTTACTTCATTGTAGTGAGTAGCATCTAGTTGATACTAGTTACACGAGGAAGCCAAGGCAGAATGCACAAACACAGAAAACACAAATTACACGGCGCCAAACACTTCGTGCGAGGAAGCCAAAGTAAAACGCATAAATCCAGGAGGCACAAAAAACACGGCTCCAAACACTTCGTCCGAGGAAGCCTAGGCAGAATGTTAGAACTGATATGTAATAGAGAGTAGACTACATCATACAATTTAAAATGTAATTGCTGTGTCAAATGTAAATCAAGAACAGAATAAGAAACAAATTTTGCACTGCAGCATATATATACATAATGAATATGAAGAAGTAAAGACTAACAACAATTTGCTCCTTGAGACATTGAATCTTCTCCTAGATGCACACTTCAGTTCTCTTGTTTGTTTGATGGGACAGAATGAATGAGAAAACGTTTGTGTCTAGCAGGGATCAATGTTTATAACCTGATGTTTATATAGACACAAGATACAACAGTTATGCTTCCTTCCATCAAGGAAATCATGCCATATGTACTTGTGATCTGTATAGGATAGAATCTTCATAACTGCACAATTTGAATTTTGAATTCGAAACAGATTTAAAAAACATGATTATTTGCTTTAATTCGATTTCTAATAATCACATGTTTGTTATGTGTTTTTCTGAAGCTTCAGTAACCTGATGAGTTCATATCAGGTTAGTTTTATAACCCTTTGGTTCCAAACTTACTTAGAATCTCCCCTTGAACCAAAGGCTCATACTTAGTTAATCTTAACTCATAAGCTACTATTCTGTAATGTGCACAAAGCATTCAGGTCACAATCTGTCTTCAAAATCATGTCAATTTTATTTAACCAATACTGAATCATAAAAGACATGATGAATCAAGATACATCATTATTCAATGACTACTGGTATTGAAAAATAAAATCACATGGATTACCTCAATTGCAATAGGGTTACTTTATATATGTTCTTTATTCTTTCAATCGATTTAGCTGAACTTATATTGATCCAAGTGCTTTCTGCAGAATCCAAGAACCTGCAAAATAACTGCACATACAATTTGATAAAGCAACTTATATGCATGTCTATTCATAATGGTCTTTTATCATTTTGATATTTCTACAGCCATACTTAACTAAAGAGTCAGAATTTATTGGAACTATCAATTAGTAATCGTCATAAGTAGTATACAACACATAAAACTTATAAACTGAACTTTATGAACTAATATCTTCCACAATTCCCATATTCTTAATGTGGTACTTGAAACTGCTTATTGGCAATGCTTTTGTTAAAGGATCAGCCAACTGATCTTTGGTTCCTATTTTGATCACCACCACTTCATTATCTCTTACACTCTCTCTTACTGAAAAATACTTGACATCTATATTCCTTGAACCAAATGTTCTTTTGTTATTTTTAGCAAAGAACACTGCTGTAGAATTGTCACAGTAAATAGGTAGTGGTCTTTTGATGGAGTCTACAATTCCCAATTTTGCAATGAAGTTTCTTATCCACAAGGCATATCTTGTTGCTTCAAACACTACAATGTATTCAGCCTGGAATCTGGAAGTAGCTGTCAACCCTTGTTTATTTGTTTTCCAAGATACTGCTCCCTTTGCTAACATAAAAATGTAACCAGATGTGGACTTGAGATTATCCTGATCTGATTTATATGAAGCATCAGAATAACATTCTACTTTTAGTTCTTCATCTTCCATTTTTCTGTACAGCAGCATATAGTTTCTAGTATTCTTCAAATATCTTAGAACATTCTTCCCTGCAATCCAGTGTTCATGCCCAACATTTGACTGATATCTGGATAATATGTTGACAGCAAATGCTATGTCTAGTCTTGTACAAACTTGAGCATACATCAAACTTCCAACAAGTCTAGCATATACAAGGAATTATTTCCATACTTCTTCTTTGCATTTCGTTTTGTGGACACTGGCCTTTGTGCAACTTGTCACCCCTTGATATTGGTGATTCTCCATTTATGCAATTCTCCATTTCAAACCTGCACATAACTTTGTCAATATAGTTTCTTTGTGAAAGTCCTAGTACATGTTGACTTCTATCCCTTGTGATCTCAATTCCCAGAACATAATGAGCTTCCCCCATGTCTTTCATGTCAAAATTCTTCATCAAGAACTCTTTTGTAGACTGGATTAAATTTGTGCCGCTGCTAGCCAATAAAATGTCATCCACATATAGGATCAGAAAAATGTACTGGCTCCTACTGATCTTACAGTATATGCATTCATCCAATTGATTTTCAATAAAACCAAATTTAGTGACAACAGTATCAAATTTTAAATACCATTGTCTGGATGCTTGCTTAAGTCCATAAATGGATCTGTTGAGTTTGCAGACTTTGCTTTTGTCTCGAGCAAATCCATCTGGTTGCAACATATATATATCCTCAGCTAAATCCCAATTTAAAAAGGCTGTTTTGACATCCATTTGATGCAGTTCTAAATCATAATGAGCCACTCATGCCATTAGAACTCTGAATCCATCTTTGGTTGAAACAGGTGAGAATGTTTCATTATAATCAACTTCTTCTTGCTGAGTGTACCCTTTTGCAACTAATCTTGCTTTATGTCTCTCTATTCTTCCATTTTCATCCCTTTTGGTTTTGAAAATCCATTTGCATCCAATTGGCTTCATTTCATCTGTTTTATCAACTAAAGTCCACACACAATTCTTTTCCATGCTTAGGAGTTCTTCTTCCATTGCCAGTTTCCATTTTCCACTGTTTTTAGACTGTTGTGCTTCTTTGATTGATACAGGATCCTTTTCTTCAGTTTCTTCCCCCAAATCAAATTCAACTTCATTGTAGTATATTTGATAATCATCTGAAATTGCTGACCACCTTTGTCTGTTTGATCTTCTCACTTGTACAGCTACAATTTCTTCATTATCAGCAATGCCCATGTTTTCTGCTACATTTTGTTGAACTGCTTCATTTTCTGCATTTTCTTCCTCACCTTGAATTTGATTTTCTAGTCCAACATCAATTAGAATACCTGTGTTGTATTCACTAAGGTTTGCAGTGGTGTTAAGGGGATACACGAACCATTCTGCAATGTCATTCACTTCTGTAGCATCATTTTCTTCTATACAGTCCTTCTTGTCAAACTGTTCATCTAAAAATGTTGCTCTATTGGTCTCAAATATCCTCGTGCTTCTGCTGGAGTTATAAACTTAAAACCTTTTGATTTTTCTGAATAGCCAATAAAGAATGCACTTATTGACTTAGATTCAAGTTTATTTATTTTATTAGTATTATAAACTCTTGCTTCTGCTCTACATCCCCATACATGAAAATGGTTTAAACTAGGTTTATAACCACACCAAAGTTCGAATGGAGTACCTTCAACTGATTTACTTGGGGTTCTGTTACATATGTAGTTTGCTGTCCTCAATGCTTTACCCCAAAGAAATCTTGGCAAACCTGATCTTGTAAACATGCTTCTAACCATGTTCATCAAGGTTCTATTTCATGTTTCAGAAACTCAATTTTGTTGAGGTGAATAGGGTGTTGTGTATTGAGCAACAATGCCACATTCTTCTAAGTATAATGCAAAGGGGCCTTTATGTTGTCTTTTCTCTGAATACTTCCCAAAATACTCACCTCCTCTATCTGATATGATGATTTTGATTAGCTTTTCTGTCTGCCTTTCTACTTCAGTTTTGAAAATTTTAAAAACTTTTAAAACTTGAGATTTTTCAGAAATCAAGAAAATGGAACAGTATCTAGAATAGTCATCAATGAATGATACAAAATATTCATTCCCACATATTGTTTGCACAGGAAAATGTCCACACACATCTATGTGTATTAATCCCAGCAGTGTCTCACTTCTTTTTGAACTGAGATTTCTGGAGTTAGTTATTTTGCCTTTCAAGCAATCTATACATGTTCCAAAATCTGTAAAATTCAAGGATGGCAATATTCCTGGTTTCACTACTTCCTGTAATCTGTTTTTAGATATGTGTCCAAGTCTTTTATGCCATAAAAATGAAGAATGGCTTGGCTTGTACTTTCTCTTATTTCCAGATTGGTTTTCTATTGAGAATAGTTCTGAAGGTCTTGAATTAGAGAACAAGGGATTAAAACAGTTCATATGCCAATAACCATCTATAATATCAGCATCCCCAAAATATTGCATTTTATAGTAAAAATACATAGTATTATTATTACTGGAAAAACTATAATCATTGTTAAACATATATTGAGAACCTGATATAAGGTTTCTCTTTATTGAAGGTATACAATACACATTACTTAGCTCTAGAACAAACTTATTTTAAAAAAATAACTTGACACTTCCCACAGCTTGAGCTGCCACCCTTTGTCCATTTGCAGTACACACTTTAGTTTCATTCTTGTTTGGTTTCTTGATTCTTGACAAACCCTGTATAGAATTTACAATGTGTATGGGTGAGCCGGTATCAAACCAAAATGAATTGTCAAGCTTATTTGTTTTGTGTTCTAAAACAAAAACAGATGTAGACAAGACAGTACCTTTCTTATTTAGCCAATTTTTGAAACCATCACAATCCCTTTTGAAGTGACCAGTTTTCTTGCAGAAAAAATACTTCACAGGTCCTTGAGTTTTGGACTGCTGATTTTTGCTTCCATTAGATTGAACTGGAGTTTTGGAAGAGCTAGTACCAGCACTTCCCTTAAATTTCTTATTACCAGAACTTTTCTTGAATTTGGTTTTACTTATGTGGTTGATACTCACTGCTTTTCCTTTTCTTTTCAGTTCATCTTCCTCTTGTACACAGTAGGATATCAATTCATTGATGCTCCAGTCCTGTTTCTGTGTGTTATAGAGGGTTTTTAGATGACTATAGGCTTCAGGCAGTGAATTCAGCAGCAGATGCAATAAAAATGAATCATCAATATTCATTTTAAGGTTCCTTAATTTTCCAGCAATGTCACTTCCTTTGAGAATATATTCTTTAACACTGCCCCCATTGTACTTCATTTTCACTAGTGATTCCATTAAATTTCCTGTTTCAGCTTTGTCAGACATCTTGTATTTTTTAGCAATTGAATTGAAAAATACCTTTGCATATTCTGAATCTGGTATGCCTCCCTTCACAGAGTCAGCCATGCTTTTCTTCATGCAAATGACAGCCAGTTTTTTATGTTTGTGCCACTGAACATATTTGTCTCTGACTTCCTTACTTGCATTAATCGCTGGGGCTTCTGGTGCATCCTCCCTCAACACATGGTCATACTCCAGAATTCCTAAATTCAGTTCAATATCACCCTTCCATTTTTGGAAGTTTGAACCATTGAGCAACTCAATTTGATTGATGCTCATTGGAAAGTTCACAGCTGTAGTAAAATTAGTTCAAGTTAGTTCCATTTTGGTGTCCCATAATGTCAATTACAGACATTTAACAGAATACATATAAACAAATGAATGAATTCATGTTATTTTCGAGATTGGTAGTATTTGTAATACATACACTCTAATAACACCAGAATATTCTTTATCTCAAAATGTTTGAGTCAACGAAATCAAATGTCTGAATCTAACATCTTTGGATATGAGAAACAGATTTAATTTTAAATTTCATGACTATGAGTGTGTTTTACTTGATACCACATGTTCTGCATATATATACGCTCGGCTACTTTGATAGCATAAAGCACAAAAAATACATTACACTCAAGAAAAGTTACTCGATTCTAAAGCATGAAACTTCTGCATACAAGGCTACTTTGGCAACATTATGTTCTACACAAGTTTATTCTTTAATTTGTTCAATGAATTGATCTGTAATATAGTCGTGTATGTTAAATGTTCATAACCATGTAAATGATATCAAATAACCAAAATATTCTTTATTGGTTTCGAAACATAGTGAGAACTAGAACCAAGTTTTGTAAAATATAACTGCTTCCCAGGATTTCTAAGTTTTACCAATTTCGATTTCTATTTGAACACAGTATTGCTCTGATACCAATTGTTAGAACTGATATGTAATAGAGAGTAGACTACATCATACAGTTTAAAATGTAATTGTTGTGTCAAATGTAAATCAAGAACAGAATAGGAAACAAATTTTGCAGTGCAGCATATATATACATAATGAATATGAAGAAGTAAAGACTAACAACAATTTGCTCCTTGAGACATTGAATCTTCTCCTAGATGCACACTTCAGTTCTCTTGTTTGTTTGATGAGACAAAATGAATGAGAAAATGTTTGTGTCTAGCAGGAATCAATGTTTATATCCTGATGTTTATATAGACACAAGATACAGCAGTTATGCTTCCTTCCATCAAGGAAATCATGACATCTGTATCTGTGATCTGTATAGGATAGAATCTTCATAACTGCACAATTTGAATTTTGAATTCGAAACAGATTTAAAACACATGATTATTTGCTTTAATTCGATTTCTAATAATCACATGTTTGTTACGTGTTTTTCTGAAGCTTCAATAACCTGATGAGTTCATATCAGATAAGTTTTATAACCCTTTGGTTCCAAACTTACACGGAATGCACAAACTCAGGAAGCAAAAAACTTACGGCTCCAAACACTAAGCCAGAGGACGCCAAGGCAGAAAGCACAAGAAAATTGGTTCCAAGAATTTCGCAACGAAATAGAAACATTTGGCGGAAATAAGCGGAAAAGGGTGAATGTCACCAATAAACACTATTTTGGGGTGGGTTCGAGCTAAAAAAACCGAGGATACAGCTTGCATTACATTTGATGATGCTTGTTTTAATTTTGTTTTTGTTCAGGTTTGCTGATGTCATCTTCCGTCTACCTAAGGAATGTTCTTTAAAAGAAAAGGATCTCAGAATGTTGACTTCAGTAATTTTGACCATAGCCTTACCCCTAGATAAAGTCAAGACTACTGACAGCTACACTTTTACGATGTCACGCCTACTACGTAGGAGTTGAATTGCTATTGTTATAAAACACCAAGAGTTTATGTTCAGTTTCTATTGGGTGGCATAAAAATCAAATTATGGGATAAAATTAAAATAGAGATGATCAAATAATAGCCTTTCAGTCTGTCATTAGTAATTTTACGCTCTCGCCATAGTAACATTAAGCACCTCTATTAGTCTCTTTACTTCGTGCAACTACTATTTTCGTATGCTTGTAGTTCCTTTATGGTACGGATATGATTGCCTTACAGTTATCATTGGTACCTTATGTTCTAGAGATAGGAAATTTTTGCACCGCTATTAGTATCTTTACTTCGTGCGACTAGAAATTTCGTGTGCTTTTGATTGCAGCCTCGTTTAATGTCGATAGTTGTCTACTGCTTCAACGAAATTATGCTTCAAGTGACTTTAATTAAGGTACGAAGATAATAGCCTTGGATACTAACAATGCTAATTTACGTTCTCCCGGTAGTAACCTTTCTCACTGTTACTAGTATCTTTCTAAATCACTATTAGTGTATGGTATGGTATATGGTGTCGGGTGTAGGGTTTAGGGTATATGGTTTACGATTTACTGTGTCAGGTATAGGTTGTATGGTGTCGGGTGTCGGGTATAAGGTATATGGTTTAGGGTGTCGGGTATATGGTGTATGATGTAGAGTTTAGGGTTTAGGGTGAAAAAAAGAGAAACCGGAGCTTAACTTAGAAATATATTTTATTTTGATCGGAGTTACCAGTTAAACAAAAAAAACACTAAAATAAAACGATGCATTATGGTTACCAGTCAAATAATAAATGTTAAAATGTTACTAATTGATTCAATATATCACAATATCTTTTATTATATATATTTTTTAAGAATTCATTTAATTGGTCAAGATGAAATAGTTAGAAGAAATTAAGATTTTTATTTTCTTTTCATATAACCAGTAGTGTCAAAATGAATTCTAATGTGTTAAATCCCTTATGACTAAGTGAAATTAAGTCATTGATTAATCATAACTCAAAACTTGAGGAGTTGACACCCCTCATTATAAGGTGGTTACACCACTGTTTAGAAGGATATGGGATTGTTTATGTTGATTTGTGTTTCCCGACAAAACAAATACGAATTTAATTGTAATAATATTAGTTGTGTTGATTTGTGGCAGCGATGCTGATCAGAGACATTATAAATAAGATCAATGATTTATGTCAAGAGCTTAATACTTTTGATATCTCCAACACAACTCTTATTTGCATAGACGAAGATATACACTCCAGACCAGTCGAGTACAAGCAACTTTCTGAAATTGAGATCGAGCTTTTACAAAGCTTTGCCACTGAAGAAGAGTTTGGTAAAGATGACTTATACAAGGAGAATAAGGATGAGTAAGCTAAGGTGAGTAATCTTCACCTGAGCAAGATGATTCAGATGATTTAAATTATGGTGACAGTGAGTGATGATTTTCATTAATTATATGGCAATCACTCTTTTGCAACAATTAATATTATTGTCTGAGTGTTTGTAATAATTTTAAGTGTTTGTAATATTTCTAGTGTTTCACATCACCGTTTTAAGTGTTTGTCATACTTGTAATGTCTTATAGGAATGTTTCTAAACAAAATATGATTGTTTTATGTATAAGACGACTTATATGCCGAAAAGGTTCACAATTCGTCGATAATGGTGAACCACTCTAACATCCCAAAGGCTACACAAACCCTAAATCTTAGACCCTAAGATCCAGACCCTTAACTTTGAAAAAATTAGACGACGAATATACATGTGTTCATCGTTGTAGTCTGTCTTAAACAACGAATGGTGAAGCAATTTGTCCTCTTAGATGAATGTCATTGCCTCAAATCTAAAAGCACGATCATGTATACCACCTTAAATTTTTTTTTTTGTCGAGGGAAGAGAGTAAACATTTATGAGATTGTGAATGTCGACGGTTCAAAAAATGAAGTTACGAATATAAGTTTATTAACATTTCTGTTTCATTAATAAAATTTCAATTTTATGGTTGACTACGCTGATCAAACCCTTATCGAACTCTCAGTGATCAAAATTTCGTCTACTTATATATTATGTTGTGATAAATATATCTAACGGTTGTTTTGTCCATATTCATTTCGTTAATATTGATGTGGAGTGAATATAGACATGCAAACACTTAAGGTATACAACATTAGTACTTACACAACAAATCTTTACTCTTCCATCAACTTTTTATCTCAAATATTAATTAATTTTTATCTAGTTGATAAATTTAGTTTCTATATCAGTGGAAACGCTTGTAAATTCGAAAATAAGTTTATGAATTGTATTTTATGATCGTTTCCGTCTTTTAACTATTTTCAATAATCACTAAATTAAATCAATCAAATCCTAAACTAATCCGAATTGGTATATTTTTCTTCTACAAACTTATATAAATGTAATGATTACATCTGACAGTTGATTTCTAATGATTCTTATGTAGGTACCCAAAATTAATTTTTTCTGATATCTCTGCAAAATCAAAAAGTAAGATTAGATGACGATTAAGCTAATTTCGTCGTTGGGAAATCTGAAAAATTCTATACAGCGATGATTTGTCTCTTACATGGCGAATTATGTTCGTCGTCTAATTTGTTAAATAAGATCGATCAGTTCTCGACCTTCTTTCCCAAAACAGAAGACACTCTAAATCCCTAAATCGATCAGTTCTCTCTCTCCACCACAATTCGCCGACGCCACCACCATCACCATCACCACTCTCTCTCCTTCTTCCTCGTTGTCACCGCCACGCTCTGCCATCGATTTTAATTTCCCGGTGAGTTCTTCAACATTAGCTCTAAAATTTGGGTACTTGTATATTGTTGTATTAGTTTTTAATTTTTAATTTTTCTTTTTTGAAATAAACTATTTATCAGTTTGATTGGGAGTATATGACGAACTGACATTGAAAGTTTTCTTGTTAATCCAAATACAGTTGGATCAAAAGCATGCTTCGGCCATCTAGATTTTATAGTTAGTAAGACAAGAAATTAGAGTGAATTTAGATGTACTTGCATATAAGATAGAGTTTTTATCATGAATGATATCTCATAAATGGGTCATTAATCATTTTGGTACCTCACTTTTGAAAACTCTCACTTCAATATGTCACATTCAAATCCCTACCTAAGATCAGTACTTGTCATTAGTAATACTGTTAACTTATTGAAAAATTATTTAAAAAATACCAAGTTTTTAGGTGAAGAAAAAAATTGAAAAAGAATAAGAAAACAAAAACTAGAAAGAAAACAATAGGAAATTCACCCCATAAAATTTGACATTATCTTAAAAAAATAAAATAATAAGTTAACGGTATTACTAACGGTAGGTACTGATCCTAGGTAATGATTTGAATGTGAGGCACCGAAGTGATAGTTTCAAAAATGAGGTACTGAAGTAATTAATGACCCATTTGTAAGGTATCATTGGTGATAATTCCTCTATAAGATACAACAAAGTTGTTTGGTGGTGTTGGAAAATAATTGTATTGATTTGTATAATATGATGATGGTGCTATTGCTTGTTGATTGAAATTTCAATGTACAATATGCTGTGATTGAAATTTTATGGGATTGTTTTATTATGCTTGAATAATGAGATCATTGTATATATTAGACTATCTACAAAAATGTGTTTTGGAGGAGGGTATTTTAAAGGAGGGATATGAATTTGGTTTGGTTGTAAAGGGTTTAGTAACTTGGGAGTCCTAAAAAGCTTATGAATTTGGGTTGGTTGTATATGCTCTTAAGATAATGTTGAGATTTGGATGAGATTATGAGAATAAGGTTGAATGGTTGATGATATTTGTTTCCTTTATTTGTTTGTTTATGTTTTTGGATAGCGATCAAGATGCCAAGCGGGAAGAGGAAATAACAAAACGAATAGAGAGACCGAGCATTTCAACACTTAAGTCAACTATATGAAGGTGGCGATTCAAAGGAGTTCACGACTTGGCTAGCACCTGAAGGATCAGCCCCTCATTTGATCCCTCCAATGACTCTTCGGACCCTACCGACTGCGTCACTGTCTGCCACCTCAAACGACTCTGAGTACATAAATGTCCAACGCAAAGCAACCAACACTTCAACTAATTTTTTTAATGTAGTGTTCATTAATTGCTAATTTAATTTTGTAGGACCACCCCCAAAACATACTCGGGGGTTGGTGAAGGGGGCTAAAGCTGAAGGGATCGTTAAGGCGACAGGAAGAAGATCGAGGTGGAATGCGACGACTTCACCAAAAGCTCTACGACAAAGGAGATCAACAACTTGGTGTTGAAAGACATCGATCGGGGCAAAGTGTCGTTGATGGCGACAACTTGGGGAGAGCTTCCCCAGTCTGAGAGGGACAAAGTGTATGTCAATATCTTGGTAAGAATTTCGATTTATTTAATTTAATTTAATAAATAATTAGAAATTAACATATATTTTAATATCTCTTTATACTTTTTGTAGGTTAATTATAAGGTACATTTCAGTTTGGAGATGAATCATTACATAGAGCAGCAAGCTACGAAGATATATTCCGACTAGAAGTATAGGCTGCGCCAGCACTATTAGGTGCACGGGGCATCCACTGTCCGGAAGGAGCTCGTGGACAGGCGTGATGAATGCAATTGGTTGGTCGGGCACTTCGAGATCGATAATTATAAGGTAATATTTTATTAAATATCAATATTATTTTATTTTTTAAATAACTTATTATTATTTAATTATTATTTTTGTGTAACAAGAAAAGTTGGCCGCCAACACGACCAACTGGAAAAAGAAGATGACGTTGCATCGCACGGGCACACAACAAATCATCTACAAGGCGTGGGAGCATAGAGACAAGGGTTCGAAGATATATCTTGTCGACACCTACAAATTTGCGTACGTGAGGTTCGGGGACAAAATTGCGGATCAAAATTCTGTAAGAAACATTTATATTATAATTTTAATCATTACGTAAAATATTTACTCGGTTACTCGTTGTAGTCTTTCGAATATGGTTTTCAGTTAGCTTCAGTTCAAGAATATGGTTTATTTTGAACATGAGAAATCCGGATGGGAATCGGTACCCACAATTTATTTTTGAGAATTTGGTTATTTGAAGTGTTTTCCTTTTCGTGCAGAATTTTAGTTTCCTTTAGTTTTAGGGCAAACTATGTCAAATTTTATGTAGAATTTTGCGAGTTATGAACACTTGTTAGGGCTTAACCCATGTTTAACAGTTAATCTGGGACCTTTATTTAAATTTTAATAATATAAAATAATATGTTAATGTTTATTTTAATGCAGGATAAGATGACGCAATTAGTCGAGGAGCATATAGCCGAGATGACAGCATAGAACCCGGAGATTCTGTCTGATGAGCTCCCTCCTCTAGACTTCAGTACTCAAGTACAACTGTTCTAGATGACACTTGAAGTTCGATCTGAGAAGGAGATCTGGGGCCTTGGACGAGAAGGCATGCGAGATTTGAGGCAGTCATTGTCGTCGGTTTTGTCGCGCCCTCAATCGAGTACACTCGAGGCTGCTGAGAATGCTACGAGGCACGCCCAAGGGGCAGCGAGGACAGATCGAGGAAATTCGTCGAGAGTACCAAGAGTGGGACGAAAGAACCAAGAGCGGTTCGAAGCCCTGGAGAACTTGATTAGGCAGAAGGGCATAAAATCTGATTGTCGTCCAGATGACCTATCTCGAGATCCAGGAGACGATGACATGATGGAGATAGCAAGAGTGGGATCGACACTACTCTAAATTTTGATATCAATGTCTCGGCAATTTATTAGTGTAGTTTAATTTTGGATTTGGATAAATTAAATATTTTTAATAATAATTTTTTTATAATTTTTTTAACAAAAAAAGAAATTAACAACGAAACAAGAACATTCGTCGTCTTAATGTTACAGATTGGATGACGAATGGAAGGAAAATTTGTCGTTTTAATGTCACATTCTAGATGGAAAAACTCCTAGTGTCGTCATCTAATTGTTACAAATCAGATGATGAACCACGTTGGTTTTTTCGTTTTAATGTTACAAATCAAACGACGAATTTGTGGATCAAATTCGACGTCTAAGAACTGTTTATGCAACGATATTTTTCGTCGTCTAAGAACTGTTTAGGCAACCAAAGACCCGTATTTTGAGTACAAAACAACTTAAGAGACAACAAAGCATAAAGAAGTAGCTAGAAATATGTAATAGTATTTTGTTTGTGGTAGCATCACGGACAACAACATGACAATTGAGGTCACAAAGCAAGAAAGATGACAATGCGGCTACGACAATTGGAAAAACACAAGCAAAATGGAAGACAGGAAAAAGTAAAGAGAAGTCATCATCATCAATGGTCAAAAATCTCAAAACAAAGAATTGAAAAGCGACCAAATTAAGACCCGTATTTTGAGTACACAACAAACATAAACATAAAGTGGATGCAAGTATTCTATGGACACACAGTTTAGGTCATATCATTTAGTACCACCAAATTAAGGTCGTATTTTGATAACAGAAATGTCTCGTCTTTTGATCTCTTTTTAGTTGATGATCTCTTTGATAGGTATGTATGTTATTATTCTAATGCATCGATGACAAATTGGCTTTAATATGTAATGCAAAGTACATGACAAAATGTGTTTTGATCTCTATTGAATTGATGATTCGATTTGTTTATGTGTTTGATTTTGGAAATGAAAAATAATGTATATATATACTTGATGTTTGACAAATATACTTGATGTTTTATGTTAACTTACTAGACTTCTCCCAACCAAATATCTAGCCATTCATATTAATGATACTACATGTGACTGCTAATGACACTACCTATGCTTACTAAAGATAGTATATTGTCAGCTATCAGCTACTGTGAGTTTTATTACAAGGTTTTGTGTTGTGTCTCCCAACCACATCGATTACATTTGATGAATCTCGTCTTCTCAGTTTCAATAGAAGACTTCGTATGAGTAGTGTTCGAACGACCGGATGGTATTTTAGTTAACGGAGTCTTCCCATTAGTGAAAAATTCGTTCAATATGTCATGATAAAAGCTCTCAATGTTAGGTATTGGTTCAATACTACACTCATTGACAGCCTTGTAATTTTCAACTTTGTAAAAGGATGGCATTTTAGTCAATGGAGTCTTCACATTAGTGGAAATTTTGTTCAATGTGTCATGATAAAACCTCTCAATGTTAGGTATTGATTCAATACCGTACTCATTGACAGCCTTGTAATTTCCAACTTCGTAAAAACGTACACTTAATATTAGGTATTAGTTGAATACCATACTCATAAGAAACATTCTAACTTCCAACTTCGTAAAAACTCTCAATGTAAGTGTAAATGGGACCCGTCCCATGTCGCAGTAAAGCAAGCAGGACATAAGAACACGGGAATGAGTCAATTTGCCAATGATGACAACTGCAAGTGAAGTTTTCGAGATCAACGACTACAGACTTATTCGAATGGACTTCACAGACAATAGCATTAGACCTGCCAACCGTCTAATGCTTCCCAATATCTATCTTTGTCTTCAACAAATCCTCCGCTTTAGGGCACAAGATTGTGCTTTACCTTCCAGATTCAATCTTCATTTAAGCTATGTTCTCCATAAGCTTCAACCTTAACTTTTCAAGCATCTCGAAGATAGTAAGTTCACGTAACTCATGGTCCCAAATGTTGAACAATTCAGCCACACTATTTGAAATTTAACCATATCACTTTTATTTGAAATATGTGTTGCACCACTTCTCCGAAACAAGCCTACTCAGTAAAGGAACAATTGCACTTCCACTAGAGACAACAATTTGTGAAGGTTAAAACGATAGCTCGCTACCATTGGCATATATGCCACTGTCATGAAATTCTACGAAATAGGAAGAGTCAAGGAACACTATAGCAACAACATCCAATAGGCCATCATACCATTTCGGAAGAAGGTAATAGTCCTGCCTTGTGCCGACCAAATGATGTTGAGAAGGTCAAATTCAAAATCCACAACGACAAACGCAAAAAGGTAAAATTGTGCAATTGATGAGATAATAAAGTTACAACACCTAAGCTAATAATACTACCATAAATTCATAAACATACTATTAGCTCCTGGAATATAATGGTATCAATATAGTAAAAAGTTATATAATACTATCAAAGCTATATAATAATACTATCATACATGTGGAATAATACCACTGTTAATATATAAAGATACTATCAATAATGAATAAAAATACATATATTTCCATTCTTTCTAGTGGCATAAAGCATGTATTCTTTGCACTTGCTCTTCAAATGAGCAACATCAACGAATAAAATGAGCACGCAGGACATGAATCTCTGAATGCATCTTGCTTCTGCTAATCCCACGAGGCCTAGCAAGAGGTACGATAGTGTGGTTGGAGGCGCTAGTGACTAATAAGGGTGAGTTGCTAGCAAAATCTGAAACAGAGAACATAAGCGTCAGAGGAAAGACGGGATCAGTGTTTAGAAGTGATAGCTTTTGATTTTGCTATTTCGATTTCCTTGTCCAATTTGATAAATTTCAATGTAGCTTTATAATATTTCTCTCGACGTTTGCCGCCTCTTCAATTTACTTGTTCAATTTAGTAATGTAGCAGTGATAACTACTTTAAAGCTAAAAATAAAATATATAGTATAAAGACGTTTAACTTTAAACCATTTTCTCTCTCTTAAGTAGGTAAATATAACCAGATATTTAGCTAAAAGCTAAATTTGACTTATCTTTAGCTTAGGATTAACTAGTTTGTTGGAGTGGATTTTAGCTAAATATTAAAAAATAATAAATAGATTTTATCTATCTGTTAGAGATGCTCTTAAAATGGTTGGATTTTAATGGTTGAAAATTGAAATTGCATTTTAAATGTTTTGATTATTACTTTGGATCAGGCCGTTGTGCACCCCAAGGCTAAGCACCGTGCAGACTAACTTTTTCATGTGACACGTATCATAATCTGACTGGTTGCTTATTTCATATTTCTTCAAGTTTGACAGAGCTTATCAGCCTATGTGAACCTCCTCTTTACCACCACCGCACTTCATTAGTTTGTATCCACGCAACTCCGTCGTTGCCGGTAGATCTCGCTGCCGCCAAATGCGACAAACTCTGACGTACCCTTTCCCTCCTTTCTTGTCGCACCCTCACAATATGGAGTCCTCATATATTGACCTTCGTTGTAGTCCTCGCCAACCCATTCATTTGAAATCTATCATCCCTGATTATTTTTTAATGAGAAGGGAGTGCTTACTGAGATAACATCATCAAGATGCAGCATGTGAAATCCCCAAATGAAGGCCTTGATTGTAAGCTTGGCAACACCAGCTTCCTAGTTGGTAAGTAGAAGAGGAATTTTGTTGTTGTGGATCAGTAGATGTGGTTTCTACAATAGTGATTTTTCTCTTGTCCAAAGCTAACTTTCTAGAGAAGACGACATAACCCAACAAATCAGACTTCACATCTTTGGTAGCAAAAGCCAAAATGTCAATCTATGATTGAGGACCTGGGTGTTTGGATTTGGGTGTCCGAGAGAGAGAGAGAGAGAGAGAGAGAGAGAGAGAGAGAGAGAGAGAGAGAGAGAGAGAGAGAGAGAGAGAGAGTAGCATATCGTAGAGGGCGTAAGCCCAGCTTCTACTGGGTGAAAATTTGATTGGACTATGACAAATTTGTTTTCTGCTTGGTGAAAATCAAGCCCAAACTCAAAAACTCAAAAGTCTTATAAGAAAAACCAACTTTTCTCTATATTTGGTCATACTCTTTCTTCTTCTAGTCTTCTACTAGAGTACTAAATTACTAGAACACCCTTAAATTACCAAAAAATTAATTTTATTTATTGAGGCATGATTTTTTCTTAATGACTAGCAAATTCAGGCGTTACATACTCGATTTTTTCTCCGACCAAACAAACACAAAAAAGAAGAACTAAAGAAAAAAATGTGTCAACAAAATCTTCAAATCAACAAGTGTTGATGTAGTATATAACATTTGATTTCTACTTGTATATTACGAATTTTTTTCACTCACCTATGTTTTGGACACTAGATCTGCCACTGGAAAGAGAGAGAATCTTGGCGACGGAGGAGGGCTTGTTTATTGGGCATATGAAGGATTTCATACACCAACTTCATCATGAGCTCAATAAAACACCAAAACATTTGAAAAAAATGAAACACTAAAATTGTGGTACGTGTCACTTTAAAGGAATAGACCCAAGATACTTAACCTTGAGATGTATTCCAAATTTTTTTTGTTACTTTGACTTGACAACTACGTCTTGGTGATGAAGTTGGCTATACTCCAAATCTCCTAATTTTAGTTTTGTTTAAAAAGATTTATTCTCCGTAATTTCTGATGTGTGTTGTGTCCTAGTTAGATACAGATTAGATTAGATAGAGATACAGAGAATCTCTATTTTATAGGGACAGTTATTGTAACAGATTATATCAGCCTGTATTTAAGGAATTTTATCAATGAAAGAGTGACAATTGTTCAGTTATCATATTTACTCCTTCAACACGTTATTAGCACGCTCTGAGTTGATAGTCAACCATCATCACAGAAAAGACATAAAAAATAAACCCTAGCCTCTTCACCGTTGGCAGCTCCCTTCATCACTGACCTCCAATGCCGGCTAAGCTCTTCACCGCCGATCTCCATCAACTCCTCCTTGATTCCAGTAATCCTCCTTGTGTAGTACATGCTCCAACAAATTCGACAAGATTACTCGACTTCCAAAGAATCGTTTCAGATGAGCTCTTCCTCAACATCGTTGAAACTTTGTACCGGTCATACCGAACATAACAACAATCAAGGTAAATTTTTTAAACTGTCAATCTTTAGATCTATGAATAAAACTTACTTTTTGCAACACCCTAGAGCTAGGATTGTGATATTGATGTGCGATTATTGAATATCTGTACCCTAATTCCTATGGACCTATATCCATAGAGTATAAGTGGCAATCTTGGGGGAGTCATGGTTTAGAAAAGAAAAGAAAAGAAAGGGAAATCGATACTATGTGATGGTTCATCATGATTTCTGGGTGTGGTTTTAAGCCACCGTTTATTGATAATCGATTTTTATAAACAAACATTATTGATCATAGTTGTTATTCCCTAAACTTGATGTTAGTGATCGTGGGTTTTTTTATCGGTAAACTAATTACATCTCTTGTCTCTCTTGTTGATGACATCAATAGAGCCGGAAAGGCCTGAATTTGATATCCTTGATCCTCAAAGAGCAGAATACCATTGTTGGGTGTCAGATGTTGAGAACAGACTTCTCAATATGAATCTGATGGATACAATCCAACCACCACCACCACCACCTGGTACTGAGCCACCAACTTCAGCTCGCAAAGCTCAAGCCTTCATGTTTTTGAGACGGCATATACATCCAGTTCTAAAGAAACAATATTTGCTAAAGGATAACCCCATGGTTTTGTGGGTGACTTTATAATATAGGTTCAATAATGTGCATAATGCACAACTTCGAGAACTGCAAGAAAGATGAGATTCGATCCGATTATTGGATTATCCCAGTATTAATGCTTTCAATCAAGCTATGTTGGAGCTACAATCGGAGTTGAGCATATTTGGCATTATAAAGACTGATCAAGCTATGATCGATAAGTCTTTAAGCACCTTCCCTGCTTCTATGGACAACCTTGTGCACTATTATCGCATAGATTATGCACAAGGATGACTTAGATCATTCAGTGATCTCATGAATGTGTTGGCCAAGAAAGTGAGGTATCGCAAGATTCTTCTTAACAATAATACTCGGCCATCCGGTACTAAAAAGATCCATGAGTCATACAATACTGGTAGGAAGACATGTGAGGATAGGAGAAACGGCTCTGAGCCTTACAATAAACATGGTGGAAGAGGGGGAGGTAGAAAAGTTTGTGGTGGAGGATATAGTTGAAACTTGACTTGGACTCACCATGATAATAGCCATAACTCTAACAAGAATCATTCTGGTCCTAGAAATTGAAGAAATTCTTTCAATTCTGCTTCTAATTTGCGCTTGTCATCTTTATATTGATGTGGTTCTACCAAGCACATGCATAAACAATGTTGTGCACCCAAGGATATTCAACATACCTATAAGAAGTGCAAGTAATATCTGGCTCATGAGAGTTAACTTCATTGAACTCTATGAGATGGAAGATTACGGCGAAGCAAATCTTATAATAGTAGATAATACAAAAGTAAGTCTGGGGACTGCGGTTTTTGAATAGTCTATATATTAGGGTGATGTCTTTGCTATGTAATCAAGTTTTTTTTTCCTTTCGACTTGGTTTCAGTCATGTTTTGAGACTTTGTTTTAGTTGGTTTTGGAATAAGATATCTTTGATGTAATTTTTAAAGTTAGCGTGTAATGAAATTTTCTCTATTTTTTGGTAAATGAAAGTATTGAGAATGTTATTTCACTACCAATTCAGTGTATGGTTCGATGTTTATAAATATATATGGCATAATGACATACAGATACAGTAAAAATATGATATAAAAAAGAAGAAATTTTGATCACAGAACTTTTTTGACCCGTCGAAGGCCATATTCTGGATCAGTTTCTGTACTTCTGTCTCTAAAAATGTCCATTTTTGATTCGTCGAAGGCCATTCTCGCCCCGTTGAAAAATTGATATCAGAAAATGAATATCGTTTTAGGTTTTTCTTGGTCCAGTCGAAAAATACCTCGATTCGTGGAAGATGTGCTTCTGGACAATTTTTTTGACCCGTCGAAGCTACTCATCGACCGGTTGAAAATCGGTATCAAAAAATCAAAATTCTATTTTGGGTTTTCTTTGTCCTGTTGAGGGTGTTTCTCGACCCGTCGAAGACTGTACCCGGATGTGGTATTTTTAGATGTTTTTTACATTGGTCTTATTGAAAAAGGATAAGAATTTTTTTGACTACAGCACCAGATGTGGTTTTACATCAGTTTTTGTCATGCCATGGGAGTTAATCTAAAATGGTCATTTCGACTGGTCAGATGTTGTTATACATCGGTTGTTTTTAGGTATTACTATACCATATCATCACTCTATAAGGTTTACACCCTTTAAAATCTTTAAGTATTCGCTTAAAGTGTTTGCCATATCTTGGGTACAAAGACAGATTGATTGACATTGTTTTATTGATATATGATGGTGAGATTGAATGTTATACATGCCTTAAAGGGCCATTCGAACCTTACTCATTTTTGAAAATATTTGTCTTGACGGTTTTCACTTGAAATAATATTATTTGAATGGAAAAGAGTTTTGTGTCCAATCTCCCGTAGAATGCTGCCACCGGCGCAATCATGAGAGGTCTATGAGGATTTGTAGTGTTTATATCTTACTACAGTTATAATTATTGAATCTAATGCAGTAACTTATATTAAGTGTGTGATTTGGCCTTATATAAGCTTTTGCATCATGATGATCAAGATATTGAGAAATTCTCATGGTCATCAGTTATTCAGAGCGAAGAAGCATGTCAAAAAACCTTTTTTTATTGTTATATATCACGAATTAAAACAATTGAAATCTGATTTGGGACCTATTCAGTAAGAATGAAATATTCTCAGAATTGTCCATTGCTACGACATGCTGCTTTTTCCATTCATTCCTTTCAGGATCAGTCGCGGTCTTACAAACTCTACCGATGGTATTGACGAATCTGTTGCTTCATACAAATGTGTAAAAAATGCTAGCCGCACTTAAAAGCCGAGTACTCTACCGTTGAGTTAGCAACCCCAATAAAATAATTTAAATAAACTAATTTAAATGTCTAGATACAATCAAAATCCTAATAATAATAAATAACGAACTTGACTAGCACAACGCCATCAAACCATAAAAAATTCTAACTCACTCTGAATATAATAAAAATGAGCAAATTACGACAAAAATACAAAAAATTATCAGATAAAAAATAAAAAGGGATAAAGCTAAAGATTTTCAACTATTTATAAACTTATAAAACACCCCTTGTACCTAAATTCATCGGTTTAGATAGGGAGAAAGAGGCTACTCCTCTCATTCCTGGCTCGGTCTCCAAGATGAGTGCAACCCAATCCCGGCAACATACCACTATGACGTTGTGCTCTATCCCACCAAGATTCATATGTTGTAATCTTTGATACACATCGCTCATTTTGCAAAGCTTGTTTCTGTCTCTAATGTTGTTTTCATGCATGATGGTCTTTTGTTGTAGACACAACTTCCATTCCTCCACATATTCCAAGATTATTTTTGTGGATCAATCAAACTGGTATACAGATTATTTATATATGGTTTTGATTATTGCATTGACGTATACGTCACACATCTTTGCAATCCACATGGTACGCTGCATTTGTCAAACTCCTAGCACAGATTATAATGCTTCGGACTCACCACCCAGAAAATTTAATCAGGTCCATTAAATTGGATAATGCAAAAGAGTTTACATTAACATATTTTGTTGATTATTGCATGTTGATTGGGATTGTAGTTGAACATCTTGGCTTCTCATGTTCATTCATAGAATGGTTTAGCAGAGGCACAAATCAAGTGGTTAAAGCTTGTGGCCAGAGCAATAGTTACACATACTCATTTGCCGGTATGTTCTTGGGGATATGCAATATTATATGTAGCTATACTTCTTCGCTTGATACCCATAAATTGCCAACCATTAGTGCGTACCAGTTGGTAACTGGATATGAGCATGATATCTCACCTCTACACATCTTTCGTTGCGCGGTACATGTACCTACCACACTTCCAATACGTATAATAATGGTTCATCAACGTCGATTAAACATCTATGTTGGTTGTGAATCTCCAACTATTGTCCCCTATTAAGAAACTTTTACATGAGATCTCTTTACTGCTAGTTTTACAGATAGTCACTTTGATGATACATACTTTATGCCGTTAGGGAAAAATAAGAATGGTTTCATTCTGGCTAAACGTTGGAAATTGACATGGTATATCCCCACTATGTCTTATCATGACCCCCGCACATCTCAGTGTGAAATTGAAGTGCAATGTATTCTTGATCTTCAAAAAGTAGTAGATTCAATGTCTAACTTCTTTACTAATATCATAAAAGTGACGAGATCGGTTATATATGATGTAAATCCTGCAAGGTTGAAAGTCCCTGGTATTGGGCAAGTTAACGCAACATCCAAGAAATGTAGTGTTTCTCCTATCCATAGTGGGGGTGTAGCATCGGTCAAAATTCACTGATGAGTTGTCGGTGAAAAGGCAAGCCATGAAGGCACAACCATTCATCATCAACACATGAGATTGTTTCTTACTGCAATTGTGTCTAAAAGTCGACATTGAAAACCACTGGGGGGATGCCTCATAGTTAATGATGATGTCAGTAAACAAAGAAATCTCACCAAGTTAAAAAGATGCTAGCGGTATTATGGATGGTTCTTTCATGTTCGTTAATGATGCATTTACTTATTTCGTTGCTCAGGAATTGACAACGATGAAGTGGAACATTGTTCTGTTGCAGATTGTCAATGGTTAATGTATAGCAAATTGATCGATATGGAAAGTTGCAATCTAGGCTGAACTAGACTCTCTTATAAATGACAAGTTTTTAGTATGGTAAGGCTATGACCATAGAATTGTAAGCCAGTTAGACACAAATGAGTCTTTGTTAAGAAGCACAATGAGAAGAATTTATGGCGCAAGCATCTTCTCAAAGTTCTAGTATTGATTATGAGGAGATGTATTCTCCGGTCATGGACATCATCATTTTCCGCTACCTTATCAGTTTGATAGTGTCCAAAAATATTGAGTATGCAATTTATAGATATGGTTACAGTATATCTCTATGGGGATCTTAATTAAGGGATATACATGAGAGTATCAGTTAACATGGTTCTACTCAATTCAAATAACTCTGAACCACAGAATGCTCATGTAATTTGATTGAGACGTTCACTATATGGATTGAAACAATTCGGCAGGATATGATATACAGGTCTTAGTGACTACTTGATTGGGAAGGGATACAAGAATGAAAAGTTGTGGCCATGCATGTTCAAGTAGATGAACAAGTTGTTTGAGATGATAGACTTTGGTATGACTCAATTAAGTCTTGGTTTTTAGATGGAATATCGAGTTGGTTGAATTCTTATTCACCAGTTTGCTTATGTCTAAATCAGGCAATAGACAAAGCACACTAAAGGTTATTTGCAGTATGGAACCCAAAAAGATTTGTTCCATCGGAAAGATGATGGTAAAGATCTTTTGGAGCTGAGATTCTATATCGTAGTGCAGTTAGAGCTTAGTTATATATAGCTCAGTGCACATATCAAGATATGCCTTCTCAGTATGCGCCTACGCAAAGTCATTGGAATGGAGTATAATACACATTCTAGTACTTAAAGGTAACCATTGACTTGAGCTTGTTCTTTCCCTACAAAGAATACAGAGAGAAGCTTGAAAATCCAGAAAAATGGATGGTTGAATCACAACATTCAAGTTCTGAGCACTTCGACCCATCGAATATATCTCTTGACCCCGTCGAAGGTAGTGAACAGTGATAACCCGAAGGGTCTTTCGACCCATCGAGGAATGACTTTGACTCATCGAAGTCGGTGTCCTGGATCAGACAGAACCATCTATTTGACCTGTTGAGTGAGGATTTCGACCCGTCGAACTCCTCCCATGATGCGAGCAGTTTACTATAGTCTCCTATTCTGAAACATCGATTGATGTGTTGGTCGGAGTTGTTGATGTTAAGTATCTCTCTGACCCACATAAAAGACGTTCCCAAATAGGTTATGTAATTCACCAAGGGGAACATGACGATTTCTTGAAGAATAACAAAGTAAACTCTTGTTGCTACTTCCTCAAACTATTCTAAGATTAAAATCTGTGTATAAAGCAGCTGATGAGTGTGTCTGGTTTAAGACAATAATACACCACATTCGAGGGTCTAGTGGATTACCATCTACTATGACAGTACCAACTTGCATCATTGAGGATAATGCGGTTTGCATTGAACAAATGAATTTGGGTTACATTAAGGGTGTCGTAATTAATTCATTTCGTGAAAGTACTCCTACAATCAGCAATAACAGCGGTTATTGATTATCCGTGTGAACATGATTGGTTTGGTGGATAATGCTGCAGACTTGTTTACCAAGTCACTACCAAAATCTACATTTGTGAAACATGTAAGGCATATTGGTATGCGCAGGTTATCTAAACTCCATGACTGCTTTGACGATTAGGGTGAATTACATTTCTGTTGACATTAAGGGGGTCTTCGTCACATGTATTAGTTTTTGTAATTGTTGTATTGTACTCTTTTTCTCTTAGATCAAGTTTTTGTTTTACTCATAAGGTTTTTGTTTGCTTGGCAAGATATTTAGTGAGGCAACATGTCATGTATCATACTTTGGGTCAACGACACAAGAAATAGTGTTTAAGAAGATTATTCTCCGTAATTCTTGATGTGTATTATGTCTTAGTTAGATACAAATTAGATTAGATAGAGATACATAGAATCTCTGTTTTATATGAATAGTTATTGTAACAGATTATTTCAGCTTATATTTATGATATTCTATCAATAAAAGAGTGACAGTTATTCAGTTATTATATTTTCTGATTCAACAAATTTTTTTTATAATAAATTATTTTACTAGCGGTTGAGTTGAGGACTCGCAGTAGCTAAAATAAAATCCTCATTTTTTCTGTTGGGTTTGGTAGATCTTGGGAGGAAACACGATGGCTCGAGCAGGAGGCATAACAAACGCTGTGAATGTCGGAATAGCTGTCCAAGCCGATTGGGAAAACCGCGAGTTCATCTCCCACATTTCTCTTAACGTCCGCCGCCTCTTCGATTTCCTTGTCCAATTTGGTAATTTCAACCTTACGTCCCCCATCCATTATAGTCTTTTTCTGTTCTTTGAGGCTTTTGCTGGTTCTGGACTTCTGGGCAGTACGTCTATAACTCGTCATTCAGATTGACTTAGTTTGACTGTGCTTTTACTGATTTTGGAGCCGACCCATCTGAGATTTAGGACAGATTCACCTAAAGTTCGTAGCTTTTTGTGTGTAGTTGTTGATTTGGGTCTCTCATTTTGAGATTGAATGGATTAGTAGATTGTATTATTGTTCAAGCAATGTACTTTTGTATTGATCAAGTCTAACATTTTAACTCTATGGTGCTTGGTTTTAGTTTGATTCGTTTGACAAAATGGAAATGCAGTTTTTTTGTGTGGAGGATTGGGTTGATTTAAACAAAATGCTAGTGAAATGTTGGACTTTCTTTGGTTCTTGGACTTAGTTTTGTGTTTCTTATTGAAGAGGCTACGACAAAGAGCAAGTTGGCATCATTGAATGAGAAGCTTGATACTTTGGAACGGAAGCTAGAGCTCCTGGAAGTTCAAGTGGGTACTGCATCAGCTAACCCTTCTCTTTTTGCTCGTGATGTTTAGAAGATCATGCCCTATTATACGTGTGAGCATCCTTCTGTCCATAGTAAGAACATGAACATAGTTCTTGTATTGTAAGCTAGTTTAGCAATCTTTCACTTGTATCAGTTTTATCACTTTATGTCTATGCAAGTACTAGAACATCATCTATCACTTGTTAAAACTTCGTTTTGTTAAAAATCTATGGAATCTGATGAAGATTGGTCTAGTAATCTTGGAAAGCTGCTTCTTGATAATAAAAAAAAGGGATATCAGCTGAAGCTTGCATGTTGACTGATAGTCTCTGAGCAACCCTTTTTGCAGTTTGTGTATTATTGATCGAGGTACTCTCCCTCTAGTCATACACTGCTATATGTGACCAAAATTCTTAATGGTCTTCTTTTCCTCATTAGTCATGGTCAAATTGACCTTAGTTGATGCAGTCATTAAAGTCCAGTGCAAGGCTTTCTTGGCATCTATTCTTTCATCACCTTCTTAATTTTCCCATTAGCCAAGTGCAGTTGGCTTCGTTATGAATCATTCTTGCCGATCTCTTTTCTGTCTGGCTTCATCATCTTTTTTGTAACCAGGAATAGCTCAAGTATTTAGGTTGTGTAAGACTCCTTCCATGTAATACCATATCTTTGGATACCTCAAACTATTGGTCTACCCTAACATGTTGGCGGATCGGTGCTAATTTTACTGGTATTTGATATTGACCCAGGTAGCTTATGACTAAATGAGAGACTTTTTGGTTCTTGTTTATCTCTAGGAAGAAATGCATGAATGGTACTTGAACTCTCACAGGAATGTCAATATGGTACATGAACTCTCAAATTTCAACGAATGTGATACCTACGCAAGTTTTTTTCTTTTACGAACCGTCTGAGTGTTGATGTGGCATACTTTTAACTTCAGCTTGAGGGGTATAATGGTCATCTTATGTCTTTTTTTTTTATCTCTTCTATTTCTGAGTTCTTTATATTTGTTTTTTTTGTTAGGCCCTGTATATTAAAATTTGTCTCATTTTAAGATACCACGTGAACAAAATTATTGTTTTATTATGTACTAGCTTCAGTACCCGTGTGTACTCAAAACTGATCAACTACTCCTGCTCCATCCACTACTATGACAGTTTTTCTCGGTTCATATGCAAAACTGTTGTTTGGTTATTTTCTTCTCCCGCTCAGCTTGTTTACTTTCTTATCATCTTTTTTTCTTTCTCTTGCATGTTTTTCTTTTTTGGTGCATTTGCAACAATGCCCTCCATCTATATATTCTTTTTTTCTCTTTTTTGCAGGCTGCTTTGATTTTCTCATGGGGATATCTGGGGGTTTCTATATTTTGGTATGTCTGATGACACCAAGTGGAGGGTTCCCTTTATTATAGTAGAGATGTTATTGGCCATTTCCATTATGTATGTTAATGTTTTTTTCTCCCATCGATTTGCATCAGAGAGGCAAATTTATTCCCATTCATCATGTTTAATCTTTCTTCTTTTTAATCCGAGTACAGTGAAGGTTTTGAAACTTTGAGTTATTCTTTTTGGGAATTTGGACTTGTTTTCATTCTCAATTTCACTGACCTTTAGGATATCAAACACTAAGAACCAAATCCCAGATCTGGAATTTGTGGGAATGGATAGAAGAGAGAACAGAGTGAGAAACTGATGACAAACAACCATTTGTATTAGTACAAAATTAAAAACTTAAGCAAACATACCAGTTATGATTTGAGACCTTCATGTATAACTTTTTTATTATTGATGGGTGCGAGGATTAAAAGGAGCATGCCACAATCTTGAGCTTTGGTTTGAAATTTTGAATCAGACTCAAACCCAATTTTTATCTTAACAGTCTAACCAAATATGCAAGAGACAGAAAGAAAGAGAGATGAGAGATAACGAAAAGATGTAGAATATTAGATAAAAGAAAATTGAACTTGCAAAGTTAGATTTGAGAGTAAATAGGAAGCTAGATTTGAGATCTATGTTACTGTTCAAACGGATTGAAATCAAACCCAGATTTGGAATTTGCTAAGAAGAGAAAGAGGAGGGATGAACCGAAATGGAGTCTGTGAAAGATAAGAATAGGGAAAGAAAATAAGGAGACTGCTGACTAGACCTGTCAATGGAGCGAGTCTTGACCTGGACCTGCTCTGGATCTGTTACTTTTAAACAGATATGGATCTAAATTTTTGATTCGTTTGTGACCCGGACCCGTTGACCTGTTTAATTAACGGAGCGAATCCGGATCATAATCGATCCGGTCCATTATTGATACGTCCCGTGAATATTTTTTAATTTATTAAATATAATTTATTTATATATTAAAATTTTATCCTTTTTCAAAGAAGAATTCCAAAAGCTGATGCTTTTGCTAACCCAATACGTTTATTCACTTACCCGATGATATTGGGAAGTATTCATTGAATCATGTCTTAAATCTTAATAGCATCAATTGTTATTCTCAGCCGAGTTGCTAATCTCAATATATCCTTCTATCAATATATATTTCATAATCTCAATTCTCAAACATCAATCGCTAATTTGCTACTCCTTTTGCTTTCTAAGTCAAGTTGTCTCAAAGTTGCTAGATTCCTTTTGCTTCTATTTGTTTTTGTGCATATGAGAGAGTATCGTAAGGGATTGATTTACATCTTTAAGGTAGAAACTTTTTTATTCTGCGTTATTAATATATTTGTGTGCTTATAAAAATTTTCAAGCAAGTGATATAATTGAGTGCATATATATAGCTAATTGTGTGCATATTTCGTTATTGGAAATTCGCCAGAGTAACGGACTTGATCGGAACTAGTTTTTTCTCATTTTAAACCGATCCGGATCTATGTTGATCCGCTCTAGATCCGCCCTATTGACAAGCCTACTGCTAGCTATCACTTGTTTCTTTCTTTCTGGGGTAGTGGTGTTTATAGTTCTTATGCACAAATCTGGGTTACTTCGATGAAGGTTTGAGATTTGGGTTTGGGTGTAGTATATAGATTTCATCAAGACGAAAGTAGGTGTAGATTTGCAAGGTAAATAAGACTTCTAAAATGTTTGTGCATATGTTATCAAATGTTTGCTCTAGTGTGGTGGTTGAGCTTTTTGGGCTCAAATATTATGGTTTTTTCAGTGAGAGTGAGAGTGAGAGTGAGGACAATGGTAGACAGATGTACCATATACCATATTGAAATGCCCGTGAGTTCAAGTATCATTTATACATTTTTTCCTTATCTCTATGGTGTTTACTGGTTAGTATATTTTGTCCTTGCCACTGCCAATCAGGTTGTTGATGCAATCAGCTTATGCGTTCAGTTAACTATCTGTCCATGATAAATTTGAACTTTTATGAGCTTCATTAGCTTCCACAATCTCGGAGAGTTGTTCTCTTCAAGAACTTGCAGAAAAAATATTTAGTGGGGAATTCATTTTCTGGTTCAGGGAGTGATCAACAATAGCTGATCAATAATTTGTTTGATTATGAGAGCTACTCAGGAAGTGACCTCGGGGAGAGGCTACCTGATGGCCTTTACTCAACATTTATAGAGCTTCTAACTAGAGTTCTTTGGCATTGGGAAGGTTTCAGTTGGCTGTGGGAACACCTTTTACTTTACAGTCGGAAGGTTTAAAGAGAGGTTTTGTATCCCAAACTTCTCTCAAACTCTTCATCGAGCACAAAACCAAGCTCCGTTCCAAGAGTAACGTCACTGTTGTATGACTTATTCATGGGAACAGACCTCATAAGCTAATAAGCATTGGGGTGGTGAAGTTGTGATTACTGATACATAGCTGCAGGGATTGGTGCTTCATCTTATAAGCTAATAAGCTCCGTTTGATTATGCCAATTCATTGTACGAAGTACCGTGGATGCTTGACTTGGTATGCCACATTGCTATTATACACAATCTAAACTGTATGCGTAGTGTCATGGGTCGATTTTGAGAAGTGACAAAACGGACTGTGTGGCACTTTCATGTTAACAAGTCAGCCAAATGAGTACCTTGCAAGCAGCAATAATCCACATGATATTAATATAATATAAGGGACAAGCAAATAAGCAAGCAAGCAAGCGAGTAAGCAACCGTGTGGGCTGAGCGTCAGCGAAGAACACAACAATAAACAAATAATTTAATAATCAAATGGGACAATCTCACAATGCACAGATGATTGAATCTCCTCTTTTATTGATGGTAAAACATTTAGGGAGGCAAAAGTACATGTGCTTACCTATACTAGTTCCTGAGTCCAACAGTAATGCCGACTAGGAACCCCTTCCTATATATGATATTTTACATAACTTCACTTTGTAGGAGGAAACATTAAAATGCTTGAGGAGTCATAATGAAAGGAAAATTACTATTCTAACTCTGGCACACAAGCAATCAGCCACGGGGTTAACTCATGACCCTGGACAAGCTTGCTTGTGGCCTTACAACCTGCCGGGAGGCCGCGCGGCATGCCAATAGAGTGCGGCTTCTGACATCCTCCACCACTTAAGCTGTTGACGCCCTCGACGACTCTTTCTGCTTGAAATCTTGGATCTTCTGTTTGAACTTCTTCAATGCATCCACATTCTCCCAACTTGTCTCTTCATCTCCAAGGTCTGTCCATTTGACTAGAATTGTTGTCGCGGGTACCTCCCTACCTTTATCATCCTCTCAACAAGAATTCGCTCTACTTCTTTTGGCTTTGCTGGTAGAACATCGACTTGTTCACGTGTTGGCTGGTTGCGGGTAAGGTCTTCAGTATCGGGGTGGTGAGGCTTGAGGTTGCATACATGGAAAACTGGGTGAACTCGTAACCAGGCGGGGACATCTAACTTGTAGGAGCATCTCCCCACTTTAGAAATGACTGAGAGTGGCCCCTCATACTTTCTGAAAAGCCGAGCATCTCTGGTGCTCAAGAACCTAAGCTGCTCCGGGAGAAGTTTGACAAGGACCATGTCTCCAGGTTGGAACTCATGGGGCTTTCGACCTTGGTCTGCTCACTTCTTCATTCTCTTGGCCGCCTTCTCTAGATATGCTTGAGCAATCTCTGCATTGTTCGTCCACTCCTTGGTAAAGTTGAATGCGCGTGGGTTCTTTCCTGGATAGACTTCGTGTACTGTGCAGTAGGAGAGGCTGCTGACCTGTGACAATTTCAAAGGCACTTTTGTTAGTTGTAGAGCTATTCTTCGAATTGAAACAAAACTGGGCGACATCGATTAATGCCACCCAATTCTTCTGATTGGCATGAACAAAATGCCTCAAGTACTCCTCTAACATCTCATTAAACCTTTCAGTCTGCCCATCTGTCTAAGGGTGATAGCTTGATGAGATGTTTAACCCCAACAACTTGAATAATTCCGTCCAAAAGGTGCCAGTGAATCTAATGTCTCTGTCACTGACTATGTTTTGAGGTACTCCCCAATACTTTACTATGTGTTTAAAGAAAAGGTTTGTCTTATCTTCTGCGGGACAATGCTTTGGTGTTGGCACAAACATGGCATACTTAAAGAATCTGTCCACCACCACCAGTATACCTGAGGCGTCCCCGATTTTGGGGAGGTTTGTAATGAAGTCGAGCGATACACTCTCCCATGGTCGTGTGGGTGGTGATAAGGGTTCCAACAGCCCCAGCGCCTTCTGTCGCTCGACTTTGTCTTGTTGGCATATGAGGCAGGTCGTCATATACTCCGCTACATCATCTCTCATCTGCGGCCAGTAGTACCCTTGCTTCAGAAGGGCATGAGTTCTTTGCCATCTGGGGTGTCCCACCCAAAGAGTGTCATGGCATTCCCTCATCAACATCCTATGTAGGCCATCTGCTCTTGGAACAAACACCCTTCTCCCTTTGCTATTAAGAGTCCATCTTCTAACCAAAAGCGACGACTCTTCCTTTCCTTAACAAGTTTCACTAGAGATTGAGCCACATGGTCCTTCTCCAAACTCTCTCGAATTCTCTGCTTGATTTTCATGGCAACATAACTGCTAGACAAACTCGCTAAAATATTTAAGGTAGCCAGGTCAGCCTTGCGGCTAAGAGCATCCGTCACATGATTAGTGTGACCGGCCTTGTGCTCAAAGTGAAAGTCGATCAAACTCCTCGAGAAACCCTTGTCATCGAGCTTGCTTATGAGTCAACTTCGGTTGGGTGAGGAAGTGACTCACAGCTTAGTTGTCTGTTTTCACAACAAACTTGGACCCCAACAAGTAATGCCTCCTTGTTCTCAAACAATGGATTACGACCATGAGTTCTTTTTCTTGGGCCGTGTACTTCCTCTCAGCTTCTGATAACTTGTGGCTCTCGTACGCCACGGGGTGCCCATCTTGCAACAGCACACCACCTAAAGTAAAGTCTGAGGCATCTATTTGCACCTCAAAGGATTTGGTAACATCCGGTAGAACCAGTACCGGATCTTCCATCACTGCTTTCTTCAAGTCTATAAAGTCGGTCTCACATTCGCCACTCCATGCCTACTCTACTCCCTTCTTCAAAAGCTCAGTCAGAGGAGTGGTCTTCTTCGAGTAGTTTTGGATAAATCTTCGATAGTAATTGGCTAACCCAAGAAAATAATGCAACTCCCGCACATTCCTGGGAGTTTGCCATTGTTGTATGGCCTCTACTTTCTCCATGTCCATTCTAATGCAACCCCGTTCGATGATGTGACCCAAGAATTTGATTGTGGTTTGTGCGAACTCGCACTTTTCCCTCTTCACATAGAGTTGGTTCTCTCTCATCTTCTAAAATATGATTTTCAAATGCTCCATGTGCTCTCGAAGTGTAGAGCTATAAACAACGATATCATCTAAGTAGACCACTACAAATTTTTCGAGGAACTCGTGGAACACTTGGTTCATTAGTGTGCAGAAAGTTGCAGAGGCGTTTGTCAACCCGAATGGCATCACCAAGAATTTGAAAGCACCATAACATGTTACACATGTTGTCTTGTGTCCATCTCCTTCGGCAATGCGAAATTAATAGTACCCTGAGCGAAGATCTAGCTTTGTGAGATATTGGGCACCACCGAGTTGGTCAAACAAGTCTGCAGCCAGAGGAATGGGATACTTGTTCCGTACTGTGATCTTGTTAAGAGTTCGGTAGTCTACGCACATCCTCAAACTCCCATCATGTTTCTTCTGAAATAACACAGTTGCGCCAAACTGTCCCTTTGCCATTCTAATCTGCCCTGCCTCTAACATCGCTTCTAACTGCTTTCAAAGCTCCACCAGTTCTGGGGGACTCATTCTATAAGGTGCTCGTGTCGATGGCTTTGATCCTGGCAGAAGCTCGATCTCATGGTCCACACTTCTCCTTGGGGGCAACTGCTTCAGAAGTTCCGGAGGCATCACATCTGCATACTCTACCAACACCCTTTCGACCTCCTTCGACACTACGTCACTTTTTTTGTCCTCTTTTGTCAAGGGAACAAGGACATATGAGGGTTCTTAGTGCTTCACACCCTTCTTGAATTGTAAAGCGGGCAATAGTCGAGGCTCGGTGGGCTGCTTGATTCTTGTGGGTACTACACATGGGCTCTCCCCCATGATGAGCAAATGTTGGGCAGTAGGGATGGGGACAGATTTCTTCTCCAGCAGAAACTCCATTCTCAATATGATGTCGAAGTCATCCATCTGCACTACGACCAAGTCAGTTTTTCCTTCCCACTGTCCCAATTTTAGACGTACTCCTTTTGAAATCCCCAATGTGGGTGCCGCCTTTGAGTTCACCGTTTTCATGTGGCCCACATCATTTTCCATCTTCATCCCCAACCTCTTTGCTTCCGCCTCTGAGATGAAGTTGTGGGTGGCTCTGGTGTCAACCATCACACTTTTGGCAAGTTTCCCTTCAATGACTGCATATATGAACATCAACCCTTTCGATTGGAGCTTCACATGGGTTTTTGATCTCTTCTCCACAGCCCTCAAGAATCACAACGCTCCCATATGACTTGTCTCCTCTGCTTGTTCTTCATCCTCATCGCTCCCTTGAGGCTAGATAGATGCTTGTAAAGCAGATAAAGCATTTTTATGAGGACACTCATTAACTCTATGAGGCACCCTACATAAGAAGCAAGAGATCGGTTTAGGAGTGTAGCCTTGGGAATTGAAGGGTCGAGGCATGAAGGCGCCTGTAGAGCCAGCTGATTTGGAAGTTGCAGAATCTTTGGGGTTTCCTACTCTTCGATCTCCCCCATTTTAGCTTGAAGATTTGGACTCTGCTCCCCCACTTTTACTTGACGCATGTCACGCCCCTTTGTTGGTGTTCACATGTGAAGGTTGTGGCGGCCTTCTGTTGGGGTTTTCATCAAAAGTATAATCAATCAGCCTTTCTGCGGTAGCTTGGGCAGCTGCCAAGTCTTACACCCTCTGCCTCTGGAGTTCGGTTCTCGCCCACCGTTTTAGGACTTCCAGGAAGTAGAACAACCGGTCCTTCTCGGACATGTCCGGTATGTCCAACATTAGTACAGAGAACTTGTTAATGAATTCCCTGATGTTGGTAGTGTGTTTCAGCTCTCTTAATTGTCGCCTGGCGAAATATTCAACTTTTTCGAGATAGAATTGGGCCTTAAGCTCCTTCTTTAGTTCCTCCTAAGTGGCGATAGTACAAACGCCCCTCTGGATGTCGTTGTACTTGGTTCTCCACCACAACTTGGCGTCTCCTGACAAATACATTGTTGCCATGTTCACCTTCACTTCCTCAGAGTCAGGCTTCACAGCTCGGAAGTACTGCTCCATATCAAATAGGAAATTCTCAACCTCCTTGGCTATCCGCTCCTCTCCATATGCTTGAGGTTCCGGTATCTTCACCTTCCTGTAGTCCGTCACTGATTGGTTTCCCATCACACAAATGGCTAAGTTGAGTTTGGAATTCATTTCCAACAACTCATTCTTGAATGCATCAATAGTGGCTTGAACATCCTCCGTCATCGAGTCCATAGTCACCTGCATGGTGTCAAAAGCATCACTCATGGCTCCAATCTGCTCGTTTTGAAGAGGCCCCTCCTCGAGGTCTCTGGTTCTTTTCCTTGGAACTTTCCTCTTCTCAAGGGTCCCAACTCGAGCTTTCAATCTTCAATCTCGTCGACTCGCGCCGCCATTTCATCTAGGTTGACACGGTCAAGAAGTGCTGTGATATCAATCAATCTGTCAGGGATTCCCGCAAGTTCTCCAAGTTGGTCCTCGATCCAGCTAAATCGTTGTGCGGTCGTCATATTAGGCATCTAGTTCAAGCTAGTGAGCCGAATCGGCTCTGATACCAACTGTTACGGGCCGACTTTGAGAAGCGACAAAACGGACCGTGCGGCACTTGCCTATTAGCAAGTCAGCCAAATGAGTACCTTACAAGCAGCAATAATCCACACGATATTAATATAATATAAGGGACAAGCAAATAAGCAAGCAAGTGAGCAAACAACCGTGTGGGCTGAGCGTCAGCGAAGAACACAACAATGAACAAATAATTTAAGAATCAAATAGGACAATCTCACAATGCACATATGATTGAATCTCCTCTCTTATTGATGGTAAGACGTTAAGGGAGGCAAAAATACATGTGCTTACCTATACTAGTTCCTGAGTCCAACAGTAATGCCGACTAGAAACCCCTCTCTATATATATGATATTTTACATAACTTCATTATGCAAGAAGAAACATTAAAATACTTGATGAAAGGAAAATTACTATTCTAACTCTGGCACACAAGCAATCAGCCACAAGCTTAACTCATGGCCCTGGACAAACTTGCTTATGACCTTACAACCTATCAAGAGGCCGCGCGGCATGCCAGTAGACACGTAGCATGTTCAAGACTTTGAAAGTTTCGTAGACTGTTCTCATGAGTTTCTTAATAAAGGGCAAACAATGCCACAGAAAGCCAATATAATAGGGGTGCATCAGCCGTATAAAAGGCGTTGAAGTAAGAAAAGAAAGAAAAAAATTACATAAGCTGCATAATTTCAAAAAGGGCGTTGTGAAGTTAACTTCATATACTCTTCTATCACATATGCAATCCAACTAAGATAATCGTCCATAATTTGATGAAAAACTCTCATACATTCCATTCACTATCTTGGCTCTGGTGGAGCCATTTGTGTCAAAATAGGTGAAGGTTCTGAAGGAGTATGTTGCGGCATCCTTTGGTCCATGACTATGCTTCTATCAATGATTACGGAAAAGCGATTTGATCCAGTACTCTCTATGGATCTCATGTATTCTGATGCATTGTTTTCAATAATCAAAGAATCCTCTAGCTCGCGAACAATGTCAGCCATGCCAGGTCGGTAAGCAGAAAAGGGCTCAATACATGATAATGCTACCTCCACTGCCCTCCACATAGCTTCTGCATGATATGCCCCTTTTATGTTTGGATCAACAATTTCATCAATCTTTGATTCTCTTATATATGGTTTTGCCTGCATACAAAAATCATCTCTTTGTTAATGGTATTTACCTGAAACTCCAAGGGTGAAATATACTGATCCCTACACTTGTTCAAAATGATATTTGAACCTCCAAGGCTGAACTATGAATAAGTTTCTTCCAGCTAGTTTGTCAATATGATGTGATGCAAAAGGCCAGTTGTCTGGACTTTTGATGTTTGTTGATTAGAATACTATTATGGTTCTACATCCTGGAATCATACAGCAGCTTAAACATACCCATTCAACTAAACTCCACTCTGGACGTGGCCTGTGTATGTTCAGAGGTTCCCGACCGGTAACAATTTCAAGTAGAACCACGCCAAAGCTAAATACATCACTTTTTGTTGATAAATGATGGGTTGTGTAGTACCTGGAAAATAAATGGTAAAAGTAAGCTATTAATCTACATTCCAAAATGTGACATATTTAGTAACAGTTACTTTTATAGGCAATGAAAAGGATAGAGGACGCAACATTCCTGAAAATAACCTAGTCATCAAGTCTCTCGATATGAAACCAAAGTATTTATTTCATGTAGCGATTGATACCACTCTATGTTTGTATCAAAGTGGTCATGTAGTTCTACATCTCTATCCCAGTTGTATTTGCAAGTTATAGAGAGAAACTAAAGAAGCAAAATCTTTAGAGGACCAAACTATGGCTTAAGAACTAAACTTACTCTGGATCTAGGTATCCAGCTGTCCCTCTTACTTCCAGAGAAGCACCACTGTCACCTTCTTGAGGAGCATATTTTGAAAAACCGAAGTCTGCCACCTTGGCACACATGCTGTGATCCAGAAGTATATTACTTGATTTCACATCCCTATGTATAATGCAACGCCCAGCAAAATTGTGGAGATGCGTCAAACCTAAAACAATAAATCACCTGTCAGGCATTCTGGCATTCTAAAAGTTTATAAGTAAACTAGGAGAACAGATAAATAAGTAACTGAACTAGGACATCAGAAAAACAAAAGATGGTATGTTGCTATTGCAGATCAAACTCCACCAAAGCCATAATATATAACGGAGCAAGGAATGAAGGAGTTTCACCTAAGCCAGAGTAGATTACTGAGCAAGGAATGACAAAGAAAGGAATAAAGGCCCTTCGGTTTTCACTATATATATTTATTTGCATAATAGGGTTCAGATGGTCTTTCAATAATATGGTCACATGAGATGAAGGTGATTTTTTCATCAATAGTCATATCTACCGATGTGACATTTAGAGATTTTAAGGGAAATGAGAATGAAACCATAGTGTCATCTGACTTGCCTCGAGCAGCACCAAGAGCAATTGACAGTCTTGTTGGCCAGTCAAGAACTTTTCTTTTTGCTGCTTCCCCTGTTAATAAATGGATTTCAGTTTTTTCTCCCTATAAAGATTAGTTTGCTGTAAACAATGAGTATCGACAATTATGAGTCAAACAATTAGTAACAAGAGATGTACCATAGAGCCGATCTTGGAGAGAGCCATTGGACATGAATGGATAAACAAGAATTTCTTGGTCTTTTTCGTTACAATAACCGAGAAGTGGCACAAGGTTCTCATGGCGAATAGTTGACAGAAGATTTAGCTGTAAAGTACATAAAATTGTCAAGCATTGTATACTAATAGCTATATATTCAACTACGGGATTATATAGAAGGGAGAAAACAAAGCAGTTCAGTCATTTCCTGATCAGAGGAAAGCCAGACACAAGTGTGAGATGACAGAAATGAGTCCTTATAATCGATAATGAATGAAATCACAGAGATGAGTACTTAGGTAATCAGCCACTGCAGTATTATCACAACATTGGAAGTGTAGTGCATAGCTGTTAAGTATCAAATACTATTTAGTGCTCAAAATAAAAATAGAATATCCTACCTCATTTTCGAATTCCCGAGTCCCTTGGGTTGATGTTGCTGATCGAATCTTCACTGCTACTTCCTGACCATCAATTAAAGTGCCACGGTAAACGGACCCAAAACCTCCTTCACCTATCAACGTCTTGTAGCTTTGGGTGACAACCTCTAGGTACTCAAGAGTAAATGTCTCTATGGATATTGATTTTATGACCAGATCATCCATGCTAGGTAATGAGAAAATGAGATCTGCAATTTCAGGAGAGCTGTATTCAAAGTCTGCATATCTTATAAAAAATTTCTCTGTATGTACTTCATCAAGATATATAGAACTATATAAGTCAAATACAATAAACTCGTGACTACATCAAGAATCTGAAATGAGCATCTTTCTAGGATCTCAGTATAAGATGGAATCAAGAGCAAGAAAGTGGTTAGTGCACTCACTCTTCGCCATAGGATATGATCTATTATCAAACTTTCCTATAGGCATAAGTTTTTTTCTCCACATGAAAAATATCACCGCAGCTACAGCTGTTAGTAGTAGAGATCCAGATATAGCAGCAGCACCTAAGATGATTCCTTGTTTTGAAGATTCTTGAGCACCACAATGTCCATGGCTGCAACAATGACAAAATTTCAGACTTTTTTCGACACCTTTAGTAATTCTTCAATATACAAGTATTTCCAATGCAGAGATAGAAAGCTTCTTACTCTGTTGTAACTTTTAAGTCATCGAAGCTTCGCGGAATATCTTTTGAAAGCTGAGGATTGCAGCCGAATTTTCGGCAGAGAAACAAAATGCACAATGAATATATGAAAGCATCCAAAGGAATTTGCTCAGTCAATCACTACTTCATAGCTGACAAACCCATATAAAATTAGAGCTTACAGTGTTTCCAGATGTGGTAATAAGCAAAGAGATTCTGGAAGTGACCCAGAAAAGTCGTTGTGGCTTAGATCCCTGATCATTTGCCGGAAATTACTCAATAAGAAGATCAAACATAAAGGGACTGACTTGTGACACGATAACTTGACTGCTCACATTATATAATTAGAAGAGAAGTAGAGAAAATTTATCATGCTACAAAGAGGAAAATCAGAAACCCCTACATTTACATCTTTGCTTTTTATACGATTAGACTAGTATGATCCTAAATACACAAAATATGAACTACGGAAAACATCCTGAGTCCATGATAGTTGAACCTGAAAGGATTCTAGTTGATGTTACACTATGATTTTATACAAGTACAAGAACTGGTCATTACTATTGTTGGTTGTTGGTATCAAAAAGTAAGGAGAGGTGTGTCTTCCTAGCTATAGGCCCTCCACAGGATGCAAAAGAACCACAATTACATTACATACAGCTAAGGCTCCAATTGGAGGGATTAAGTAGTCTAATAATCATGACAATTACATTACATACAGCTAAGGCTCCAATTGGAGGGATTAAGTAGTCTAATAATCATGACAATTACATTACATACAGCTAAGGCCCCAATTGGAGGGATTACGTAGTCTAATAATCATAACAGCATTGACTCATGCAACAAGAGACTACAACTTATACATTGCCTAAGTCAGATGTGTAGTTGAATAACAAATCTAAGGCACCAAATATAATGCTATTATCCAATAACGGAGTCCACAGAAATTTACACTGAGATCAACATGGAGAGGTCAGGAAATTCTGGAATTATTCCGCTAAGCCCATTGTTGCTGAGGTTCCTACAAATCAGAAAAACACAGTAATGAAGTGCAATTAGAACAACATATATCATGGTAAGTGCAACATTGACTTCCCAACAATGAGTGCTTAAACCATACAGGGAAGTCAGGTGGGTCAGCTTGGTAATACTTTTAGGAACTGGTCCTATAAGATGGCTTTCTTCGTCGTAGCCTCTATGGATGCCAGAAGAAAGATCCCTGAAATTGATAACATTATACAAAGCTAAATATGAAGTACACACAATCATATATCAATAAGCCTCAATACCAAGCAAATTACTGACATTCTATCAATGTAACCGAAAAAGATGTAATCTTTGCTACACCAAACAGAAGCCATATTCACCTCCAATTCACATAATTTGAGATGAAAAGAGAATAAGTAACTTACAGTCTGCTAATGACAGTGACATCATTAATAATTTCACAACCAATGCCATTCCATGGAACTGGAAGACATGGATCTCCAGTCCACCCTTCCCAAACTTCATTCTGCTGATTATGCTCCAGAAACTCATTCCTCACCTCCAAAATCACTACCACTAAAAATTCATATTGAAACAAATTGTTAAACAAATTCAACCCCATTTCATCACTACAAAAACCCTCAAGAAAGCGACAAACTTTACTCAAAACCAAACACTTACAATCACTTGGGTCGGTCTCTTGAACCAACTGATGCCCCTGAAAAATCTCATAGGCATTGCAAATGGGTCCATTTTTAGACCCAGAGGCCTTGACAAGAGTCACATTCAGATACCCATGTGCCTTGACATTCAAAACAAGCTCTCTGTAATTCGACCCATTACCCAAAACATCGAACCCGGTTTGACTAGGCTCATCGTTGAGGTAAACATCAAAGACCCTGTCCCCAACTTGAAGGGTCTGATTGACTTCATAGAAGTACAAGAACAAAAGGTAGTGACTTTTTATTGAGGAGAGGCCATTGTGGGAAATGACCAATCTGTCTGAAGCAGCAGATAGAGCTGTTTGGAGGACTTGAATGGGAACTCGAGCATCGGAGAAGCCAGAAACGTTGATCACATTGGGAACTTTGATGAGAGTTGTTCCCGGGTCGAGAGTTGAGTTTGTTATCCAGATTCTGTCACTCGGGTCAGCTCCGTACCTGAGATGATGAAATCAATTAGCTCCGAAGCCCGACCCTTGTGTTCCAAGCAACTTTGGGCTTTACTTTTATTACACTTTTCTAATAGGACTTCTGTTGAGTATTCTTTGTAAAAGTTGTAAGCCTAGAAGGGCACTCCATCATTTGAACAGTGTAGGTTATATAGTATGCGGATGTGTCAATACTTTATTTATGTGGCTTTAGGGGTGGATCCAGGATTTCTAAAGAGTGTGGGCTATATTGTGCGTATAGCGCACAAATATTTTTTTTCTTGCGCGCCCAATTTTTTTCTTTGTCTAAGGTTTGTAAATGAACGGATGGTTCATCCTCGTGTCAATGTCTATGTACTAAAGTTAATTGAAATGTGTAAACTACATATATAATCAAGACTTAATGAAATATATCTAACGGTGTCGGTTGATACATACCATACACATGATTATTTGATTAAATGAATGGAGCAATCCCATCTCTATCAGTTTTACTACCCAAATCTCATAATCATCTCTTAATTTTATTCATTAGTGGGACTGTGAAGAAAGCTGAAAATAATTCTTGGTTGCTATTCAAAGGACTTTGAGCAAAGAAAGTAAAGGAATTAGAGGCGTAAGAACCAAAAACAACTAAACAAGAGCATATAAACAAGAACATAACTTGCTTGAAGAGATATTAAAGTAATAATCTTTAATTTTATTTATCCATATGTCTGTCAAATTGACTATGCAACTCAAATACTCAATTATACCTATACTCTTAGATATTTTGTCGAAATTTTGCCGTGGGCTGCAGCCTACACAGCCCTAGGCATGCATATGCCCCTGTGTGGCTTCAAAGTAACAAATACAATGTATAAAAGTTACATTTTTGCCCTACTTAATTTTGTAGTATATAACATCAAAATGATCAAATGGGTAAATGAGTGGTGGTGTTGGGGCTCAACAATGGGACGGGCCGGGTTGCTCAAGTCTAAGCTCAAGCCTGTCGGGTTTGGGTCAGGCCGAGTTTTAACGCATCGTCTCTATCCGGATTGAGCCAGGCTTTTTCAAAAATTTGAAACCCACGAGGTTTTTTGAAAAATTTGAAGCTCAAGAGCTTTTTATGCCCCTGGCCTTGTCAAACTTTTCGGGCCGGGCTGGGCTACGCTTTTTCTTGTATTAAATGAAAAAAAATTATAGAAATTAATAATGGCTAATTATCAAATATATCAACAATTATATGCATTAAATAATATATAAGTCTAAATAAAGTGATAATTAGTATATAAATGAATGATATTAAAGTAAAATTAGAGTATTTAGAAGTTTATATTGATAAAATAATATATATATATATATATAATATAATATACAATGGATGGGGTAGACGGGTTTGGCCCTATGAGTCGGGTGGGGCAAGCCTCGACGGGCCAAACTTTTTTGGGGCCGTGGGTTTTAGGACTTCAGCCCGAACCCGGCCCTAAACTCATAGAGCCGGACCTAAATTTGAGCCGAGTAGGGCTTGGTTTTTCAAGCCTCGGACTGCTCATGAACTTTTCGAGCCTATGGGCCAATTGATGACCCTAAATGGTGTGTTTGGATATGACACAATTTGTGATTTAGATCAATTATGTGTCAGAATTAAATCAATGCTGCTGTTCTATTTGTTTCATTAATTGCTCACACCAAGATCCAAGCCACGTGATCACGTGCTAGATGTGTAGCAGACTAGCAGAGAGTGAGCAAAAGTATAGTACTACACAAGTACACATTGCTGGATTCTTTAGCTATATATGTGTTTTGACATGGTTACTTGTTTAAGAGCATTATGACTGATTACTTGTGCAACACTCTTTTTAGAGTTTCTTGTGTTTCTGTTTTTGGTTCTTCGGCCTAGCTTAAACACGAAGTATAGAAACATACCTGATAACCTTTTCTGCGGTTTCTTCATCAAAACTAGTTCTTGTGACAAGCTCCAGAACACTTGAATTGAACTCTTGTAGATAGTAACTCAAGTTCTGCAGAGGCCTCAACTGAATCTCCGAAATGTAAAGTGCTCCTTTGTCACTCACCAGACAAAAATATATGTAGTCCTTGGCAGCTTTAAAGGTTCCTTCAGCCGCAAGATCCTCGTCCGATTCTACTACTCCAATAGTGGTACCGCCGACGGCAACTGCAAATTTCGATCCCCATACTCCTCCGAAGGTGCCCCTTATCAGATAGTCATCACCCTTATTGGTTGGTAAGTTATAACATCTTTTCTGTTCTGGACCAAGGTGAAACACCCTTCTTCGGGTGTTAATATAATCAATTTCCAATGTTTAAGGTTTAGGTCTGTTCTCACAGTTTTTCTTATTAGTAAACTCATTAAAGTCTGTTATCCAACTAATATTCGTTTCTCCGTCTGTAAAATTAGATTCTGAGCAACATGCAATGCTTACAAAGCTGCTTGAATTACTGCCTGCATTATTTAGCAAAGTTCAATCTTACTGCTAGAAAATCAATCATTTAACTAATTAATTAAATCAAGATCAACATAACTGTTGTTGCATAACGCTTAGGTGATTATGTCTAGATTATATATGATAAGAGAAAAAACAATATATCAGAACATGAAGAACGGGGAAGGTAGCCAAAATTTCTCAACCAATATGGAGAACTAATCCAGAACCCTATACAAAACTTGATGAGGCAAACTATCCAACAATTTCATCTTCTAGCTAGCTCAAAAACTTACCTTCAACTGTAGATGTCAATAGAGTAAAAATGATGAGGCAAAGGATGAAGAACTCTGTTATTTTCAAAACGCAAATGTTTAATTCCTTCATCATCCTTTTAAGACAATCCAAAGTCGCGCCCCATTGATGCTCAAACTGCTCATAATCAATCCAGCATATCTTTTTTGCAATTCTACCACCAGCCTGATCAAAATCTTCAACCTTCCACCGGCTTCGATGCAACAGTTAAATAAAAGCCCTTGATCGACCACTAGCAAGAACTAAAACATGTGACAAAACAGCTGCTGTATTTTCAAAGGAATATGATCTTAGAGGTGCAGAGACAAGAGGGAGTCAAGGGTTTTCCAGAATATGAGAGGTAGAGAAGAGATCTGAGAAAATTGTTTGACTTCTAAACGTGAAGAAACAGTGCCAAACCAAATTAAATGACAAGGAAGAAGATGAATTGGAATAATAATACAGATCGAGTTAATTACAATTATTTTAGAGCATATTGTAGATTTATAATTGTTAGAGTGTGGTGGATAAGTTCTATAATAATTAGTTAATTAATTAGCTAAAACGTTTTAAGTTTAAAGTAGGGCAAAGAAACATTTCGTTTCTCTCCTTGTCTGTTACCATGGACGCAGCATCACAAGTCTTCGATCATAGAACTTGGGTTGGCTTCTCGAGCTTAATTAAACTATGGACTAAATCTTTTATATACATATAATGTCACATGTCACGTCAACACCGTCAAGAATCTCAATACTATATTAAGTTCCTTGTTTAAATTTGCTAAATATAATGCCTATAGTTTTACCTAATCAACGAGAGTTTATTTCATAACTAGTTACCGTGCGCATGTGCAGTGGCAGAGTCAGAGTCAGAGTATAAAGTCACGGGTCAAAATTAAATAGAAAAAAATATTCTGAGAAGAAAAGCTTAAAATTTTGAAAAAAAAAAACTGAAAGAGTATGGGGGGCGGGCAAAATTAAATAGAAAACATATTCCGAGAAGAAAAAACTTAAAATCTTAGAAAATAAAATAAAATGCATGCAAAGTAAACAGTCTTGGGTAAAATACCACTACACACTACCAGAAATTGAGACATTACCGGCGACCTCCCGTCGCCGGCCTTGTATTATTTTTTCGCCGGAATTGTCATTCCCGGCGACAAGTCGCCGGCAATGACGTCGTCGGAAATCCCCCGCCGGTGTTAACATTGCCGGCGACGGGAAACGGAGTCGCCGGTAATGTCGGAGACATCACCGACAACTTGTGTCGCCGGCAATGTCAAGACATTCCCGGCGACTCAAGTCGCCGGCAATGTCTCGGACATTACCGGCGACGCCGTCGCCGGCAATGGTAGCGCCGCCGTGGCCGGAATTTGTGACATTGCCGGCGACTGAGGTCCATGTCGCCGGCAATGTGTGAAAAAATTTTGAAAAAAAAACGCGGTTCTGGATTGGGCCCAATTCCAGAACCTGCATTGAAAGACATAAACCGTACAATCATACAAGTTCAACAGTACACATAAATGTCCAACGTACAGTACAAATAGCAACGACGATACGAAAATTAACTACAACTACAGGTCAGGGTCGAGGAACTTGCGGGTCAGGGTCGAAGTAATCCATGTACTCATTTGAATTCCGGTGGCTTCCTTGGTCTTGCTCTGGCGTTGACTGGTGCGGTGGTGGTGGTGGATAGCTAGGGAACGGAGGGACCGGGACCGGGGGAGGTGTGGGGAAGGGTTGTCCGGTAGTCTGAGCCTCGTACATCGTCCGCATCCATGTGTACATCTGAGCCTGCACCTGTGTCTGCTGCATTTGGTACTCGGCCATCTGCCTCTTTTGCTCCTCCAACTCCCTCTGCGTCCTATGAAGCTCCGCCGCGAGGTTACGACTAGAAGTTGAACTTCTTGACCCGGTAGAGTATTCTGAAGTGTTCTTCAATAGTCCTTCGCCCGCCGTGCCCATTCCCCTACAGTAGTAGGTATTCTTTCCAGTCCCGCACGCTTTTGCCATGATCCGAGCCTCTATCGGAGGATCAAGCGGATCGATCTGAGAGGCATACTGGGTGACTTCTTCCTCGGAGCAGTCAGGATGGTTAGTCCGAGCTATACTCATGGTCACTTCTGCGGTCGCCTCCTCCACTCTCGACTAATTGAAAAGGGAAAATGAACAACGTATTAGCTAACAAAATCTATTTCCATCTTGAAAAATAGTTTTATTAACACATGGAGAGGCGAAAGACTTACCGCTTCTTCAGGGCACTGCGGGTAGAACTTCTGATGAATATACACCAACGGGTTCAGCTCTTGTTGTTGCTGCGCCTTAGTCGACCAACCCATATAGTTGAGTGAACCTGCATGATGGGCCCTGGTGTTTTTCAATCTATTCGCCCGGTTCGTCTTCGAAATCGCCTTGTTTGATAAACATATGAAAAAAAATTAGTAACCAACTATTTCAATCTGATACGATACATTATGCTTGAAAGATATATTAAGGATGCATACCCGAGCTTTGGGGTGCTCGAAGTGGGCTATCAGCCACAGCCACTCGTACTCCCTAAACCGGAATTCGCTAGGGGTGGAACCTCGGCCTAGCTCCTTGTATACAGTGTAATGGGAAGAAAGCTCGTTCTTCCACTCTTTATACCTATATTAAAACAAGGAAAAAAAGTTAGAGATATTAAAACACTTGATAAACAAAAATCTAACTCGATATATATTCAAATAAGTCGAAGCACATCACCTCATATGTAGTTGACGCTCTACCCACGTGTGAATAAGAACTTCATCCACGTCAAACCACACCTGCAATATGAATATATAAAAGGTAAAATTATATATTTATTCGGACTTAATTAATAAATGTAAAATTTACGTAATGAAAATACGATTTTACTCACACTGAGTGCATTATGCACTTGCATCTTCACGTAGATAGGCACAGATTCCCAATCTGGCCAAAGCATTGGGACCTTGTCCCGCACGATCGCACCGGCCATGCTGACATATTTGCGCGTGGTGTCGAATGCCTCGATCACCTCGCCATCCTCATTGGCCCTTATGGGCGTTTTCCTTCCGCCGGTGGCCTGCTCAAGTCTCTTCCCGGTGCAGGTGCCTCTAGCCCCTTTCCGTTTTCCAGTCCCATTAACGAAATTGCCTAATAATACAATGTCAACAAATTGATATCATTAATTGAACCTATCGCAAGTCTTAAGTAATAATTAAGTAATCAATCTGATGTTAAATAAAATTTACCTGCATCGTCCGTTTGTTGGTTGGTGCACCTCACACTCCAAAGATACACGGGGTCGAACGGGAGGAAGTTATACGCTTCCTCCACGCTCAGGAACTCCGGCCGTCCTTCAATATAAACAGGCATCCCCCTATCATCGAATTCAGGGATGACAGGAATCTCGTCGGGTAGGAAGAAACCGGACGGCGGAGATAGACGAGGCCTGGACGATGAGGCGCCAGCACCACCATGTGTCTCAGATGATTCCCGTGAAATGGGAGTAGGCACCATCCGAATATGGGGCATTCGGATTGAGGGAGTTTCTGATGCCCCCGTTGACTGTCGCTCGTCTGAGGCTCTGCCACCAGAGGGACGTCTGCTGATTGAGCGTCTAGAGACTGAGGCTCGAGGCTCAACTTCCGGTTGCACGGCTCTTGATCGTGCAGCTTCCTCCTCAGCTCGCGCCTCTAGCAAGGCTCTCGTGCGAGCACTCATCATTGGCCCACTGGGCGTGTTGCTAACTGCGGGCGAGGAGGAAGCTTGACTACTGTTCCCTCCACTATTTCGGGAACCTCTCCGAAGCCAATTAGCCGCAAAACCTCCTGGACATCGTAATAGTCATGGATTCGGTAATTAACCGAAACGGTTTGGAACCAGAACCGTTTGAAACCGGAACTGTTTGGAACCGGAACCGTTTGTAACATAACGGTTCCAGTTACAAACAGTTCCGGTTCCAAACCGTTCCGGTTCTATAACAAATCGGAACCGGAACCGGAAGAAACCGGAACTGTTTGGAACCGGAACCGTTTGTAACATAACGGTTCCAGTTACAAACAGTTCCGGTTCCAAACCGTTCCAGTTCTATAACAAATCGGAACCGGAACGGTTTGGAACCGGTACTGTTTGAAACCGGAACTGTTTGGAACCGGAACCGTTTGTAACATAACGGTTCCAGTTACAAACAGTTCCGGTTCCAAACCGTTCCGGTTCTATAACAAATCGGAACCGGAACGGTTTGGAACCGGAACCGTTTGAAATCGGAACTGTTTGGAACCGGAACCGTTTGTAACATAACGGTTCCAGTTACAAACAGTTCCGGTTCCAAACCGTTCCGGTTCTATAACAAATCGGAACCGGAACGGTTTGGAACCGGAACCGTTTGAAACCGGAACTGTTTGGAACCGGAACCGTTTGTAACATAACGGTTCCAGTTACAAACCGTTCTGGTTCCAAACCGTTTCGGTTCTATACCAAATCGGAACCGGAACCGTTAGAAACCGGAACTGTTTATAACCGGAAACATTTGTAACATAACGGTTCCGGTTACAAACAGTTCCGGTTTCAAACGGTTCCGGTTCCAAACCGTTCCGGTTTAAAACCGTTCTGGTTCTAAACCGTTCCGATCCCGATTTCCACCTTCATTTATACGATTAATTAACAACTATATCACCTAAATTAAGAACTATACATATTCGATGTGTATATATATATACATCATGCATCTTAATTAAATTTATCCATCACATATTCATCCAAATCACAAACCCTAATTAATTTTCCACATTTATCACACATATATATATCATGCATCTTAATTAGGTTTAATTTCCACATATATATACATGCATCACACATTCATCCAAACCACATTTATACATAATTTTCACATATATATATATACATCACTTCATTTTCACATACCTAAATATATATATACATCACATATATATACATTGCATATAAATTTAGAACTTATCACCCTAATTTCGAACTTAGCACCCTAATTAATTTACACATACACATACACATACACATACACATGCAAAAAAATAATTAAAAATTGAGAGAGAGAGAGAGAGAGGGGGAGAGAGAGAGGATCAGACCTGCCATGGATTTCCTTTCACAATGCTTTGCCGATCGACTACAATGGTGAGGGGAGGAGGGGAGGAGGAGATTTTCGGAGGAGGAGAGGAGAGGGGATCGGTGGAGAGGAGGAGAGGGAGAGGAGGAGTATAGGATAAGGAGGAGGAGTGGGAGAGGAGGAGGAGGAGGTGAACTCACCGGACCGATTTGGGAGGAGGAGAGGGAGAGGAGAGGGAGAGGAGGAGGAGAGGGAGAGGAGGAGAAATGAAAGGCTCGGGCTCGACTGGGTTTCTATCCAGAAGACATTGCCGGCGAGTTTCTTATAACTCGTTGGTAATGTCATTACCAACGACTTCAACTCGTTGGTAATGACATTACCAACGAGTTATAAGCAACTCGTTGGTAATGACATTACCAACGACGAGTTAACTCGTGGGTAATGTCATTACCAACGAGTTGCTTATAACTCGTTGGTAATGTCATTATTTCCCGAAGAATATCCGACAACATTTTCCGTCTACGATTTCCGGCTACATTTTCCGACTACAATTTCGATTATCGATTTCTGTATACGTACGATTAACGACTACATTTTCCGTCTACGATTTCCGGCTACATTTTCCGACTACAATTTCGATTATCGATTTCTGTATACGTACGATTAATGACTACATTTTCCGTCTACGATTTCCGGCTACATTTTCCGACTACAATTTCGATTATCAATTTCCGTATACGTACGATTAACGACTACGAATGAAGTATACGTACGATTAACGACTACATTTTCCGTCTACGATTTCTGTATACGTACGATTTCCGGCTACATTTTCCGACTACAATTTTGATTATCAATTTCTGTCTACGTACGATTAACGACTACAATTTCCGTCTACAATTTCGACTACATTTTCCGACTACATCATATTTCCGACAACAATTTCCGACTACATCATTAACGTACTAAGGATGATAATCGTAATCATCGTCATCACTTGAGTCTGACTCGGTTTCATAGGTAACCTCTGGCAATATGTGCCTCTCCTCGTCATCTGAATCAGCGTCAACTTCATATGGATTAACATCGAGAAGTTCTGCTCCAGTAATTCGAACCACACTCCCAGGTCTCACATTATTAAGGCGAATCGTAGATGATTCCGGAATGTCAAAAGCGTTCGGCTCTTGGTATGCAGTAACTTCCTCATCATCTGCGGTATCACCAAGTGTGGCAGCACTGTATATGTTTCTATGAGCAACATGGTTAACCACCTTCCACGGGACTTTGTTAAGAAGATCGTCAAGGTAAAACACTTGTTTTACTGATGAGGCAAGAACGAAAGGGTCATCTTCATACCAGGTAGTAGCAGTATTCACCGAAAATGTTCCGTACTGATCGGTCCTTGTGTTCTCCGGGCTAGTATCAAACCATCTACACTTGAACAAGTGCACTTTCATGCGGTTCCCATAAATTAGTTCAACAACTGAATGAAGGACACCGTAATAGTCAACGCCATCCTGCCCACCATGGACCATCACCCCACAATTCTATGTTTTCAGTCGGTCGTCTCGATTTTCACATATAAATTTCACGCCATTGACCTGACACATCGAGTAAACTTTTGAAGCAATCGGTTTCATCGCCAGGACCCTCAATTCGTTTGACCACTCTGGGCAACCATCATCTGCTACATGGTTCATCTGAAAACGTCCATATATTAATACGTACAGAAGAAATTATGTCATCTTGAAACCACAAAAGCACGTACATACATACATGCTATATAAATATATATAAATCACATATACTTACCCATTGACCAAAGTAGTTTGCAAACGTCTTGTTGTGGTAATCAACATTTCCGGCAATAGCAGGGCAGTGAAGATGATAGTTTTTCCAATATTGTACTTCTTGACAGTTAATCAGTACCGACCAGTGGGCAATGGCTACCTCATTTCCATCCAACTTGTACGACTTTGGCAAGCTTCCCTGTACTACCACGTCACTGGAGATGATAGAAAGGTTGAACTGGGGTTCATCTATCGGCATCTGTTGTTGGGGGTCCTCTACATTTTCCAAGTACACTTTGGTGTACGTTACACACTCGTGCGCAACATATGCTTCAGCGATACACCCTTCAGGTGCATATTTATTCTTCACATAGTCCTTGTAGGCTCCCAATTGTCTACAAGTTAACAAGTGCATGTTAACTTACTTAACCACAAGAATTTACATATAAAAACATAGGCAAACCAAATTTATGAATCATTTGTACCTTTCCATGGGATACATCCAAGTGTAGTGTACGGGACCGGTAAGCAACAATTGTTCGGGAAGATGGATCGTCAGGTGCGGCATTATGTCGAAAAAATTTGGGGGAAATATCCTCTCAAGCTTGCACATGATAAAAATGATGTCATCTTGCATCTCCCTGAGGTCTGCTTTTTTAACTTCCCTGGTGCATAACTTCTGAAAGAATCTTGACAAGGCCACCAACGGCTCCACCACCTCTTTGGGCATGTACCCTCGAATGAAAATAGGGAAAAGGCGTTGAAGCAGTACATGGCAGTCATGACTCTTTAATCCGTACATCTTATTGTCCCGGAAGTTAACACACCTGCTTATATTTCCTGCATAGCCATAAGGATACCTGCATATATATATATAAAGCCATATATATGGACCAATTATATTTCTCGCATATAACCATATATACTCCGCTAAAAATTTAAGGACAAATTCCTACATAGCCATAAGAATATATACCTGACATTACTCAGCCACCGAAAAATTTCATGCTTATGCTTCGGCTTTACGGTGTACGGAGCTTGCGGCATTTTTCTCTTACCATCTCTTAACCACAAATGTTTCCGCACACCCATTGCTTTAAGATCAATGCGTGCCTTAGGGATGTCTTTTGTTTTCCCCTCCAAGTTAAGAACTGTGCCCACCACACTTTCACACACATTCTTCTCTATGTGCATGACATCTAGATAATGTCTGATAGGCAACCTGGGCCAGTAGGAGAGTTCCCAGAATATGCTCTTGTGTGTCCAAAACTTATACCTTTCGGGCTTGTCTGGAATTGACGCCACTATGTCAGGATGATTGCTCAGCTGGCCAAAATCGTATTCATTCAACACTTCCAAAATTTCTTCCCCTGTCCATCGCCTGGGTGCCACACCTGTTTCAACAGTCCCATCAAACGCGTCTGGATCCTGCCTAAATGGGTGATCATATGGAAGCCAACAACGGTGACGCATCGAGACAATTTTACTGCAATGAGGACTGCAACAATCAACCGTCATGCACTCTGAACAAGCCCTGTAACCCCTGGTAACGTTGCCCGACAACATACCGCGGGCAGGAAAATCACTGATGGTGCCAACAAGCATGGCATGCATCTGGAACATCTCCTTTTTGAACCTATCGTAAGTGGGGTGGCCACACTCACTCAGGTACTTAAGCTCCTCAATCAAAGGCCTCAAATACACATCGAGACACTTTCCTGGATAACCCGGGCCCGGAATTAACAGAGTGAGCATATTGTATTCCTTCTTCATGCACATCCATGGTGGAAGGTTGTACGGTACCAAAATAACTGGCCATATACTGTATTGAAGACTCATGTTGCCAAAAGGGTTGAATCCGTCAGATGAGAGCCCTAGCCAAACATTTCGGACCTCTGCTGCAAAATGATCAAACTCCCTGACCATGTGCTTCCAAGCCTCTCCGTCGGAAGGGTGTATAAGGGTGTCATCGTCAGGCAAGTTCCTCTCACCCCACCATCTCATTGCTTCGGCCGTGAAAGCACACATGAACAACCGCTCCAACCTATCAATAAGCGGGAAATATCGAAGTATCTTCACAGCTTTCTTGTTGCCTGCATGAGTCAACTTATACCTTTCTGTAAAACATACCGGGCAGGCTTCAAGGTCTTCGAGATCTTTTCCCCAGAAGAGAATACAATCATATCTGCATGCATGAATTTTGATGTAGGAAAGCCCAAGATCTTTCAGGATATGTCGCACCTTATGATGAGTGGTAGGAAGACGATGACCGGGTGGCAGTAGCGAAGCAGTCCACTTCAACCAAGAATCAACAGCTTTGACAGACATTTTGTTCTCCATTTTTAGCTGCATCACTCCCATCACACTTTCAAGAACAGTCTTACTACAACCGTCGTACAACGGAGTCTGTTGCAATGCAATCAGGTTGTTGTACTTGTCCATACCGCTTGTGTTTACATGACCTCCAGGTAATGGTTCGACTGGCTCGATATGGGGGAAACCCTCAACGACGGGAGGGACATTTGGTGCTTCATCAGCAAATACACCGCTCTCATGAGGAAACATATCATTGATTTACATCGATGTTGGATCATAGGATGAACTGCCCCTCTCAGCAAAATGTCCATGATCATAGCGTGGACTGGCCCTCTCACCAAATTGTGCATGATCATGCAGACCCACTACCGATGTTTCACCGTGATAAATCCAACAAGTGTACTTTTCCCAAAACCCGTATTTACTCAGGTGCCTCTGGACTTTATCAATGGGAAATCGAAATCGATCGCTGAAACACTTACATTCTTTACACGGGCAATAATGAAGTGTAGTGTCTCCACAATTAGCCTTCACAAAATCCACAAAACTCCTAATTCCCTGGTGATATCTGACATCCCATCTTTCGAGGCTCATCCAACTCTTGTCCATCCTGAAAATTCTAATAATTTTACGTATTAATTATATATATATACACACATTCACTACTAATAATCGACGTGATCTCTCAATTCAACTCTAATTAAATCAACACATGCATGCATATGTATATATATATATCGATCTAATCTCTGAATTCGATTCAGTACTCGATGATAGTATTCTCCTTTTTTCAATTCAAAACGTATTTGACTGGGTAGGAGGAGGCTCTGTTAAGCCTGGCTCCGATAACAATACGATAATACCAGTCATTGATTCAGACACAAGATTAACTACAAGCTGTTTTCTCGTTTCGGTGACCGTACATCAACAACATTTCATATATATCTCACGAATTGGATTTGATCAACACACACACACACATATATATATATATACCACATATACGTATATATACACCTACGTACCTATATATATAGCTTCCCGAGTGATCGAGTTTTCGACGCGCGCCTTAATTTTGACAATATACCGAATGATCGATTTCAGAGCGTACGTTTTCCTTCTTTCGATTTCTCTGGATTTTTTTCGCTCAAAATGATTGAATGATCGAGCTGCCCCATCCGGCATCTAATATAAGACACATTGCCGGCGACGGAGTAAGTCGCCGGAAATGAAGACATTACCGGCGACTTTACGCCGGAATCTCGCCGGTAATGTTGTAAAACATTACCGGCGACTCCAACCATCGCCGGCAATGTCTAGGGAGACATTTCCGGCGAAATTCCGGCCGGAAAATCGCCGGAAATGTCTCCCTAGACATTGTCGGCGACGGTTGGAGTCGCCGGTAATGTTTTACAACATTACCGGCGAGATTCCGGCGACATTACCGGCGACGGGGTAAGTCGCCGGTAATGATGGACATTACCGGCGACTTTTCCGGTCGCCGGCCTTGTTGGCTGGAATCTCGCCGGTAATGACTCCTTTTCTTGTAGTGACACTATCACAAAAATCATGTTTGTATAAGAAAACATAAGCTATTTATCCAAACTCTAAGAGTCATGGCCTTCTTTAGTTCCAATATGGTTCCGTTATTCAATAAATTTCTTGTAACTTATCAGTTTCATCAATAGACTACTGTCACCACTTCATAAAAAAAATGTTAACTTTCACAGTGACATAGATACTACTGATATGCTGCTGTCGAAATTACATGCAGGAGATCCATGCTACTGATATCCCTAGGTTCTTTCACTTTCGATCTTAATTAATATCAGTGCCAATTAACCTCCTCCGGCCACCATCTCCGTGTATGAGATATATCTGCAGTGACAGCAAACCGAGTTATTGAGCAACTTCTGGTTGCTTGCATGCATGCATATGTCGATCTTAAACCCAGGACAGGACTGATTATTTTCTGTTGTGGCAACCAAATGGCTAATGTTGTTAGTTTGTTATAAATGTTCTCAAGTATACATATACAATTTTTATCAAGTGCAAATCTTCGCATTGAAATTTCAGTGTGAAATTCTATTTTACGTTAAATCGACAAAATAATTCGAAAATTAAAATTACTTACCTTTTGACACCCGTGCAAGGATTATGCTTGCAAAATTTTAGCTCAACCGATCGTCGCATTGTTTGACAATGTACATAAATTCTTCGATTTTACTCAAAATTTTAATACAGTGATTAAGTGGTCAAATATCTCTGATTGAGTTGAAATTTTGTAAGCATAATTCTTGCATGAGAATCTAAAAGTTGAGTGATTTTAATTTTAGAATTGTTTTATCGATTTGACGTAAAACAGAACTTTATACCAAAATTTCAACCAAAATTTCAATAAAAAATTCGGCACTTGATAGGAACATATATACAGACATATACACACTATAGTCCGAAGTCAATTTGCTGATATGACTCTCGCAGCAGACAAATATGAATTTTATTATGAACAAATGCTGATAATGTAGTGTCATGTCCTTCCTTAATCTATATGGGAAGTTTCATCGGTGAGGTAACTTGAGCATTGAGCGTGAACTATTGGGCCGACCAGATCTGTCAGTTCAGAACACTAAGCTTGCATACAAAATCTTCTTAAACACTAAGTTGTCAGTGAATTCAACACCGATGTGGTTCAGTAGTCCAGTAATTATGTGGGGGTGCTGATGTGGCAAGGCCATAAGCTCAGTCAATCACAAGCCACAGGTCCAAAATCTTCTACTATAATTGTCCCTGCAAATTTCCAGTAAAATTCCAAAATTACTCTTCATAACTTCTCTTATTGGCTGGCCAAGAACTGCTCGGTTTAGTATGGTAGTAAAACGTGATTTGAAGAACTGCTCGGTTCAGTATGGTAGTAAAACGTGATTTGAAGTAAAGACATACAAGAGACTCACCCTACTCTCGAACTAGAGTTAACTGAAAATCATATTTGAAAGACTACAACGAGCAACCGACTATATATATTACGTAATGAATAAAATAATGAAAAAAAGTTAGTTAGAGCAATTTGGCCCATAATATTTGTTAGAAAATAAGTATTATAAGTATAGATCAAATTTATGAATCACATAAATATCGATATAAACGTAAATTGAAATTAAACAACAGAGAATTAAATTCAATAAATATTTTAAATCAAAATATAGAGATCGAAATAGAAAAGACAATTTGAATTTATTAACTTGATTATCGAGAAAGGCTTGCAAACGCAATGTCCTAAGACAGAAATTCGCCACAACACTTCTGCTTGTAGAACCTTCTTAACGTCTGTCTCCAAAGATACAACTCTCAATCCAAGGCTTGTAGAATGCCTTAAATTCTAACTCGAACTTCAGTATGTGTTTCTCTCTTGTATAGTATGGAAGATTTTGTAAAACGAATTAAGTGCTTGAATAAGATCCTTCACGTTTCTTTATAGAACTAAGACGCATGTTCGGCGTTTTGAATGAAAAGTTATATTTTTCCATCGGCGTCTCGACTCTTCAATGTGAAATGGTTTCTGTTTAATTAATTCCCCAGTGCCCAAAGAGACCCAAGGCACAAACCCCGGTCTATGATTATTTAATAATCATTTAAGCCTACTAGGAAACCCAAGAGGATTTTCTAATGGAACCCATTGAAATTTCCTTATCTAAGCCCATTTCCATTTACTACCCTACAAGGGGTATCCCTTATTAAGGGTAGAAACCATCTAACAACTTCCATGTGGGACTAATTTTCAACAATGTTGTCCCCGGGCCTCACGTACGCAGACTTGTAGGCATTGACGAGAAACACCTTCGAACCCTCGTCTCTATGCTCTTTCGCCTTGTAGACGATCAGTTGCGGACCCGTGCAATGTAATAGTCGCATATTTATGCGTCAATTCGGTATTTAATTTGGTCCTTTTATTTAGTTTATTGTTATTAATTGAGTGATTTAATTATGTTTATTGTTTTAATAGGTTTTGTGGAGAAATAAAGGAAAATGAAATAAAATAAGGATTCCTAGCTCAATACGGAAAGAAAAAGGAGTTATGTGCAATTATAGAAACATATTCTAACGTGGACTCTAGGAGAGCTATTGGAGGAAGTATATAAACCTATTTCTAGATTTTAGAAAGGGAGAATTAGATCATTAGAAGAGAAATTCGTGCAAGGGAGAGAGCAGCCAACAAGAGGAAGCAACCCAGTCTCGGTTCGACCGGTCGAAGGATACCTCGACCCGTCGAATTCTGGTCGTCCAGAACTCTTCTTCCTTCTAGTTTGTTGTTTCAAATCTATGATTTGTTTTGATTGTTTTATTTATGACTTTTAGTAGCTAAACTCTTTGTTGAGGGATTGCTTGAAGCCCCGTACATGAAATTTTTTTAATACATACACTTTAACCTAGTTTTACATATTCTTTGAATGAGGTTTCTTTCTCTGAATGATTCACCTTATGAGTTCTTGTATGTTTGCTTTGGTGGCCAACTTAGTATGCATGCTAGGATTCTAGTTTCATGAGATACGGGCGGCTGAAGATAATTTCTTCTACCAGATTCTCTATAGTGATACACTGATTTTACCGTCAGGAGATTGAAGTCCATAGGTCTAGCAGGACACGCCTATAGTGTACCTGTGAACCCTTGTAGATTCTCAAACCTTTTCTAGAGTTTAATGCTTTCTTCTTTGTAAACCTTGAGCTCCATGACTATGGGTTCAATAGAGGGATAGATGTAGGGGAGGTCCATGAAAAACCTGCATATGCATAAGGATTAGGAAATAGGATGTGGTTGTAACGATCAACTCTTCCTGGAAACTTTCATTCATTGGATATGTGCATTATGTTAAGTATGTGTTAGGAAGATGGAATGGCGGTGGTGGATTGCATTCCTCTTAACTCTTTAATCATATAGTTTAATTCATTTGCATTCATAAGCATATTTACTTTCAGCATTTATTTTCTGCATTAGCTGTAGCTTAGTCGATAGGATTCGGTACTCAAATCAACTCCGAATACCCTCAAATTTTGTGTGGTAGTCCGCCACTGTGTCTATATTTCGTAGCATTTGAGTCAGTCTAGGTTAGGTTCGTAGTGTCATTAGTGTACTGTAGTCGAGTCTATCAGCATTTCAATTTTGTGTTAGGATTTAGTGTCACCAACTTCTTGTGTTCGATAACCCTTATAAGTGACAATTACAATGATATATCTTGGTTGAAATAAGGTATCTTTGAATAGGTGTTTACCCGGCCTATCAAATTTTGGCGCCGTTGCCGGGGAATTGCTTAATTCTAAATTCTAATAGACTTTTTAATTTTCAGTTTTGTTTAGTTTTCTTTTTCTTTTGAGTCTTACTACTTTTTTTGTGTGCAGGAACATTGTTTATGTGTACTAGGCACACCAGAAGCACTGAGCCACTACTCATTGATCCAGAAATTGAACGCTCAGTCAAGCAAAATAGAAAGCAGCGGAGACAACAGTCTATGAGTGTGAGCAGTGGTGGTGAACCATCTGAGCAAGAAAGACATTCAAGTTCAGAATCTGAGTTTGAGGAAGAGCAAAACATTCCAACACCACTACCATCACCAAGAAGAATGGCAAACGTAGCCAAGTTGAGATAGTCCTTTATATTGGGCATAGGTGCAGCAAATTCACCAATTGTACTACCAGAGAATTTGGGGGCTTATTCTATTCCTCCATCACTTATATCGAATCTGCCACACTTCAGAGGAACACCTTCTGAAGACCCTCAGGATCATCTCAATGAGTTCACAACTCTGTGCAGAATTCAAAAATCAACAAATGTAGAAGAAGACACTGTGAAGCTCATTTTGTTTTCATTCTCACTGAAGGAGCAAGCTAAGGCATGGTATAATTCTTTAGCTCCTTTATCTATTGACACTTGGGAGAAGATGTAGTTTGGGATGAAGGAATTTTATTCTGCCTCCCGTACCAAGAGTTTGAAGAAGCAAATCAGCACATTCAGGCAAAAAGATGGAGATGAATTACATGAAGCCTGGAGTCAGTTTGAGGGTCTTCTTCGACAATTCCCTCATCATAAGTTTGACATCAACACTCAAATGGAGTTCTTTTATGAAGGACGACTTGATTCTTTCAACAGATCAAAGCTTGATTCAGCTTATGGGGGAAATTGGTGGAATATGACTTGAAGCCAAGGAAGTCGTTGAGAACCAAGCGGAAAATTCAAGGCAATTTCAGTCAAGGGATAGATCCATGGGAGCAAGTAGAATATCTCTTAATGCAGTTGCAATCGAAGGAGCCATGGAAAAAAGATTAAGCTCTATGGAGAATGATATTGCTCTGATTGCTAGTAGTTTGAAAGTGGCCAAAAAGCCAACAGTCGCTGCAGCTCAAGTTGTGTGCACTATATGTTCAGCTTCAGACCATTTAGCATAAGATTGTCTAAAGTTCAGAGAAGATAAGGAGGTTGATGAAGAAGAAGAAGTAAATTACTTCCAGAGACAACCCAACACATATGGTAGAAATAGGGACCTGCTGAGTTATAGGAGCAACAATGTGCTCAATCCTCCTATTGTTCCACCTGGATTTCAACAGAGACAACCTACATGAGATGGGTAGTAGTTTGGGCAAAGGCGTATGCCTCAGCAACAACAAGCTCAAACTCAAACATCATCAGATAATTCTACTTTGGAAGCCATGATGAAACAACTGATGTTTGACAACAAACGAATAATGTTTGATATTAAGAAGGAACAAGAGGAGAACAGTGCTTTCCGCCAAGATATGAAAGCTGCAACTCAGCAGCATGGGAAGGTAATTGACTTGCTTGAGAGACAAATGAGTCAAATGCAGCAAACAATGGCTCAAGGCAAGGAAGGAAGCCTTTCGAGCAACACTCTTCCCAATCCCAACACAAAATATGAAGCTCATGCCATGACCTTAAAAAGTGGGAAGATGTTGGAAGAACTGCCCAAGTCAACAAAGAAAAAGTGGGAGGAGCCTGTGCTTGAACAACTTATCCCTTACAAGACGTTGGATAAGCCGTCAGAAGATTCTGCAGGAACCCCAATTCGAACCGTCGAAAATGCACATGAAACAGAAGAACTGACAAATCAAAAAGCAAGACAGGTATCCTCTATTCCTTCTTCTCCTATTATTTCTAATGTACCTTTTCCTAGTAGGCTAAAGAAGCAGGAGAAGGTTGACAAAGAGAAGGCGATCTTGGATGTGTTTAGAAAGGTAGGAGTGAACATCCCTTTGTTGGATGTGATCAAGCAGATACCACAGTATGCTAAGTTCCTGAAAGATTTGTGCACTATAACGAGAAAATTCTATGAAACTGAAATAATGGCTTTGGGAGAGAGAGTATCTGCTGTTCTTCAAAGAAAACTTCCTCCTAAGTTGGGTGATCCAGGAAGATTTACGATCCCATGTACCATTGGTGATCACAGGTTTGCGGGTGCTTTACTTGATTTAGGTGCCTCCATTAATTTAATGCCATACACTGCTTATAACATGTTGAAAATGGGACAACTTATTCCCACAGGTGTCATCATTAAACTTGATGATCGATCCAACTATTACCCTCGAGGTATTATTGAGAATGTTTTGGTGCAGGTGGGAGATTTAGTATTCCCAGCAGATTTTTTTGTGCTAGAGATAGAGCATGAACCAATGCCCTCAGAGATACCACTGATTCTTGGGAGGCCATTTTTACACACAGCACGCACTAAGATTGATTGTTATGAAGGGTCACTTAGCATAGAAATAGCGGGGGAGAAGATCCAATTCAACATTTTTAAATCCCTCAAGCATCCAAATGGTGATGATTTATACTCTTGTTGTTCTATTGATATGTTTGAGAATTTTGTGCAGGAGTTTATCAAGTATACATTGGATGAGGACCCGTTGAGAAAGGTCATAGAAATGGCCGGACAAAAAGACGTTCCAGGGCCAATTTTCGACCCGTCAAAAAAGAGGGACAAGAGGTGGCCGTGGCACATCATCGACCGGTCGAGAGAAATTCTCGACCCGTCGAATTTGGACAATCGATGGGCAGTAGCGACGCATCGACCGGTCAAAATTTTCCTTCAGAAAATTTTCGACCCGTCGAATTTGGACGGTTTGTGGACAGTGGTCAAGGTTGGGACAGAGGAGAAACTCTTGCTTGTTCTTCGGGAATATAAGTTTGCACTTGGCTGGACAGTTGCAGATATCAAGGGGATTTGCCCTACTTTATGATCTCACAGGATCCATCTTAAGGAGGACTCTAAGCCAACCACAGAAGCTCAACGTCGCCTAAATCCTCCAATGATGGATGTTGTCAAGAAAGAAGTAATCAAACTCCACGATGCAGGTATAATTTATGCTATTTCTGACAGCAAGTGGGTTAGTCCTATGTAGGTAGTACCGAAACGTTCCAGAATAACGGTGGTAAAGAATGATGAGAATGTGTTGGTGCCTCAACGAGTGCAAACGGGATGGAGAGTGTGCATTGATTATCGCAAGCTCAATGCTACCACACGAAAAGATCACTTTCCACTCCCATTCATTGATCAGATGTTGGAAAGGTTGGCAGAACATGTGTATTACTGTTTCTTGGATGGTTATTCAGGGTATAACCAGATAGCCATACATAAGGATGATCAGGAGAAGACCACCTTCACCTGCCCCTTCGGCACATTTGCTTATCGGAGGATGCCCTTTGGTTTATGCAATGCGCCTGCAACGTTTCAAAGATGCATGCTGAGTATTTTTTTTGACATGGTCGAAAAGATCATTGAGGTATTTATGGATGACTTTTCAGTTTTTGGTGATTCTTTTGACATTTATTTACATCACTTATCTTTGGTTTTGGAACGTTGTGTGGAAACTAACCTCGTACTCAATTGGGAGAAATGTCACTTTATGGTGGAACATGGTATAGTTTTAAGACATGTTATTTCTGCTAGGGGAATTGAGGTAGACAAGGCTAAAGTGGATATTGTGCGTACTTTACCATCTCCTTCTACTATGAAGGAGGTGAGATCTTTTCTCGGACATGCAGGATTTTATCGCAGGTTTATCAAGGATTTTTCCAAGATATCCAGACCATTATGTGCATTGCTCCAGAAGGATGTGGCTTTCAAATTCACTGAGGAATATCTACAAGCATTTAATAAGCTCAAGGAGTTCTTGACTACAGCTCCCATCATCCAGCACCTGATTGGAGTTTACCATTTGAGCTAATGTGTGATGCTTCGGACTATGTTGTTGGCGCTATTCTTGGCCAACGACCGCAAAGACTTCCCCATGTCATCTATTATGCCTCCCGAACTTTGAATGATGCGCAGTTGAATTATTCAACTACTGAAAAGGAGCTCTCACTACAAGAAAAACGGACTTAGACCACGGAGCATTTCCGTCGTCTAAGTGCCGTTTTCCGTCGTCTAAGTACTTAGACGACGGAATCTCCGTCGTCCAAGCTCCGTGCTCCAAGTGCTGTCGTCCAAGTGCTTGGACGACGGAGATGGAGAATTCCGTCGTCTAAGTGATACTTAGACGGCGGACATTCTCCGGGGTCTAAGTGTTCACTTAGACCACGGAGATGACAATCTCCGTCGTCTAAGTGAATTAATAAATTATTTTTACAATAAATTTTTTTTGTGATAAATAATTTAAAAATTCACTTAGACGACGGAGATTGTCATCTCCGTGGTCTAAGTGAATTTTTAAATTATTTTTACAATAATTTTTTTTTTAGGATAAAAATTTAAAAATTCACTTAGACGACGGAGATTGTCATCTCCGTGGTCTAAGTGAATTTTTAAATTATTTATCACAAAAAAAAATTATTGTAAAAATAATTTAAAAATTCACTTAGACCACGGAGATGACAATCTCCGTCGTCTAAGTGAATTTTTAAATTTTTATCCTAAAAAAATAATTTTACGGAATTTTCACTTAGACGACGGAAATTGTCTATATCCGTCGTCTAAGTGGTGATTTTGTAAAAAAAATTAAATGAAAAATTCATGAAATGCTAATTAATAATTTAATAATTAGCATTTAATGAATTTTTTATTTAATTTTTTGTATATCAATATTCATAATATTTTTAAATTTATTGAATATTAATTATTAATAATATATAATACGTACAAAATTTATAATGAATAAATAATTTAAATTATTATGGATTTAAATACAATGAATACAAAATTCATAATATAATAAAGTAAATTAATCTAGCCTAAATAAACAAAATTAAGCTAAAACTAAACTAATTATAGGCGGTGGTGGTGGTGGCGGCGCCGGTGGTGTTGGCCGGAATGTGGAGGCCGGTGGTGGAGGTGACAATATAGGCGGTAGCTAGTGGTGTGTGGTGGTGGTGGAGGCGACGTTGTAGGTGGTGGCGGCGACGGTGGTGATGCCGGTGATGTCGGTGATGGCGGCAACGGTGGTGATGTCGGTGGTGGCGGCGACGGTGGTGGTGGTGATGATGATAGTGGATGGTGATGGTGATGATATATGGTGGGTGGTTTGATTGGGGGGGGGGAGAGATGGAGAGGGAGAGAGGGAGAGGGAGAGTGGATTGAGGGAGAGGAAAAAATGAAGAGAGATTGAGAAAATGATGAATTTATAGAGTTTTAAAACACTTAGACGACGGAAATACTGAATTTCCGTCGTCTAAGTGCTTTAAATTTTCAAAATATACCGCCAATTTTTCACTTAGACGACGGAAATTCAGTATTTCCGTCGTCTAAGTGATTTAAATTTTTGCCAAAATTTTAGCGGGAAAAGAATACCGCCAATTATTTTGACTTAGACGACGGAAATGACAATCTCCGTCGTCTAAGTGGATTTAAATTTTTGCCAAATTTTAAGGGGGAAAAACACCGCCAGAAATTAAAAATTCAAAAATTCACTTAGACCACGGAGATGAGTATTTCCGTCGTCTAAGTGAATTTTAAAAAAAATAATTTTACGGAATTTTCACTTAGACGACGGAAATACTCATCTCCGTGGTCTAAGTGAATTTTTTTAATTTTTAATTTTAAAAAATAATTTTTTTATTTTAAAAAAAAAATTTAAAAATTCACTTAGACCACGGAGATGAGTATCTCCGTGGTCTAAGTGAAAATTCCGTAAAATTATTATTTTTTAAATAATTTGTAATGAATTTTTGGACCTGTAATTTGAATGGAATTGTCGTAAAATATCGATTAAAGAATCGTATATATAAAAAGTGGGATTTAAGACGATGAATTAATTTACGTATTCAAACTTGTTAAGTATTTACTAATATGTATAACTTAAGTGCCGGTACTTATAGGCTCATTGCACATCGATATTAACGAAATTGAATTTGGAAAAAACGACCGTTGGATATACTCACCATAACACCATATATAAGTAGAATAATTTCCACTAAATACTGAGTTCGTTCAGGGTTTCATCGGCACAGTTAACCGCAAATCCAAAAATTTTACAAGCCGGAAACCTAGATACACAAAAATCCGTAAGTCCTATTTTAAAACCGTCGACGCTCACACTCCAAGCATTGTTTACTCTACGGTCTCGACGAAAAGAATATGCATTGGGACATGGTCTAGATGGTCGTTGTCTTAGGTGAAATTACGAAATTTTCACTTAGACGACGGAATCGCACATTTCCGTCGTCTAAGTTTTTACTTGGACGACGGAAATGGACATTTTCGTCGTCTAAGTGAAAACATGGTTTAGGGGTTAGGGTCTTAGGGTTTAGGTACTTAGACGACGGAAATGTCCTTTTCCGTCGTCTAAGTGAATTTTAAAAAAAAAAATTTATGGAATTTTCACCTAGACCACGGAGATACTCATCTCCGTGGTCTAAGTGAATTTTTTTAATTTTTAATTTTAAAAAATAATTTTTTTATTTTTGAAAAAAAAAAAAATTTAAAAATTCACTTAGACCACGGAGATGAGTATTTCCGTCGTCTAAGTGAATTTAAAAAAAAAAAATTTACGGAATTTTCACCTAGACCACGGAGATACTCATCTCCGTGGTCTAAGTGAATTTTTTTAATTTTTAATTTTAAAAAATAATTTTTTTATTTTTGAAAAAAAAAATAAAAAATTTAAAAATTCACTTAGACCACGGAGATGAGTATTTCCGTCGTCTAAGTGAATTTTAAAAAAAAAAATTTACGAAATTTTCACCTAGACCACGGAGATACTCATCTCCGTGGTCTAAGTGAATTTTTTTAATTTTTAATTTTAAAAAATAATTTTTTTATTTTTGAAAAAAAAATAAAAAATTTAAAAATTCACTTAGACCACGGAGATGATAATCTCCGTCGTCTAAGTGAAAACTTAGACCGCGGAAACTTTATCCGCGGTCTAAGTGAAATTTTTAAATTTTTTAAATTTCACTTAGACGACGGAAAAAGAGATCTCCGTCGTCTAAGTGTTCACTTAGACCGCGGAGAAGTTTCCGTGGTCTAAGTGTTACTTAGACGACGGAACCTTAATGGTTCCGTCGTCTAAGTAACTTTTTCTTGTAGTGTCTTAGTAGTGGTTTTTGGTCTTGAAAAGTTTAGATCTTATTTACTAGGAACTAAAGTTATCATATTTTCTGACCATGCTGCTTTGAGATATTTGATGACTAAACAGGATGCCAAGCCCAGGTTGACTTTATAAATGCTTTTACTTCTAGAGTTTGACATTGAGATCAAGGATAAGAAGGGTTCTGAGAATGTGGTGGCGGATCACTTGAGTAGACTCACCCATGGTTCCAACGCAGAAGAGGACAATCTTCCTCTCAGAGATAGTTTTCCGAATGAACAACTCCTTGTTATCCAAGATTTGGTGCCATGGTACGCCGACATTGTTAACTACAAAGTGAGTAAGTGCATTCCTCCTAATTTCAGCAGAGCTCAGAAAGACAAACTGGTCAAGGAGGCCAGGTATTACATATGGGACGAGCCATACCTCTGGAAACATTGTACTGATGCCATCATCCGCAGGTGCGTCCCCGAGTCTGAATTTCCATCTATTCTATCTTTTTGTCACTCACATGCAGGTGGTGGACACTTTGGAGGGAAGAAAACTGCTCTCAAAGTGCTTGAGAGTGGATTTTATTGGCCGACTTTGTTTCATGATGCTCACGTCATGTACAAATCATGTGAGCGATGCCAAATGACAGGTAACATTGGCCCAAGAAACCAAATGCCTCAACACCCAGTTCTTGTTGTTGAAATATTTGATATGTGGGGTATTGATTTCATGGGACCATTTCCTAACTCCCAGGGTTATTTGTTTATTCTTCTAGCTGTGGATTATGTTTCTAAGTGGGTGGAAGCTAAAGCCACCCGCACTAACGATGCTAAGGTTGTTCTCTGTTTTCTGAAAGATATTTTTGCTAGATTTGGGACACCTAGATGCATTATCAGCGATGGAGGATCTCATTTTTTGAATAGAACCTTTGGCGCTTTTCTTCGGAAATATAGTGTAACACATAAGGTGGCCACACCTTATCATCCCTAAACCAGCGGGCAAGTGGAGGTGTCAAACCGGGAGATCAAGCAAATCTTTGAGAAGACGGTTGGGCCAACCCAGAAAGATTGGAGTCAACGCCTTGATGAAGTGTTGTGGGCTTACATGACAGCTTATAAAACACCTATTGGAATGTCTCCGTATAGGTTGGTGTATGGAAAAGCTTGCCATCTTCTAGTGGAATTGGAACACAAGGCATATTGGGCTGTTAAAAAGTTCAATTTTGACATAGATGATGCGGGTTTGCATAGGAAGTTGTAGCTGAACGAACTTGATGAGATTAGGTACAATGCCTGAGTCCAGCAGGATTTACAAAGAAAAGACTAAAGCTTTTTATGACCGAAATATTAAAAGAAAAGAATTTGTTGTTGGTCAGAAAGTTTTACTCTTCAGTAGTCGTCTACGCTTGTTTCCAGGTAAGCTAAAAAGTAGATGGACTGGACCTTATGTTCTCACTAATGTTTTTCCTCATGGTGCTATAGAGATTGTGAGTTCGAAAACAGGGAAGACATTTAAAGTGAATGGGCATCGACTCAAGCCCTTCTATGAGTCATTTGTGGAGTATATCTTTGAGGATGCAAACCTTGGAGACGCCTCTTCTTATTTGAAGTAATGAGAATTGTCGTATGGCTGAAGACGTTAAACTTAGCGCTACTTGAGAGGCAACCCATGTTGATGGAGAAGCGTGGCGACCATATTTGCTCTCTTATCCCTTCTCCTTTACTTTATTTCTTCATGTTTAATGTGATTTGTGATGTGTTATGTCTCATTCCATGCTTGTTTGATGTATTGTATGTTTTAGTTTTGTTTTACATTGAGGACAATGCAAATTTCAAGTGTGGGGTGGGGTTTATATCATATCCTTAGCGTCTATGTATAAATTTTTCGTTTTTATGTGTTATTTTGGTACTGTGCAGTTTTCTGTCTTGTGAAATTTATTTTCCATAGCTAGAGGTATCGTAAAATTCTGAAATTTTGAGAGAATGTTTATAAATGTGTCTGGTTTATGCTCATAAAATTTCAACTCATTTTAATGTGTGATTAATTTTATATAAATTATAAAAGTAGAGCTGCGCAGTATAGGGGACCTATTTCGACCCGTCGAGAAAATTCCGTAAGGAATTCTCGACCCGTCGAATTCTGGCAGATTTGAGACAGATGCATGTCATCGATCCGTCAAGGAATTCCTCGACCCATCGAATTTTGAGGGGGTCTTTTCCGACGACTAGTTCGTCGTGGAAGGGTCTTTTCACTCAGTTTTGGTATTTTTGAGTTTTTCTTTGTTTTTCTTGTGTGTTTTAGTGTCTTATATGAAAAACCAAATACAAAAATAAAAAGTATCTAGAAAAGAAATACAAAAAGAGTCTTTTGATTCGTGTTTTGAGTCTTAGGTGTCCTTAACTAGTCCATGATGTGATTATATCTTCCAGAGTTGTGACTAAAAGATGATCATGTTATTTGAGTTTCTTTGGTTAATCTTGATATATGTTGCATGTGCGAATGTGTAGTGGATGTAGAAATGAGTTAACATGGTACAAATTTTTGAGCATGCTTAAACTTTGTTGAGATTCATTTAACCCGTGAGCGATTGAGCCTATATGTGAATACACATGCTTTCTTTATTGAGTGTCGATTGCTTGCCACAGATTAAGTTAATGGACTCTAGATATTACTAGAACTTGCTCTTGTGCATTTCAAAGTTTATAGTCAATACATGTTTGATTGAGGAAGTGATAAAGGCATTTAGGGGATACCACCATAGCCATATAAGCCTGTGTCCCGACTTTGTGTACACAAGATGTGCACCCCTTAGTTAACCACTTTGAGCCCACATGTTTAAACTTTATGTTATCACCCACATATCTTTAACGTTGAACTTTAGAATAGTTATATCTTTACCTTTGTTCTAGAACTTGGTAGAGCTATACATGAGACAGGTATGTGAAGACGACGATGATGTCGAAATGTGATGAAAAGAAATAAGTGTGGGGTATCAAGCTAGTGATTCAAAAAAATAATTGAAAAAAAAATTGGAAAAAGAATGAATAGAAAAAAAAATGTGATGTCTAGCTTGATACCCAAGTTAACTGTTGATGAAAAGAATGATGTGAAGGCCCAACAAGATGAAATTTGGCCACAAAAGTGAGAAAGTTCATTGTTGTAAGTTTGAAGAAGTCTCTTATTTGGTGCTCTACTGGGTTCTAGAATTACGTTTGAATTCCATATCCATTTATTCTTTAACCTATGATCCAAGCCCCATTACAACCCATGAAGGTCCTTTTGATCCTCAAGATGACAGCCTTTGATCTGTGGAGATTTGTCACAAGAGTAAGCATATGGTTTGGTCCATTTGGCAAGTAGTTGAGTTGAGTGGAAACTTTAGACATATTTTGAGTGAAACACTTTTGAGAGCATATCCAAGTGAGGTTGAATCTTGACTTGTTTGTTGCATGCTGCAGTTCTTTTCACCATAATTATGTCTTCGTCCTACATATTACATGTGTGTCATATATTAAAATTAACTCTCGAAATTTTATGGAAGGTGAATGTAAAGTCATACTAATTTTGGTGTTACAATTATGGCAGAATGCTGAGACAATTTGTTAAGGGTGTTAGAGTCATGTAGTTAGAGTTTTGTTGAGTTGTTTTAAAGTTTTGGTTTAGTGTATTGCTCGAGGACTAGCAATGTTTAAGTGTGGGGTATTTTGATAGTCGCATATTTATGCGTCTATTCGGTATTTAATTTGGTCCTTTTATTTAGTTTATTGTTATTAATTGAGTGATTTAATTATGTTTATTGTTTTAATAGGTTTTGTGGAGAAATAAAGAAAAAGGAAACAAAATAAGGATTCCTAGCTCAATACGGAAAGGAGGAGTTATGTGCAATTATAGAAGTATATTCCAACGTGGACTCTATGAGAGCTATTGGAGGAAGTATGTAAACCTATTTATAGGTTTTAGAAAGGGAGAATCAGATCATTAGAAGAGGAATTCGTGCAAGGGAGAGAGCAGCCAACAAGAGGAAGCAACCCAGTCTCGGTTCGACCGGTCGAAGGATACCTCGGCCCGTCGAATTCTGGCCGTCCAGAACTCTTCTTCCTTCTAGTTTGTTGTTTCAAAATCTATGATTTGTTTTGATTATTTTATTTATGAATTTTAGTATCTAAACTCTTTGTTGAGGGGTTGCTTGAAGCCCCGTACATGAAGTCTTTTTAATGCATACACTTTAACCTAGTTTTACATATTCTTTGAATGAGATTTCTTTCTCTGAATGATTCACCGTATAAGTTCTTGTATATTTACTTTGGTGGCCAACTTAGTATGCATGCTAGGATTAGATATGGGTGACTAGAGATAATTTCTTCCACCGGATTCTCTATAGTGATACACTGATTTTACCGTTAGGAGACTGAAGTCTATAGGTCTAGCAGGACACGCCTATAGTGTACCTGTGAACCCTTGTAGATTCTCAAACCATTTCTAGAGTTTAATGCTTTCTTCTTTTTAAACCTTGGGGTTCATGACTATGGGTTCAATAGAGGGATAGATCTAGGGGAGGTCCATGACAAACCTGCATAGGCATAAAGATTAGGTAATAAGATGTAGTTGTAACGATCAACTCTTCATGGGAACTTTCATTCATTGGATATGTGCATTAGGTTAAGTATGTGTTAGAAAGATGGAATGGAGGTGGTGGATTGCATTCCTCTTAACTCTTTAATCATATAGTTTAATTCATTTGCATTCATAAGCATATTTACTTTCAGCATTTATTTTCTGCATTAGCTGTATCTTAGCCGATAGTATTCGGTACTCAAATCAACTCCGAATACCCTCAAATTTTGTGTGGTAGTCCGCCACTGTGTCTAGTGTATTATGTCTAAATTTCGTAGCATTTGAGTCAGTCTAGGTTAGGTTCATAGTGTCATTAGTGTACTGTAGTCGAGTCTGTCAGCATTTTAATTTTGTGTTAGGATTTAGTGTCACCAACTCCTCGTGTTCGATAACCCTTATATGTGACCACTACAGTGATATATCTTGGTTGAAATAAGGTATCTTTGAATAGGTGTTTACCCGGCCTATCACAATGTAATGTCACCTTCTTTCCACGATTGCTTATGTTGCGGCCGACTTTTTCTATTACTAAAAAAAATTAATAATAATAAATTATTTAAAAATTATATTTTTATTTAACACGATATTACCTTATAAGTATCAATCTAAAAGTGCTCGACGAACCAATCTCATTCACCACGCCATTTTACGAACTCCTTCCAGACAACGAATGCCATGCATTAGATAGTGCCGATGCAATTTGTACTTCCAGTAGAAATATATATTATTAGGTCTCTCCTCTAAGTAAACACATACTCAGTTAATTTCACATCATAGTGTACCTACAAAAGTATAAAGAGAAATTAATATATATTATTTTTTAATTATTTAAATAATTTCATTGAATTGAATTAATAGAAATTCTTACCAAGATATCGACGTACATTTTGTCCCTCTCTTCCTGAGGGAGCTCCATCCAAGTCACTGTCGTCATCGACACCTTGCTCCCTAACACCAAGTTGTTGATCTCCTTCATCGGAGGGCCTTTGGTGAAGTCATCGTACTCCATCTCGATCTTCTTCCCTGTTGCCTTAACGATCACCTCAGCTTTAACCCACTTCACTAATCCCCGAGTGCGTTTCAAGGTTGGTGCTACAAAAAAGAACTAAAAAAATAGTATTTAATGAACACTTAATAAAAAAAACCATGAAATAATATACATATTTTTTTAAGATTACCTTAGGTGTTAGGTGCTTTGCGCCGAACGCTGATGTACTCCACATCGTTTGAGTTGCGATAGACAGAAAACTACCTATTAAAGATATGTCTCTACTCTGCTCCCAAGAATTTCAAATGTAAGTAAGGGTCATTGAAATGACCCAATCTCGATTTAACTAGTAAACCAAGATCAAATCCTAACTACTCACAAGAAAACAGCAAATTCTATTGAAATTTTGGCATAACCTCTCCATAAATTGAAGGACACCAAAAACCTGCATAGAAATAACACTTCTAAAACAAGTCCCACAAACAACACCGTGAGCCACCTATGTTCATCTAAATTTCTCAACTTAGCAAACTACATAATCTACTATAAATATACTGAATTCAGAATTATACAAGAAATCTGATGATCATTAAGGTATACAACACAAACGGAAGCAGACTAATACATGGTATTTAGAGCAACCACTCATTTACATAATATACAGACTAGTAGGCTAATCCAAGAACCTACTACGGAAGAAGTGTGACACGAACTCTAAGCCCTCGACGGTGACGTGCAACTACAGGATAGAAACTGTAAACTGGGCAACGAAAAACCGAAAGGCCCAGGGAAAGACATATAAAACAAGAGAAACTATTAGAGTGAGTGGACAAAATCTATTAATTGAGTACGCGAAAAGTAAAATAAATAATATGCCTTTCCGATGATAAAGGTATAAAAGTAGTGAGTCAAAGATATTGTAAAAATAATAAAAGATACATCGAGGGGGACACCTAACCCTTCTCGAGTATCAAGTGCTAGTGGAGGCGATGACTAGAGTTCTTAGATCTCTGGCCACCTAAAGTCATTTGGTGACTCCTGACACAAAGACGACTTGAATGCTAGGGGAAGTGTTGTTTCTTCCCTGGAGCCACTCGGGGATCAGCCGAGTAAGCAATGCAACTATGCAAAACTAACTAGAACTAACATCCAAAATATATGTTGAATACTGAAATCTCAAACTGAACTGAGTACAAATAATAAAGACTCGATAAATCGACTGTGAAAAATAAAAGTGTCCACTCACAGTCAACAACTAGCTCTGAGGTCTAGCAGAAGTCTCCTTGCCCAAATCTCGATCACGATTTCCTGAATCAACAATAACGAAATCATTCATATAGTAATTCAATAAAGTACGCGAAACTTGATTATAAACTACCCCGACAACTTGCTGAACAAAAATTTGTTTCTGCCTCGTTGGAGCTCCGTCGTGCACGGTGCCACGTAGCTGCCACGCTCCACCTCTGGTGACCTGCTCTGACGATCTCCAACTTACACAGCTAGCTTCCTCATAAAAAATTTAAACAACTTTTCCTTCTTCGCCAGAGTCCAATTCGACGGCATTGTGGATGAAATCATCGCCACAGCAGTGAACCACCACCTCCAGCAACCGCCACCAGCAGCAGCGTCCGACCTCAAAAATTGATCCTTACTCCAAGCCCAACTGAACCCCTCTATCCACTCGCTTCAATTTGACGGCAGCCAGCTTCCACGAACCCGGAAAGCCACACGACCGAAATTGTCGATTTAGGGTTTCAGCGTCGCATCGCCGCCACCAAACCTCGTCGGAGTGCGAGACTATACCCAAAATTCTTAGGAGGATGAGGCCTACCAAAACCCCCTATCCCCGACCTCCAAAACTCGTCGGAGCACCACTGTCTGTCGTACCTGAAATACGACGAGCTCACCTCGTCGATTCGCACACCACACACATCAAAACACAACAAACTACCCAGAAAATGAAAGAGGAGATTAAGGTCTTCAAAACCATACCAAGAATGCTGGTAACGGTGGAGTTTTCTGGCAGGTCGAACACGGGTCGTCGCCAGAGTAAAAGGGTCGACCCCGATGAAAATTATGGTTTGGGTTTCAGCCCAAAATCCCTTATAACCCATAAGCACATGATCAAAATCAACGACTGAGGTTTGATCTTAGTTGAATCCAATAGCTAAGATCAAATTACCAATTGGTGGTGAAAATAGAGGGTTTCTAGGCTTTTTGGTGGTGGAAAGATGAGGAAAAAGTGCTAGAGGTTTAGGGGAAGAGTGGGGAGCTCTAGATGCAAAAGAAAGGTAAAAAACATGATTCTAAAGTTTATACTTTAATGTGGTCTCAAGTGTTTCACTCACATTGGTCATGTGTATGTCATGTGTCATCACATCTGTTTGATTTCTTCTAGAATTTGGTTGGATCTTCCCTGACTTGACTTCCGACCTTGACAGACATTGACCTCGTTGTTAACCGGTTGGAGTTGACCGTTGAACATTTTTGTCATTTTCCTGATTTTGCTCCATCCTCTCCAAGCAAGGAGTAAAATATCGGGTATCGATGATATATCGACAGTCCAAAATTTGGATATATCGACAGAAATATCGACAAAATATCGATCCACTGAAAATTCTGACGGAAATGACGGAAACTAATAAAAATATATGGAAATTTGTAATGAAACTTTTGGAGGTTGTTATATGATCAATTACCTACCTTATGTGAAAAGAAAATATTGATTAAACATCAAAACATATGAATTTGTTATATTACTATATGAATTAGTACGTGTTAAGTGCTGATAACTATTAAAATATAATTTAATAGTTCTATTTTTATTTTTTTGATGGCTAAACTTTAATGGGAGGCTAGACCATCACATTTTTGTACAATATGTTACACATCACACATTACAAAATCAAATATATAAATACTTCAAAACCACATAGAGGACCTATGAGGTTCGAAATTCACACTATTTTCCTCATCTCTCTGTGCAGAATCATGTGTGTATTGTGAAGAGTACTCATTAAATGATTGCTCTCCCATGTAATTCTGCACGTATTGACTTACATGCCAACCATATGGGTCAGAGGGCGGTCTTTGAAGATTTTGGAGCTCGTAGTATGAACCAGACATTGCTCGACTTTCTTCATTGCTCGACTTTCTTCATTGCTATCATCATTTGAGGCATTTGTTTGTGATTGTAACGATAAGTTATCACTTGTTGGAAGACCATAAGGCATGATATATGAAGGATAAGGCATTGCAAAATTTTGACCATAATAATAGGGTTGGTAAATATCGGAAAATATCGGTAAATTTCGGTAAATATCGGAAAATATCGGAAATATCGGGGATATATCGGAAAGTTTCGGAAAATTTCGGAAAGTTTGGAGATATATTCACGGATTTTTCAGGTAAGTTCAAAAAACCGAAATATCGGCGAAATATCGCCGATAATTTCGATTTTGCATTCCTTGTCTCCAAGGGCTCTGGAAATGTACTCGACTTCTCCAAAAAGTTATCAATTATCATCTTTAAGAGCGTTTCCGTGCCAACTCCCAATTTTCTAGCATAAAAAATAAATGTTAATTATAAAAATGATGGTTTATTCATAAAAGACAAAAAATAAACATGAAGTTAGGTACGTAATTAGCATATAATTATGGACCTAACATGCACGTTTCGGGCGCAAAACCAACCGCAATAAGTTGCCATCTTCACACCAGCGCAGCCCATCTGTGGAACTACGCTCAAAATCAGCCTTGGGGAACCATCTAGATGATGGCCGAGGTGCGCAAACGTTGGAGAGCAGTGTCCATATCACTGAGCCTCAGAGAACAACATGGTTCTGGGTCTCACGACGGAGGCAGAGGGAGGCCCCCGCTGTAGAGGCCTCTCAATGTTAGAGAGAAAGACCCTAAGCCCTCTCGATCATCTAGTGATTATTGCATTTTCAAAGTAATAGTGATTAATCCAGAAACATTTAGCAATGACCCTCCGGCCGCTAAGAAAAGAAAGGATCAACTTGTTATATATCTGCATCACATAAATATTGGAAACAAAAGGGAAAAATTTATGTGGTATAGTTACATTCAATTGAAGTTCTGGATGATTTGATTTAGTCTAACACTCTAACTCTGGAAGACTAGTAACTTTATACATCAGAAGATTAAGTGTATATAATAACTTAGCTTTCACAAAACTACCTGAAACATTAAAACATAACCCAACGCAGACAGTCTGATAATACTCGACCATATTACAAGCATGATGGAATACTTGCATCTATTTTTGGTGCAAAATCATATGATGTTGCAGCTTAGTTTATGAGCAAAAGATCAAATATGGCTGCTTGATTTTCGACCCTACAAATGAAGGTGAACTCCATAGCAGATGAAAAGATGAATAATCTAGCTAAAGCAGTTGGATGGAATAAATAAGCTTTTGTTTGACCAGTACGTAACTAATGACGTCGAAAATCTAAGAAAAGAAGAAAACTTATAGAGCTGTAGTGTTGCTAGTCTATGATGGTTGTCAAAATTTAAGAGGAAGAGGTACTAATTTAATCATTCAGAAGATACGTACCAGAATTATAACTCCACGTACATTCGACATTTCAACTTTGACAACACTGAATCACCTGGGTAGAAAGTCTGTCTTCGATTTTCATGGATAAAGGTGTTCGGGGGGAAACTAATCAATACACAAAACTGGTTGCGTGGGTTTAGTGAATTTCCTCGTACTTCTGGAAACCATCGTCTCTACTTCGAGTTCTCTCCACTTCCTGATCTCTAAACCATGGCCGAGTCTTTCGATAGTGCAGCATCTCAGCATCTCCTCTTCTTGTTTCTGTTTTTTCCTTGTGCTAATTCAGTCTATTTCAAACTACCCCGTTTTGAACCAAATGCAGCAGACATACTATATCAGGGAGATGCAGTGCCTTCTATTGGAGCAATTGAACATATTAACAAGGTTAGTTTCGTTTGCCGGGTCGGCTGGGCTACCTATGCTCAGAGAGTGCCTCTCTGGGATTCTTTGGTTACAAACGGGGCCTCTCTCTCTCTGGGATTCTGATACTGGAAAGCTCACTGACTTCACGACTCACTTCTCATTCATCATCAACACAGATGATTACTCTACTTATGGCCACGTATTGCATTCTTGCTTGCTCCGGTTGGATTTCATATTCCACCGAATTCAGTTGGTGGTTTTCTAGGCTTGTTCAACACCACAACAAGTGACTCCTCCGGCAATAAGATTGTTCTAGTCGAGTTTGACTCCTTTGTAAACCCTGAATGGGATCCTCCATATCAGCATGTTGGGATCAATAACAATTCTGTCACCTCTTGGGTCAACACGCGTTGGAATGTGAAGGCATATGGTTGATTGGCAATGTTTATTGAAGACAAAACACATTTTTCTTGTGAAAGCATACTTACAGATTAGCTATTCCTTGAACTCAGACAAAACATAGTAGTAAAGGATCATCAAAGCTAATGTTGACATTGCCTACTCTATCTCATTGGAAAAACAGGTATATCATTCATTTGCATTACATGTTTTCATCTAGGATAGAACACTGAGCATGTATCCCTGATAATTTGGAACGTTTTTTTCTTGTGTGATCTTTCATGGCTTTAATCACTTCTAAAACCCAGATTACTTGTCCTTAATCTGTGTGATCTTTGACTATGAAAAACTGACTTGTTTAAAGAAGATCCCTGTGAGAGTTGACTCTTGTTCACATGTGATTCCTAGGAAACTGTTTTGTCATTTTCTGGTTGTCTTGCTAGCTCTTTTGTTTCTGGTTTAGCTGGCTCTTCTTTTTGCTGTCAAAGAACGTGCTTCTCCTTTGACTACTGCAATAGCTATTCTAGTACAAGAGTATGGAAACCTTTTGCCTCGCTTAGACAACCTTTGCTCAATGAGGAAAACCTAAAAAGCTGTCTTGGTTTTGTTCACCTTATAGACTTGCATTTGTCCCATCAGTAGCTGGCTATTGTAGGACTGCATTAGGACAGTTTTAGGTCTGCGTTAAGGCTTCCTTGTTGCTGTGTTTCACGTGCTTATTAGCTGTCTTTGATCTCTGAATGACCTTGCCTATATAAGGAGTCCTTTGCTGTCTTGACTCCCTGGTTGGTTTAGTGGAATACTTTGAGGTTTAGGTTATTCTGTTAGGTCACTCTTTGAGAGCACATTCGTGTGTAGTTTTCTCTTCTCTCTTCTCTCCCCTTCCATGTCTTTTGGTTGCTCATAACTGTGCATAATAGACATGGATTCTCAAGCATAAAAACTTTTTTCAAAACTCATATGCATCATTGCATTGTGCATTCCATTGAGATAAAGTATGGAGATGCCCAACCCAAGAAGTTGATCAAGAAGATTTAACTTGAGAGTAGTTAAAATCTGAGTTGATACTTCTGAATACTTTCCAAAGTGTAAACACATAGTTTGAGTAGTGTAGCTCTGTTAGAACTGGTAGTTAGACTAGTCAGGATAGCATACGGGTTATGTATCCCCAGAGTACGAGAGACTTGTAATTGTGTGTGTTACTTGATAGTGGAAATGTTTGTCCCTCAAGAGTTAGGGGCACGCAGTTTTAATCCTGGTTGTAGGATTTCTGCGTTATCAAAAACATTTTGTTTTTTCACTAACAAATGAAAAACTTACCAATCTCAATAACAAATCAGGTAGTTACATACATGTACACATCATGTTTTTTCACTGAAGATGGCATCATTGCCATCTATCTCAGACATGTCTGGGTTGTCCTAAAACATGTAGCCGTTAGTGGCTCGTTTTCAAATTTTCCAGTAGCTCGTTTTCAAAACTTCCCTCGAGTTGAAAAAAGCTCTTTAGGACAGCTACCCGTTGACTTACTTCTTAAATTTGATTAGATAGCTTGTCACTCAAAATGTGTTGATTACTCAAATCCATTGATGTTTCTCCTTGGATTTGCAGAAAATCTTTTTCAAATCTAGGTTTTCGTGTTGACCTTTGTACATGGACTGGTTACCTTGGTTTCTGGAAAAGTGCTTATGCTTTTCTTTGGTGTAGTCTCTTCCTTGAGTGTGTGACAACAATCTTTCTTATCTTCGTCTCAAACTGGTGTTTCATGCAAGGAAGGCTTTTGCCCACTAGTTTCTTTCGGTACCGCATACGCTCTTGTTACTTCGTGTCTCCACTTGTGTGGGCGGTAGTTGCACGCTTTCCTTGGTTTGTGTGCTGTTTCTTTTTGGCATGCATGTGCAGCTGTACCCTTCTAACCTCTGCTCGTGACCACCGTTCAAAACGTTGTTGTTGGGTTTCTGCATGAGTTTCTATTATACATGACTGTATCATCTATATAAGAACTATGGTTTCTTTAGTGAGTTGGTTGGTTGAGTGAGTGATTCTTTCAGGCTTCTTTCTATATCTCTCTAATTTCACTCTTTCTCTCTAAGCTTTCCCTTCTACTGCATGTAAGACTTAGAGTATTTCAAAACCCAGATTTTATCAAAACTCATATGCATTGTGCATTCCATTGAGATTAGTATAGTTGTGCTCAACTGGAGAAGCTGCTCATGAAGAATTAGCTTACAAATAGTTAAGTTCTTAGATGAGACTTCTAAAATCTTTTCATTTGTAAACAATTAGACACAAGAGAGTGTAGCTCTGTAGAACTAGTAGAGAAACTGGTCAGGATAGCATACGGATTATGTATCCCCAGAGTGCAAAAGTTTTGTAAATGAGTGTTGTTCATAGTGGAAAGGTTTAACCCTCAAGAGTTAAGGGCACGCAGTTTTTTTTCCTAGTTGCAGTGTTTATACGTTAAAGAAAAACATCATAGTGTTATTCTTTACTTATCGCTTTTACATTTACTCGTATATCTGTGAATCGAGATAATTCACTACTTTACTATTCCCGAGAATAATTTTAAACAAAAAAAATTAAAAATGACCTATTCATACCCCCTCCAGGACCTTTAGAATGCTAGCCTGCACAATGGAGACACTGCTGATGTGTGGATTGCTTATAATGCTGCAACTAAAAATCTCAGTGTCAACTGGAGCTACCGGACAACAGCGACTCCTAAAGAGAATACTAGTCTCCAATACCAGATTGATCTCATGAAAATTCTGCCTGAGTGGATCACAATAGGATTCTCTGCTTCTACCAGTCAGTTCGGCGAACGAGATACACTAGTTTCCTGGGAGTTCACTTCAAATTTGGATAGAAATGAAGATAGTGGAAAGCAATCAAAGAAGAAAATATTAGTGGTGAGTCTAACAATTTCAGGTGTCCTGATTGCCGGGATGTTTGTAGTATCAATTGTGCTGCTGAAAAGGATGAAGCAAAAGAAAAGGCAAACTCCAGAGACAGAGAACTTAACAGCAATGAACAAGGACCTTGAAAGAGGAGCAGGACCAAGACGGTTCTCCTATACAGATCTTGCTACAGCTACCAACAACTTATCCGATGAGAGGAAGTTAGGTGAAGGAGGATTTAGTGCTGTTTACAGGGGCTACATAGCTGATTTAGACACTATAGTAGCGGTGAAGAAAATTTCAAGCGGGTCAAGGCAAAGAAGAAAAGAGTACATGAGTGAGGTGAAGATAATAAGTAGCTTGAGACACCGAAATCTAGTGCAACTCATACGATGGTGCCATGATGGAGGACAGTTCTTACTCGTCGATGAGTTCATGCCGAATGGTAGCCTTGACGCTCATCTATTTGGCAAGACTAGGCCTGCCCTGTCCTGGGCCATGAGGTACAAGATATCTCTAGGGTTAGGCTCTGCATTGCTTTACCTTCATGAAGAGTGGGAGCAATGTGTTGTTCAACGTGACATCAAATCAAGCAATATTATGCTAGATTCTAGCTTTGGTGTCAACCTTGGTGACTTTGGATTAGCTCGGGTAATGGATCATGAACTAGTTCCCCAGATAACTGGAGTAGTTGGGACACTTGGTTACATGGCTTCTGAATATTTTAGGACCGGTAGGGCTAGTAAAGAGTCCGATGTTTATAGCTTTGGGGAGGTCACCTTAGAGATTGCTACTGGAAAAAGGTCAGTGGATCGTTTGGGAAGAGATTTGGAGATGGGACTCCTAGACTGGGTTTGGGACCTTTATGGGAAAGGGGAGCTTCATTTGGCAGTGGATGAGATGCTGCATTCAGACTATAACGAGAAGCAATTAGAGTGTTTATTGATTGTAGGATCGTGGTGTGCTTACCCAGATAACAGTTTAAGGCCCTCAATAAGGCACGCCATTCGTGTTCGAAATTTTGAAGCAACATTGCCAAATCTTCCAACAAGTATGCCTGTTCCAATGTATCAAGTACCTACACCATCAGTCAGCAGCTCTGGCGAACGACTTACAACTACAAGTATTGAACAAGGTCGTTGAACTATGATCAGAAGACCAGTTTGCAAACATATAGAGGCACTTAGATTATTCTTAGTTTTTTTCTGTGCTCATTTTATTTCACTTCTTCCATTTAATGGATTCCAATTTCTAAATGATATCCTACAACCACGAAATGGCATATAGAGTGATATAGCCGTTCCTAGTTTCATACTCACATTCCAATTTTGGGGACGAAAATTCTTCGTCTCCATCCTTTGAAATGAAAATTTACAGACAATTTTCAATCTCTGTTGTAGTGACACTTTACTGTGTGAAATGTCGGAGTGTCTGACACTTCTCGACACTTCGACATGGTCCAACACGGTGTCTGACATGCCACGTGGTATGTCAGGTTGATGATGTAGCGTGTCGTCAAAGTGTCGAAAAAATCAACATTTTATGACACTCCGACATGGTCCAACATTGTGTGAAATGTCGGAGTGTCAGAAAATGTTGATTTTTTCGACACTTTGACGACACGCTACATTATCAACCTGACACACCACGTCAATAATTTATAAATAAAAAAAGAAAAACATAGTCAAATAAGCAAAAAATAGAAGCCTATTTTACTTAACTCAGTAGCTCATCTACTATCTCCTCTACTTTTAGTGATTGTTTCGTTGTGAAGTTAATTGATTGAGGTTTTGCAAAATGTTATGCTTGGTTGGGGTTTTGTAAAGTTGATGTATGGAATGTTAGAATATTCATTGGAATTGTCCATGTATACTGTTGCTATTTTCATATTTAGTTTCTATTGAATAACATGAGTTCAATTGTTAATAAATAGATTGAGTTTTATGTTTTGATATGGCTATGTAATGAATTTGTTTTATTTTTTTAGTATTTTTGTATGTATAGAAATATATATATAAATTATTTGTCCTGTCGATGTCTTGTAGAAACTTGTATTTTTGAGATTTATCATGTCGTGCCGTGTCGGTGTCGCTGTGTGAGTGTGGGTGGTGCACGTACCATAGTTTCCAATGGTATCAATATCATATAGCGATCACTAATTCACTAATTCTCTGAAGTCAGGTTATCACCACACAACGTAACAACGTGGTAAAAAAAGATATTGTAAGCTTAATAGACATAGTCAATGTATCAATGAGGTTCAACAGGGTAAGGTAGAAAGTCTATAGAAAGATTGAATCTTGCAACTCTGAATCTCATAGTCTAACATAGTAAGTCACTTTGATATTCTTTATCTGACCTCAACTCGATAGCTTCTGTATTCTGAAGAAGGGATCATTTCTGCACTTTGGTATGTTCCCAACTTCCATCTCTGCAAAGTCCAAACTCGCTCAGAGTCTATTTTAGCTTCGAAGATTGAAACTTTTGAACTGCTAGAGAACAGAGAGACCCAGAGAAACATCGTTGCTTTTGCCCAAAGTAAATGGACTCTACTGTAAATATTTTTGCTTTAAATGGGTTGGGCTGGCGGCCCGTTTACTATGGTGAATATGGTAAAAGTATTGTTTGCCTTGTTTGGTGGTGAACCGGTGATACAGCACCAATTTTAACATTGCAGGTTGCCAAAAACTTCTCCTATCTTTTCATTAGGTTTCGACGTTTTATCTTTTAATTTTGAACTGGGGAAGTTCCTGTGCTTGTGATTCTGCATATGATTTACTAGGAAGTTGTTAATTTCGGTTTGATGATACATGGGCAATTGGAAAGGAGTAGTGGATTGAAGCATTGAAACTGTTTGATGTTTATAGCCCATTTTTTATGCATGATCTCTATGTTCATATAGTCGTTTATTTGTATTTCTCAATGCTTTGTTGAGCTTTTGTTATGTATTTGTCCTCCTAATCAGATGTAGAGCATGGTTTTTATCATCATGATTGTCTTCCGAACATGACCTGTGATTCTATGAATCACTATGATGTTATGCAATATATGTTTCACAAGATTGAGTTGTTGAATTGGCATCACCACTCATCTATGATTCAATAAACTGCATTAGTTTACTTTTTCTTCTCTCCAGCTGACTTGATACTTCAGTGTTGGTAGATGGAGATGGTACAGTCAGTACAGTCTATTTGCAACCCAACTCCGAAGAGACATAAGGCTACAGCGCCAAAAGCGCAGATCTTTTGTGCATACACCATGGAAGGGCAACTAGATATGGTAACACATAGTTGGACCAAAGCTCATTATTGATAATGAATCAATCTGATTAAGGTGAAGAGAATCACTTTTTCTTTTGATTTTGTGACAACAAGTTTTGCGAAAAGTGACAGCAAAAACAAGTTCAAGAAACAAGACTTCAAGTGGGATATCAGTTGAATACAGAGACAGTAAAAAAGGTCAGTTTACAGCGGTAACCAGTAAGCACTTGGTGGTCATTAAGATTGCATTTCAAATTATATCACTCGAGCACACTTACAAGCATACATATATGCACCCTATTTTCTAAAGCTCTACCACGGCCGAGTAACCCCGCCTAGGCACTAGCCCTTGGCTAAAAACCATCCAATATGAGTTGAAGAGAAACTTTGAACATAAAATCATTAAGATGTACGAAGCGACACAAGAGAGCGAGTTGAATACTAAAATAGAAGTATCTAAAATAATCCGCTGCCATGTTCTTTCCCACCGTCTGACTAGCGCCTATTGATTTAGGTAGGACCTTTAACTATTATTAAAGATCAAGTCATGTTGCGATGGATCCTGTTGTTAGAGCATCCGCAGCGGTAGCAAGGAATTCCTCGAGGAATTCCTTTGCCGATTCCTCAAATAGGAATTACAAGAGGAAAAAGAGGTCCAAAATTCCTATTTACTGGCGGGGACCACCGTTTTTGGGAGGAATTCCTACGAATAGGAATCCCCGCTGCGGATGCCCTTAGAGCATTTGCACCGCCTGAGAAATTCTACGTGAAATATGACGTCTTTTTTTGTGAGTCCCGCTGGAAATAGTACGTCTGGATAAGGATGACCGATCGTTGACAGAGAGAAATTTCTCTCAGTCGATCGGATATCAATCGTTGGAGAAGAAGTTGTCCCTAGTGGAGTCCACGCACGTGGGTGATGTCAGACTTTTTTTTTTAATATGGCGCGTGTAATATATGCGCCGTAAAAGGATAATTTATTTTTATCGGCGAGTTACGTGCCAATGACAACCTGCCACGTGGCGATGCTGTCTACCACTCTCACTCCAATGGCTCTCTCAATCTAGGCCATCCATTTTGATTTGAATTTCCAATCCAACTGTCCAGATTCAATTAAAATGACTATTTCTGATTCTAACGGCAGACTTCAATAATTTTGCTTAAAAAATCCTAAATAATTACAAAAAAAATCTATTTTTTTTGAAATAACTCTCTACAATTGTTCTATAAATACTACATTCAATTCATTCACACCTCACACTAATTTTTGCACAACAAATTCATCATTCTCCTCCCTCTCTTCTCTCTCTCTCCTCTCAATCCTTTTAGTTTTTACAAAAGATGTCTACAAATTGACTTTTTTCCGAAGATGTACAATTGTACATATCTTATTGTCATCAGAGCGTGTACGCTATCTCCGGCAACAAACAAAAGATCGACAAATTGTGAGAAAAAATTTATGTCGATTACAACAAAATTGGGAGATAGCTCATGGTGAATCGAGGGCAGAGGCTAGGACTCAAAATGCATTTACTTCTTGTTTTGCTAAGTTGAAGCCAAACTTGACATTTTGAAAAACTTCGCTTGCATATGCAAAAAGGAATCCGGAATCCGGTGGAAATTTGCAAGATGAGGTAAGGATTTAATTATGTTGGTCATCTCCAATTTATTTGATTTTATGAAATAAAAAATTTCAAGTCTATTTTATTTGATATTATTGTGACATATCAAATCATTTTTTTTTTGTGGTTAAGGAAAGCTCAAACACTTTATGTGACAAAAAAAGAAGAGTTTACGAACTTTGAGTATTGGGAAGCGGTCAAGAATCATCCTACTGCTCTATCACAAGAGTTTGCTATATCACTGTCAAATTGAGAGAATGAGCACCATAAGGTGTATAAAATGCTCTATGATTGATGTCTAAGAGCTTTTTTGTACACCTTTGTGTTTTCCCTTCATGTTTGATCCATTATCATAATCCTGCCCTCTGACATTATCAATGTCACGATCAAGATGGTGTAGCACATTTTGCAACTCCTCGAACAAGCCTTGACCTGTTGTGTCATTCACAACCCAAAACTCCAGAAAATATTCTTGCACCTTTACAAGAATTGTAGAGACATCAACACACCTCAAGATCAATGTCATTTGTTCTTGTTTGCTGACATCAGGAGTACAATCGAGTATTACTGAAAATTACTTGGCTTCTTTTATTTTTTTTAGGATGACACCTTTAATTTCAGAAGCTAACAAAAGTAACAACTCATTTTGGACCTTGAGACTCAGATAATGGTAATTAATCTTATGGTTTTGTTTCCTTTGGAGATGCTCCATCAATGTTGAGTCCCATTCACCAACCATTTCAACTAAAGCCATAAAATTTTCATTAATTTCTTCATAAAGCTTCTCATTATGTCCACGGAATGCAAAACTTTGTTTAACTAAATATTTCACTAATGCAAACAATCTTCGCAATACCTTCCTCCAATGTTCTGTCTCTCTATTAATTTGGTCTTGCAAAGCTTTGCCAATGACTTGATTACTTTCCAACCTCGTGTACGTCTCCGCCCAAGTGGACATGTGATTTATATGCTCTGAAGGCTCTTCATGTGTTTTCAAACTTGAAGCAAGGTGCACCAATCCTTCAATCCATCATGTGCCAATTGACTTGGTTGTGGTTTGGTCTTGAAAACTTTGCAACAGAAGTAATTAAAATACTTTGTTAAGAACCATGTAGTACACAAGCCAATCTCGATGATGCTTCTCTCCATTTGGTAAGTACTTGTTGTAAAATTCAGAGGAGAAACGTCTTTTCATTGCATCTTTGGGACCTTTCCCTGTTAACAAATCTCTTATAGGCTCTTTTTTCACCAATAAATCCCTCCATTTAAGATCAAGATTATCCCAATTTTTAGGATCAAATATGTTCAAGGGAATTTCACCAATATCGTCATAATTGCCATTAAAATCATGTTTCACCACATTGTCCTCTACAAAGATCTTCTTCCATAGGTTCCTCCTTTGTAAGTTCCTCCACATGCGCATTAACGTCCACTGTTGCCTCTATAGGTTTCTCCCAATTATTTTCAACATCACCAAAATTCATATCACATTCTTCAAATACATGTTGGTCTACATGAACCGACTCTTCATTAGTTTGACACTGTGGCTGTTTGATAACAAATCTGTCAAGAGCTTCTCTTTGACTTTTAACAAATTGCTCATCTTTTTTTCTTTTTTGGCGTTTGGTAGCACCAGAATCAAACTTTCTAGTGGGAGGCACTCTATATTTCTAAAAGTTCATCACATAAGAAGAAAAAAAACAAACAAAACTTATATCATCATTCACCAATTCAACATCGATTAATTTCAATATGTTTGGATTTTGAACAATGAAATAAATCAATTAATGATTGCTAAATTACATATATTGGTATGATCAATCATAAGAAGGATAACGAAAACTATGAAAGAATTATTGAATTGAAGAACATCAGGGGCGGCCCTGGGCTCGTGCGGGTCTTGCTGCCGCACAGGGCCTCCGATTTTTGGGGGCCTCAATTTATATATATATATATATATATATATTATGCAAGTAATAAATAAATTTAAAAAGCCATACTACACTGAAGAGCTAGTGCATTTGGTTAAGGCCTCTGACTTAGTTACCACGTAGCCCAAGTTCAAACCCCCACACCTCCACAGGGTCACTTCTTTTTCCTTTTCATCTCCTGTCGTGCGTTTTGTTTTCCCGGATGCTTTTTCTTTTTTCCTTTTTACATAAATGTTCTTCAATTCAATGATTCTTTCATAGTTTTTGTTATTCTTTTTATGATTGATCATAGCAATATATGTAATTTAGCAATCATTATTTGACTTATTTCATTGTTCAAAATCCAAACATATTGAAATTAATCGATGAATGATGATATAAGTTTTGTTTATTTTTTTCTTTCTTATATGATAAAATTTTAGAAATCTAAAATGTCTCCCTAGAAAGTTTGATTCTAACACTGTTAAATGCCAAAAAAGAAAAAAAAGAAAAAAAAAGATGAGGGCATTCCACTAGAAAGTTTCTAATAGGACTTCTGTTGAGGAGTATTCTTTGTAAAAGTTGTAAGCCTAGAAGGGCATTCCATCATTTGAGCAGTGTAGGTTATATAGTATGTGGATGTGTCGATACTTGATTTATGTGGCTTCAAAGTAACAAATACAATGTATAAAAGTCGCATCTTCTTGTGCAGAGCACTTGGTTCATTTTAGTTTTCTAATCTAGTTTTGGCTTCAACAGGGGGTTAGTTAACGAACTCTGCAGCTAGCCAGCTAGCTAACTTTACTCAAGAATAGTGGGGGAGTTACGTTAAGGTCAATGGAGGCCATGATCCCTCTCCCCAAGTGTAGATAAATATCTTATATTTTGTGATGGTGCAGTAGTAAACTTACATGTTAACATCTAAAATATTCTAAACCCAGCAAAACTGGCTGGTTTTTTCAATTTGATCCTTCCTTCTTTACAATTTTGACCGAGCTTTTCTGGCTCTGCTACTGGTCAAGAAGGACTCATGCATGTAATATTATTGGTTTAGAATATCAAAGAGATTAATTTATTTGTGCTTCTTGGGTACGTCGTGGACGGTTTCTGAAGCTATTTGGTGACCTACGTAAGTATTTTCTGATAGAGGAATGTCTCGTTGTTTAATTAAGGTAAAATAGCATAAATGGTCATTCATCTTTGTCGGAAACGACAGTTTGGTAACTATCGTATGACATATGTCAAAATGGTCACTCGTCTTTTTCGAAAGTATATCAAAATGGTCATTCGTCCATTAAAAAAACTATTTTTTTCAAGGGTATTTTTGTCTTTTTATTTTGGCAAAATTGCATAAATTGTCATTAATCTTTGCCCAAAACGACACTTTAGTCACTATCGTATGACATATGTCAAAATGGTCACTCCCGCTAAGGTTTCATTTTCAAATTGGTCATTCGAGCTCAAACGTCCGTTAAAAAAAGAATATTTCATTTATGTTCAGGGGTAATTTTACCTTTTTATCCTCATTTGACAAAAAATAATCTAAAAATCTAAAAAATATAAAAAAATTGTCCTTTCTATCTCTCCTCCCCCGAGGCTCGCTACCACCAACGACGGCTCGTCGATCGACATTTGTAGTAGCACCGCAACCGAAATCTATTGTCGATAGATCGATCTCTACCTCGACCAGGCTTGTTAGCTGCGAGGAGGCATAAGATGCCATGAGGTGACTGCGATTGTGGAGAATCTAAGGGCGGCGACGGCAAGGGTGAGGGAAGAGAGAGGTTTATAGGTCCTCATCGTTTAGAGTTTAGGGTTTACGGCTCCTTCGTGTTGTTCTCAGGCTTGGGTTCAATCTCCACCGGCTGGCGATTGTGGGGTGGAGAGAGAGAGAGAGTTAATAATTTTTTAAAACTTGTAATAATGACATTATTGTAAATAAAATAAAATTAAATGATAAAAAGACATTTGTACCTCTTACATATCAAGTATTTAACGTCTAAAATAGGTAGAGTGACTAAATTTATAGATGGAGAACGAAGATGAGTGACCATTTTGACATATGTCATACGATAGTGACCAAAGTGTCATTTTGGGCAAAGATCAATGACCATTTAAAACTTTTAGTAATGGCATTTTTGTAAATAAATATAATTTAATGATAAAAAGACATTTTTACTCCTAAAAAATTGACGGAAGTGACCAATTTGATAATTAAACGTTATAGGGAGTGACCATTTTGACATATGTCATACGATAATGATCAAATTGTCGTTTTGGACAAAAATTAATGACTATTTATGCTATTTTACCTTTAATTAATTAACTATAAGAGAGACAGTCTGGAAACAAACAGATCAAGAATGCCTAAAGGACTGATCGAAGATTTAGCATAAACGATGACATCAAATATTGAAATTGGTATTTCTTATTTTCTTCGTATAATAATACATGAAAGAGTTGAATAGCTTGCTGGATAGCTAGGTAAAGGTCCTAGAGGGGGGGGGTGAATAGGCCTTTACCACTTTTTCGTTTAATCTGTTCCCGGGATAGCAAGATATTGTCCTATCCCGAAACGCAAGATACGAGTAATAAAAAGAAAAGCAGTAAGGAAAAAATGACACCAGATGTTTTTAGTGACGCAGAAATCCTACAACCAGGATCAAAACTGCGTGCCCCTAACTCTTTAGGGACAAACCTTTCCACTAATTTGTAACTCACACAATTACAAGTTTCTGGCACTCTGGGGATACATAACCCTTATGCTATCCTGACTAGTCTACCCACTAGTACAAACAGAGCTACACTACTTTAATCTATGTGCTTACACTTGGAAAATATACAGAAGTATCAACTCAGATCTTAACTACACTTAAGTTAAATCATCTTGATCAACTTCTTGGGTTGGGCATCTCCACACTTTATCTCTATGGAATGCACAATGCACAAATGCATATGAGTTTTGAAAAACAGTTTTAAGCTTGAGAAACCATGTCTATTATGCACTATAAAGAGCAACCAAAAGACATGGAAGGGGAAGAGAAGAGATCAGAGAAACTACACTCGAAAGTGCTCTCAAAGAGTACCAAAACAGAATAACCAAACCTCAAGTGTTTTCACTCAACCAACCAGCTTTCAACACAGCCTTAGACACTTTATATAGACCTTACAAAGCAGCAGCAAAATGCAGCAAGTAAGTAAGGAAAAACAGAGCACAAAGACCACAAGAAAGCACGTGAGAAACCAACAAAAGAAACACCCTATGTCAGACCTAAAACTGTCCAGATTTGACACAACACATCGAAACGGTTTGCAAGGCAGCAGCATGCTTAGTGACACAGTGTAGAGTCAACATCAGTTTCTATTTTAGGCAAGAAGTGTTTTGAGAGAGAAACAGCCTAAAACCAGAAATGGCAAAGTCAACTACAGCAAACACGTGAAGAACAGATTTGAGAAAAGCAAAACAGCTTATCCAGCCTGTACAACACATGTATAAAGCAACACACACTCCTAAGAGTCACATGTGAGCTTAAGACCCTTAATTCAAACACACCTTTTGTAAAGTCAACTATCATGAAATAAAGCACATGTATTCTGAATTAAGAATGACCTAGGCAGCTGTAAATCACGTGCATACAGAATCAAGAATAACCTCGGCAACAACAACCAGTAATGAACATGTTTCCAGAATCACAGCAGAACAACAGGGATACATGCAACAGTTGCTATCCTAAATGAAAACCATGTTATGGGATGCATGATCTACCTGATATCCCAAAGAGATAAGTAAGAGATATCAACATCTTCAATCTCTTTCCTTGATGATTTTCTGGTTAATTATGTTTTGTCTATTGTCAAGGAGTTGCCAACAACATGTATGCCTTCACTAGGTCCAAAAGATACATAGCTATAAGACCCAAAGAGTGGTGCACTCGAGTAGTTAAACTAACTTAGCTAGGAGGTGGAATACGGACGTAGTAGTACTTCTTGTAGCTGACAAATATATTAAAGATAGATTAAGCTAGTCCAAGATTGAGCTATCGTATAGGTCAAGAGTTCGATCATTTTACCAAATCAAACATCATCTCCAAGGACAAAAACTTCATCATGATTTGTTTATGATTTGACTACGGAGTTGGTTAATTTCTACTCTCGATCGAGCTCCTTTCTCAAATGTCGATGTGTTCCATCATATGTTCCAAGAAATTAAACCAATCCTCTTCTCATGCATGAAGAGAGATTCACTACCGGAGGATCGATCGTGTTCCAAAGAAACCGAAGTAGCTATACAACTTTGGAATTACTTTTCTATTGGTGCTAGTGTGCTAGCTACCTGCTGCAACGTCGCGTCAACATTCCACCATCATCTATGAGACCATTTTTTCATGTCTGTGTTCCACCATATACACAAGCGCAATGATTAAATGAAAATGCTTGCGCTTATAGATCCATACTTCCTTGTCGTTCTATCATTTAGAGCTAGCAGCTAGCACACCCATCTGCATGCCAATTTCGGAAGTGCTCTAGCTTGTGACCTAAAGCCCTGTAATTTATCCCACTATCAAAGTAAATATATGATCGCATGCAACATTGACATCGCAGTATATAAAACTTTATGTGATCGATCCTGTCGCTTGTACTGGTTCCTAGAATTCCATTAGAAATTAGGAGGACGGTTCTGTATGGGGCGCTCGTATACAGGAAAATGCAGGCAAATAAAGTAGTGGTTCAGACTTCAGAGATCAATGTCACGGGAGGGGGCCTGTTGGCTCCCATGGTCCTTTGTTGTATGGACTTTGGAGTCACATGACGATAGTAGTAGTAGTTGGGTTCTTCGTCTCTTCTTGAATTACGTATTACTAAATTGGTTACCCTCCACCCCCCTCATTAAGTGAAATATAAGACTATTCCATTTTCGGTACCAAGAGTACTGATTTAGGAACTCCGTAGAGAGAGCTAGATTTGTGTAGGACTGCCTTTACTTGTGACAGAGTACGTTGGTGGGTTGCGCTCTCTGTTTGTCATGCTAAGGTAAGGATTTCTGAGTTTCAGAACACTTCACTACACAGTTCTCGATCATAGTGTAAACGTTCTTGCAACGAGAATCTCTGAAATGATTTCACGAAAAATTTCCTCGAAAATCGACTTGTTATCATAGAGTTTCGACAATGTTCAACAATTGCTATAAGTACACACTTGAGTAAACAAATAGGACTTAGGAGGTAGGTAATGTGTTTAGTAAGCAAAGAAGGGAATAACCGCCCAATGAAAATTGAAGTTTGTAGAATAGGTAAGAGTAGAGAGTCGAGGAAGTTTAGTCACCTAGTATACCTCATTCGAGGGAAATGTACAGGGGGAAATGATAGCTAGGTGAGGTAGCTTAGATTGATTAACAAGACTTCATAACCTTATATTCCATATCTAATGTAAAAACGAAAAACTTCATTCTGGCTATAGAATCTATATACGACTTTTACGTATGGAGAGCTATAAAAAGACATTGGCTAGCTGAATTCAAGCTGTATATCTTGATTCAATGGTGGGTTCAAAACTGAAATGAAGCATATTAGGACATAAAAACATTGACTAGCTCCCAAACCAAACCATTTAGAGTCCCATATAACTTTGGTGAATCGAGTATGTTTGTCAATGTTTGAAAATAACTAAAGTTGAGCTTGAAAACTCTATTTTGTTTTTATAAATGTTTATATTCTCGTCGCACGCCTCGGGTGATTAAACACCAAATAACAGATCGGTTTTGTGTAACGTCGTTTTGCTGCATATATGAATTTGACCACCTTTAAATATATGGAGTGGGTAGATTAGATGAAGATCATCAAACGGATGATATTGCATGTTTTCCAATTAGTGTTTTACATGTGTTTAATTACCCAATTAACCTTCATTTACTTGTTCCACTCAATTAAGCTTGTTACCAAATATACGCCGCTTCTGGAAACTAAACTATTGTCAAAAGTTGGTATAAGAGCACAAAACATCTATGAAAATCTACTCCCAAATCTTAACAATTCAACCTTTTTGTTATATTACAAACTAATTCTCAATGAAAATTCGACGAAGTTTGGCCGAAAATGGTCAGAAAATTACAAGTTCACCTTCTTTTTCCCTCGAGCTCCTCCCTTATTTTGTGCTACCCAAAATGACCCTTTTGCAAAGATTGTGGTGACAAAGAAATCAAGCGGATGATTACAGGGATTTCAGTAACGATGTATATAAAATGAAGGGTAACACCAGAGAGGAAGCGGAAAACTCAAGCTGGAGTTATATATAAAGCTCATATTTATGTCAATGTGCACACGTTTCAAAAAAAAAAGATCCAAAAAGGAATTTTATTGGTGATCAGAGAAAGTGCACAAAGTAATAGTATATACATTGAGGACCTTAGAGATCTTTACTGTAGAGTTCCTCAATGAATTTTTTTTTCAAAATAATAATAATATTTAGTTATTTACTCTGTTTCTTTGTCCCCCTCTTCAAGCTTTCCTTTGCCTCCAAAAATTAGATTCCCTTTACAAAGCAAAACAAGGTAAACACAGCCATTTTGTTTTGAGAGCTAGATAGCTTTGGCTGCTGTTGTTTCAATGAAGTATCCATTTTCCATGCTAATTTTTCTTGTAGAAATGAATGCATGTTCTTTGTGATATGTTTTTGCATGAGTATATTTGAAGGAGCTTTGGTGCTGGATTTACAGGGTCGACAAAGATGGAGAAGACGAGGCAATGGGGTTGGCTTCTTGGGTCATTAGCAGCTGTGCTTCTTGTGGTTTTGTTCTTGGCTGGCGACGGAAACGGGACGTCGTCGAGCTCAGTTAGGTTGGTCGGTCCTCTGCTTAATTTCTTTCTTCTCTTTCACAGTTCCTCTGTTTCCTTCGTTCTTTTTTATCTACTGGTGATTGGTGAATCGTGAGGCAAAGCGCGCACGAGAAGAAAGAGAGAGATAGAATTGTCGAGATAGAGAGAGGGAACTGTGTGCTTGATGATGAAGGTAAAAAACGAGGGTTACTTTAGCCTGGAGTAATAAGCTAGAGTTCTATTTCCAGAAGGGGATGCAAAATATTGTTTCAGTTAATTAACCTCGGGAGTTAATTAAGAAATCAATAATTAATTACATTCACTGGTGGTATTAATTGAAGATGCATGCTGTAAAAATTTATATTTTCTAGGAGTGCTTTTTCAATTTCACTAGTGACTTCAGGTCTTTCAGCAACATATTCTTCTTGTTATTCAAGCCATGATTGCAACCATCTCTTTGTTTTCTTCTGTCTCGTGAATCATAACTTTTAGGAATTTGTAATTCTCTCGTGTTTCTCATAGGTTTGATTTTTCCTTTTTACTTTGTTGCATTCTTCAAGTTCCATTCCAGAGGTCACGGTTAGGACCAACAATTCACATGATCGAGAGCATCACATGAATAGTTTATAAGTACTTGTTCGGAAAATTTGACAGGTTCATTTTAGATTGAATCACATTATATATTTCAGAACTTCTACTAGGTTCTCATTAGTCTCTCTCGATAATAATATACATGTGCAGTAGTTCATGCATAAATGTGAGATGCTCTATATATATGGATGATGTAATTAGGTTTTTACTCTATGGATGTCTTATTGCAGACGATCACTGAGAAGAATAATTCCTAGATACCAAGACGGGGTCACCATACAAACAGGGAATTCCAATAAGGTAAATTCTTTCGTTCCACATACGCGTTCAATAGGAATTTTTCGAGTTTTATAGTTCTTAATGTTAATATGACCATGGCTCTCAGAGATATGTAGAGAATTTAGGTTAGAAATGAAAGAATTTGGGGAAGAAATTTGGGCAGAGTAACAGAACTATTTCTTATCAACCTCAGTTTGATATTACAATAGAAGAGATACTTATAGTAGCAAAACTGATTGAGACGAATTGCTAAATAGCTAACAACAACTGGCTGTAGTTGGCATGGCATTGCAGACTGGGATACTCCATTGTTAACACTTAATTTCGATAATCTATATAACTTGGGTTTCCAGGTTATTTTGGATAATGGCATTGTCAGAGTCGTTTTTCTTCTCCCGAACGGTCACGTTACTGGAATACAATACAAAGGAATTGACATACTACCATTGGACAGTGAAGAAAATAATAGAGGGTAAGCACAATTCGCGACTCTGTCTCTTAGTAACAATGCATTTCGATCTTTTAATTTGTTCCAATATGAACACTGTGTTTAATCGGATTCAAACATCTCCAGGTACTGGGATGGAGTCCAAGGAAATGTGTATGACAAGTACGAAAGCCTTTAAAATCTTTTTCCTTCTCCTCATGTGCTCAATTTAAAGAAAGTATTTAGTTAGCTATTATCTAAAATTATTTAAACTATTCTTGCAGATTCGAAGCAACACAATTTAGGGTTATTTCTGCAACACTAGACCGAGTAGAAATTTCTTTCTTCCGACCGTATTCTGAATCCCTTGGCCCTGCTGCAGCTCCATTCAACGTAGACAAAAGGTGTTGTGTTAACCTTGTTTTGCTTTCTCTATCGGGATAATTCTAAGTTACGTACCTACGTACGTACCCATCGAGATCAGTTTAACTTCGATTTTTTTGCTTCAGGTACATATTGGAGAAGGACGGTTCTGGGTTCTATGCATATGGAATATTCGAGCGCATTGCAGGGTGGCCGTTCGCGGTGATTGATCAAATTAGAATCGTTTACAAGCCTCAACCAAAGTAAGTAGCCAGAAAATAGCAATTCTAGATTGTTTAATTTAGTTAGTACGTACACGACGATGTCCTAAATGAAACTCGATCCCGTTACTTGTATTTAACTTAACGATTTTCGTTATTAATGGCTAGATTTGATTACATGGCGTTAACAGACAGCAGGCAACGAATCATGCCATCAGGACTTGACCGTGCACATGGTACGCCACTTGCGTATAAAGAAGCCGTTAAACTGAAGAACACAACTGATTCTGCACTTGATGGAGAAATAGATGACAAGTACCAGTACTCGATCGAGGACAAAGATAACAAAGTCCATGGTTGGATCAGTACTAACGATTCTGTGGGATTCTGGATGATCACACCTAGTGATGAGTTTCGAACATGCGGTCCTAATAAGCAGGACCTCACCTCTCATGTTGGCCCAACTATGCTCTCGGTACGTAATTACCAAGCACAACTTATGATTCGTATCGAAATCGATCAATTGGTAACAAAATATGTCAGTACGTTCTAATCGAAATCACTCGATACAGATGTTTGTCAGCACTCATTACGCCGGGAAGGAGGTTGGGATGATATTCAACCAAGATGAGGAATGGAAAAAAGTTTTTGGGCCTGTCTTTGTGTATCTTAATTCAGCTCCAATCTCAAATACTTCCATCAGTATGCTCTGGAATGATGCTAAACGACAGGTAATAGTAATCTTCTTTTAAGACTAACATGCACTCATTCATGCATGGTGATTAAGCTAGGGAGCTTTACTATGTTTTTAATTACTGAACATATACGCAACCCTAAATATTCATGTCAGATGCTTGAAGAAGTCAATAACTGGCCATACAATATCACCGAGTCTGAGGACTTTCCTTATTCCGATCAACGGGGATCAGTTTCCGGCCAATTACTAGTTCATGATCGGTACGTACGTCTGTAAATCCAATGCTAGAGTCAAGTTCATTAATGTACTCTTATGCACGTCCAAATGATCCAATAGGCCTAGTTAGAATTTACACAAGTACTTTCTCTTATTTTTCTTTAGGTTCATCAATGAGAGCCTTTTCTACGCAAGTTCTGCTTATGTGGGATTGGCTGCACCCGGAGAAATAGGGTCATGGCAGAGGGAAAACAAAGTAACTTCTTAGTTCTTACACCTTTGGTTCGATCTATACAATTATACATACACCTTGGTAGTTGAATACATAAAGAAGCAAAAGAAACCAGAGAAGAGGTTCGATCGGGATCGGGTTATGAATTTTTCTCTTTTGTTACATAGTACATACATTGTATTTTCAGGGTTATCAATTCTGGACTCAAGCTGACGAAGAAGGTAGATTCATTATCAAACATGTTCGACCAGGGAACTATAGTTTGTATGGATGGGTTCCAGGCATTGTTGGAGATTACAAATATGAGGCTGGTATTACAATTACTCCAGGTAATCTAATTATGGATGTGATCTTAATTTTCAGCCTAAAATTCTAATTTGGTCTTCATAATGTGAAACGTATCCGGTCTGTGCACCCAAATTATTCACTGATATCATATTTCTTCTTGCTAATCATATACGTACATGTATATATAAATCTGGCTGTATAGTAAGAAACGAAGAACTAACAAAAGTAATTTGTGCAGGATGTGATATCGACCTCGCCAATATAACTTACCAGGCTCCAAGAATTGGTCCTACATTGTGGGAAATCGGCATCCCTGATCGCTCTGCTGCAGAATTCTATCAACCAGATCCTTATCCGACTCTTTTGAATAAGTTATACGTCAACGATCGCTCAGAAAAGTAAGTCATCCTATAATTAAACAATTGGTGCAGTATACTGTTTTAGCTTCAATCTTTCAATTACTTGAAATTCTCTAGCTCATTGTGCTAAACCTAATTGCTTTCTGCATATAGCTTTCGGCAATACGGGATATGGGATCGTTACGCGGATCGATATCCTAACCAGGATCTTATTTACACCGCGGGTGTAAGCAATTACAGCAATGATTGGTCCTATGCGCAAGTGACCAGGTTATCTTTTAATTTTGCAACATTGTGTTTTCGTACATCATTCGTTTGGTATATAGATCTAACAACCACGACCAGTGAGCTATTATATATGCACTCTTTCAATGGCTGGTGTGCGCTTCTAGGCTAACCTCTCAGCTGTTGTTTGTGTAATCAACTCATCTAAATGTTTTACCTGCAGAAATATTGGAAATAACACATATGTAGGAACGACCTGGCAAATACTATTTGAACTCAATAACGTCATGACAAGTGCTGGAGATCATACACTCCAATTGTCATTAGCTGCAGCAAATAATGCAGAATTGGAGGTAACGGTCCTTAACCAAGTTTTTGATCGTTTCAATCTCATCGTGGTGAGTACTACTAAGGTTTTCGGCTGACTTTGTTGATCACCGGCATCTTATTAGGTTCGGATTAACAACCCGAGCGCCCTGCGACCACTTTTTACTACAAGGTTGATAGGAGGGGACAATGCAATAGCAAGACATGGAATTCATGGTCTTAACTGGTTCTATAGTATTAATGTACCAAGTTTTCTACTCAAGGAAGGAAACAACACGATCTATCTTACTCAGACGAGAGGTGGTCAAACATTCCAAGGATTCATGTATGACTATATCAGGCTAGAAGCACCTTCACCAATCACCATCACTCACAAGCAGTCCTTCACCATCACTCACAAGCAGTGATATACTCATATAGATCTTCCCCTACGTACCCCTCCACAAAAATTAGCTTCTACCGTAGTTAGTCATACAAAAACTAACCATATATATATACACACCTTCATTTCTAGCTAGCTTTTACAATAAAATCAAAACCAGAGTTAGAATCAATTTTTTCTTTGTAGTGTACCATGTACGTGTACATTTATGATCAACAAATATAAAAACTGTTGGAGGAAATATTTCCTTCTTTTTTTGGTCGAAAATATTACCTTCTTCGGTTGCGCTTATGGTAGGAGAGTTCAAGGTTTCTCCAGCCCGGCCCTTCTTGTCAGTAAGCAAAGGGTTTAGGGTTTGTCGTCCTTGCATGCACCGATATCGATTGCCAAGCCCTTAAATACATAACAAAAATAGAAATGGAAACTCTCTCTGTGTTTAAACATGAAGAATATCAGAACATACAATAATCATATATAGCATCAAACCCCCTATTATTAGATGGAATTAGACTGGACAACCAAGAAACCCCTTGACCTGAAGACCATTCACAGCAGGTTGCGACCAAAACTCTGCTAATTAAAGATTATGATTGATCAAAAACTTCTGCCATATTAACAACCTCCGACAGTACAATGTGAACTTGTGTCCTGTAAGGACCTCTGCCTTTTCAGTTGTCAAAGCAGTTAAATTTTAATCTTTGCTAAATAAAAACAGCCAACCAGCATTCAGGTTTTCATTTCAGTTTTAATATAGAAAAAAGCTAACCATAAGGATGAATTAGTTAATCAGTTATGTAAGTTGTCTGGATGTATGTAGATAACCAGTGCTATTTCCTTCATTAGAGAGTAGGCATGCATATATCCTTTTGAAGCTCTCTCATTAGATAACCAGACACCTTTCATTAGAGAGTAGCCACAGCACTACCGCCGCCGCAAAACTTTCTTCATTGCTGCCCTTTCGGACATGTGATCTCTGGTAGAGAAGGTATTATAGCCCTCTTGGTTGGAGATCGATTTTGGGGCTGTTCTAAGACGTAAGGGTGGTTGAGGTACTTAGCAGACGGACCCGCAAAGGCAATATGGGTATGGAGTTTCCGAAAGAAGCTTTTTCGCATAAACAGTTTGCAGTATAACGTAAAATTGCATCATTCGTCTCATTTTACTCATTTGCAGGGTTGTTGTGTCGTCAAAAATGGAGAAGGCGTCTCGTGGGAGCTTAAGGCACTGGGGTTGGCTTGTTGGAACATTAGCAGCAACGTTTGTTCTGGTTGTTTTTCTGGTTGGTGATGGAAAATACAAGACTATCCCCAAGACCACCCTGGTAGTAAGGTTCGTCATACTCTCTTCCTCATCATGTATCTGAAGGCATACACTTGCAGTTGGCTATTTCTTGTGCTATGACAAAACACAGTAATAAAGGATCATCAAAGCTTAAGCGACATTACATACTTTATCTCATTGGAAAATCAGGTATATCATTCATTGCATATCATGTTTTCCATCTAGGATAGAACACTGAGCATGTATCCCTGACAATCTGGAATGGTTTTCTTGTGTGAACATTCATGGCTTTAATCACTTCTATAACCCAGATTATTTGTGCTTAATCTGTATGATCTTTGGTTATGAAAATCTGTGTTGATTAATGAAGATCCCTAGGAAAGTTGACTAGTGCTCACATGTGATACCTAGGAAACTTGTTTGTCTTTTTCTGGTTGTCTTTATGCCTTTGTTTCTGTTTTTCCTGGCTTCTCTTCTGCTGTCAAAAACGTGCCTCATCTTTTGACTACTGTTGTAGCTATTCTTGTACAAGAGCATAAGAACCTTTTGCCTTGTTTTAGACAACCTTAGCTCAAAATGGATTGACCCATTTTGCCTTGTTTTGACTACTGGTTTGTCTTTTTCTGGTTGTCTTTATGCCTTTGTTTCTGTTTTTCCTGGCTTCTCTTCTGCTGTCAAAAACGTGCCTCATCTTTTGACTACTGTTGTAGCTATTCTTGTACAAGAGCATATGAACCTTTTGCCTTGTTTTAGACAACCTTAGCTCAAAATGGATTGACCCAAAAAGCTGTCTTGGTTTTGGCTCACCGTTTAGACTCGGTTGTGTCCCTTCAATAGCTGGCTGCTGTAGGTCTGCATTAGTCTATGATTAGGTCTGCATTAGGACAGTTTTAGGTCTGCATTGAGGCATGCTTGTGCTGTGTTTTACGTGCCTAGTTGAGCTGTCTTTGACCACTGAATAACCTTGCCTATTTAAGGAGTCATTTGCTGTCTTGGATCCTTGGTTGGTTGAGTGAAAACTTTGGGGGTTTTGGTTATTCTGTTTTGGTACTCTTTGAGAGCACTTTCGAGTGTAGTTTCTCTTCTGTCTTCTCTTCCTCTTCCATGTCTTTTGGTTGCTCATAATTGTGCATAATAGACATGGATTCTTAAAGCATAAAAACTATTTTCAAAACTCATATGCATCATTGCATTGTGCATTCCATTGAGATAAAGTATGGAGATGCCCAACCCAAGAAGTTGATCAAGAAGATTTAACTTGAGAGTAGTTAAGATCTAAGTTGATACTTCTGTATAATTTCCAAAGTGTAAACACATAGATTAAAGTAGTGTAGCTCTGTTTGTACTGGTGGGTAGACTAATCAGGATAGTATACGGGTTATGTATCCCCAGAGTGCCAGAAACTTGTAATTGTGTGTGTTACCAGTTAGTGGAAAAGTTTGTCCCTCAAGAGTTAGGGGCACGCAGTTTTAATCGTGGTTGTAGGATTTCTGCGTTATCAAAAACATCTTGTGTCACTCTTTACTTACTGTCTTTACATTTCAGTAATCGTGTTCTGTGCTTTGGGATAGATCTCTATCTTGCTATCCCGAGAACAGATTGAACAAAAAAGTGGAAAAAGCCTATTCACCCCCCCTCTAGGACCTTTAGTATCGTAGTCAAAAAACATTTTTGTCAGATCGCCATTTCGGCAACACAACTGTTAATACCTAACAATTGGACATACATGAACTAATATTTGAAAAATTTATCTAAATTTCAGAAAAGCACTTGGGAGAATTAATCCTAGGGCACGACATGAGGAAATGAACAGGATAAAAAAGTCTAGTAGCCAGAGGAACCCTGCTCGTCCACCACATCAAGGGATTCACATTGTAACAGAGATTAATGGCTCCAGGAGCATTGCTAAACCATCATATCAAGGAATCAGAATGATAACAGAGAGTACAAGCCAGAAGATCTTTGGTCGAACACAATATCCGAGGGTCAGCATGCTAAAGACTCCGTGGCCAGGTAAGTGCACCACCTTGTTTCCCCCTTCTGTTTCATGAAAAGATAGCTGTCACAAAACAGTGAACTTAGATTATAGCTTAGCCAAGTTCATGTAATGAACTGATCAGTTTTTATGTCATTACTGTACAGGTTCAGTTGGATAATGGCTTCGTCCAACTCATTTTTTCACTTCCCAGCGGACATGTAATTGGAATAAAATACAAAGGAATTGACAACTTACTGGAAAAATCTAAGGAATAATAGAGGGTAAGCACATATCCTCCAAGCATGCTTATAAGTTCACATAACACACCCTTCCAAGATGACAGGGCATCCTAAAACATGATTTATGTTTTGACGGGTACTGGGATATGTTTTGGAATAATCCGGGAGAGAGTATAACTTATCTTGACAAGTATGTAAACCCTCATCATTCTTTAGCTACATTCTTTTAAAATGTCTAGATTTTTATTGTTTACAAATCATGCACATTTGCAGACTTATAGCAACAAGATTCAGAATTATTAAAGAAGGGAAGTAGAAATTTCTTTCGTAAAAATATATAATGCTTCTCGGCAGCATGGTGGTACTCCTGAAGTTCCTGTCAATGTAGAAAAAAGGTACATATTGCACCGAGGTCATTCTGGATTTTACGCTTATGCCATATTCGAGCACCTTGGAGGGTGGCCAAAAGTGAAGATGGATCAAATTAGAATGGTTTACAATCTTCAACAAGATAAGTAAGCAGAAAAATGGCAGACATTGATTGCATAGATAGAAAGCTATTTGAAAGTGAGAACTCATTTGTGATATTTCTTGTCATTGCCAGATTTCAGTACATGGCATTATCAGACACAAGGCAAACATTCATGCCAAGAGCAAAAGACCGTAAACAGGGTCAAGAACTTGCTTATCCTGAAGCTGTTCGATTAACCAAACCAAGTAATCCTGCTTTTAGATGACAGGTACCCCTTGATCATAAAATCTACAGTGATAAATAATAGCACCGAGTCTTTTTGAGATGAAACTTTCTACCCAAGTTATAGGGGTTTCAATTCCTAAATATTATGACAAATGATTGCAGGTTGATGACAAGTACCAGTACTCAATGGAAGAGAAAGATAACAAGGTCCATGGCTGGATTTGCACAGATAAATCTGTGGGATTCTGGATGATCACACCTAGTGATGAATTCCGTTCTGCTGGCTCCATGAATCAAGACCTCACATCCCATATTGGTCCAACTACCCCCTCAGTAAGTACTAAGTTACTAACTACCAATCATCCAGCTCTGTATCCAGAACATTCAGATGTGCAAGTAAAATAAATCTTTGTTATGTAACTAAAATTAATCTGTGTCAATTTACATCGTACAGATGTTTGTTAGCACCCATTATGCTGGGAAACAAGCTGGCATAGAACTGAAAGAAGGTGAGGCATGGAAAAAGGTTTTGGGGCCTGTCTTTGTATATCTAAATTCAGCGCCAAGCTCAAATAATTCCATCAGGATGCTTTGGAATGATGCTAAACAGCAGGTAACTAATTTTTATACTGAAACATGCCAATTTTTTTTATAAGCACAATTAATCGCATTCAACAAATGATCCCTACAATTTCTATATTAATACATGCATTCTATTAGATGTCAGAAGAAGTCAAAAGATGGCCATATGAATTTGCTCAATCCAAAGACTTTCCTTCTTCAGATCAACGGGGATCAGTTTCTGGCCGATTAGTAGTACATGATGGGTATGTGACCTATAGTAATGTTGTGGAGTGGTTGTCCAGCCAGTCTCTCATAATTTCATTATGCCATAATTTTTACGTAAGATGACCAAAGAGTTACTGTCTTAGGTACATGAATGAGAGCCTTGTATCGGTGGGTTCTGCTTATGTGGGATTAGCTTCGCCTGGAGATGTGGGATCATGGCAAACGGAGAGCAAGGTACTTTTTTTGTTTAAGTCCTTATATTTTGATGAATGGTTCTGTTATTCGCCTTCGTTTTAAGAGAAAGTGGCCTGAAATACTAGTTTACTTCTAGGGATACCAATTCTGGACTCAAGCTGACAAACAAGGCTATTTCCTAATCAAAGATGTTCGACCTGGGAACTATAGTTTGTATGCATCGGTTTCAGGCGTTGTTGGAGATTACAAATATGAGGCTGACATTACAATTAAAGCAGGTATTTAATTTTCATTCAATCAGGTAAAAAATATAAAAGCAGATATCTAACTTATCCGTGCAAAATCGCAATTGACTTAATGTATGAATGAACAAAAAACTATTGCTACTAAGGAAACAAAAGTGTAATATGTCAAAAACGTTTGTTAACATATAGAATAAAGAGTAGCTAGTTGTCTGATTATATAAGAACCATGTGCAAGAAGTAAAATCAAATTGCCCAATCTTACTTATGAGCCTCCAAGAAGGGGGCCTACCTAGTGGGAAATCGGCATTCCCGATGGAAGTGCCGCTGAGTTCTATGTACCAGATCCAGATCCAACTTTCATGAACAATCTGTACAGAAACAATAACTCAGACAAGTTAGTTTCACACTATCAACCACATTCTTAATAGTAATGTACTAATGTTTATATAAAGGTATAAAACTGAGCTATTTGTTCATATAATTGAGAATTGCATATGTTTTGAATCCAGGTTCAGACAATACGGTTTGTGGGCTTGTTATGAAACTTTATACCCTAATCATGATCTTGTCTACACCATTGGCGTTGACAATTATCATGATGATTGGTTCTATGCTCATGTGACCAGGTATTGTGCCTCATAATAGGACTTATTGATGCTTTAAAGTCACTATATTTTGTACATAGTCTAAGTCTCTAATTGACATTGCAGGAATATTGGAAATGAAACGTATATAGGCACCACTTGGCAAATTCAATTTCAACTTAATAATATCAATAGCCGAGGATATTATACACTCCAACTGGCACTAGCATCAGTTACTTCTTCAGAGTTACAGATATATTTTTAATTGCTGTTAAGCACAATCTAGAATCCTACAATGACTTGGACTCTAATAATAATGTATGATATGACACTTGCATTGTGTTTCTATGCAAAGTCAGTACACCAAATTTTACATACTTGTGTCTAATATAATTGGATCCTAAATAGGTACGATTCAACGACCGGAGGGTCGTGAGACCTCACTTCACAACAGGCCTAATAGGAGGGGACAATGCGATAGCTAGACATGGAATACATGGTTTGTATTGGTTCTTCAGTGTTAATGTACCAAGCTCTTTACTCCAAGAAGGAAGCAACACCATCTATCTTACTCAGTCAAGAGGAGGAACTCCTTTCCGAGGAGTCATGTATGACTATATCAGACTAGAATGGGCCTCCATTAGAGAAGTAGTAGAAGATTTTGCCTCTTTTTTTTCTAGTTTCCACATCAAAGTCTATAGATCTTAAATGTACACGAATAGTTAGAGCTATTAGTTATTACTAATTAGTTAGAGCTAGAATGTGGATATTTAGTGTTGTAAAACTTCGTACATATTAGATCTTTCAATCAGTTATGTCATGTTCTTCAACTATCAGAGGTTTTGATGTTATTTTACGTAATCTACGAGCATATATATGAATTCTCAAAGTTGCTGTACCATATTAAAGCACCCATTTCTCCAGCAATGGAATGAGGCTCACAAAACCGACAGAAACTTATTCACGAAGAAACCAACTTACTCCGAATGCCGATTTCGACAACCTTACGCGGCCGCCAAATGGGATTAACCCAGAACGGCTCGGCCACATTCTCCGCCAACGGCGATTATTCCACGTTTTCCCAACACCACTACGGCGTCGTCGTATCTGAACTAGCAGCCTGAGCCAACAACGGCCGCATCACCCTCGAGTTAATCTATAAGCTCCGAGGCAAGTTCGACGAGAATCGGGAAGGCTTTCAATATAGCAAGTTTTTGTTTTTGTTTTTAATTTGTTTTAAAAATAAATAAATTAGTTTCTAAATATATTATTATTATTATTATTATTATTATTATAAAAAGAGGGTTTGCTTCTCTAAATTATTTATTTATTCCTTTTTCTTTGACAAATTAAATCAATCAAGATCATTATTGTAAATAATAAAATATAAATAAAATTTAAAAAACTCCTATTTTCTCTCTCCATAACTCATGTAAGCACTCTCTTGCTTTCCATGAATGCAAAACTATAATCGATACTATTACAAAAAGAGAAATGAAAAAAAAAACCTAATTTTACCGAATATAAATTTTCAATCCAGAAAAAACTTATTCTATTTTTAAGTATGTAACAACCCAATATTATTCTCATATTTATTACATATGCCACCGATTTCTGAAACCCCAACCATTTCTGAGAAATTGTCTTTCTTTCACACACACAAGTCGAATCTCCAAACCGAACTCCCAGCTTGTTGTCACCTCCTCGGACTCTGTTGTCGGCTTCTGTCGGTCTCCTTGCCTCTGTCACTGATTTCCAACTCCATACATGATCTAGACAGCAACAGCCAGAGCCTCTCCTCCATCCTCAACAATTTGAACAGCTCAACAATAGCAATGGTTTTGTTACCGAGGTCCTTGACCAGAATTTCATCTCCAAAATTTCTGTTGTGAGGCTGGCGCTGTTCGGAGCCTTCGCTTCGGAGCCACAGACCGACGCCTCGGTCCCGAAGCCGCCAGCTCCGACCACTCTTCGAAGCTGAAGACGTTCTCGATCTACTGTTGGAGCACAAATTCTCCGGTTCTCGTCACACTCATCAAGATCAAAAAGGAGATGGATCCCTCCCTCACTTTCTGCCGCTCCTGCCGTGAAGGAATCTACGGCTCGTGCGAGATGAACATTGACGGATGCAACGGCCTGGCGTACTTAACCAAGATCGAAGGCGCAGGTGACGCCACGACGATCACGCCACTGCCGCACATGTACATGATCAAGGATTTGGTGTTGGATATGATGAATTTCTATAACCAGTATAAGAGTATGTAGTGTGTTCAAAAGACTATTTGTTTGTTGTATTAGTTGTTGTTGTGTTTGTGATAGAAGTCATTTTTCTGGATATCTTTGAAGTATCTGTTTGAGTATCTGTCTTGATATCCTTTCAAATTTTTTGAAATGTATGTTGTTAGTGTTGACTTTTTAAAAAGGTTTTCAATTTGATTTTTAGTTGTTGTACTAGTTTGTTGTTGTTTTGTGTGCGATAGAAGTCTTTTTTTCTGGATATCTTTTAAGTAAATGTTTGAGTATCTGTTTGACTGGGTATTTGTCTGGGTATCCCTATATTAAAGAACGAATGCGGAAGCATTCAGTGGGTCAAAGAACAGAAGGTAGACTTTGACAAAATACATGTGCAATCGTCTAGCAACAGTGCCTAACAACCTCTTGGCTTTGACTTTGGAACTATTATTTCCTACATGATGTATCACATTGCTCTGGGCAAGGAAATAAAGTAAAATTTGAGTCGTGAGGATGTTGCTCGATTCAAGGACAGATTGTTGGAATTGTTTATGGATCATGATCTATCATGGATATCGAAGAAGAATGATTAAACCAGCTCAAGAACAAGTGTAGGACAGTAACTAATGTGTATATTTTTGTTGTAGTGATCATTGTGTGAACATTGTTGTTAGTTGTAGAGGTTTGTCTTGTACATGTTTCATTTTGGAGAGCATTATGAATATGATCATATTACTATCTGATTAAGTATCTGCTTGGGTATCTATTTGCGTAATACTATTTGTGTTGCTCTGTACTTTTGAATGAGAGAATCAATACATTAAGACTGTGAACTAAAGTGTTTGATTTGCACTCTAATCCATTTTACAACACAAAACCTACTCAAACCCGTTTGTATAGTTGGTATTGAGACGCAGTCAAATACACAAATAACTACACAGACAGCTACCCAGACAGCAATCCATGACTTTTTGTGAATTAATTCATTAACCTATGCAATACTATTTCTATATCTTTTGTTATTCAGTTTTATGTTTTGAAATGAAGTTTATGAACGAATACATAAAGCCATTGAATGATACAACATCATCAGCCTGGTCCAGTCAGATACTCAGGCAAATACTTAGATAGACATTCAGACAGATACTCAAAAAACTTTTCTTGAATTTTATTGAATCAATGCATTAACCTATGCATTAACGATGCAATATAAAACAGAAAAACAAGAGACCCGAAAACAACCTCAAATTTGTGTTTGTATTTGCAAGTAACAAGTTTCAGATTTAAAATTCGTATCCAGATATCCAGACAAATACTTAGACAGATATCCAGACAGATATTTAAACTTTTAGAAAAATATTTTGACAACATCTTTAATAATCCACACAGACTTGTATGTTCAATCGATAGGGTTCACTACCACATATTTAACCATTGCCGGCGATTTTTAAATCGCCGGCAATGTTTTTTAACATTACCGGCGATTTTTTCCCCAAAAATCGCCGGTAATGTCTTCTTCTTTTTTTAACATTGCCGGCGATTTTTCCGGCAAATCGCCGGCAATGTTCCACCGGTAATTAAAAAAAAAAGACATTGCCGGCGACTTAAATGCATTTAAGTCGCCGGTAATGTTAAAAAAAAAAGACATTACCGGCGACTTAAATGTAAGTCGCCGGCAATGTCTTTTTTTTTTTAATTACCGGCGGAACATTGCCGGCGATTTTCCGGAAAAATCGCCGGCAATGTAAAAAAAAAAAAAAGACATTACCGGCGAATTTTGGGGAAAAAATCGCCGGTAATGTTAAAAAACATTGCCGGCGATTTAAAAATCGCCGGCAATGGTTAAATATGTGGTAGTGGTTGTTGCAGGTTCTAACTCATATTGTCTTTCACATCTAGCATACGCACATTGCATGAAGAGTTCATAAATTTTATCCTTCAAGTGTCCTCTGTAGTTGTCTTTGAGGTTAGCAACCAAGTGCCGAAAACAATAGTCATACTCATAATTAGGGAACACCTCTGGAAGAGAATGCATTAAGCCTATGAACTAAAGTGTTTGATTTGTACTCTTTGATCCATTTTACAACACAAAACCTACTCAAACTCGTTTGTATAGTTGGTATTGTGACGCAGTCAGATACACAAATAGCTACACATACAAATATCCATGAATTTTAGTGAATCAATTCGTTAACCTATGAAATACTATTGTATCTTTTTTTATTCAGTTTAATGTTTTGAAATGAAATTTATGAATGAATATATGAAGCCATTGAATGATACAACATCATCAGTGTGGTCCAGTCAGATACTTAGACACATACTTAGACAGATACTCAGCCAGCTTTTCTTGAATTTTATTGAATCAATGCATTAATCTATGTAATAAAATGCTTGTTTTCCCCCTTTTTACGATGCAATATAAAACACAAAAATAAGAAACCCAAAAATAACCTCAAATTTGTGTTTGTATTTGCAAGTAATAAGTTGCAGATTTGAAATTCGTATACAAATATCCAGACAGATACTTAGACAGATATCTATATAGATATTTCAACATTTATCAAAACATATATTCAAACTTTTAGAAAATTATTCTGACAACATCTTTAATAATCCACACAGACTTGTATGTTCAATAGATGGGGTTGTTGCAGGTTCTTCTGTTGTGATCAGTTTGGTGACATCTTGAGCACTCTGTTGGCATTTTTTGTTTTTTGCCATTTTCCTCATTATTTTTTTCTTTAGTCTTCCAAGTTGTTTTTTTGTTAATGGAGGCCTAACGTCCAGTCCGTATTGTGACATATCCTGAAGTGATTTCTCAATAATGTTGCACACCATTTTTCTGTTGGGAAATCCTTGAAGATGTTGGTTATCTCTGCATATCTGTTTCTAGCTTAAGCTGGTTAAAAAGGAACTTATATTGCCTTTCACTTCTAGCATATGCACATTGCATGAAGAGTTCAGAAGTTATATCATTCAAGTGTCCTCTGTAGTTGTCTTTGATGTTAGCAACCAAGCGCCAAAAATAGTAGCCATGCTCATGATTGGGAAACACCTCTGGACGAGAATTCATAATTTCATTATGACGATCTGAGAGGAATGTTATTTTTCTCTGAGTATTATTTTCCTGGTTCATGCTGTGTCTATCTATCTTATCTCTTAGGTTCATCAAGAACCACCTCCAGTTGCTGTCATTTTCGGCATCAACTATCGCACATGCAATTGTATAGAGTCCTGAAAAGAACCAAAAATGTGAGGTTCCTAGTTGTATAGTAAGTACTGAAATGCAGTTTATAAACAAAAAACAGATATCCAGACAACTACTCAGTCAGCTACCCAAACAGCTACCCAAACAGATACTCAAACAGATACTTAGGCCGACACACTAACAGATACTCTAACAAATACTCTGATAGATACTTAGACAAATATTTAGACACATCTTCAGAAGCAAAATCATATCCAGACCTAATTAAGTAGATTTCAATCTCGCAATGTTTATAGTTTGAGGAGCAAAAATAGATACTTAGACAGACCTAATTAAGTAATCAATACTATCATGAAATTAATTTATAAACCTATGAACTGGAACAGTTTCGTGCAAAAACAGAGTAAAAATGGATATACAACAGAACTTAATATATGAAATCATTGATAGCGAGTTAGGGAGAAACAGAGAGAGACAGAGCGTTGAAACTTACAGCGCTTAAAATTTTCAATTTCGTACGACGTCTAGATTGAACAGATTTTTTGTTCCGGCAAGATTGTCATCACGAGAGAGAGAGAGAGAGAGAGAGAGAGAGAGAGAGAGAGATTCACTTCGCAGCTCTCTCTTAAAAACAGTTAGAATTTCAATTAGGAAAGAAGAGGAAAATCGGTATAAAAAATGAGTTTTATAACTTATTGGGCCTTTTTGAGAGAAAATGATGTCAGCAGGGTTTTTTTGAAAAAAAAATGTCATAAGTTAAGCATTTTTACTTTGGTATCATAAGTTGTTTTTTAAAAAAAAATTTATCTATTTTTGGGCCTTTAAATAATTTCTCCTTAAAAAAATTGACTTCTATTTTTATTTATTTACACATTGTGTGCGCATGGCTGATATGAGGAGGCAAGTATAAAATGTTAGGAAGGACCATATTATAAAAAATTGATTTTTTTGCCCTACAATAAAGCTATTTATTTTAATTTTTTCTTCAAAATTTGTAGTCAGCATATCATGTGTAAGTGTGTAGCTACTCATTTGCCTCAATGCATTGAGTGATGTACTCAAAAATTTATTTATATAGGGCCGAAATATAAAGAATTATAAAAATTTATAATTAATAGAGATATATATCAATTAAAATTTTAAGGAAGAAAATCACCCATAGGGTTTGAATTTTTGTCTTGGTATCAAATGATGCCGAACTTTAAAAACTATCAAAGTGATGTCCAGACTTTCAAAACAACATCATCGTGATGCCTGCAGGCATTCTCTGTCACGGCTCGGTTAAAAGTGACGATGTGGCAATTTTTTTTTTACAAAAATAGAGAAAAAAAACTGTAATACCTTTACAAATTTCATTTTTTTATTTTCATATTTTATATTTTCCTTTTTATTTACTCTCTTTGTCTCTCTCTCATTGTTTCATGAAAAAAATGTATAAGAGGTACATGAACTCTCAGAACTATCAATATAGTACCTACACTCTCAAAACTATGTCAACGTGCACTACAACATTTCTTCCCATTGCCGGCGACTTTTATGTCGCCGACAATGTTTTTGGACATTACCGGCGATTTTTGCCAGAAAAATCGCCGGTAATGTCTTTTTTTTTTTTTTTTTAACATTACCGGCGACATAAATGTAAGTCGCCGGTAATGTCTTGCCGGAAAAGACATTGCCGGCAACTTACATTTATGTCGCCGGTAATGTAAAAAAAAGACATTACCGGCGACAAAAATTAAGTCGCCGGTAATGTCTTTTTTTTTTTTTTTTTACATTACCATCGAGAGATTGCCGGCGACGGACATTACCGGCGACAAAAATCGCCGGTAATGTAAAAAAAAAAAGACATTACCGGCGATTTTTCCGGCAAAAATCGCCGATAATGTCCAAAACATTGTCGACGACATAAAAGTCGCCGGCAATTGGTCAATTTCCAGTAGTGGTGGTACCTCCGTCACCAAGTCCGCCAAACAGGTGTCTTCTTGCTGACGTGGGTTTTTTTGTGCCCAAAAATATTGAGAAATAACCAAATCGCCCTTTTTGACGTTCCATTCCCTCATTCCTGCTTCAAACAACCTCCTTGACCTCCAAACTGCCCTTATGATGATGATGATGATGATGTTCATGTGGAACATACGACATCAGATTTGACGAAGCTAAAAAAGAGTTCCTATAATCTACCGTCGTGACACTGGCGTCCGTGTAGCCACTGCTCACCCAGCTCATCACGCCATTGTGTGGAAACACCTCCCACTTGTTTGTGATTATTGTCGTGAACACCTTCTTCTTCTTTGTCGTCTTCTCCTCCACAATGATCGCCTTGTTATTCACGTCCTTACCGTTCTTCTCCACTGTTGCATCGCCACCGACCTCTTCCTTAATGATTCTCTCCCAATCCTTAATATCCTCCTCCAGGATTCTCTCCACTTTAGGGCACTCTGCTGCGTAGAGCACCCCCAAGTCCTAACAATGTGTTCAATACACAAACCCAGAACCCTTATATAGCAAACCCCAATATCTTATAAAGCAAACCCAATATCGCAAATCAAACCATAAGCCTTTATTTTGAATTCGTTTTTGAGATTTAGTGAACAAGATAATAAAACTAATTAACCATGAAACATCAAATTCGTGAACTTATGTTTTTTGGGCTATAAAAAAGATCTCAAATAGGGGAGATTGGATATAGCGACTGACCTGGTTAGTTTAGGAGGTCTTTACTTGAAAGATTTAGAGAGACCTAGAATCCTAGAAGTAAAAGAATGAACTTGATTGCCTTGCTTGGGCGAAAAGAGAGAGCCTTTGTGATTTCTCCAATTCTTCGACCTGGGTATTGAGTGTCCGTCGCTGAAGTAAAATATTGAGCTCGACGGAGATCTTACAGCAGAAGACGTTGTGCATGAGCATCAACCCTTTGAGAGCCACGACCCACGATTTGGTTTTCTCTATTCTCGATGAGATGTCTTAGAGTAAAGGCTTGACGTACATCAGAGAGAGTTGATGGATGGCCTTGGTTCCGGCGTTAGCAGTCCTTTAAACCCTTAATGAGAGATAAGTGAATTTTATGGAATGACTGATCTACCCCTATATTGAAGTCAATGACTATGCCACGTCATCAAGAAGACGCATGTTTGACGGATTTGGTGACGGAGGTGCCACGTTGATAGAGTTTTGAGAATGCATGTACCATATTGATAGTCTTGAGAGTTCATGTACCATATTTACATGCCTGTGAGAGTTCAAGTATATCTCATGCTTTTTTTCTTGTTTCATTTCCTAGTAAAACTCTCTTTCTCATCATAGTTGATCTGCTCCCACCACTTCGTGGAGTTTATGCTTAATTTGCTCCTATGATTTCTCAATTTTTTTTTCTTCCTTTCCTGGTGTTTGTACATTCTCTCGTCTATTTTTGGTAGCTTTCAATGGCCTCGAGCACCCCAACAGCCTCTACATCTTCCTTCATCAGCCGAATCATCATAAACTCCTCCGGGGAAGCATGTTGTGTATTTGAGTTTCTGCAGTAAAGATACTTCAGGGGATTTTGTGGCCCATTTACACCGAGAATTGCAAGAGAGAAGAATCAAAACATTCATAAATCACTGAGAGATTGATTTCACAGATGGTCATCGCGGAGGTCGTCCCGAGTAGTCGTCCACGAGGGTCTTCATGGAATGGTGGTCTGGAATGGTCGTACTCGAAGCGGCTTCTCAGAAGTCCTTCTCGGAGGTCGATCCTAGAACGGATCGTGGAGATCGGTTTTTGAGTGGGTTCGTAAATCCAGGTTGACTTGGTTTGGGGTTGAGATTCGATCTTGGAGAGGTTCCTAGAACTCGGTCCCAAAGGTGGCAGTGGTAGTCTCTGGGTTTGGTTTGGAGTTTGGAGGGTTATGTTGCTAGGAGCAAATGGTCGAGCTAGAGAGAGAGAGAGTAAATAAAAAATAAAAGAAAAAAAATGAAATTTATAAGGGCCTTATATATTGTATTTCCCCTTATGTTTTTGTAAAAAAAAAAAAAAATTGTCATGTCAGCGTTATAGATGGTGCTGTGACGGAGAACGTCTGCAGGCATTGCGAAAATGTTATTTTGAAAGTCTGGACATCACTTTGATAATTTCTAAAATTCGGGCATCATTTTGATACCACGACGAAAATTTAGACTTTGTAAGTGACTTTTTTCAAAATTTTAAATTAATTAAAAAATTACATAATAAAATACATGCCCCTAAAATTTCAGTGCATGCTCCCTCCCCCAATTGGACACAACGAACATGTCTTGAGCCACCACACTTGACTGTGCTCCCCCGTCTAGCACGGGAAAACGAGGGCACAGGAAAATTAATTACAGGAGAAAATTCTTTTCCCAACACACACCAACCACTCATTCGACACATACAACATCCCTCTCGCCACCTACGGCAACAACAACCATAGATCGACGACGGTAAAATCATCCATCTGTAGATATTGTTCAACGTACCTACCAAACATACCCAGCCTTGTCATCTCTTCTGCCATCACACCACTCGCATCCCTTACTATAACTCCAAAAATATGGGAACATCGACTAGGATTACGAAAGGGAAATGAGACAAGCGAGAGAATGAATATAGGGAATAAATTAAAGACACACACACTAAGCGCCCGGAGACGTTTGGTGCACCATTGGCCAATAAGGGTATGTTTGGTGTGGCGGAAAATTCTGAATCACTCAATTATTAATACTTGAGTGACTCTCACTTGGGTGAGCTTATACAACACTAGCGTGTCCAACATTTGGCTAGGTGAACTGAGATAGAGTAGGACTAGAGAACTTGGAGAACCCAGAAACCAATTTCTGGAATACAGACGATACAACATCAGTTCTTGAGAGAAAGAAAAGATACAACATATATAAACAAAGGAATTAAGAAGATGAAAAGGTCAACATGCACTTGTGATAGCAAGATCGAATCCATGCTAGAACCCAAAACCCATATCTGATTTATCAGTGATAAAAAAAGAGAGATTATGACCTTAAATTTATGTAAAAAAAACAATTGATAAATTGTTGTCTTCTCATACATACCAAAATCAACTAATAAACATACCTATACCCAGATCCAAGGCATGCAAGACAGATACCCATATCCAGAATTTAAGTTTTGATGAATTTAAAAGTGAAGATCATATAATCTAGATCAAATGCATGTAACACCCAAACCCAGATTAACTGAAATTTGAAAATTCATGTCGAGAGTGAGAAATCGGGAAGAAAGATGATTGTGATTTGTTGCAAAGGAAAGAGAAAATTGTGTTGAAGAGTTATGAAAGCTGAAGAAAACAGTGTCAAAATACCGTGATATTCTAAGACAACAAAATGAAGTACTCAGAATAGCACTAAAAGGAGCTTGTCATGAAAACACGGGCCAGGATAACGTCATTTAAAGTCTGTACTGGGTGCTGCCAAATGCAGGCCAACTCTTTGAGGACTCTCAACCTAGTGTTGCACCAGCTAGCACGGTGAAACAAATGTATCCTAATAGAGTCCTCAACCACTTATTAATGGAGTGGATCGATGCTATCAAAATTTTGTTGTTATGAAACTAGTGTAGTTGAAAATTTATATTCGTTAATCTGATTGTGTACTACCAGAATAAATATGATAGCCGACGAAAGTAAAAAACAGATTGATGATCTTTTTTTTTGTCGGTTATACTATACTTTAGTCGACGATAATTTTGCGTCGTCCACTAAATTTTTTACTCGTCGGCTTAAGCATTTTAGCCGATAGGGAAAAAAATCGTCGGCTTTGGTCGAAAAAAATCGTCAGCTAAAATTTTGACTTTTGCCAACAAAAATTTTGTTTTTAGCCGACGAAAATTTTGTCTTTTAGCCGACGAAATAATAATATCATTGGCTAAAGTTCTTTATATTTACAGATCTGGGTAGTAGCTCATTCATTCGAGAAAAAAAACAAAAGAAAAACACAAATCGCTCTCAAATCGTTGGGTGTTGTCGGAAGCTATCCAAAATGAGTTCGTGAAGCTATATCCTGCTACATATATATAGGTATGTATATATATGTGTGTGTTGATTGTTGATTTTGAGGTTATTTTGAGTCGAATTATTATATATATTAATTGTTGATTTTAAGTTGATTTCGATGAAAAAATATATATATATAATTATATGTTAATTGTTGATAGTATGCATATATATGTGTTAATTTATAATTAAGGAGTAGAAGAATTAATGTAATTTATAGTTTAAAGATATATGTAGATATAATGATGAATTTTTAATTAGTGTATGTATAAAGATATATAGAGTTGAAATTTTCAGAATGGACAAGAGTTGGATTTACCTTCCAAAATGGGGATCGAAGATATCACATTGGAGTTCGGAGGTTTGTGGAATTTGTGAAGGCTAATGCTAACGGGAATACAATTCATTATTGTCCGTGTATAAAATGTCAGTGTCGCGGCGATTTGTATCGTTTTTCCATTGATATAGTATGGGAGCACCTGAAGAGTAACGGGTTTTGAGATAAGTACACATGTTGGATTTATCATGGTGAAACATCAACAGTGGGTCAGCATGATCATGGACAATTTCCTAAGAGAGCCAGTACATCCAATGATCTAACAATTAGGTTGATCAACGATGTATTTCCTTATGAGAGCGATGTATTTGCTCAAGTATAAGATATCCCTGCCACCGTTGAGGGCTTCCCTGCTATTGAGCCAGCCCAGCAATTCCCTAGAGCTATCAACACTGCCGGTATTGACAAGTATAGCAAGTTGATTGCCTTCCAACATACCCCGTTGTATAATAGGTGTAATAAGACTATTCTTGAAATGGTCATGTGAGTAATGAAGGTCAAAGTGGAAAACAAACTGAGTGTCAAGGTTGTTGATGATTATTTGAAGCTGATTGCTTCGGTGCTGCACCCCCCCCCCCCCCCCCCCCCCCCCCCCCCATTGACTTCCTACCACTCATCCTAAGCTGCAACATATCTTGAAAGATATTGGCTTTACCTACATCAAAACCTATGCATGTAGTTATGTTCTCTTATGGGGTAAAGATCCTGAAAGGAATGGTCTTGAAAACCTTGATATTTGTCTAGTATATCACACGAATAGGTATAAGTTGACTCCTCCAAGTAATAAGAAAGATGTAAAGATACTTCGGTATTTCCTACTGAGGGATAGACTGGAACGGTTGTACATGTCTTCACACACGGCCAAAGCTATGAGATGGCACACTGAGAGGAATTTGTCAGACAATGATACTCTTAAACACCTTGCTAACAGAGAGGCTTGGAAGCACGCCGTAAGGGTGTATCCTATCCTGGTTTTGTATTAGAGATCCGAAATGTTTGGCTCAGGCTCTCATCTAATGGATTCAACCCTTTTGGCAACATGAGTCTTCAATATAGTATATAACCAGTTATTTTGGTACCGTACAACCTTCCTCCATTGATGTGCATGAATAAGAAATACAATATACTGACTTTGTTAATTCCAGGGCCGAGTTATCCAGGAAAGTGTATAGATGTGTATTCGAGACCCTTGATTGATGAGCTTAAGTTTCTGTGGAACGTTGGTCATCCCACTTATGACAAGTATAATAACGATATGTTCCAGATGCGTTCCATGGTTGATGACACTATCAATGATTTTTTTGCCCGCAGGATGTTGTCGGGCAATGTTGTTAGGGGATACAAGGCTTGTCCAAAGTGTCTGACTGATGAGTGCAGTAGACTTTATGGCAGGAAGATTGTCCAGATGCGTTGTCGTTGTTGGCTTGGACTTGATCACCCATGACAGGAGGATGACAAGGCATTTGATGGGATTGTAGAAAAAGATGTGCAACCTAGGAGATGGATGGGGGATGAAATTTTGGAAGTGCTGAATGAATACGATTTTGAGAAGCTCAACAATCATCCTAATATAGTGGCGGCAATACCTGACAGACCCGACATGTATAAATTCTGGACACATAAAGACATATTCTGAGAACTCCTGTACTGGAGTAAGTTGTTGATCAGGCACTACCTAGATGTCATGCATATAGAAAAGAATGTGTGCGAAAGTGTGGTGGGCACAATGCTGAATTGGGAGGGAAAAACTAAAGATGTCCCTAAGGCACGCATTGATATGAAAAGAATGGGTTTACGAAAATATTTTTGGTTGAAAGAAGAGAAGAAAAAAAATGCATCAAGCACCTTACACTGTCAAACCTGAATAGAAGAATAAAAATTTTAGGTGGATGAGTAATGTTAGGTATCCTTCAATCTATGCAGGAAATATAGGTCAGTGTGTTAACTTCCGAGACAATAAGATATACGGATTAAAGAGTCATGACTTCCATATACTGCTTCAACGTCATTTTCCTGTTTTCATTCGATCGTACATGCCTCGTCAAGTGGTGGAGCCGTTTGTAGCATTGTGAAGATTTTTTTTCAGAAGTTATGCACTAGAGAAGTAAAAAAAAATCAGATCTGAGAGAAATGCAAGAGGACATGATTTTTATCATGTGAAAATTTGAGAGGATATTTCTCTCAAATTTTTTTGACATTATGCCTCACCTGATGATCCATCTTCCCAAACAATTGTTGTTTACTGGTCCATTACACTACACTTGGATGTATCCCACGGAAAGGTAGGATTCAACATCTGAAGATCAATATATTTTTATATAAAATTATTTTTCAATAATTATAACATGCACTTTGCAACTTGATAGACAACTGGGGGACTACAAAGACTATGTGGCATATAAATCTGCACCTGATGGATGTTTAGCAGAAATATATCTTGCGCACGAGTGCATAATGTACACCAAGTTGTATTTGGGATTATTGGAGAACCCTCCACAACATATGCCGGTAGATGAACCACAATTCAATCTTTCTATCCTCTCCTATGATGTTAAAGTTTATGGACGGTTGCCAAACTCGTACCAGTTGGAACCATATGAGCTAGTCATTACCCACTGGTGGGTATTGATTAATTGTCTAAAAGTTCAATATTTGAAAGACATGCATCTTTACTGTCCAGAAGTTGCCGGTAATCTTGAGTACCACAATAGGAAGTTTGTAAACTATTTTGGCGGCTAGGTATGACTATATATAAATTTACTGCTATATATATTTTTATATATAATTCGCTATGTTCATATTTAAAGTTAATGGTTGCGATTATTTTTTTAGATGAACCATATATAATTTGATGGTCACCAATTGTGGTCACACGAATTGAGGCTTTTGGCGATGAAACTGATAACTTCAAGAGTTTATCCGATGTATAATGTCAATGGCGTGAAATTTAGCTGATGAGTTTCATATAATAAGCATTTTCGTCGGCTAAAGTATAGCCGTCAAGTTTCATATTTTAGCCGACGATTTTTTTAAGTCGTCGACTCAAGTCATCGAGTTTATATTCAGTTCGCCCAGACCAGAGGCCTTCTCTTGATAGAAAACCCTAATCTTTCTCCGTTTTCCGCGGCTCGCTGCCCAACCCAACCCGACCGTCCCCTCTCTCTCCTCTGACAAATTTCAGGTTCTCTCTCTCTCTCTCTCGCTCTCTCTCTCTCTCTCACCTACAATTTCAATTTCAGATTATGGTATATAATTTTTTTGGTAATTGTTTATATGTAATTGTTTTGGTAATGTTTATATGATTTTTTTGGTAATGTTTATTGTTCATGTGTTGTAGATTATATGTATTTTTGGATTGATTGCTGTTGTGAATATGGTAATGATTTGGTGAAATTGCATGATTGTGAATAAGGTGAAATAGCATATATGTGTATGTTTTGATTATTGTTGGGAATTTCAGATTAGGTTGTGGTTTTTGATTGTTGGGATGATTATTGTTGATTAATGGTTATTGGTAATGGATTGTTGGGATGGTTTAGCTTATGTTTATGTTGAATGTACATGGTAATTTTTTATGTTTATGTTGAATGATTATGGTAATTGATTGGTATGGATTAGATTTTGGTTGTGAAATGAATATTTATAATTTGTTAGGGTGGTTTTTATAGTAGGCATCATGCCTCTCTTGAAGAAAAAAACGGGATCTAAGGGACAAGGGTCTAGTACAGACAGTTGTGAGGCCACCTCTATCCACAACAACCCTCACACCGCATACTAAGGCCCTTTGAACTCTCGACTATCTCAACTACTTAATCAGCCACCAGTGCAAACTATTGAGGCCCGCCAACGCATACCACAGAGCATGAGACAGATTTTTAGGGAAGACGGCTCCCCCATGCCCTCACTGGTCGACTCTATGGCTCCGGGTCCTTCGGGTATCTGTATGCCTTCCATTAACCGGATATCGTCTTCTCCCTCTCCGGCTCCAGCTCCTTCTACCTCTCTAGTTGGTGCTTTAGGTAGCTTGTCTTTGGGGGTAGCAATGCCGCCGCCTTACGCTCCAGCCCCCGAGTGTACTTGCCATACCTGTTGTCGATGAGCAGGGAGTGCCTTTTCCAAGACAACTTAGTTACATTACCCCGCAACAAGCATACGTCTATGTGCCGTTTGATACACCTCTTTATAGTGCGAGGGTAACAAACACTTCCACATCAGAATCGGGTAAATATTAAATATCTTGGTTATCTAATTTATACCTGATTAATAATTTTTATATTAAATTGGGGCCTTATGTTTTAATCTTTTTACTTTGTCTTGTGACAGAAGTCGGAGGCAACAAAAAAAATACCATAGGCCCCGTCATCGACAAGGCTCTTGACAGTCTTGTCAAGACCAGCATGCCAATGGTCATAGAGACCGAGGTGGATTAATCAGTGAAGTTGGGGGATAATGCGCGGAAGTACTCCGACCAAGTAGGAAGTATCATACGAGACAGAATCCCTATTTTGTGGGGAGAGTGGTTATCCGTGCCATAGTCTGTGAAGGACATGGTGAGCAATGCTATGTCGGTGAGTTAGTTAGATATTTATTATATATGTATACCCTTATTAATTATGTCCTAATATATATATATATATATTACCATAAATGGGTACATTGCAGGTGTGGTTCAATGTTCCAGGGCAGTTTAAATGCACATGGGTAAATGACGTGCAAGGAAAAAGGTGGTGGGAGTAATATTTTATATATTGAGTTATATTTTTTTGAACATGTATTGTCACTTTTTAACATTTTTGTTGCATATATAGGTACAAAGAGTGGAAAAATGAGTTCTGTAAGCATTGGCAGAACCACAGCAACTATCGTTTGGGTACCCTTATCGAGTTTATGTATAGGGAGTACGAGTGAAAGTGGCTAAGTCCACTTCAACAACCCAGAATTTTAGGGCAACATCATATTTGTGTTTAATTGTATCCTATTTGGTGAAATTAGTTTCCTAATATTTTTTTAATATATGTTCATCCAACAAGACCATTTCTAAAATGAACGCGGCAAACCGAGGAAAAAAACGAGTAACCATCATGTTGGTTCTAGACTCTTTGCGAGTTATATGGAGGAGGCAACCCAACACCCTGAAATTAACCTGTACGTATATATATATATATATATATATATATATATGAGAAAACGTATCTGTAGTCCCCCAAAGATATTGTAAGTCTTATGCCTTTATAACTTAATTAACATAATTTCTTATATATGTATTTTCTCTAACTTTTATATATATGTTTACTAATATGTTATTTTATTTTCCTTGTCAATTAGGCGAGAGTAAGGGAAGGGACTAAGGAGGTGTTGAATCAGATGACGAAGGAGCAATGGCCTGAGGTGCATGATGAGGACCTCTCTCAAGCCATCACTCAGATTGATCAATCTGATGTGATGGTAGGGGCGAGGATCCTGGGTCACTTTTTCCCACCACGAGGGAACAATTTCTACTACAGGGCTCTAGGCCAGAAGGACGATAGGGTCTTGAATAACACTCCCGGTTTCTCATGCAAGTCGGCATCTTTCAAGGCTGCTCAGCTACAAAAGCAACATCAGAGGCAGGCGATAGAGCATCAGAGACAGATGGAGTAGATGGAGCAAACGAGAAGGGAGCAGATGGAAGAGACTCAGAGACAGATGGAGTAGATGAAGCAGGCTACAACTTAATTACAATCTTAATAAATTCACCAAGGAAACTTAGAGCTGATTGTTTACAGATTATTAAAATCATGTCACAGTCTGAAATTGTTGGAAGCTTGTGTAAACAATAGATCTAAATCAAAGCATTGCTACATTAGCAATTAGCCAACAACTGTGCACAAAATTGAAAAAAACATGGTACCCTATTTATTACACAAAGAAAAATAAATAAAAAGGAGAGAGACTAACCAGAGTTGCAATCGAATAGTTCAATCTTCAAGGTACATTGTCTTTGACAGAAAATCAATGCCGATGGTAGCCTGATAATCAAGTATAACCATATAATTCAAGCATGTAAAACAAATGAATGGTAGTCTGGATACTAAATTTAAATTTGTTCTAAACTCACAGAAAATGAGTATTACTCTCTTGCTAGTTACTGAACTTACAAATTCTACTTGATCAAACACTTTCATAAGTCCTCACCATTCTATTCTCCTAATCACTGATAATCAATAATCAATAATCTATCATAAACCCAAAACAACTAAATCAAATGATGAAATTAATTAGGCCGATCATGCCAACCTATACGAAATGTCGGATTTTGCGACTTTCATCTAGGCTTGATGTTGGAGAAGATGACAAAGAAGCTACCGAATACCTTCCTCTTCGAGTTCAAGTTCCTCTAGTAGTATGAAGTTTCTAGGGACCACAACACTAGATCCACCCGAGCCTAGCGTCATGGTTAAATAAACTCAGGCAGAGTTTGTTTTCTCAAGTGAGAGATCTAACAGAGGTCAGAGAGAGAATCGCAGGGCTGGCTGGGGTTTGGGTTGGACCGTTGGAGAGTGATGTGATGAAATGGGGAATCTGTTTGAGGAATATGAAGAGTTGTTTGGGCCATAAGAAGGAAGAGGAAGAGGAAGAGTAGCTTAACCCACACAGTAGATTTACAAGATTACTACATATGGTTGTTGGAGTTATCTTTTAAGGTGTTTATTGAATCATAAGACTACAAACTTGTGTTTTATATAGTAAATTTCTTATTTAGGTTCATTCTTAACCTTAAACATGTAACTTTGGTAGCAAGATTGAAAGGACTCAACCCCGATTTAGTTTCCTAAACTGGAATCAAACCCCTTTTGAAAACACGAACTTTCAAAAACCATAGAAATTTCGGCAGAGTTTCACTATATCGCGAAGTTACCATTAACCTGCACCCAAAAATACACTTCATCCTATACCAAAAAAGCCAAACCGTGGGCATTGATTCCATCTGGATTTCTCAAAATCATATCATAATATTAAAAAATAAGCAAAACTGTAACTTTACAGAAATTCGGGGAAATCATATGAAAATATAAACATCAAAGTATTCGGAGTGACCTCTAGTATATATATACACAAATATACAGCAGTAGGCTAAACAAGAAACCTACTGAGAAAGAAAAGTAGTTCGAATACTAAGCCTCCAACTACGACGTGCGACACCAGAATCCGAACTGCAAACTGGGCATTGAAAACAAAGAGCTCAGGGAAAGACATAAATCGTTAGAGTGAGTAGACGAAAATAAATGTCTTTTGCCGAATAATATATGTTCTAAAAATATATGCGAGTCTAGATACATGAAAATGATATGGTACACGAGGGAGACTCTAACTCCTCACGCGTACTGAGCATGCATCGAAAATCCCGCGGGGTCACTCATAGACACATCCACGCTAGTACAGTCCGAATCACGGGATCCAAGACCCACACATGATTCAAGCCAGAAAGGCCTCAGGTCAGAGATCTGCACCCCCCTCCCCCCAGTAAAGGTCTCGGGTCAGGGGTCACAGTCCCCCCCCCGGATAAACATCCTTGGGGATCAGCCAGGATGCAAGTGTATCGATACAACTATATATACTAAGATTATTCTCTGTGTAAACCAAATCATAAATAGTTTCATGCAAATGTATAAAGCATAATGTAAATGTATATTCGTAATACATAATTATAAAAGTACATTCGTCGATGCATATTCGTAAATGCATAATCGGAAAACACATGCTCGAATAAATCATAATCACATACGCATGCTCACGTTCGTAAAACGTTTAATAAAGACTCGCAACCAATCAGTGAAAAGAAATGTGTCCACACACAGACAAGCACAGCACGCAAACGCGCTAATCCCGAGATCCGGCGGAAGATCCCTCGCCAGGAGTACGATCTCGATCTCCTGAATAATCACAAAATATCACTAATCAAAATCACAATTCAATACACTGAACCACACCTTGGAAACCAACCATTTCCAGAAATATATAACTCGGATAACAAGATAATCGCCAAAAATCCCAAAATACTCCACATAAACCCTCGACATAAAATCCACCACTCAAATCAACTCGAAAACCTCAAGGCGACGATCGGGGCGCGATTACTAGTAAAACGGCATAAAACTTAACAAAGAGACACCTCTGTCCAGCCCCAAAGAGCCACCTCCGTCCAACCACCACTGTGGCCGGAAATCGCCTCGAAAGCCACCAAAATTCAAACCAGCCAGAAAATTTCTCCGGTGAAATCCTCCACCGTGAGGCCACCTCGGCCTCCCAAATTCAAGGGGCTTCATCCCTAGCTCAAACCCAACCATTTCCACCCAAAATCCCCTTTGGAACACCGCCGGAAAACCCTCCACCATTAAACCCGATTCCAGCAAACTTCACGTTCAAAATTAACCAACCAAAACACTTCCAAACTTCACGATATACACATCAATCGAAAGCATAGATCCCAAGCTTCAAAACCATACCTTAAAATCTGGCAACCATGCCATTTTCTGGCAGCCACCACGACGGCGAGTTCGCGGCTCACTGAGTCAATCACGGGTTGACTCGGTCAACTCGGTCAAACAACCTATTTTTCAAACTTTTCGTTAACTTTACGACTATTCGGCTATTTATACGTCGCGAATCAACTCTATCCACAATTCGGATAACTCAAACTCAAATGGATAAACACGACTAACTCGGCGATAATTTCAAATATTCTTTTTACATTCCTCGATTATCCGAAAAATCCTCGGAAAGCTCCCACGAACTTGAAATCAGATTCTCAACATTTCCCACGAACAAACCCAAATCAAATTCGTGTCCGAAAATTAAGTCGTAATCAAAGTTGCATATCCGATTAATTACGATAAACCACAATTACTCGTGAAACTCGTAGATTAAGCCGATTACTATACCTATTCCGGTTCGGGTCGTCACAAAGTTAACAAAACATGGTCTTACATTTACTTATTTAGGTTTACATAGAACTTTAACTTAAAACATATGTTTACCGTTTAATGGTTAACCTGCAGTATCAAGTCACTTTTATAACATGTGTTTTATTGTCAATTATGTTAACACACTGAAATATTATCTTTTTTGTATCCCTCGATTACCAAAAAAACCAAAATTGTAAAGAAAATATAGCCACTTCTCATATATTCTTGATGGACCAAAGTGGAGAACACTCAAGTAGAAAGAAATATCCAACTTAACTGGCTTCATTAAAGATGTGATGAGATAAACTATTAAAAGGGAGCATGAGGCTCAGACCCATGCTTTAGCCGCTCAACAGGATCAGATGTCTTCCTGATTTCAGGTGTGGTCTGCATAACTTCAGACGCAAGGAGTCCAAGTCCCGGCCCCACCTCTGTTTCCATTTGTCCAGTTCCCTTTCGATGCTCCACATAAGCAGGAGGATCCGCAAGAAGATGGTAGTAATGCTGCATCTGTTTTCCAGAATATAGATTTGGATAACCCTTAGTTTATGTGTTATGTTGGTGAATATGTGTTTCATTAATATACGCTTAAGTTTCATTAATTTTTGTTTGTTGGTGAATATGTGTTTTTTTTTTCATTTTATGTGTTGTTGGCTATTGTGGAAATAAAATTATGGAATTGCAGGTCCTAGGAATAGAAATCCAGAATCTGCAGTTTTTTCTTCTTCTTCAGAAATCAACAACATTAGCCAAAGTTGTTAGCTAAATTCCTCACATAAACCGACGAGTTTCATACTATCATCGACGAGTTATATACTATAGCCGACGATAGTCAAAAACTATAGCCAACGACAGTCTTTCACAGTCGTCGGCTATAGTCCAATTCGGGTCAACAATTTTGACCACCAGGGAAGGTTTGGCTGATGACTTTATCGTCGAAAAAAGTGTACAAAGTCATCGGCTAAAGCTTAAACTTTATGCCGATGATTTGTTTTGTCGTCGGTTAAAGTATGGACTTTAACCGACGACTGCCATTTTTGTTGTCGGCTAAAGTATGGCCAACAACCTTTTGCCAACGACACTTTCGTTGGCTTTTACTTTGGCCGATGAAAATGTCTAACAGGCCGACAAATTTTTTTCGTCGGCTAAAGTATTTTTTCTAGTAGTGGTGACCTGGATTTGTTTGATCGAAAATATATGATCTAGCTATTTGTACGGTGACAAGCAATATTCTCCTTCTACGTAATTGATTTTGTTGTATCTACTACTAAATAGGACCTTGCTGCTAGCCCTTAAGAATATTTCTTGGTAAATCACCCTAAATACTAGCATTTCCAATATGGTATTTGCGCTCCTTGCCCTTTCACAATATGTATATGATGTATGTGCGCGCACACACAGAGTTCCTATTCAGAGCGGAGCTTCCCTTTGAAAACACGGAACAAAGTTTTTATTTTCACAAGATTGACAATGTTGCTCGACAAATAAAACTACTCAGTCTTTAGATTACTATTAGGTGACCATCCTTACAAAAAAATCAACCCAATCTGAGATGATTTGACCATTTGATTGTTACATCAAACTTTTAGATTATATCGGATGAACTGTATTCATCTAAAGTTGAATGTGATGATCAAATGGTCAAATTATCTCTAATTGAACTGATTTTTTGTAAGTGTGATCTTTTAATGATAATCTAAAGGTTGATTGGTACCAATAATCGAATAAATTTTTCAATATTGTGGAAATCGGAACTTCACTATGTTTTTCAAAGCGGAGCTCTGCTCTGGATAAGATTTGTATATATATATATATTTTTTTTTTCATCAAGTGTGAAGCTTCGCACTAAAACTCCAGTCTGAAGTTGCATTTTACACAAAATCGATAACGTAATTCGATCACATGAAGTCAACCAACTTTTAGATATCTATGCAATGATCGAGCATGCAAAATTTCAGCTTAACCAGAGATATTTTAATCATTTAAGAATGCACACAGATTGTCTGATTTAGATCAAAACTTGAATATGCTGATCAAATGGCTAATATAAACGATCTCTGATTGAGTTGAAATTTTATATGCCCGATCCTTGGATGGGTATTTAAAAGATGATTGATTTCAATGATCGAAATATGTTATCGATTTTGTATAAAATGCAACTTAACACCGAATATATATGAGGTAGGTATATATATAAGGTTTCATAAAATTCTAATGGAGGAAGATCGACCATCCCAAGAAAGCCTGTGGATGGGCTGCAATAGATAAATATGGTGCTCTCTCAGCTCCCTCCAATTTCTCAAGCAGGTATAACCCCGGCCTCTTTTCCATCCCAACTATTACGTACATTGTTAGTTTGTTAAATTATTCGTTCAATTCCATCTAGGGTTTAGCACCTATAAATCTGAAGAACATTTAGTTGCAGCGAGACGGGTGCTCGAGAGAATGATTTGACGTTTAAAGTGTGTGTACTGTGGGACATCACGTACAGACCTTCAGTACCGGATTGGATCAACAATGAATGGAGAAAGGCAATCAGTCTTATGATTCCTGGGTACGTAATCATAAACATGATATCCTTATAATAAACTATTTCTAAACTCCAATGCCAATTACCCAGAAGAACTTCTTTACATCCTCGATGATTCACAGTTTTCAAAATGATGGCGATTTAATTGATATATATGTAGGTGTCCTTTTTTGTATGATAAATTTGTCAAACATGGATTTCTTTTTATGTTGATCCGGCCCCCAAAGACCCTGAAATTGCTATTATCGAATATCGAACATGACTCTTGTAGTATGAAATTCATGCTTAAACTGAAATAATCTAAAAGTTCTAACTAAAAAGAAAAAGTGTATTATACTATGTGGATGAAAATTGTGTATTTATTTATTTTTAACAACTTTGTAGGGAGGTGGGAAATGGAGAAGGCTAGACGTCGGAATTTGAGGCATTGGGGTTGGCTTGTTGGGATATTAGCATCGGTGCTTGTTCTGGTCGTTTTCCTTGTTAATGGAAACTACTCAAAGTTGACCGCCTTGAATACCACCCTGGTAGTAAGGTACGCCGTCTGCTAGCTCCCCTATCTTCAATGGAAGCAATTTGTCAAATTGATATTCCAAAAACCTGAAAAGGAGCCATTCATGAATTATAACATTTCAGAAAAGCACTTGAGAGACTTCAGAAAAGCAATTTGTCAAATTGACATTCATGAATTATTACATTGCAGAAAAGCATTTGAGAGACTTCCTAAGCCACAATATCAGGGAATGAACATCAAAGATAAGCCTAGTAGCCAGCGGAACAATAATGCGCCACCACTGTATCAAGGGATCGACATGGTTCCAAAGAATACTGGTCGGAAAAACAATGCTAATCCACCGCCATTCCAAGGGATCAACGTGGTAAGAAAGAATATGAGTGGTCAGAGGAACATTGCTAGCCAACACTATGAAGACATCAATATGGCAACGGAAAAGAATAATGGCCAGATAAACATTGCTAGACCATCATTTCGAGGGATCAACATGGTAACAAAGAATAGTGACCAGATAATAGTTGCTAGAACACAATATCCGAGGGTCAGCATCCTAAGGACTCCTAGCCAGGTAAAGCACATCACCTCTTCTCCCTTGTATATTCTGGTTAAAGCAGTCCCATATATATTTACAGGCAAAAGAACTACATTATTCTGGTACACATGACCTGACTTTGGCATTGAACTTTAGAAGCAGCATCAAACCCAGCTTTCACTGATTAATTGTGTATATGCATGTATTTCAGGTTATACTGGATAATGGCTTCGTCCAACTTATCTTTTCTCGTCCCAGCGGAGACGTCATTGGAATAAAATACAAAGGAATTGACAACTTACTCGAAAAGAAAAATCTACGAAATAATAGAGGGTAAGCGCAGTTCCCCTCAGCATCTAGGGAAGCGAAATCTCAGAAACACAAACTATAAAATCAAGATACACACTTCCTATAGCTAGCAAAATGGAATAGAATTCAGAACCTCTAATCATATTAGCATTTGCTATTCAGGTACTGGGATGTGGCATGGAACAATCCGGGAGAGAGTATGATTTATGTTGACAAGTAAACCTTATCCGATCTCCTCTACATTCCTATAAGTAGACATTAATTTCTACTTGGTTTTCATTATATATGAACCATTCACGTCTGCAGACTACAGGCAACAAGGTTTAGAATTATAACTGTGACAGCATACCTAGTAGAAATATCTTTCGTCAAAACATATAATGCTTCATGGCAGCATGATGCGCCTGAAGTTCCTTTGAGTGTAGACAAAAGGTATGCAACTATGTACATAAACCCTCATGATTATACAAATTTTTTTGGAGAGCTTTAACATACTTTACATAAACGTACATAATGACATAATCTGTTGTAGGTACATAATGCAACGTGGTTCTTCCGGATTCTATGCATATGCCATATTTAATCGTCTAGAAGGTTGGCCGGAAGTGAAGATGGATCAGATTAGAATGGTTTACAAGCTTCAACAAGACAAGTAAGCAGAGAAATGACCAACTTCATTGTGTATCTTAAAATTAGTTTTTTGATGTGAGGACTTGTGTGCTTAATTTCTTGTCATTGCTAGATTTCAGTACATGGCTGTATCAAACACTAGGCAAACATACATGCCAAAAGCAAAAGACCGTAGACAGGGTCAGCAACTTGCCTATCCAGAAGCCGTTCTTTTAACCAAATCAAGTAATCCTAACTTCAAAGGCCAGGTAGCTCTGTTGCAGTAATCTGTAACATAGTTCACTAATCTTCTGCATGTATAATTGTATAAATGTATGTTCGTGACATAAGACCCCTTTGCAGGTTGATGACAAGTACCAGTACTCAATGGAAGACAAAGATAACAAGGTCCATGGCTGGATTTGCACAGATAAATCTGTGGGATTCTGGATGATCACACCTAGTGATGAATTCCGTTCTGCTGGCCCCATGAAGCAAGACCTCACATCCCATGTTGGCCCAACTACCCTCTCGGTAAGTTCTTAGCATCCGGCTGAATGTGTTTCGTATTCTCTTACTGATGTATCTAAGACAAGCAAGTGAAATTATTCTCGGGCCATTTCACTATGCATGACACATGCACAGATGTTTGTTAGTACTCATTATGCTGGGAAGCAAGCTGGGATAGAATTGAAAAAAGGTGAGTCATGGCAAAAGGTATTGGGGCCTGTCTTTGTGTATCTTAATTCAGCTCCAAGTTCAAAGAATTCCATCAGTACGCTCTGGAATGATGCTAAACAGCAGGTGATCGATATTCTTAAGCATGCGTTTAGTGATTTCAACCAACAAAAATCTGTTTCAACTTATGATCCATTTAATTCTTATTAGATGTCTGAAGAAGTGAAAAAATGGCCATATGAATTTGCGCAGTCCAAGCACTTTCCTTCTTCACATGAACGAGGATCAGTGTCTGGCCGGTTACTTGTACGTGATCGGTATGTAACCTATAGGGCTATAGGCCTATAGTACTAATGCTGGAGAGCAGTAATTAATGCTGTCTGTTGACACTCGTCACTTCATTCCGCGTTGTTAATTTTACATAAGTTGAACAAATAGTTACTGTCTTAGGTACATGAATGAGAGCCTTTTTCCGGGTAGTTCTGCTAATGTGGGATTAGCTGCACCTGGAGAAGTGGGATCATGGCAACAGGAAAGCAAGGTAATTTGTTTCAACTTTTCATTTGACCTGTAAATGGTTTTGTTAACGTTTGAAAGTTATATATAGTCTAATTTCACTGCAACATTGTTCTTAGGGATACCAATTCTGGACACGAGCTGACGGACAAGGTTATTTCGTTATCAAACATGTTCGACCAGGGAACTATAGTTTGTATGGATGGGTACCAGGCATTGTTGGGGACTACAAATATGAGGCTAATATTACTGTTGAACCAGGTATTCAAGTTATCTATGCAATTCTCATGCGGTTAACTTAACCTTTCAAAGAACATAAAACTATCGCTACGATGAAATATGTCAAAGCTAGCTAGACTTCTGTTTGTAAGTACAAAAAAGTGTAGCTAATTTCTGGATATATATATATATATATAACTGTGCAGGAACTAAAATCAAATTGGGAAATATTACTTACGAGCCTCCAAGAAATGGTCCAACCCTGTGGGAAATCGGCATTCCTGATCGAAGGTCCTCTGAGTTTCATGTGCCGGAACCCTATCCAACTCTTATGAATAAATTGTTGAAGAACAATCAATCAGAAAAGTTTGTTCTCATTCTATCATCCAAATTCGTCAGAGTACTGTTCATATTCACATCTCGACACTAATTGACTTCATTTCAGGTTTAGACAGTATGGATTGTGGGCACGTTACGAAGAACTATACCCTAACCATGATCTTATCTACACCATCGGCGTCAACAATTATCATGATGATTGGTTTTATGCTCATGTGACAAGGTACTTGTTATGCCTAGTATGTACGCATAACACGTACTATTCTTGACCTGCATCACTTAATTAACTGTAATTCTACTCTGTTGCATTACAGAAATATTGGAAAAGGAATTTACATAGGAACAACTTGGCAAATTCGATTTGAACTTCATAATTTCATCGGTCAAGGAAATTATACACTCCAATTGGCATTGGCATCAGCTACGTCTTCAGAATTACAGGTATACTATACTTGTAGTTGTGCATGCATATATATGCATGTTCTAAACTGTAGTTGTGATTTACAGCTTAGTTTTGTTACCTATTAAGTCTGCAAACTAAAATCTTCACCTACTTTTGTTTAATAGGTTCGGTTTAACAACCGGAGCGTTGCGCGACCTCATTTTTCGACAGGTCTAATAGGAGGGGACAATGCCATAGCAAGACATGGAATTCATGGTTTGTACTGGTTCTTCAGTGTTAATGTACCAAGTTCTTTACTACATAATGGAACCAACACAATCTATCTTACTCAATCAAGAGGAGGGTCACCTTTTCGAGGAATCATGTATGACTATATCAGACTAGAAGGACCTCCAGGAGACGATCCAGTAGGGAATTAGAATGACAAATAAAGTAGCTAGTTTGATAAGTATAGTGGCATAGAGTATAGATCTTCGATGTACGTACTGATGTACAGAAGTAGCTAGTCATGCAAAGCCAACTTCCAAATTCCAACGGATATTGAATTGTTCTGGAACTGGCCGGATTAACAATAGCTTTACGTACATTTGGTTGGATTACTATTTAGATGTCTTTTTATGTTATGGGAAATTTGGAGTTGATCTTTAAAACGGAGTTGGAATATATGACCGAGAGGCTTCGTGAATTTGTGCTCGCACACGCGCACTTTTCTTTGAGAAGAAACTCGAACAAATAAATGGTTGTTGCCACTTGCCAGCTTGTTGAAAACAAACATGCATTCATATTCATATTCACTCCAAAGTCCAAACGAAATTGTGACCGATGAACGTACTCAACAACCAATATGAAGAATTCTCTTATATATGGATCACTTTTCAAAGCAAATAACTTGTCGATCCATACGCTACGCCACGTATTATCAATTGTAACTTATCATTTGTCGAATCTTTTTTACAAACTTATGCACTCCAATCCTATTATATTGGGTAAGCAGATGTGCTATTGAAGACGATATTAATATTCAGTGAATTGAGTTACAATATTTAATATGTAACGTAAGTACCCACATTAAAGATGGCCTTAATAATATATCAAATCGGAATATCAAATCAATCAAATCAAATGCTAGAGGCAGTGCTCTCATTAAGCCGAATTGCCTTGCTACTTAGTGGAGATCGCTTAGAGCAAGTTTAATGGAATTTTTTTGTTAAATTTAAATTTTCAAGCTGATTGTACATTTATCGTACATTTAACAAGTTGTCAAGTTTGAATTTGACATATGTTGTGGCAATATAACATTTTGGCATAGCCCCTTCAACTCATATACTAAATAAATCAATTATTAATAATAAATCATCTTCCCTCTTGTATCTTTCCCCTTCTTGACTTTCTCGTTTCTCTTTGCATGCTCTTCTTTTCTGTATTCATTCTTTATCTTTGCAAGTATACTTCTGCAACGATATCATCGATCTATGTTGCCTGCACTTTGAACAAATTTTCTACCTTCTCTGCTCCTTCTAATAGAGGATTTGATTCTTCCAAAATTACAACTTCAAGAAAGGTAAAGATCTCGATGTAGGTAGGAACTTGACTCTTCTACTCAAGCCTAGAAAGCTCCCAAGTTTGATTCTTGGGGATTTCTTGCTGGTATTGGTTTTGTGGGGGTGATTCTTATAATAGATCTAATATATAATTTTTTTTTCAGACCTTATTTTGCATATTGTTGTTTGTTTGAGTTTTGACGATATCGTTGCATATTGTGGTTCCATTTTGTCTACCTGAAGAACAGAGACGGAGAAAAAGAAAGGTGGATAGAGGAGATAAAACAACAATAAAGAAATGTTTGGCAAATTGACTTTGATATGTCAAATTTGACAGATATATTGACTATGCTATGCCATCCACAGTGTCTTTGACATATGGAGTGGAGTTGCTGTTACATACCTTTAAGTGTTGGATTCTACTTAAACATCAAACAACAAGTTTCAACAAAAAAAAAATTAAACAAACAGTACCTCAACTACCTCCCCTTTTTAAATGTTCATATCTTAAATTTAAAAAATATCAGAACTATACCCAACTTTTGATCCCGACTTAAAAGTCAAACTTATCGTTACTTATTTCGTCTAACACCCTTAATTCTTATGCCTATGAAATTATGCAATTTGGAACGAAGTATAATTTTTCGGTCGGGGTCAAAAGTTGAGGTGTGGTACGGTTATGATATTTTGTAAAATTGAAGTATGAATACTTAGAGTGAACGAAAATTGAAATACTATTTGATGAAATTTTCCAAAAAGTATTACTAAGAGCAACTCCAACAGATCCCATAAATGTAATTTTTTCTAATATTATAAAGATCTATATCAAATAATAGCTCCAACAGATCTCCTATATCATTCCCTATATTATAAGGAATCCCTAAATTTCTTGTTTTCATCTCTCATTCTTATATTGAAATGTAGAAATATAAGTGATGAGAATAAGCACAAGTGTCATTACTGATTTCCTTTTATGTCATATTTGTAATTAATAATTATATATATTTAATGATTTATAAAAATTGATCAATCAAAATTAAACATTTGCTTAAGTATAGCTAAAAATTTATGTAATATTGTTAGAATAAATTATCAAATTTAATTAATTAAAATAAGTTTGAACTCTTTTTCATATTTCCTTCCCAGCAGAACGGGTCCAACTGCGCCAAAAAAAAAGAATAGAAGAAGAGGGCTCAAAAAGGAAAAAAAAATGATTTCGAATCCTGTGTTTTTTTTTTTTTTGCACAGGGAAAACTGGTGATAAACATGAACGTGGCCTTTTTCATACGAAAATGATTTCTCTAGAATCATATCCTTCCAAAAAACTTTGTGGTCGGAGTCACTCCACTCCATTCGCTCGCTCAGCCAATACGTCACTGTACTTTCTCCTTTCGCTCAGCCAATACGTCACACTCCAGTCCAGCCCAGCCCATCCCAGCCCAGCCCAGCCCAGCCCAGCCCAGCTTATCAACACCACGCTCTCCTACCCTATATATATAGACCTCCTCCCCGTGAACTAGCCCCTCAGCTTCGACTAACTAAAACTCTCACTCAGTGTACTCATTTTAAAGAAGAAAAAACTCGGTGCACTCTTCACTCCATTGAAATGGTGACATCTCCAGAGCATGAACACCCCAAAAGGGCCTTCGGATTGGCTGCCAGAGACACTTCCGGTGTTCTCTCCCCCTTCAATTTCTCAAGAAGGTTGTTTACGTACCCATTTCTCTGTTTTTATATAATTTCAATCATATTTTCAAAAGAAAAAAAAATTTAATCACTCTGTGATTTTGTAGCATAAAGATTCAACCTTTGCATATATTTTTATGGCAGGGAAACTGGTGAGAAAGATGTGGCCTTTAAGGTGTTGTACTGTGGGATATGCCATTCTGATCTACACATGGTCAAAAACGAATGGGGCTCTTCTACCTACCCTTTGGTTCCTGGGTATGTTCACTGTTTCATTTCAGCATTGTATGCTTAAATCTTGAAACTGTTTATAAACATGATTTAAGTTTACTGCATGTGGTTGATTCAATATATAGAAGAAGCTAAGTAGGGTTTAGTACGAGGTATGCCATGGATTATAAAATTGTTCTTTTGATAGAAAAGGTCCAAGATCCTGGGGTTCTTTGGTTTTTTAGTCAAACAGAGGAGGCCGAATAGTTGATAATTAAAATTGGGTGCCTCATGGGTCCTGAAGAACATTTTGTCGGGGATTTGTGTTTTGTCTTCCAGCGCAGACCAAAATGTAGAGACATATTTCAGGAGCCGTAAGGCCTTTTGATATTTGTTATGTTTGATTTGATTGCTGACTAGAAATCGGCTGACTCCTCGAGCAATTCTTTTAGTTTCAAGTTTGGATAATCCGTATGGCCATCCAATTCCAACTTCAAACCCACTCTAGTCAGCTTCTCATTGTCCACATTTTTAACATTTTAATGTGTTTGACTTTTGCCTATCAATCTTGCTCTTGCCATTAGAGTTGTAAATAGTCTGCAACTCTTGCTGATCAATTGGCAATGTCATTCTTGAACTGTGAAATGTAAGAAGTTTCAAGTTTGGAAATCCATGTGGTCATTCAATTTTAACTTCAAACCCATCCCGGCTTCTCATTGTGCATATTTTTACATTTTAATGAGTTCAAAGTTGTGCTGATAAATCTTGCTCTACTGTAGAAAACTGGATTTGATTTTTCTATCTATATCTAGAATGATGTCGAGTTGTCAACTATATTGTGAATGCAGGCATGAGATTGTTGGTGTAGTGACCAAGGTAGGGAGCAAAGTGCAGAACGTCAAGGTTGGAGACAAAGTGGGTGTTGGATGCATGGTGGGATCTTGCCGAACTTGTGATAGTTGTGCTGACCATCTTGAGAACTACTGCCCTAAAATGATACTGACTTATGGTGCTAAATACTATGATGGAACCACCACATATGGAGGTTACTCTGACATCATGGTTGCTGATGAGCATTTCATTGTACGTATTCCAGAGAACCTACCTCTTGATGGTGCTGCTCCTCTCCTATGTGCCGGTATTACAACTTATAGCCCCTTGAGACACTTTGGACTAGACAAACCCGGCATGCATGTTGGCGTGGTTGGCCTAGGTGGTCTTGGCCACGTGGCAGTGAAATTTGCAAAGGCTCTCGGTGTTAAGGTCACAGTGATAAGTACCTCCGCTAAGAAGAAGGCAGAAGCTGTTGAATGTCTCCGCGCTGATTCCTTTCTAATCTCTACTGACCAAAACGAGATGCAGGTGATTGCTTAAACAAGTTGGCCCTATGTCTTTGGTTAAATCGCCGTGCATGTTGCTCCACCTGATGTTGTTCTTTTTGTTTTGTAGGCTGCCATGGGTACAATGGATGGAATCATTGACACTGTATCTGCAGTCCACCCTCTTGCGCCATTGATTGGTTTGCTGAAGGCTCATGGAAAACTTGTGATGGTTGGTGCACCAGAGAAGCCTCTTGAGCTTCCTGCTTTTTCTTTGATTATGGGTAAGCAGATGGTCGACACACTAATATTACTAGCTTGAAGAAAAGTAAATTTATTATACTTGTCTTATCTGTAAAAGCTTGGATCACATTGTTATCTTGTAGCTATATATGCATTAGTCCTGTATTGTACTAACAATTTTTTTTTGCCAATTACAGGAAGGAAGATAATAGGTGGAAGCTGTATTGGAGGGATGAAGGAGACACAAGAGATGATTGATTTTGCAGCCAAGCACAACATAACAGCTGACATTGAGGTTATCCCAGTGGATTATGTGAACACTGCCATGGAGCGCCTTGTCAAAGCAGACGTGAGATACCGGTTTGTCATTGACATTGGAAACACATTGAAGGCCAGCCTCTAAACTTCACATTGCCAACTTTTCAGTGTTCGAATGAGATTGGAAATTAAGATTAATTATGTCCTCTCATTTTGCTTGTCTGCCATCTGTGTTGTGAAAATGATGCCGTCGACTGGTTAATGGAATAATCTAATTTTCAATGTTGAAATGAAGTTTATATTCAGATTGAATGAGTTCGGTGGTTGTTAACTTGTTATTTTTTGCAAATTATTTGCACGTTTATGTACGGTGTCCGAAGTTATATACAACTCCATTCTAGTTTCCAATGTTCCCACCAAACGTTTATCATGTACTTTGTGGCTCATATGGAAACAAACAACACCAGACTGCAGCATCAGAGTATGACCAAGATAATGCAGAAGTTAATTCATGTGGTAGAGAATGATATTTCTACAATCATCAACCGTATAGTTTCATGTACTTTCTTGAACTTTTCTTTTTGGTTGCAGTGGTGCATGTTACCATCTGTATAATGTCTCTCGATGATTTTGGTGATATATAATTGTATTCCCCAACGACTTTCTCGGTGAAAATATATATAGCAAATCACCCTAAAGAGTAGCACTTCATGCTAGTTGCTATCCTAATCACCATGCATCTCCCTAATTACCTCTATATTACATATACAAGGACTCTTACATTCTTGTGTTGAAATACTAATTACGAGAGAAAATGGCAAAATCTCCAGAGGAAGAACACCCCAAGAAAGCGTGTGGATGGACTGCAAGAGATGCATCTGTTGTTCTGTCACCCTTCAAATTCTCAAGAGGTATATCCCATCTGTTTCTATGAATTTCTCGGTTCATCAGTTCTCAAATTGGTTCTTCGCCGATGTATTGAACTGTATTGCAGGGGAACGGGAGAGAAAGATGTGACGTTCAAAGTGTTGTACTGTGGGATATGTCATTCGGACCTTCACTCGATCAAGAATGATTGGGGAAATGCTGTCTATCCTATGGTTCCTGGGTTTGAATTCATGTTGTGCATAAGTTAATCATGATTGAATGTAAAATTATCTAGGGGTGGAACATTGGAATCGAAAACCGAAAAAAAAAACGATCCAAACCGAGCCGCGACCGAAAAAAACTGTACCCAATAAAAACAAAACCGAAAAAACTGAAATATTTGGTTCGGTTATGGTTTTTAATTTATAAAAACCGAACCGAACCGAAAAACTGAAGTATATATAAATAGATATCGTTTTGGAAATTTTGTAATATATTATATAAATATATGTAAAAAAAACCTTAAATTCCTAAAATCCTAATTTCTTTATGCACAATTCTTCTCAATTTCTCTCATATAATCTAATTAAAATGTTAGACAACTCAAAAAAAGAAATTTTATAGACAATTTTTTAGTTATTTATTCAAAATTTGTTTTTTATGCATTATGTAAAAAACCGAAAGAAATCGAAAAAATCCCCCGAAAGAAAAAACCGAACCAGACCGAACCAAATAATCATGGTTTTTCTTTTAAAAATAGAAAAACCGAACCGAACCGAAAAAAATATTTCGATTTGGTTATGGTTTTAGGAAAAACCGAACCAAACTGCCCGAATCCCACCCCTACAATTATCACAGTTCTCTACTGTAGAACTCATGCGTGATTGAGCAATAACAAAGTTGAGAAAATGTCATGTCTTGATGAACTTGGTTTTGCAATGCAGGCATGAGATTGTTGGTCAAAACTTCAAAGTTGGAGACAAAGTCGGTGTTGGATGCTTAGAGCAGCTGCACCGCTCCTTGCTCGAGCAGCGACTACGAGGCGGGCCCCGGCACCGGTAGCACGAGCAGGAGCTGGAGGGACGTGCACCGGGGCGTTCGGAAGCCGGCGACCGGTCGTTGACCAAAAGCTCGAGCAGCTGCTCGAGCAGCGACTGCTCGTGCTGGTGCTGTCGTCATCCACGCGCGTGGGTGACGTCAACAGGGTTATTTTTTTTCTACCAGGCGCGTGGATGACACGCGCCAGTAAAAAAAAAAGTTACCGGCCAATAGGATTGTGATACGTGGTAAAAAAAAAGTAACGGTCAGATTGATCTGGACCGTCCATTTCAAATCAAAAAATCTGATCGGACGGTCCAGATTCAACCGAAACGGTAACCTGATTTTTTTTCTGATTTTTCTGATTTTTTCTGCCATTTTGCAAAATAACCCCTAAAAAATTGCAAAAAAATCCCTAAAAATTCTAAAAAATTGCAAATAACACCCTAGTATTTTTCTATAAATACTACATCAATTTCATTCACATCTCACACAAATTTATCCTCTCCTTCCTCTTCTCCTTCTTCCTCCTCACAAAATGTCCAATTGGCTTGATTCCGAAGATTTGCAACTTTGTATTTCTTATTGTCGCATTAGCGTTTGCCCAATTACCGGCAACATGCAAAAGTCCGACAAATTGTGGGAAAAAGTCTATGCCGATTATAAGGAAAATTAGGAGCTTGCGCATGGTGAATCAAGGCCGGAGCCTAGGACCCAAACCGCGGTTTCTTCTCGTTTTACAAAGTTGAAGCCGAGTTTTAGAACTTGGGGTGCCGCTCTTGCATATGCACGAAGGAATGTACAATCCGGCTCAAATTTGCAAGATGAGGTAAGTGTTAATAATTTTGTCGTAAAGCTCATCTATTACATTTATTTTAATCAATGTTGACATCTCCATTTCCGAGATATTATTTTGACATACAAATTTTTGGCACCTTAGATAAGAAAAGCTCAATCATGGTACGTGGCACAAAAAAAGAAACAGTTTACCAAGTTTGATTGTTGGGAAGTGATGAAAAACCATCCAAATTTTCGGGCCGTCGAACCTACTATACCACCTCCTTCATATTCCAACTCCGCAACTACTCCTCCTTTTACCTCAATGCCTCCCCCCGTCGACATGGAGGATGATGAAGTCATTCCAACACCACAAAGCAATGAAGAAGAAGTGTACTCTAGTCCGGTTAGACCAATCGGAGTGAAGGCGGCCAAGGAAGCCAAAAGAAAGGGGAAAAGAGCATGCTCATCTTCAAATGAGGTAAGAGATGAGGTTTTGAAAAGCATGATGGAAAATCAAAGAATGCATCTCGCCGGGCAAAAAGAAAGTGATGCCACTGAACTAGCTTTGTACCAAAAACAACTCGCCCTTAAGGAGAAGGACTACAAATTGAGGGCCGAAGCGGAGGATTCAAGGATAATGGCAATGGATACGGATGCTATGACCCCAAAATCGAAGAGGTATTTTTCGAAGAAAAAAGAGAGTATCCTAAAGAAAATGGAGGAAGAGGAAGGAGATGGTAGCGATGAAACATTTTCAAATTGTTATTGCCCACTGTTTCAGTAGTTTGGTATTTGTTTTTTCATTATGAAATTATGTACTTTAAATTTCCAATAATTCTAGGGTTTGATTGAAATTATGTACTTTAAATTTCCAAGTAATAAAAACGCATTTTTCTTATTCCATCAAAGCTCACGCGCAGTACAACATAATGACTTAAAATCAAACACACATCACTCAAACAACTAAAAGGAAAAACAAATAAAGCAAACATGTTGCAAACCAGGTTAATTAAAATTACACACCCACATCATTTAAAGTCATTCGCCGGTCTCTAGATACCAGTTGTGCTTAACTAAGTCCTTTTGCAACTCTCCATGGATGTACGCAGATTGGAGATCTACAACACGGTCGGCAAATCGTTGTTCATTTTGTGCATCCCTTCCAACAGGCTCAAAAGGAATACGATTACCTTGTTCATCTACTGGCCCATCATAAACATTGAAAGCAGTTGATGGGTTTTGAAGATCTTCTTCTTCCAACTCCTCGAACTCCTCCTCCACAAATTCTTCTTCGACAATCATGTTATGCATTATAATGCAAGCCAACATGATGCTCTTCAATGTCAATTGGTGATGACACCTAGCTGCATGCCGAATAATTCCCCAACGAGATTGCAAAATTCCAAAGCACCTCTCTACATCTTTGCGGTATGCCTCTTGTTTCTTGGCAAAGAGTTTCTGTGGAAGCTCTTGGGGATTGGAGATTGTTTTCACAAACGAGGAGTACCTGGGATATATACCATCAGCTAGATAGTAAGTATTGTGGTAAGTCATACCGTTGACTTTATAGGTCGCACTCGGACTGTTTCCGGCAAGGAGCGAATCAAATATGTCCGATTGGTGGAGCACGTTGATGTCATTTTGTGATCCGGGTACCCCAAAGAAGCTGTGCCATATCCACGTGTCATATGAGACCACCGCCTCTAAAATAATAGTTGGACGCTTCTTTCGGCCCGAGAATGCTCATTGCCAAGCTGTGGGGCAGTTCTTCCACTCCCAGTGCATGCAGTCAATGTTTCCGATCATACCAGGAATTCCGCGATGCCTTGCTCTCTTTAGAAGTCGGGATAAGTCTGTGGCATTTGGAGCGCGGAGATAGAGGTCACCGTAAAGCTCGTAGATATGCATACACCACTTCTTCATGCATTGTAGTGTTGTGGATTCACCCATCCTTGTTATTCCAGCACACTGATCTGCGGCTGCGCCGTACGCCAACATACGAAGAGCGTCTGTCATCTTTTGTTGTGGAAGAAGTCCAACCAATCCGACGGCGTTAGCTCTTTGGTGCCAAAATTGGTCGTGGTTGCAGAGATCCGTCATTATACGGTTGAATAAATTGGTACTCATTCGATACCTTCGACGAAAGGCTTGTTTGTTGAAGACGGGCCGTTCGATGAAGTAATCCTCCATCAGATTATGTCCCCTTGACTCCCTCATTCTTTCTTCATTTGGTCGGCGGCGAGGTGGTTCGTCATCGAACATTGCATCGACCATGACCGCTTCAGTGATGAAAGCATTAGCAATTTCGGCATTTCGCCGACGTTGCTGTCTCCTCCTCCGGAAAAAATTCTCAAAACTAAAAGGATTCATCTTATCGGAATGTGGAATATATGGTTGGTTTTGGTGAATGAACGATGAGCACCGATCAACAAATATATAGCCGAGTGTAGATGACGTGATTAGATAAGCTGATAACACGTGTCATCTTTCAATTGGTCGGAAATCTCTCCGAGAATCTTATACAATTATTAGACCCGATCATGAATAGTGGACATGACACGTGTTGCCTCGTGATTGGTTGAAAATCTTATCGGAAATTTTGTACAATTATTTACCCGATAACCTTCTGTCGGCGTGACACGTGTCAACTCGTCATTCGTCGGAAATCTTACCCGAAATCTTATTCAATTATTCATACGACAACGACACGTGTCGTTTATGAATTGGTTGAAAAATAAAAAAAAATAAAAAAATTATGAACAGTAATAGCACGTGCTATTTTTTGACACCGCTGCGCGAAAAACAGCTTATGCACCTCCTATTCGATGAACAGTGACTGCTCCACCTCAAACAGTGCCTGCTCCTCCTCAAATTGCTCCTCCTATTCGATTTTACCCATGCGGGTGCTCTTAGTGGGAGCTTGCGGATCTTGTGACAGTTGTTCTCAGGACCTCGAGAACTACTGCTCGATATGGATACTCACTTACGGTGGCAAGTACCATTATGGAACCATCACTTATGGAGGCTACTCGGACATCATGGTGGCCGATGAGCGCTATGTTGTCCGCATGCCAACAAACCTTGTTGGAAAAATTGAGTGAAATTATACTAAATATAATATAATAAATATTAATTAAATAATTAGTAAAATATAAATATAAGAACGAAGAACAATTTATGGGTAAGAAGATGAATTATGTTGAATCACGTGTATCACACGTTTTCCTTGAGAACTTTTACGCCGCCCACATATTTGTATGTCATTATTCTCCCAGGATAAAACAACATTAAAATTTTGTACCACAACATAAGAACTTCTCGTCGAACTGAAGAATACATTTTGAGAGAGGGAGAGAAGTAATTAGAAGAGAAGATTGTTTTCTGATGGGATGAAGAATGAGGGAGGATGGAACCTCTATTTATACATGGAGGAAATGGAGTATGACATTAAGGCCGGCCACCAAAAAGATCATGAGTTACCACTCATTAACAATGCAACATAATTTCGGCCAGAAAACACACCATAATCCGGCCAATAAACCCACCATAACCGGAGAAATTGAAATGACTGGCCCAAATCGAAATGACATTCGTGTCCGCAGGATGCGGGCGCACACAAGTCCATATTGCATGCTCAATTCAACCAAGATTTGTACCCCATGCGTGCGTGAGAGAAAGTCTCTCTACTCACCGACTCATGGCATACTATGGTGCAATCATAAATAAATACTTCCACATTCCTAATTTCTCCAATATGGGATCACATTCATTCCTTTTGTTTCTAGTGACCAACTTTGGGTGACAATTTCTCATTCACCCCTTAACCAATTTAAACAAATGAATACATAATCTTTATGTACTCTTATAGAAGAACAAAAATCTATGTTTTCCTTACATCAAAATTAAGTGCAACACACTCGATCATTTTGTTTAAATTATCTTATCAAAATGGTGGAAAACCACCATTTTTCTAACAAACCTCTTGATGCTGCTGGCCCGCTCTTTTGTGCCGGCATTACATCTTATAGCCCCTTGAGATATTACGGCTTAGACAAGCTGGGTATACATTTGGGCATAGTTGGCCTTGGCGGTCTCGGCCACGTTGGGGTGAAATTTGCAAAAGGCATTGGGGCTTAAGGTCACTGTGATCAGTACCTCCGCTAAAAAAAAGGAGGAAGCCATGCAACGTCTCAATGCTGACTCATTTTTGGTCAGTCGTGACCAAAATCAGATGCAGGTGACTATCTATTTTGAGCGAGTTTACTTTGGGAAGAGCCGCTCACTAGCTCTTTTGTATTGATCTAACCTTGTGTTCATTGCTTCTTCTTTTCAGGATGCGATAAGCACAATGGATGGTATTCTTGACACAGTATCAGCAAACCACCCTCTCGCACCTTTGTTGAGTTTGTTGAAGGTTAATGGAAAGCTTGTAATGGTTGGCGCACCAGAAAAGCCTCTTGAACTTCCAGCTCTCTCTTTGCATTTTGGTAAATTTTCATGCATGCATACATATTTTAGAATTTTAGGTGTGTCTTCCAACAAGATTGCTGCAAATTGACAACCCTTAATTTGTTATATAATTTTAGGGAGGAAGTTAGTAGCTGGTAGTTGTGTGGGAGGGTTGAAGGAGACACAAGAGATGATCGACTTTGCAGGAAAGCACAACATAACGGCTGATATTGAGGTTATCAAAATGGATTATGTCAACACTGCAATGGAACTCCTCGCCAAAGCAAATGTGAGATATCAATTTTTAATCGATATTGGAAACACATCAAATTAAAGTCTACCTCTTGCGTTTTACAGACGAGAACAACTAGATTGAGATTTACTCGATCATCACAAGAAATTAATGGGACGTGTAATTATACCTTAACTAAAGCTGGAAGAGGAATGAACAGTAATTTCTATTAAAAGATTATTGTTTTCTTATTTTCTATTTAATTACAGCACAAGCCATGGCGTTATTTTCAGTTCCCACTTAGTCTCCAATTTTTCTTTTCTGCCACTGTCTTCCTTCTCTTTCAATTATTGATGGAAAAGCTGGCGAGATTGATGAGATGGTGTTTCTGATTGATATTCTCTTCATCGCCATTGAATTGGGTCTTCTCTTCCCGAATCATCCCGTCCCATGCTTAGATTGGTAGAGAGAGTCTATCAAATGAAGTCAACATCAAAATGGGGATCAAATTCGTTATGAATTCACGTCGATTGATTTCGAATTGAGATTGATGTAATACTTCATGGGCTATTAAACCTGATATACTTCGGGTTTACAAACTGGCACGGCTTTGATCTCTGTCCCTCACCTCTCAAAGGTCTACTTGCTCATCTTCTCAATCTGTTTCTTTATTCTGTCGGCATTATTTTGATTAATGCGTTGTTTGGTTTTGTGATTTCGTATGGATTTGGAGATTTTTATATTTAGGACCTGAGAAACTGATAAAAAGTTTGAAAAATTGTTTCTTTGCTGTAAAATTTCAACAAAAATCCTCCTCCAAAGGCCGCTGCCGAGCCAACGACTGCCGGATTAAACCCAAAAACTTTTAAATTGCCCCCAAAAAAACCCATTCAGAACATTTTCAGCAAACCCTCTATGATGGTGAACTTTCATTCATGGGTTTCTGTTTGATTTCAGTTATATATGAAGATTTTGTGGTTTGTAACTTTGAGTTTCTGTTTGATTAGAGTTATTGAATTTGTTTCAGAAAAGGAAAGTTATCTGTATGTATATAGTCAATTTCAACATTTCTTCTTTGATGCTCATTGTTATAAGTAGTCAATCTCGACGTATATTTCGAACTGAATATATATCATTTGGCCTCAGTTGCTGACTAATTACAGCATATGTCATATTCATATAAGCCGATTTTCTCTTGGGCTTCCATCGTTGCCGCCGACCCTATTCCCTTTTATGCCTCATATAGTCATATGTCAAGCCTTCTGCCCTCTTAAATCTTGGAAGAGTTTCAACCTTAGAGTGCTAGAGCTTCCCATTTGTTATCCTGAGTTCTACTTCCTGTCTTCAGTCCTAATAGGTTAGTGTTGGATTACTTTTTTTTTCCTTCATTCATGGTTCGAGGATTTGGGTACCGCTCTGTTCTGGGTTCTTATTGGATTGAACTTTCTGCTAGGTTATTTGGGGTAGGGGTCGGCAAAAAGCCCGGCCCGGCCCGGTCCGGCCCATGTATAGCCGGGCCGGGCCTCAACAACATTTTTATATTTGCGGGCCGGGCCGGGCCGGGCTTTATCTTTTATATAAGGATCTGGGCCCGGCCCATTCAAGCGGGCTTTTGCTGGCCGGGCCTTTGCGGGCTTTTACGGGCTGGGCCTATCGGGTTTTAATTATTAAAAAATTAAGACATTTCAAAATAAACGTAACCTTCAACCATACACCGAGGTTTAAACGTACTCTGACTAGTCTAAATTTTACGTACGATGTTTATCACTATAAGATGGAGTTTTCTACATGTCCTCGTTTATTATTAAAACATATTTAATTCTTATATTGCTTGAATTCTTCATATGTATATTAATGTTCTTACGTTTGTTCATTTGTTATATGGAATGAAATACTTTTGTGAAACTTAATCGGACATGTTTAATTATTTTATAAAATTGACCGTTAGATTGATTGGTTAGAATATTATAACCATGCCTTTAAAATTTTATAAATTTTGGACTTGATTTAGACATCGATCCATGTATTTCGCCAAATGTGACCATAGTACTCTTACAACTAAAACGGAAATTACCCCTCCCGAAAATAATTTTTTAACATCAAATTTTGGACACATATTCTTATGGAATACATATCTATCTCATAGTGTCAAAAAAATTGACATAAAAAATTGATTTATCTACTCCCCCCATAGGAAAATAAGGAAAATAAGATGAGTGTATTTTAGTGTTTTCACAAATTTTGTTTAATTGTATTGACTGGGATCCAAACGTACTTCGATTAGGCTAATTTTTACGTACGGTGTCTTTTATTACAAGGTGAACTATTATATATGGCCTTCTTTATTGTTAAAACATTTTTAATTTTCATATTGCTTGAATTCTCTACATGCACACTAATGTTCTTACCTTTATTCCTTAGTTATATGGGTTGAAAGACTTTTGTGAAACGTAATCGATCATGTATCATCATTTTACAAAACTGACTGTCAGATTGGTTGTTCATAATATTCTAAGCATGCCGTTAAAAATTTATAAATTTTGGACTTGATTTAGACCTACATCTATGAGTTTTGCTAAATGTGACCGTAGTACCCTTACAACTAAAACGTAAATTACCCATCCCTAAAGGAATTTTTTAAGATCAAAATTTTAACACACATTCTTGTAAATTACATATCTATCTCATAGTGTCAAAAAAATTGACATAAAAATTTAATTTATCTAGTTTCTCCATGGAAAAATAAGCAATATATAAGAGAAGGGTATTGATGTCATTTCACACACTCTCAATTAAACTCTCACCATTGAAAAATTACAAGATCTAATCTGAACCATCTATTATATTTACTGTTTTACTATGTAAATCGATAAAAAACATTACAATGAAACCCTAAACCCTAAACCTAAACCCTAACCGCTAACCCCTAAATCCTAAACCCTAACCCCTAAACCTTAACTTACTCTAAACCTCAAAATTCCTAAAACTTAAAATCTAACTTACTCTAAACCTCAAAATTCCTAAACCTTAACTTACCCTAAATCTCAATCCCCTAAACCCTAACTTACCCTAAACCTAAACCCCGGCCTAACTTATCCTAAACTCTAAACAATGATTTAATAGTAAAATAGATACACAAATATAACTATATATGGAATTCCAATATTTGATCAATATATGTATTTGTAATATATTAATATAGATATACACAAATATAATATATATATATATATATATAGTACTAGTCACTATATTATATATATAAGTGTATGTATAATGATATATGTACTACTATCTTATGTATAAAAAAATTGACTGTCGGATTGGTTGTTCATAATATTCTAAGTAGGCCGTCCCTAATTTTTATAAATTTTGGACATAAACCCTAAACCCTAAACCCTAAAAAAATTACAATAAAATCCTAGAACCGGAACCCTAACTTACCCTAAACCTCAAATTCTTAAACCTTAACTTACCATAAATCTTAATCTCCTAAACCCTAATTTACCCTAAACCTAAACCCTAACTTATGCTAAACTTTAAATAATGACTTAATAGTAAAATAGATACACAAATTTAATTATATGTGGAATTCGAATATTCAATCTATACTGCTATACATGTATATGTAATATATTAATATATATACACAAATATAAAATATATATCTATATAGTATTAGTCTATTAGACTACTAGTCACTATATATATATGTCAATATGCGTGTAGGTAAACTTTAAGTAGGTATAAATTGTATAATGATTAAAATTCATTAAATGATTTAATAATATATGTCAATATGTGTGCGGGCTTTGACGGGCCGGGCCTAACGGGCTTTGACGGGCCGGGCCTAATGGGCCTTGCCGGGCTTTTGGAGGGCCGGGCCGGGCTTTAGATCTCTAAACCATGGTCGGCCCACCAACCACCTTGGCGGGCTTTTGCGGGCCGGGCCGGGTTTTTAGCCCACGGACTTGCGGGCCTCCACCAGCCCACGAGGCCCACGGGCCAAATGATGACCCCTAATTTAGGGTATTGGGTTTGTAGGTAGGAGAGGAAAGAGGTGAGTTTGGGGTATTGGCTATTGGGGCATTCACTCAATTTGGGTGCTTTGGAGTTCGAACACAATTTTGGTGTACGAGCAATATAACAAGTGGTTCTAAGATAAAACACTAAGTCAGAAGCTAAACTTTAAAACAGAAAGTCATACACTTCAGTTCTAAGATAATGATAAAATTTTGTTTGCAATCTTTATTACAATTTTACAATCCGAATATTTAGAATAGATCCTAAATTGATTTTGATTTTGTCTTGGTTATATGCTAGCCATTTTGTTCTCCCTATATATCTGATGCATGCCTCAACGGTTTGTTGGCATATAACGTAGAGCTGTCATATGTTGATGTGTGCTCTCTTTTGGTCCAATTTAATTGATTATGTTTCTTTGCTTTATTTTATATTTCCCCATTTTAATTTCAAAATCATTTGGTTTGTCCAAACATGTAAAATCAAGATGTGTATTTATTTAAAAGCAGTTCATAGACGTGGAATAATAGGAGTCGACTGCTATTTAGTTTTTCTTTTCTTTACCGTCCAGATCCTAGCAGAAGAATGTAAAACTACCAATGACGAGAAAATGTATACAATCTTGCACGATAAAAATCTGAGCACAGTGATTATGGCCTGCGATACACATCCTCATGAATAACAGGCTTTCATTATATGCTACAGTTGCTGTAATTTATATCAACAAGAGGTTGCTCTTCACTTTTCAAATTTAGGAGTGAGGTGAGATATAATTTGATGGACATACACTACCACATTTTTAACCATTACAAGTGAAACGAAAACTAAGGCCGACGATTTAAAAAATTGTCGGCAATAATTTTTATTATTGTCGGCGATTTTTGCCCCAAATCGCCGGCAATAATGTGTCGGAAATAACCAAAAAAAAAAAAATCATTGCCGGCGACATTATTGCCGGCGATTTTAATTAAGTCGCCGGCAATAGTATTTTTTTTTGGCTATTTCCGACGCATTATTGCAATAATGAAAATTATTGCCGACGATTTTTTAAATCGTCGGCCTTAATTTTCGTTTCGCTAGTAATGGTTAAAAATGTGGTAGTGATAAGTGCTATATATTTGATCGACATGGAAGTTGCATATGTTTGCAATCATATTTACAACTCTAAATGGTATAGACTTACGTCCAGTTAGTATGAAGGAAAATCATAATGAAATCGCTTTATGGTTTCCAATCGAAAGGTGTGGAATTGCTTTTGGGAGGAGTGCAGTATGTCAATGAAGAAGAGTAATCCATTATTCATAGATCACATCAACCTTATCTTAATCATTTGTGATTGTCTCCACAAAAGAATGAAAAGTAACAAGTACTTTTGTAATCATTTCCGGGTGCAATTTCATCTATTTTCGTTGTTGTTGCTTTGTTCTTTTATTTTTATTATTTATTTATAGAATTTTTAAATCTTTGTAGTGGATGAGAAAATGAAATCGTTCAAGTTGATTGTGCTGTCCTCAAGTGCCAAATCTCTGCAAAAGAACTACATGAAGCCGAGGCCAGCAGGCTGAAGATTTTATAGGACTTGATTTATGTACAAATTTTGGTCACTTAATTTGTATTTCTAAAATATAAAAATATTACAGGATGGAATTAATTGTGTTACACACTAATTCACTATATGATTACTTGACTAAAACACTCCACAAAAATCAACAACAGCTGATCAAATTTCTAATAATATTATCTCTTGCAGCGTAACGCGAGTTTGCCTGCCAGTTATTAACTAAAAGTCTAAAACTGCCATATATGTGGGGACTTGTAGTCTTGTCTAATGAATTCCGGTTTTTGCTTGAAGTTTTTTACTAAATATTTATCTCTAAACTCTAATATTGCGAAAAACCTGAAAATTTTCAGTAATTGCCACATGTCTGATTTCTTGACGTGCATGTTGCACTCGACGCTATGTGTAGTTTTCAGAGAAACACATCTGTTCCAGCCCTTCAGGCGACAACAAATCTGGTCATAAGGCACCGAACCACCTGCCACAACTCGATCTGTTTATATATAGCACTGCATATAATCTTGACCTCTCATATTAAAAACCATCAAGTCATTCAGTCTTTGTATAAAAATTTAGTAACGAGCTAGAGAGAGATCGACTATGGTGTCTACAGAGAACAAATACACCAAGAAAGCCTTTGGTTGGGCTGCTAGGGATTCATCTGGTCATCTCTCTCCCTTTGATTTCTCAAGAAGGTTGTTTAATTAATTACTTTATTCTAAAAAAATGTCAGTCATGTCTTCCATTCTTGTTTAATTAATTTCATATTATCAATTCACATGTACGTGATGAGAATCCATGCATGGTTGTACACTACAAGAAAACAGCACTTAGACCACGGAAACGTAATTGTTCCGTGGTCCAAGTGACACTTGGACGACGGAGACTTCTTCGTCGTCCAAGTACCACCTGGACGACGGAGAATACCATCTCCGTCGTCCAGGTTATCACCTGGACCTCGGAGTCTTCTCCGTCCTCCAGGTGATCACCTGGACGACGGAGACAGTATTCTCCGTCGTCCAGGTAACCACCTGGACCTCGGAGTCTTCTCCGTCGTCCAGGTGATCACCTGGACGACGGAGACGGTATTCTCCGTCGTCCAGGTGACCACCTGGACCTCGGAGTCTTCTCCGTCCTCTAGGTGATCACCTGGACGACGGAGATGGTATTCTCCGTCCTCCAGGTGATCACCTGGACAACGGTTCAAATTTAACTGTTCATATATACGATGCGTTCATCGATATTGTACGACTATTTCACTCGAATGGAATGACAGATCGCTAAATTCCTAGCGAATTATTTTTAAAATTTTTTTTACGTAATTTTCACCTGGACGACGGAGATGGTCATTCTCCGTCGTCCAAGTTCACAAACCCTAAACCCTAAACAGTAAGGCCCTAACCCCTGAATTCAGGGTCTATGCACCTGGACGACGGAGAACACTCATATCCGTCGTTCGGGTTCTCACCTGGACGACGGAGAACGCTCATTTCCGTCGTCCAGGTGAAGATATCAAAATTTTTTCTAAGACAACGACCCTATAGACCTTCTTCCAATGCATTTTCTTTTCATCAAGACTTTAGAGTAAACAATTCTTGGTGTGTGAGCTTCGACGGTTCGAAAATCGGAGTTGCGAAATGCCTTGTATCCACGTTTCCGGTTTGTGAAATTATCGGTTTTGCGGTTGACTGTGCCGATCAAACCCTTCCCGAACTTATTATTTTATGGTCCTTTGAAGACAATTATATATTATGTTACGACGAACATATCCAATGGTTGTTTTGTCCAAATTCAATTTCGTTAATACTCTGCTGCAAATGAGCGTCTACTCATGAACACTTAAGCCGTAAAGATTAGTCGATACTTAACATGTTTCAACACGTAAAATTAATCGGCGGTTCAAATTTAACTGTTCATATATACGATGCGTTCATCGATATTGTACGACTATTTCACTCGAATGACAGATCGCTAAATTCCTAGCGAATTATTTTTAAAATTTTTTTTACGTAATTTTCACCTGGACGACGGAGATGGTCATTTTCCGTCATCCAGGTGTTCACCTGCACGACGGAGAATGACCATCTCCGTCGTCCAGGTTCAAAAATCATGGCGGTTCAAATTTTTTTTTGTTTATTTTTTTCATGTAATTTTCACTTGGACGACGGAGACTGACCATCTCCGTCGTCCAGGTCCAATTTTTATGGCGGTTCAATTTACCGCTTCCGTTTTTGGGACCGCTTGAATTTTCACTTAGACGACGGAGAATTCATTCTTCGTCGTCTAAGTCCAAAATTATGGCGGTTCAGAACGTCCCGCCGATTAATTACGCGCCGCTTGAAAATTTTTAAACCGCCACCTAGACGACGGAAAACCATGTTTCCGTCGTCCAGGTGGACTTAGACGACGGAGAATAGTGCTCCGTCGTCTAAGTGAAACTCTATAAATAGGCCGAGCCTCATCTTCTTTTCCTCATCCCTTACAATTCTCTCCATCTCTCCTCTCCTCTCTCTCTCAATCTCATTCCGGCGATATTCTCCTCCGGCGACGACGCTCCGACGATACAACTCCGGCGTGGTTCGATTCCTCCTCTCCGACGACACAACTCCGGTGAAATTCCCGAAAACTCCGATTCGGTAAATTTCTATTTTTCCCTTATTTAAATAATTTTCATTTTATTAATTAATTAAATTCTAAATATAATAAATTAGTAGAAATTAATTTAGTAATTAATTTTAAATATTTAATAAATGATTAATTGTTGTTATTTATTAATTAAATCATAATTATTGTTATTGTTTCCTAATTAAATGAATAATTGTAAATTTGTTGTTATTAAATAAATAAATAAATAATTATTGTTATTAATTAATTAAATAAATAATTATTGTTATTAATTAATTAAATGGTTAATTATTGCATGCTAAATGGAAAATAAATTATTGCATGTAATTACGTGTATTTTTTAGTAAATTAATTAGTAGTACGTGTTCGATTTAAATTTAGTACATAGGCTTGGTGTAATTAAGTCGCACTCTTTGGAACAGATGACGCCTCTTTTCCTTGCTTATCTCCTTAACCCCTCGTGATGTGTGGATTTCATCACCGCACACCATAACCTAAGTGAAGTTATGGACACGAGGTTGAGGGCGGAGTTTGCAAAGGACTTGAGGGAGTGTAAATTTTCGAAAAATTGGCCGAATGTCGGACATGGTGTCTAGAAACGGGTTATGACTGGTGACAGGATTTGGACTAAGAAAGACTTTTGTCGAAATTAGTCCTGCCTCTCGCGTTATCTCTATCCCTAACTGGCCATGTTTTTCGATTTAACCAAGGCTGATTAATTGAAAATTTACACTTTATCGCGCGGGTCGCACGTCCATTGAACGACCGAAAATGCCAAGCTAGTGTACTCTATTTAAATCTTAAACGTACTTAATTAATTAGCGTAAATTTTTAAGTTGTAATTATTATGCTAATTAGGTATTTTAACCCCGTACTCTTAGGTTTAAATGGCTCCGCCAAAGACGACATCCGGCAAGAAGAAAGCCCAACAAGAGGCAGAAGATGCCATGCTCCGCCGCTTGGCGGACCAAGTCGGTTGGGAATTACCACCGGAGGGCAACGACGCTCTCAATCCGGACGGATCATCTGATCCGTCCGTAGCGCCCTCTGGGGAAATTCCCGCTCCCCCATTCATCTCGACCGGTGATGACGTCGACCCCTTCCAATCTCCGACGCCCGGTACCCATTCAACGGGAAGTACTCAGGCGTCCTCGACCGCCGAATCAATCATGTACAGCGCCCGCCGTAGGCAAAGGAGGGCCCCCACTGACCCGGAACCGAAAAGGACTCGGGGTCTCGTTAAAGGGGGAAAAACGGAGCGTATTTGCAAGGCGACCGGTAAAAAGATCGACTTGCCGTACGACGAATTCACCGGTGGCCCTCCCACAGCTCAGCTAGCAAGTCTCTCGGCGCATGGGATAAGGTCAATCATCCGTAACCGGGTTCGTATCACTGCCCCTACTTGGAAGGAGGCGCCGGATCATGAGAAGGCGAAAGTCTTCAAAGATCTTTCGGTACGTAATACGTTCAATTTAGTTATTATATAATATTGTTAATCTCGGCCTAAAATTTCATAATATATACGATTATAATTTTCTATTTATTTTTCATAGGAACAATTTGACGTGGATCCGACACCGGCTATGTTGAGGCATATCAATCAAACCGCCAACTCCATCTACAAAGATTGGAAGTACAGGCTCCATAAGTACTTCAAAGATGTCGGTCCCGTGCCTCCCCCGGTAGAGCTGCAAGGGGAGAGAGAAGATGAGTGGGAGTGGTTGTGTAACCACTTTGCCGATGAACAATTTAAGGTATTAATTTAATTTTTTTATTTCAATTAAGATAATTGAATTATTTAAATTGTAGTTATTCATTTTTTAATGATTTAATTATATTGTGTAACAGAAATTCTCCGGTGTCAACAAAGCCAACCGGGGGAAGAAGGAGAAACACCATACTACCGGCGCCAAGCAGTTCATTCAAATTGCCAAGGAGCACAAGGATAAGGGTTCCAAACACCCTTTTATTGATGCAAGCGTAAGCGCGTACGTGACGCCAGGGCTCGATAATGAAGCGAGTCAATACGGGGTAAGTGATATATATATATGTGCTTTTAATTATAGTAATTATTATTTAAATATGATTTCATTATAATAAATTAATTATAATTTTGTAGACAAGGGCGATAGAGCGTGCGCATGAAGAGTTGGCCAACACTCAGCTTGCGTTCCCAGATGTGCCGCCGGAAGACCTGCCTCCTCTATCCTTAGAGAGCCAAATTGCAATCGCGGATGAGGTCTACGGTCGTAGAGCTGGCAAGGAGGTTAGGCACTTTGGGCCTAGGGTGGTACGATATTTGTCGACGACCTCCGACTCATCATCTACGGGAGGTTCGAGGCAGCGGAGAATGAGTCAGGCTGCGGCCGTCGAAGCAGCCATTCAAGAGGCTCGACTGGCACGAGAGGAGAATGAGTCAATGCGGCAAAGACTTGACCAACAACAAGCACAAATAGCCCAACTCATCGCCCTCATGGAACAAAATCGAGAAGTATGTCAACCTCCTCCGAACCCACACCCCGACGACAACGACCCGGCTGGAGGCGGAGGACTCGGCCCCGCATCTGCTCCTCCAGTGTATTAGCTAGCACGTAGTATATTATCTCGTTTCTTTCCGCATTCCGAACAATATTTTAATTTTTAATTTATGAGTTTTTTCGTATGTACAAATTAATTTACTTTGATTATTTAATAATTAAGTTATTAATTATAATGTTCAAAATTTAGTTTATTTATTTAATTTTAGCATTTTTCATTATTTAAATTAAAATAATAATAAATTAAAATAATAATTTTTAATTTCAATTTATTTTTAAAAAAAAATTAAATATTCACTTGGACGACGGAGATTATGTTCTCCGTCGTCCAGGTGCAGAACCCCTAACCCCAAAACCCTGTCGTTATCCGTGGCCCAGGTTTTCACCTGGACGACGGAGAATTAGTGTTTCCGTCGTCCATGTGAACACCTGGGCCACGGATAAGCTTCCATTATCCGTGGCCCATGTATGCACCTGGACGACGGAAACACTTAATCTCCGTCGTCCAGGTGAAAACCTGGGCCACGGAGAAACGAGCAATGTCCGTGGCCCATGTGTTCACCTGGACGACAGAGATTAAGTGTTTCCGTCGTCCAGGTGCATACATGGGCCACGGATAATGTCCGTGGTCCAAGTTCACTTGGACGACGGAAACACTAATTCTCCGTCGTCCAGGTGCTTGGACGACAGCACTTGGAGCACGGACCTTGGACGACGAAGATTCCGTCGTCTAAGTACTTAGACGACGGAAAACTGCACCTAGACGACGGAAATGGTCCGTGGTCTAGGTGCAATTTTCTTGTAGTGTTAGTTGCTAGCTAGTTACTTTCCATTATCATAGCTGTTCTCTGAATAGAATGGATCGGAACTGTTTGATTTGATTGCAGAGAAACCAGAGAGAAGGACGTGGTCTTCAACGTGTTATACTGCGGGATATGTCATTCAGACATTCACATGATGAAGAACGAATGGGGATTTTCGACTTATCCTCTGGTTCCCGGGTGCGTAACAGTGGGTAACACATGCAACTAGTACTTTGGTGCATGCAAATTTAGAATTGTATCCAACACTCGATAAAGAGCATTATAAGAGCATATGCACGGCATTTTTTTTTTAACACGAGCAGTCCTTCTGGTCTGTTAAAATCGTGTAATTCCACGAGCAAGAATTCGCACGAACAGAGCTGGGGCCACAGAGTGGGTGAGAAGAGTGTTGCTCGTGCTGCAGTCGGTCCATATGCTCTAAGACTACGTACTAATGAGATGGTTAATTTGGGGTATTGCAGGCATGAGATTGTTGGTGAAGTGACAGAGGTAGGACGAAGAGTAGAGAAGTTTAAAGTTGGAGACAAGGTTGGTGTAGGTTTCATGCTCGGATCTTGCCAATCTTGTGACAATTGTGTCAACAATCTCGAGAACTATTGCCCAAGATGGATACTCACTTCAGGCGGGAAGTGCCATGATGGATCCCCGGCATATGGAGGTTACTCCAACATCATGGTGGCGGATGAGCACTATGTAATCCGTATCCCAAACAACCTACCTCTTGATGGTGCTGCTCCTCTCCTGTGTGCCGGGATCACAATCTACAGTCCCTTGAAGCATTTTGGACTAGATAAACCCGGCATGCATATCGGTGTGGTTGGCCTAGGTGGTCTAGGTCATGTGGCCGTGAAGTTCGCAAAGGCTATGGGGGTCAAGGTCACGGTGATCAGTAACTCCCCTCACAAAAGAGAAGAAGCTCTTAAACGTCTCGGCGCCAATTCATTTCTGGTCAGCCGGGATCAAGGTGAAATGCAGGTTGTTACTTGAACTAAACGTTACCTTTGATGTTCATGAACTCAAAAAGAGTAAAATATTGTGACTCGTGTTTTTTGTTGGTTAATTTATTCTCTTAGTCCGCCATGGACAAACTTGATGGTATAATCGACACGGTTTCGGCTGCTCACCCTATACTTCCATTGATCCGTTTGTTGAAGACCGACGGGAAACTCGTCATAGTCGGTGCACCGGAAAAGCCACTTGAGCTTCCAGTTTTTCCTCTACTAATGGGTAATTGTGTGACTTGAATCAACTCAAAGTAAGTTACCTCACAAGAAATTAATTAAGATAAATGTTGATCACGTGGTACTGTTTTTTTTTTACCATGACAGGAAGGAAGGTAGTAGCTGGTAGTAAGATCGGAGGTATGAAGGAGACGCAGGAGATGATGGACTTTGCAGCCAAGCAGACCATAACAGCCGACGTCGAAGTTGTCCCAATCGATTATCTGAACACTGCCATGGAACGCCTTTTGAAAGGAGACGTCAAGTATCGATTTGTTGTCGACATTGGAAACACCTTGAAATCGACCATTTGAATTTGCATCTCAATCAATGAGGGAATCAAGCTTGATTTCATGCTCTGTTTGTTTTTGACGTACTGTGTTATATGTGGCCAATGTACGTACGTAGTGGCATGCATGTATCTTGAATAAAGTAACGACGAATTTTGGTAGTTACTGAAGAGTTTATAATATTATGTCATGGAAACTCAATGAATTATATATTTTCAGTGACTTGAAACAAAAAACCTCACTTGTACCCAGTTGTACGTACTAGGAAAAACATCATTGCACATAATTAAGTTAGCCAGTTGTACCCAGTTGTCGTCTCAATACTTTGACTTGGCTAGGTTCAATTATTTTAATATTTCGTAGCGTATGCAGCTTAATTAACTCATAACGTGCTTAATTACGATGTATGAAACAATAAACTAAACAAAAGGGAAATTTTTCTGCCGCCCGATTTTGAGAAACAGATTTTGAGAAATATATCTTTTCCCAGCTTAATTAACTCATAACGTGCTTTATTTTCACTTACTCATTTTTTTTTCTTTTATATTTTCATATCAAAATTACTCCTAAGCCAATTCACCCCGTCCCATACCCCCACCACTGGAGGAGGAAATTGAGGCGACGTAGATAGGTGGTCGCCTCGTATTGATTTTACGTCGCCTCGATTTCTTGTGACCAAAACTACGTCGCCTCGTCTTGTCGCTTCAGATTGATCACGCCACCATTGGAGCGACGTAGATACAATCTACGTCGCTTCGTTTCATTTAACGCGACGTAAATAATGTTACGTCGCTTCAATTAAGGCGACGTAGATTGATCACGTCGCTTCAACTGAGGCGACGTAGTTTGATCAATCTACGTCGCTTAATTATATTTATTTTTAATTTATTTTTCTTTTTTTAATAAATTGAAGCGACGTAGATTGATCAATCTACGTCGCCTCAATTTATTAAATATTTATTTTATTTTATTTTTGAATACATTGAGGCGACGTAGATTGATAAATCTACGTCGCTTCAATTAATGTAAAATTTATTTTATTTTATTTTTGAATAAATTGAGACGACGTAGATTGCTCAATCAACGTCGCCTGAATGTATTTAATATTTAATTTTTTTTATTTTTTAATAAATGAGGCGACGTAGATTGAGCAATCTACGTCGCCTCAATGTATTTAATATATTTTTTAGACAATGAGGCGACGTAGATAGAACAATCTACGTCGCCTCATTTATTAAAAAATAAAAAGAATAAAAATTAAATATTATTGTACCAAGTCACGACCAATCGCAATTTACAAACACAAAAACGCATTCAAACTGCAGATACGCATTCAAGATCAAAAACGCATTCAATCACAAATCAAAACGTTAAAAGTTTATACAAATCAAGTTTACACAAATCAAGTTTATACAAATCCTAGATACAGTTTACGAGCCGGGAGGTGGTGGAGGAGCTTGAGGTTGTTGACTCGCAGCCTGGAATGATCGCATCATGGCCTCCATTTCTTGCATCCTTTGGGCGAGCGCATTGTAATCCGCTATGGCCTTCTGCGCCACCTCGGTCGATCTGCGCGCCTCCTCAGTCGATCTGCGCGCCTCCTCGGTCGATCTGCGCGCCGCCTCCTTGGCTTCAGCGATCTCCTTTTGCATTAGGATTTGGCGTTCCTGTACCCGGGCCCCTCCTCTCGGTTTGGGGTCGCGTGTGAGAGCGCGCCCCACCCCTGTAACGTCGAATAAGAACAAATATTAGTAAACTATATCATAAACCAAAATAAAGCAAAACGTAAATTGAGATGAACGACGGTGGTTTAGGAGATTTATTACCTCTTATAGAGGTCCCGGGCCTTGAACCCTCCTCTTCCTCTATGATATTTATTTGTGTATCAAGAGGAAGAGGCTGGGGTTGGGAAACCTCTTCGCCGTCAACTGGGCCCGCAACACTATCTTGTTGCGACAAGACTTCATCGAGTCGACGCTTCACTGCCGCCTGCTCAATTAAAATAGATAAAATAAATAATATTACAATATAGTAAAAGAGCAATAATTGAAATAACGTAACGTGAACCTATTTGAGCTTACCACTTTCTCAGCCGCATTCCTCTTCGGCTGGTATACGTTAATCCATGTCTGGACGGCGGGCGCTCTATGACCCTCCTTCTCCAACACCTCGCTTCGGTACGAGAGGGCGAGGGATCCCGAATGGTGGTTGAGCTGCTGCTCCTTGTTCCTGTTTCGGTTTCCTCGGTTCCGTTCGCACAATCGCTGCCACACACACACAAAAATAATTTTAAAATAAGAACAGATAAACATGCATATTGTTCGAACGTTTGACCAAAACTGTAGGTTCGTTTATGAAACTCACCAAGTAAGCAGGGTCTTCGAAGTGGGCTTTTAACCACGCCTATTGGTCTTCCCTCCCGAGAAACTCGGCCGGAGTCTCCTGGCTGACGTGGAGATAATGTTGATGGCAATCGTACTTCCAATCCTTATAGATTGTTTGCGCCGTCGCATCAATGAAGTTCCACATCTCCACATCAGTCGCCGGGATGTCGTAGTTCGTCTTGCACAACACATTTAAATTCCGTTATGTAAAAGTTATATTTACATTTACTACAAGTAGGTAAGTAAGCTAAGGCCAGTAAGTATACCTCAAGACTGTTACTGACGATATCGCGATGCAAATCGCTAAGTCCCAAGAAGCTAGGTGCAAGCATTGGAACTTTTCCGCGGATGATGCTACCGATGTCTCTGCACATCAGACTCCTCATTTCCCTCGTCGCAGGCCCCGCATGCCTCGTAGAGTAAGCGACTTGTAGTCGCCTATTGTTGTTCATCCGGACGAGGTACTCCGTCTTCGTCCCGACAACGACTCCGCGCTGTTGCGTCGTCGGATCCCCGGTTGCCATGTCGACCATGTCGGGGAGTTTGGTCTTCTTGCACCGGATGCTGAGGGCGGGAGGGTGCTGTGACGCCGTAGTGGCCTCGCTGTCATCCACTTGAGGAATCACATCCTCAAGTGGAGGGGCGGGCGTTAACATGGGAGCTTCTGGAATCGTCGGGGTCGCCGATTGTCCCGTGGGGCAACCCGACCCCGAAGCCCCATCTCGGCTGAATGCTCGCCACCCCGCCTCCGCAGCTGCCGCCGCGGCCGCTTCACGACGCTGGATCGCCGCTTTCTTCCTCTTGTATCCAGTATCTCCGGGAGCCATTCTATTAAAACTAAACTATTATGTATTAATTAGATGATTTACTCGTTTTTACTTCTATAATGCTATAGTTATCATCACAAAACACATATAGCTTATCGCATACAAACCCGAGAGTACTACATATTCGGTGAACCAAACTCAATTTTCAATATATCCTTATCATTACAAAACACAATACACATTCGGAATCATCATCATCATTTTCAATCACATTCAGAATCATCATTATCACAAAAGTAGTTCAGAATCATTATCACAAAACACATTCGAAATCATCATCATCACAAAACATATATCTTACATGAAAACAGATTGAAAACACATTCGGAATCATTATCACAATACACATTCGGCACAGTATAAAACACAAAGCTCCATACAAAGCTCATTTAACCAAACCCTTAATCCTTAATCCCGAGAGTACTACAATCATTTAACCAAACCCTTAATCCTGGTTCAAAAGATTGCACCAAATGGTCTAACAACAGTTACTAATGCAAAGTATAATCAAGTCAACAGTAACTAATGCAAAGTAACAAGTCAACATTCATATAATCAGTACAATTAAAACAACATTCTTTTCATATAAACCCACAGTGACTAGAAAATTACAGTTACAAAGTAACTAATGCAAAGTACTTAGCATAGTGACTACTCGGTGCTTCAATCTTACTACACATAAACGCATAACACCGTTCAACCTTTAACAGCATAACACAACGATCATATCACAAACGCATAACACCACGAACCTTTAACAGCATAATACGATACCGAAAACTACGAATACGAGCTAATATACACAGCTAGATACAAAACCTTAACTCTACAGATTAAAAAGCAAACAGCATAATACGACAGAGAAAACTAACCACCAATGTTGGACTGTAAGTAGTGACGGTGAACTTGCACTCCGGACTGTAAGTAGTGACACCCCGAAATCCAAAGATCTACAAAGTTCAACACAAAAAACAAAAGCATTAGATTCACTGAAATCAAAAACATATTAGATAAATTTATACATGTCCCATAAATAGGCATCACTCAAAACTCGAATACTAATATCTTCAAATAAATCAAACAAATCTGAGCACAACATCTCCTATGGATAGACATTGCTGCAAATGTTGATAAAAGCTAGAACAAAACTATTAGTAAACAGTTCATCATGTTTACATTTTGGGCTAAGCTAACAGTTCATCTGATCTAATTCCAATTCTTCACTCACATTTCCTCTACAGACAACTCAACTCCCCAATTTCGAAACCGGAAAAAGACTTCACCTTGACGATCCAATCAATTCAATCCGGCTCCGATCACCCAATGACACATCACTCTGCTTCTCCTCAACCAAGCCCACTATTCAACCAACCCAATAAATAAAAACAAATAAAAATCCGCCTCCAAACTATTTACTTACCCCAGTTTGAATTGAAACCAAATCAGAGGGAGAGACGAACCTGTGATTGGGGATGAGGGAGGGGGAGGAAGAAGATGGTTTCCGGATGATTAGAGAGAGTTCAAGATGGAGGGGATTTCCGATTTGGTTTCGGGGTTGGAGTTCGATGGAGGGGATTTCCGATTTGGTTTCCGGGTTAGGGATTTGGGGCGAGGCCGATAGGTTTAGGAAGAAGGAAACGAAATGAGGAACTGAAGAAAGACACTGTAAATCTGGAATACATATACCAAACTAGGCATGCGCTATGTATTTTGAATTCTTCGTCGCTTCGTTTCATTTTATTAATCGACGCGACGTATATTAGAACCTTTGTCGCTTCGATTAATCAAATGAATATTAAATATTTATATGAATTAAATATTTATTTTTATTTTTTAAACTAGGCGACGTATATTGCTCAATCTACGTCGCCTTATTGTATTTAATTTTTAATTTTGTGACTTTTTAAAAAATGAGGCGACGTAGATTGCTTAATCTACGTCGCTTACTTGTATTTAATTTTGTTTTTTATATTTATATGAGGCGACGTAGAATGATCAATCTACGTCGCTTAATTGTATTTAATTTTTATTTTTTTTAATAAATGAGGCGACGTAGAATGATCAATCTACGTCGCTTCATTGTATTTAATTTTTAATTTTTTTTAATAAATGAGGCGACGTAGAATGATCAATCTACGTCGCTTCATTGTATTTTTAATTTATAATTTTTTTTTAATAAATGAGGCGACGTATTTTTATTTATGGTCTCATAATGAACTGAATATGAAAGAAACGATGAAGTAATATTTCGGTTAAAGAAAATACGAATTTAGGTTTCAAATTCATAATAATATTAGTTTAGTCCTCGTCTTCGTCGTCGTCCTCCTCCTCCTCCTCGTCCTCGTCCTCGTCTTCGTCCTCGTCCTCGTCTTCGTCCTCGTCCTCCTCCTCTTCGTCCTCCTCCTCCTCCTCGTCCTCATCCTCGTCCTCGTCTCCTTCTTCGTCCAAAAGTAGTTGAAAATCTGGGTAAAATTGTATCACCGTGGGAGTGTCCTCTTGGTAAGGCTCGAATATATGATCTCCTGTACGCGATATGTTTTCATCTATGGCCAGTACTTCGGCGCTGTAGACATTGCGGTGCGACATTTCTTGTACTACCTTCCAAGTACCACCAGCCTTTGGATCGTCTATGTAGAATACCTGTTTTGCTTTGGTTACAATTATGAAGGGTGAATCCTTATAGTAACTGTTGTTTATATTCACTGATATCAGTCCATGATCTTTTATAAGGGTGTCAAGATCTTCAGGGTCCTCGGAGTTGTGCCATGTGCACTTAAACAACACCACTGGCATACGGCCTGCATATAATACTTCGACCACGTAGTTAACATGGCCGTAGAACTTGGATGAACCCATGTCTATCATGACACCGCTGTTTTGAGTCACGGTTCTTTGATCTCTATCAAACGATGTGAACTTGACACCGTTCACATAACACGACTTATAAACCCGACATTGCTGAGGTCCTTGAGCTAATGACTTTATTCCTGCAACCAAGCTCGGGTCCGAGTTTTTTTCTTTAAGGGACACCTGAGAGATAAGTGTTAAGAGGAGTTAAAGGTAAGTGTTATAAACCCTCAAAGAACCTTACAAGAATTAATAGGCATATGTACCCATGTTAAGAACCATCGAAGAAAACTCCTCCTCCGACGAAGCTCGTCGAAATCTTCACCATTTTTAGCCTCGAACCTTCTGAGATGTTCTTCTAGGTAAGGTTTGACTTCGTCTGTTTCCACCAAGACTTGCCAGTGAGCCTCAGCAGTCTCTGACTCAGTCAACCTGAACTGGCGACGAGTCTCGATAATATCTAGTCTTACTAAGAGTGAAACACAGCTGACATTCCACCCAGATATGGAAGTGTCGATATCTTCGTTGTCCATCCGTCTGAGATAAACCTTACAATACGTCACCGACTCATGTACGAGGTACTGTTCAGCAATACTACCTTCCGGGTAACGTGTGTTCCTCATTGACTTTTTATATTTTCATAATTGCCTGCAAAAACACCGTGGAACTGAAGATTAGTACAATATTTTCCTAATTGCCTGCAAAAACACCGTGGAACTGAAGATTAGTACAAATTTTTACCTTTCAATTGGATACATCCATGTATAGTGTACTGGACCTGTAAGGAATACTTGTTCGGGCAGATGAACCATGAGATGAACCATAGATGTAAAAAAATGTGGAGGAAATATGAGCTCCAAATTGCAGAGAATCATCACTATCTCAGTTTCCATGTCACGCACAACCTCCTTCTTAAGCTCCCTACTGCATAGTTGACGAAACTAATTTGACAGTGCTATCAATGACTTGACAACGTTTTCTGGCAGGAACCCTCTTATAACCACAGGAAGAAGACGTTGAAGCAAGACATGGCAATCATGCGTCTTCAATCCATAAAACTGTGACGGGGAACTTATTTTCACCTTACTTCTCAAACTACCTGCATAACCAAGAGGATACTTAACATCCCTGAACCACTGGAACACATCTTCTAGATCATCCTTTTTAACTAAAAAGGGTGCATGAGGAACTTTCCCCGTAGCCAAGTCACCCGCTCTTTGCCACTGGTTTTTTCGCACATTCCTCTTCTTCAAAGCAGCGCGAGCTTTTGGACCATCCTTAGACTTCAATTCAATCGAAAAAATGGTTCCAAGGATGTTGTCACACACATTTTTTTCAATGTGCATGACATCTAGGCAATGTCTGATCTTTAATGATGACCAATACGGCAACTTCCAAAATATGCTTTCGTGAGTCCAACACTGTCTGTTATTCGGATTGTACGGCACCTTCAAGTCTTCATGTTGGCTAAGAATAGGGTAAACGTTTGACCTAACGTCCTCCAAAATTTCATCTCCACTCTTACGATAGGGTCTTCCGCCAAACTCCTCCTTCCCGTTAAATGCCTTGCTCAATCTCCAAGGGTGATCTTGGTGGAGCCATTTTCGATGACCTTCATAAACTATCCTCCCACATATATGCTCTGAAGTTAGCTCATCTAGACAGATTGGACATGCCTTGTACCCTTTCACAGTTGACCCCGCAAGCATCCCTAAACCTGGAAAGTCGCTAATAGTCCACATTACCGCTGCCTTCATCAAGAATACCTCATTGTCTACTCGATCAAAAGTATGGACTCCAACGACCCATAAATGTATTAGCTCCTCGATCATCGGCTCAATGAGTACACTAAGGCACTTTCCGGGAGATTTAGGGCCTGGAATCAACACTGATAACATGTTATATTCCTTCTTCATGCACATTGATGGTGGTAGATTGTACGGCATCACAACAACGGGCCATGTACTATGCAAAGTTCCCATTGTTCCGAATAGATTGAAACCGTCTGTTGCTACTCCAAGGCGCACATTCCTGCAATCCCGTGCAAAACCTAGAAAAGTTCTGTCAAAATGTTGAAACGCTTCTCCGTCAGCTGGGTGGCTGAGGCTACCAGCCACGCATATCCGCTCCCCCAGCCATCGCATATGCTTGGCAGTGTGTGGGGACATAAACAAGCGCTTCAACCTTGGTGTTACAGGGAAGTTACGAATTATTTTTTTGGGAATATCATTCGTATATGGCTTATATCTTTCAGAATAACACACTGGACAAATCCTCTTGTTTACAAGCGCCCCCCTGAACAACACACAGTTAAACTCACACGCATCAATTCTTTCGTAATCCAGTGAAAGATCACTCAAGATTTTTTTTATTCTCGAGTATGAACATGGGAATGTGTGCCCTTTAGGAAGAAGTTTATTAATGTAAATACATAAAGAGTCAACACTTGTGTCCGACCATCCATTTTCATTTTTCATTTCCATTGCATCTAATATGGCACTCAAAACAGTTTCCTCACTGCCTTCGTATAATGGGGTCTGTGACTCCTTCAATAATCTATCGTACTTTTCATAATCATCGTCTACCATGTCATTGAAGTTCATGCCCGAATTATCTTCCACTAATTGTTGGGGTGCATCTGCATGTTATCCAGGATAATAGGGATATGCATCATGTAGAATCTCCAACTGCGGGTTCACTTAAGGACCGGCACAACTAGAAGGACCGACTCTGTCTTGAAGCCACTGTCTTCGTTGACTGAGCATTGCCGGTTCACCAGAAACTTCCCCGTGAAGGTGCCAGACTGTATAAGTAGGACTTAAACCACTGTGTGATAAGTGATGATACATGACATCCATAGTAACCTTGAACGGACCGTTCTTACAACGTTTGCACGGGCAGAAGTAATAATCGGCTCCATTACTATGTAGCCGGGCAAAATTCATGAACTCGAATATGCCGTTGATGTACCTTGGATCAGCACGATGATATGACATCCAAGTTTTGTCTGGGAGTCCGTCCATGTTTCCTGTCAACAAAACAATCAATATGAACAAAGTTACCACGCCACAGTTGCGATTCAACCAAAACCCCACACTTCTTCGCCTTATGCCTCTGGGTTGGGTCCTATCCCTTTCAGGGGAACACGACATTTGTCAACGCTTTTGCACCCATGCGTTTCAGCTCCAGTTTAGGGAAATTTCGGCAGCATCTCCCTACAGTTCCCCGAGTGCACACATATCTAAACAACTTAATTTGCAATCGGGGAACATTTAAAGGAGACACTGTCGAAACCATATCCCAAAACTGAAACTGAAATCACATGAATAGCAAAAGGATCAACAAAGTCATGTTCACCTAAAGTGTCCAAAAATGGGACAATTCGAGAATCAACAACTCAACTCGATCAACTAGATGAGTTGTTGATTCTCAAACGGGAGTTCTAAGTTGATAAACACCACAATTATATATAGTCATACGCTCGAAATCATGATTAACACTAATAACACTACTAATTAAGGCTCGAATACACATAATCTACTCTAATCATCAATTAATTTCACTAAATTTAACCAAATTTCAAACATTAATCATGAACCCATAACATGATTTATCACAATTCAATGCTTAACACACTAAAACTACAACATAACACCAAATTCAATTCAACTTCAAACATTTCACCAAAACTTCAATTTCACTTCTAATCATCAATAAATTTCACTAAACTTAACCAAATTTCAAACATTAATCATGAACCCATAACATGATTTAACACAATTCAATGATTCAAACACTAAAACTACAACATAACACCAAATTCAATTCAACTTCAAACATTTCACCAAAACTTCAATTTCACTTCTAATTTAATATATTATGGTCATAAAGAGGGTTAAAGAGATACAAATCAAACTAACCTTACTCAAGAATCAAATCAATGGCAAAAACAACCTTCTTTCTCAATTTCCTCTAATTTCTCCCCAAAATCGCCCAAAACAGCTGTAGAGCTCGGGGAAACTGTTTTTCTAAAATACCACCTTTATGAACGGGTTGACTTTAAGAAGAAGAGTAGATCCAGATTTAAAAAAAATGAGGCGACGTAGATTGAGCAATCTACGTCGCCTCGATTTTATTCGAAGCGACCAAACTAATCTACGTCGCTTCGAATAAAATCTAGGCGACGTAGATTGCTCAATCTACATCGCCTCGATTTTACTCGAAGCGACGTAGATTAGTTTGGTCGCTTCGAATGAAAAACTTGTCGCCTCAGCTTGTTCAAGCGACGTACTTCAATCTACGTCGCCTCAATTTTTTGAAGCGACGTACTTTTTATCAAAGCCAAAGTACGTCGCCTCATCTAAAATCGGAGCGACGTAGAAATATAACTACGTCACCCCAATGCCCTCCTCCAGTAGTGCCCCGAGATCAGGATCTTGGATCAGCAACCTCCCCAAAAATTTCAGTAGTAGAGGTAGAGAGATCGGCACCTGCACAGTCCTCTGGCCACCTGCAACTAAGCCGCCTCCGCCGTCACCCTCAGGCCGCGAGCGTGAGCCTCTGCCATAGCTTTGGCTCGCATGCAGCAGCCTCATAGCTCCTCGGCGCGACGCAGCTGCACCTCCGTCTTGGCTTGCACGACGTTAGCCGTTAATCGCCGCACCTCACTTGCAACTTGTTACGCCTGACTCTCTGACCAACTCGAAATAATCTCCTCTCGCTCGGATCAGTCGCTTTTGGCCTGAAAACACACATACTGAATTTGTTCAAGTCATCATAAACACAATATCAATAATAGACGAAGATCAAACATACAGAAACTTATAGATAAGATCACTGAATATATGTATCGTAATAGTTGATAATATAAGTATGATCTTCTCTTCTCTTATGTCGTTAAGCATCTTCAATGGGGTAGGTTTTGAATGCTTCGTAACATGAGAACAGGGACCAAACTCTCATACTTATAGGAATAGACTTGTGCCTTTACCCATGACAGAGTCCAAATCTAATTCCATTAGATTTATATTAAATGATGAGATTCATATCATATTACAATTGGACTTTAATCATGTATTTGATATACCGATATACGTGTATTAGATAAACAATCCTAATACGATTCTTACTAAATGACTTGCACTACTGGAAATTGACTCATTGCCGGCGACTTGTAAGTCGCCGGCAATGTTTTTGCACATTACCGGCGATTTTTGCCGGAAAAATCGCCGGTAATGTCTTTTTTTTTTTTTTACATTACCGGCGATTTTTGTCTCGATGGTAATGTAAAAAAAAAAAAAGACATTACCGGCGACTTCATTTATGTCGCCGGTAATGTCTTTTTTTTTTTTTTTTTATTACATTACCGGCGACATAAATGTAAGTCGTCGGCAATGTCTTTTCCGGCAAGACATTACCGGCGACTTACATTTATGTCGCCGGTAATGTTAAAAAAAAAAAGACATTACCGGCGATTTTTCCGGCAAAAATCGCCGGTAATGTCCAAAAATATTGCCGGCGACATAAAAGTCGCCGGCAATGGGTAAAAATGTTGTAGTGTTGGCTATTAACTTGTTGCACAAATGACTAGATACATGATATTGTTGAGTCCTATTCTAACAATCTCCCACCAGGACCAACAATACTCATGTTTAGCAACATAGTCAATATCAGACTGTCAAAAGTAACTTAAGGAGATCGTGAATCATATTAATGTTTAAAATCCAAAACGGAATTCTGTCACATTAAAGTCACTATAATAAAACTCAGAAAGAAACAACTTTATCTAAAATTGCCCTTTAAGAACCACTACAATAGCTTCTGAAATGCACATGAATTCCAGATATGAAATATGGAGCAATTGACAATGTATATCAACTTAAAACCTATGTCAAATATCTCCTTGTCCTACTAAATGGTTTTCTAAACAAAATCTCCAAAATACAAACACCTCTATACACTAGTGGATTTGTGTTTGTTAACTGTAAATGCTACATATATGCAACACAAATGTTACATATCACATCCACTTGAATTGATCAAACACTACCACATTTGAAGACATTACCAGCGAGATTTCCAAAAACAAGGCCGGCGACCGGGAAAGTCGCCGGTAATGTTCATCATTACCGGCGACTTACGCCGTCGCCGGTAATGTTGCCGGAATTTCGCCTGTAATGTTTCAAAATATTGCCGGCGACGTAGGCGACTTCCTACGTCGCCGGCAATGTCAAGCCAAACATTGCCGGCGAAATTCCGGCCGGAAAATCGCCGGAAATGCTTGGCTCGACATTGCCGGCGACGGTGGAGGTCGCCGGTAATGTTTTGAAACATTACCGGCGAAATTCCGGCGTAAAGTCGCCGGTAATGTCTCCATTTCCGGTGATTTAATGAATCGCTGGCAATGTCTCTTATATTAGATGCAGATCGCAGCAGCTCATTCATTTTGATCGAAAAAAATCCGGTGAAAAATCGAAAGAAGGAAAACGCTCTGAAATCGATTCTTCGATATTGTCAAAATTAAGGCGCGCGTCGAAAACTCGATCACTCGGGAAGCTATATATATATATAGATACGTGTATATATACGTATATGTGTATGTATATATATATGTGTGTGTGTGTTGATCAAATCCAATTCGTGAGATATGAAATGTTGTTGATGTCACCGAAACGAGAAAGCTGCTTGTACGTAGTTAATCTTATCTTGTGTCTGAATCAATGACTGGTATTATCGTAGTGTTATCGGAGTCAGGCTTAAGAGAGCCTCCTACCTAGTCAAATACATTTTGAACTGAAAAAAGAAGAATACCATCATCGAGTACTGAATCGAATTCAGAGATTAGATCGATATATATATATATATATATATATGCATGCATGTGTTGATTTAATTAGAGTTGAATTGAGATATCGCGTCGATTATTAGTAGTGAATGTGTGTATATATAATACGTAAAATTGTTAGAATTTTCAGGATGTACAAGAGTTGGATGAGCCTCGAAAGATGGGATGTCAGATATCACTAGGGAATTAGGAGTTTTGTGAATTTTGTGAAGGCTAATTGTGGAGACACTACACTTCATTATTGCCCGTGTAAAGAATGTAAGTGTCGCAGCGATCGATTTCGTTTTCCCATTGATAAAGTACAGAAACACCTGAGTAAATACGGGTTTTGGGATAAGTACACTTGTTGGATTTATCACGATGAAACATCGTTAGCGGGCCCGCATGATCATGGACAATTTGGTGAGAGGGCCAGTCCACGCTATGATCATGGAGATTTTGCTGAGAAGGGCAGTCCATCCTATGATCCAAGATCGATGTTAATCAATGATATGTTTCCTCATGAGAGCGGTGTATTTGCTGATGAAGCACCAAATGTCCCTCCCGTCGTTGAGGGTTTCCCCCATATTGAGCCAGTCGAGCCATTACCTGGAGCTCATATCAACACAAGCGGTATGGACAAGTACAACAACCTGATTGCATTGCAACAGACTCCGTTGTACGACGGTTGTAGTAAGACTGTTCTTGAAAGTGTCATGGGAGTGATGCAGCTCAAAATGGAGAACAAAATGTCTGTCAAAGCTGTTGATTCTTGGCTGAAGTGGACCGCTTCGCTACTGCCACCCGGTCATCGTCTTCCTACCACTCATCATAAGGTGCGACATATCCTGAAAGATCTTGGGCTTTCCTACATCAAAATCCATGCATGCAGATATGATTGTATTCTCTTCTGGGGAAAAGATCTTGAAGACCTTGAAGCCTGCCCGGTATGTTTTACAGAAAGGTATAAGTTGACTCCTGCAGGCAACAAGAAAGCTGTGAAGATACTTCGATATTTCCCGCTTATGGATAGGCTGGAGCGGTTGTTCATGTGTTCTTTCACGGCCGAAGCAATGAGATGGTGGGCTGAGAGGAATTTGCCTGACGATGACACCCTTATACACCCTTCCGACGGAGAGGCTTGGAAGCACATGGTCAGGGAGTTTGATCATTTTGCAGCAGAGGTCCGAAATGTTTGGCTAGGGCTCTCATCTGACGGATTCAACCCTTTTGGCAACATGAGTGTTCAATACAGTATATGGCCAGTTATTTTGGTACCGTACAACCTTCCACCATGGATGTGCATGAAGAAGGAATACAATATGCTCACTCTGTTAATTTCGGGCCCGGGTTATCCAGGAAAGTGTCTCGATGTGTATTTGAGGCCTTTGATTGAGGAGCTTAAGTACCTGAGTGAGTGTGGTCACCCCACTTACGATAGGTTCAAAAATGAGATGTTCCAGATGCATGCCATGCTTGTTGGCACCATCAGTGATTTTCCTGCCCGCGGTATGTTATCCGACAACGTTACCAGGGGTTACAGGGCTTGTTCAGAGTGCATGACGGTTGATTGTTGCAGTCCTCATTGCAGTAAAATTGTTCAGATGCGTCACCGTTGTTGGCTTCCATATGATCACCCATTTAGGCAGGATCCAGACGCGTTTGATGGGACTGTGGAAACAGGTGTGGCACCCAGGCGATGGACAGGGGAAGAAATTTTGGAAGTGTTGAATGAATATGATTTTGGCCAGCTGAGCAATCATCCTGACATAGTGGCGTCAATTCCAGACAAGCCCGAAAGGTATAAGTTTTGGACACACAAGAGCATATTCTGGGAACTCCCTTACTGGCCCAGGTTGCCTATCAGACACTACCTAGATGTCATGCACATAGAGAAGAATGTGTGTGAAAGTGTGGTGGACACAGTTCTTAACTTGGAGGGGAAAACAAAAGATATCCCCAAGGCACGCATTGATCTGAAAGCTATGGGACTGCGAAAACATTTGTGGTTAAGAGATGGTAAGAGAAAAATGCCGCAAGCTCCTTACACCGTAAAGCCGAAGCATAAGCATGAAATTTTTCGGTGGCTGAGTAATGTCAGGTATATATTCTTATGGCTATGCAGGAATTTGGCCTTAAATTTTTACCAGATTATGGTTATATGCGAGAAATATAAGCAGGTGTGTTAACTTCCGGGACAATAAGATGTACGGATTAAAGAGTCATGACTGTCATGTACTGGTTCAACGCCTTTTCCCTATTTTCATTCGAGGGTACCTGCCCAAAGAGGTGGTGGAGCCGTTGATGGCCTTGTCAAAATTCTTTCAGAAGTTATGTACCAGGGAAGTTAAAAAATCAGATCTCAGGGAAATGCAAGATGACATCATTTTTATCATGTGCAAGCTTGAGAGGATATTTCCCCCAAATTTTTTCGACATCATGCCTCACCTGATGATCCATCTTCTCGAACAATTGTTGCTTACCGGTCCCGTACACTACACTTTGATGTATCCCATGGTAAGGTACAAATGATTCATACATTTGGTTTGTCTCTATTTTTATATGTATACCACCAAATTTTTTACGTAAGTTAACATGCACTTGTGTACTTGTAGAAAATTGGGAGCCTACAAGGACTATGTGAAGAATAAATATGCACCTGAAGGGTGTATCGCTGAAGCATATGTTGCGCACGAGTGTGTAACGTACACCAAAGTGTATTTGGGAGCGCTTGAGGACCCCCAACAACAGATGCCGATAGATGAACCCCAGTTCAACCTTTCTATCATCTCGAATGACGTGGTAGTACAGGAAAGCTTGCCAAAGTCGTACAAGTTGGATGGAAATGAGGTAGCCATTGCCCACTGGTCGGTACTGATTAACTGTCAAGAAGTACAATATTGGAAAAACTATCATCTTCACTGCCCTGCTATTGCCGAAAATGTTGATTACCCCAACATGACGTTTGCAAACTACTTTGGTCAATGGGTAAGGGTATATATGTATATGTCTATTTTTTATATATATCCTTATATAGCATGTGTGTACGTACGTGGTTTTGTGGTTTCTATGTTCATAATTTCTTGTGTACGTATTTCTTATCGTTTTCAGATGAACCATATAGCAAATGATGGTATCCCAGAGTGGTCAAACGAATTGAGGGTCCTGGCGATGAAACCGATAGCTTCAAAAGTTTACTCGATGTGTCAGGTCAATAACGTGAAATTTATATGTGAAGCTCGAGACGACCGACTGAAAACACAGAATTGTGGGGTGATGGTCCATGGTGGGCAGGATGGTGTTGACTATTACGGTGTCCTTCATTCAGTTGTTGAACTAATTTATGGGAACCGCATGAAAGTGCACTTGTTCAAGTGTAGATGGTTTGATACTAGCCCGGAGAACACAAGGACCGATTAGTACGGAACATTTTCGGTGAATACTGCTACTAGCTGGTATGAAGATGACCATTTCGTTCTTGCCTCATCAGTAAAACAAGTGTTTTACCTTGACGATCTTCTTAACAAAGTCCCGTGGAAGGTGGTTAACCATGTTGCTCATAAAAACATATACAGTGCTGCCACACTTGGTGAGACCGCAGATGATGAGGAAGTTACTGCATACCAAGAGCCGAACGCTTTTGACATTCCAGAATCATCTACGATTCGCCTTAATAATGTGAGATCTGGGAGTGTGGTTCGAATTACTGGAGCAGAACTTCTCGATGTTAATCCATATGAAGTTGACGCTGATTCAGATGACGATGAGCAGCACATATTGCCAGAAGTTACCTATGGAACCGAGTCAGACTCAAGCGATGAAGATGATTACGATTATCATCCTTAGTACGTTAATGATGTAGTCAGAAATTGTAGTCGGAAATTGTAGTCGGAAATCGTAGTCGGAAATCGTAGTCGGAAATTGTAATCGGAAATTGTAGTCGGAAATCGTGTTGGAAATCGTAGTCGGAAATCGTAGTCGAAAAATGTAGTCGGAAATTGTAGTCGGAAATCGTGTTGGAAATCGTAGCCGGAAATCGTGTTGGATATTCTTCGGGAAATAATGACATTACCAATGAGTTAAGCAACTCGTTGGTAATGACATTACCAACGAGTTAATCAACTTGTTGGTAATGTCATTACCAACGAGTTGCTTATCAACATTACCAACGAGTTTAGGTCGTTGGTAATGACATTACCAACGAGTTGCAACTAACTCGCCGACAATGTCTACTGCATATGGGCTGCTTCAGCTCGACCTCTCCCTCATTTCTCACTATCTCAAACCCTAAAACTCCTCCTCTCCTCCTCCCAAACTGTTCCGGCCACCTCCCTTTCCTCAAATCTCTCTTCCTCTCCTCCCCTCTCCCCTCCCCTCACCTCCTCTCCCTTCTCCACACTAAAAAACCCTATTTCAAATTGAAAATCCCTCTCCTCCCCTCCTCCTCTCCTCCTCCTCCCCTCACCTCCGTCCGTCGCCGGAAAATCAGCTCGAGCTCCACCATGGCAGGTGCAAGCTCACTCTCTCCTCCTCTCTCTCTCCCTCTCTCTCTCTCTCAATCCACATTTTATTTTTATGCATTTTAATTAACCAACAATTAATTAATTTTTGATAATTGTGGGATGTATGTATGCATGTGGAAAATATTTGGAAAATGTAATTAAGGTATGTTTGAAAAATGTGGAAACTTAATGTGGATAATTGTGGGGTGAAGGAGAAATATGTGATGTATATATGTGAAAAATTAATTAATTTAGTTGCAATGTATATATATACGTATGTTTGAAAAATGTGGAAAATTAATTAGCTAGGGTTATTTGGATTAATATGTGATGTATATATATATGTGAAAATTAGGTGAAATTAAGATGCATGATGTATATAAAGTGTATATGTGATGTGTATATATATGTGGAAAATTTAAAGCCGGAAATGATGTATGTATATATGTTAAGTTAGGTGATATAGTTGATAATTTAACGTATAATAGGTGAAAAATCGGAATCGGAATTTAACGTGTTTGGATTAAGGTGATATAGTTGTTAATTTAACGTATAAATTAAGGTGAAAAATCGGAATCGGAACAGTTTGGAAACTGAATGGTTTGAAACCGGAACCGTTTGGAATCGGAACTATTTGTAACCGGAACCGTTTGAAACATAACGGTTCTAGTTCCAAACGGTTCCAGGTTCAAACGGTTCCGGTTCCAAACGGTTCCGGTTCCGATTTGTTATAAAACCGGAACCGTTTGGAACCGGAACTGTTTGTAACCGGAACCGTTTGAACCTTAACGGTTCTAGTTCCAAACGGTTCCAAGTTTAATCGGTTCCGGTTCCAAACGGTTCCGGTTCCGATTTGTTATTGAACCGGAACGGTTTGGAACCGGAACGGTTTGGAACCGGAACTTTTTGTAACCGGAACCGTTTGAAACATAACGGTTCCAGTTCCAAACGGTTCCAGGTTCAAACGGTTCCGGTTCCAAACCGTTCCGGTTCCGATTTGTTATAGAACCGAATCCATGACTATTATGGTGTCCAGGAGGTTTTGCGGCAAATTGGCTTACAGGAATCAAACGGAGAGGTTCCCGAAATTGTGGAGGGAACAGTAGTCAAGCTTCTTCCTCAGCCGCTATTAGCAACACGTGCAGTGGGCTAATGATGAATGCTCGCACGAAAACCTTGCTAGATGCGCGAGCAGAGGAGGAAGCTGCTATTTCAAGAGCCGTGCAACCGGAAGTCGAGCCTCGAGTCTCAGTTAGCAAACGCTCAGTCAACAGACATCCCTCCGTCAGCAAACCCTCAAACGAGCGACAGTCAACGGGGGCATCAGAAACTCCCTCAATCCGAATGCCCCATATTCGCCTGGTGGCTACTCCCGTTTCACGGGAATCATCTGAGGCAGATGGTGGTGCTGGCGCCTCATCGTCCAGGCCTCGTCTATCTCCGTCGTCCGGTCTATTACTACCCGATGAGATTCCTATGATCCTTGAATTCGATGATAGGGGGATGCCTATTTATGTTGAAGGACGACCGGAGTTCCTGAGCGTGGAGGAAGCGTACAACTTCATCTCGTTCGACCCCGTGTATCTTTGGAGTGTGAGGTGCACCAACCAACAAACGGACGATGCAGGTAAATTTTATTTAACATTAGATTGATTACTTAATTATTACTTAACACTTACGATAGGTTCAATTAATGATATCAATTTGTTGACATTGTATTATTAGGCAATTTCGTTAATGGTACTGGAAAACGGAAAGGGGCTAGAGGCACCTGCACCGGGCGACGACTTGAGCAGGCCACCGGGGGAAGGAAAACGCCCATTAGGGCCAATGAGGATGGCGAGGTGATCGAGACATTCGACACCACGCGAAAATATGTCAGCATGCTTTGGCCAGATTGGGAATCTGTGCCTATCTACGTGAAGATGCAAGTGCATAATGCACTGAGTGTGAGTTAAATCGTATTTTCATTACGTAAAATTTACATTTATTAATTAAGTCCGAATAAATATATAATTTTACCGTTTATATATTCATATTGCAGGTGTGGTTTGACGTGGATGAGGTGATGTGAGGTGCACCAACCACGTGGGTAGAGCGTCAACTACATATGAGCGTCAGCTATATATGAGGTGATGTGCTTCGAGTTATTTGAGTATATATCGAGATAGATTTTTGTTGATCAAGTGTTTTAATATCTCTAACTTTTTTTTCCTAGTGTTAATATAGGTATAAAGAGTGGAAGAACGAGCTTTATTCACATTACACTCTATACAAGGAGCTAGGCCGAGGTTCTACCCCTAGCAAATTCCGGTTTAGGGAGTACGAGTGGCTATGGCTGATAGCCCACTTCGAGCACCCCAAAGCGAAGGTATGCATCTTGAACATATCTTACATGCCTAATGTATCGTATCATATTCAAATAGTTAGTTACTAATTTTTTTACAAATGTTTATCAAACAAGGCGATTTCGAAGACGAACTGGGCGAATATATTGAAAAACACCAGGGCCCATCATGCAGGTTTACTGAACTATTTGGGTTGGTCGAGTAAGGCGCAGCAACAACAAGAAGTGAACCCGTCAGAAGTTCTATCCGCAGTGCCCCGAAGAAGCGGTAAGTCTTTCGACTCTCCATGTGTTAATAAAACTATTTTTCGATATTAATTTATTTTGTTAGATAATACGTTATTCATTTTCGCTTTTCAATTAGGCGAGAGTGGAGGAGGCGACCACAGAAGTGACCATGAATATAGCTTGGGGTAACCATCATGACTGCTCCGAGGAAGAAGTCACCTAGTATGCCTCTCAGATCGATCCGCTTGATCGGCCTATAGCGGCTCAGATCATGGAAAAAGCGTGCGGGACTGGAAAGAATACCTACTACTGTAGGGGAATGGGCTCGGCGGGCGAAGGAGTATTGAAGAACACTTCAGAATACTCTATCGGGTCAAGAAGTTCAGCTTCTAGTCGTAACCTTACAGCGGAGCTTCAGAGGACGCAAAGGGAGTTGGAGGAGCAAAGGAGGCATATAGAGGAGATGAGGCAGATGGCTGAGCAGCAGGCAGCCAGAGATGTCGAGTACCGGGGGATGATTGAGCAACACCGCCTCATGGTCCAGCAGCAGACACAAATGTTCACCTGGATGCAGACGATGTACGCGGCTCAGACTACCGGACAACCGCTCCCCACACCTCCCCCGCTCCCTGTGTTCCCCAGTTTCCCCAATTATCCACCACCACCACCGTACCAGTCACCGCCACAGCAAGACCAGGGTAGCCACCGGAGTTCAAATGACTACATGGATTTCTTCGACCCTGACCCGCAAGTTCCTCGACCCTGACGTGTAGTTGTAGTTAATTTTTGTATCGTTGCTATTTGTACTGTACGTTGGACATTTATGTGTACTGTTGAAATTGTATGATTGTACGGTTTATGTCTTTCAATGCAGGTTCTGGAATTGGGCCCAATCCAGAACCGCGTTTTTTTTTCAAAATTTTTCCAAGCATTGCCGGCGACATGGACCTAAGTCGCCGACAATGTCTTCAAATTCTGGCCATGGCGGAGCTGACATTGCCGGCGACTTGAGTCGCCGTCGCCGGCAATGTTATCACCGGCGGGCTATTTCTGGCGACGTCATTGCCGGCAACTTGTCGCCGGTAATGACAATTCCGGCGAAAAAAAAAACAAGGCCGGCGACGGAAAGTCCCCGGCAATGTGTCTTAATCCGGTAGTGAAACTTGACAAACTACAGAATAAATGAATAACTTTCAGACTTGTACCAAAGGTTGCAACACATCAAATCTGAAGATCTCCATTATCATTGATATCCAAAAGTCAAGTTCACAGAATAAGAGGTAACTTCTCAAAAACATAACTGAATCAAGAATATAAAACTGAAACAAAAATCTCTAACTTATGTTTACTCCCACTGAATTCAAGAACTAAAATAACTACAAAAATTCAAATAACTACTCTATCACTATTACATTATAGAACTCAAATCTATATACTTTGAATTCTGAATCTGTTTTCCAAAAACAGTGTACATCCATTTGTCGCAGCAGACATGACAATAGACTTACCAAAAAATAATGTTTCTTAAGGCTTTGGTATTCATCCCCCCGAGCCAAAGTTCTTTACAAACACTCTCTTACATGGCTATTACAGCCTGCATAGAAGAGATTACCGTAAGTGTTTCATTCATTGTTTTGAAAGCTACAACAAGCATAAGTACATCCACACATGGACGTAACTAGAACTGGATAGTTCTCTACAAATTAAATCAGTAAATCTTAGTTTTCTGCAAAATCAATAAATCTTAAAATATGTTTGTGGTGTTTAGTTTTTTGCAGAACACATGCATGAGACTACCTAATAGCCTAATATAAAGGTTAGACATCATGTATGTTCTCTTCATATAAAACTATACTATATTTGCTCAGTTCATCACTTTAGATAGTAAGACTTTACCACCGTACCAATACAGAATACAATTTCAACATTAACTAAATGCTTGAAATGTAATTGTGCTGAGGTAATCTAAAGGTTTATCCCTTTTACCATAATTTTCATAGCAGATTATTCTTCCCCCAAATCTTTCATGTCAAAAGACTTTGACAGAAAGATTTTAGTATCTTAAGTAATCTGATATTACAACTAACTAGGAGGATATCAACTATATTGCTAGAGAACCATAGTCATCAATGATGTATATTGGAAAAATAAAGTCTTTAAAACTAAGTTAAAGTTTCTACCACCATTTAAGAAAATGTATTTACTTCTATTGCAAACTGTATATCACAATGAATTCTACTAATCATTATGAAACTTCAATTGATACTGAAGTATAGGATCTGTAAAGTCAATTTCTTTATTTGAGTGAAAAATCTAACTACTATAGCATTAACCTTCCTAAACTCTCATGTGCACCTTTCTTTGTCCAATTCCCACATTTTATTATACATCCAGAACTTGGATTATTCTGAAGTCAAAATCTGAGATAAATGTACTGTAGGTAAGTTACTGTTTATAAAGTTACTCTTTCTGAAAATATGTAATCTCTTCCAAAAATGAAGACTTATCTTCAATATCGTATACATCATGACTCACCTAAAATAACTGATAAAGGTGAATGTCATGCTTAATAGAGTTTAAACTTTTACTTCTAATAACAACAATCTAACATTGAGTTTTTACCAAATCAGGATTGTATTGATCATAGTCTCAACGATAGTGTAGAGTTGGTTCCTATTAAAACACATAACTTGATGATGTTTTATGGACAAATTTTCTAGGTACTCTGAATTGAGCGATTTAATTGCTATTCTTAAAGCCTCTTCCCTTTAGAAACTACAAACCAAAAGTACATTGTGCTTCTTATCAAAACTTGAGAGTGTTCAATCCTTTCGTCTACATCACTTCATACTGTTAGAAATCACAAGTTGTATCATGAGTCTTATGCCAAATAAATTTCAGCAAGGACTCTCTTGATTCATTTTCTCTTCATAGTATAACTTTCATAATACTTTCCCCCCTTATATTAGATTTCGCAGTCTAGATTTCAAATTCTAAGTGAAGAACAACTCTGATTTGAAAACATAGAAGCTATAGGTGACTGCGATATCAAATAAAAGCTTAATGTGAAAAAGTTGACAGATCATCTATAGATGTAATAAACATAGACATTTACAGAATATGTTTGATGTCTAATTGAATTACAAAAATATCTGTATGAATCAATCATTATAGTTGACTTCAGTAACACTACAAGAAAAATGCACTTAGACGACGAAACCTTAAAGGTTCCGTCGTCTAAGTAACACTTAGACCGCGGAAACTTCTCCGCGGTCTAAGTGAACACTTAGACAACGGAGATGTCTTTTTTCGTCGTCTAAGTGAAACTTAGACCGCGGAGAAAATTTCCGCGGTCTAAGTGTCACTTAGACGACGGAAAAAGACATCTCCGTCGTCTAAGTGAAATTTCAAAAATTTAAAAATTTCATTTAGACCGCGGAAACTTTCTCCGCGGTCTAAGTTTTCACTTAGACGACGGAAAAAGACATCTCCGTCGTCTAAGTGAAAATTTTGAATTTTTAGAACCGGCGCCCAATTAATTTGGGTTTAGGGTTTAGGGTCTCGCGGTGTGGGTGACACTTAGACGACGGAAAAAGACATCTCTGTCGTCTAAGTACTTTAACCCTAAACCCTAAGGCCCTATCCCCTAAACCATGTTTTCACTTAGACGACGGAAATGTGCATTTCCGTCGTCTAAGTGAAAATTTCGTAATTTCACCTAAGACAACGACCATCTAGACCATGTCCCAATGCATGTTCTTTTCGTCGAGACCATAGAGTAAACAATGCTTGGAGTGTGAGCGTCGACGGTTTTAAAATAGGACTTACGAATTTTCGTGTATCCATGTTTCCGGTTTGTAAAACTTTTAGATTTACGGTTAACTGTGCTGATGAAACCCTGAACGAACTCAGTATTTAGTGGAAATTATTCTACTTATATATGGTGTTATGGTGAGTATATCCAACGGTCTTTTTTTCCAAATTCAATTTCGTTAATATCGATGTGCAATGAGCTTATACGTACCGACACTCAAGTTATACATATTAGTAGATACTTAACAAGTTTGAATACGTAAATTAATTCATCGTCTTAAATCCCACTTTTTATATATACGATTCTTTAATCGATATTTTACAATAATTCCATTCAAATTACAGGTCCAAAAATTCATTACAAATTATTTTTAAAAAATAATTTTACGAAATTTTCACCTAGACGACGGAGATGACCATCTCCGTCGTCCAGGTGTTCACTTGGACGACGGAGATTGTCATCTCCGCGGTCTAGGTGAAAATTCCGTAAAATTATTTTTTTATTTTTTTTCAAAAAATTAAAAATTTAAAAATTCACTTAGACGACGGAAATTTTCATCTCCTCCGTCGTCTAAGTGAATTTTTTTTAATTTTTAATTTTAAAAAATAATTTTTTTTATTTTTTTTAAAAAAATTAAAAATTTAAAAATTCACTTAGACGACGGAAATACTCATCTTCGTCGTCTAAGTGAATTTTTTAATTTTTAATTTTTTTTAAAAAAATAAAAAAATTATTTTTTAAAATAAAAAATTTTAAAAAATTCACTTAGACGACGGAGGAGATGAAAATTTCCGTCGTCTAAGTGAATTTTTAAATTTTTAATTTCTGGCGGTGTTTTTCCCACTAAAAATTTGGCAAAAAATTAAATCCACTTAGACGACGGAAAATTGTCATCTCCGTTGTCTAAGTGAAAATAATTGGCGGTATTTTTTTCCCGCTAAAATTTTTTCAAAAATTTAAATCATTTAGACGATGAAAATGCTGATTTTCAGTCGTCTAAGTGAAAAATTGGCGGTATTGTTTGAAAATTTAAAGCACTTAGACGACGGAAATACTGAATTTCCGTCGTCTAAGTGCTTTAAAACTCTTTAAATTCATAATTTTCTCAATCTTTCTTCATTTTTCCCCCTCCCTGTCCCTGTCCTTCTCTCCCTCTCCATCTCCCCCCCCCAATCAAACCACCCACCATGTATCATCACCATCACCATCCACTATCATCATCACCACCACCACCGTCGCCGCCACCACCGACATCACCACCGTCGTCGCCATAACCGGCATCACCACCGTCGCTGCCACCACCACACACCACCACCACCTACAACGTCGCCTCCACCACCACCACACACCACTAGCTACCGCCTACATTGTCACCTCCACCACCGGCCTCCACATTCCGGCCAACACCACCGGCGCCGCCACCACTACCACCGCCTATAATTAGTTTAGTTTTAGGTTAATTTAGTTTATTTAGGCTAGATTAATTTATTTTATTTATTATATTATGAATTTTGTATTAATTCATTGTATTTAAATCCATAATAATTTAAATTATTTATTCATTATGAATTTTGTACGTATTATATATTATTAATAATTAGTATTCAATAAATTTTGCAATATTATGAATATTGATATACAAAAAATTAAATAAAAAATTCATTAAATGCTAATTATTAATTAGCATTTCATGAATTTTTCATTTAATTTTTTTTTACAAAATCACCACTTAGACGACGGAGATGGACGATTTCCGTCGTCTAAGTGCAAACTTAGACCGCGGAAAATTTTGCGCGGTCCAAGCGAGCACTTAGACCGCGGACATTCTCCGCGGTCTAAGTTTTCACTTAGACGACGGAATTCTCCATCTCCGTCGTCCAAGTGCTTGGACGACAGCACTTGGAGCACGAAGCTTGGACGACGGAGCTTCCGTCGTCTAAGTACTTAGACGACGGAAAACTGCACCTAGACGACGGAAATGGTCCGTGGTCTAGGTGCATTTTTCTTGTAGTGTAAGCACTCTTTCTTGATTTGTCAAACATTATTTTATACATTTGATTATGACTGAAATTTTAATTCCGGATAGATATAGTTATTAACTAAAGTCTGTATTCTCTATTGATATTTGTCTTGATCTTCAATGCCAAAATATGCTTGATTGTTACTGAATATGGTTCTACAAATACCAGTAATGGTGTCTGTTCTTAACGTATTTTTATCACCACACGAAGAAAAAATCTTGTTGATGCTGAGAACAATTTAAATGTATATAATTATTCTCAAAACACAGTAGAACCAAGCTTAAGGGAATTTCTGTAAAGTAATTCATATTCCATTCAAAATCAAGGAGAAGATTACAACAACTTAAAATCAAAACATCAACAGAATGTATGTTCACTTTACATGAAAGAACATAAAAATACTATCCAAAATTAAATCTATTCAAATGTGAACTTATTTGGGATCTTCTTCCTCATGAATCCTTGCACCGTAGTTTTAAGAGAGGCAAATAGTGATGGAAATGATTTCTAAAACCTGTAAGTTTTGTTGGATTTCCTGTATTAGATGATAGTCTTAGTTATGGTGTTTGTCTTATACTACCTGGATTAGGTAAATGTCTAACTTAATAATCATAGACATAGACTGAAGAAGACAATTCCTAAGGAGCAAACAAGAGAAATTTTAAGTAGTTCTTATTACTGAAAATTGTTAAGACCAAGTTTTGTTTTTAGACTTCAATGTTTTGTGTTTATAGCTAAATTAAAAACCAAAACAAACTATATACTGATAACAATAACAAAACATAAGTTTAACAAGCATGTCACGTATATAGATAGATAACTAAGTATATATTACAAACAACCCCAAACTGAAAACAATGCTTAACAACACCTATGTGGCAGTAGACTAAGCATTCTGAAGGTTCTATATCAACAACCCACGCTCAATCAATCCAAAATATATGGAGAAGCAGTCAACACCTATATGGCAGTAGAAAAAGCTTCAATATATCTAAATATGAATGTAGGGAGCACATTTGATGCTGTTTTAGTTCTAAAAACCATGCTGACATACTTCTATGGAAGCCAAAATAGACATGGATTTAAAACCAAATACACAAGTGTTAAATCTGTTATAAACTAAATTGATTTGCTGAAAGTATAAACGAGTTTTGCTATGTGCAATATACAAGTTCATAAAGTCAGAAAACCCAGATTTGATTTATAAGAATTTGTTTTATGTATCTGAATATCAAGTTGTACTGAAGCTTGATCAATAAACCAATTCCTATTCTGCAATTTTTGTTTGAAAACTGTAGAAATCTTGGGAGATAATCATATTAATATTCACTCAATAGAAAATTTGCAGATATGCAATCAATCACATTATGCATGTGCACTTACATAATCACAAGCAAATATCTATTCCATATGCTTTACGATTTATACCTTAACTTTTTCAATTAGTCATATAAGTTCAAGCATGCAATTCTATTCTCTAAAGCCAGGACAAACTGAAAGTGTCAAACCAAAAATGTGATTGATTACAGCAAACTTAATCTATGCAACGCAACAGACTATGAGCATGCATGTCTATTACATTTCTTACTTCTGTAATCATTTATCAATTACTACATTTACATATGAACAATTGAATCCTAAGTATGTATGTAGTTAACCATAACAGAAATGTAAAACTCATGCTTCAATATGGAATTTCCTACTGCTAAACCGTAAAAATAGCATAAACTTACCTTAGCCTCTGCTACAGCGCTGCAATTAGAACTTAGCGGAAGCAAAATTAGTATATCTGACCTTTGTTTGCAAGCTGCATTCCCTTCCAGTTGACATCAACTCCCAGATTTGAGTATGGAGCAAATGCAGCCCATTGAGTAGACTTCGGTCACATTCCTGTTCGACTAGACCTCAGATATGTTCTTCGTTGTGAATTGAAGCTACAAGCCTTTTCTTAATCTGAACTTGAGCAAGCATGGTACTTAAGTGCTTTGTTCCAAACTAAAACCAACTCAGAAGCTCTTAACCGAGAGATTGAGACACTTAGGCATATGATTTGATCAAACCCAAAATGAGTTAAGCAATAAGCAAAAACCCCGGTTCTATAATTGATAGAATTCAAATGCTTTCTCCCAGCACAATTTTTCCGTATCCTATAGAAAATTGCCAATCTCATTTCATCTTCATTCGATCCTAGCAGCCATTTGATCAAGACCAACAACCAAAATAGCCCACTTGATTTCAAAAAATAGTTTGAAACCGAAAGTTCACGCGTCTGCTACTACAAATCATATCAAAGCTGCCTTGATTTATGTAAGGATAAACGAAAACCGAATGCAATTCAACATACTTTCCCTTCATCATGTGCAAGTAAGCAATTCATAGAAGACCTGAACTCCCTGATCCTCCTCTCCACCAATTCCAACTCAGCTTTACATCTCCTCTCCTTCTCCAGAAAATCCTCCCAATTTTGCTGCGGCCTCTTCGAGAGCTCATGCACACGCTTGTACTCTCTAGCCAAAAACCCTCGTGCTTCGCCTCGCATTTCTTCACCTCATTGCCGCCGTCGATTAGAACCCTGATTCGGGCGGTAAACAATTCCCTGAGGCGGTCCTCAAGCTCGACTTGGTCGGACGGCATAGACACGTAAGCGTCCAGCATGGACATCAAGTTGTGGACCCCGTCCAACGTCGACTCCCAAAACCAGACGAGCATCTCGAGCGCCTCGCACCATTGCTCGTAAAACAGCGTCACCGCGATGTGGCTTAACGCTCTCAAAAACTCGCAATTCTCCGGCCAAGCCTTGCACCGACCTATCAGCGCCTCGATTTCCGGCCGCCGCGTGTCACGACTGTTGGAGACGAGGTCGATTATGAAATTCGGCCTCCTCCTCTGCGACTGTGGCGGTGGGACATGGAGGGTGAAATCGCTGCTGGAGAGGATAGTAGCATGAAATTCAGAAGGAGTTGTGCGGCTGCCGGAACGTGGAGAGAGGGTGGGGATGATCCGTTCATGGCATCAAAGAATTCAGAAAACCCAAAAATGAACGAGAGGGAATGAAGGGAGTTTTGGGGTTTCTGTTATAGTATCAGAAACACACTGAGTTTTTTTGTTTGTTACCGAAACAAGTCTTGGGCTTGGGTTGTAGGCCCAGGTTGATTTATTGAACATGTCTGAAGCCAAAACAAGTTCTTGGCCTGTTTATCGATTCTGAATTTTTTTTTTGTTGTTGTTGCAATCTGAAATTACCCCAAAACTTCGTTAACATTGATTTTCTTAATCGGTTTATTAATCATGAACAAGCCAAAGCTCTGATACCAATTGAAAACACACGTACTGAATTTGTTCAAGTCATCATAAACACAAGATCAATAATAGACGAAGATCAAACATATACAAACTTATAGATAAGATCACTGAATATATGTATCGTAATAATTGATAATATGAGTATGATCTTCTCTTCTCTTATGTCGTTAAGCACCTTCAATGGGATATGTTCTGAATGCTTCGTAACATGAGAACAGGGACCAAACTCTCATATTTATAGGAATAGACTTGTGCCTTTACCCATGACAGAGTCCAAATCTAATTCCATTAGATTTATATTAAATGATGAGATTCATATCAGATTACAATTGGACTTTAATCATGTATTTGATATACCGATATACGTGTATTAGATAAACAATCCTAATACAATTCTTACTAAATGATCGACTTGGTTATTAATTTGTTGCATAAATGACTAGATACATGATATTGTTGAGTCCTATTCTAACACGGCCACCTCAACTCCAGCGAGGTCGCTGATCTCAGCCTCGTGCACTCATCAATGGACCTCAGTCTCGAGCTCGACCGGGATCGGCCTGGGCTTCCCGCCGCCTTACTCTGATGCATACCTCGTGCAGCTCCGTCGTCATCTTTCTCACCTCGAGAGAGTCTCCATCATCCACCGCTCTCCCGAGGTGAAAAACATTCTACCATTAAAACTTAATGGGAGCTTCGTATTTTTATTTTGTTTTTTGTATATATCCGAATTGAAATGTGAGATATAATTGAAGAATTTTGACATTTGCAGGAGCAGTGCAGCCGGGTCTGCGCAGAAGAGAACTGCAACAGTAAAGCTTTGATCCGTAAATTCATTATTTGTTATAATATTTCTTTCCTTTATTCCGATCATTTAGTTGTTTATTTGTTGATTTTGATTACTGGATTTGCTTATTGAATAAGAGGATACGATATGCTAGTTTACGATACGATAGTGAGAATTGGTAATATAGCATTAGGATTACTCTTGTACGAGCATTATCAGTTTTGGCCGTTTTATTAACTGCTTTGAAATGAATATTAGACGATTACTATTGTGATTAGATCATGCATAATGAAGTGAATTTGCTTATGGTTATTAGTCTGGATAGATCACCATCAACTCCTAGTATATGAAGTGGAATATTGATATCAATATTAAGTTATTAACAGCCGTGTTTTGATGGCTTCTTCTTTGTTGCTAGTTTTATCCTATCCTCTCATATGAAAAGGTTCACATTCTGGGTAAGTAGATATCTTAACATAACCCAAAGTTTTTACTTTACAGAACCTTCCCTACAGCTAAAAATGACAATTTACTCATTTACTGATAAATGCTGCTGTAATGTTTTGTGCAACCCCAAACTTACTTAGGTTTATCATTTAAATGGGGATCTTTGTTAGGATGTGCTGCATTCAAAGGAAGCCTTGACCCAGCTATAGTGCTCCCATTGTGTCTGGAGTATTTTGGACACTTGTTTATGATACAATATATGCACATCAGGTAATAAATATGAATGACTTTTTTTACCTTTCCTTCTTCTTGGTTTAGTGTATCGGCTTCCGTAGAACATCATGTCAGTCAAATAAAAAATGTCTTCAGCCTAAGGTCGAGTTCCCATTTTATGGACATATGAGGATTAATATAATGAAAGACTTAATGTCAAGAAACTTGAGCTTGATTATAAGTGACCATTTGGATGTGAAGAAGTACATTTCCATAATCTTCTTGTACATGCTTAACACATGTGGTTAGTTGAATGGAGTTATGTCTAAACTAACACTCAGTTTACTTTAAACTGACACTCGTTTACCCTAAACTGAGTATCTGTTGAACGTTAACCGAGTACCCTTAACTCAGTATCAGATGACCCTCAACTGAGTATCAAATGTAGGAGCACAAATTTTTATTTTGTTTTTATTCTTCATTGTCTTTGTGTTTTCTAGCTTGTGGTAACACCTTGGTTTATGTATCTTAGTTTGTTAACTTTCAAGATTAAAGAATTGACCGATTACATGGTTATTGCAGCCAAAATTGGTGGCAGTTTCAAATTTCTTGACATTTTCCAATCCTAAAGCACTAGTGTATCCGCGTCATGCTGAAGGGAAGTTGTGGAATGAAGTGAGTTTATCTTAAATTTGATAATGCATTATGTCTGTTCACGGGATTTTGGATTTGATTACTGGATGTGCTACTTCCTTTTAGTTTACAGCTAGTCTCTTGATCAGCATTTGAATATCGAGGGAAATGATTGTTCTTGATTCTCTTTGGTTCCTGTGTAAATCAAATTTCATGAACCTTGAGAGACTTCATATCATTTATGTGGATTTTTCTTTCTCTAGATTTGATGATATCTTGTAGATAACAGTAACTTGGACAAGTGGTTATGGCATTGGCGAAGCTATTCCATTTGTTAAGTGGGGTATTAAGGGGGACTCAAACATGTTCCTCAGCTGCAACATTGACATTTGACCAGAGCAACATGTGTGGTATCAACCTCTTTTCTACAGAACTATAGCCCTATGCATGTTCCAAGTTCTACCGTCTCCCTCTTACAAACTTTTTCAAGCTACGTTTTGCTCTCCCTTTGATTAAATTAGGATTCTATGTTGCTTTTAAGTTTATGTTCCTTTGAAGTTTCTTATCTTATAATAAAATTGTGCGATGTGAGATGACGCACATCAAGTTTATGTTTTGTCATTTTTTTAGAAATATTATAAGAGGAGGAAGAACCCACATGGATTTGTATGCTAAAGTGGTTGTAGATTATTATGATTTATGTTATCTAAGTCGAAAGATGTGCCGAAAGTGGTTGCAGACGTTAAATTGTGTATCACGTTACCATAAACTGTGTATCAGTTTACCCCAAACTAAGTATCAATTTACCCTCAATTGATACTCAGTGGACCCTTAACTGAGTATCAGTTGATGAACCTATAGTCTAGAGACCTTGAAGATCAATTGGTCAACGGTCAAATTTGCCAGAATTCGGTCATCGGTCGCCGGAATTCGGTCATCGGTCGTTGGAATCCTGCCAAAGTTGTAGGAATTTAGTGATCGGTCAATGATCAATGAGCTGGAAATAAGTCAATGGTCAGTGAAAAGGTTTTGTGAAAGTAATAGTATTAGATAATTTATTAATTAAATTGAAGATAGACTAGTTGTTTTACCTAATAGTTGGCTAGTGGAAATTTTAATCTTTTATTTGGTTGATGAAATTTTTTATTTTTGGAGTTTGGAGAAAAATTCCTAAATTAAAATCTATACTATATATCAAAGAAACTCATGTTGTTGTGATTGTTGTCAACCATAACCAATTTTATTTTTTACTAAAACATCGTCCATTTTCTTTTTTACTTTGATAAACCTTTTATTTTTAGGGATGGAATAATACATAAAATTATAATATAACACACAAAAAAGTAAGAAAAAAGAAATGCTAGAATGTAGGAAACAAATTGTCTCAAGAATCAAAACTGTCTTTACTAACAAATAAATAAATAATTTTTTAATAACTGTGTTTACTCCCTTGCAAAAGTAGATCAGATTTTTTATTGTAAACTCACACAATCATACCAAATAGATCAGAATTTTTATTGTTAACTCACACAATCATACACCCATATGTTATGTACAGTTTCTAGTATGTACTAACAACTTGTTTTATTTGTCGGGTTGCATCTAAAATTTGTTATATATAAAAGGATAATTCTGCATCCTTTTATATATAGCAAATTTTAGATGCAACCCGACAAATTTTATAAGGACACGTGTTATACTATTAGAGACTCCTTTGGTCAATTTCTTTTAATCTTGATTGAGCTTATTAAGAGCTCAATCTACAAAATTCTCTCTCTCTCTCTCTCTCTTCACGTTGCTCTGCCGTCGCCCCGAGGCTTTGTGGATTCGCTCTCATCAATCTCGTCCTCTACGATCCTCCCTTCGACCATTGCTACCCTCTCCGTCCACGGCGTCGCCGAATCACGACTCTACTAATTGTCTTCACCAGGGACGGAGCCAGGATGTAATATTAGGAGGGGCCTAAATTTTTTTTTTTTTTACAAAACTTGAAAAATTCAAAAAAAAAAAAACAGAGAAAAAAACATGTTATTTTTGTTGGCGAAAAATTAAAATACACAAAATAACTGAAGAAAAAATAAGAAAAAAAATGCTAATTATGGTAAAAAAAATTGAAAAGCATATGCAACTTTTGGTCAACAAATTGAAAAAAAATAAAAAAAAAATTACAAATTTGATACTTGGCATGATGGGAAGTCGAATCCACTCCCTCATGTGAAGAATTCATTAGCTCCACTACTGAATCACTCAAACATTAATACTCATATACGACACAGTAAATATTTATTAAAAATTCAGGGGGGACCTGAGACCCTGCTGGCCCATTAGTAACTCTGTTCCTGGTCTTCACAACCGCAACCTCTGCCTTTCCTCCTTCTTCGGCGCGTCGTGGTCTCCCTATCTCTCTAGACGGATGATAAGTGGATAAACACCTATGCAAAGACACCATATTCTCAACTTGGATATATCAATGTAGTATGATAAATAGGGGTTATCGAACACGAAGAATTGGTGAAACTAAATTCTAACACGAAACTAAAATGCTGACAGACTCGACTACAATGCACTAATTAATGATACGACGAACCTACTCTAGACAGACTCAAATGACACGAAAATTTAATACAATAAACTAAACACGGTGTCAGACTACCACGAAAAATATTAATAGATTCGAAGTTGATTTGATATACTAACAAAAATAAACAAAACAGAGAAATGTAGAAAATCAATAAACAAAAGAGTTAAGAAGAATGTTCTCCACCACCGTCACTCCATCTAGACAATATATGCTCAACCTAACAATGTTATGCCAATGGATGAAGTTCTCAGGAAGATTCAATTACGCTTAGAACACAACCTATTACCTAATCCTTATGATTACACCGGTGAAGGTTTACTTATCACCGGTGACTATCTCTCAAAGAACCCAAAAGCCACAGACTCAGATTTACTAAGAGAGAAGGATTATGATCTAAAAAAGTGTGAGAATCTACAAAGGTTCACAAGTACACTAAGGGCGTGCCTTGCTAGATTTTTGGTTTCTTATAACTGAAAAGCTCTGTTTCTACTCAAGAGAAATTGAGGAAGATCAAATACAATAAACATGCATCAAATTCTCATTGATTTAGATCTCTAACATACATACTAAGCGTGCACTCAAAGCATACAAGATAGAAATCATCAATATAAAATTAACAAAGAAACCTCATCTAAGAACATAACAAAATTAGGTCAAAGTGTATATATTATCTAAACTTCATGTACAGAGTTTCGAAATAGTCCTTTAACAAAGTAATTAGCACCTCATAGACAAGGAAGCTAAACTACAAGAATTCAAAAGAAAAATAAAACAATAAAAGATAGAGAAGAAAAGAATCTGATGTTGTTTCCCTCGTCGTCTGGAACTCCACACCTCTCTCCAATTCTCAATATATAAATAAATATATATAACTAGAGCAGTAAACCTAGCTAGCTAGCACAAATAATGTATCACGTGCATGCATCAAGAATCCATCATGGATTAGAATTCCAACTCCAACTCACTTTCCAAAGTCCAAGTCCAAACCAGCTTTTCCTTAATCACCTAGCCAAGGACCAAATCTACCTCCACTAACTAAATAAATGTTAATTAGCTAGAGCTAATTAACCAAACAAACATCACGTGCACACCATCATCTAGCCCACTTCTTTCTTGCCAAATATGTAAATAGTAATTTCCACGTGCCAAGCTATCCAAATTGCAAATGGACTTCTCATTCTTCTCCTCGCCAAGCCTCCTCTCGCCAAGCAAGCAATATATATATATAAATGTCTCTCGCCAAGAACTCCAGAATATATTATTTAATTTCATTTTCTTCATTAATCTCTAAAATACCTAAAAACAAATAAACATAATTAATTCACTCGATTAATAACAATAAACTAAACATAGGGAACAAATTAAATACCGAATAGACGTATAAATATGCGACTATCAACGGAGGCGGCTCAGACTCTGAGATGCTTCATGCAAGTCCGCCGATGACTCTGGATGATCTAGATGATTCTGATGACGAAACCGAACATGTGGAGATAACTCTTCACTTGACGACGGAATCCCCTCGACCTTTGACGAGTTCGTGAAGAGGGTGTCATTACAGAGTAATTTGTGATGGCGGAGACCAGTAAGACCGTGTTTAAAGATGTGTGATCCTCCACACAAAATCCACTGTAAGCTCGATCAACTATTGAATTTTTTTGACAATTCTAACAAATCAGGTAATATCATGTGACATCTTGGCAAATTAGCCCAGGTGCTTAGTCGTGGGTGCAGCATGATCCAATATTAAAACCAGTTAAGTGCAACTTTCACAAATTGAAACTTCAGACATCAATGTTAACTAGTAAATCTCTCCTTTGTGTATGTTCAACTTAATTATTAATCTACAATACCTAGGTCTAGAAGTAGCCTCGGCTCGACATTTACTTTGACTAATTGCAACTACATACCACAATCTAATTGGCTTTAGAAGAACGTTGTAATCCTTGTTAAGTTCTAGACACATGCATGCAGCAAATAAATGGGAAAGCGATGATTAAGAAAACAAAGACAGCGGCGGGGGCCTAAAAAGGCATCACAGAACATCAAATCGAACATCCAGAAGACATAAGATCGAACATCCCCCTTCAATTAGATTCCTCATTATCAATTGCTATCACCGATAAACGCAGACAACATTGGTTTTGGTTCTTCTATAAGATTCGGTTATTTTTTGCCCATATAGGAATTTTCTTCCATTTCTTGGAACTAATTGCCGGTAATATCCGTGTCCGACTCAGTACCACAAAAAATTTCACTAGCTACATGTCCACACATTCAGAGCCTATGTGGATGCTCTAGCGCCTCACCTGAAGTTTAGAACCATACACTTTTGTAGTGAGTACACAACTAAAGTAGTTTTGAGTTTTGACTACCATCCTTCTCTTTAAGTGGAAACATCCGACTCTTCCTATTGCTAGCTAGTTAGCTCACCCAATACGTCACTTCCAGTCCAGAAACCCCTCTTAGTTTCTCAATATATACCACACGAATGTTAAACACTCCTCATCTTTCTACACTTCTCAATACTAAAGTACTACAGCTCAATTACCAGAGATCGACATAATATATCAAGAAAATGGTGGCATCTTCAGAACACGAACACCCCAGGAATGCCTTAGGATGGGCTGCCAGAGACACATCTGGTGTCCTCTCTCCTTTTAAGTTCTCTAGAAGGTACGTACGATATCTCCTGTTCTTTACCTTAATATCATCAAGTCTTGGGTTCTTAACAACGAAAAGACTGATCGAACCGACTTGATTGCAGGGAAACCGGAGAGAATGACGTGACGTTCAAAGTGTTGTACTGCGGGATCTGCCATTCCGACCTTCACATGGTGAAGAATGAATGGGGCATTTCTACCTATCCTCTTGTTCCTGGGTACGTACGTATATATGCATAGCCATAGAACTTTCGTATTTAGCTCTTGTACAAAAGAATTTAACTTACAGTTTCTTATTGCATTATCATTTGTTCTTTGGGTATTTAGACATGAGATTGTGGGCGTAGTGACAGAAGTGGGTAGCAAAGTCCAGAAGTTTAAAGTTGGTGACAAAGTTGGTGTTGGGTGCTTGGTGGGCTCTTGCAAATCTTGTGACAGCTGTGCCAACCATTTGGAGAATTACTGCTTCAAATCGATACAGACTTATGGTGCCAAGTACACCGACGGAACCACCACGTACGGCGGTTACTCGGACATCATGGTGGCGGATGAGAACTTCATCATCCGAATTCCGGACAACTTACCTCTCGATGGTGCTGCTCCTCTTCTATGTGCCGGAATCACAACTTACAGTCCTTTGAGATTTTTCGGACTTGACAAACCCGGCATGCATGTCGGCGTAGTTGGTCTAGGAGGTTTAGGTCATGTAGCGGTGAAGTTCGCCAAGGCTTTGGGAGTTAAAGTTACAGTGATAAGTACCTCGCCCAACAAGAAGGACGAAGCTGTTAATCATCTCGGTGCTGATTCATTTCTGGTCAGCCGTGACCAAGATCAGATGCAGGTGCGTTAACAACCAATCAAATTAGTTGTCTCGGTATCCATAGACATGCATATATCACATAGGTCACACTACATAATTTTATACTTTTATTTCATATCAATTAGGTCCAATGGCAAGGCTAGTTTGTATGTTTTTTTTAATTTTTTTTATAGAAATTTAGATATGTGTGGCAAGGAGTGGTCTAATCTTGCTTTGTCATAATTTTTAGGGTGCCATGGGGACACTGGATGGTATCATTGACACGATTTCTGCAGTCCACGCTCTCCCGCCTTTACTCAGTTTGTTGAAGGTTAATGGAAAGCTTGTTATGGTTGGGGCACCAGACAAGCCCCTTGATCTCCCAGTATTTTCATTGCTGATGGGAGGAAAGATAGTAGCTGGTAGCAACATTGGAGGTATCAGGGAGACACAAGAGATGATTGATCTTGCAGCCAAACACAACATAACTGCAGACATTGAGGTCATACCAATCGATTATTTGAACACTGCGATGGAGCGTCTCGCTAAAGGAGATGTTAGATACCGGTTTGTCATCGATATTGGAAACACATTAAAGCCGGCCACTTGAATTTTCTTACCGGATCCCAATCTGAATCGGAGATGAGAGGCGTGACAATGGATCTTGTGCTTTGTTTTTGTAGTCTTTACTCTAGTGCTTCTCTATATTGAATAAGGGAACTGGCCGGAGTACAGGACATGGTTTTCATGTTCTGTTGTGAATTGCCTAGGCACGTGTCACATTACCCTTTATGTACACCTGAGGCCATGCCTTGTTTCTACTGTTGGATATGTCATTGCTTTTGATCAGTCTGCAACGAGTTTTTCTAGGACGTCTTCTCTCTAAAGTTTCTTGCCTAATCATCTCTAATATTTCTGGAAAAAAGTTCACCCACCACCGTCTGAATTTTTAAAAAGTCGGATACCCATACTTTCATGAGAGCGGTGTCCAAATGGTCAAAATTATCAACGTGATATCCAGCTATTTTTAGTCACAGAATTTGTTTATGTCATTTGAAGTGATAATTTTATTTTATCAAAATTAAGGAAAAAGATATTAATACCCTTAATTTGTTTTCTTTTGTAGTTCTTTCTCTCTCTTATCACCATTTTCATTCACACCTAATTCCATTTCGTTGTCGCCACTTATATATTCATTACCTCTAACCTCCTCCTCCTCACCCTTATCAGAATTTAAAGTAAACAGCATGAGGATGCTATAATTCAATGAAGGTATCACCTCCATGCCCACAACGGTCGGCTCTATAGGTCCCGCTCCTTCGGGATACAACAATATGCCTCCCCTTAACCGGTCAACATCTTCTCCTTCAGGAGGTAGCTCGCCCTCGGGGGTACCAACAGGACCTCCGCCTCATCTCTTCTTGCCCGAAGAGGTACCTGCCTTGCCTTCTGTCGATGCGCAGGGAATGCCTATGCCAATAGACGCAGTAGCCCCCCCATTACATCCACCCACAACAGGCATACGTCTATGTGCCATTTGATACACCTCTTTATAGTGCGAGGGTATCAAACATATTGACGTCAGAATCAGGTAAATCAAACACACTTTGGTTATTTAAATTATAGCTTATTCATAATCTATATATAAAATTGGGTGCTCCTATTTTAATCTCTTTACACTTTTTCTTATGTGACAGACGCAAGAGGCAGCAGAAAAAAGACCAGAGGTCTCGTCTCTGGCAAACAACTTGACAAGGACGTATAGGAAAGGGGGCCACTGCTCATAGAGACCAACGAACATGATGGATCAGTGAAGTTGGGGCAGAAGGCGGTGCGGAGGTACTCTGGCCAAGTAGGAAATGTGATATGGGACAAAGTCCTTGCGCTGTGGGGAGAGTGGTCCTTGGTGCCACAAGAAGTGAAGGACAAAGTGAACAACCATATGTCGGTGAGTTAGTTATATATTCATTATTTATGTCAACCTATATTAATTAAGTCCACATATCAATATATATATAACCATAAATGGATACATTGAAGTATTGGTTCACTTTTCCGGAGCACTTTCAATCCACCTGGGCAAGTCTGATTCAAGGGCAAAGGTAATGGGAGTTATATAGTATATACTGAGATATTATGTTGATCATGTATTGTCACTTAATATCTAACATTTGTATTGCATATATAGGTACAAGAAGTGGAAAAATGAGCTTCATAAGCACTGGCAGATGCACGACAACAAGCGTTCGAGTACTCCTAGTGTGTTGATATATAGGGAGTACGAGTGAAAGTGCCTTCTAATCCACTTCAACAACCCACAATTTGAGGTATGTAACATCATATTTGTGTTTACTTGTATCTTCTACAGCGAAATTACTTAACATTTTTTAACATATGTTTATCCAATAAGGCCATATCTAGGATAAAGGCGACGAACCGGGCATAAAACACCAGTAACCATCATGCCGGGTCTAGATCCTATGCGAGTTACATGGACGAGGTGACCGAACAACCCCCTGATGTCAGCCCCACTCGTGTATACCCACGAGAAAGCAGATCCTCAGTCCCCTGAGAAAATGGTAAGTCGTATGCCCTTATAACTTAACATATTGCTTATATATGTATTTTCTCTAACTTTTTTTATGTATATTTAATAATATTTTATTTTCCTTGTCAATTAGGCGAGAGTGCAGGAAGCGACTGATAAGGTGTTGACTCAGGTTGTGAGGTAGCGATTTCCTGGTACCTAGGATGAGGACCTCTTTTAGGTCATCTCTCAGATTGATCAATCTGATGTGACGGTTCGGGCGAGGATCATGGCTCACGATTTCCCCCCGCGAAGGAACAATTACTACTGCCGGGGTCTAGGACAGCTCGACGATGGGGTTTTGAAGAACACGCCCGGTTTCCAATGCAAGTCCAAATCTTCCAGGGTTGCTCAGCTATAGGAGCGGCTGGATAGGCAGGTGATGGAGCATCAAAGACAGCAAGCTCAGATGGAGCAATAGCAGGCGACAATGGATGCCTATTTTCAGACAATGATTGCTACACTTTGGGCGCAAAGACTCAATTTCTTGGCCCTTCATGTGTTTCCATCTGCCTAGCTCTCTTTCGATGCTCCACATCAGCAGGAGGATCCATAAGATGCTGGGAGTAACCCATCTTATATAATTGACATAAATTTGGATGGTCATGAGCCTTAGTGTATGTATAATGTAAGTGAATATGCGTTTCCTCAAATGAAGCTTAATTTTCATTAATTTGTGTTTGTTGGTGAATATGTGTTATGTCTTGATTGTATGTGTTGTTGGCAATTATGGAAATGAAATTGTGGAATTGCAGGTTTTGGGAATAGAAATCCAGAATCTGCAATTTTTTTTTTCCAGAAATCAACATTAGCCGACGACTTTAATTAAAGTCGTCAGCTAAAGTCACACTATACCCGACGAGTTTCAAAGAATAGCCGACGACATTCAAAGACTAGCCGATGACACTCTTTCTCAGTCGTTGACCATAGTCCACTCTTTCTCAGTCGTTGACGAGTTGGTGAGGTGCTTAGGGGTATTTAAGGAGAATTTTAGAAAATCAAAAATCAGAAAATCATAAATTGCATCAATCTCGACCCATTTTCTCCGCCACCGACTCGCGCCGCTTTCCGATTTGACCCGCTGTGTTCGGCCACCACTGGCGACAAAACAGATAAGTATTTGAAGCCCATGGCTTCCTTTATTGATTGGTGTAGATATTTTTGAGTGATTCACAGGTTTTTGGGGCACCCGAATCGGGTTTACCCTTGGGAGTCACTGATGTCGGTAGCGGTGCTCCGACGTGTTTTAATGGTCAGGAGTTGAGGGGTTTTGAACCTCTCCTCCCCCTGAGTCTTTCTGAATAGGTTACATGGTCAGTCGAGGATCCATAGTGGAGCTTTGACGACTGAGGGTTCGCCGACCAATTTTGGCCGGCTGATTTCGATCGAATTTCCGGAGTTGGAGCATGTAGGTATAAGGGATCAATTGGGCTTGACGAGAGGAACATTTTGAGGGGTCAATCGCAGCCATTGGTGTTGGTCGCGAAAAGTGGTTTTCTAGCCAAACGCCGGTGAGTTGGACCTCGGTCTAATTATGGAAGTGGTAGGGTTTCTGGAGAGCTTTCCAACGAGGGGTCGAACACTCTCATTGGTGAAGATTCATCAGAGGCATGTGAATCCCATGCACCGTCGCCTGTGAAGACACGTGAAGGCCACGCGCCGCCGTCCATGGCGGAGCTCCGAAGAGGGAGTTTGTGGAATTCTTCGACAGGACTTTTAGAGTTATTTTTAAAACGAATTTTCGTAGTTTTACTTGTTATGATATTATGTAATCCATATGGACAGGACACCGTGATAGTAACTCTAGCAACGAAGGAAATTCTGCTAGACCCCAGTAGTAGTCGTAGACTTATGAGTGGACCTTTATTTTCACAGTCGATAGCGAGTTCACATTTTTATGCTTTACGCTTTACGGTATGTTTTAGAGAATTTATTTGGAGGTTTATTTTTTGATGGTTTTATTTAGTAGCATCGATGCTCTACCTATTCGGCTGATCACCGAATAGCTGGTCGGACTGGGTTAGGACAAACACCATGCTCGGCCCAGATTGTCTCGGGTTAAGTCAAACACCCTAGACGATCCCATCACCTTACTTTTCATATTTATAGGCATTCCAGGTTAGTACACACACCTTGAATGACCACCTCTATTGCATTTCAGTTTATTAGATTTGAACTCGCAATATTTCACGGAAATCAACAGAAAAGCATGATAGATCAATTTCATTGATTTATGCTGATGATATTATTTTTTTTCACTCACTATAACCTTTTATATATTAATATTTTTTCCTGGACTTTTCGGTTTTTGTCGCCCAGGCTGCAGTGTATATTCTGGAAGTGCTAGGTATTGTCAAAGGCTTTGAATCCACCAGTCATCTTTTCAGCCGTATGTCACGGTTCATTGTCGGTTTGTATCATATGTAGTATATGTTAGTAGAAGTTTCTCTGAATACCGTTTGTATTAGTTACTTCTAGTATTGTTCATATAAATAGTTGAGTCACCTTCTCATGTTTTCGTGGAGTTACTTTCCTTTATATTCACAACTAGTACCTTGTAAAAATGTTTTTGAATTCTTGAGTTGAGTTCTAGTTTTGTTCATGACTTATGTTGAGAAATCTGGATGGATATTGGTGGTCCACGGTTTGTTTGTGGGATTTAGTCTCTGAAGTGAAGTTTCTTGCAGGTTTTTGGTAGTCTCAATTTCTGAGGAAGTTATGTCAAAATTTTCTTAGAACTTCCTAGATTATGGACAGTCGTTAGGGCTTAATCTTAGTTTATTAGCGAAACTAGGGTTTGGAACTTTGAAGGAGGGATAGGAGGTACCAATGAGGACGTAGAGGAATGACAATTTGGATGGTGTTTTTTGTTGTTGTTGTTGAGGAGGAAGAAGAGAAGGCAGTGATGACAGCTTCAAATGCACCCATAAGAATCAGGCTGCGGCCCGCGGCGGCGAAAGTGAAGAAACTCATTGTTTCGTAACAACAATGATTTCGAGAAGGAAGAGAGAGAGAGAGAGAGAGAGAGAGAGAGAGAGAGAGAGAGAGAGAGAGAGAGAGAGAGAGAGAGAGAGAGAGAGAGAGAGAGAGAGGAAAATAGAAATAAAAAACATATATAATTTTTTTTAAAGTTGTAAGGGTACTTGTAACAATCTGAACCAAAATCTACATATAAATTAGCACGAAATAGAATTATCGTAAATTAGTGGTATCGCGTGGGTTGTTAACGACTATTTTATTAGACGAGATTTGGGTTTACTACCTTCATGAGAATTGTAGAGTATTTAATTTTGAGATCGTGGGAATTTTGGGGAGTTTTTCTGATAAGTGAGCAATGTTTTATCTAGTTTTGAAGTCGGTAGGTGAAAATATTTAAAAGTGTTATTTTTATTGCTGATTTAATCATGACCGTCCGATCTTGATCAGATTTATTTTGAACCGTTGATTTGGGCTGGTATGTGTATGGTATTTATATGGTATAAATACTAGTTAAAATTGGAAAGTTTCCAATTTGAGAAATTGGGGAGAAATTGGGTGGTTCGACCCGCGTTGACCACGTGTCAAACTGACCCGTTTTGCACCGTGAGTTTGTTGCCGGCAGTGTGCCTTTTTCTGGCCACCTTTGGTCGTGATTCCTTGATGAAAGTTATTGGTCTCGAGTTCCTCTTCAATTTTATAGGTGGATCACCGGGGTTGGTTACCAGAGAATGGTGGTGGAGGGCCACGAAAGTCGGTCGGCGGTGGTGGTATTTCGGCAGAGATGGTGGCGGCGATACCGGCGGTAATGGAGGTCAAAATGTTAGGGGTTTTAAAGACCTTGAGATGGTGAATCTATCCCCAGTGGTCTTGGGCCTTTCTGTGGCCGGATTCCGGCGAACGAAGGAAATGAAATTTCGGTGGGTTATTCAGTTTTCTAGAAAATTGGAGGGTTTCTGGTTAGTTTTTGGGTTTGTCACAGTTATGAAAGTTGTTGGGCTTGTCTTGAGCTTTCTATTGATGTATCAATTGCAGAATTTAGTGCCCATGAGTTTCCGGCTGCCGTCGCCGGCTGTTCGCGACCCCACGCGCCGCCGTGCGCGGCAGAGCTCTGGCGAGGTGAAATTTTCGATGAAGTTTTATGTCGTTTCACTCTTTTTTGCATGCCAAACACAATGGTGAGGTTCATATTCGGATTTGAGTTTGATAAATTTTGACGAGTATTTAATCTAACAATAATCAGTTTAATTCACGACAATATTAAAGGACGCTTTGATTATCAGTTTAATTGTGCGTCATTTGATATTCGAGATTTGTTTGTGACTCTTTAAAAGTGAAGGATTACAGGGAATTGAAATTCAGAATTTGGTTGAGTCAGTAATTTAACAAAAAATACATTATTCGAGTATACGAGATTCTTGATATTATTATTCAGCAGATTACGATCTTTGCTATTTAGTATGAACTCCGATGATCAAATATTATTTTAATCGTGGTTTTAGGATCATGAGTTAGCGGGCGTATCAGATGACTAATTGTGCCAATCGACAGAGTTTCAGCTTTATGTTTATCCCGGCAAACTGTGAGTGGATATTTTAGTTTCACTGTCGGTTTGCGAGTTTATGTTATGCATTTTACAATTATGCATGTTACAGTCATGCATTTATGTTTATGCATTTTTATTTGGAGGCATATAAGATTTGTTTTACACAGAGTATAGTCATAGTTGTTGCATCGATGCATTGCCTCTCGGCTGATCCTCGAAATGCTGCAAGAGGGCTAGAGACTTGACCCGAGGATTTATCGAGCACCCAGAAAGGCCAGGAACCTGACCTAGGCAGTATTAAGACTTGAGGTCGGGTGACCCGAGTCGTAGCCTCCACATATTTTACAGTACCCAGGTGTACCTGGATGTTTATTTTCAGACTTGCATTATTTTTATGTACATTATATATGAAAGGCATATTATTTACAGTTTCAGTTAAAAAGTGGAATATTATTTTTGTCCACTCACTCTAACAGTTTTTATGATTTTCTGTGCCTTTTTCCTGAGCTTTTCGGTTTTATTTGCCCAGATTGCAGTGTGTATCATGAGGGTGCTGGATATCGTCGAGGGCATCGTGTCCACCAGTCAATTCCTTCAGCAGTAGGTTCTAGCTCACTGTCAGTATGTCTCTTGTGTTATTGAAGTCACTATGGATACTAGTTCTGTAGTATCGTCTTAGTGAGACTCTTATGAATAGGTTGTCACTCGTATAGTTGTCGAGTTAACTTTCTTTGTTTATGAATCAATATATTTAATGGAGTTATGTTTTTAAATTCTAAATAATGTATCATTTTTTATTTCAGTTTTATGTTGAGAAATCCGGATGGACATCGGTGGTCCATGATATTGTTTGTGGTTTTATCTGCAGAGTGTCCGTTTTCCTTACAGGTTTTTGGTTGTCTCTTTCATAAGGGAAGTTATGTCAAAAAATTTCACAGAAACTAGTAGATTAGGGTCAGTCTTTAGGGCTTGATTCTAGATTACTAGTTAATCTAGGGTCAGGTGCTCTCAGTATTAAAGTAATTTTCCCTTTATATCAGAAAAAAAAAAAATTTGCCATGTCATCAGGGTTAACCGAGCCGTAACGAAGATTTGTTGGAGGCATTACAAAAATTCTGTTATGAAAGTCTGAGCATAATCTGATAGTTTTTAAAGTGTGGGCATCACATTGATGACTTTCCGAAAGTTTAGACCATGGTGGTGAACTTTTTCCTATTTTCTTTGTGTAAAAAAAAACCCTTTAAGATGTAATTACATACATCTTTCCTTCTGTTGTGCTTATTCTTGAGGCGGAATCATCAATTTTATAAGCTGGTAGTTCAAGAAAAATTCTAGAATATTTTAACACAACATACATCAATGGTAAATTGCTTCTTAAAGTTGTAAAATCGAATGGCTCTCTTAGTTATGCTGTGCCCCGACCCGAGTCCCCATGTCAGCTCTTCCTTGTCCGTACCCCATTTTTCCAACACAATATGAGGGACGGACCGCTCATTCTATGCGCTCGAGACTAGCTTTTTGGGAAGCCCATTGTGACAACCTGAACTGAAATTACGCACTTATCGAATCGTATTAAGATTTATCACTGATTAGTTACACTACCGAGGTTATTAATGACTTTTTCACGGGATGAGAATTTAACTTGACCTTCTTTGTGAAAGTTGAAGAGTATTTTATTTCGAGCTCGTAGGCATTTTTGGGGAATTTTTTGGATAAGCTAGCTAATTTCTACTGTTTGATCATGATGAGATAAAATTTGGGCAGTCGATCTATCGAGGAACTTAGGGGTATAAATAGGTTTTTTTTTAAAAAAATAAAATCAAATAGAAAAACAAATATGGGCTTAACCCATTTCTCTCTCCGCCGACCTGTTTTATTCGACCCGACCTGAATTGCCATTTCTGGCCACCTCCGGCGACGAAACAGGTAGGAAAACAAAGCCCTTTGCTTCTTTGTTTGTTCGGTGGAAGATTTTTGGGGAATTTTGCAAGTTTGAAAGCCACACGAATCGAATTTATCCCATGGAGTCGCCGCCGATAGTGGTGGCACTACGACGTGTTTTGGGGGGGGGGGGGGTCAGGGGTTGGGGGATTTACTTCTCCTCCTGAGTCTATCTGGGTAGGTAGCATGGTTCGTCGAGGCTCCACGGTAGTGATTCAACGCCATGAAATTTTCGACCGTGGGGTTTCGAAGTGAATTTTTGCCACGTGAGGTTAAGTTGGAGTGCATAAGGTTAGAGGTTTGGTTGGGCTTGTGGAGAGGAAAGTTTTGAGGGCTAGATCGCCGCTATTGGTGGTGGTTGCTGGAGTTAGGTTTTCGGTCTGTTTGCACTAATTTTGGCCAAACTCCATTGAATTAGATTTCGGGCCAGTTACAAATGTGGTTGGCCTCGTTGAGACCTTTCCTATGAGGTATTAACCTCCATCACTACCAGAATAAGTACTATAGTCGATGACTTTTGAAAAAACAGGCTGACGACTGGTCAAGTCGTCGGGTATAGGTCACTTTAACCGACAACACAATTAAGTCGGCTATACCTGATGACGGCTATAGTCATCAGCTATGATACTATAGCTGGCGACCACCCTCTAAGTTGTTGGCTACGGTGATGCAACTATACCCGACGACCTATAAATTCGTTGGGTATTGTTTAACTATACTATAGGTGACGACTTTAATGAAGTTGTCGGCTATAGTTCCTTTTATACCGATCTGAGTAGCAACTTGACCATTTGAAAAGAAATTGCCCAAAAAAATCTCAAAACGCTCTTAAATCGTGGGTGTCGTCAAAAGCTGTCCAAAAAGAATTCGTGATACTCTCTCGTTATACATATAGGTATATTATACATATTTGTGTAAATATTGTTGATTTAGAGTTGATTAATGTTGATTATATATATAGATATGAATGAATGTGAAGATTTTGAGTTAATTGTTGTGTTTTAGTTGAGTTGAGTTGATTTTGAGTGAATTGTTGACATATATATATATGTATGTGTGTTAATTTGTAATTAAGAATATATAGAAGAATTAATGTAATTAATTTGAGTTGTTAATTTGTGTTGATATTGTTGATGTTGAGGTGATTAATGTTGATTTTGAGTTGTTTTTTAGTTGAGTTGAGTTTATTTTGAGTTGAAAATGAAATGATGTATATAAACATGTTAATTGTTGATATATATATATATATGTATGTGTTTTAATTTGTAATTAAGAATAGAAGAATTAATGTAATTAATTTGTAGGTACGTTAAAGAGATTTATAGATATAATGTTGAATTTTTAATTAGTGCATGTATATATTAATTTATGTATATGCAGTAGGAATTTTGAGGATGGACAAGACTTGGATTTTCCTTTCAAAATGGGATCGAAGATATGGCGTTGAAATGTGAAATATTGTGGAATATGTGAAGTGTAATGTTAACGAGAATACAATTCGTTATTGCTCGTATACACAATGTCAGTGTCGAAGTGATTTGGTTTGTTTTCCCATTGATATAGTAAGAGAGCACCTAAAGAAAAAAGAGTCTTGGGATAAGTACACATGTTGGATTTATCACAGTAAAACATCGTCAGTGGGTTAGCATGATTATGGGCAATTTTCTGAGAGGGCCAGTACATCCAATATCCAACAACAAGGTTGCTCAACGATGTGTTTCCTTATGAGAGCGGTGTAGATGCTCAAGTACAAGATATCCATGCCGACGTTGAGGGCTTCCCTTTTATTAAGCTATTTAACCAATTACCCAGACCTGTCAACATTGCCGGTATTGACAAGTACAACAAGCTGATTACATTCCAACAGACCTCGTTGTATAACGGGTATAACAAGACTGTTCATGAAATGGCCATGGGAATAATGAAGATCAAATTGAGTGTCAAAGTTGTTGATGCTTATCGAGAGTTGACAGCTTCGGCACTGCCCCTGGTTATCGTCTGCCTACCACTCATTGTAAGGTGCGACATATCTTGAAACATCTTGGTCTTACATACATCAAAATCCATGCATGCAAATATGATTACGTTCTCTTTTGGGGTGAAGATGCTAAAGGGAATGATCTTGAAAACCTTGATGCATGTTCAATATGTCATACCGATAGGTATAAGTTGACTCTTGTAGAGAATAAGAAAGTTGTAAAGGTACTTTGGTATTTCCAGCTAATTGATAGACTGGAACGGTAGTTCATTTCTGCACACACGACCAAAGCTATGAGATGGCACGCGGAGAGAGATTTGCCTGACGATGATACCCTCATACACCCTGCAGACGGAGAGGCTTGGAAGCATATGGTTAGGGAGTTTTCTCATTTTATATTAGAGGTCCGAAATGTTTGGCTCGGGCTCTCATCTGACGGATTCAACCCTTTTGGCAACATGAGTGTTCAATACAATATATGGCCAGTTATTTTGGTACCGTACAACCTTCTTCCATGGATGTGCATAAAGAAGGAATATAATATGCTGACTATGTTAATTCCAGGGCCGGGTTATCCAAAAAAGTGTCTCGATGTGTTTATGAGACCCTTGATTGAGGAGCTTAAGTACCTGAGTAATGTTGGTCATCCTACTTATGACAAGTACAAAAACGAAATGTTCCAGATGCATGTCATGCTTGTTGGCACCATGAGTAATTTTTCTACCCACGGGAAGTTTTCGGACAACGTTACCAGGGGATACAGGGCTTATCCAGAGTGCATGACTGTTGATTGCGGCAACCCTTATTACAGGAAGATTTTCTAGATGCGTCACCATTGTTGCCTTCCACATGATCACCCATTTCGGGAGGATAATGAGGCATTGGATGGGACTGTTGAAATAGGTGTGCAACCTAGGAGATGGACGGAGGATGAAATTTTGGAAGTGCTGAATGAATACGATTTTGGGCAGCTCATCAATCATCCTAATGTAGTGGCAGTAATACCACCCATACCCGACCGGTATAAATTTTGGACGCACAAAAGCATATTCTGGGAACTTCCGTTAATCCAAGTTGCCCATCAGCACTACTTAGATGTCATGCACATTGAGAAGAATGTCTGTGAAAGTATGATGGGCACTGTGCTGAATTGGGAGGGGAAAACTAAAGACGACCCTAAGGCACACATTGATCTGAATAGAATGGGTATACGAAAATATTTGTGGTTGAGAGAAGGGAAGAAAAAAATGTCTCAAGCTCCTTACACCATCAAGCCTGACCAGAAGAATGAAATTTTGGAAGTGCTGCATGAATACGATTTTGGAAATGCTGAATGAATACGAATTTGGGTAACTGAGCAATCATCCTGAAATAGTGGCGTTAATACTTGAAAAACCCGATAGGTATAAATTCTGGACACACAAAAGCATATTTTGGGAACTCACGTACTGGCTCAAGTTGCCTATCAGGCACAACTTAGATGTCATGCACATAAAGAAGAATGTATGCGAAAGTATTGTAGGCACAGTGTTGAATTGGGAGGGGAAAACTAAAGATGGCCCTAAGGCACGAATTATTCTGAACAGAATGAATTTGTGGAACTAATTGTGGTTGAGAGAAGGGAAGAAAAAAATTCCTCAAGCTCCTTACACAGTCAAGCATGACCAAAAGAATGAAATTTTTAGGTGGATGGGTAATGTTAGGTATCCTTCAGGCTATGCAGGCAATATAGGCCAGTGTGTTAACTTCCAGGACAATAAGATGTATGGATTAAAGATTCATGCCTATCATATACTGCTTTAACGTCTCTTCCCTTTTTTCATTCGATCATACCTGCCCTGTCAGATGGTGGAGCCGTTAGTAGCGTTGTCAAGATTCTTTTAGAATTTATGCATTAGAGAAGTGAAAAAATCAGACTTGAGGGAAATGCAACAGGACATCATTTTTATCATGTGCAAATTCAATAGGATATTTCTCCTAAATTTTTTTGACATCATGCCTCACCTGATGATCCATCTTCCCAAAAAATTGTTGCTCATTGGTCCTGTACACTACACTTGGCTGTATCCCATGGAAAGATATGTATGATTTAACATATGATAAATTGGCATAATTTTTTATATGTAATTATGTATTTCCATAATCCTCACATGTACTTTACATTTTGATAGACAACTAGGGGACTACAAAGGTTATGTGGCTAATAAATCTGCCCTGAAGGGTGTATAGCTAAAGCATATCTTGCGCACGAGTGCATAACGTACACCAAGATGTATTTGGGAACGTTGGAGGACCATATACAATATATGACGGTAGATGAACCGCAGTTTAATCTTTCTATCATCTCGAATGAAGTTGAAGTATATGGACAGTTGCCAAAGTCGTATAAGTTGGAACTGTATGAGCTAGTCATTGCCCACTTGTGGGTATTGATAAATTGTCTAGAAGTTCAATCCTGGAAAAACATCTATCTAAACTGCCCTGCGGTTTTCGGTGATCTTAAGGACCACAATAGGAAGTTTGCAAACTATTTTGGCGGCTGGGTATGTGTTTCAAATTGATTTACTTCTATATATATATATATTCATAAATCAATGTGAATATTATGAGTTAATGGTTGTTATTTTTATCTTCAGATGAACCATGTACAATGTGATGGTGACCCATATTGGTGACACAAATTGAGGCTTTTGCCGATGAAACCGATAACTTCAAGAGTGTATCCGATGTATAAGGTCAATGGTGTGCAATTTTCATGTCAACATAGAGACGACAGACAGAGAACACAGAATTATGGGGTAATGGTGCATGGTGGGACAGAATAAAATTGAATATTACGGCATTCTCCATTCAGTGGTTGAACTAATTTATGGGAAGGGCATGACCGTGCACTTGTTTAAGTGTAGATGGTTTGATACTAACCTTGAGAACACAATGACCGATAATTATGGTCTTTTTTCGATGAATATTGCTACAAGGTAGTATGAGGATGACCCTTTTGTTTTTGCCACATTAATAAAACAAGTGTTTTATCTAGATGATCTTGTGCACAAAGGGGTGTGGAAAGTAGTCAACCATGTTGTTCCTAAAAACATATACAGCGCTGCTACACTTAGTGAGGCCGCAGATATTGAAGAAGTGATTGCGTATCAATAGCCAAACGCAATTGGTATTCCTGAATCTTCTACAATTCACCTAAATAATGTGAGACCCGGTAGTGTGGTTCGACTTCCGCGGGCGGATGTAAGTCTTATTGATGTTAATCCACAGACAGCGAAGACTCTGGTGACGAGGAGAGGCACTTATTGCCGGAAATTAACTCCAACATCGATCCAGACTCAAGTGATGATTCTGATTATGAGCCTTCGTTAAACATGAGTTTTTGTTAATTAATTAAATGTGTGAGTTTATCTAAATGTGTGGGTTGATCATTATGTTTTTAAAATGATTGCTTCATTTCTGTTATACTATTAATTAAATAGGTATTACTGCGAAACAGATGAATTTTGCCGATGAGGCCTGCGTTTTAAATTTATTTACTTACTATACTCGACGACTTGCACAAAAGTTGTCGGGTATAGTTTTTAAAAAAAGAAGCATAGCTGACGACATGAATAAAGTTGTCGGCTAAAGCATAGCCGACGACATTCATTAAGTCATCGGCTATGGTTCGACGTTTTAACTCGAAAAACCCAGCCTGAGACCTCACTTCTTCGGCCTCTCCTCCTTCAAAAACACTCCTTCTCTCCCCCAAATCGTCCCAAATCCCCGGAATCCCTCCTAGGACATCCCAAATCACCGGAAACGCCCCCAAATTGGTCTCAACCTCTCCAAAATAGGTTCTTCCTCTCTCTCTCTCTCTCTCTCTCTTATATGTTGTTTTATGTGAATGTGTATGAGTTTTGATTATGGGTTATGAATTTTGTGATTAGGTTATTAGATTGGGTTATTGAATTTGTGATGGAATTTGTGATTGGGTTAATTGAATTTGTGTATGAAATTTTTGATTGGGTTATTGAATTTGTGTATGGAATTTGTGCTTGGGTTAATTGAATTTGTGAATTTTATGGAATTTTTGATATATGGAATATGTGATTATTTTGATGGAATATTATGTGAATTTTATGTGACTTTTTGTGAATTTTGTGATTTATGTATGAATTTTGTGAAATATGTGATTTATGTATGAATTTGTGAATTTTGTGATTTATGCATGAATTTGTGGTGTGAATTTTGTGATTTATGTGTGAATTTTGTGCTTTATGTGTGAATTTTGTGAATTTTGCGATTTATGTATAAATTTTGTGAATTATGTATGAATTTTTTGATTTACGTATGGTTTAATTTAAATAGGGATCATGAATTGGTTAAGTCGGAACAATTTGTGACGACCCGGAACAGAATCAGTAGTTAAGTCGCACAGTCGCAGAGTTACGACAGTGTTGAAATCGCCGAAGCTTCTTAACGACTAAATTATTGGCCGAGAATTGGAGCTGGGTCTCTTCTCGAGAGTCGTTGTACGTGTGATTATGAGTTCGTGGGCGGTTTCGGATCATTATTTGGTCGACCGGGGAATTAGTTATGAATATTTGAAGTTTCAACGGAAACGGATTAATATGGCGAGCTACTTAGCGACTAAATTACCGGTCGAGAATTTGGTTTCGGCTTCTTCACGGAAGTTGTTCATAATTTAATTTCGAGTTCGTGGGAACTTTCGGAGCATGATTTTGAGTTACGAAGATTTTGTTGAGAATATTTCCGATTGATTGGTTATTTTGTCGATTTAATATATGTTGGTTTGAAGGGTTGAATTTTTATCCATTTGGCCGATGTGTTTGAATTCGGGTGATTATTGAAGAATATGTCGAGACGAGTTTGTGGTCGCGAGAATTATCGGAATCCGATATACGACGAGAAAGTTACGCGCGTTTGAAGTTCGTCGAAAATGATAAGTATGAAGTTTCCATTTTGGGAAAGGCTATAAATAGAAATCTGCTGTTTTGGGAAAGTCAACAACTTGCCATAAATGGGTTTGACCGAGTTGACCGAGTCAACTCGGTGGAGAGGAGGAGGCTGACGGCGACTTGGAGCTTCACGGCGGTGTTGAGGCTTCCGGCCACCCTGGGGAGCGAGGCTGCCACCGTTCGACTCGGCTTGATGCGTTTGACACCGTGCCATCCTCCGTTCACGGCGAGGCTCGCCGGAAAGAGAAGAAAAACCGGCCAAAGTTTGGAAGATTTTGTGTGATTTCGGGTTCCATGATTTAGGCCGAATTGAGCTACAACTTTGAGTGAGCTTTGAAGCTCTCATCCTCTTGATGCTCCCCTGTAAGTTTCGTGTTTCAATTCGATGTGTACATGGAGAATTTTGGATTTGAAGATTTGGTACCAATTCGGGTTTTCATGAAATTGAGCTAGTTTGAGTTTGAATTGGCCTTCGTTGCAGTTGACAAAGTTGCTCAGTGGGTGGTTTTGCATGGAATAGGGGTTGCTCCGCCGTGAATTCTTCCGGTCAATAGTGGCGCCGCCGTGGGCGGCGGTTAACGGTCAAACTTTGACTTTTTGGACTTTCGACAAGTTGCATGTAATTTGACTCGAAATCGCGCTCCGATCGCAGTGGGAAGGTTCGTTTTTCGAGTTGAGCGTCCGAACGTAAAGCGAGGTATTGAGGTGGTATATATGGATTTTCGACAATTCGTCGTATTCGAATTGTGTATTTCCGAGAACGGTGGTTTCTCGTGGTTTGATTTGTATTGTCGAGTTATGATTTTGAATATTGGACATTGTGAATATTCAGGTGTTCGTGATCGTTCGTTTGGCGAGGGACTTTCCGCCGGATCACGGGTTAACGCATATTGCGTTACGCCAGTCTGTGAGTGGACATTTCTTTTCACGGATTGATTGCGAGTCTTTTATTTATGATTTATGAACTTGAGCATGCGGATTGATTATGATTTTACGAGCATGTGTTTTACGATTATGTTTATACGGATATACGTATACGAATATATACATATACGTCCATATTATGTTTTATGCATGTGCATGGAAATGATTTATGATTTGGTTTACACAGAGTACAGTCTCAGTATATGTTGTGGTATCGATACGCACTGGCTTCTCGGCTGATCCCCGAGTACGCTCCGGGAAGGACAGATATCCTGACCCGAGGCCTTTCTGGCTAGGAATCACGTGTGGATCTGGGATCCCGTGGTTCAGACTGTGCTATCGCGTGGTAGTCCATGAGTGATTCCGCGATATGTTTACATTGCATGCTCTGTACGTGAGTGGTAGTTGGAGTCTCCTCACGTTTCATTTGATTTTCGTACATTTGACTCGCATATGATTTTATATGTATATATATATATACTACCAGGTGAAAGACATTTATTTTCGTCCACTCACTCTAACGTGTTTCATGTCTTTCCCCTGGGTTTTTCGATTTCCGTGCCCAGTTTGCAGTTCAGGCTCTGGTGTCGCACGTCATGGTCGGAGGCATAGTGCTCGAGCTACTTTGTTTCATCTAGTAGGTTTATTGTTCTACCTACTGTGGTATGCGTATATGATTATGTATTAGAAGTCGCTCTGAGTTTCCTATTGTATATGTTATACGATTTTAAACCCGGATTTCAGTAAAGTACTATTATATGTATTGTTTACTTTACTGTTGATATATTGAGACATCCGGATGGGATTGGTGCCCACGGTTTGCTTTTTGTGGCATATGATGAAATGTATTTTTCGCGTGCAGGTAATGGTAATTCCACGCTATTATCCTTTATATATTCATTATGTATGTCTACCATTTATATATTTATTTATATATACATTGCAACTGTGGTTTATTGCGCCGGAGGAGCTCAAATGCACGTGGGCAATTGAAGTGCAAGGAAGAAGGTGATGAGATATGGAGTTAAATTTTAGACATTTTGTTGATCATATATCGTCAATTTATAACATATATCTCCCATATATAGGTACAAGGAGTTGAAGAGTGAGCTTAAACGACACTGGAAGAAGCATGACAACCTCCATGGGGGTACCCATATGGAGTTTATGTATAGGGAGTACGAGTAGCAGTGGCTTGTAGTCCACTTCAACACCCCAAAGTTCGAGATATGCAACACTCCGTTTGTGCTTACTTGTATCGTATTTGGCAAAAATAGTTTCCTAATTATTATTTTTTTCACATATGTTCATCCAAGAAGTCTATTTCTACAATAAACAAGGCGAACCAAGGAAAAAACACGAAGAACCATTATGGCGGTTTAAGATTCTTTGTTGGATGGAGGAGGCCGTCCAACACCCTAAAGTCCCCCCTTTGGAGTATACGTTACAAAAAGCGTATCCTCTGTGCCATAAAGATATTGTAAGTCTAATGCCCTTATAACTTAATTAACATATTTGCTTATATATCTCTAAATTTTTTTACGTATGTTTATGGGTCCAATTTATTTTTTTTCCTTCTCAATTAGGCAAGAGTGCAAGAGGTGACTCTGGAGGTGTTGACTCAGATCGTGAGAGAGCAATGGCCTGAGACCCGAGATGCGGACCTCCCCCAGGCCATCTCTCAGATTGATCAATCTGATCCGCTTGTAGCGGCGAGGATTATGGGTGAGGTTTTCCCACCATGGGGAAGCAGCTACTACTGCAGGGGTTTGGGACAGAAGGGGGACGGGGTCTTGAAGAACACTCCTGGATTCCTACGTAGGTCGGTAAGCTTGAGGTCTTCTCATATATAAGAATAGCTCAAGAGGGTGACGGTAGAGCACCAGAGGCAGGCGGCAGAGCATCAGAGGGAGTTGGAAGAGACTCGAAGGCGGGTGGAGGTGATGGAGCGGGCAAGATTAGCCAAGCAGTCTGTGATGGCTTCCTGATTTCAGGATTAGACTGCACCTGCATTCTCTTTTCCTGCAATGCGGCTGCATAAGAATCCCGAAGACTCTGATATTAATGTCGATGTTTTCAATAACATCAATTTGGATCACCCATAGTGTAGGTGTGTAATATGCGCCAATTTGTGTTTTGTTAGTGAATTTGTAATGTGTTTTGCAATTTTGATCAATAATATTATGCAATTGTAGGTTTGGGGATTAGAATTGTACATTTTCGGGTATTTTTTTCCTTAAATTTTCTACTATAGCCGGCGAAACAATTCCAAGTCATTGGCTAAGGTAAATACTATAGCCAACGACTTGGTGTCCTGGTCGTTGGCTATAGTCGCCCTCGGTCAACGCTGGTTATTGACCAGTCGTTGGCTATAGTCAAGACTATAGCTGACAACTTCATGTCGTCGGTTAGAGTCTTAACTATAACCAACGACTCACTGTAAGGTCGTCGGCTATAGTTTTTCCGATGGCCTTTTGCCGTCGACCGTATACCCGACAGCCGGTCGTGGGCTATGACTATAGTTGACGACTGGTCTTGCTATAGCGGTTGAATTTAGGTCGTCGGCTATAGTGCCTAATTTTGTAGTGTAAACCTCCACCGCCAGAATCACCTCCACCGCCGGAGCACCACCTCCGTCCGTCGTCGAATTTTTTTTCTCTTCAAACTTCTTTCGGCGAAGTTTTCATACCGAGTATAACACTCTGAAGGTAAATCAACTAACCTTCTTCGATTTAGAATTATGTTGCAAAATTTAATTACCGCAAAACACCCTAGATCTAGGTCTAGATTTAGGTTTAAATACTGTGAGTTATTATATGCCTCTAATTCTTATGGATTAATGCATGTCTGAGTGAAGAGGATTTATTCACCTCTTTCTCAAAGTTTAAGCTTAGTGACTGTCCTAGGGGAGTCGCGATTATTAGTGAATATCACGGTTAATTGTGGTTTCACATTGAATAAAAAAGGAAGTCGATATTTGTGACTATTTGACAGTCACGGTTTTCTGGGATGTGGTATGAAGCCACCGATTTTGCATCGATTTTTGTGACCAAACATCATTGATCATGGTTCTTATTCCCTAAACTTGATATTAGTGATCATTTCAATCGGATACTAATTACATCTCTTATCTTTTTTAGATAACTGAGTTTGTAAGACCAGAATTTGATATCCTTGACATTCGAGGAGTAGAATATCATAGATGGGTGTCAAACATTAAGAATACACTTCTTGGTAAACATCTCACTCGTACCATCAAACCAATACCACGTGACACTAACGCCAACGAGAACACCGTAGCTCAAAAAACTCAGGCTCTCATATTTCTCCGGAGGCATATTTATCCTACTTTGAGGAAACAATACTTGTTAAAGAATGACCCCGCAGATTTATGGACAACTTTGCAAGAACATTTCAATAATGTGCATGACTCACAACTTCCAAAGCTCCAAGAAAAATGGGATAAAATCCGGTTATTAGATTATCTTAAAATCAATAACTTTTATTAGGATATGTTAGAGCTACAGTCAGAGTTTATCATTTTTGGTGTTGTAAAGACCGACTAAGCTTTGGTCGAGAAGTATTTGGGCACCTTCCCTACTTTCATGGACACGCTTGCGCATCAATATCGCACAGATTATGAGCAAGGAAGATTCAGATCATTTAGTGATCTCATAAGTGTACTGGCCAAGAAACAGAGATATTGTGAGATACTTCTCAACAACAAAGTTAGGCCAGCTGGTACAAAGAAAGTCCATGAGACATACAATATTGGTGAGAAGGTACGAAAGGATAAGAGGAACGATCGTTCTATACCTTTTCCAAATCGAGGTGGTAGAAGAGGGAATGGCCAAAGTCATAATAGAGGTGGAAACAGTCGAAATTTCACTTGGACTGGCCAAGATAATAGCCACAACCCCAACAAGAATCGATCCAATTTCGGACATAGCAATGGTGGAAATACTTCAAATTTTACTCCTACTTCTAGCTTGGCACGTTGATAAAGGTGTGGGCCGGTTCTACAAAACATATGCTCGAATAATGTCATGCATAAGAGGATATCCAACATGCCTACAAGAAATCCCAGCAGTACTTGGCAAATGAGACTAACTTCACTGAAGACTATGAGCAATGGTGGAAATACTTCAAATTGTACTCCTACTTCTAGCTTGGCACGTTGATAAAGGTGTGGGCCGGTTCTACAAAACATATGCTTGAATAATGTCATGCATCAGAGGATATCCAACATGCCTACAAGAAGTCCCAGCAGTACTTGGCAAATGAGACTAACTTCACTGAAGACTATGAGATAAAAGATGGAGGTGTATCCAATCTTATTATAGCAGACGATACCAAAGTAAGTCTTGAGACTTCGGATGTTAGTTAGTCTATGTATTAGACTCAAGTCTTTTCTATGTAATCAAGTTTAATTTCTTTTACTCTTTGTAGTAAGTTTTTATTTTGAATAAGAACGATCTTTTGATGTAAGTTTTGATGTGTTAATAATACTTCTCCCTTTCGGTATTTGAAAGTGTTAAGTATGGTTATACAACTTTATATAAATTGAATGATTCGATTTATACATTGCTCTATGCACTATGAAACCTAATTACCATAAAAATGAGAGAAAAGAGACGATGGTTTGATACTAGGAATTTTCGACCATTGGGAAGTTTCGACCCGTCGGAATTTTCTGTTGACTCGTCGATGGTAACCCATTGTATTGGTTTCTGCATTTTTTTTGACCTGTCAAAAATTATGTTTGGTTTTCTTTTGACTCTTTGGAAGTGACCCTCTGCTACACATTTTAGCCTTTCTGCTATTGACTCCTCGGTTGCAAGCTACTATCTCAAATATTTACAATTTTGGACCCGTTGATGGTATTTTTTAACCCGTCAAAAATAGTTATCGAAAATTAAAATTTTTTTTTAGGATTTTCTTCGACCTGTCGAAGGTTTACCTCGACCTGTCACAGGTAACCTATTGTCCCAAAATTTCATGATTTTTGACCCGTCGAAGGCTTGCCTTGACCCGTTGAAAATCGGTATCGAAAATTTGACCTTGTTTTTGCCCTGTCGAGTGGATTTCTCGACCCATCAAAAGATGTATCCAGAATTGGTGCTTTTGATGTATTTTACATTGGTTTTATAAACAAATAAAGGTTCAAAAAATGACAACCCGAACTTTTGCACCTGATAATCTACATAAGATGTGGTTATATATCGGTTTTGTCATGCCATGAAACGTAATATACAAGGGTCATTTGACCGGTCATATATTATTTTACATCGGTTTTTGGATATTACTATGATCAACATTCTAATCAAACCATGCTAAGTTTTGAAAACATTTGTGCCAACGATTTTCACTTGGAACAATATTGTGAGAATGTAAAAGAATTTTGTATGTAATCTCAATAGAATGCTGCCAACGGCGCAATCTGAAGAGGTTATATCTTACTACAATTTGGATAATTGAATCCAATGCAGTCACTTATATTATTATATGTGACTTCGACTCATATGAGCTTTTTCTTTATGATGATCAAGATATTGAGAAACTCTTATGATCATCGGTTCTTAAGAGAAAAAAAGCATCTAGTTATATAGAACCATCAGTCCAGATTGGGGGGGGGGGGGAGTGAAAGTATTCCAATCAATTTAGGTTCAGTCTCCAAGATGAGTACAATACATTCCCATCAGATGCCTTTATGGCATAATGTTAGGACCATAATTATGTGCCTATTACACTTCTAACTTTATGCTTATAGCTTGTTTTCTATGAATAAAGCATTGTTCTTATGACATTTCCTGTTCTTGCTAGGAAATGTAGAGTTGGCTCGGAAATTCATTAAATATGAAGAATTAGATACTTATTGGAGAAGACGTTGAAAGGACCCAACCCCGATTTAGTTGCCTAAATCAGAGTCGAACTCCTTCTGAAAACATGAACCAACAAAAACCATTCAAAATTTCGGCAGAGTAACGTCACTAACGTGGAATTGCATTAACCTGCACCCTCAAAATAACACTTCATCCTATGCCACAAAAGCCAAACCGTGGGCACCAATCCCATCCGGATTTCTCAATATCATATCATAATCAATAAATAGTAAACATACTGTAATATATAATATATCCGAGAAAATCCGTATTAAACATGTATCAGAATGTATCAGAGCGACCTCTAGTGTAAATATATACAATATACACATCAGTAGGCGAAACAAGAACTTACTGGAAAACACAGGTAGCTCGGGTCACTAGCCTCTGACTGCGACGTGAAACACCAGAACCTGAATTGCAAACTGGGCACGGAAACCGAAAAGCCCAGGGGAAAGACATGAAAACTGTTAGAGTGAGTGGACGAAAATAAATGTCTTTCACCAGATGATATATCTTATAAAAACATATGCGAGTCAAAATATAAATAAATCAAGAAGTACACGAGGAGACACTGACTCCAACTCGCGTACAGAGCATGCATGGAAAATGTCACGGGGTCACTCATGGACACATTCGTACTAGTACAGTCCGAATCATGGGATCCCAGACCCACACGTGATTCTAGCCAGAAAGGCCTCGGTTCCGGGGTACTGCCCCTCGCCGGTCAGGTCGGGGTACTGCCCCGCCTGGTAGGCATCAATCGGGGATCAGCCAAGATGCAGGTGTATCGATACAACAACATGAACTGAGACTGTACTCTGTGTAAATCAAATCATAAATAGTTCGATGCAAATGTATGAAACAATATATAAATGCATATACATAATGTATACTAGTATAAGCATAATCGTATAACACATGCTCATATAAAACATAATCTCGTATGCATGCTCATGCTCGAAAAACGTTTGTAATGACTCGCGATCAACAGTGAAAAGAAGTTGTCCACTCACAGGTGAGCGAAACGAGCACTCGCGCTAATCTCGTGGTCCGGCGGAAGATCCCTCGCTCGAAGCACGATCATGATCTCGATCCCCTGAATAATCATAAAACATAACTGATCAAAACTATAACTCATAACACTGTACTTAACCACGGAAACCAACTGTTCCCGGAAACATATAAAACTGTATAAACAATCAACTGAATTTCCGAAATCTCCACTCGAAACCTTCGACTGAAAATCCGATACCCAAATCAATACAAAAACCTCAAGGCGATAATCAGGGCGCGATTACGAGAAAAGTGACATTAAAAACATCGAAATCCAAAAAGTCAACTTCCTCGCCGGAGCGCCGCCGTCGGTGGCGGCGCACCGCCAACGGTGGAATTCCACGGCAAGGAAGACCCAGACTTGAAGCTCTCCTCAAGCCCAACCTTTTCTTCCACTACCACAAGCATCAATTCTCACCGTAACATCTCCAAATCGCCTCGAATCCAAACAGAGCAACACTTCGGCAACCACCACGGGTTCGCCGGAATCCTCCCCCTCTTCCAAAACCAACCACCCAGGAAGCATCACCGAGGCTTGGGGAGTTGAAACCCCAACATCCCCACCTCCACAACTCGCCGGAACACCACGAACCGTCACCGGCGAAATCCGAAACCTAAACCCGATTCGAACTCACCAAATACACAACCAATTTCCACAATTTCAAACACCAAACCATTTAGAAACTCAAGGGGAAGAGATTTATACCCTTCACGTGGCCGGAGGTGGCCGGAAAATGCAGGTCGGCCGGCGAAAACCAAACGGGAAAGTCTCCCTCCTCGGTCAACGGGTCAAACTTCTAAAAATGGAAAGCCAACGCTGGTCAACATTCAAACAGCGTTTTCGACAATTTTACGACTATTTTCGATGTTTATACTCGCGTCTCGGGATGATCAACGGTTCAAAATGAATAACCACAACAATTCGGATAAATACGAAATGAACAGATAAACTCGTCGAAAACCAAAACTTCAAATAATCATATTATATTCCTCGGTTATCGGAAAATTCATCCGGAACCGCCCACGAGCTCGAAATCACGTACTCTACAACTTCCGTGAAGAAACTCAATTCAAATTCTCGGCCGATATTTAAGTCACGAGCTAATCCAGCAAATCACACAATTAACAATTAATCGCGATTTAGCATAATCTCGTGAATCGTACTGATTACTCTACTGATTCTGGTTCGGGTCGTCACAAATCTACCCTCCTTAAAAATATTTCGACCTCGAAATTTACATACCTGTCAAGTGAACAGATGAGGATACTGTTTCCGCATACGCTGCTCAGTCTCCCAGGTGGCCTCCTCAACTGAATGGTTATGCCACAAGACCTTCACTAGCGGGTCACACGGTGCCTCAACTCCTGCTCACGACAATCGAGAATCAGCATAGGCTCCTCCACGTACGTCAAATCCTCTCGGATCGGTAATCGCTTTGGGGCTAACACATGCGAAGGATCTGAGATGTACTTCCGCAACATCGAAACATGGAAGACATCATGAACACGTGCCATTTCAGCCGGCAACTCAAGTCTGTAAGCAACAGCTCCAATCCTCTTTGTGATCTTGTACGGACCAATGTACCGTGGTCGAAGCTTGCCACGCTTCCCGAAACGCACAACACCCCTCCATGGAGATAGTTTCAGGAAGACCCAATCGCCTACCTCAAACTCAAGACTTTTCCTCCTCACGTCCGCATAACTTTTCTGACGATCCTGGGCGATCTTTAATCTATCCCGGATAATCTGGACATCCTCCATAGTGCTTTTCACCAGATCAGGGCCAATAAGCCATCGCTCACCCACCTCACTCCAACACAACGGAGTGCAACACTGCTTCCCGTACAGGGCCTCGTACGGTGCCATCTCAATACTGGCCTGATAGCTGTTGTTGTAGGCGAACTCTATCAAATGTAGCTGCTGGTCTCAATTCCTGCGGAATTGCAACACACATGATCGCAACATATCCTCAAGTGTCTATATAGTCCACTCGGATTGCCCGTCAGTCTGAGGATGAAAGGCTATACTGAATCACAACCTCGTGCCCAAGGTTCGCTGCAATGCCTGCCAAAACTCAGAGGTAAACTGACTGTCTCGGTCAGAAATAATAGATACAGGCACACCGTGCAGGCGAACAATCTCTGATAAGTACAACTTGGCTAATCTGCCCACTGATATCTTCCCCAGAAGTGCAAGAAAGTGAGCGGATTTCGTCAGTCGATCCACAATAACCCAAATACCAGTGTTACCTGCCGAAGTACGCGGCAACTGATAAACGAAATCCATGGTAATATGCTCCCACTTCCAAACCGGAATCTCAAGTGGCTGTAACTTCCCTGCAGGTTTCTGCCTCTTTGCTTTAACCTGCTGACAGATCAAACATCGGCTCACGTACGCAGCAATCTCCCGCTTCATGTTGCGCCACCAGTAATATGCTCGAAGTGTACGAAACATCTTCGTACCTCCGGGATGCATCACATACGCTGAACTGTGGGCCTCATCTAGAATCTCCTTCTTCAGGCTCTTGTCTCTGGGCACACATAACCTGCCTCTGAACAACAACGTACCGTCGTCGCTCAATCAGAATTCTGTAGGCACACCATCCCGTATCATGGTCTTCTTGCCCAACAAGTAGGAATCTGAATCCTGAGCCTCTCGTACCTGATCAACCAATACGGGTCGAACCTGAAAACTAGCCAACAAAGATCCCTCATCATCCCACTCGAACTCGGCACCCGTAATTCGGCTAACATCGACACTCTGGCCACACACATATGGAACAACGAAGCTCCAGATTTCTGGCTAAGTGCATTAGCTACAACATTGGCCTTCCCTGGATGGTATTCAAACATACAATCGTAGTCGTTGATCAATTCCATCCATCGGCGCTGCCTCATGTTCAAATCCGGCTGCGTCTGCAAGTAAGTGAGACTTTTATGGTCGGTGTAGATCTTACACTGAGCTCTATACAGATAATGTCTCCAACTCTTCAATGCTAGCACAATAGCGGCCAACTCCAAATCATGCGTCGGATAGTTGACCTCATGTGGTTTCAGCTGCCTGGACCCGTAGGCCACAACTCTACCATGCTGCATCAACACACAGCCAAGCCCCAACTTCGACGCATCACTGTACACTACGAACTCACCACTGTCGTCTGACAATGTCAGAACCGGTGCAGTAGTCAACCTCTCATTCAGGAGCAAATAACTCTCCTCACATGCATCAGACCACTCAAACTTGACGCCCTTCTTCGTCAATCTGGTCAGTGGTGTAGCAATCCGAGAGAAATCCTGTACAAACCGTCGGTAGTAGCCTGCTAAACCCAAGAAACTCCGGATCTCCGGTACAGTGGTAGGTCTACTCCAGTTCAGCATGACCTCGATCTTGTCAGGATCAACACTGACTCCCTCAACCGATATCACATGGTCCAGAAACTTCACACTATCTAACCAGAACTCGCACTTGCTAAACTTCGCGAACAACTGATGGTCCCGCAAAATCCGCAACACTAATGGAAAATGCTTCTTATTTGGCACACACTCTTGGAATAGATCAAAATATCATCGATAAACACAATCACGAACTTGTCCAGAAACTGTCTGAACACCCGATTCATCAAGTCCATGAAAGCTGCAGGAGCATTGGTCAACCCAAACGGCATAACCAAAAACTCGTAATGCGACCTGAAAGCTGTCTTTTCCACATCATAGTCTCGGATCCTCAACTGGTGATATCTGGATCGAAGGTCAATCTTCAAAAAGACTGATGTTACCTTGGGCTGGTCAAACAAATCATCAATCCGCGGCAACGGATACTTGTTCTTCACCGTAACTTGATTTAGCTTCCGGTAGTCGATGCACAAACGCATAGATCCATCCTTTTTCCGCACAAACAACACCGGGGCACCCCATGGCGATACACTGGGTCGAATGAAACCCTTTTCTAGAAACTCTTAGAGCTGAATCTGCAACTCTTTCAACTCTGATGGCGCCATACGATACGGGGTCTATGAAATCGGTCCTGTACCCGGCAACAGCTCAATAGTGAAGTCAATCTCCCGCACAGGAGGTATACCAGGTAACTCCGCTGGAAACACATCTGGAAACTCAGAAACAACCTCAATACTACCAAGGTCCGGCACTGCAGCCGTAGTGTCAACCACATGAGCTAAGTAAGCAACACAACCTTTCTTCATCAACTGATCCGCCCTCATCGCGGAAATCAAACACGGCAGTGAAGTGTTCTTCTCGCCGCGGAACAGTATCTCGGGTAAACCTGGTCGTCGAAACGCGACGTCCTTCTTGTGACAATCAAACATGGCCCAGTGCATCTCCAAGAGGTCCATACCCAAGATCAGATCAAAATCAACAATATCAAGTATCAATAAATCTGCGGCTAAACCATGGTCTCCAATGAAAATCTCACAGTCTCTGTACACCCAACCAATACTCACAATCTCTCCTGACGGATATAACACTCTCCACAACCCCGGAAGTGGAGATGCAGGTACCATAGCTAATGATGATAGTCTATATAACATGAATGAATGTGTGGCACCTGGATCTAACAATGTAAGTACTGGAATACCAAAGACATGTAACGTACCGATAACGACCTCCGGTGAAGCTCTGCCTTCTCGTAGAGTCATGGCATGAACCCTCGCCTGTCCGGCTGGTCGTCCACGCTGAGGCTGTCCCTGCTGTCCACCCTGACCTGCATACTGTACTGGTCGAGCTCCCGAAGTGGCAACTCGCTCTCCTCCGGAACTCTGGGCCGCCTGATCACCAGCACCAACCAACTGATGACACGCCCTCGCATAGTGATCCACCTGGACACAATGATAACAATTGAGGGTACCTCGCTGACATGAACCAAGATGATACCTATTGCACAGGATGCACAATGGATACTCCCTCGGTACAGGAACTGTGCCACCGGTACGCCGAGGATAACTAGAACCGCTGGAACCCCCACTAGCCTGTGGTCGTTGCGGTCGATCTCTCCTCCATCTCGATCTCTGTCTCGGTACAATAGCTGGTGGTCGATAAGATCCACTGCCCGAGGATGAAGCCGAACTGGAAGTATCAGAACTCTGCCTCTTTGAAGGCCCCTGACTCGGTTCACCCACCTCAAACCGTCTCGGCTGGTACCTCTGCTACCTCTCTTTTTCGATGTCCTCACCTCGGAGTGCTGCACTGACAAACTCATCAAGGTTGTTCCGAGGCATCGTAGTCAGAGTCTCCTTGATATTCAAGTTCAAACCCGGCTCAAACCTGCGACACTTGGCTTCCTCAGAAGCCACCATATCACGCGCAAAACGAGATAAACGGGTAAACCTGTCCCGGTACTCAAGCACAGACATACTGCCCTGTCTCAAATTCGTAAACTTCTCATACTTGCCCTGCTGGGTAGCCTGGTTGAAATACCTCCGCATAAACAAATCTCGGAACAAAGTCCACGGAGTATCAACTGGAACTCTGTCGGTGCTAACCCACCAAAAGTATGCATCAGCCTCAAGTAATCCGACTGCTGCCACTGTCATCTGCTCAAGGGTAAATCGAAGACGCTCACAAACATGCTCAACCTGAACCACCCATGCCTCACATATCTCTGGATCAGCTGAACCCGAAAACACAGTCGCACCAGCAGTACGAGCTTTGACCACAGGGTCAAAACGCTCTTCCAAACGCAGCACTCGCATCAGCAAGTCATGCGTCTGACGATCCTCATCAGGATCTGCTTCCCGATCAACCCGGGGACCACGTCGAGGAGGCATCCTACTGATACAAGATAAGCATTAGGTACAAGCAGAAAGAACGTAATCATGAGACCACAAATATTTGAGAACACACAACACCCGAAGTATTGATGAGTACCGCTGGCCAGTCGGGTCATCACTCCAGTCATGTTATACAAACCCAAATACCCTAAGCGTCACAACTACAAAAGTCTACAGAATCTGACAACCTAATGCTCTGATACCAAGCTGAAAGGACCCAACCCCGATTTAGTTGCCTAAATCAGAGTCGAATCCCTTCTGAAAACATGAACCAACAAAAACCATTCAAATTTCGGCAGAGTAACGTTACTAACGCGGAATTGCATTAACCTGCACCCTGAAAATAACACTTCATCCTATGCCACAAAAGCCAAACCGTGGGCATCAATCCCATCCGGATTTCTCAATATCATATCATAATCAATAAATAGTAAACATACTGTAATATATAATATATCCGAGAAAATCCGTATAAAACATGTATCAGAATGTATCAGAGCGACCTTTAGTATAAATATATACAATATATACATCAGTAGGCGAAACAAGAACCTACTGGAAAACACAGGTAGCTCGGATCACTAGCCTCCGACTGCGACGTGAAACACCAGAACCTGAACTGCAAACTGGGCACGGAAACTGAAAAGCCCAGGGGAAAGACATGAAAACTGTTAGAGTGAATGGAAGAAAATAAATGTTTTTTGCCAGATGATATATGTTATAAAAACATATGCGAGTCAAAATATAAATAAATCAAGAAGTACACGAGGAGACGCTGACTACAACTCGCGTACAGAGCATGCATGGAAAATCTCACAGGGTCACTCATGGACACATCCGTGCTAGTACAGTCCGAATCACGGGATCCCAGACCCACACGTGATTCTAGCCAGAAAGGCCTCGGTTCCGGGGTACTGCCCCTCGCCGGTCAGGTCGGGGTACTGCCCTTCCTGGTAGGCATCAATCGAGGATCAGCCAAGATGCAGGTGTATTGATACAACAATATGAACTGAGACTGTACTCTGTGTAAATCAAATCATAAATGGTTCGATGCAAATGTATGAAACAATATATAAATGCATATACGTAATGTATACTAGTATAAGCATAATCGTATAACACATGCTCATATAAAACATAATCTCGTATGCATGCTCATGCTCGAAAAACGTTTGTAATGACTCGCGATCAACAGTGAAAAGAAGTTGTCCACTCATAGGTGAGCGAAACGCGCACTCGCGCTAATCTCGTGGTCGTGCGGAAGATCCCTCGCCCGAAGCATGATCACGATCTCGATCCTCTGAATAATCATAAAACATAACTGATCAAAACCATAACCCATAACACTGTACTTAACCACGGAAACCAACTGTTCCCGGAAACATATAAAACTGTATAAACAATCGACTGAATTTCTGAAATCTCCACTATATAAAACTGTATAAACAATCGACTCAATACAAAAACCTCAAGGCGATAATCAGGGCGCGATTACGAGAAAAATGACATTAAAAACATCGAAATCCAAAAAGTTAACTTCCTCGCCGGAGCGCCGTCGTTGACCGCCGCCGCTGGCGGCGGCTCGCCGTCAACGGTGGAATTCCACGGCGAGGAAGACCCAGACTTGAAGCCCTCCTCAAGCCCAACATTTTCTTCCACTACCACAAGCATCAATTCTCACCGTAACATCTCCAAATCGCCTCGAATCCAACGGAGCAACACTCCGGCAACCACCACGGGTTCGCCGGAATCCTCCCCCTCTTCCAAAACCAACCACCCAGGAAGCATCACCGAGGCTAGGGGAGTTGAAACCCCAACATCCCCACCTCCACAACTTGCCAGAACACCACGAACCGTCACCGGCGAAATCCGAAACCTAAACCCGATTCGAACTCACCAAATACACAACCAATTTCCACAATTTCAAACACCAAACCATTTAGAAACTCAAGGGGAAGAGATTTATACCCTTCACGTGGCCGGAGGTGGCCGGAAAATGCAGGTCGGCCGGCGAAAACCAAACGGGAAAGTCTCCCTCCTCGGTCAACGGGTCAAACTTCCAAAAATGGAAAGTCAACGTTGGTCAACATTCAAATAGTTTTTTCGACAATTTTACGAATATTTTCAATATTTATACTTGCATCTCGGGATGATCAACGGTTCAAAACGAATAACCACAACAATTCGGATAAATACGAAACGAACGGATAAACTCATCGAAAACCGAAACTTCAAATAATCATATTATATTCCTCGATTATCAGAAAATTCATCCGGAACTGCCCTCGAGCTCGAAATCACGTACTCTACAACTTCCGTGAAGAAACTCAATTCAAATTCTCGGCCAATATTTAAGTCACGAGCAAATCCAGCAAATCACACAATTAACGATTAATCGTGATTCAGCATAATCTCGTGAATCGTACTGATTACTCTACTGATTCTGGTTTAGGTCATCACAGACGTATACATTTTCAAGGTCATGAAAGAATTTGGAGCAACTTTGGGAAAAAGATGAAATAGCTTACCGGAAGTCGAAGGAAGTTGCCTGGAACCCCCCAAAATTTGCCACAGCCGGCTAGCCCACCTTGGCCGGCCCAATCACATGGAGTTTTGTCCAATGGAGACCCATTCAGCCCATTTATGCTTACCAATTTGAGTTAGAGAGAAAGAGAAGAAGTTGGACTACATGATGTCACTAATTTGGAGCTTAGCCTTTCATAGCCTAAAATAGTGGATCATGGTCTCTCTAATTCAAAGCTAACCCTTAGATCTTCCACCTCATCTTTTATTATCATCTTGGGGTCAAAATGGAGCCTCCCAACCTGGCCAAATTCCTGCTCCCCTCTCACCCACACAGAACACACTTCATTTCACTCATTTTTTCAAGTTTTGAGCTCATTTTTCTCTCTAGCTTCTCTCCAGGGTTCTTAGTTGAGTTTTCTATATATAAGCTAGATTTCTCTTCATCTAATATTCTCTTTCAACCCTCTACAAATTCAAGAGACTTAGCCTTGCAAGTCTTGGCCGAACCTCTTCCACTTTCCCTCATCACCATCCTCACTTCCTCCTCTCATCTTTTTTTTTGAAAGGTCCTCCTCTAATCTTTTCCTCCAAGGTTTGGTCAGATTTCTAGAGCTCAAAGAGGTGAGAAGTAATCCCTCTTTTCCTTTGCCTTTTGGGGTCTTAGAGGTCTCCCTTATCTCCTCTACAAGCTTTGGTGTATTTTTGGAGCAAGAGGTGAAGAATGAACTTGAATAAGCTTCGAGGCTTTTCCTAAAGGGACTCTTCGATTATTTCTTGCACTTATTGACTCTTATCTTTTTATCTAAACTGGATTGTAGTTATGAGTAGTTAGTAGTATATTTGGGAGGCTAGGGTTAGATCCCTAGCCATGTGATGAATAAATTATGTCTTGGGTTGTGTATGACTTTGATTTTAGTGTATGTTATACAATTTTGTGTCGTGAATGAGTTTGTTGTGTGATTATGGATGTTTATATATATGCTTGAGCTCATTGTCTAAGTTTCTTATATGCATGTGTTGACCCTAGCTAAGTTGATAAATGTGTTAAAGGAACTAAAAATGACCCTTGAATGAACTAGCTACTCACTTAAGGATAGATGAGCATGTAAACATGATTAATGTATTATCTAAGGGATTTACCTTGAGAGCATTTGCAGCAGTAGCAGATAGGAGGAGCAATCGGTGGTGGCCCGCCAGAAAAACCACGAGCAATGACAAATAGAGCGTGCAGCGGTGACGAAGGCTTCCGGCCACCAGTCGTTGAACAAGCTCGCGAGCAGCTGCTCGAGCAAAGCGTGCTCGCCGCTGAGGAGAAGCAGCCTAGCGGAGCCCACGCATGTGGGTGACACCAGGTTGTGTGGATTTTTTTCTTTACGACGCATGTAATACACACGCCAATAAAGTAATTTTTTTTACGGTGTAGACTAGGCCAATCAAGAGGCAACACGTGGTGCAGACATGCATGATCCTTTCCCACCACCGATGGTCAAGTGCCCTGGGCTGTCCATTTCAAATACAAAATTGAATCTGACGGCTTAGATTTAAAGGCAATGACACACTGATTTTTACAAACACCGGCACTGTAATTTTTTTGAATTGTTAACGGGCATAAGACTTTTTTTTCCCAAAAATATTTTTAAAAAATCCAAAAATATACAAAAATCACCCTACAATTTTTCTATAAATACTACATCAATTTTACAAACCTCCCACACCAATTTATGCACAACAAGTTCACCATCTCCCTCCATCTCTTCTCTCATTCATTTGTGTTTTCTCCAAAAAAAAACTTCAAATTGGCTTGCTTCAGAAGATTTGAAATTGTGCATTTCTTATATGCATATTAGCATTGATCCTATTACCGGCAACAAGCAAAGAGTCGACAAATTGTGAGAAAAGGTCTATGCCAATTATATTGAAAAATTGGGTGATTGGTCATGGTGAATCAACCAAGGAAGATAGGACCCAGACCGCAATTTCATCTCTTTTTACTAAGTTGAAGCCGGTTTTCAATTTTTGGGGCGAAGCTCTTAGTTATGCATGAAGGAATCCACCACCATCCGACACCTCTCCACAAGATCAAGTAAGTCCTTGTAATTTTTTCATGTCTATTATTTTGATTTTATGAACTAAATGTTGTCAACTCCATTAAACATAAATAAATTTTGACATGGAATCTTTTTAATTTTTTATAGTTAAGAAAATCTCAAATGTGATTTTTGTCGAAGACAAAGAAAGAGTATTTCGAACTTTGAATGTTTGTAAGTGGTGAAGACTCATCCTTTCTTTAGGGAAACCATGGCTACTACTTCACGTATTTACAACTACGAAGCTACTACTCCTACCATTAGCAAAATACCTCCCACCGTCAATTTCGATGAGGATGAAGTGATTTCAACACCAACGAGCAATCATGAAGGTTTTTTAAGTCCTACTAGACCACCGGGAGCGAAGGCGGTAAAAGACGCAAGAAAAAAGGGTAAAAAAGTCATGACTCCTACAAGTGAGCTATGAAATGAGGCTTTGAAGACCATTGCGGCCAATCAAGCCATTTGGGCCACCGCTCAAAACTCAAGTGAGGATAACGATTTTTCTTTACACAAAGCACAACTCATCCTTCAAGAGAAAGACTACAAATTGAGAGCTCTACAAGAAGAAACAAGGATCATGACAATGGATATGGAGATAATGACCCCAAATTCAAAGAGGTATTTCATGAAGAGGAAAGTGGAAATCCTTAAGAAAGGAGAAGGAGGCGACAATGAACAACAAGATAGCGAGGGAACCTTTTCAAATTGTTATCGCCCACTTTTCAATAGTTTGGTTTTCTTAATAAATCTAGGCTTGTCTTGTCATTATGTAATTTAAATTTTTAAGAAATAAAATGTACATTTTATTTAGAGATGATATTAAATTACATTACATGAAATCCAAATGAAAGTACACAAAATTAAAACACACCAAATTCAAACAAACATAATGCAAAAACATATAATTCAAATAGCATTTTTAGATATGTTCACCGGTCTCTAGAAATTAGTTGTGCTTCACTAAGTCATTTTGAAGCTCTCCATGGATATAAGAAGGCTAAAGATCGACAACACGGTCATGAAACCGTTGTTCATCCAGTCCATCCCTTCCAACTGGCTCAAAAGGAATCCAATTACCTTGTTCATCCACTGGCCCATCATAAATTGCGAAAACACTTGATGGGTCTTGTAGATCTTCTTCTCCATTCTCCTCAAATTCTTCATCATCAAACTCTTCCTCAACTATCATGTTATGCATAATGATGTAAGCCAACATAATATTGTTTTTATTACCCTGTGTGGTGAGACCGAGCTACATGACGAATCATTGCCCAACGAGATTGCAAAATGCTGACGCACATCTCCACATCTTTGTGATATGCCTCTTGTTTCTTTGAGAACTTCTATGGTAGAGTCTGAGGATTAGAAATAGTTTTGACAAATGAGGACTACCTCAGATAAATTTCGTCAGCCAGATAGTAAGTGTCCGTTGACATTATAACTCTTTTGCAGGCTTCTTCCGGCAAGAAGTGAATCGAAGATATCCGATTGGTGAAGCACGTTGATATCATTATGTGCTCCAGGTACCCTAAAGAAACGGTGTCATATCCACGTGTCATATAAGGCCCCGCCTCCAAGATAATAGTGTGACGCTTAGACCGGCCCGAGAATGCCCCTTGCCAAGCTGTTGGACAGTTCTTCCATTCTTAGTGCATGCAGTTAATGTGAAGACCCGTAACAGAATCAATATTGTAGTCAGCTTAATTCGTGAGTTAGCGCGTAATCGCAGTTCTCCAATAATTGATTGTATCGTCAGACTTGATCACGACTTAATTATTGGCCGAGAATTTGAGTGGAGTCTCTTCTCGAGAGTTGTTGTACGCGTGATTTCGAGTTAGTGGGCAGTTCCGGATTATTATTTCGACGATCGAGGAATATAATATGAATATTTGAAATTTTGAAATATCGTCGAGTTTATCCGTTCGTATTCGAGTATATCCGAATCATGATATTAATCCGTTTTGGACCATTGATCGACCCGAACCGTAAAAGCAATGGTTATCGACTTGATTTGCGAGTTTTGCGATTACTCATGATTTTGACGTAATTGATTAATATGGCGGCTTCGTTAACGACTAAATTTTCGGGCAAAAATTTGATTTGGGATTCTTCATGGCAGTTGTAGAGAATTTAATTTCGAGCTCGTGGGAACTTCCGGAGGATTATTCCGAGTTACGAAGAATAAGTTGTGAATATTTTCGGCCGTCGGATATTGTCGTATTTATCCGTTTGGGATTCGATACACGTACGGTATAAATACGAGAGAATACTTGCCGTTTTTGGAAACTTTTCATTTTGGGAAATCTGGCCCGTTGACCAGTTTGACCCGTGGGTCAAAACTGACCTATTCCAGGCTGATTTTTGTTTGCCTTCGTTGAGCTTGATTTCGGCCTCTTTTGGCCATGGTGTCTTCATGTAAGTTGTTGGGCTTGAGCTCCTCTTTCTTTTGATAGGTCATTAGTTCAATTTGGTTGCCGGATGAAGAAGTTATGGCTTGTCAAAGTTTGAGAATTTTGGGTGTTTTCCGGCGAGATTTCATGGTGGTCGGATGTGGCTTTTCTGGCTGATTTGGTGGCTCCTCTTTGAGGGGTTTTGTTAGCCTCGAGGTAAGGAAGCTATTGCAAGTGGTTTTGAGGGTTGCCGTGGCCGGAGGAGGGAGATCGATCGGTTTGAAATTCCGGTAAGGGTTTGGAACTTTGAGTTGAATTTTGGAAGTTTTTCGATCAAAATTGGACTTAACTTTGAACTGGAAAGTTGTTGAAAATGTCGAGATCTTCAAATCCATGTGTAGCATAAATTTTTTTGAGCAGGTCTGAATTTCCGGCGGCCGGCGGCAGCGGCGATTTTTCCGATGACGTGTTTTTCGACGAGTTATATATCGTTTCACTTGGAATCGCGCCCCGATTGCAGTGGTGAGGTTTATTTTTCGAACTGAGCATCGGAAATTATAGCGAGGTTTTGTGGTGTGATAATTGGATTTTGACAATTTCGTCGATATTGAATTATATGTTTCCGGGAACGGTTACTTCTCATGATATGATTTGAGGTTTCGAGTTATGATTTTAAGCGATGGATTTTATGATTATTCAAGGGTTCGTGATCGTTCGTTTGGCGAGGGATTTTTCCGTTGGATCACGGGATTAACGCGTATTGCGTTACGCTCACCTGTGAATGGACAATTTCTTTTCACTGATAATCGCGAGTCTTTAATACATGTTTTACGAGCTTGAGCATGCATATGCGATTATTATTTATATGAGCATGTGTTATACGATTATGCCTATACAATTATACATTACATATATGTGTTTACATATTGCTTTACATAGAACTATTTATGATTTGGTTTACACAGAGTACAGTCACAGTATATATTGTTGTATCGATACACTCGCATCCCGGCTGACCCCTGACCCGAGGCCTTTACCGGGGGGGGGGGGGGTGTGGGCAGACCTCTGACCTGAGGCCTTTCTGCCTAGAATCATGCATGGGTCTGGGATTTCGTGATTCCGACTGTACTAGCGTGGACGTGTCCATGAGTGACCCCGCAGAGTTTTACGCTGCATGCTCCGTACGCGTGAGGAATTTGAGTCTCCTTCGTGTACTATGTTATATTCATTTATTTAGACTTGCATATATTTTTATAACATATATTATTCGGCGAAAGACAATTATTTTCGTCCACTCATTCTAACGGTTTATATGTCTTTCCCCTGGGGTTTTCGGTTTTCGTGCCTAGTTTGCAGTTCGGATTCTGGTGTTGCACGTCGCAGTCGGAGGCATAGTGTTCGAGCTACCTTGTTTCTTCCAGTTGGTTTCTTGTTCTACCTAATGTGGTATATTTATATAATTATACACTAGAGGTCGCTCTGAGCATTGTGATGTCTTATTTTATACGATTTTCCTCGGATTTCTGTAAAGTATGGTTTTATTTATTATTTTACATTACTGTTATGATATTGTGAAATCCGGATGGGATTGGTGGTCACGGTTTGGTTTTTGTGGCATAGGATGAAGTGTATTTTCCGGGTGCAGGTTAATGGCAATTCCGCGTTAGTAGCGTTACTCTACCAAAATTTTTATGGTTTTTGTTGGTTCGTGTTTTCAGAAGGGATTCGATTCCGGTTTAAGAAACTAAATCGGGGTTGGGTCCTTTCAGTTAATGCTTCCGATCATACCTGGAAATCCCCGATGCCTGGCCCTCCTTAGAAGTTGAGCAATGTCAGTTGCATTTAGACTGTGGAGGTAAATGTCACCGTAAATCTTGTACACTTGGGTGCGCCACTTCTTCAGACATTCTAATGTGGTTGATTCACCCATCCTTGTGTATTCAGCACACTGATCTGCGGTTGCGTCGTACGCCAACATTCGGAGAGCATCAGTCATCTTCTGTTAAGAAGAAGTCATTACAATCCAATGACATCTGCTCTTTGATGCCAAAATTGGTCGTTGTTATAGAGATGCATGCAGATATGGTTGAATAAGTTCAAACTCATTTGGTACCTTCGACGAAATGCTTGCTTGTTGAAGATCGGGCATTCGATGAAGTAATCTTCCATAAGATTCTGTCCTCTTGGCACCCTCAACCTTTATTCGTTTGGACGGCGGCGAGGTGGTTCATCATGAAACACTATAGCTACCAAGACTGCGTCAGTGACGAAGAAGGTGTTAGCTATTTTCGTATTTTGCCACCGCTGTTGTCGTCTTCTCGTGAAAAAAGTGTTTAAACTAAAATGATCCATCTTACTAATGCTGGAATGTGAAGAAATGTTTGAAGAAATAACAAGTAATTTGTAGATGGTGTGAGAACATAAGCTACCCGAGATGATTCTTTTATAGCCGATTTTAGGTTATCTGATGTCTGATGATGACAACACGTGTCATCTCGTGGTTGGTCGAAAATCTTACCAGAAATCTTTGGCAATAATTCATAGGACAATGACACGTGAAAGTAATACGTGTCATCAAGTGATTGATCGGAAATCTTATCGAAAATTTTGGCTCAATTATTTAAACGATAACGATAATTACAAGTGACACATGTTGTCATGTGATTGGTTGAAAATATTATTAGAAATTTTGTACAATTATTTACAAGATAACGTTCTGTCGGTGTGATACATGTCAACTCGTCATTGGTCTGAAATCTTACCCGAAATCTTATACAATTATTCATACCACAACGACACGTGTCGTCTATGTATTGGTTGAAAATCAATCAGAATAAAATTTTAATTTAAAAATTAATTTATGAACAGTAATAGGAGGTGCTATTTTTGTGCACCGCTGCGCGAAAAACATGAACTACTCCTCCTATTTGATGAATAGTGCCTGCTCCTCCTCAAATAGGCGGAGCAAGGCCCTCTCACCTGTGCATATGCTCTGAGATTTGGTTTCCTAACATCTTGCATGGACTAGAGCTTATTTAAGTCTCAATAGACTTGAAGGACTCTAGTCAAGCACACATTAATTTGAAAAGGTTATTGTGGCAAATCGTAGAATCTCTTGGGTCGTAACTCACTAGATGCGAGTTGAGGGATTCACATAGACTACTCTCGGATTCTCCAATCGAGATTCGAGTGGGGAAACTTTCCACATCTATCACACGATATGTTTGTTTCCTTCACAACGTGACATATGATTGAGATATAAGCTCGAAATGGCTCATGTCTTGGTCTCGATTCACCAAAGACTTCAATGTTGGGCTTAAATTGTCTAGTGTGCGAAATGACCTAGGATTAAAATCAAACATGACTCACAAGGTCAAGATTTGGACATCCATTTGTGTGGGTGAACTTTAATCCAATATATAAACTGGGATATTGTTTGATGCATCATATGGTTAGCGGGACTTCCCTAGCCGACCATCTTTCCGTATTGAATTTGTTTACTATCTTTGTGTTTGCATTTTAGTGTAATAACTAACCAATCAACTCGTATAATCACTCACTGTAATGTCATCATCCCTCGAAATGCTAAGTCTTCAAAGGACTTGGTAGTGTGAGATACACACTTCCATCTTTTATTCTAGTTTTTGTGTCAATTTAGTGTCTAGTTAGTTTTCCATAGTCTAAGTGTTTTCTATTCCGAGTTAAGGAGTTATAATGCTTAATCTTCATGGGTTCGACACTTGAGTACCTTTATAAATACTATAACTTACCTTGTATACTTGTGGGTGAAGATCACTCTTTGCACTTATGAGTTAGTTAATAGTTCATAAGTTTAAGGGGTACAAATTCTTCAACACATAATCTAATGCACATCGCTCGGTTTATAAAGCTTATTCATGTCTGTAAAGTTGTTTATATCTATAACGGTCTTTCGTTGTAGATACAACTTCCATTCCTTCACAGATTTGAAGAATATATTTGTGGACGAATCAAATCGGTATGCGGAATATGTTATGGCTTTAATTACTACATCGATGCATAGGTCACACGTCTTTTTTATTATCCACATGGTATGTTGCATTTGTAAAACTCCTAGCACAAATTATTAAGTTTCGGACTCACCACCTAGATAATCTAATCAAGTCTATTAGATTGGATAATATAGGAGAGTTTACATCAAGATATTTTATCGATTATTTCATGTTGATTGGGATTGATGTTGAAAGGACCCAACCCCGATTTAGTTTCCTAAACCGGAATCAAACCCCTTCTGAAAACACGAACCAACAAAAACCATTAAAATTTCGGCAGAGTAACGCTACTAACGCGGAATTGCCTTTACCTGCACCCGGAAAATAACACTTCATCCTATGCCACAAAAGCCAAACCGTGGGCACAATTCCCATCCGGATTTCTCAATATCATAACAATGGCAATAAACAGTAAATATATCTGTATAATATAGAAAATCCGGGAAAAACCACATAAACATGTATCAGTATCGTATCAAAGCGACCTCTAGTGTATATATACAAAAATATACAATAGTAGGCGAAATAAGGAACCTACTGAAAAAGTCAGGTATCTCAAACAACTAGCCTCCGACCGCGACGTGAGACACCAGAATCCGAACTGCAAATTGGGCACGGAAACCGAAAAGCCCAAGGGAAAGGCAATAAAACGTTAGAGTGAGTGGACGAAAATAAACATATGCCTTTCACCAATTTCATATACATAATTAATGTAAAACAATGCGAGTTCGGAAAATATATATGGGGGTGCCAGGCGAATCTCTCAAGCCCGACGGTCAGGCGAATCGCTCAAGCCCGACGATGATAGGCCAGGGGAATCTCTCAACCCCGGCGGCATAACAAGGGAATCTCTCAACCCTGCCTAGAGGAATCTCTCAACTCTGGTCCAGAGGAATCTCTCAACTTTAGTCAGACCGGTGATCAGCCGAGTAGTCGAAGCATCGATGCAAGTAATGTCATCACCATAAAATATAAAATAATACCTCCGAAAATAATAAATAAGCTCAACATCATATATAAACAAATACGGAAAATCACGAACTCGCAGCGACTGTGAAAATATAAAAGTGTCCACTCACAGATGAGCAAAGCACGTACTCGCGCTAATCACGTGGTCCGGCGGAAGATCCCTCGCCTGAAGCACGATCTCTATCCCCTGAATAATCATAAAATATAACTGATCACAATCATAGCTCACAACACTGAACCACACCTCGGAAAACAACCGTTCCCGGAATCATATATCGCGGTACAAAATAATCGACGAAATTCTCAAAACTCTCCGTATAAACCCTGGACTAAAAATCCGGCACCCAAATCATTTCGAAAACCTCACGAGTGTGTTCGGAGCGCGAAAATGAGTCAAAAACACATAAAAACCTTGAAAAACCGAACCTCGCCTGAGCACCGCTGCGGACCACCGCCGGCGGCGGCAGCGTGGTGGCGACGACGTCCAATCACGGCCAAACTTTCCAGAAATGTACATCTCCCCAAGCCCAACAACTTCTCTCAAAGGACCACCTCCATCCATGAATTCCGGTGACTTTCCGGCGAGCTTCAAAACGGCAACCAACCAACAATTCCTTCTACCCAAAGCATCTAGAGGTTGAGGGAAAGCTTTCCCCCCAAACACCCGACCTCAAACATCGCCGGAACACCCAACCCGAATCCGGCAAAAATCCCAATTTTCTCCAAGTTCGTTCTACCTCAAATCGGCATCAATTCATGTGAAATCAAGTTCCAATCCACAGGAAATGAAGAGAGGAAGCTAACCATACCGGTCTCAAGGTCTAAGGTGGCCGAAAAATCAGAAGCCGACGGTGGCAGTTCTGCACAGCGGCGGTGGAGCTCGGTCAACGGAAGTCAACGGTCAACCCAAGGTCAAACGACGGTCAAACTTCCTGAATAGTGATTTTCGACAATTTTTGACTATTTCTGATATTTATACTGACGTCTCGGGATGATCGACAGTCTGAAATGGATAACCATTACGATTCGGATAAACTCGATACGAACGGATAAACTCGATGAGATTCTGAAACTTCAAATAATCATATTATATTCCTCCGTCGTCGAAATAATCATCCGGAACCGCCCACGAACTCGAAATCACATGTACAACAACTCTCGAGAAGAGACTCAACTCAAATTCTTGGCCAATAATTAAGTCGTAATAAAAAATGGGAAACCACACAATTATCGAAAAACTGCGATTACGCGCTAACTCGTGAATTAAGCCGACCTTGAAATTTACGTACCTGTCAAGTGAACAAATGAGGATACTGCTCCCGCATATGCTACTCAGTCTCCCAGGTGGCCTCCTCAATCGAGTGATTCTGCCACAAGACCTTCACCAGCGGTATAACACGGTGCCTCAACTCCTGCTCACGCCGATCGAGAATATATACCTGCTCCTCCACATAAGTCAAATCCTCTCGGATCGGTAGCTGCTGTGGCGCTAACACATGTGACGGATCTGAAATATATTTCCGTAACATCGAAACATGGAAAACATCATGAACACGAGCCATCTCAGCTGGCAACTCAAGTCTGTAAGCCACGGCTCCAATCTTCTCGGTGATCTCGTATGGACCAATGTACCGTGGTCGAAGCTTGCCACGCTTCCCGAAACGCACAACTCCCCTCCACCGAGATAGTTTCAGGAAGACCCAATCGCCCACCTCAAACTCGAGACTCTTCCTCCTCACGTCCGCATAACTCTTCTGGCGATCCTGGACAATCTTCAATCTGTCCCCGATAATCTGTCTCGGATAATCTGGACGTCAAAAACACATAATAACCTCGAAAAATCGGTCCTCGCCGGACCACCGCCAGCGGTGGCGGCGACGCTGTGGCGACGGCGACCAATAACGGCCAAACTTTCCAGAAATGTACATCTCCCCAAGCCCAACAACTTCTCTCAAAGGACCACCTCCATCCAACCACAACAGTGGCCGAAATATGCCTCGAAAGTCACGGAATCCATGGATTCCGGTGACTTTCCGGCGAGCTTCAAAACGGCAACCAACCAACAATTCCTTCTACCCAAAGCATCTAGAGGTTGAGGGGAAGCTTTCCCCCCAAACACCCGACCTCAAACATCGCCGGAACACCCAACCCAAATCCGGCAAAAATCCCAATTTTCTCCAAGTTCGTTCTACCTCAAATCGACTTCAATTCAAGTGAAATCAAGTTCCAATCCACATGAAATGAAGAGAGGAAGCTAACCATACCGGTCTCAAGGTCTAAGGTGGCCGGAAAATCAGAAGCCGACGGTGGCAGTTCGGTACAGTGGCGGTGGAGCTCGGTCAACGGAAGTCAAAGGTCAACCAAAGGTCAAACGACGGTCAAACTTCCCGAATAGTGATTTTCGACAATTTTTGACTATTTCTGATATTTATACTCGCGTCTCGGGATGATCGACGGTCCGAAACGGATAACCATTGCAATTCGGATAAACTCGATACAACGGATAAACTCGACGAGATTCTGAAACTTCAAATAATCATATTATATTCTTCGAATTCGGTAGTTGAAATAATCATCTGGAACCGCCCATGAACTAGAAATCACGTGTACAACAACTCTCGAGAAGAGACTCAACTCAAATTCTCGGCCGATAATTAAGTCGTAATCAAAACCGGCAAACCACACAATTATCGAAGAACTGAAATTACGCGCTAACTCGTGAATTAAGCCGATTACTCTACTGATTCTGTTCCGGGTCGTCACAGATGTTGAAAATTTTAGTTCCCCATGTTCATTCACATAATGGTTTAACAAATGCAGAAATCAATCGGTTATAGCTTGTGGCCAACACAATAGTATTGCATACTAATTTACCAGTATATGCTTTAGGATATGCAGTATTACATGCAGCTATGATTATTCGTTTGATATCAGTAACCCGCCAACTATTCAGTGTGTACCAGTTGGTAATTGGATATAAGCCTGATATCTTACATCTACACATTTCTGGTTACACTGTAGATGTGCCTACTATGCTTCCACTACATACAAAATGGGTCATCAATGACAATTAAGCATTTATGTCGGTTATGATTCTCCAATGATTGTTCGCTATTTAGAACCTTTGACATGAGATCTCTTTACTACTAGTTTTGTGGTAAGTCAATGTGATGAGACATACTTCACGATGTTAGGGGAGATAGCTAGGAATGGTTTCATTCTAGTTAAATGTCAGGAATTAACATGAGTTGCCAGAAAAAAGGCAATCCATCAAGGCACAACCATTCATTATCAACACATGAAATTGTTTTTTACTACATTTGTGTCTAAAATTTGACATTGACAAACACTGAGGGACGACTTACAGTCATTGACGATGTTAGTAAACAAAGAAATCTCACACAAGTTAAACAAATTATAGCGGTATTATGGATGGTTCTTCTAGGTTTGTTGATGATGCATTTATTTATTCCGTTGCTGAAAAACTGATGACGATGAAATGGAACATTGCTTAGTTATGAACTGTGTCAACGTAGATTTTTTTGTTTACCAATATGGAAAGTTACAATCTAGGCTAAACTAGACTCTCTTACAAATGACAAGTTTTTGGTATGGTAGTGCTATAACCATCCAATGGTAAGCTGGTTAAACACACATGAGACTTTCACTACAAGAAAAATGCACCTAGACCGCGGACCGTTTCCGTCGTCTAGGTGCAAATTTTCGTCGTCTAAGTACTTAGATGACAAAACCTCTGTGGTCCAGGTTATGTCCTCCAAGTATCATCGTCTGGGTACTTAGACGATGGAAATGGAGGTCTTCGTGGCCCAAGTGAGACTTAGACCGCGGACTTTTTCCGAGGTCTAAGTGATCACTTGGACCACGGCAAATACGGTCTTCGTCGTCTAAGTGATTACTTAGATCGCAGACTTTTTGCGCGGTCTAAGTGATCACTTGGACTACGGAAAATACGGTCTCCGTCTTCTAAGTGATTACTTAGACCATGAATTTTTTGCGCGGCCTAAGTCCCTACTTAGACCGCGGAAAAAGTCCGCGGTCTAAGTAATCACTTAGACGACGGAGAAAGCCATATATGCGGTCTAAGTGGGGACTAAGACGACGGAGAAAACCATAAAATAATTTTCACAAAATAGTAAGTTCGTTAAGGGTTTCATCGGCACAGTCAACCGCAAAACCAATTTTTTTACAAACCGAAAACGTGGATACACGAAAATCCATAAGTCATATTTTGGAACCGTCGACGGTTATACTCCGAGAATTGTTTACTCTATGGTCTCGACGAAAAGAATATGCTATGGGACATGGTCTAGATGGTCGTTGTCTTTGATGAAATTACGAAACTTTCACTTAGACGACGCAAATGTGCATTTGCGTCGTCCAAGTAAGCACTTAGACGACGCAAAGACACGTTTGCGTCGTCCAAGTACTCACTTAGACGACGCAAACGTGCAGTTGCGTCATCTAAGTGAAAAGGTAGGGTTTAGGGTTTAGGGTTTAGGTTAAAGTACTTAGACGACGGAGATGTCTTTTTCCGCGGTCTAAGTGACACTTAGACGACAGAGACTTTCTCCGTGGTCCAAGTGGCCACTTAGACCACAAAATGACACTTTTCGTCGTCCAAGTGTCACTTCGACCGCGGAGAAAGCCTCTGTGGTCTAAGTGTCACTTAGACTGGGGAACCTTAAAGGTTCCGTGGTCTAAGTGCATTTTTCTTGTAGTGTTTGTTTGAAAGCACAATGAGAAGAACTTATGGCGCAAGAATCTTCTTAATGCCCTAATATTGATTACGAGGAGATCATTACTTTCCGCTATTTTATCAATTTGGTAGTGTCTGAAAAATTGAATATGCAGCTAATGGATGTGGTTACAAAAGATCTCTATGGGGATCTTGATTCAAAGATATACATGAGAGTCCCAATTGACATGGTTATACTAAATTCAAGTAACTCTAAACACAGAGTGCTCATGTATTCAAATTGAGATGTTCACTACTCTAAGTGACTACTTGATTGGGAAGAGAAACAAGAATGATAAGTTATGCCCATGCTTGTTCAGTAGATGAACAAATTATTTGAGATGATAAGACCTTGGTAGGAATCGATTTATCTTGGTTTAGAGATGGAACATCGAGTTAGTTAAATTCTTATTCACCAATCTGCTTATGTCTAAATCAGAAAATGGTCAAAGCACACCATCTTAGCACACCAATGGTTATTTGTAGTGTAGAGCCCAAAAAGGATCCGTTTAATATGAAAAGATGATGGTGAGGAACATTTGGAGTTGAGGTTTTATATCTTAGTGTAGTTGAGTTTGGTTATATGTAGCTTGGTGCACACATCCAGACATTGCCTTCTCGGTATGCGCCTATGCAAAGTCATTGGAATAAAGCACATATTCAAGTACTTGAAGGGATCCATTTACGTGGGCCTATTCTTTCCTTACATAGAAAATAGAGAGAAGCTTAAAATTCCCAAAAAAGATAGGGTTGAATCACAGCATGTAGGTCTTGGGACTTTTGACCCATCGAATAGATCTTTCGACCCGTTGAGTGGATCTCTCGACCCATCAAAATATGCACCCTGGATCGACTCGAAGAAATCATTCAACCCGTCGAGTGAAAGCTTCGATTTGTTGAATTTTCCTCCAGCTGCGAGCATTGTTCCTCAATTCAGTGTGGTCCCCTACTCAGAGACACCTTGTGATGTCTTGGTTGGTTTTAATGTTGGGTATCTCTCTAACCCACAAAAAGGACGTTCCTAAACAAGTTATGTACTCACCATGGAGACCATAGTGATTTCTTGGAGATTAACAAAGAAAACCTTTGTTGCTAATTCCTCAAATTATTCTAAGATTATGCCTTTACATGAAGCGGTTAATGTGTGTGTCTTACTTAGGTCTGTAATACACCATTTTTGAAGATCTAGTAGATTACCATCTATTACGGCAACACCAACTTGCATATTTGAGGATAATACGGCTTGCATTGAACATATGAAGTTGGGATACATCAAGGGTGGTCACACGAAACATATTTCGCCAAAGTACTCCTACAATCATCAATAATAGAGGTTATTAAATATCCGTGTGAACCAAATTGGTTCGGTGGATAGTGCTGCAAACTTGTTCATCAAGTCATCACCAAAATCTACATTTGCAAAGCATGTGAGACACATTGATATGCGGAGATTGTCTGAACTCTAAGATTGAGTTATTGATCAGGGGGAGTCTACATATATCAGATGTGGTCGCTTATGTAGTAGATGCGTTGTACTCTTTTTCCCTTAAACCAAGCTTTTGTTTTTACTCAAGATGTTTTTTTTTTGCTTGGCAAGATTTTTAGTAAGGCAGCATGTTATGCATCATTCATTAGGATCACGGCATAATGAGGAGTGTTTAAGTATATTATAATTTTGGTATTTAGATGTGTGTCTTGTTCTAATTAGCATAGAAGTAGATAATCTCTCAATCTCTATTTTACTGGGAGATTTATTGTATCAAATTGTAATATCTATTTAAGGTTATCTATCAATGAATAAAGTACGGTTTCAAAAATATCTCTTGCGTATCTATATTTCTCCTTCAACAATTTTGTTACTAGCTAGTTAGGTTTTTGTAAACAAAAATATGATTTGAAAATAAAAATATAATAAAAAAACTAACTCCAACAATATATCTTGACCATTGACTATTAAATCCAAAAGTTCACAATATGTGCACAATATTGTGTAATAAGATGTGTCCACGCATCTGGACCCCATAAAAGGTTATTGTTTTGTGAGAATATTTCTCTATTGAGAATCTTTAAAATGAGGACTTGGTGAGTACTTTATAATTAACAGTTGTAAGAGCCACTTTTTAATATTATTTTTATAAAGTTAACCGTTAGATGTTTAGATATTGTGAGGAGATCATTTCTACTAATTTTCATCTAAATTGAAAATCGGTAAGATATCGAACAAAATCAAACCAATAGCTGAACTAAAACTGTAAAACATATACCGTTCATGTTCATAAGTGATAAATCTTAAATATGAATGACTTAACGATTTTTAATTTTCATGAAATTTTGTATGAGTGATCTAACCAACGGTAGATTTTCCAAAATGTATAGAAAAAATGAGTCTAATGAAAATGTACTCACCAAGTCTTAATTTTAAGGATTCTTAATAGAGAATATTCCTGTGTTGTGATAAATAATAATAAATTTAAAAATGTATATAAAAATTTGGAGGTTCAAATATCAACTTTGGAAAGTGAACTGAGGCACCCAAAAAAATTTAATAGTGGAATTATGAACATTTGAGAAAGGTCTAAAGATTGCTAATTCTGTATTAAAACGGTTTAATTGTTGGATAGTATTGATATCGCGATCAATGTAGTCGCTGTTCGAATATCCTCAAGGCTCAAGACACCAATTACAATAAGTGAATAACTTTCTTCAGACCATTAACTCTGCTGAATAAAAGTATGGTACTTTCCCAAAAGCGTTTCTCTAATCAATTAGTTTAGAGCTTTTTTTTTTCTTTGGCGATAATTAATTTAGAGCTTTAGATAGGTCATAAAATACAAGATCTGGGGCTCAGTATCTGGATTATGTTTGACGTGGAAGCTCACAAGCGCTATCAAAGTGGACCAAAAAACGAATTAATTATCTTACCAACAGTCCTACCATTTATGTAGTGGATAAAAAACAATCAATTATAAATTATTTTTTCGATAACATACGAGGCCTAGAAGCCCTGAAAAATTATATTAGCTGTTGGTGTATATGTTCTCAGCCCATACGTCACAATGCACTTCTTCGACATTTGATTATTTTCGTCGCCCCATACGTCAGTCCAGACTGGCTCTAAAATAGGTTATCCCAGAGCTTAAAACGTCGATCTGTCTATAAATAGCATTCGACTCCAATGGAATCAGCACTCCTACGTACGAATTCCTTACTCACAATATTTACTACTCCAACTGCATTAGTACTCTAGCTTCAAAGTTCAAACCAACACCGTCTCTCAAGAATCTGTACGGACGTGGGAAAGAAAATGGAGCAAGAACACCCCCAGAAGGTATTGGGATGGGCTGCAAGAGACTCCTCTGGTGTTCTCTCTCCCTTCAACTTCTCCAGAAGGTACATACATTGCATCTCACAACTGATATATATATATATATATATCTCAGATTAACATGACGCACATCTTCCTTCTCAGAGTACATCTTTGGTTTCATTGAAACTGAAAGTTATTTCGTTGCAGGGAAACATGAGAGAAAGACGTTACGTTCAAGGTGTTGTACTGTGGGATCTGCCATTCGGATCTTCACATGGTCAAGAACGAATGGGGCTTCTCTACCTATCCTCTTGTTCCCGGGTATGTACGTTATAGTTTTCAGTTCCGTTACTTCAATTCCATGGACATTGTTGGTAGCACAATTAGAAAATGCTAGCCTTTCATCATCGCCACGTACCCTAGCCTGCTTTTGAATGTACATGATGTAAAGTTGTTAACATATATATACTTGGGCGCAATGCAGCCATGAGATTGTTGGTGAAGTGACGGAAGTAGGGAGCAATGTGCAAAAGTTCAAAGTTGGAGACAGGGTCGGTGTTGGATGCATGGTCGGAGCTTGTCGCTCTTGTGATAGTTGCGCCGACCACCTTGAGAACTACTGCTCCAAACAAATACTCACGTATGGTGCTAAGTACTACGATGGAACCACCACCTACGGTGGCTACTCTGACATCATGGTGGCAGATGAACACTTCATTATCCGTATCCCGGACAACCTACCTCTTGAGGGTGCAGCTCCTCTCCTATGTGCCGGAATCACAACCTACAGCCCCTTAAGGTATTTTGGTCTCGACAAGCCAGGTATGCATGTCGGTGTGGTTGGTCTAGGCGGTTTAGGCCATGTCGCGGTGAAGTTTGCCAAAGCTATGGGGGTCAAGGTAACTGTGATCAGTACCTCTTTTAATAAGAAGGAAGAAGCTGTTGAACACCTTGGAGCTGATTCGTTTCTGGTCAGTCGTGACCAAGATCAGATGGAGGTGATCTTTTACTCAAAGAAATTACCTTTCATATATCTGGTTGTTTGATTAAGAAAACCAAACAAAAAGGAACAAGTCACTTACTGTTTGCTTTGTTGATTGATATGTAGGCTGCCACTGGTACCATGGATGGGATCATTGACACAGTTTCTGCACAACATCCTCTCCCGCCTTTGCTTGGTTTGTTGAAATCACACGGAAAACTTGTTATGGTTGGTGCACCAGAGAAACCTCTTGAGCTTCCAGTTTTTCCTTTGATCATGGGTAAGCATATTTTGATATGTAACTGGGAGAATTTTAATTACTTCTTAATTATTCAGTATGCATTCTGGGGGTGTATATTAAGTTATTAACAGAATTCCTATTCGAACTTAACAGGAAGGAAGATGATAGCTGGTAGCGGCATCGGGGGCATGAAGGAGACACAAGAGATGATTGATTTTGCAGCCAAGCACACACTACTGGAGGAGGGCATCGGGGCGACGTAGTTATATTTCTACGTCGCTCCGATTTTAGATAAGGCGACGTACTTTGGCTTTGATAAAAAGTACGTCGCTTCAAAAAATTGAGGCGACGTAGATTGAAGTACGTCGCTTGAACAAGCTGAGGCGACAAGTTTTTCATTCGAAGCGACCAAACTAATCTACGTCGCTTCGAATAAAAACGAGGCGACGTAGATTGAGCAATCTACGTCGCCTAGATTTTATTCGAAGCGTCGTAGATTAGTTTGGTCGCTTCGAATAAAATCGAGGCGACGTAAATTGCTCAATCTACGTTGCCTAGTTTTTTTTAAATCTGGATCTACTCTTCTTCTTAAAGTCAACCCGTTCATACAGGTGGTATTTTAGAAAAACAGTTTCCCCGAGCTCTGCAGCTGTTTTGGGCGATTTTGGGGAGAAATTAGAGGAAATTGAGAAAGAAGGTTGTTCTTGCCATTGATTTGATTCTTGAGTAAGGTTAGTTTGATTTGTATCTCTTTAACCCTCTTTATGACCATAATATATTAAATTAGAAGTGAAATTGAAGTTTTGGTGAAATGTTTAAAGTTGAATTGAATTTGGTATTATGTTGTAGTTTTAGTGTTTGAATCATTGAATTGTGTTAAATCATGCTATGGGTTCATGATTAATGTTTGAAATTTGGTTAAGTTTAGTGAAATTTATTGATGATTAGAAGTGAAATTGAAGTTTTGGTGAAATGTTTGAAGTTGAATTGAATTTGGTGTTATGTTGTAGTTTTAGTGTGTTAAGCATTGAATTGTGATAAATCATGTTATGGGTTCATGATTAATGTTTGAAATTTGGTTAAATTTAGTGAAATTAATTGATGATTAGAGTAGATAATGTGTATTCGAGCCTTAATTAGTAGTGTTATTAGTGTTAATCATGATTTCGAGCGTATGACTATATATAATTGTGGTGTTTATCAACTTAGAACTCCCGTTTGAGAATCAACAACTCATCTAGTTGATCGAGTTGAGTTGTTGATTCTCGAATTGTCCCATTTTTGGACACTTTAGGTGAACATGACTTTGTTGATCCTTTTGTTATTCATGTGATTTCAGTTTCAGTTTTGGGATATGGTTTCGACAGTGTCTCCTTTAAATGTTCCCCGAGTGCAAATTAGGTTGTTTAGATATGTGTGCACTCGGGGAACTGTAGGGAGATGCTGCCGAAATTTCCCTAAACTGGAGCTGAAACGCATGGGTGCAAAAGCGTTGACAAATGTCGTGTTCCCCTGAAGGGGATAGGACCCAACCCGGAGGCATAAGGCGAAGAAGTGTGGGGTTTTGGTTGAATCGCAACTATGGCGTGGTAACTTTGTTCATATTGATTGTTTATGTTGACAGGAAACATGGACGGACTCCCAGACAAAACTTGGATGACATATCATCGTGCTGATCCAAGGTACATCAACGGCATATTCGAGTTCATGAATTTTGCCCGGCTACATAGTAACGGAGCGGATTATTACTTCTGCCCGTGCAAACGTTGTAAGAACGGTCCGTTCAAGGTTACTATGGATGTCATGTATCATCACTTATCACACAGTGGTTTGAGTCCTACTTATACAGTCTGGCACCTTCACGGGGAAGTTTCTGGTGAACCGGCAATGCTCAGTCAACGAAGACAGTGGCTTCAAGACAGAGTCGGTCCTTCTAGTGGTGCCGGTCCTTCAGTGAACCCACAGTTGGAGATTCTACATGATGTATATCCCTATTATCCTGGATACCATGCAGATGCACCCCAAGAATTAGTGGAAGATAATTTGGGCATGAACTTCAATGACATGGTAGACGATGATTATGAAAAGTATGATAGATTATTGAAGGAGTCACAGACCCCATTATACGAAGGCAGTGAGGAAACTGTTTTGAGTGCCATATTAGATGCAATGGAAATGAAAAATGAAAATGGATGGTCGGACACAAGTGTTGACTCTTTATGTATTTACATTAATAAACTTCTTCCTAAAGGGCACACATTCCCCTGTTCATACTCGAGAATAAAAAAAATCTTGAGTGATCTTTCACTGGGTTACGAAAGAATTGATGCGTGTGAGTTTAACTGTGTGTTGTTCAGGGGGGCGCTTGTAAACGAGAGGATTTGTCCAGTGTGTTATTCTGAAAGATATAAGCCATATACGAATGATATTCCCAAAAAAATAATTCGTAACTTCCCTCTAACACCAAGGTTGAAGCGCTTGTTTATGTCCCCACACACTGCCAAACATATGCGATGGCTGGGGGAGCAGATATGCGTGGCTGGTAGCCTCAGCCACCCAGCTGACGGAGAAGCGTTTCAACATTTTGACAGAACTTTTCCAGGTTTTGCACGGGACTGCAGGAATGTGCGCCTTGGAGTAGCAACAGACGGTTTCAATCCATTCGGAACAATGGGAACTTTGCATAGTACATGGCCCATTGTTGTGATGCCGTACAATCTACCACCATCAATGTGCATGAAGAAGGAATATAACATGTTATCAGTGTTGATTCCAGGCCCTAAATCTCCCGGAAAGTGCCTTAGTGTACTCATTGAGCCGATGATCGAGGAGCTAATACATTTATGGGTCGTTGGAGTCCATACTTTTGAACGAGTAGGCAATGAGGTATTCTTGATGAAGGCAGCGGTAATGTGGACTATTAGCGACTTTCCAGGTTTAGGGATGCTTGCGGGGTCAACTGTGAAAGGGTACATGGCATGTCCAATCTGTCTAGATGAGCTAACTTCAGAGCATATATGTGGGAGGATAGTTTATGAAGGTCATCTAAAATGGCTCCACCAAGATCACCCTTGGAGATTGAGCAAGGCATTTAACGGGAAGGAGGAGTTTGGCGGAAGACCCTATCGTAAGAGTGGAGATGAAATTTTGGAGGACGTTAGGTCAAACGTTTACCCTATTCTTAGCCAACATGAACACTTGAAGGTGCCGTACAATCCGAATAACAGACAGTGTTGGACTCACGAAAGCATATTTTGGAAGCTGCCGTATTGGTCATCATTGAAGATCAGACATTGCCTAGATGTCATGCACATTGAAAAAAATGTGTGTGACAACATCCTTGGAACCATTTTTTCGATTGAATCGAAGTCTAAGGATGGTCCAAAAGCTCGCGCTGCTTTGAAGAAGAGGAATGTGCGAAAAAACCAGTGGCAAAGAGTGGGTGACTTGGGTACGGGGAAAGTTCCTCATGCACCCTTTTTAGTTAAAAAGGATGATCTAGAAGATGTGTTCCAGTGGTTCAGGGATGTTAAGTATCCTCTTGGTTATGCATGTAGTTTGAGAAGTAAGGTGAAAGTAAGTTCCCCGTCACAGTTTTATGGATTGAAGACGCATGATTGCCATGTCTTGCTTCAACGTCTTCTTCCTATGGTTATCAGAGGGTTCCTGCCAGAAAACGTTGTGAAGCCATTGATAGCACTGCCAAATTGGTTTCGTCAACTATGCAGTAGGGAGCTTAAGAAGGAGGTTGTGCGTGACATGGAAACTGAGATAGTGATGATTCTCTGCAATTTGGAGCTCATATTTCCTCCACATTTTTTTACATCTATGGTTCATCTCATGGTTCATCTGCCTGAACAAGTATTCCTTACAGGTCCAGTACACTATACATGGATGTATCCAATTGAAAGGTAAAATGTTATGTTCGTTATGTAATATGTCGGCAATTAGGGTTTATTGTACTAATCTTGAGTGGTGTTTTGCAGGCAATTAGGAAAATATAAAAAGTCAATGAGGAATACACGTTACCCGGAAGGTAGTATTGCTGAACAGTACCTCGTACATGAGTCGGTGACGTATTGTAAGTCTTATCTCAGACAGATGGACAACGAAGATATCGACACTTCCCCTGAGTGGAATATCAGTTGTGTTTCACTCTTAGTAAGACCAGATATTATCGAGACTCGTCGCCAGTTCAGGTTGACTGAGGCAGAGACTGCTGAGGCTCACTGGCAAGTCTTGGTGGAAACAGACGAAGTCAAACCTTACCTAGAAGAACATCTCAGAAGGTTTGAGGCTAAAAATGGTGAAGATTTCGACGAGCTTCGTCGTCGGAGGAGTTTTCTTCGATGGTTCTTAACATGGGTACATATGCCTATTAATTCTTGTAAGGTTATTTGAGGGTTTATAACACTTATAACTAACTTGTTTATAACACTTATCTCTCAGGTGTCCCTTAAAGAAAAAAACTCGGACCCGAGCTTGGTTGCAGGAATAAAGTCATTAGCTCAAGGACCTCAGCAATGTCGGGTTTATAAGTCGTGTTATGTGAACGGTGTCAAGTTCACATCGTTTGATAGAGATCAAAGAACCGTGACTCAAAACAGCGGTGTCATGATAGACATGGGTTCATCCAAGTTCTACGGCCATGTTAACTACGTGGTCGAAGTATTATATGCAGGCCGTATGCCAGTGGTGTTGTTTAAGCGCACATGGCACAACTCCGAGGACCCTGAAGATCTTGACACCCTTATAAAAGATCATGGACTGATATCAATGAATACAAACAACAGTTACTATGAGGATTCACCCTTCATAATTGCAACCAAAGCAAAACAGGTATTCTACATAGACGATCCAAAGGCTGGTGGTACTTGGAGGGTAGTACAAGAAATGTCGCACCGCAATGTCTACAGCGCCGAAGTACTGGCCATAGATGAAAACATATCGCGTACAGGAGATCATATATTCGAACCTTACCAAGAGGACACTCCCACGGTGATACAATTTTACCCAGATTTTCAACTACTTTTGAACGAAGAAGGAGACGAGGACAAGGATGAGGACGAGGAGGAGGAGGACGAGGAGGAGGAGGAGGAGGAGGACGAAGACGAGGACTAAACTAATATTATTATGAATTTGAAACCTAAATTCGTATTTATTAAAAAAAAATTAAAAATGAAAAATACAAGGAAGCGACGTAGATTGATCATTCTACGTCGCCTCATTTATTAAAAAAAAATTAAAAATTAAATACAACGAAGCGACGTAGATTGATCAATCTACGTCGCCTCAATGTATTGAAGCGACGTAGAAAGCAATCTACGTCGCCTCGTTTCCTTTATAATTCCAGGATCACAGTTGCTTTCTTCTTCTTCTCATTTCACTTATCTCTCACTTTACCTCTGTTCGACCTCGCCCCAAACCCTAATCCCAATCCAAATCGATTGAAACCCAAATTGAAGCTCCCTCCTCCACCAAATCGAATCCCGTCTTCTTCCTCCACCAAACCCGAAACCATCTTCTTCCTCCCCTTCCCTCACCGTCGAATCCCGAAACGGTGGAGCTTCTTCCTCTCCCTCCCTCACCGTCGAATCCCGATTCAAGTCTTCTTCCTCCCCCTCATCTTCTGGAAACCATACTCGGGCACAATCTCAGGTACAAGAAATATATTTGCACTGCATTGGTATACATTAATTTTATACTTCTTATGCAGCTAGCAGTGAGCTTGTGTTGAGTTCCTGTGATGCAGTTAGCAGTGACCTGCACTACATGAAGTCATACAGTACTTTCATTTTCTATCTACGTTGTGTTGCACTATCCCAATTCCCTGTATCCTGCCAAAGTATTTAGCTAATGAAACATATATATTTGAGCAAACCACATTGAGAGTATAAATGTTTCTGAGTATAAATGGTTTGACACCTTTAATATATTTGAGCAAACCACACTGATTTAATGCACAAAAATGATTGGATGTATATACGAAGTTGGTTACTTGAATGAAGTTCAGGGTTGTAGTTTTCTAAGAAAGTTTGCCACTAATACAGGATTTTGGCAAACCGGCAGTCTGCTGCTCGTTCAAAAGAGAGGAAGGCTCGGTATATATCAGAACTTGAAAGAAAAGTTCAGACTCTTCAGACAGAAGCTACTACTCTGTCTGCTCAACTCACTCTCTTCCAGGTTCATACAGAAACTTTCAGCTTATATGGCTTGTCGTATTATAGTGCTGTAGCTCTTATGTGCATCTGCCATCATTAAACTACATTCCACCTCAGAGAGAGGATCCTAAAGAGATATTGTGACGTGTAATGAAGAATGCACTTCATCCCCTAGTCCAGATTAATTGTGACAGTCTAGAAACAGTAGGTGCACAATTGTCTTACAATCATTGATCCGGTCGCTCTCAAGCACATTAGTCTGCTCATTATAGTTTCTTTGAACTAGGAATATATACCTTTAATGTTTCTTACACAAAAATACTTTTGCAATGTTTGACATACCTTGTATTTTGAACAGCAAATGGTAAATAGATGTGGATGGAACTTCAATTCAGGTTCATTACTAATCTATCAATACTTGTGATTTCAGAAAGAAGAGGCATTTCGGGTCCGTGTAGCTAAAGCAAACAAAGTGAGTCTATCAATCGAGAAGGTATGGTGCGACATTCCGTGTAATCTATCAATGTGTCCATGTGTAGTTGCTGTCCATGTGTAGAAGTTGTTGTCCATGTGTAGAAGTTGTTGTCCATCTATCATTTTGATTGTTTAGTTGGAAATCGTGTTGCTAAGTGTGAATCATATTTGTGTTAGGTGATTGACAAGGTGAATTCGTTAGTCTGTTGTTGTTTGAATTAGTAGTGTGTGGACGCAGCTGGGTTTTGATGATGATGATTTCGAATGTGTTTTGTGATAATGATTCCGAACTACTTCTATGATAATGATGATTCCGAATGTGATTGAAAATGATGATGATGATTCCGAATGTGTATTGTGTTTTGTAATGATAAGGATATAATGAAAATTGAGTTTGGTTCACCGAATATGTAGTACTCTCGGGATTAAGGATTAAGGGTTTGGTTAAATGAAAACATATGCGTAATGATTGTAGTATTCTCGGGATTAAGGATTAAGGGTCTGGTTAAATGAAAACATATGAATGTGATTCTTCCTCTGCGAATGCGATAAGCTATATGTGTTTTGTGATGATAACTATAGCATTATAGAAGTACAAACGAGTAAATCATCTAATTAATACATAACAGTTTAGTTTTAATAGAATGGCTCCCGGAGATACTGGATACAAGAGGAAGATAGCGGCGAAGCCGCGGTCGTGTAGCGGAGGCGGCGGAGGCGGGGTGGCGAGCATTCAGCAGAGATGGGGCTTCCGGGTCGGGTTGCCCCACGGGACAATCGGCGACCCCGAGTATTCCAGAAGCTCCCATGTTAACGCCCGCCCCTCCACTTGAGGATGCGATTCCTCAAATGGATGACAGCGATGCCACTACGGCGTCACAGCACCCTCCCGCCCTCAGCATCCGGTGCAAGAAGACCAAACTCTCCGACATGGTCGACATGGCAACCGGAGATCCGACGACGCAACAGCGCGGAGTCGTTGTCGGGACGAAGACGGAGTACCTCGTCCGCATGAACAACAATAGGCGACTACAAGTCGCTTACTCTACGAGGCATGCGGGGCCTGCGACGAGGGAAATGAGGAGTCTGATGTGCAGAGACATCGGTAGCATCATCCGCGGAAAAGTTCCAATGCTTGCACCTAGCTTCTTGGGACTTAGCGATTTGCATCGCGATATCTTCAGTAACAGTCTTGAGGTATACTTACTGGCCTTAGCTTACTTACCTACTTGTAGTAAATGTAAATATAACTTTTACATAACGGAATTTAAATGTGTTGTGCTAAACGAACTACGACATCCCGGCGACTGATGTGGAGATGTGGAACTTCATTGATGCGACGGCGCAAACAATCTATAAGGATTGGAAGTACGATTGCCATCAACATTATCTCCACGTCAGCCAGGAGACTCCGGCCGAGTTTCTCGGGAGGGAAGACCAATGGGCATGGTTAAAAGCCCACTTCGAAGACCCTGCTTACTTGGTGAGTTTCATAAACGAACCTACAGTTTTGGTCAAACGTTCGAACAATATGCATATTTATCTGTTCTTATTTTAAAATGATTTTTGTGTGTGTATGGCAGCGATTGTGCGAACGGAACCGAGGAAACCGAAACAAGAACAAGGAGCAGCAGATCAACCACCATTCGGGATCCCTCGCCCTATCGTACCGAAGCGAGGTGTTGGAGAAGGAGGGTCATAGAGCGCCCGCCGTCCAGACGTGGATTAACGTATACCAGCCGGAGAGGAATGCGGCTGAGAAAGTGGTAAGCTCAAATAAGTTCACGTTACGTTATTTCAATTATTGCTCTTTTACTATATTGTAATATTATTTATTTTATCTATTTTAATTGAGCAGGCGGCAGTGAAGCGTTGACTCGATGAAGTCTTGTCGCAACAAGATAGTGTTGCGGGCCCAGTTGACGGCGAAGAGGTTTCCCAACCCCAGCCTCTTCCTCTTGATACACAAATAAATATCATAGAGGAAGAGGTGGGTTCAAGGCACGGGACCTCTATAAGAGGTAATAAATCTCCAAAACGATTCCGTCGATGCATATCTCGATTTACGTTTTGCTTTATTTTGGTTTACGATATAGTTTACTAATATTTGTTCTTGTTCGACGTTACAGGGGTGGGGCGCGCTCTCACACGCGACCCCAAACCGAGAGGAGGGGCCCGGGTACAGGAACGCCAAATTCAAATGCAAAAGGAGATTGATGAAGCCAAAGAGGAGGCGCAGAAGGCCATAGCGGATTACAGTGCGCTCGCCCAAAGGATGCAAGAAATGGAGGCCATGATGCGATCATTCCAGGCTGCGAGTCAACAACCTCAAGCTCCTCCACCACCTCCCGGCTCGTAAACTGTATCTAGGATTTGTATAAACTTGATTTGTGTAAACTTGATTTGTATAAACTTTTAACGTTTTGATTTGTGATTGAATGCGTTTTTGTGGTTGAATGCGTATCTGCAATTTGAATGCGTTTTTGTGTTTGTAAATTGCGATTGGTCGTGACTTGGTACAATAATATTTATTTTTTATTTTTTTTACTTTTTAATAAATGAGGCGACGTAGATCGCTCAATCTACGTCGCCTCATTGTCTAAAAAAAATATTAAATACATTAAGGCGACGTAGATTGCTCAATCTACGTCGCCTCATTTATTAAAAAATAAAAAAAATTAAATATTAAATACATTGAGGCGACGTAGATTGAGCAATCTACGTCGCCTCAATTTATTCAAAAATAAAATAAAATAAATTTTACATAAATTGAAGCGACGTAAATTTATCAATCTACGTCGCCTCAATGTATTCAAAAATAAAATAAAATAGATTTTAAATAAATTGAAGCGACGTAGATTGATCAATCTACGTCGCTTCAGTTTATTAAAAAAAGAAAAATAAATTAAAAATAAATAAAAGTAAGCGACGTAGATTGATCAATATACGTCGCCTCAGTTGAAGCGACGTGATCAATCTACGTCGCCTCAATTGAGGCGACGTAACATTATTTACGTCGCGTGAATTGAATAGAAGCGACGTAGCTTGTATCTACGTCGCCCCAATGGTGGCGTGATCAATCTGAAGCGACAAGACGAGGCGACGTAGTTTTGGTCACAAGAAATCGAGGCGACGTAAAATCCATACGAGTCGACCACCTATCTACGTCGCCCCGATTTCCTCCTCCAGTAGTGACAACATAACTGCTGACATTGAGGTTATCCCAGTCCATTATGTGAACACTGCCATGGAACGCCTTGTCAAAGCAGATGTGAGATACCGGTTTGTCATTGACATTGGAAACACATTGAAGGCTAGCTCATAAATTCTGCAACCCAAAGTGAATCGATGAAGTGATCATTTGGCGTCTTATTAGTTCGTAATGTTTTCTCTACGGAGCATTTGTATCGTTTGCTATGTCTATTTTCTTACATTATTGCATAACATTATGATCGAGCTGAATAAGAATGTGATGAGTTAAAAAAAAATAAAAAATTATGTGACGTGTAGAAAGTGAATAATGTTACTTGACCACACTGCCTCAGTAAGACCGAACACACCTACGTCAATCTTATCTATTGGTGTGAGGATTCAAAGTACGTATTATCTCTTAAACATGAACTTTATCGATCTTCTCTTCGTTTCGTTCACGATCATAATTCACAAGTGACCTCGAATAGTAGTCCGAAACATTTCTTCTTCACTCATATGAGTATAATCAACCTGCATATATATGCCCTAAATGACTGAAGACAAGCTCGATCTCTTCACACCATCCACACCTTACGAAACTATACTCAAGGTGTCCTATACAGTCTATACTGCCTTGCTTGTTGTCGCTTCGGCAATCTTTTCGAACGTTGTTGAATCATCTAATCATTGAAATAGATGATATACCGCCTTCGTGTTCTTCTTTCTTTGATCTTTGAGAGTGGACATCTGGTCTCCTATTGTGATTCGAACCTACTGGATGAGTCTGACTTTCATATTGCATTTCCGTTCTGACAGGCTTGTTTCAAATGTAGTTTCAATTCTTTATTATAAGAGGAACTTAGAGTTAGCTCCACGATAGTTTTGTGCTCAAAATTTACTTTTCCTACGGGACCTTAGCTACATTTTTCTTTTTAAAGATATATATTGTCATTATTTTAGCCTAGTTCCTTCTTCGTAATCAATCTTCTCAACAAAAGTAAAGGTAACAGATGCAAAGATAGAATGTTTGCCTATTTTTAATAAGGAAATTCAGACTTCATTGATCAACAAATGAAGGAAGAAGTAAATACATGAGCAACTACATGGTCTTATTTAATTAATCGTAGATATGCTAGCTGTATTTTATTGTATATCCTGGCCAACGAAGTACATGCACTACTTGGCCTTTGCTTGTTTAGTACGTTGTTAATTGTTATTATCATACCAGAACTGGTTCTGGAGATACTGAACGACGTTGTTGTCAACTTGGAATGCCTTGGTGAGAACATCAGTGTTGATGGCAGGGTCGGAGCCGAAAACTGCATTGGCTATGGTGATGACACCTGGATTCTGGCTGCTGAGACCAGCAATGGCTACGGCGTTGTCTTTTCCGATGTTGAACTGGAAGTGAATGAGACCAACGGGAAAGACAAATACATCTCCCTTGTACAACACTTTGGTGATCAGATGGTTATCGGGGTTGGATGTGACGAAGCCAACGTAGAGAGTACCTTCCAAGACTACGAGGATTTCAGAGGCGCGAGGGTGAGTGTGATCGAGGAGGGTTTAAACCCCCGTTTGGTGCATAGTCTATGCGAGCAAGTGATATGCCAAGAGTGTTCAGTCCTGGTATTTATGCAACGTTTGCGGCTGTCACGTTGGAACCAACTGCATTCGATGTGTTTCGGGGAACTTGAAGCCCAGAAAAGAAGAAATCGTCTGCTGTTGCAAGCATGGGGTCCTTGCAGAATTTTCCATTCACAAACACTGCAGTACGTATGCAAGAACGTCATACATATTAGATCATGCCATTCATATAAATATGCATGCATGCAAACATTTAATCGACAATTTATGTTAATGCATGATAGCTTATTTGTGTTACATAATACATACCAGCAGAAGGAGCCTCGGTGGCGTCAAGTGCAACGCAAAAGTCTTGGAGAGGACTAGGATCAGAGGCAGATACAAGATTAAAGGTTGCTAAAGCCAATATGACAACAGCAGCACTGATTGTAGGGAAATGAGCACCTTTCATTATCGTTATACTTGTATGTATATGTGATTGGGTACCCGAGCTCGATTCTCAAAGACAGCTAGCTTGTAATATTGCTTATGAAGTTGAATATGGATGATAATACTGTACAATGCATATTTATAGATGGGAGAGAGAGCTTAGAGCATTCCTACCCATGGAGGATGTGAGGAAGCCCCATTTTGAGGAATTCCTCAGAATAGGAAGTCCTCAAACAGTTTTTCGTGCAGCGGTGTCTGTTTGAGGACTTCCTATTACTATTCACGAATAATTAAAATTTTGAACTTTTAAATATCGAATATTATTTTCACCCAATAACTAACCGACACGTGTTATCCCAGAACATATAAGTGGTTACGGATTTACGATAACATTTTCGACAAGTTATTTTGAGACACGTGTCATGTATACGTGTCGGTGTCGGCAAAATCATTGATTAAGATAAGACGGTAATATTTCCTGTAAGATTGCGGTCCAACGAGAATGAGACACGTGTCAGTGTCGGGAAAATTATTGATGAAGATAGGACGGTAATATTTCTTGTAAGATTGCGGTCCAACAAGAATGTGACACGTGTATTGTGTACGTGTTGGTGTCGGCAAAATAATTGCGAAAGATATTCGGTAAGATTTTCAACCAATCGACGGTCGACACGTGTCGTTATCTAATCTAATCTGGTTCTTCAAAATGACTATAAAAGAATGAGCTATGGGAGTGGAAGAACTCACACCAACACTTTTTCACATTTCTTATCATCCTCTCTAAACACTTCATCACATTTCCCTTTCCTCAAGATGAATCCTATGGGTTTCACTAATTTTTTCAATAGGAGGCGACAACAACGCCGACAAAATGCTGAAATTGCCAATCAATTCGTTATCGACGCGGTGGCGGTTGATGCAGCATTCGATGATGATCCAGCACCACGCCGCAGTGCAAATCAACCAAGGCTGAGGGTTGAGAGGGGCCATAATCTTATGGAAGATTACTTCATCGAACGCTCGGTCTTCACCAACCACGACTTTCGTCGGCGGTTCCGAATGAGCCGACATATATTCAACCGTTTAATGACGGACCTCTGCAACAACGACCCATTTTGGCATCAAAGAGCCGACGCCACTAGAATGGTCGGACTTCTTCCCCAACAAAAGATGACCGGTGCTCTTCGGATGTTGGCATACGGCTCAGCTGCAGATCAGTGTGCCGAAATCACAAGGATGGGGGACTCAACAACTATGGAGTGCATGAAGAAGTGGTGCACCCAAGTGGTTGAGCTTTATGGTACTCGTTACCTCCGTGCTCCAGATCAGACAGACATCACTCGGCTTCTAAGAAGGGCTAAACAACGCGGATTTCCTGGTATGATCGGCAACATTGATTGCATGCATTGGGAGTGGAAGAACTGCCCAACTGCTTGGTCCGGGGCGTACTCAGGGAGGAAAGGTCGTCCAACAATCATCTTAGAGGCAGTGGCCTCATATGACACGTGGATCTGGCATAGTTTCTTCGGGGTACCAGGAGCTCAAAATGATATCAACGTGCTCTACCAATCTGATGTCTTCGATGCAGTGCTTGCTGGAAGAAGTCCATCTGTGACTTATAAAGTGAACGGTATGACATACCGTAACACCTATTACCTTGCTGACGGGATATATCCGAGGTACTCTTCGTTTGTCAAAACAATTTCTAATCCTCAAGAGCTTCCACAAAAGCTTTTTGCGAGAAAGCAAGAGTCGTACCGTAAGGATGTGGAGAGGTGCTTTGGCATCTTACAAGCTCGTTGGGGGATAATTCGTCATGCAGCTCGGTGTCACCGCCTTTCGACGTTAAAAGACATCATGTTGGCTTGCATCATAATGCACAACATGATCGTTGAGGACGAGTTCGTGGAGGATGAGTTTGAGGAGAACCAAGAAGAAGATCTCCAAAACTCATCTACTGCATTCATTGCTTATGATGGGCCAGTGGATGAAGGGGGGAACCGTATTCCATTCGAGCCGGTTGGAAGATATGGAAATGAACAACGGTTTAATGAGCGTATTGTAGATCTCCAATCAGCTTACATCCATGGAGAGCTTCAAAAGGACTTAGTTAAGCACAACTGGTTTCTTGAGACTGGTGAACAACTATAAAAATGTTGTCTTAATTGTTGTATTTTTATTATGTGTGTTTGCATTGTTGTGTGTTTGAATTATGTGTGTTAAATAATTTTTGTAATGTGTGGGAACTTGATGGAAATAAAGAAATTGCATTTTTATTTATTTTAATGGGAAACTACATAATTTAAATGCTTGAAGGGAAAATACTTGAAAAAAATACAAGTGGGTAATTTAATTTAAGAGCTTGGAAAAAGGGGGCGATAACAATTGGAATAGCCTTCTCCGCTTGCTTCATCTTCAACCTCATCCATTTGAGAAAGGATTTCGGCTTTCCTCTTGGTAAAATACTTCTTCGATTTAGGAGTCATAATCTCGGTATCCATTGACATGATCCGAGTCTCTTCCGCCAAAGCTCTCAAATCGATATCTCTTTTTTGAAGCGCGATTTGCTCTCGAAGAAGGGAAACCTCAATTGCATCATTATCTTTTTGATTGCGACCATAAGCTTCTTGATTTGTCGCAATCCTATTCAAAGCCTCGGCTCTTTCATTTGTTGAATTCATGCCTTTTTTCCTTTCTTTTTCCCTTCCTTGGCCGCTTTCACTCCCATAGGACGCTCCGGAGAAGAGGGAGCTTGATTGCTCATTGCTGTGGGAAATGCATCATCCTCATCCAAGTTGACGGCGGAGGGCATTGAGCTTGCGGGATGTGTTGATGAGTAAGGCGGAGTAGAGGATAAGTAAGGTGGAGGTGTACTAGCTTCGACATGGATGAAGTATGGATGATTCTTCACCACATCCTAATAAGCAAAGTCCTTAAACTCTTTCTTCTTTTTGGCAACATAAAATGATTGAGCACTTCTCATCTAAAAAATTAAATAATTAAAGAACATGCCATAAAGAAAATTAAATAAAATGGACATAACTTATATTAAATATTTTTTCAAAAATAACTTGCAAAAAAATGGAGATAAAAAACAATACCTCATCGTGTAAGTTGGAGCCGGAAGATGCATTTCTTCGTGCGAAAGAAATAGCACTACCCCAAAGTTTCAAATTCGCCTTCAACTTTGCGAATCGAGAGGATAATGCGTTTTGAGTCCTAGTTTCCGGCATTGATTCACCATAACCTAGCTCCCAATTCGCCTTGAAATCGCCATGAATCTTTTCCCATAATTTGTCGACCTTTTGACGATTTCCGGTAATCGAATCAACACTAAAACGACAATAAGATATGCTTAATTGCACATCTTCCGAAAGAAGCCAATTTGTTGACATTTTTTTCCCAAAAAATAAACAAAGGATTTAGAGGATAGATGGAGAGATTGAGAGGGGGAGAGAGTGAATTTGTTGTGCACAAATTGATGTAAAAAATGAATGAAATGAAGGTAGTATTTATAGAAAAAATATAGGGGGTGATTTGCAATTTTTTGGGGTTTTTTTTGCAATTAATTGATTTCTGGCCGAAGTGGCCGTTGCATATGAATTTGGGCCGTCGGATCAGTTTAGATCCGTTTGAAATGGATGGCTGAGATCAACATATCCGTTGGTCTGTCAGCCTCCCAGAAGCTGACACGTGTCAGCTTCTGGTTGGCTGACAGTTTTAATTTTTACTGTTTTACTTTTTTTTTTACCCTAAAAAAAAAACTGAGTCATGCTGACGTCACCCACGTGGCGTGGGTCCCGCCAGCGGGACGTTCTGCTTCGCGTGCTCTGCCGAGGATGCCGCTCGGGACGATCCGTGGGTCAACGGTGGGTCGCCGCTGCTCCTTCCCCCCGCTGCACGCATGCCGATCGCTGGACGTCCTCGAATTGGTGGGCCACCCTCCCGGACGTCCTCGCTGTTCGGTACCGGTGGGAATGCTGTTAGAGAGGGACATGCTTAGCTGAAGTATATATATATATTGTCCTGAACTGGTCTTGGACAGGACTTTTCCATGGAAGAAGTTAAGATTTGGAGTTAAATAAATCATAAGTATTTGGAAGCAGGTAAAGACTTGGTTTCTCTCTACTACATGTCCTCAAGAGCCAAGCTAATTACTTTACCATCTCTCTGCCTGATTTATGTCTTACTTTTTCAAGAGAATAAGAATCAAAGTCTTGAGTGTTGACAAAACCAAAGGATTGTTTATTTTACAATTTCCTTCGTAGATTTTTCTCATCTAAATTCATCAGAATTAGCTCAGCTGGAATTGTTCAAATGTTAAAGGAGCGATAGATTTCCCGTTACAGGTGTTGCTGTCTGTGTATGAATTTTCCAATGGTGATCTGGTGTGACGCCAAGTTTTGTCGCGGTCTACGATCAATGTTTGGTCATTCAGGGGAGAAATGGTGTTGTAATCGTAAATATGGTTTATGTGATTGATACGGAACGCATGGCCAACGACCCCAACGTAGTACATGTACGTTGCATTACTTGGCCTTTGCTGGTTTAGTACGTTGTTAATTATTATTATTGTCATGCCAGAACTGGTTCTGGAGATCCTTAACAACGTGGCTGTCAACTTGGAATGCCTTGTTGTGAACATCAATGTTGATGGCAGGGTCGGAAGTGTCGATGAGATTGTTGGTGAAGTCATGGAGGTAGGGAGCAATGTGCAAAAGTTCAAAGGTTTTTAAAAATAAAAATGAATCACTTCATTAAGCGTCACGAATGACAAAGAAGACAGACCCTCCTAAAACAATACAACAAGATAAACATAGTAGGAAAATTGTATCTCAAACCTAAATCACTTTGGGCAGGGCAAAGAGAGAAACCCTAAAAATGAAAAGAAAGAATCCTACATCTAAACCACTACCGCAGCCACCACCAAGTCGCACTGCCAAAAATTGTCGCGCAATGAGAACTAATGATGTCGACAGAGAAGTCAAATCCGGAGAATACAAATTGTGCCGATACCAACAATATTCCAATGCACAAATCAACAGATCACCAATATCAATATGAACACACTCTCCACCAGTAGGGCCAAGGAGAAACCACCATTGCCGATTAGGATCAAGGATCCATATCATATAGTGCAACAAGGAACCAGAATAGAACCGAAACAAAAACTGAAACAGATGGAAAATGGGGGGTGAAAAACCCATGCGTGGGCACCCATAATCACCAAGGTGAGTGACTAACCCTAATAGTTGGCAACCATAAGCACACTCGGCAAATCCTCTCATTTCATTGAGGTTGGGGGTAGAAGAGCACGAAACAATATGGGTATGACTGAACTTTGATGTGAAAACGTATGAGATAATGTGGCTATGATAGATCCTAAACCTGGATATAGCCAGTAGAGCCACCACAAGGGCGTATAATCTGGACCAAGCCAGCAAAGTCACCACAAAGGGTGTAGATAATTTGGCAATATAAGGGATCACCAAACGAATTATTTGACCTAAACAAAGGAAATATAAACATTGAAGGCATAAGGAAAGCTCCCAATCCCATTAACCACAATGTGATAGTCATCCTGCCCAAAAATGAGGTTGTACCTACTGCGAACGCATCACCGTCGCACAAGCGCTACTCTTTAGCACCCGCCAGTCCAGACCATTGCTTCACCATGCCATAACCTACCATCCTTCACCACAAGACGCCATCACAGTGAAACCCAGCAGCCCAAGACGTCTGGTTCTTCAGATCCCAAATCCATCGAAACCAAGAGAGGTCGACACCACCCAACTTCACCATAGACGCTCTGAAAACTCCAGCAAGGGTGAAGGGAAGACGAGAATCACCCCGCCTTCGCCCCATATAGCAGCTTCGACATCACCACATACCGTACAGGTTGCAAACCAACCAAACTCTCTGCACAAAAATGACAAAATTTACTATCTGGTCCTTGCTAATATACCGCCCATCATAGGCCCTGTCTCCTGTCCGGCCACACCAAAGTGGCACCAACAAGGCTATAGCCATCATCGAGCCTTGGACCGCCGGACGAAAACTCGAGAGAGTTTCGAGGATTACTTTTTCACGCATGTGAAGCACGTACTATGCTGCACTCTCTATTTTTCTAGTATGTTATGCAAAAGTTCAAAGTTAGTGTTAAGATATGTGGTCGATCAGAGCTTTGGCGCTCTTCTGATAATTGTGCCGACCACCTTGAGAACTACTGCCCCATGCCAAAAAAATACTAGCTCGCTTACTGTGCAAAGTACTACGATGGAACCACCACCACTAACGGGGGCTACTCCATATACTAATTTGAGGTAAATAAGTACGATTCTCCCAAACAGGACTGTTTTGAAGATGTCATTTCGATCAGAAGATGACGTAGCAAATAGGAATTGCTAACATGGCAGCAAAGGAGTAATCAAAACAAAACAATGATCCAGAGCCAAAGCCAGAACAAACACTAATTAGGTAGTGATCGGTAAAGTTCACATATCATTTCTCAACACTCCAAGTAGTGATGGTGGTTGTGGCCTTGCGACCCATGCCATCAGTTAAGATCCGGTCACCTCTGGCCTAGCCGCGCAATGTGCTGCCCTGTTAGCATAGGGTGGGTAATGGTTAGCTTCTAGCTAGACAAACCGCTTAACGTGATAAGCGTTATTTCCCCTACATTTATTTTTGGCAACAAGCATTCCCCAAACTTTGCTCAGTCTACTAAAAATGTATAATTGCCTAATTTTTCTACAAAATACGCTAACATGCATGCATCTCTTTGAGATTCTATTATTTCGCTATCCACAGTCTTAAACATTTTTTTTATTATGTATGTTGTTAGTTATGGTAGAAAATGTAGAGAATAAAGGAGAGAATCATATTTAGTGATGTATTAGGATTCTTACCATATAGAACTCTATGTACTCTCCTATATCAAGGACACTACCAACATAACTACTATAGCTGACGACCTAAAGTCGTCTGCCTGTTAGCCAAAAGTCGTCGGCTATAGTATGGCAACAGCATTTTGTCGGCTATAGTGTCATCGAGAAAAGATTGTCGGATATACTATAGCTGACGACTTTTTATGCACATTGTCAGCTATAGGTCCAAACTATGACCGACGACTAAAATTTATTGTCTATAGTTACAAACTATAACTGACGACTTTATACTAGAACATCGTCGAGCAAACCTTCCCGGTCTGGTCAAAATTGTTGACCGGAGGATACTATAGTCGACGATGAGATTTTTTGAATCGTTGGGTATAGTTTTTCAACCTATTGGGTATTGTTATTAAACCCGTCGGATATAGTTTTGACACTCGTCGAAAATTTTAGACTATAGCCGACGACCGTTGTACATATCGTCGGCTATAGTATGCAACTTTCTGAAGAAGAAAAAAAGACTGCAGATTCTGGATTTACCATTCCCAGAACCTGCAGTTTCAAAATAGCCAACAAACATATATTTTCATTTCCACAATGGCCAACACCACATAACAACTTCACAATCTACACAAAACATAAACTTATAAAAATTTAGCGTATAATTTTGAAATACATAAACTAAAGGTTGCCAAAGTCTAAGTTGTGGAGATAAGATGGGTCACTACCATCATCATCGGGCAGATCCTGCTGCTCATTTAGGGCATCGTGAGGGTATTGGTTAGATGGAGTCCGTGGATTCCAACCTTAGGCCGGGACATTTATTCCTTGCGCCTGAAGGGTTGAGCTCAGGCCTTCAAAATTCCTAGCCATTTCAGTTCGCATCCGAGCTAACTCCTCAGCCTGCTACCGGGCTATCTCTTCCATCTGTTGGGTCATCCGTCGCTGAGTCTCTTCTATCTTGCTATGATACTTCTGAGTCTGCCTATAAAGTTGCTCCTCTAGCTAGGCCTTGGAAGATCCCGATTTGCGTTAAAAACTGGGCGTGTTCTTCAATATCCCTTCGCTTTGCCGTCCTAAACCCTTGCAATAGTAATTGCTCCATCGTGGTAGGAAAGCATTTCCCATGATCCTCACCCCAACCCTTAAATCAGATTGATCGATCTGAGATATGGCCTGAGGAAGCTCATCATCCTAGATATTAAGGTTTCACTCCCTTGCAATCTAAGTCAACACCTCCTCAGATGTTTCTCTTAAATGAACCTAATTGACAAGGAAAACAAAATAACATATTAGTAAACATACATTAAAAAAAGTTAGGGAAAATACATATATAAGCGATTTGTAAAATTGTAAGGGCACAATACTTACAGCTTGTTCGTGGGACTAAGGATGTGTTTTTTCATACATCCACACGAACGGGTTTTCTTCAGGGTGTTGGGTCATTGTCTCCTCCCTATAAGACGCATAGGCTCTAGAACCGATGCGATGGTTGTCCGTGTTCTTTGCTTGGTTGCTCGCGTTTATGGAGGAAATGACCTTTTTTCATAAATATATATTTAAAAATTTATAAATTATCAACGCCAAATTATCCACAAGTAAATACATATGATGTGAAATATATACCTCAAATCATGGGGCATTGAAGTGGATTAGAAGCCACTTTCACTCGTACTCCCTAAGCATGAACTCCACAGAGGTACCCGAACGGTCATTGAGCATGTTATTATTCCTCCAGAACTTACAGAGCTCATTCTTCCACTCTTTATACCTATATATGTGACACAAATGTTAAAAACACATTACATGATCCCTCTAATATCTAATATATATTATATAAGTCCCGTCACCTTCCTCCTTGAACCTCATTTGCCTCGGTGGATTTAAGTTGCTCTCGAACATTGAACCACACATGCAATATCCTATTTTTTATGTAAATATATATATATATATATATATATTTTAAAGGACTTAATTAATATAAGTAGATATACAATGAATATCTAACTCAACGACATCGCATTTTTCACTTAGTCCTTCACGGACAGAGGGACTGAGGACCACTCTGACCATAGAACAGGGACTTTGTCCCGGATAAAGCTTCCAACCATGCCGGAGTACCACCTACAAATGTTTCCCTCTATCACTGATCCTTGCTCATTGATCACTATAACCAGTGGCCCATAAGCCTCGACATCCTTCTGAAGTTGCTTTTCCATAACAAGGCCTCTGGTCCTCTCTTTTTTCTCCCCTCCGATGTTTGTCGCATAAGACAAAGTAAAAAAAATTAAAATAAGATCACCCAATTTAATATACAAATTATTGGAAAGTTTTAAATTAAATAATGTATATATTTACTATTTACCCGATGATTCTGATGTAGATGCGTTTGTTATCCTTGCACTTTTCAGAGGTGTATCAAACGGCTAAAAGACATATGCTTCCTTAGGGTCAATGTGAATAAGGTTTCCCTCGTCATCGACAGCTAGTATAGGGTTTTCCGCATCATCGACATCTGGCAAGATAGGTATGCCCTGCGAGGGGAAATAGAGGTGAGAAGGGAAGACAGCTCCTTGTTGTCTGGATGATGATGTCCTTGAACCATAAGCATGACCGGGAGAAGGACCTGGAGTTGGCTCTGGCTGGTTCATTTCTAGCATATGAGGACCCGAAGGAGCAAAACCCATATAGGTGGGTGTAGCCGACACGTGGCTCACGTCTGGCATATGGTGACATGAAGGGTCAGGACCTGTAGAGCTGGGCGTAGACGACGTGTGGCTCCTGTTGGAGAACAAAAGCTAGCTCATGCTCTGTGGTCGTTGGGGGTCGGCCACATCATCATGCGCATGTGTCTCCTGGGTTTCCCCAAACAGTTGTTGGTGACAATTGTTGTACGGGCCGCCGGAAGACTTGTGAGGTTGATTGTTTGAGCTGGACCCATAATTGTCGCCCCTGGACCAGTTTTCTCGATTCTTAGATGTCGCATTTTTTCCTCGGCCCAAAAAAATGCATGATTCCTAAAATTCACATAATTTGAACATCATCAACATCAAAAAATTCATCAAACAATAACCTAAAACACAATCCCATAACGTACCTATTAACACATCCTAACATCAATCACATAATTTCACAATCCCATAACCTAATCAACACATTCCCATAACCTAAAACAATCACAATCACATATATCACAATCAAATATTCACAATCACTACCTAATCATAGTAGATTAATTCAGATAGAGAGAGAGTGTGTTATTGAAACTTGGGGAAAGAAGAGAAAGGAGGTGGGCAGAGGCGGAGAGGAGAGGGAGGCTGGGTTTTTTGAATTTTTTGAGTTTAGGGATTTTAATGTTTAAGAGGAAGAGAGGAGATGGAGGTCGGGGTTAGGGGTTAGAGAGATCGAATCCGGACGAGGCACTCGAATCAATGCGGCGACGACGGCGGCTTGGGAGATTTTTAGGGTTTAGGAGAGAAATGGCTCGGGGTACTGCATTTTCGGATTTAAAGGGTTTAGGGATAGCCGACGACATGTCTTTTGAACATCATCGGCTGTAGTATAGCCGACGACATGCCGTATGAACATCGTCGATGGTAAAAATAGTCGGGTATACCTTGAAAATATTTTGAAAAATTAGCCTCGATCATGTGAAAACACAATTCACACCAAAACCTATTTAAGTAATTTTGGAAGATAATCACAATCCTTGCTATATTAAAAAAATATGAAAATAGTTAACAAAATTATGATCATCACCCTTCAACAAACACATAAATTTAACACATTCATTTTTAACTAAATCAAAGTGCATAATCAGAATCATGGCTTGAGTTTGATTCGGTGTCCGTGTTAATTTCTGGTAATATGTGACGCTCTTCGTCACCGGAGTCTTCATTGTCTTCATTTGGATTGACATCAATAAGTTCTGCTCAAGGAAGTTGAACCACACTACTCGGACTCACATTGTTAAGGTGAATTGTCAAGGAATCTGAAATATTAGTTGCGTTCTGCCCTTGGTATGCAGTAACTTCTTCATACTCTGTGTCATCCCCAAGTGTAGTAGCACTATATTTGTTTCCAGGAACGACATGGTTAACTACTTTCCACGCGCCTTTGTGCACAAGATCATCAACATACAACACTTGTTTTACAACTGTGGCAAAAAAAAGGGCCATCTTCATACCATGTTGTAGCAGTATTCATGGAAAATGTTCCATAGTCATTGGTCTATTTGTTCTGAGGGCTAGTATCAAACCATTTACACTTAAACAAGTTCACTGTCATGTCTTCCCCATAAATCAATTCAACCATTGAACGGAGAACACCGTAATAGTCAATACCATTTTGTTGACCATGCACCATTACCCCCAGAGTTTTGTGTTTTTTCCGTCTCGCGTCTCTATATGCACATATAAATTGCACGTCATTGACCTTACACATCGGATACACTCTTGAAGTTATCGGTTTCATCACCAAAATCCTCAATTCGTCTGACCAGTTTGGGTTACCATCATACTCTACATGGTTCATCTAAAGCAATAATAACCGACATGTTAGATGAAAAACGTCATGATATTAAATTATATATACCAATAAGTGTATATATATACGTACCCAGCCGTCAAAATAGTTTGCAAACTCCCTATTGTGGTACTCAAGATCATCGCCAACCTGAGGAAAGTATAGATGGAAGTTTTTCCAGTATTGCACTTCAGGACAATTAATCAATACCCACCAGTGGACAATGACTAGATCATATTGTTCCAACTGATACGACTTTGGAAAATTTCCACCAAATTCAACATCATATGAGAGGATAGAAAGTTTGAATTGTGGTTCATCTACCGGCATATATTGTGGAGGTTCCTCCAACACTCCTAAATACAACTTGGTGTATGTTACGCACTCGTGCGCAAGATATGCTTCAGCTATACATCCTTCAGGTGCGGATTTATTAGCCACATAGTTTTTGTAGTCCCCCAATTGTCTATCAAGTTTAAAAGTGCATATTATGATTATTTTCAAATAATGTTAAAAAGGATTAAAGCCAAATTCAGATGTTGAGTTGTACGTATTTTTCCATATGATACATCTAAGTGTAGTGTACCGGATCAGTAAGCAACAATTGTTTGGGAAGATGAATCATCTGGTGAGGCATGATATCAAAAATATTTGGGGAAAATATCCTCTCAAATTTGCACATGATAAAAATGACTTCCTGTTGCATTTCTCCCAGGTCTGATTTTTTCACTTCTCTAGTGCATAACTTGTGAAAAAATCTTGACAACGCCACTAACAGCTCCACCACCTCTTTCGGCAGGTACCCTCGAATTAAAACAGGGAATATGCATTGAAGCAATATATGACAGTCATGACTCTTTAATCCGTACATCTTATGGAACACATATACATATATATTTTCATCTAATTAAATCAACTCAATCTCCAAAATTCATATATATATAACACACATAAATCAACTCAATCTCCAAAATTTATATATATATATATATTTTCATCTAATTAAATCAACTAAATCTACAAAATTCATATATATATATATATGTACCTATATAGCGGAAAATAGCTTCACGAACTTATTTTGGACAACTACTGACAACACCCAACAATTTGAGAGCGTTTTGAGTTTTCCTCCAACTTTTTTCAATGCTTGAGTTGTTGCCCGATCTATTTAGATAAGAAACTATGGGCGACGACATAAAAAATGGTCGTCAGCTATAGTTGACTATATCGTCGATCTTTTGCCAAACTCATATACTATATCCGATGATGAGTTTTTACTATAATGGACGATTCATTTTTGTACCGTCGGCTATAGTTTTTTTACCGACAACGATTTTGTACCGTCGACTAAAGTGCAGTATAGCCGACGGTAGAAAATGTTGTCGGCCTGTTTTCCCTCTTTTCGTTGGCTATAGTACTTATGCTGGTAGTGGGAGCTTCTTATTATCAATGAAAGGGTACACACCAACTTTATCATATTTCCTAAAATATGTTATCAGCACGAGACTCTAGCCTGTGTGTGCATGGATCTCAAGGAGAAAACAAGAGAGGAAGAAGATTGTTCTGTAATAATCTCAAATAAGTTTTCTATGAACACAACTTGAATTTAAATTCAAATAACCTACTCTTTTGGGACTTTAAATTTTTTCGTAGGGATTTTGGGATAACATCGCATCCCTCCTTTCTACACCGCACCTTTCTTGAAGATGGGAATTTGGAACAAAAAGAGTTCCTAGATGAACTAAGAGTATTCATCATGAACAAAGAGAGTTCACAAAAATCGATTGAACAAAGAGAGTTTATAAAAGCATCGATTAAAGAACAAAGAGAGTTCGTAAAATCATATACATCAAAGTAAAGGTTTAATCTAAATATTATATTAGAAAACAAATTAGTTGTCGAGGAAATCGTTTGTGACTGCGAAATTCATATATCTTCTGTTTACTCATGGTGTTTGATATGCAAAAGTGCATTGACACCCTACTCCGTATCTAAGAGAAAAGTGGAATAACATGTGGTTTTCCGATTTCAAGCGAATTGCATCAATCATAAGATGCTTAAGCTTAGATCTATGCTCCAATTATGCAGAATGCTATTGAAGAGCAAGATTTCATCAAGAAAATCCTCTACATAATCTTAATTCAATGCAAGATGGGAACTAAGAGAGTTCACAATGTGAATTATGAAGCACACCAAAGAGCGGGGCACAAGGAGCAGAACCCTTAGGTTAAGGGATTTTAGTGAGATATTTTTTGGTCTCTACAACCGCCCACACAAGGAAGGACGTCATAAGTTGGTATAACAGAGTCTGCTCTGCAGATCAATTCACTTCGACAATATATTGGGATTTGTTCAGAATGATTCAACATATAAATGACATATGGTTAGAAATATACAGATGTCTAGTTTTTAGAACTATGTCTGGATTGTCGAAACCTATTTTCTAGAAAACATTATGTCCATTTTACTCGACAAAGGTTAGAAACAGACATAACATAATTGGCTGTGCAGATCACTTGGTTTTGACACGAAACTGGGATTGACTCAGAATAAACCAACATATGAATAATATATGTTTGGAAATCTATGGATGTCTAGTTTTTATAACTTTATCCGAATTGTCAAAAGCTATTTTTAGACAAAGATATGCATGTTTAAGTTCACAGAGGTCAGCTAGACCCGAGGAAGGCCAAAACCAGAGGAAAACCCGATGAGGACCTTTGATGGATCTAAGGTGTACCTCGATGCATCAAAAAATCAACCCAAGGAACCCCTTCGATGAATCAAAGGCATATCCGCAGAAAATCAAAATATTGAGTTATTTTTTCGGTTTTTCTCTCATGCAAGACTTGTTTCTTTGCAAGTTCCCTAAGAACTTTGAATTTTTCATTAAAGCAGGAATTACATATACTATGTTATGACATAGATAACTTATATCGACTTTGTGCCTTGTCGATCATGTTTCTTTATGATGATAAATGATATAGGTCTTCTCATCATCTATGCCAACAATTTTCAAGAGAGAATGGACATGAGTTCCTTTGCATTATCTCTAATGATTGCGGTATGATCCGAATATTAGATAAACTTATGTGTCAACCATATGGGCTATGTATGATAACTATGAGAGTTGTAGAATCAAATCATGGCATGAGAGATGACTTAAGAGATTCAGACATATAGAGGCTTTGATACGACAAATTGGGACATCTAAGTCGTGATATGATGATCCATATTTTAAAAAAAATCAAATGGACATCACTTCTTTTGAGTGAAAGGAAGCAAGAACCAAAGTTGGTTCATAAGAAAGTGGAGTCGAGCACCATTCAGTGGTGGGGCCTTCGTCCACAGCCGGCTAGTGACTGGCGCCTCTTCCTTTAAGAGGAAAAAATTAGACACCGAGGATGGTGTGCTAGTCTCCTATATATCATGCTTCCCGAGTCCATGGAGACTCCAAGCCTCAACTAAAATCCTCATTGGTTATTTTCAAAAGCTCATCACTCGTTATTGCAAAACCCACTCATTCAAGAGATTATGATTGAGACCATCCTATGGAAATGACACATATGTTCTCACTATATAGAATCTAAGGTGATTCTATGGAATGATTCAACCAACTAGCGAACCATTAAGATGTTTTATGGTGTTGGTTCTAATGCAAACATGCTGGTCACGTGTTGTTCTATCGTCCACTTGTAATGCTGCTTAAACTTTTAGCTCAGATTATATGACTGCGGGCTCACTATCCGAATCATCCCATTTATAGTCAGTTCGACTTAATAATGCTAGATAGTTTACATCGAAGAGTTTCAATGACTTATATTGCATATCATTGAGATTTAATATTGGTCTCATACTCTCATGAACAAACCCAAATGGTCTTGCAAAAAAAGATTACGATGGTAGCTTGGACATTGGTGATGTGCACCAATATTTTCTACTTAGGGTTATGCAATATCACATACAGCTATACCAAATTATCTACGATACACCATCACTCAATCTTGTTTTGTGCAGCTAGTGACTGTGTGTGAAGATAATATCTCGCACTTACGCATATATATGCCAAAATTTCTCTACCACAGCACATTATGATGGGTTAATCAAGACGAATGAATATATACGTTGGACATGAATCTCCAAATATAATCCGCTATGAGAACCTTGACAGGCAATCTCTTTACCACTAGTTTTACAGATGTCACTTTGATGAGATAGTATTCCAGTCATTAGGGGGAGATAAGAACAAGCATGTTCAAATAGGAACGACAGGAAGGGTCGTATCCTTATTATATCTCATCATGATTCCCAAATGATAGAACGTAACAAATTCGATGCCCGATACGTTTTTTAGTATTGTTAAAGTGATGAGATCACATATACTTGCTGCAAACATGTCTGTAAAGATCTATGTTCCTTTGAGAGGATATGGTGCCACCAAAAAGGAGTTGGTTATGGCACTGCCACCATGGAATGTAGCATGGTGACATCATAAAGTAGCATAGTGTCACCACAGGCCATGGGTTCTGTTGGAGAGCGTAGGAGACCCAAATGTTCAATAAATACTCATCCAAGGAAGGGAGCAAGTTTGGCACAATATGATCCATTGATCATTGATACTCAATTCTATCTTATGGTTATCATTGAGGAACGCCCTAATGTTAAAACCAATTACTCAAAATATAGATATCTCTACAAAGTACAAATTACACTAGTTACATGAGAGCATGGAATTTTGAGACTCATCGAACATATCTACTTTGAAATTCCCAAACGTAGTAGTAATTGGCCTACATGGAAAGAAGCGATCCAGATTGAATTATGTTCACTAACACAGAGAAAGATCATTGGGTTGGTGATGCCGACACACCCAAGTATAAAGCCTACCAAAATGGATCTTTGTTAGAAAGCGTGATGAGAATAAAGAGATTATACTCGCCTCATTGCACAAGGCTTCTCACAACACTCTAGAATCAACTACGAGAAATCATATTCTCTCGTAATGGATGTCATTGCACTCCACTGCCTTGTTAGTTTGGTAGTTTCTGAAAAAATTGACATGCAGCTTATAATAATGGTCATGACGTATCTCTATGGGATCTAGAATAAGATATAGATATGAATGTCTCAGATGGTGTAACATCCTGACTCAAAGTTAACCTCTTATATTCTGATTAAGTGTTAATCAATGAAGGTAGTTAGTTTTATCACCACCGGTAATTATTGAGCTTTTAGTTGACTTTTTATCTGATTGTCGCAGTTGGTTGACTTTGGGTGGAAATCAAAGAATTTCTCAAGCCGAGTCTGTGGACGTGCAGAATGCCAAAAACGGAGTTACGATCGACATAAGTTTGTCGTAATTTTATCGTAAAGTTATTACCGAAGTTACCGTAAATGGAAAAGTATTTAAAGGGGAAGTTTCCCTTTATGGAAGGCCAGACCATTCTGGGTAGGTTGACTTCGGTCAACTCGTCCCTCCCATGAGGAAAGAGAGAGTTTGTGGCAATCGCCGGCGATGCAATCTCGTCCAGCCACCTCCAACTTCGGGATGGGTCAAGTTCGACGCGAACCAGGCTCTCCTACCTATTTCCGGACTCAATTTCGGTGATTAAAGGCTCAAGGAATCAAAATGATAAGCTTAAATTCTAAGTTTTCTAGGTGGATCCCATCGCCGGCGACTCCTTCGGCCATGATAAAGGTTGGAATCGATTCCCTGTGATGCAATGAGTGTGATTGTGTTGCTATATTTTGGATTTCAGGTTGATTTGTTGGGGTTTGAATAAAACCTGATCCGAATTTCATCGCGGCCATTCATCGCCTTCTTGGTGACAGTTTCCGACAGTTGTGGTTGCCAAAGATATAGGGGTTTTGCTCCCCTCTATCTCTTGGTTCAATTGTGACTGACCTCGAGTCCGTTGGTGGCTCGATGACGAAGACTGGCGCCAAAGAGATTTCTGGGCCGTGAGCTTTCGGAATTGGCCAGAATTTTGCATAGGTTGTTTGGATGAACTTATTGGGCTCGAGGAGAGCTTTCCATCGATGTATCATTTGTCGTCGTCAATAGTGGTCGCCGATGGTGGCGCATGGCCGGCACGCGCTGCCATATGTTGTGGCGCGTGGCCAGAAAAGGGACCAAAAAATTATTTTCCTAAACAGGTCGAGTTATATGTCGTTTTACTCGTAATCGCATACTGATCGCAATGATAAGGTTATTGAATTCATTGGACGTAGTTTGGTGTGAATTTGGAATTAATCGGACATTAATTAAACGTTTTTACATTTTTATTGATCAGTCGAGTAATACGTCGATTCGACCTTAAGTCGCACAACGTTTGAGTAACGTATTGTAACTTTAAAATAGAATTAAGGGGACACAAATTTGAAATAGAATTAAACTGGTAAGAAGTTCGGAAAGCACACTATTCGAGAATGCGATATTCTCGACAGTATTGCTCGTTAGGTGAATGAACTTAGTTACTCAATATTATTCTTGACGATTAGTTGTAAAAAATGAATCGTTGTTTTAGGACGATGTATTAGCAGCTAGTGACAAACGTATAGAAACGCCGACTAACAGGCTTCGACTGAGTGGGAATCATTACACAGTACTGTGAGTGGGTACTTTATTTTCACTATTGTTTTGCATTTTGCGAGTCTATAGTTATACATTTACAGTTATTCATTTTACAGTTATGTACTTTTCAATTATGCATTATTATAGTTATGCATTAAATTGGAGGCATACATCATATTATTTTACACAGAGCATAGTCACAGTTGTTGCATCGATGCACTGGCTTCTCGGCTGATCTCCGAAACGCTCCGGGAGGGCCAGGGACCTGACCCGAGGATTTATAGATCACCCATGAGGGCCAGGAACCTGACCTGGGCAGTATTAAGACTTGAGGTTGGATAACCCGAGTCTAAGCCTCCACATATTTTATAATACCCAGGAGTACCTGGATGATCATATTTTTAGACTCGCATTATTTTTATATGCATTTACAATGAAAGGCATATTATTTATAGTTTTTAGATTAAAGTGAAACTTTATTTTCGTCCACTCATTCTAACAGTTTTATTATTTTATGTGTATTTCCCTGGGCTTTTTGGTTTAATTGTCCAGTTTGCAGAGTTCGTTTGAGGTCGAGCACGCACGCAGTTTATGGCATAGCAGTATCTACCGTAGGATCCAAGGTTGATCCTACGAGTTAGTATTTTACTTTACATACTCAGCTTAATTTGTCTAGTTGTTCTAATGTCGGAAACAGTTGTATATATTGTATATTTTAGTAGTGAACCTATTTGTGGAAAATTTCTTTATTTCATGACTTTTGAGTTTTGAATTTCCACATTGACTGTCAATTAGTGGGTAGTAACTAAGGTTAACATAGTCGTTAGGGCTTAATTTCAATTTAGGCAACTAAACTGGGGTCAGGTCCTTTCAGATGGACTTCATTTACCCAAATCAAGTGGCTCTAGACCACAGAGTGCGTTTGCAATGAGATTGAAACGTTCACTAAGTGACTACTTGATTGGAAAGGAATATACCCATGTGTGTTCATTTAAAGGACAAATTCTAGATTTGAAAAGTGTTTGAAATTCGATTTTGAGCTGAAAGATCTTGGGAAGACATGATTTTTTCACGAATAAAGGAGTCACAGCTAGTGACGAGAACTCGAGCATGGTAATTATGAGATTCTCCATCATCGGCTTATACTCTAAGATATGTTGCACTTTATGATGATAAAGTGAAGTCTATGAGTACTCCCATGATCTGATATGGTCTTGACCCTTAGAGAGATTCATTTTTGTCCAAGGGATGGTGACGAAGACGTGTTAGAGGCTAAAGTGCCTACAAGAGTGTACTTAGCATAATACACAAGACTTAGCTCTTCATTATTATTGAACTTGATAGCTAGATATAGCTATGCACCTATGCAATGTCATTGGAATAGTTTAAAGACGATCTTTCAGTATCAAAGAGTACGAAAGATATGGACTTGATCTATCCCTACATAGAGGCCACAAAGAGAGTGGCGATCAAAACAAGGACACCACAAAGAGTGTAGTGCTGATTTTCTATTCACCACCTATATCAACAGTCATTGTAATGTGTTGGTAAGTTTTGCTGAAATTAGATATCTCTCTGATCCACACAAAAGTTGTTCCCACATTGGTTATGTCTTTACCATGGGTAACACTGGGATATCTTGAAGTCTAGAGAGCAGACTCTTGTGGCTACATCTTCAAACCATGTTGAGATTATTTATCTAACATGAAGTTATTATTGAGTGCATATGGTTGAGGTCCATTAGTGCACATATCAAAGATCAAGTGGTTTTGAATCACCACTGATAAACCTACATACATTATGAGGATAATGTTGCTTACATCAAGGTGATGAAACTAGATTACATGTAGGGCGACAACACCAAATATAAATCGCATAATTTATTCTATATTCAGCAACAATAACAATTCCTCGTGGTCATGGTTGACCAAGTTTGATTTGAGGATAAAGTGGCAAACTTAGATTCCAAGTTATTAGCCAATTCCACATTTGAGAAGTATGTGAAGAGCATAGGGTTGCTCAGCTTATCTAAGCTACCTTGATTGTTGACATCAGGGGGAGATGCAGGCTTCACAGAGAGTCTGGCATTCACATGAGCATTTCTAAAATGTGAAGGACACGTTGAACTTTTTTTTCTTGACTACGGTTATTTTTATCCCAAAAGATTTTTATTACTTAGCAAGGTTTTAATGAGGCAACATGGTTATGTGTCATATCATCGTCTACGATGAGCTGCACTCTTTTTACTTAGCGAGATCACTTCTTCTCCTGTAATGGTTTTTGGCTCATCAAGGTTTGTAATGATGCACCAAGGAAGCATTGAAGAAGCACCGTCTACCATAACCGGCACAAGAGGGAGTGTTGAAGGATATTTACTTTATTATGTATATTCCTAGTTATGGTAGAATATGTAGAGAATAAGGGAGAGAATTAGGGGTGGGAATCGGGCCGAAAGGTTCAGTTCGGTAATATTTTTGATTTTTCAAAAGAAAAACCGCTACTATTCGGTTTGGTTTGGTTCGAATTATTCTCTGGATTTTTTCGGTTTCTTTCGGTTTTTTACATGATGTATAAAAACTAACTTTGTCAAAAAATAACTAAAAAGTTGTCTATAAAAGTCTTATTTTTAAATCGCATGACATTTTAATTCGTTTATATGAGAGAATTTGTCAAGAATTATGCATAATGTGATTATGATTTTAGAAGTTTAAATTTATTATATTACATATATTTATATAATATATTACAAAATACCTAAAATGATGTCATTTTTTGCATACTTCAGTTTTTCGGTTTGGTTCGGTTTTTGTAAATAAAAAACCAAACCATACCAAATGTTTCAATTTTTTTCGGTTTTGGTTTTTATCGGTTCGGTTTGTATCGGATTCGGTTTTCTTTTGCCACGGCTCGGTTTCTGTTTGGATTTTTTCGGTTTTCGGTTACAATGTCCCACCCCTAGAGAGAATCCTATTTAGTGATGTATTATGATTCTTACCATATGTAACTCCATGTACTTTCCTATATAAAGGAACTTCTTAATATCAATGAAAGGTTACACACTAATTGCTTCCACAATCTCTATACTTTATCATATTTCCTAAAACAAATAAAATCTTTCTCCAAAAACCTCTCGCTATATATAGATCGACTCCATTGGAAGCATGCAGCTTGCTCGAACTAGCTACCACACCCACGAAACTTAGCCTTAATTTCCTACATAAACTCTTCAAAGTTCAAACCAACTTAAACCAGTTAAGCTAGAATCCGTACGTAAGAAAGAAAGAAAATGGTCAAGTCCGCAGAGCAAGAACACCCCCAGAAGGCATTGGGATGGGCTGCAAGAGACACGACCAGTGTTCTCTCTCCCTTTGACTTCTCCAGAAGGTAAATCTTCACGTTTATCTGAAATCTCATTTTAACATGACTCACATCTTCGTTCTCAGACTATCAAAGTACGTATAATTTTGGTCTTAATCAAAGTACGTATAGTTTTGGTCTTAATTAAGTACTAAAATTGAAGATGTTGTGGTTGCATGCAGGGAAACCGGAGAGAAAGACGTTACGTTCAAGGTGTTGTACTGCGGGATCTGCCATTCGGATCTTCACATGATCAAGAACGAATGGGGCCTCTCTACCTATCATCTCGTTCCAGGGTATGTACGTTTGAGTTTTCAATTCCATGGACATTATTTGGTAGCACAACTAGAAATTGCTAGCTTTTCATCACCACACTTTTTGATGTACTCAATGTAAAGTTGTAAATACATACATACTTGGGCGCAATGCAGGCATGAGATTGTTGGTGAAGTGACAGAAGTAGGGAGAAATGTGCAAAAGCTCAAAGTTGGAGACAAGGTAGGTGTTGGATACATCGTGGGAGCTTGCCGCTCTTGTGATAGTTGTGCCGACCACCTTGAGAACTACTGCTCCAAACAAATAAGCACGTATGGTGCCAAGTACTACGACGGAACCACCACCTACGGGGGCTACTCTGACATCATGGTGGTGGATGAACACTTCATTGTCCATATCCCGGACAACCTACCTCTTGAAGGTGCTGCTCCTCTCCTATGTGCCGGGATCACAACCTACATCCCCTTAAGGTATTTTGGTCTCGACAAGCCAGGTATGCATGTCAGTGTGGTTGGCCTAGACGGTTTAGGCCATATCGCGGTGAAGTTTGCCAAGGCTATGGGGGTTAAGGTTACAGTGATCAGTACCTCTCCTAATAAGAAGGAAGAAGCTGTAGAACACCTTGGAGCTGATTCTTTTCTAGTTAGTCCTGACCAAGATCAGATGCAGGTAATCACTCGAACAAGTTACCTTTTATGTGGTTTCATTAGGAAAACTAAACAACGAGCAAGTTACTTACTGTTTGCTTCGTTGATTCACTTGATTCATATGTAGGCTGCCATTGGTACCATGGATGGGATCATTGACACAGTTTCTGCAGAACATGCTCTCCTGCCTCTGATTGGTTTGTTAAAATTCCACGAAAAACTTGCCACTACAAGAAAACAGCACTTAGACCACGGAAACACTAATTCTCCGTCGTCCAAGTGACACTTAGACGACGGAAAAGACTCTGTGGTCCAAGTACCACCTGGACGACGGAGAATACCATATCCGTCGTCCAAGTGGTCACCTGGACCTCGGAGTCTTCTCCGTCCTCCAGGTGACCACTTGGACGACGGAGATGGTATTATCCGTCGTCCAGGTGACCACCTGGACCTCGGAGTCTTCTCCGTCCTCCAGGTGACCACTTGGACGACGGATATGGTATTCTCCGTCGTCCAGGTGACCACCTGGACCTCGGAGTCTTCTCCGTCCTCCAGGTGACCACTTGGACGACGGATATGGTATTCTCCGCCGTCCAGGTGATTACCTGGAGGACGGACCGACACGCCGTCGTCCGAGTTCACAAAACGTACTTCCACTTAGACGACGTACCGACACCTCCGTCGTCTAAGTGAAGCATTATATAAGCCCACTGCCGGCCAAACGTACTGATCGAATTCATTCCTAGCTAGCCTCGATCTCTTCATGATCGATTCCATTTGAAGAATGATTGAAGGAGAAGGGAGAAGGAGAAGCTAGGGAGCTCGAGCTAGGTAGCTAGAAGCTAGCTAGGCCGAGAAGAATCAGGATCGATAAGGCCGGGATCTCCGCTGACTAGCTAGTTAGCTTAATTAACGTAAAGATATCGAGAAGGCCAGCAGGTACGTACGTACGCAGTTAAAATTTGCTTAATTAATATGTATTTAGTGAAAACGTACGTACATATATATATACATGCAAGGATGTTAGCTGATGTTAGCTATATATATATATATATGTACAGATCGATTAAATTACGTACATACGTACGTAATTGATGGATCGATATGTAGATCGAGTACGTATAATTAAGCGTAAATTAATGGACAAATATATATATATATGTAATAATTAATTAAGTATAATATTTTGTAGCAGTATGGACAAGAGTTGGATGAAGTTGAAGAATAGATGTGATGTCCGGTATATGGATGGAATTAGCGAATTTGTGAATTTTGCGATAGAACATGGTCAGGGAAAGAAACGTTTCAGGTGTCCGTGTCAGAAATGTCTTAATTGTCAGTATGCGGAGGTTAATGTTATGGTGCAACACTTGTACGAAAATGGTATGATGTGGAGTTACACTACATGGAGCGAGCATGGTGAAGCAGTAGAGTTCAGCGCAGCCGACTTCAGCTCAGGGTACAGTTACCATGGTGCCTCATCCAGCGGCAGTGGTGCCGGACCCCCAGCTTGCAACCCAACTGCAGATTTGGTCCATGATGCGTTTCCGGGATGTAGTCATGGCGGACACCAACACCAAGACGGAGGTTACAGTACCACCAATGAGCATGATGACACATTCCCCGCAGCTAGCTTGGCCACTGACACCAGTGAGATGGAAAAGTACAACCGGATGCTACTTGAAGCGCAGACCCCGGTGTTCCCTGGATGTCGAGAGAATGTGTTGCAATATGTGATGGAGCAAATGAAGATAAAAGTGAAGCACAAAATGTCAGTGAGTGCTTTTGACGAAATTCAGGAGCAAATATGTAAGTTGCTTCCTGATGATCACAATCTTCCTAAATCTCATTATAAGGTTAGAAATATCCTGAGCAGCCTCGGCCTAAAGTACAGGATAATTGACGCATGTCCGAATGATTGTGTGCTATTTTACAAAGAGTATAAAGAGTTGGACTTTTGTCCCGTATGTGGCCAGTGCAGATTCCAGTTGAATAGGAAGAGTTCGAAAAAGAGAATTCCTGTGAAAGTTGTTCGATATTTTCCCTTGATTCCCAGATTGCAGCGCCTGTACATGTCGCTACACACAGCAGAGGCGATGCGATGGTACGCAGAAAAGCGAATAGATGACGATGTCCTGCGACACGCCGCGGATGGGGAGGGTTTCAAACATTTCGACAGAGAATTTGGAGACTTTGCTTCAGAGGTTAGAAATGTTAGACTCGGCCTATCTACAGACGGATTCAATCCTTGGGGAAGTAATAGCTCCGCCGTCAGCACTTGGCCAGTTATTCTGATGCCGTACAACTTGCCTCCGTGGATGTGCATGAACAAGGAATTTAATTTCCTTACCGTACTAATTCCAGGTCCTAAATCTCCATCGAAGTGCTTAGATGTCTACCTCAGACATTTGATCGACGAGCTGAAACTATTGTGGGAAAATGGAGTCCCAACTTATGACAAATTCACTGACACGATGTTCACGATGAGGGCTGCTGTAATGTGGACGATCAGCGATTTTCCAGCTTATGGGATGTTGGCAGCCTGCAGGACAAAAGGATATAATGGATGTCCTATATGTTTGGACGACGTGAACTCTAGTTGGCACGCGGGGAAGGTGTGTTACTTGGGTCACCGTAGATGGCTTCCTCACGACCACCCGTGGCGACAGGATGAAGCTCATTTCGATGGTACGGTAGAGAACAATCCTAAACCCCGTAGTTGGTCGGGCGAAGAGATTTTAGAGAGGTTGAGCTATTTCGACTTTGGTGTGTTGAGCAATGACGCGGATGTAAAGAAATGCAATCCAATTCCTCCACATGATCTCAGCTATTGGGATCACAAGAGTATATTCTTTGAACTCCCTTACTGGTCGAAGTTGAAGCTGAGGAACAACTTGGACGCGATGCACATAGAAAAGAATGTGTGCGACAGCGTGGTGGGAACAATTCTCGGTATTAAGTTCAAGACTAAAGATACTCCCAAAGCGCGCAAAGATTTGGAATCAATGAATCTACGTCGTCCCTTGTGGTTGAGGAGGGATAGGAAATGAGTGTACAACAAGATGTCAGATGCACCTTACACAGTGAAGCCGACGCTTAGACGTTCTGTATTTCACTGGTTTAAGGGCGTTCGTTATCCGGCTACATATGCAGCTACTATAACTGGAGCAGTGGACGAGGTGCAACACAAGTTTGTTGGTCTAAAGACACATGACTATCACGTTATGCTGCAACGTCTGATTCCAGTGGTAATTCGACCATACTTGCCTCGGGACGTCGTAGAACCAATAGTGGCATTGTGCAGGTGGTGGTAGAGGTTATGCGCCAGAGAATTAAAGAAGTCAGATGTGGTGGAATTGCAACAACAAATTGTGCACATCATTTGCAAACTAGAGAGGATTTTCCCCCCTGCTTTCTTTGACATCATGATTCACCTAATGATCCACCTGCCCGAGCAGGTGCTCATTTCTGGTCCGGTCCAGTACACTTGGATGTATCCTCAAGAAAGGTACGTACAACTAATTAATTAATTTGTTCCACTGGAGATTATATATATACTAGCCAGCTAGCTATATGTACTTATGTAATGTGTACGTTTGATTTTGTAGACAGCTTGGACAGTATAAGTCATTCGTCAAAAATAGGTCGGCCCCGGATGGCTCCATAGCAGAGACATACCTAATGCATGAGTGTGTTACTTACTGCAACAGGTACCTCAAAGATCCACCCCCTCCCAGTACTGCCTCCGATCGCAGTGCCCGCATCAATCTTTCTGTCGTCACCAATGTCGTCCGACCGTTTAGAGGAGTATTAAAGGAATCGTTAACACGGGAAGAACTTATTGAGGCACATTGGGTAGTGTTGCGAGACTGTGATGAAGTTGAGCCGTACATGATGTCATACAGGGAGAGGCTTCAGGCGTTAAATCAAAACAAGAGTTCGGCGTGGATTGAGAAAATGGTTAAGAAGAAGTTTCCTGATTATTTCTTCCAATGGGTACGTACGTACGACTCGGTATTAATTATTTAAATACATATTGCTCATGTTTGTAGAAAGTAAACCATTATATTAATTTGGCCTTTTTCGCAGATGATTGATCTGCAAAAATCTGATAACCACGGAGGGTGGTGGTCATGGCCAAAGCACTTGCTAGCAGGGAAGCCGGTTAAACACTATATTTATCCCGGATGTTTTGTGAACGGTGTAAAGTTCCATTCATTGGCCCGAGACGAAGGAAGAAGAACACAAAACAGTGGGGTAGCCGTTGGGAAAGACAATGATCTATATTACGGGGCTATTGTATATGTGGTTCAGCTATGTTACGGGAATGATGTCAACGTTTTCCTATTCAAGTGCAGATGGTTCAAGCGTACAAAGGAAGACCTGGGACTATTATCTGTCGATACAAACTCGCACTGGTATGAGGATGAGCCTTTCGCTCTCGCCACCTTAGTTCGGCAGGTGTTCTATCTCGACGATCCGAAAGCCGGTGAAGGGTGGAAAATAGTGAACCATATCTCTCACCGAGGAATATGGAATACAGAGACAATTGAAGGGACACCGGCGACGACTGAAGATGCTGCTGAACCAGAAAGAGACATTCCTGCCTATCAAGAGCCTAATATTTCTATGGTCCGCTCCGATATAATGGACCTGGTTCAAGATGGTGAACGGTTACCCATGCCTGATGGTTGTACAGATCTAACTGAAGATGAGATTATCCATGAGGTAGATGAAGAAGACGAGCAGGAAGAGGACGCGGACGAGGACTCAGGTTATTCGTCGGACGATGTTGAGTACGATGACGAGGATGAGCCGTCGACTAACGGGGATGAGGACGATGATGATTATGACGAAGAGTACGGTCACACGACGAGGGAGATTAATTGGTAATTAATTACTGTAATTATTGTAATATATATATATATGATCGATGCTGGTTTACGGTAAGAAATTAATCCGAATTATATATCCTGGACAACGGAGAAATTAATTGCAGATTAATTGGCGCCAAATCTCAATCTCATATAAAACCCTAGCTAAATCTTGGACCCTAAATCTAGCAGTTCGGATCGATCGATCAAGATCGATCAATTTTTTAATTATATTTTTGAATCAGAATAATTGAACGCACACACAAATGACCGGGGACGACCTAAACCGTAAACCCTAAGGCCCTAACCCCTGAATTCGGGGTTTTTACACCTGGACGACGGAGATGGTCATTTTCCGTCGTCCAAGTTCACAAACCCTAAACCCTAAACAGTAAGGCCCTAACCCCTGAATTTAGGGTCTATACACCTGGACGACGGAAATGAGTGTTTCCGTCGTCCAGGTGCAGATATCGTAATTTTTTCTAAGACAACGACCATCTAGACCTTCTTCCAATGCAAAGTCTTTTCATCAAGACTTTAGAGTAAACAATTCTTGGTGTGTGAGCTTCGACGGTTCGAAAATCGGAGTTACGAAATGCCTAGTATCCACGTTTCCGGTTTGTGAAATTATCGGTTTTGCGGTTGACTGTGCCGATCAAACCCTTCCCGAACTTGTTATTTTATGATCCTTTGAAGACAATTATATATTATGTTACGACGAACATATCCAACGGTTTTTTTGTCCAAATTCAATTTCGTTAATACTCTGCTGCAAATGAGCGTCTACTCATGAACACTTAAAGCGTAAATATTAGTCGATACTTAACATGTTTCAACACGTAAAATTAATCGTCGGTTCAAATTTAACTGTTTATATACACGATGCGTTCATCGATATTGTACGACTATTTCACTCGAATGACAGATCGCTAAATTCCTAGCGAATTATTTTTAAAATTTTTTTTTACGTAATTTGAACCTGGACGACGGATATGGTCATTTTCCGTCGTCCAGGTGTTCACCTGGACGACGGAAAATGACCATATCCGTCGTCCAGGTTCAAAAACCATGGCGGTTCAAATTTATTTTTGTTTATTTTTTTCATGTAATTTTCACTTGGACGACGGAGACTGACCATCTCCGTCGTCCAAGTCCAAAATTATGGCGGTTCAATTTACCGCTTCCGTTTTCGGCACCGCTTGAATTTTCACTTAGACGACGGAGATCCAATTCTCCGTCGTCTAAGTCCAAATTCATGGCGGTTCAAAACGTCCCGCCGATTAATTACGCGCCGATTGAAAATTTTTAAACCGCCACCTAGACGACGGAAAACACTGTTTCCGTCGTCCAGGTGGACTTAGACGACGGAGAATAGTGCTCCGTCGTCTAAGTGCAACTCTATAAATAGAGTTGCACCCCCCCTCATTTTCTCATCATTCCTCCTCTCCCTCTCCTCTCCTCTCCTCCGGCGATCCTCCTCCGGCGACGCTCCGACGACATTTTTTCCGGCGTGGTTCCTCCTCTCCGACGACTCAAGTCCGGCGAAATTCCCGTAAACTCCGCTTCGGTACATTTCTATTTTTCCCTTATTTAAATAATTTTCATTTTATTAATTAATTAAATTCTAAATATAATTAATTAGTAGAAAATAATTTAGTAATTAATTTTAAATATTTAATAAATGATTAATTGTTGTTATTTATTAATTAAATCATAATTATTGTTATTGTTTCCTAATTAAATGAATAATTGTAAATTTGTTGTTATTAAATAAATAAATAATTAATTATTGTTATTAATTAATTAAATAAATAATTATTGTTATTAATTAATTAAATGGTTAATTATTGCATGCTAAATGGAAAATAAATTATTGCATGTAATTACGTGTATTTTTTAGTAAATAAATTAGTAGTACGTGTTCGATTTAAATTTAGTACATAGGCTTGGTGTAATTAAGTCGCACTCTTTGGAATAGATGGCGCCTCTTTTCCTTGCTTATCTCCTTAACCCCTCGTGATGTGTGGATTTCATCACCGCACACCATAACCTAAGCGAAGTTATGGACACGAGGTTGAGGGCGGAGTTTGCAAAGGACTTGAGGGAGTGTAAATTTTCGAAAAATTGGCCGAATGTCGGACATGGTGTCTAGAAACGGGTTATGACTGGTGACAGGATTTGGACTAAGAAAGACTTTTGTCGAAATTAGTCCTGCCTCTCGCGTTATCTCTATCCCTAACTGGCCATGTTTTTCGATTTAACCAAGGCTGATTAATTGAAAATTTACACTTTATCGCGCGGGTCGCACGTCCATTGAACGACCGAAAATGCCAAGCTAGTGTACTCTATTTAAATCGTAAACGTACTTAATTAATTAGCGTAAATTTTTAAGTTGTAATTATTATGGTAAGTAGGTATTTTAACCCCGTACTCTTAGGTTTAAATGGCTCCGCCAAAGACGACATCCGGCAAGAAGAAAGCCCAACAAGAGGCAGAAGATGCCATGCTCCGCCGCTTGGCGGACCAAGTCGGTTGGGAATTACCACCGGAGGGCAACGACGCTCTCAATCCGGACGGATCATCTGGTCCGTCCGTAGCGCCCTCTGGGGAAATTCCCGCTCCCTCATTCATCTCGAGCGGTGATGACGTCGACCCCTTCCAATCTCCGACGCCCGGTACCCATTCAACGGGAAGTACTCAGGCGTCCTCCACCGCCGAATCAATCATGTACAGCGCCCGCCGTAGGCAAAGGAGGGCCCCCACTGACCCGGAACCGAAAAGGACTCGGGGTCTCGTTAAAGGGGGGAAAGCGGAGCGTATTTGCAAGGCGACCGGTAAAAAGATCGACTTGCCGTACGACGAATTCACCGGTGGCCCTCCCACAGCTCAACTAGCAAGTCTCTTGGCGCATGGGATAGGGTCAATCATCCGTAACCGGGTTCGTATCACTGCCCCTACTTGGAAGGAGGCGCCGGATCATGAGAAGGCGAAAGTCTTCAAAGATCTTTCGGTACGTAATACGTTCAATTTAGTTATTATATAATATTGTTAATCTCGGCCTAAAATTTCATAATATATACGATTATAATTTTCTATTTATTTTTGATAGGAACAATTTGACGTGGATCCGACACCGGCTATGTTGAGGCATATCAATCAAACCGCCAACTCCATCTACAAAGATTGGAAGTACAGGCTCCATAAGTACTTCAAAGATGTCGGTCCCGTGCCTCCCCCGGTAGAGCTGCAAGGGGAGAGAGAAGATGAGTGGGAGTGGTTGTGTAACCACTTTGCCGATAAACAATTTAAGGTATTAATTTAATTTTTTTATTTCAATTAAAATAATTGAATTATTTAAATTGTAGTTATTCATTTTTTAATGATTTAATTATGTTGTGTAACAGAAATTCTCCGGTGTCAACAAAGCCAACCGGGGGAAGAAGGAGAAACACCATACTACCGGCGCCAAGCAGTTCATTCAAATTGCCAAGGAGCATAAGGATAAGGGTTCCAAACACCCTTTTATTGATGCAAGCGTAAGCGCGTACGTGACGCCAGGGCTCGATAATGAAGCGAGTCAATGCGGGGTAAGTGATATGTATATATATATATATATGTGCTTTTAATTATAGTAATTATTATTTAAATATGATTACAAAATTATAATAAATTAATTATAATTTTGTAGGCAAGGGCGATAGAGCGTGCCCATGAAGAGTTGGCCAACACTCAGCTTGCGTTCCCAGATGTGCCGCCGGAAGACCTGCCTCCTCTATCCTTAGAGAGCCAAATTGCAATCGCGGATGAGGTCTACGGTCGTAGAGCTGGCAAGGAGGTTAGGCACTTTGGGCCTAGGGTGGTACGAGATTTGTCGACGACCTCCGGCTCATCATCTACGGGAGGTTCGAGGCAGCGGAGAATGAGTCAAGCTGCGGCCGTCGAAGCAGCCATTCAAGAGGCTCGACTGGCACGAGAGGAGAATCGACGGACACAAGAGCAGAATGAGTCAATGCGGCAAAGACTTGACGAACAACAAGCACAAATAGCCCAACTCATCGCGCTCATGAACCAAAATCGAGAAGTATGTCAACCTCCTCCGAACCCACACCCCGACGACAACGACCCGGCTGGAGGCGGAGGACTCGGCCCCGCATCTGCTCCTCCAGTGTATTAGCTAGCACGTAGTATATTATCTCGTTTCTTTCCGCATTCCGAACAATATTTTAATTTTTAATTTATGGGTTTTTTCGTATGTACAAATTAATTTACTTTGATTATTTAATAATTATATATATAAGTTATTAATTTTAATATTCAAAATTTAGTTTATTTATTTAATATTAGCATTTTTCATTATTTAAATTAAAATAATAATAAATTAAATTAATAATATTTAATTTCAATTTATTTTTTAAAAAAATTAAATATTCACTTGGACGACGGAGATTATGTTCTCCGTCGTCCAGGTGCACAAACCCTAAACCTAACCCCTAACCCCTAAACCCTGTCGTTCTCCGTGGCCCAGGTGCTCACCTGGACGACGGAGACTTAGTGTTTCCGTCGTCCAGGTGAAAACCTGGGCCACGGACATTGCTCGTGTGTCCGTGGCCCAGGTGTACACCTGGACGACGGAAACACTAAGTCTCCGTCGTCCAGGTGAACACTTGGGCCACGGACATTGCTCGTGTGTCCGTGGCCCAGGTGCTCACCTGGACGACGGAAACACTAAGTCTCTGTCGTCCAGGTGAACACCTGGGCCACGGACATTGCTCGTGTGTCCGTGGCCCAGGTGCTCACCTGGACGACAGAGACTTAGTGTTTCCGTCGTCCAGGTGAACACCTGGGCCACGGATAATGTCTGAGGTCCAAGTTAACTTGGACGACGGAAACACTAAGTCTCCGTCGTCCAGGTGCTTGGACGACAGCACTTGGAGCACGGACCTTGGACGACGGAGTTTCCGTCGTCCAAGTACTTAGACGACGGAAAACTGCACTTAGACGACGGAAATGGTCCGTGGTCTAAGTGTAGTTTTCTTGTAGTATGGTTGGTGTACCAGAGAATCCCCTTGAGCTTCCAGCTCTGCCTTTCTCACGGGTAAGCATATGTAGTTTGGACAAGTTTTTCTCACACCTAAAATGATTGATATATGCTGGGGGTGCTTATTAAAAGATTTCATTTTAAACTTAACAGGAAGGAAGCTGGTAGCTGGTAGCCAAATTGGAGGTATGAAGGAGATCATTGCCGCCAAGCACAACATAACTGCTGACATTGAGATCATTGCAATCGACTACTTGAACGCTGCTATGGATCGCCTTGCCAAAGCAGATGTCAGATACCGATTCGTCATCGACATTGGGAAGACACCTAAAGCTACCTCTTAAATTTTGCAACCTAAAGCTAAATCAATGAAGTAATTTAGCATGTTTATTCGTTGATGCATCTACAAAAGTATATTTTATTTTCTTTGCTGTGTCCATCTTCCCTACATAGCTGCATCACAAGATTACTAGAATAAGATTTGAGTTGCTAGAAATACATGTAAAGGTCCTAGAGGGGGGGTGAATAGGCTTTTCCCACTTTTTCGTTCAAACTGTTCTCGGGATAGTAAGATAGAGATCTATCCCAAAGCACAGAACGAGTACTGAAAAGTAAGACAGTAAGTAAAGAGGGACACAAGATGTTTTTGATAACGCAGAAATCCTACAACCAGGATTAAAACTGCGTGCCCCTAACTCTTGAGGGACAAACATTTCCACTAATTTGTAACACACACAAATACAAGTTTCTGGCACTCTAGGGATACATAACCCGTATGCTATCCTGACTAGTCTACCCACCAGTACAAACAGAGCTACACTACTTTAATCTATGTGTTTACACTTTGGAAATATACAGAAGTATCAACTCAGATCTTAACTATCCTCAAGTTAAATCTTCTTGATCAACTTCTTGGGTTGGGCATCTCCATACTTTAGCTCAATGGAATGCACAATGCAACAATGCATATAAGTTTTGAAAACAGTTTTTATGCTTTAAGAATCCATGTCTATTATGCACTTAAATAGAGCAACCAGAAGACATGGAAGGGGAGGAGAAGAGATAAGAGAAACTACACTCGAAAGTGCTCTCAAAGAGTACCAAAACAGAATAACCAAAACCCCTTAAGTTTTCACTCAACCAACCAAGGATCCAAGACAGCTTGGGACTCCTTAAATAGGCAAGGTTATTCAATGGTCAAAGACAGCTAAGAAGGCTCGTAAATCATAGCTAGCAAGCTCGTAAAACACAGCAGCACACAAGCCTAAAACGCAGACCTAAACACTGTCCTAATGCAGACCTAAACATGGACCAATGCAGACCTACATTCAGCAGCTACCGAAGGGACACAGCAAGCTAAATAGTAAGCAAAACCGAGACAGTTTTTTAGGTCTTACCGTAAAGAGTTAAGGTTATCTAAACAAGGTAAAATATCCATGTACTTGTACAAGAATAGCAATTGCAGTGTTCAAGAAAAAAACACGTTTCAAGACAGCAAAGGGAGAACCAGGAAAACCAGTGCCAAAAACACTTTGACAACCAGAAAAGGACAAACAGATTTCAAGAAATCACATGTGAACTTTAGTCAACTTTCCTAGGGATCTTCATTAACTAAGTCAGTTTTCCATGGTCAAAAATCAACCAGATTAAACACAGGTAAACTGGAATTTTTAGAAGTGAATAAAGCCATGAAATATCACACCAGAAAAACGTTCCAGAATGTCTGGGATACATGCTCAGTGTTCTATCCTAGATGGAAAACATATAATGTACATGAATGTTATACCTGTTTCCCAATGAGATAAAGTATGTAATGTCACTTAAGCTTTGATGATCTTCCATTGCTGTGTTTTGTCATAGCACAAGAAATAGCCAACAACAAGTGTATGCCTTCAACATAAATAATGTACCAAGTACTAAGCACGTACCAACCACACTAGTTGGTAACGCAAAACATACCTGTGAAGCTTGTGTTGCTTTGTATAAATATAATCACTTCATACATTCCAATTTGTTTCTATTTACTGGCTTTACTGCTAATGCAAAAGCTAATTCATCCAAACATATATTACCATTGATGGGAACAAACGTTGGTACAAATTTAAAACTACAATCACACATGGAGCTATTAAATCAAGGTTGACTCCTAGATTTCACGTTATGAATCAATATTGCTCAGCTAAGATAATTGAGAACTAAAAATCAAGAGACACACTTTTTGAAGACCCGGAACAACTGCCAGCAGTCCCATAATAACTCCCAGTTGAACCATCAACAGGGGCCTGGTTTAGACATTCTAAAACTAAATACCTCCGCTTTTGCAGTTTTATTGACAAGGTTGTTGCCTCCAGAATTACATGCAGGAACATGCATACACTGGCAAAATTGAGAACGACAATCGGATAATGCGTACACTTAACACACTTAACACCCAAAATTCATCGCATTGTGACAAACTAAAGTTCTTCACCGCTGGCATGTCATTCAAGTTTTCAAACAGTTGGCATAGTACAATGAATTGGGTAGCTGTGTACTAACATTAAATTGTAGCAAAACTACTGTCATGTCATCAACTGTACTGCCAGAAAAAGGTAGTACTATGGAATAAGCATGACTGTATGAAAGGGTCGGTCATGTTGTTGCAATTTGTAAATTCATATGAAGAACCCTAGCACAAAGAATAGTTTTTGTACTAGCTTATTACACATCACCATAAACTCGATTCAATCAATGAAAGAACATGACTTTTGCACTACCTGTGTGTTAATTTGCGCTACTTTCTGCAGATTAAGAAGGCCAACCATGTCCTGGTAGCCAATAAGGAGTGTTGTTAATTCCTTGTCCTCATCTGATTCAATCATTTGTTATAGGTTAGTATTTGGATTTGAAAAGATATAATAATATCAGAACGCAAAGACTAATGTGACATTTTATAAAAACCGGCAAGTGCCTTGACTGATAACAAGGTGTCTGCCATATGCTGCCATCGCATAGAAGAGGACAATGATAAAAGACTAGGCGGGAATGTCACAATAGCAACTGCATTTGAGGATCGTAGAATGCTTTTTAGAGATTTAAGGAAGGAAAGCATGTCCCATTCCTGTAATGCAAAAATATTACCCTCAGCTTCAATAATTTAACGTATTGCTTGGAGTAAGTAAAAGCTTACACATAACAATAACCAAAAATGGGAGGAAACTTATAAATGGCAGCTGTAAACCAGAGATTCAGAACAAGAGTAAAAGACCAAATGACAGTTGCACTGACCAGATTGGAATATCCACACTGCGGAGCACAGAATGATTGAATAGCAATACGCCCAACAGAAGAAATGTTACCCTTGAAAGTATATACATATTTTTACCAAAATACTAGAGTTTGAATTTGAGAAGATAGAACGGATATACATATTTTTACCAAAATACTATATATATATATGTAAACTTTTAGGCAGGTAAGAAATAAGATTAAAATACTACACCTTGAAAATTGTGATAAAAACGTAGTACGACTGTTTTGAAGTGTATCAAGATTCAAAGAATCTCGAATGCTAGCACAATATATACGTTTGCCTGTTAGAAACTGCCTTTCCAATGGCTTTCGCAAGTCAAATTAAGTTGCTGCAGAACTCATGTTTTCCATCTGAACAATCATAGAAACAAATTTCTCTTGAAATCAAAATAATCTATGTGCCCTAGTTTGATAATAGGGCCCTAGTCTGATAATAAATAAGACAGGAAACCTTACTCTGAACATCAAAGTTCTGTTGATTTTCACCAAAGTACTTCTTATATTGCCAAGCTATCCTCAACCCTTTCTCCTAAATTTTTTTTAATAAAGTATTACATTAGTACTATTGAGTTGTTCACCATAGAAACCAAATTACAAATAAGATGAAGAAAAGGAGAACTTGATCAGGATCTCGATGACTAGACTTATCATCTTTGGCTACCCCTGGACTAGGCAAAGTACCAAGAAACTGTCTAGGGTCCTTAGCTTGGCTTGCATAAAGAAGAGGTTGATTGTGAACGAGTCCTTGAGACATGAAATTCCTTAGCAAAAGCATATGACCAGGTGCTTCGGCATCCTCCATCACTAAAACTAGGCTTCCAAGAGAAAAACCACCTCCTAAACTTTCTGCAGATCAATAAGAATCAAATGAAACTGCAATATACCTTATACAAAATTACATACGAAAAAAGAAAAGCATTTCAGGTATCAATAAATCCTTCCATGAGTGAAAGATAATTACTGTCAAGGTCTGGTATTCCGGATGAAACAAACATCGTGCCATTACGACCATGCTTGAGCCCAGGGATTTGAGAGTGGGCTTGCAACCATAACATTGCGAGAGAAGCTACTTGATCGCGTCTTGGTCGCAGCCATGGCTGGCAGAAATACTCTCCAAAAGTCTCAATCAGAGCATCAAACAATCCGGGAAATGAAGACTACAGCTCTTTGCTGATTAACAAATAGCTGCAACCACAGAATTTACAATGAGCAGCACAAAGCGAAAATGTCAAGTTTAGAGCCCAAGTCTTTATCGGTAGGCACCACTACATATTTATTTGTTTCATTACATCTCTGTACGAAACTGAAGTCTCAATGATTCTGTATAAGCTATATTGAAATAATACTGTTTTGTAAGCATAAATTGTTTACACACTGGTATCCCAGAGTTAACTTTAGAGCCAAGAGCCATATGATCTTAACTTTGACATGGAACTTCTAAGGAAATATATCCCATTCCAGTTTTGGTGGATTAAATGTTCATCTATATGGACGTAATTTCATGATTCCAAACAGAGGTAAGAAGAAACTGTTTGCAATAATTTGATCTTAAATCGTGGTCCAGTGTGTATCTCTAACACATCTCCAATATCGAATAATCAACATGAATCACAAGGTTCAATAATATCTCACACTTATCTAAATTCTCATCTCCTACAGACAATACCAACTGAAAGCAGAATCATTGAATAAAGTGTTGAATTGAATGATGACATACGTGGACAAGTTTGACATGTGAAACATCATATGTGCTTAAGTAAATCAAATGTCAAAATCTGTTATAAGAATAGTTACAGTAATCTAATCTAATAAAGTAGTTATGGAGAAGTTTTCTTTGTGGAAGAAAACTGCCTTATCTAAACGGATCCTACATCTATATATACTGATCAAAATGGCCTGCTTATATACATAATCTTCATAAGGAAATGCCCCACTGCATATGAAAAACCGAAGTGGAATAATGATAGTTGCATATTTATGCAACGTTTATGTGCTTAACCGAACCTTATATTTAGCTCTTTTGTTATGTTTTTAAGTAATTTAACATTATTATTTGTTCTTAGGTATTTTGGAGATAAATGAAGAAAAAGAGATTAAATATATAATGCAGCTTGGCGAAGGAACGGGAGTCCTTGGCGAGGAGGTTTGGTTCTTGGCGAGCACGTAATAGAAGAGTGCAAGTGGGTTTTGCTAGTTTAATTAAACTAGTTAGATGAGATTAAATAATATATCTTGGCGAGGAAACCTTGGCGAGGAGGTTTTGTCTTTGGCGAGCAAGGAGAGAAGAAGAAGAGTTTGCTTGGACTTGGACTTTGGAAGTCCATTTGCATATAGACTTGTTGGTGTGTGCACGTGAACAACATGAGAATAATCAGCTTTTGCTAATTATATATTAGTTTATATGGCTAGTGAAGTTCTGTGGGCTGGCAAGTTGCTCGCAAGGAGAAGAAGAGGAGGAGTCCTAATATAATAATGAGATTATGAAGAGATGGGCTTGAATTGGTGTCTTGCACGTGGGTTGCTAGCTAGGTTAATTAACCTAGCTAGTTTGAACATATAAATAGCTTGCAAGAGTACGTACGAAAAATGGGTCGTAACGGGGAGCAAGAGCAAGGAAGCTGCAAGTTTCTCTTTCATCCGTTTGTATCAATTTCTTTCATAGATTATTTTAGTTTAATTTCTGATTCCATGAGGAGCTAAACTCCATTGTTAAGGGGCTGTTTTGAAGCCCCGTTCATGATATCTAGATTGCTTATGCACGTTAACTAAGTTTTGTTTTTGTTATTTGAATGAGGTTTCTTTGTTATTTATACAGTGATGATTCTTGATTATGTATACTTTGAGTGCACGCTTAGTATGCATGTTTAGGAATCTAATTCTAAGAAAATTGATGGCTGTTGGTGATTATTACCTTCCTCAACTTTCAATTGTAGAACCCATACATACTTGGTATAAGAAACCCCAGGTCTAGCAAGACACGACCGTAGTGTACTTGTAAAGCCTTGTAGATTCTCAAACCATTTCTAAATCTTAATGCTTTTCTCTTAGTTAATTCGAGTCCGTGACTTCGGGTTCTTTGAGGGATAGACAATATTGATAAGCAGACCTTCAATGTTTTAAACATAAGGATCGGGTAATAGGTTGTGTTCACAGCTCGGGGCCTTCCTGGGAATCTTTCATTCATAACATTTGCATTATTTAGTTAGTCATTTGTCGTCTAGATGGAGTGACGGTGGTGGATAGCACTTCCCTTAACTCATTTTATCATTGATTGTCAGTTTTACTTTTACTCTGTTTTCTGTTTCAGTTTAGTAATCTGTTTTGCATAATTTTGTTCGCCAACCAAACAAACTCCGATTGTATTGAAATTTCGCGTGGTAGTCCACCACTGTGTCTATAGTGTCCTGTATTAATTTCGTGATTTTAGGTTGAGTCTAAATATTTTAATTAATTACGTTAGTATCCAGTGGTTGAGTCTGTCAGATTTCTGACTTTCGCGTCTGTTTGTTGTTAGAGTATTGAGTCTCATCTTTCCCTGTGGATTGACCCCTATACTATTGTACTGCATTGACAAGCATATTGATTTTATTATAGGGTAACTTTGAGGGTGGTTAAACACCGATCAAATTTTGGCGCCGTTGCTGGGGAAAAATCTAGTCTTTATATTCTAACGTGTCTTTTGTTTTGTTTTGTTTTGTTTCATTTCTTTTGTAGTGTAACGTATCTCTTGTGTGCAGGTACTTAGTGCATGCATACTCGAAGGTCAAGGAGAACTGAGCTTTTATTGCTTGATTTAGAGATTGAGCGCTCAGCTAAGCAAACCGAAAGCAGAAGAGGCGAGCAGAACTGGAGGTTGGAAACACGTGTGGCACAGTGTCAGAACCTGAGATTGAGGTGGAAACAAGTTCAGATTCAGAAGAAGAAGTTCCTCTATCGCCACCACAAAGAGCAGCAATGGGAGAACAACCAAGAACGTTGATGAATTCCTTTGTGCCTAGTGCTCAGGGGAATTCATCACCAATAGTGTTGCCGGCTCTTGGGACATATTCAGTGCCTCCTGCATTACTTTCTGCCCTACCTCATTATAAGGGGGTATTTTCAGAGGACCCTCAGCAACATTTGGCTGAGATTGAAGCTTTAGCATCAACATAAAACTTACAAAATGTTGAATCTAATGTGTTGAAACTAATTTTATTTCCTTTTTCTGTGAAGGAAGGAGTGAAGATGTGGTTCAATTCTTTGGCTCCTAGGTCTATACAATCTTAGGATGAGATGAAGGTGACGTTCATGAAGGAGTATTTCTCAGCCCAGAAGACTAAGCAGTTGAAGAAGGAGATTAATAGCTTCATACAAAAAGATGGTGACATGCTTCATGAGGCATGGAGTCATTTCAAGGAGCTGTTGAGGAAATGCCCACATCATGGGTATGATCTAGAGGACAGGATGACTTTCTTTTATGAAGATCTAGAGCCAGCCAACAAGACAAGAGTGGATTCTGCTTGTGGAGGTATGTTTATGTACCAAACAGGTCAGCAAGCTCATGATACCATAGAGAAATTGGCTGAGAACACCAAGCAGTTCTATACAAGAGAGAGAACGTTGGCGAGCAAGAAACAGCAAGCTGTATTTGAGGTTGCCACCAACCCAGACATGGACAAGAGAATGAAAGCAATGGAGAAGAAGTTGGAGTCCATTTCTACTGCCATCAAGAGCCAAACGACATCATCATCATCTGTTTCTCAGGTATGTTCTGTTTGCTCTATGTCGGATCACACTAATGAATCTTATCCTTTTATTCTTGAAGAAGAGCAGGTGAATTTTGTGCAACAACGGGCATCAAGAAATGATCCCTACTCAAACACATACAATCCGGGGTGGAGGAATCATCCTAATTTCAGCTATGGAAACACAAACAATGTGCTGAACCCACCCACCGGATTCAAGGTAAGACCTGAATTTCAGCAGGTACAACAGCCGGTTGCAGCTCCAACTCCTGATCCTATCATGGCAGCAATATTGGCTAGGCTAGAGGGGATTGAGATGCACAACAAGAACTCTAGCAAGGCATTCGAGCTTATGGAGAAGCAGCTGAACAGCTTGCAGCAACAAGTGTTAACAAGAGAACAAGGTACTCTTCCAAGCAATGTGGTTAAGAACCCAAGATCTCAACATGAAGCTAATGTGATCACATTGAGAAGTGGAAGAGTGATTGAAGAGGTTGAAAAGTCTACAAAAAAATCTTTAGAAGATGAACCGATCCTAGAACAGGTGCTGCCATTTCCACCACTGCTGCAGGATCAGGGAGAGAAAAGTGCACCTGGACAGAAAAATTCACCAAATGAAAAGGCAGGTAAGTCAAGTTCTGAACCTTCTCCTTCAATTCCTTTACGTGTTCCTTTTCCTGGTAGGTTGAAAAACAAGAAGAAGGATGAGTTGGAGCAAGAGATTCTAGATACATTCCGGAAGGTGGAAGTGAACATTCTGTTGCTTGATGCGATTAAGCAAATACCGAAGTATGCAAAGTTTCTTAAAGAACTTTGTACAATGAAGAGGAAGTTCACAGGGACTGAGACCGTGGCCTCGAGTGAGAAGGTGTCAGCGGTACTTCAGAGGAAGCTACCACCCAAGATGGGTGATCCTGGACGATTCACCGTCCCATGTACAATTGGTAACACGAACTTTACTGGAGCTTTACTTGATTTGGGTGCATCAATAAACTTAATGCCATACTCTGTGTATAAAACTTTGAATATTGGTGCATTACAACAAACTGGTGTTACAATTAAATTAGCTGATCGATCTAACTGCTACCCCAGAGTTTTTGTTGAGGATGTTTTGGTGCAGGTAGGTAAGTTGATCTTCCCAGCTGATTTCTTCGTGTTAGAGATGGAGGCAGAGCCTCAACCATCAGAGCTACCATTGATACTTGGTCGTCCATTCTTACGGACCGCTAGGACCAAGATAGATTGTTTCAATGGTACCCTCTCCATGAAAGTAGATGAAGAGAAGATCCGCTTTAACATCTTCGACGCAATGAGGCATCCTAGTGATAATGATTTGTATTCCTGCTTTTCTATTGATACATTTGATAATTTTATACAGGAATTTATGCAGCACTCCGTGAATGAGAATGAGGATGCATTGAAGAAAGCGATTGAAAAGGGGGGGAAGAAGTCTGAAACTTCCCCATGTTCTAAAGTGTGGGATGAACTTGAGGATTTGATCACCCAAGTTCAATCCATGGATGATGGTGAAGAGACATTGAGAATCAGCTCAGCTGAAGAGTTAGTGATGGGTGAAGAGTACGATGACGTTGTGGCAGCCCTTGAGTCATAGCCATACATAAGAGGTAGTTCAAAATCTCTTCCTCTTCCTATTACTAATGACACGCTTCTTCCTTCCATTGTAACAACACCAAAGCTTGAGCTCAAGCCTTTGCCTGAGCATTTGAAGTATGCATTCCTTGGAACTGGTGAGACTTTACCAATCATTTTATCTTCAAAACTAACCATGTTACAGGAAGAGAAGCTAATCACTGTACTCAGGGAGTACAAGGAGGCTATTGGCTGGACAATTGCAGACATTAAAGGAATAGATCCAACATTATGTACTCATAGGATATTCCTTGAAGAAGGAGCAAAGCCAACGAGAGAACCACAATGAAGACTCAACCCACCTATGATGGATGTGGTGAAGAATGAGGTTATCAAACTTCTCGATGCAGGTATTATTTATGCAATATCTGATAGCAAGTGGGTGAGTCCTGTACAGGTGGTGCCCAAGAAGTCAGGCATCACAGTGATTAAAAATGATGAGGATCTGTTGGTGCCAAAGAGAGTTCAAACAGGATGGAGAGTCTGTATTGACTACCGTAGGCTTAATGCCACAACCCGTAAGGATCACTTTCCTCTTCCTTTTATTGACCAAATGTTGGAACGTCTTACAGGTCATGCGTATTATTTCTTTCTAGATGGTTATTCTGGCTACAACCAGATTGCCATTAACAGAGAAGACCAGGAGAAGACCACGTTCACGTGTCCTTTTCGCACGTTTGCTTATAGGAGGATGCCATTTGGGTTGTGCAATGCACCAGCTACTTTTCAGAGATGCATGATGAGCATCTTTTCAGACATGGTGGAGAAGATCATCGAGGTATTCATGGATGATTTTTCTGTTTTTGGTGATTCTTTTTATACATGTTTGAATAATTTGTCCCTAGTTCTAGAAAGATGTGTGGAAAAGAACCTTGTGTTAAATTGGGAAAAATGTCATTTCATGGTTTAACAAGGTATTGTTTTGGGACATGTAATTTCTGAAAAAGGTATTGAGGTAGACAAGGCTAAGGTTGATGTTATACGTACCTTACCACCTCCCACTATTGTGAGAGAGGTGCGCTCTTTTCTTGGACATGCAGGTTTCTATCGCAGGTTTATCAAGGATTTCTCCAAGATAGCCCGACCTCTCAGCGCATTGCTCTAGAAGAGTGTGACGTTTGATTTTACTGAAGATTGTCTTGTTACCTTTAACAAGCTCAAGGAGTTGTTGATCACCGCCCCAATCATCCAAGCACCAGACTGGAACCTTCCGTTCGAATTGATGTGTGATGCATCGAAATATGCTGTAGGTGCTGTGTTGGGACAGCGGGTTGAGAGGTTACCACATGTGATTTATTATGCTTCTCGAACCCTTAATGATGCTTAGTTAAACTATTCAACAACTGAGAAGGAACTTTTGGCTGTTGTCTTTGCTTTAGAGAAATTTAGATCTTATTTGTTAGGAACTAAAGTGATTATTTTCTCTGACCATGCTGCATTGAGATATCTTATGACAAAGCAGGATGCAAAGCCGAGATTGATCAGGTGGTTACTACTCCTTCAGGAATTTGATGTGGAAATCAAGGACAAGAGAGGAGCAGAGAATGTGGTTGCAGACCATTTGAGTCGGTTGACACATGGGTCCAATGCGGAGGAGGATAACCTCCCATTACTTGAGAGCTTCCCGGATGAGCAACTTTTTGCTATCCAGGATTCTGAGCCGTGGTATGCGGATATTGTCAACTACCAGGTTTCAAAACTGGTACCTACTAACTATACCCGTGCTCAAAAGGACAAGTTGAAGAAGGAGGCCAGATATTATGTGTGGGATGATCCATACTTATGGAAACATTGCCCAGATTCCATCATCAGAAGGTGCGTACCCGAATCTGAAATTTATTCTATTCTTTCTTTTTGCCACTCACATGTAGGTGGAGGACATTTCGGGGGAAAGAAAACTGCACTCAAGGTGTTGGAGTGTGGATTTTATTGGCCTAGCATTTTTAAGGATGCTCATGAATTCTACAAAGCATGCACAAGATGCCAGATGACAGGTAACATAGGTCCTAGCACTACAAGAAAATTGCACCTAGACCACGGACCATTTCCGTCGTCTAGGTGCAGTTTTCCGTCGTCTAAGTACTTGGACGACGGAATCTCCGTCGTCCAAGGTCCGTGCTCCAAGTGCTGTCGTCCCAGCACCTGGACGACGGAGATTTAGTGATCCGTCGTCCAAGTTCACTTGGACCGCGGACATTATCCGTGGCCCAGGTGTTCACCTGGACGACGGAAAATCTAATTCTCCGTCGTCCAGGTGTCTACCTGGGCCACGGACATTGCTCGTTTCTCCGTGGCCTAGGTGTTCACCTGGACGACGGAAAATCTAATTCTCCATCGTCCAGGTGAACACCTGGGCCACGGAGAACGACAGGGTTTAGGGTTTAGGGGTTAGGGGTTTAGGGTTTTTCACCTGGACGACGGAGAACATAATCTCCGTCGTCCAAGTGAATATTTAATTTTTTTTTAAAAATTGAAATTAAATATTATTAATTTAATTTATTATTAATTTAATTTAAATAATGAAAAATGCTAAAATTAATTAAATAAACTAAATTTTGAATATTACTTAATTATTAAATAATTAAATTAAATTAATTTGTACATACATGAATAATCTAAAAAACCCATAAATTAAAAATTAAAATATTGTTCGGAATGCAGAAAGAAACGAGATAATAAACTACTAGCTAGCTAATACACTGGAGGAGCAGATGCGCCGCCGAGTCCTCCGCCTCCAGCCGGGTCGTTGTCGTCGGGGTGTGGGTTCGGAGGAGGTTGACATACTTCTCGATTTTGTTACATGAGGTCGATGAGTTGGGCTATTTGTGCTTGTTTTTCGTCAAGTCTTTGCCGCATTGACTCATTCTCCTCTCGTGCCAGTCGAACCTCTTGAATGGCTGCTTCGACGGCCGCAGCCTGACTCCTTCTCCGCTGCCCCGAACCTCCCGTAGATGATGAGCCGGAGGTCGTCGACAAATCTCGTACCACCCTAGGCCCAAAGTGCCTAACCTCCTTGCCAGCTCTACGACCGTAGACCTCATCCGCGATTGCAATTTGGCTCTCTAAGGATAGAGGAGGCAGGTCTTCCGGCGGCATATCTGGGAACGCAAGCTGAGTGTTAGCCAACTCTTCATGCGCACGCTCTATCGCCCTTGCCTACAAAAGAATAATTAATTTATTATAATGAAATCATATTTAAATAATAATTACTATAATTAAAAGCACATATATATATATCACTTACGCCGCATTGACTCGCTTCATTATCGAGCCCTGGCGTCACGTACGCGCTTACGCTTGCATCAAGATAAGGGTGTTTGGAGCCCTTATCCTTGTGCTCCTTGGCTATTTGAATGAACTGCTTGGCGCCGGTAGTATGGTGTTTCTCCTTCTTCCCCCGGTTGGCTTTGTTGACACCGGAGAATTTCTGTTACACAACATAATTAAATCATTAAAAAATGAATAACTACAATTTAAATAATTCAATTATCTTAATTGAAATAAAAAAAATAAATTAATACCTTAAATTGTTCATCGGCAGAGTGGTTACACAACCACTCCCACTCATCTTCTCTCTCCCCTTGCAGCTCTACCGGGGGAGGCACAGGACCGACATCTTGGAAGTACTTATGGAGCTTGTACTTCCAATATTTGTAGATGGAGTTGGCGGTTTGGTTGATATGCCTCAACATAGCCAGTGTCGGATCCACGTCAAATTGTTCCTATCAAAAATAAATAGAAAATTATAATCGTATATATTATGAAATTTTAACTAATATTAACAATATTATATAATAACTAAATTGGACGTATTACGTACCGAAAGATCTTTGAAGACTTTCGCCTTCTCATGATCCGGTGCCACCTTCCAAGTAGGGGCAGTGATACGAACCCGGTTACGGATGATTGACCATATCCCATGCGCCGAGAGACTTGCTAGCTGAGCCGTGGGAGGGCCACCGGTGAATTCGTCGTACGGCAAGTCGATCTTTTTACCGGTCGCCTTGCAAATACGCTCCGCTTTGCCCCCTTTAACGAGACCCCGAGTCCTTTTCGGTTCCGGGTCAGTGGGGGCCCTCATTTGCCTACGGCGGGCGCTGTACATGATTGATTCGGCGGTCGAGGACGCCTGAGTACTTCCCGTTGAATGGGTACCGGGCGTCGGAGATTGGAAGGGGTCGACGTCATCACCGCTCGAGATGAATGGGGGAGCGGGAATTTCCCCAGAGGGCGCTACGGACGGACCAGATGATCCGTCCGGATTGAGAGCGTCGTTGCCCTCCTGTTGAACCCAACCGACTTGGGCCGCCAACATTCGGAGCATCTCATCTTCTGCCTCCTGTTGGGATTTCTTCTTGCCGGATGTGGTCTTTGGCGGAGCCATTTAAACCTAAGAGTACAGTGTTAAAATACCTACTTACCATAATAATTACAACTTAAAAATTTACGCTAATTAATTAAGTACGTTTAAAATTTAAATAGAGTACACTAGCTTGGCATTTTCGGTCGTTCAATGGACGTGCGACCCGCGCGATAAAGTGTAAATTTTCAATTAATCAGCCTTGGTTAAATCGAAAAACATGGCCAGTTAGGGATAGAGATAACGCGAGAGGCAGAACTAATTTCGACAAAAGTCTTTCTTAGTCCAAATCCTGTCACCAGTCATAACCCGTTTCTAGACACCATGTCCGACATTCGGCCAATTTTTCGAAAATTTACACTCCCTCAAGTCCTTTGCAAACTCCGCCCTCAACCTCGTGTCCATAACTTCACTTAGGTTATGGTGTGCGGTGATGAAATCCACACATCACGAGGGGTTAAGGAGATAAGCTAGGAAAAGAGGCATCATTTATTCCAAAGAGTGCGACTTAATAAACCAAGCATATGTACTAAATTTAAATCGAACACGTACTACCATGCAATTTACTCGAAAATACACGTAATTGATTATCAATTAATTAAAACAATAAATAATTACAATAATGAATTATTATTTATCATGCATATAATAATAATTATTCATTTACCAATATAATTAATTATTATTAACAATAATAATTATTGCTATTATTTAATTTTAACTAACAAATATAAAATTATTACCAAATAATTAACAACTAATAATAATTATCCCAATATTAATAATAACAACTCGTTAATGATTATAATTATAACTATTAATTATTTTAAACTAATTAATAAATTAAAACTATTAATTAATTAAATAATTAATTAATTAACAAAAATGTAAAAGAGGTAAAAAATAGAATTATTACCTCGTCGGAATGTCGCCGGAATATCGGAAGAGTTGAGTCGTCGGAGAGGAGGAACCACGCCGGAAAAAATGTCGTCGGAGCGTCGCCAGAGGAGGATCGCCGGAGGAGAGGAGAGGAGAGGAGAGGGAGAGGAGGAGATGGAATGATGAGAAAATGAGGGGGGGTGCAACTCTATTTATAGAGTTTCACTTAGACGACGGAGAACTATTCTCCGTCGTCTAAGTCCACCTGGACGACGGAAACAGTGTTTTCCGTCGTCTAGGTGGCGGTTTCAAAAAATTTCAATCGGCGCCAATTAATCGGCGGGACGTTCTGAACCGCCATGATTTTTGACTTAGACGACGGAGAATGAGTTCTCCGTCGTCTAAGTGAAAATTCAAGCGGTCCCAAAAACGGAAGCGGTAAATTGAACCGCCATAATTTTGGACTTGGACGACGGAGAATGATCATCTTCGTCGTCCAAGTGAAAATTACATGAAAAAAATAAACAAAAAAAAATTTGAACCGCCATGATTTTTGAACCTGGACGACGGAGATGGTCATTCTCCGTCGTTCAGGTGAACACCTGGACGACGGAAAATGACCATCTCCGTCGTCCAGGTTCAAATTACGTAAAAAAAAATTTAAAAAATAATTCGCTAGGAATTTAACGATCTGTCATTCGAGTGAAATAGTCGTACAATATCGATGAACGCATCATATATATGAACAGTTAAATTTGAACCGCCGATTAATTTTACGTATTGAAACTTGTTAAGTATCGACTAATCTTTACGACTTAAGTGTTCATGAGTAGACGCTCATTTGCAGCAGAGTATTAACGAAATTGAATTTGGACAAAACAACCGTTGGATATGTTCGTCGTAACATAATATATAATTGTCTTCAAAGGACCATAAAATAATAAGTTCGGGAAGGGTTTGATCGGCACAGTCAACCGCAAAACCGATAATTTCACAAACCGGAAACGTGGATACAAGGCATTTCGCAACTCCGATTTTCGAACCGTCGAAGCTCACACACCAAGAATTGTTTACTCTAAAGTCTTGATGAAAAGACTTTGCATTGGAAGAAGGTCTAGATGGTCGTTGTCTTAGAAAAAATTACGATATCTGCACCTGGACGACGGAAATGAGCGTATCCGTCGTTCAGGTAATAACCTGGACGACGGATATGAAGTTATCCGTCGTCCAGGTGATTACCTGGACGACGGAGAATGACGTTCTCCGTCGTCCAGGTGATTACCTGGACGACGGAGTTAGGGCCTTACTGTTTAGGGTTTAGGGTTTGTGAACTTGGACGACGGAGATTTACCATATCCGTCGTCCTAGTGTGTACCTGGACGACGGATAATGACCATTCTCCGTCGTCCAAGTTCTAAACCCCGAATTCAGGGGTTAGGGCCTTAGGGTTTACGGTTTAGGTCGTCCCCGGTCATTTGTGTGTCCGTTCAATTATTCTGATTCAAAAATATAATTAAAAAATTGATCGATCGATCCGATCTGCTAGATTTAGGGTCCAGGATTTAGGGTTTTATATGAGATTGAGATTTGGCGTGGCGCCAAAGGTGAAAATGGCGGGGGACCTAATATAAACGTGGACGGAATTCAGGTGTCCGTTCCATTATTTTGAATGACCATAAAAAAATTAAATAAATGATCGATCGATCCGATTTGCTAGATTTAGGGTCGAGGATTTAGGGAGATAGCCAAAATACCCAAAGGCGACAACCTGCAATTAATTTCTCCGTTGTCCAGGATATATAATTCGGATTAATTAATTACCGTAAATTAACCTGCATCGATCATATATATATTACAATAATTACAATAATTAATTACCAATTAATCTCCCTCGTCGTATGACCGTACTCTTCGTCACAATCATCATCGTCCTCATCCCCGTTAGACGACGGCTCATCCTCGTCATCGAACTCAACATCGTCCGACGAATAACCTGAGTCATCGTCCGCGTCCTCTTCCTGCTCGTCTTCTTCATCTACCTCATCGATAATCTCATCTTCAGTTAGATCTGTACAACCATCAGGCATGGGTAACCGTTCACCATCTTGAACCAGGTCCATTATATCGGAGCGGACCATAGAAATATTAGGCTCTTGATAGGCAGGAATGTATCTTTCTGGTTCAGCAGCATCTTCAGTCGTCGTCGGTGTCCCTTCAATTGTCTCTGTATTCCATATTCCTCGGTGAGAGATATGGTTCACTATTTTCCACCCTTCACCGGCTTTCGGATCGTCGAGATAGAACACCTGCCGAACTAAGGTGGCGAGAGCGAAAGGCTCATCCTCATACCAGTGCGAGTTTGTATCGACTGATAATAGTCCCAGGTCTTCCTTTGTACGCTTGAACCATCTGCACTTGAATAGGAAAACGTTGACATCATTCCCGTAACATAGCTGAACCACGTATACAATAGCCCCGTAATATAGATCATTGTCTTTCCCAACCGCTACCCTACTGTTTTGTGTTCTTCTTCCTTCGTCTTGGGCCAATGAATGGAACTTTACACCGTTCACAAAACATCCGGGATAAATATAGTATTTAACCGGCTTCCCTGCTAGCAAATGCTTTGGCCATGACCACCACCCTCCGTGGTTATCAGATTTTTGCAGATCAATCATCTGGGAAAATGGGCAAATTAATATAAGGGTTTACTTTCTACAAACATGAGCGATATGTATTTAAATAATTAATACCGAGTCGTACGTACGTACCCATTGGAAGAAATAATCAGGAAACTTCTTCTTAACCATTTTCTCAATCCACGCCGAACTCTTGTTTTGATTTAACGCCTGAAGCCTCTCCCTGTATGAAAACATGTACGGCTCAACTTCGTCACAGTCTCGCAACACTACCCAATGTGCCTCAATAAGTTCTTCCCGTGTTAACGATTCCTTTAATACTCCTCTAAACGGTCGGACGACATTGGTGACTACAGAAAGATTGATGCGGGCACTGCGATCGGAGGCAGTGGGAGGGGGTGGATCTTTGAGGTACCTGTTGCAGTAAGTAACACACTCATGCATTAGGTATGTCTCTGCTATGGAGCCATCCGGGGCCGACCTGTTTTTGACGAATGACTTATACTGTCCAAGCTGTCTACAAAATCAAACGTACACATTACATAAGTACATATAGCTAGCTAGCTAGTATATATATAATCTCCAGTGGAACAAATTAATTAATTAGTTGTACGTACCTTTCTTGAGGATACATCCAAGTGTACTGGACCGGACCAGAAATGAGCACCTGCTCGGGCAGGTGGATCATTAGGTGAATCATGATGTCAAAGAAAGTAGGGGGGGAAATCCTCTCTATTTTGCAAATGATGTGCACAATTTGTTGTTGCAATTCCACCACATCTGACTTCTTTAATTCTCTGGCGCATAACCTCTGCCACCACCTGCACAATGCCACTATTGGTTCTACGACGTCCCGAGGCAAGTATGGTCGAATTACCACTGGAATCAGACGTTGCAGCATAACGTGATAGTCATGTGTCTTTAGACCAACAAACTTGTGTTGCACCTCGTCCACTGCTTCAGTTATAGTAGCTGCATACGTAGCCGGATAACGAACGCCCTTAAACCAGTGAAATACAGAACGTCTAAGCGTCGGCTTCACTGTGTATGGTGCATCTGGCATCTTGTTGTACACTCATTTCCTATCCCTCCTCAACCACAAGGGACGACGTAGATTCATTGATTCCAAATCTTTGCGCGCTTTGGGAGTATCTTTAGTCTTGAACTTAATACCGAGAATTGTTCCCACCACGCTATCGCACACATTCTTTTCTATGTGCATCGCGTCCAAGTTGTTCCTCAGCTTCAACTTCGACCAGTAAGGGAGTTCAAAGAATATACTCTTGTGATCCCAATAGCTGAGATCATGTGGAGGAATTGGATTGCATTTCTTTACATCCGCGTCATTTCTCAACACACCAAAGTCGAAATAGCTCAACCTCTCTAAAATATCTTCGCCCGACCAACTACGGGGTTTAGGATTGTTCTCTACCGTATCGTCGAAATGAGCTTCATCCTGTCGCCATGGGTGGTCGTGAGGAAGCCATCTACGGTGACCCAAGTAACACACCTTCCCCGCGTGCCAACTAGAGTTCACGTCGTCCAAACATATAGGACATCCATTATATCCTTTTGTCCTGCAGGCTGCCAACATCCCATAAGCTGGAAAATCGCTGATCGTCCACATTACAGCAGCCCTCATCGTGAACATCGTGTCAGTGAATTTGTCATAAGTTGGGACTCCATTTTCCCACAACAGTTTCAGCTCGTCGATCAAAGGTCTGAGGTAGACATCTAAGCACTTCGATGGAGATTTAGGACCTGGAATTAGTACAGTAAGGAAATTAAATTCCTTGTTCATGCACATCCACGGAGGCAAGTTGTACGGCATCAGAATAACTGGCCAAGTGCTGACGGCGGAGCTATTACTTCCCCAATGATTGAATCCGTCTGTAGATAGGCCGAGTCTAACATTTCTAACCTCTGAAGCAAAGTCTCCAAATTCTCTGTCGAAATTTTTGAAACCCTCCCCATCCGCGGCGTGTCGCAGGACATCGTCATCTATTCGCTTTTCTGCGTACCATCGCATCGCCTCTGCTGTGTGTAGAGACATGTACAGGCCCTGCAATCTGGGAATCAAGGGAAAATATCGAACAACTTTCACAGGAATTCTCTTTTTCGAACTCTTCCTATTCAACTGGAATCTGCACTGGCCACATACGGGACAATAGTCCAACTCTTTATACTCTTTGTAAAATAGCACACAATCATTCGGACATGCGTCAATTATCCTGTACTTTAGGCCGAGGCTGCTCAGGATATTTCTAACCTTATAATGAGATTTAGGAAGATTGTGATCATCAGGAAGAAACTTACATATTTGCTCCTGAATTTCGTCAAAAGCACTCACTGACATTTTGTGCTTCACTTTTATCTTCATTTGCTCCATCACATATTGCAACACATTCTCTCGACATCCAGGGAACACCGGGGTCTGCGCTTCAAGTAGTATCCGGTTGTACTTTTCCATCTCACTGGTGTCAGTGGCCAAGCTCGCTGCGGGGAATGTGTCATCATGCTCATTAGTGGTACTGTAACCTCCGTCTTGGTGTTGGTGTCCACTATGACTACATCCCGGAAACGCATCATGGACCAAATCTGCAGTTGGGTTGCAAGCTGGGGGTCCGGCACCACTGCCGCTGGATGAGGCACCATGGTAACTGTACCCTGAGCTGAAGTCTGTTGCGCTGAACTCTAATGCTTCACCATGCTCGCTCCATGTAGTGTAACTCCACATCATACCATTTTCGTACAGGTGTTGCACCATAACATTAACCTCCGCATACTGACAATTAAGACATTTCTGACACGGACACCTGAAACGTTTCTTTCCCTGACCATGTTCTATCGCAAAATTCACAAATTCGCTAATTCCATCCATATACCGGACATCACATCTATTCTTCAACTTCATCCAACTCTTGTCCATACTGCTACAAAATATTATAATTAATTAATTATTACATATATATATATATATATTTGTCCATTAATTTACGCTTAATTATACGTACTCGATCTACATATCGATCCATCAATTACGTACGTACGTACGTAATTTAATCGATCTGTACATATATATATATATAGCTAACATCAGCTAACATCCTTGCATGTATATATATATATATATGTACGTACGTTTTCACTAAATATATATTAATTAAGCAAATTTTAACTGCGTACGTACGTACCTGCTAGCCTTCTTGATATCTTTACGTTAATTAAGCTAACTAGCTAGTCAGCGGAGATCCCTTATCGATCCTGATTCTTCTCGGCCTTCTAGCTACCTAGCTCCCTTCTCCTTCTCCCTTCTCCTTCAATTCTTCTTCAAATGGAATGAAGAGATCGAGGCTAGGAATGAATTCGATCATTTTGGCATCGGGCTAATTATATAATGCTTCACTTAGACGACGGAGGTGTCGGTACGTCGTCTAAGTTGAAGTACGTTTCATATACTCGGACGACGGCGTGTCGGTCCGTCCTCCAGGTAATCACCTGGACGACGGAGAATTCCATCTCCGTCGTCCAGGTGATCACCTGGAGGACGGAGAAGACTCCGAGGTCCAGGTGATCACCTGGACGACGGAGATGGTATTCTCCGTCGTCCAGGTGATCACCTGGAGGACGGAAAAGACTCCGTGGTCCAGGTGACCACCTGGACGACGGAGATGGTATTCTCCGTCGTCCAGGTGGTACTTGGACCATGGAGTCTTTTCCGTGGTCTAGGTGTCACTTGGACCACGGAACAATTACGTTTCCGTGGTCTAAGTGCTGTTTTCTTGTAGTGTAGGGATCAAATGCCTCAACACCCAATTCTTGTGGTTGAAATTTTTGATGTTTGGGGTATTGATTTCATGGGTCCTTTCCCTTCTTCTCATTCTAATGTGTACATACTTTTGGCAGTTGATTATGTGTCTAAGTGGGTGGAGGCAGCTGCCACCCGAACTAACGATTCTGCTGTTGTGCTTAAATTCTTAAAGTCCATACATGATGTCCATACATGCTTTAAGTATTATTAGTTCATATATTGCAAATTCTGTTAAAATATTCATACACATTCAAACATATATTTTAACTACTGAAATTTCAAATCTGTATATCTATCACACTAAAGATTGAAGTGATAAGTTAAGAAGATCTTGATTGCAATAAAACTTAAGTATGCTGTTTCAAAAACAAATGCTCTCAAAATAGACAAATTTTAAACAGTTACAGACTACAATAATCAAACTACAATATGATTTTCATATTACATACTTATGTTGCCAAAGCAATTGAGTTTATAATTTGATAAAACCAAATACAGATCAAACATAGAAATACGTGATCTAAAATTCCAAAGAAGTTTGTTTCAGCTATTTCGATGTTATGATGATAAAAATTCTTAACAGACATAAAATTGAAAGCTGTAAGAGATTAGTATTCCCAAAGGATGTCAAATCATTCATTAGCAAATTTCAAGTCTGTATAAGGTATAATTTAGTTTAAGTTGATCATTCTTGTTGAATTTTCATTAAGAGTCATTGAGACTTTTCTGGTATTTGGTAAAACTGGAATTGTTCTTACTGATCAATTAATTTCAGGTATGCATTTTTCAATGAGTATAAGCCAAGTTGAACTATTGAATGGTTCAAACTTTAAGAAATGGAAGAGTGACATTGAGTTAAATCTCGGAATCTTGGATTATGACCACGTACTGACTGAGGATCTACCATAGGCCTTACCTGCAAATGCAACTAAAGAAAAGAAAGAGGCTTATGAGGAATAGCACAAACACAACAAAATGGCACTCATATGCATTACGAAAAGCATGACTGAGAATGTTAGAGGTGGTGTGCCAGGTTCTGAATTGGCCAAAACCTTTTTCAATTCCATTGCAGACAAATACAAACGGTCAGACAAAGCTGTGACTGGACAACTAATGAGCAAGCTAATCATAATGCAATTTGATGGAAAAGGAAGTGTAAGAGAATACATCATGAATGGATCAGACACTGCAGGAAAACTCAGGAACCTCAACATGTCAGTAGAGGAACCTTTTCTGGTCCACATGCTCCTCAACTCTCCACCTGAACAATATGCGCAACTCAGAATACTTAATAAGACACAACAGGAAAAGTGGAGTGTTGATGACATCATTTCTTACTGTGGTGAAGTGGAAGAAGAATCAAAGAAAGGTGAAGAGGACTCAAAGAAGAGAAAAGAAGTAGCTGTGAACCTGTTGGAGAAAACTCATGAGAAAACTCACAGGAAGAGATTTGGAAACAGCAAGCATCACAAAGGAAGCTCATCTAACTCTAAACTATCTGTGAAATCTGACATTAATACAAATAAGTTTGCAAAAACTTCAGATGTTAAGAAATGCTTCTTTTGCAAAAAAAACTGGTCATTTTAAGAAAGAGTGTGAGGGTTTCAAGGCTTGGCTGAATAAGAAAGGTAATTTTTTGTCAAAAACTATTTTTAATATTTCTTCAAATAAGTCGATTTTTGATGATTCATGGTGGTTTGACACTGGTTCCCTTATTCATATTATCAATTCTATTCAGGGTTTAATAAAGAAAACCATTCTACCTAGAGAGGAGACAAGGGTGTGCACTGCAAATGGTCAGCAAGTGACTGTAAGAGCAGTAGGAGTTGTCAAACTTCTATTCAGAAATAACTATGTATTGGAATTAGACAATGTGTACTATATTCCTGAAATAAAAAGAAACCTAATATCTGGTTCTCAATTTGTATCTAAAGATGATTTTGAATTCTCTAGTGATAATAAAATGATGTATTACTATTATAAATCAATGTGTTTTGGTAATGTTGTGATAACATATGGCTATTGACTTGTGAACTGTGTTTTTGCTCAAACTGCACAATCTGCAGAATTTCCAAAAATCAGTGCAGGTATTTTCAATATTGGAAGTAAGACCATTAAGAAAAGAAAATTTACTCAACATCAGTCATCTTTTCTGTGGCACAGAAGGTTAGGGAATATTTCAAAGAAAAGACTACATGATCTGATAAAACAAGGCATTCTTCCTGATTTGGATTTTTTTGGATTTTGAAACCTACATTGACTGTTTAAAAGGAAAAATGAAAAATTTGAGAAAATTTGATTCAAAACGAAGTGATGATTTATTTACATTGATTCACACTGATATTTGTGGTCCTTTTCCAGTCAGTACAATTTGTGAAAATTTCTAATTCATAACTTTTATAGATGATTTTTCAAGATACTGTTTTATATACTTAATACATGAAAAATCACAAGCCTTGGAATGTTTTAAAAAATTTCAAACTGAAGTAGAAAGGTAAACTGGCAAGCTTATCAAAACTGTAAGGTCAGATAGAGGTGGTGAGTTTTATGGCAAGTTTACAGAAAAGGGACAGCAAAAAGACCCTTTTGCTATGTACCTGCAAGAGTGTGGAATTGCTGCTCAATACATTACTCCATGGTGAGGAGTATGATATCAAGATCAGGACTTCCAAAGTTCCTATGGGGCGAAACACTAAAAACAGCAAATTATATTTGCAACAGGACTCCAACTAGATCATTAATTAGTACCCCTTTTGAAAACTGGTGTGGTTATAAACCAAGCTTAAATCACTGCCATATTTGGGGATGTCCAGTTGAGGCCAGAATTCATGTGAAAGATAATGGAAAGCTTGATTCTAAATCTGTAAGTTGTTTTTTCATTGGATATTGTGATAAGTCTAAAGCGTATAGATTTTACTGTCCAAAGAAAGGCACTAAAATTGTAGAATCACATAAGGCTGTCTTTTATGATGAATTACTTGAGAAAATTGTACATATAGATGATGAACTTGAAACTAGTACAACTACTGGTCCTATAGCAGATTGGTTTATATACCCATATATAGTGGAGATTACTGTTTCAGACATTGCACCAGTTGAAGACATTTTGCCACAACAATTTGTTGCAGACAATGCAGAAATTGAAGAAGATGCTCAACATATTCCGGATGATCAGAATGTTGCAATAAATGAAGATAATGAAGAAAATGCAGTTATACAAGAACTTGCATAATTGAGAAGATCAACAGGACAAAGAAAATCTGCAATTTCTGATGATTATGTGATATATCAGATGTTGGTAGATGAAGAAATCAACGAGTGTATAGATCCCATTATAGTTAAGGAGGCTATGGAATCACAAAAAAGTGAGCAATGGAGACCAGTTATGGAAGAAGAACTTCAAAGCATGAAGAAGAACAAAGTCTGGATTTTAGTTGACAAACCTGCTGACTTCAAGGCTATAGGATGCAAATGGGTATTCAAAACTAAGAGGAATGAAAATGGCAATGTAGAGAGACACAAAGCTAGACTAGTAGCAAAAGGTTAGAAGCAGCAAGGAGGAATTGATTTCAATAAGACATTTTCTCCTGTTTCCACCAAGGATTCATTCAGAGTCATTATGGCTCTGGTAGCTCATTTCAATCTGGAACTACACCAAATGGACGTGAAAACAGCTTTTCTTAAAGGAGAATTGTTTGAAGAAATCTACATGCAAAAACCAGATGGCTTTGTTGAAGATATGAACAAAGTCTGCAAACTTCAAAAATCCATATATGGCCTTAAACAGGCATCCAGACAATGGTATTTGAAATTTGATAAAGTCATTACAGATTTTGGTTTCTGTGAAAAAAAACTTGATGAGTGCATCTACATTAAAACCAGTGGGAGTGAGTTCATAATTTTGGTTTTATATGTAGATGACATTTTACTTGCATGCAGTAGTATCAGACTCTTAAAGGAGACAAATAATTTTTTGTTAACTCAGTTTGATATGAAGGACATGGGAGAAGCACATTATGTTCTTGGCATTGAAATCAAGAGAGACCGAAAATAAGGTGCACTGAGGATATCTCAGAAAAGTTACATCGAAAAGTACTTGAAAGATTTAATATGCAAACTTGTAGAAGTGATGTCCAGTTTCAAAAGGAGATAAGCTACACAAAGGTTAGTGTCCTACTAACACCTTAGAGAAGGAGAATATGGAGAAGATGCCCTATGCAAGATTGGTTGGTAGTTTAATGTACATCTAAGTATGCACCAGACCAGATATAGCTTTTGCAGTAAATTTATTGTCAAGATTTCAGTCCAATGCAGGCCATGCTTACTGGATTGCTGGAAAGAAAGTACTCAAATACTTAAAAAGGACTAAAGATCATATTCTGGTTTACAAGAAATTAGAAGATGAAGAGCTCAAAGTTGTGGCGTATGCATATGCATCATACAAATCAGATTTAGATGACCTTAAATCTACTTCTGGTTATATCTTTAAACTAGCAGGAGAAGCAGTCTCATGGAAAACATCAAAACAAGGTATTACTGCAACTTCAACTTTTCAAGCAGAATACATAGCAGTTTTTGAAGCTACAGGTCATGCACTATGGTTAAGGAACTTCATAACAAGATTGAAGTTAGTAGATTATATAGAAACACCTTTGCAAATTTTTTGTGATAATGCATCAGCAGTCTTCTTTTCAAAGAACAAGAAAAGATCTTCTGCTTCAAAGAACATTGATGTCAAATACTTTTCATTCAAAGAAAGCGTAAAAGAAGGAGATATTGAAGTTGTTAAAATTGGAACTAAGGACCAACTTGCAGACATTTTAACTAAGGCCATACCAGTTTCTGAATTCATTAAGCATGTTAAGAACATGGAAGTTTTAGATGGCTTATATGATGAACAGATATAATTCAATCTGTTAAGAAATTTTCCATATGTATGTGAATTGTGAATTAAGTACTCAATTCAAGGATAATATCTATTTCATCGATTTTATGCAGCTAGCACTACAGTCCTTATAAAATCATCAATTTCTTGTTTAAACAGGCAATTCAAGTATGCTGGATTAGTAATTATATTAAATATGTCTATTCAGAATAGATTATTTTGGTAAAGAAAGACATATTCCTGTTACCTTAAATTCATGTATTCATATATTGCTGTACTATGATTTTGATACACTAACATTTTGTCAAAACATCAAGTTGTATTGAAATCCTTGCCTCATATATATAAAGACAGAATTTAGCAGATTTATTTGAAAATTAAATTGTACAAACTATAGTTTCATATTTTGTCTGCATTAAAACTTGAAAACTATGTCAACATTCAGTGGGAGATTGTTGGATTGAATGATGACATACGTAGACAAGTTTGACATGTGAAACATCATCTGTGCTTAAGTAAATCAAAAGTCAAAATTTGTTATAAGAACAGTTACAGTAATCTGATCTAATAAAGTAGTTATGGAACAGTTTTCTTTGTGGAAGAAAACTGCCTTATCTAAACGGATCCTACATCTATATATACTGATCAAAATGGCCTGCTTATATACATAATCTTCATAAGGAAATGCCCCACTGTATATGAAGAACTGAAGTGAAATAAGGAGTACAATTGATGGAACAAAACGTTTCTGCAAGTAAGTATAGATATCAGAAAATGTCTGTGTACAAAATGCATAAACCAGAATTGTTATATGTACATCTGTGATCATGCACTATATACATAAATAGTCATAATTCATGTACTCCAAATTAACTTAACATAAAGTGAACTTACCTCTCGGTATATAACAAAGTCTGCTTGCCTTCTGGGCCTTGTAAAAGTTGTCTCTTTACTGCCTCAAATCCCACAATTAACATTCAACACTTCAAAATTGCGAGTTTGTATTATCCTTGCCTCTTGCTTCTGTAAACCATTCGATCTCTATTAATTAAGAGAGGTGAGGTGTACAGTTACCAAGGTCAAACATTCATAATACCTGTTGCAAGAGAAAATAAAATAGACAGAAAGTAGTTTCCTTCTTATTGATAAAATGCCTTAAATACAGGCTGATACAATCAGTTACAATAACTATCCCGATATAACAGGGATTTTCTATATCTATCTAATCAATATCCATATCTAACTAGGACAAGACATACACCGAAATTAATGGAGAATAAATTTCCTTAAACACTCCCCCTTGTGTCGATGGCTGTAAGAATGATGCATGACTTGTTGTCTCATTAAAAACCTCGTCAAGCAAACAAAAACCTCACGGGTAAAATAAAAGCTTGGTCTAAGAGAAAACAAGTACAACACACCAACTACTAAAGCTACTACATTTGAGGTAGACTCCCCCTGATGTCTACAGAAATGTAACTCTCTCTGACTATAAACTCAGTCTTGGAGCTCTAATAACCTGTGTATACCAATGCTTCTCACATGTTTCACAAAAGTAGATTTAGGAAGTGACTTGGTAAACAAGTCTGCAGCATTATCAACAGAACCTATCTGGCTCACATTAATATTCAACAGCTGCTGTTGTTGCTGATTAAAGAAAAACTTCGGTGATATATGCTTTTTATTGTCACCCTTAATGAAATCTAACTTTTTATGTTCAATGCATGCAACATTATCCTCAAAGATGCAAGTAGGATCAGTAACAGTAGATTTCAATCCACTAGAGCCTCGAATATGACGTATGATTGACCTAGGCCAAACACATTCTCTAACTGCTTCATGCAAAGCAATTATCTCATAATGATTCGAGGAAGTAGCAACAAGGGTTTGCTTTGTTGATCTCCAAGAGATCGTCGTGTTTCCCATAGTAAAAACATAACCAGTCTATGAATGACCTTTGTGTGGGTTAGAAAGGTACCCAGCATCAATAAATCCAACCAACACATCAACCGGTGTTTTGGAATAGGGGATAGCATGAAAACTATTTAAAACAAGACCATTTTTTGACGGGTCGAGAGAATCTCTCGACAGGTCGATGAAGTAACTCTGGTCGATCTAGGGGCAGGTTTCAACGGGTTGAGGAAAATCCTTGACAAGTCGAAATCCTCATAATTTGTTTCAACTTTCTCTTTTCTGAGAATCTCATGCTTTTCTCTGTATGTTTTGTAAGGGAAGAATAAACCCATGTCAATGGAACCTTTCAAGTATCTAAAGAGTTGCTTCACTCCGTTCCAATGACGTTGCATTGGTGCAGAGCTAAATCTTGTCAACAAGTTCACTGAGCTAAATACAACAATGCTCCAATAGCACTAAGATATGGAATTTCAGCTCCCAATATCTCCTCATCATCATCTAACGGACGAAATGGATCTTTCTTGGGGTCCAGACTACGAACAATCATTGGTGTGCTAACAGGGTGTGCTTTGTCCATATTGAATCGCCTAAGCATTTTTTGGACATAAGCAGATTGGTGAATAAGAATTCCACCAACTCGATGTTCTAGCTCTAATCCGAGAAAAAATCGAGTCCTACCAAGGTCTTTCATCTCAAATTCAAATTTCAAGTAGCAAACAGTCTCATTGATCTCTTCAAGAGTTTTGATGATATTCATATCATCAACATAGACAGCTACTATAGCAAATCCTAAACTTGTTCTTTTAATAAACACGCAAGGGCATAAATCATTATTCTTATATCCCTTCCCAATCAAGTAGTCACTGAGGCATGCATACCACATCCTACCGGATTGCTTCAATCCATACAATGAACGTCTCAACTTTATAACATGAGCACTCCGTGGTCTAGAGTTACTTGATTTGGGTTTAACAATGACATCTGGCACTCTTATGTATATCTCTGAATCAAGATCCCTATAGAGATATGCAGTAACCACATCCATCAGCTGCATGCTAAGCTTTTCGGACACTACCAAGCTTATCAGGTAGCAGAAGGTGATGATGTCCATAACTAGAGAATACGTCTCCTCATAATCAATTCCAGGGCCCTAAGAGAAACCATGTGCTACATGTCTAGCTTTATAATGCAAGATCTCATTCTTCTCATTACGCTTCTGAACAAAGACCCATTTATGTCCAACTGGCTTAAAATTCGGTGGGCAAAGCACAACCGGACCGAAAACTTGTCTTTTATTCAGAGAGTCTAGTTCAGCCTGGATTGCTTCCTTCCATTTCGGCTAATCTTCCCTATGTTGACATTCATCAACTGAGCGGGGTTCCACTTCATCATCGTCAATAATTTTCTGAGCGACGGAATAAGCAAACATATCATCAACTAACATGGAAGATCTATCCATAAGAACATGCGCATCATTTGTTCTAAGTGAGATTTCTGAGTTCTCTGATATCACAAAAGGTTCTGAAGCGTCCCCCAGAGATGCCAATTGTGATTCAAGGACATAACCATAATCATAAACAATCTCATGTGAAAGATTCACAACGTTGATGATACGGGGATCTTTGGGTGCCTTGATGGCCTACCTTTTAACTGGCGGCTCATTAGTGGATTTTCTTGGTCTTCCCCTCTTTCTGGTAGGAGCCGAGGCTGAAGCAACACCATCCACATGAGCAGGAGGAACGCCTCCTTGCCCAGTGTTGCTATTAACAAATCCCTTTACCAGGATTTCTAATCTTGCAGGAACATTAGCAGCAGGTATATCCGATCTTGTTACTTTAGCAATATCAGCAAATGAATCAGGCATGAAGTCTGTCACTTGCTGAAGATCAAGTATCCTACGCACCTCTATCTCACTCTGAGATGTGCGTGAGTCATGATGAGACACAGTAGGATCAAACCACAACAATTCCTGACGTTGAACTGGAATAGAACTATTCCTAGTTGGGGGAAAATATGTCTCATCATATTGACAATCTGCAAATCTAGCGGTAAAGAGATCTCATGTCGAAGGTTCAAGATAGCGGATTATCTTGGGTGATTTGAAACCAACATAAATGCCCAATCTTCGTTGATGACCCATCTTAGTACGCTGTGGATGCGCAATAGGCACATAGACCGCGCAACCAAAAATGCGTAAATGTGAAATGCCAGGCTCATATCCAGATATTAACCGGTACGCACTGAATGGTTGATGGGCAACAGGTCTAAAATGAAGGATCATTGCTGCGTGTAACACTGCATAACCCCAAGCATAGACCGGTAAAATTGTATGCATTACCAAAGCTCTAGACACAAGCTGTAACCGCCTTATATGAGCCTCTGCTAAACCATTATGAGAATGGACATGGGGAACGAGATGTTCAACATCAATCCCAAGACACATGCAGTAATTATCAAAAGATTTTGATGCAAACTCTCCTGTATTATCCAATTGAATAGACCTGATTGGGTGGTCCGGGTGGTGAGCCCAGAGCTTAATGATTTGAGTTAGGAGTTTTGCAAACGCAACATTCCTTGTGGATAGCAAAGCAACGTATGACCATCGTGTTGATACGTCTATCAAAACCATGAAATAATTAAACGGTCCGCATTCATGTTTGATAGGTCCATAAATATCACCTTAGATCCTTTGTAAAAATGGAATATTTTCATTGTTATCAACAGAAAAAGAAGGACGAGCCGTCAATTTTTCTAAAGAACAAGCTTTGCAGAACGAGCGATACGCATCAGAGATGACAACATAAGAATCTGGTGGGATGATGCACGATGCTCCAACAGTGTGTTGTTAGGAAGGTGTTATACTTGTCGTGGAGACCAAGTTAGGATTGAGATGGGTAGTCTCATCCTCACTATCTAAACCGATAGAAATAGGTAATCCCCCATGTTTCTTGGCTCTAAAGAACGGATGACCATGACTATTTTTAAAGATTTTGATCATCATATCACGACCCAGGTGTCCCAGTTGTATATACCAAAGCTTATATGAATCTGAATCACACGTAGTAGTGTGAGTCACGGCATTGGATTCAATGATCCGAACCGTGGTTAAGTACAAACCACTACGAATTGCCGGAAACTTCTCTAGAATGCGTTTGCGGCCACAATCAAGAGAGGTTATACACAAAAATTCTTTTCCATTCTCATAATAGGTTTCCAAGTGAAATCTGTTGGCACGAATATCCTTGAAACTTAGCAAGGTTCGATTGGCCTTTGGCGCATATAAGGCATCAGTGATAAATAATTTTGTACCATTGGGCAGCAGAAACTCTGCACTACCACGCCCCTGAATAATGAGCGTTGCACCAATCATGGTTGTCACTGAGGATTTGTATGGGAAAAGATCCACAAACAATTGCATATTCCGCAAAATGGTATGAGTAGTATCACTATCTGCTAGACACTCAATTTTGCCTTGATACATCAACAAAATCAATGTAAACAGGTAAGTCTTTGTAGCAAAGATGAGACACACACTTCAAGTATACACTAGAAGATTTGAGAAGGGTGTGACCCTTGTTGAGTGCTAATATGACATGGCATAAATTGATGTAATAACAACATCGAAATTTTTTGATGTTTTCCAATAAAACCAATGTATAAAAAACATCATAAACCAATAAAATAGATGAAAAACTCATCTAAAAACATCACATTCAGATTGGATTTTCGACGGGTCAAAGAAAGGATTCGACCGGTAGTGAAAACCCAAAATAGCTTGTGATTTTCCAATACCAGAATTTCGACCGGTCGAAAATGGACCAATTTTGGGACAGAGTTGTGGCATTGACAGGTCAAAAATTGTTCAGATTCAATTTTTCGATGGGTCGAATTCGGACCAATGTCAGACAGAAGCGTGGCATCGACCGGTCGAAAATTGTTTAGTTCAATTTTTCGAAGGGTTAAAGCTGCTCTGTGGACTGCTTCAATTTTTTGACGTTTTGTTTTCCTTTGTCAAAATGGTATCTTGGCTTGCCTTTTTCCATATGTGTAAATTTCGAACCATACATAACAATCGCATGGAATAAAACATTCTCAAAACACTTTCATATACCGAAAATAGAGAAATATTCATTGCATGCCAACAAAAATTACATCATATATTTGTTCTTATTCATAAAACAAAGACAAGTGTCTTTAAAATTCTTGACCGAAAAGTAAGCCAAAAACAAAACTAAAACTTGAAAGATTACAGAGACAACTCCCTTTTACATAAACTTAATCAAAATCGGGGGTAGCAAGTTCTTTCCCCTTGTCATCAACTAAAACTAGGTTGGTGTCAACCTCCATCTCATATTCTCCAGTGTAATTTGACTCTTGTGCCAAATACTGTTTGTGCTTCTTGTAGATATTCTGGATTTCTCTACTAGCATGACACTGTTTGTGCATATATCTAGTAGAGCCACACTTGAAACAACCAAGTTTACCAGATTGTTGATACCGTTGACCATCAAGAACCGAACCAGACAGGTTCTTTTGAGAAGCGGCGTTATGATCTCTATGCCAAGTCATATTTTTGTTGCGGCCTTGGCCACGCCCACGCCCTCCTCTTCTCCCACGTGGAGCATGTTGATACTCACCATTACTAAGCCCTAAATTAACATTTATTACTCAACAACAATGAGTCAATTAAAACCCTTTTTGGTAGATGTAGCATTGGTAAATAGGGATCGTTCTTAACCGGGGATTGAGGGTGCATGCATAACTATGCTAGGTTTAAATGGGGGTGCGAGTTTTTGGTTACTAAATTCCTACAAATTTTAAGGTAAAACATCCTAAACTAATATATTTATAAGGATCGACTCATCTTTCACCTAACTCTTTAGAACCTACCAAATTACATGCAACCTATTAGTTCTAAGTCTTTAGCTACTAATTTCATGCATATCTCTCGAAAGTAAAGTGTAGGGATTGCCCTAACATTTCCATCGATTTAAGGTGGGATTGCCCTGCAATAAATCAAAGCGTTAAGCATAAAATATCACATGAAAGCTAAAGATCAAAACGTGGGAGATCACATGAACTTGATAAAATTACAAACCAAAAATACTTCAACAAATTTGTCCATACAAACCAAGAAATAACACGAGAAGTGAAGAGTAGAAGTCATGGTTACACTTTTTTATGTCGGGATTGCCCTAGTCTACTTGATGTAATCGTGCCTTCAAGGGAGGAGAGAAGCACTAAGGATTGCCTTGAATACTTCGGTGGAGGAGGGTAGTTGATGAGCTTTGGAGTGGACGGCTTCTTGGATGATTTCGGCTTTGGGAGGAGAGGAAAAGTATTTAGGCAGAGTTTTGGCTTCTAAAATGAGTGATCCCCTGCTTTGAGGCCGAGCTCCCCTTTATATAGGAGAAGGAAAGCCTAGTTCGACTCCTTCTAGGACTCTAACTAGTCCACCCGGGTAACCTGACCCTTCTTCACGAAAACAGAAATATCTCTCGTTCTAGGAATCCAAATTGTGTAATTCCAGTTGCGTTGGAAACTAGACTTCTATATCTTTCCAACCATATGCTAATAGCGTCTAGATTCATCCGTATCTGTTCACAGTATCCTTTTGAAATGGGCTGATGTACAAAGGCCGATTTCTGATAATTCATTTTAATCCATCTTCTTTCTTTGGGCTTCTTTGGACATGCTCTTGGTCTTTGATCCATCTTCATTAATCTTGATCCATTCTTGAGTAATTTGGGCTCCCATTTAGGAATAGGGTCGACATTTTTAATATATAAGCAAACCCGTGACAAATCCTTCTTCTAGGTGGACAAGGATTTCAATTCTTCATTTTTCTGCGCTTTTGCTCCATTTTGCATTCTTTATTGTTCCTCCTTTATTTTCAACCTAAAAACATAAAGTAAATTAGAAACATATTCACTAAGGTCAAAACAAAGCTAAATATAAAGAGAAAGACGTTAAGAATCAAGCATAAAATGCGTAGATCAAATTCCCCCACACTTAGACTTTGCTAGTCCCTAGCAAAAACTAAATAAAAGAAAGACTAAAAATAAGACAACACACAAAAATCCAATGTTGGAGATAATCTCCTTATTGGGAAGATTCTAAGGATTTTTAAATAATACAAACACTACTAAGGATTTTTAAATAATACAAACACTACTAAGCCCTTAGTCAAATTTGTCTCTAAAAATTCTTCAAGTCTATGGCGATGGAATCATAATGTTTTCACATAAATGTTCAATGAATTCAATAGATAATAGAGATATGATCATGTCATGAACAAGTAAGACGTGGAGAAAACAATGGTGATGTTAAAGCTGTGCATGTTTCGAATAAAGTTCAAATCAACTCACATGGTTGCACTCATCATATTTTCACTCATGAAAAGGATTCACTCAAAGTGTATATGAATTGAATCGAAAACTTCATGAATATAATGAATTACTTGCACAAATGAACCAAAACCATATGCTTACTTATGCAGCTTACTCCACAGATTGAAAGCTACTCATCTTAAGGATCAAAAATGACTTTTAAGGGTTGTAATGGGGCTTAGGCTAAGGCATTCAAAAATATGGATATGTGGTGGTTAAGGTCATTCAAAACACTTAGTCAAAGCACCAAAGCATCATCAAATTCATTCGTCCTCCTCTCAAAACGTCACCATGTATAAAGTTTAAGTACACGGGCCAGATTTCATCTTGTTGGACCCTAACTTCATTCTAAACTTCCCTTGAGCTTTTGTAAACAGGACAAAGGCCACATTTCTTCACTTTTGGGCCTTCAATTCAATACAAACTCCAAATCCACAAGTATGGGGGACATTAATCCAAAATTTAACATCTAAATCACATTGCTGGAGAGCTTCTTTTTTTTCTTTTTTCTTTTTTAGCTCTCGAATTTTTTTCTTTTCTTCTTTCTATTTTCGGCAATTGCAAACTTTTTTCAAGGTATTTGGACAAGTCTATCCCCATACACACATCTCCTCATGATGTTCACACCATCTCCATGATTCTAGCTTCAAAAATCCCCAAGTCTTTTGAACAAGGGTACGGATATTCTACACTAGGTTAAAGTATTTAGATATGTATGGTAATGAAATAAAGGCATAATGTGGGCTCAAATGGGTTATCTAGGGGTGTCGCAACTCGTGCGCACAATTGGGACACATGGCAATTTGGCAAAGTGGTGGATATCCTAAGTGCCTTTAATCACATCTAAAATCAGAGTATGTATCAACTATAAGCTTTGCAAATTGACATGAGTAAGTTCTAGTATTCTCTAGTTCATTAAGATCTATGGTAAGTGAGTATATGCATGATTTTGAGACCTATATCTAATATGCACGAAATTTCACTCGAAAGAAGTGTTTAAGGCTCAAAATCTCACTTAAGGCTCATATGATTCAAAACTTATTCTCATATGCAATTTCTGTACCAAGTTTTATCAAACCATATCTACTACATGTCATAAAACTCAAAAGATATCTCAATTAGCACATGAATTCATCCTTAATGATATGCAACGCCATTTTTGTATTCTTTTCGGTCCAATTTCATCGTAGACTAACTAAGGGCATCCTAAAGACTCTTTAAAACACTAAGTTAAACAAAAAGACTCACAACAATTTTTTTAGGGCATCATCCACTGGAAGGTTCCCTTGTCCGCCCGTTTTTACAATTTATTACTCAAATAAGTTGTAAACCCCTCCCCCACACTTAAACTCTACATTGTCCTCAATGTACTAAAGTAAAGCATAGAATTCAAGCATAAGAAGAAGGACTCACGAAAATCTATCTAAGAGATTAAAAGCAACGAAAATGTAAAAGAGATAGGGGAAGAGAATGCAAATCTGTTGTAGACTCCTCCATTGGGTTGCTTCCCAACAAGCGCTTGTTTTTTAACGTCTTCCAGCCTAGACGTGATGCATCCTTCATGTGTTTGAAGTTGGTGGCTCATAAAGCTTCTCATCCTCAACGATGACTTCCTTGAAATTTGTATAGTATGGCTTCAACCGATGGCCATTGACTTTGAACTCATTACCAGATATCAGACTTTTGATCAAAACAGCTCCATGTGAGAAAACTTCAATCACAATGAAAGGTCTGATCCATCTTGAGCGTAACTTGCCCGGAAAAAGCTTGAGACGCGAGTTAAATAAGAGAACTTGTTGACCAATCTCAAACTCCTTCCGTCGGATCATCTTGTCATGAAACATCTTTGTCTTCTCCTTGTAGATCCAAGCATTGTCAAACGCATCACTCCGCCCACCAAGCTTTGTGCTCTAGCTCCACCGGAAGATGACAAGACTTCCCATAAACAAGTCGATAGGGTGACATGCCTATAGGGGTTTTGTATGCCGTTCTATATGCCCACAAAGCATCATCCAAACATTGGCTCCAATCTCTGTGGTTGGGCTTGATAGTTCGCTCCAAGATCTTCTTGATTTCTCGATTTGATACCTCTGCCATGTCATTTGTTTGTGGATGATAAGGTGTAGAAAATTTGTGGTTGACCCCATATTTCCTCATCAATGCCTCAACTATCTTGTTGCAAAAGTGACTCCCTCCATCGCTGATTAGAACACGCGGCATTCCAAACCTTGAAAATATGTTCGTTTTGAGGAAATCTGCAACAACTCGCGAATCATTAGTTCGGGTGGCTTTTGCTTCCACCCATTTCGAAACATAATCAACAGCGAGTAAAATGTAAGTGAAACCATTAGATGAAGGAAAAGGTCCCATAAAATCAATGCCCCAAACATCAAAAATTTCGACATTTAGTATGTAAGTTTGTGGCAACTGATCTCGAGGTCCGAGATTACCGGATCTTTGACACCTATCACACTTATCACAAAAGTCGTTAGAATCAAGAAACAGGTTAGGCCAAAAGAAACCACAATCTAACACCTTAAGGGCTGTCTTTTTCGAACCAAAGTGACCTCCACATGCACCATTGTGACAAAACTCAAGAATAGATGCAAACTCATCATCCGGAACACACCTTCTAATCACTAAATCAGCACATTGTTTCCACAAGTAAGGTTCATCCCAAATAAAGGTCCTAGCATTACTTCGAAGTTTGTCACGTTGAGCCTTGTGCATAAATGATGGAAACTCACCGGTAACTAAATAGTTTACAATATCCGCATACCAAGGAGTTTCAGAGGCACTTACCTGAAGTCCGAAGAGTTGTTCATCCGGAAAATTCTCTTCAATTGCAACGTTGGACTTCTCTTTAACAATCCTAGAGAGGTGATCGGCTACCACGTTCTCTACTCCCTTTTGTCCTTGATTTCCACATCAAACTCTTGTAGAAGTAGTATCCACCGTATAAGCCTCGGTTTTGCATCCTTCTTCTGCATCAAATATTTCAAAGCTGCATGATCAGTGTAAATTAAAACCTTACTTTGAAGTAAATAGGATCGGAACTTGTCCAATGCAAACACCACCGCCAACATCTCCTTCTCGGTTGTTGTGTAGTTGGCTTGAGCATCATCAAGTATCTTAGAAGCATAATAAATGGTGTATGGCTTCTTATCTCTCTGTTGTCCCAATACAGCTCCAACAGCATAATCCGATGCATCACACATAAGTTCAAATGGTTTAGACCAATCCGGAGCACAAAGAATAGGGGCACTTGTCAACAACTCCTTAAGCTTCTCAAATGCAACGCCACATTCATCATCAAAAACAAAGGGAATGTCCTTTTGAAGCAGCTTGCATAAGGGACGTGAGATGTGGGAAAAGTCTTTGATGAACCTCCTGTAGAAACCTACGTGTCCAAGAAAAGAACGAATCTCTCTAACCGAAGTCGGAGAGGGTAAGTACCGCACAAGATCTACCTTAGATTTATCAACTTCTATACCCTTTTTCGAAATAATGTGACCTAAGACAATCCCTTGAGTGACCATAAAATGACACTTCTCCCAATTAAGTACCAAGTTCGTTTCAACGCATCTTTGCAAGATTAACTCTAAGTGATCTAAACATGCATCGAAGTCCCTCCCAAATACACTAAATTCATCCATAAAAACCTCGATTATTTTCTCAATGTAATCAGAAAAGATAGAGAGCATGCATCGTTGAAACGTACCTGGGGCGTTACAAAGTCCAAATGGCATACGACGATAAGCATACGTTCCAAAAGGGCATGTGAACGTTGTTTTCTCTTGATCTTCCTCAGCAATGCTAATCTGGTTGTAACCCGAATATCCATCAAGAAAGCAATAGTATGAATGTCCAGCCAATCTCTCAAGCATCTGATCAATGAATGGCAAGGGAAAGTGATCCTTTCGAGTGCTGGCGTTGAGCTTCCTATAGTCAATGCAAACTCTGTGTCCAGTGATAGTCCGTTGAGGCACTAACTCATTCTCCGCATTCTTTACAACAGTAAGTCCAGACTTTTTAGGAACTATTTGCACAGGTGAAACCCAACGACTATCCGAAATTGGATAGATAACTCCACAATCTAAGAGTTTGATGACTTCCTTCTTCACAACCTCCATCATAGGCAGATGGAGCCTTCTTTGAGCTTCACGAGAGGGCTTAGCTCCATCTTCAAGTAAAATGCGATGAACACAAGTTGCAGGATTGATACCTTTGATGTCCGCAAGTGTCCAGCCGATGGCGGTTTTGTATTGTTGAAGCATATGAACTAACTTCACTTCTTGTTCTTCCTCCAAAGATGAAGAGATGATAACCGGTAAAGTCTCATTGTCTCCCAAGTAAGCATACTTCAAATGATCCGGTAACACCTTGAGTTCTAATTCTGGTGCTCGAACAATGGAGGGAACTAGCTTGTTTTCACTATAACCAAGGGAATCGGGGCTGCCTTAGAAATCACGTTGGCTTGCTCATTGAGGAGTGACGCCGTCTCCGTCACCCTAGGCTCAAAAATCTCGATCAAAGCATCCAAGAAAGATTCTGTATCTAGTCGGTTTAACCCAACTCCTTCTTGAATCACAGTGTCAAGCTCATCTTCTCTAAGTGTGTCGAGATGCTGCTGCGCCAAAACTTCAACTATATCATATGAAAAACATGCATTGACACAAGCAGTGGGAACCTTCATGGCATCAAGAATGTTGAACTCAATCATTTTGCCATCAATCTCCATGGAAAACGTTCCCTAGAACACATCAATCTTTGTTCTTGCAGTCCTCATGAAAGGTCGTCCGAGAAATAATGGTGTGGTGTTCAACGGACTTTCCTCCATGTCAACAATGTAAAAGTCAGCAGGAAAGATCAGGTTGTTGACTTGGACAAGAAAATCTTCAACATATCCCCTTGGATATTTATGAGAGCGGTCGGCTAACTATATGATGACATTATCTTGCTTAAACTCGCCAAGCTCCATGGATGCATAAAGATAGTAAGGCATCACATTGATTGATGCCCCCAAGTCGAGCATGACATCTTCAAATCTGGTGTCACCAATAATACAAGGAACAGAAAAGCTCCCAGGGTCCTTCAATTTTGGGGGTAACCGACGCTGCAACACAGCCGAAACTGTTGCATTCACCTTCACGACCTCCTTCACTCTCGTTTGCCTCCTCTGGGTGCATAGCTCTTTCAAAAACTTGGCATATATCGGCACTTGCTTAATGCACTCAATCAAGGGCAGGTTTACTTGCACTTTCCGAAAGATGTCCAGGATCTCCTCATATTGATCATCCTTCTTTGATTTTGATAATCTGTGTGGGAATGGTGCACGAGCAAACGAAGCATTAGTATTAACTAAACTTGAAAGGATATAGTTACTATCTTTGGTTGGGGTAGGTGGCGTTGGTGATTGTGGCCTTACAAGTGGCGCCACTTTCTTCTTGTTCTTGGCATCTTTGGTTGCCGGATCTTCTTCTAGATCTTCATCCTCCACAACATCATAAGTTAATGGTGTTTCCTACAACTTAGATCCTTCCAACATTGGACTCTCCAAAATCCTTCCACTTCTTGTTGTAATTGCACTCACATTCCTTGGTGGTGGTTGAGGTTGAGATGGAAGTTGTCCGGAAGCCCTAAATTGTCCCATGAAATCCACAAGTTGACCCATTTGCTTCTTCATTTCAGAGATATCCTGTCCATGAGACTCCAATGTGGCCTTTGTTTGGTTTTGTCCATCGATTAGAGCTTGTGTGGAGTTGGACAGTTGAGCAAGCATCTTGTCATAGTCCGGATTTGTAAATTGTTGGACCGGAGGAGCTTGTGGTGGTTACATGGGCGCTTGAGGCATTGGTGGCCTTTGTTGATAGGGAGCACGTTGGAATTGTTGTTGTTGAGGTGCTGAAAGGTTAAGACACCCCTCATTGCTACTCCACTTGAAACCAGGATGATCACGGTTGCCAAAATTGTTGTAGTTGTTGTAACGCTGGCCTCCTTGATATCCACCAATGGCGTTGACCTGTTCTTCAGTAGGCGGCTCCATTGTTGTAGGACATTGCTCACTAAAATGCCCTTGAAGGTGGCAAACGCCACATGTTGGTCCCAAAGCTGCCTTGGCTCTCTTTACTTCTAGTTCAAGCACTTGCTCCATCAAGTCGGAGAGTTTATCATACTTGTCATCCAGTGCTGGCTTAGAACTTACTACAGCTACAGTCTTCCGTGGTGCCATCCCATATTGAGCATCATTGTTGGCTCGATTTTCCAATAGTGCACGAGCTTGTACCTCAGTGAAATCCATGAATGCTCCATTTGCAGCGGCATCAAGAAGCTCTCGATCAATTGGTTTAAGACCATCATAGAAGTACTTCATGAAGTTGGTCTCAGAGAATCCATGTGATGGGCAGGTGGCGCAGAGAACCTTGAATCTGTCATAGTATTGGCCAAAAGACTCATCTGTAGCCTGTGCAATTCCAGTGATCTTCTTCCTCAAAACAGTGATCTTTGAGGCCAGAAAGTATTTGCTTAAGAAAGCATCTGCTAGTTGTTTCCATGTGGTGATGTGATTCGGTGGGAGCTCCATAAGCCAAGTTTGTGATCTCTCTTTCAAGGTGAAAGGAAACGCCTTGAGTTTCAAGAGTTCTTCATCAGCATCCGCAGGCTTCATACTTGACCACACAAACTGGAATTGCCTCAAATGCATATTTGGATCTTCATGCGCCATCCCTTGAAAGATAGGTAGGCGATGGAGAAATCCGCTCTTCAGCTCAATGTCCTTCTTCTCCTCTTGAGGTTCCAGAAATCTGATGCATGAGGGGCTGGCACTCTAATCAGTAGAACAAGTGCGTTGGCGAAGTGATTGTTGAGCATTGTTTGCGTTAGCCATTGGTACGTGCTCTTGTTCTTCTTCTATTATCAAATGTTCAGGGTGCTGGGATGATCTTGGTGAGTCAACGTCGTCCTCAACAATAGGTCGGTCAAGGTCTTCCACCGCGTTGGTAGAAATGATCACAGTGCGAGTACGAAGTTGAACTTCACGTGAAGTAGGTCTGATCATTCATAAATCTGAGCATCCACCAAAGACCAAGTGTTAGTACTAAAAGAATACACAATAAAAACAAGATACTAGACCAAAAATGTAACACAAACAAAGCACAAACAAATGTACACGAAAATCACACAAAAGTACACAAAACACAGAAACACATGAAAAATTTACGAGTACACTAAAACAGGGGAATCCACCGGTCAAAATTAATAGGCATGGAATAATCGACTGGTCGAAAACTAGAGTTTCTCGACAATTCAAAAGTTCTAAGTTATGAATGCAAAGGCTTTAAATATCCTAGATGATATGGAACGTAGTATGAACAATCTAGAACAAGTTAACACACATATTTACATGGTTTCCTACAAGAGTAGACGAGGTTAGTGTATAAACAGACGGAAGGTTTAAAGGAACACACATATGTACATAAATCACACAAATGCAATCAAACAATACTTCACAAATTCATGCATCATATATTCAAATCGTCACCCAAACATATCAAGCAAGAACTTAGATGAAGTATGGAGTGAATGCATAAGAGAAAAGTGTTAGAAACCTGCAGAAAACACAAAAGTTACGTGCTAATTTATGATGCAAGGTGACCTATCTTTTGGCCTCATGTCCCTAACTTCACTTAGGTTAGGGTACCCGGTGATGAAATCCGAGCATCACAAAGCCGCCAGAAGGTTATGCAGACTAAATGCAACGTTTTAATTAGTGTTTAATTACAAAATTCGGTGCAACACACATGTCCACGTTTTTATGCACAAGTATAAGTCATTTTGAGTGCGCTTCGGATTTAAAGAGAGTACACTTGCTTGGTCTTTAGGTCGTTCAAAGGACGTGCGATAAAGTATAAACTTCCAATCGAATGGTCTTGGTTCAATCGAAAAACATGGCCAGTTGGGGATAGAGATAACGCGAGAGGCAGGACTAATTTTGACAATGCATCCCGAGGCTTACCGATCATGGAAAGTAGATTTAGTCCTTATCTTCTTTGGGCAACTTTAATGAACTTGGCCAGTTAGCAAGAGAGACCACGAGAGGTAGGACCGATTTGAGATCTCGAATCCAGAACCCGTCATAGAAACCGTCACCTTCTAGACGCCAAGTCACCAAAGATATCTTACTCAAAGATAAGTATTCATCCATTCACCGGATCATTGGTATATACTCCATTGATGCAAGTCTTTCTTAGATCCAGAACCTGTCACCAGTCATAACCCGTTTCTAGACACCATGTCCGACATTCATCCAATCTTTCGAAAATTTACACTCCCTCAAGTTCATAGTAGACTCCGCCCTCAACCTCATGTCCATAACTTCATTTAGGTTATGGTGTGTGGTGATGAAATCCACACATCACAAGGGGTTTAGGAGATAAACTTTGGAAAAGAAGCGCCATCTATTCACAATGAGTGCGACTTAATCAACCAAGCTCATGTACTTAATTTAAATCCAAAACTTTCCTTTAAGGTGTATACATGGCTGCAAGAAAATAAATAAATAAAAATAATAATAAAATAAAATAAAATAAAATAAAATACAATATGAATAATTGTTAGTACACAAATATAAACAAAAATTTCGTGGGTTTTATATACATGCTTAATATTTACACAATTTCACATATTTACAAAGAACACATGTAATTCCAGATTCGTGCAAACTTGAGCACAGCTGCTTCTCGATTTTTTCCAGAATTATTGGCTTGGCGGAATTCAATGCAATTTTACAGGCACAAACTAGACATGTAACCAAACAATCCTGAAAATTTTAATATTTTTATGAGACCTATAGCTATGTCAAATAACTTACACAAAACATGGCAGTGCACAGTTCCGAAAACAGAAAAATATAAACATATTGTACAAGCATAATCACACAATTCTTTACAATCCAACGGCGCCAAAATTGATACTCACCATTACTAAGCACTAAATTAATATTTATTACTCAACAACAATGAGTCAATTAAAACCCTTTTTGGTAGATGTAACATTGGTAAATAGGGATCGTTCTTAACCGGGGATTGAGGGTGCATGCATAACTATGCTAGGTTTAAATGGGGGTGCGAGTTTTTGGTTACTAAATTCCTACAAATTTTAAGGTAAAACATCCTAAACTAATATATTTACAAGGATCGACTCATCTTTCACCTAACTCTTTAGAACCTACCAAATTACATGCAACCTATTAGTTCTAAGTCTTTAGCTACTAATTTCATGCATATCTCTCGAAAGTAAAGTGTAGGGATTGCCCTAACATTTCCATCGATTTAAGGTGGGATTGCCCTGCAATAATTCAAAGCGTTAAGCATAAAATATCACATGAAAGCTAAAGATCAAAACGTGGGAGATCACATGAACTTGATAAATTACAAACCAAAAATACTTCAACAAATTTGTCCATACAAACCAAGAAATAACACGATAAGTGAAGAGTAGAAGTCATGGTTACACTTTTTGATGTCGGGATTGCCCTAGTCTACTTGATGTAATCGTGCCTTCAAAGGATGGAGAGAAGCACTAAGGATTGCCTTGAATACTTCGGTGGAGGAAGGTAGTTGATGAGCTTTGGAGTGGACGGCTTCTTGGATGATTTCGGCTTTGAGAGGAGAGGAAAAGTATTTAGGCAGAGTTTTGGCTTCTAAAATGAGTGATCCCCTGCTTTGAGGCCGAGCTCCCCTTTATATAGGAGAAGGAAAGCCTAGTTCGACTCCTTCTAGGACTCTAACTAGTCCACCCGGGTAACCTGACCCTTCTCCACAAAAACAGAAATATCGCTCGTTCTAGGAATCCAAATTGTGTAATTCTAGTTGCGTTGGAAACTAGACTTCTATATCTTTCCAACTATATGCTAATAGCGTCTAGATTCATCGGTATCTGTTCACAGTGGCCTTTCGAAGTGGGCTGATGTACAAAGGCCGATTTCTGATAATTTATTTTAATCCATCTTCTTTCTTTAGGCTTCTTTGGACATGCTCTTGGTCTTTGATCCATCTTCATTAATCTTGATCCATTCTTGAGTAATTTGGGCTCCCATTTAGGAATATGGTCGACATTTTTAATATATAAGCAAACCCGTGACAAATCCTTCTTCTAGGTGGACTAGGATTTCAATTCTTCATTTTTCTGCGCTTTTGCTCCATTTTGCATTCTTTATTGTTCCTCCTTTATTTTCAACCTAAAAACATAAAGTAAATTAGAAACATATTCACTAAGTTCAAAACAAAGCTAAATATAAAGAGAAAGACGTTAAGAATCAAGCATAAAATGCGTAGATCAAATTCCCCCTTGCTCGTACTCAATCCGGTACTGATGAGCTAGAAGACTCATAGATGTGGGGAATGTTTGTAACGCCTTCTCAATCATGTCTTCCTCGGATTTTTTCACACCACAGAAGCTTAGTTTAGATTACAGATCGAGCATAGCTAGGTTAAAAGCGTTGATCTTTGAAAAATCCACCATTATGGTGTTGTTCCATTTCGCAGTCAACTCAGGAAGCTGTGCATTATGCATATTATTGAACCTATTTTTTAGAACATCCCACAAAACCATGGGATCTGTCTTGTTCAAGTAATGCTTCTTCAGAGATGGGTGAATATGACACCTCAAAAACATGAGGGTTTGAGCTTTTGTCTCTTTAGTAGGTGGGAGGAGGTTTGTTTCAGACCTAGTGGGTTTGATGGTGTTGGTCAGTCTCTTTCCGATGAATGTGTTCTCTACATCAAAGACCCAACGATGGTACTCTTTGCCTTTAAGGTCAAGGATCTCGAATTTCAGCCTTGCAAGCTTATTCAAACTCATCTACAAAAACACACAAAGATGTTTTATTAGAAACAATCGAGTACTACGATCACAAAACTTTCAAGTTTAATTGAATAAGAATGTAATCCATGATGCATGGCCACAAAATCGATTATAAAACAGTGGTAAACACCACACCCAACGACCATGACACAACAGTCACATAGAATCGATTTCCCTTTTTTTTCTTTTCCAAACCATGACTCCCCCAGGACCGTCATGTATACTCTATGGATATATGTCCATAGGAGCTAGGGTATAAACATGTAATATTCACAACTCATATCACAGTTATCATCAACTAAGATCTAGGGTTTTGCGGTAAGTAAGTTTGGCCTAGATCTATCAATAGACGGTTTAGAAAATATTTACCTCAACGGGTATTGTGCTCGGTATGAGTGCTACACTTGATGAAGAAGAAGTTCTTCTGAAATGATTTCTTGGAAGTCGTGCAATCTTGTCAACTTCTTGAAATTTTTTGGGATTTTGTTGAAGACGAAAAGAGGCCAACAGTGAGCTTGGCTACCAGCGGTGATCGGCGACGGTGTTTGTGACGACCCGAACCAGAATCAGTAGAGTAATCGGCTTAATTCACGAGTTAGCGCGTAATCACAGTTTTCCGTAATTGGATTGATTTGCCGGTTTTGATTACGACTTAATTATCCGCAGAGAATTTGAGTTGAGTCTCTTCTCGAGAGTTGTTGTACGCATGATTTCGAGTTCACGGGCGGTTTTGGATTATTATTTCGACGATCGAGGAATATAATATGAATATATGAAATTTCAGAATCTCGTCGAGTTTATCCGTTCGTGTTGAGTTATCCAAATCGTGATTGTTATCCGTTTTGGACCGTCGATCATCCCGAGCCACGAGTATAAATATCGTAAATAGTCAAAAAATTGTCGAAAATACTGTTGGAAGTTTGACCGGCATTGACTTTTGTTGTTGACCGTTGACTTTGAGCTGACCGGAGAACCACCGCGGGCTTTGAACTGTCGCCGTCGGATTTCGTGATTCCGGCCACCTTCGGCTTGGACCTTGGTATGGATCGATTCCTCTTTCAATTTGTAACTATTTACAACTTGGAATTTTGTAAATTGGTGTCGATTTGAGGTAGAACGGAGGGTTGAAAGTTTGGGATTTTTCGCCGGAATCGGCCTTGCTTGGGGACAGAGCTCCGACGACTTTCTGGTGTAGATTTTTGGTGGGTTTTGTTGGGTTTTGATTGGGGATCATTTCTCCTTTGGTTTGGAGGGACGAGGTGGCGCGACGGCGCCGGAATCGGGCCGGGAAGTTTTCCAGCCGGTTGTGTTCATGGAGGTTTCGAGCTGATTTCCAGCCAACCTCGACGGAATTGGACCTTGGCTCAGTTGGGGAAGTTGCTTGGCTTGAGAAGGTGAACCTTGTGGGAGCTTGGCCACCGAAAAATCTCTCCGGTTGACGGCACGCCGCCGCTGCCGGCGGCGGTTAACGGCGGAGCTCCAGCGACCCGTTAACTTTTTAGAATTTGATGATTTTAATGTCGTTTTTGCTCGTATTCACACCCCGATCATTGCCTTGAGGTTTTCGAGTGGATTTGGTTACCGAATTTTCAGTCGAGGGTTTGAGTGGAGATTTCGGGAATTTCGTTGATTATTTTTGTATCAGTTATATATTTCCGCGAACGGTTGATTTCCGAGGTGTGGTACAGTGTTGTGAATTATGATTTTGATCAGATATATTTTGTGATTATTCAAAGAATCGAGATCGTGCTTCGGGCGAGGGATCTTCCGTCGGACCACGTGATTAGCGCGAATGCGCGCTTTGCTCACCTGTTAGTGGACTTTTCTATTTTCACTGTTGTTGGGAGTTCGTGATTTTCGTATTTGTTTATATACGTTGTTATTATTATTTATTGCTTTTGGAGGAATTATTTTATATTTTATGGTGATGGCATTACTTGCATCGATGCTTCGGCTACTCGGCTGATCACCGGTAGTCTAACCAGAGTTGAGAGATTCCTCTGAACCAGGGTTGAGAGATTCCCCTGGGCAGGGTTGAGAGATTCTCCTGTTATGCCGCTGGGGTTGAGAGATTCCCCTAGCTTATCACCGTCGGGCTTGAGAGATTCACCTGACCGTCGGGTTTGAGAGATTCGCCTGGCACCTCCATATATATTTTCCGAACTCGCTATACTTTACATTGTTTTATGTATATGAAATTGGTGAAAGGCATATGTTTATTTTCGTCCACTCACTCTAATATTTTATTGCCTTTCCCCTGGGCTTTTCGGTTTTCGTGACCAGTTTGCAGTTCGGATTCTGGTGTCTTACGTCGCGGTTGAAGGCTAGTCGTTCGAGCTACCTTTCTTTTCCAGTAGGCTTCTTGTTTTGCCTACTGTTGTATATTTTTGTATATATACATTAGAGGTCGCTCTGATACGTTACTGATATATGTTTTATGTGATTTTCCCCGGATTTTCTATAAAGTACAGTTATATTTACTGCTTTACTTTATTGATCGATATGATATTGAGAAATCCGGATGGGATTGGTGCCCACGGTTTGGCTTTTGTGGCATAGGATGAAGTATATTTTCCGGGTGCAGGTTAATGGCAATTCCGCGTTAGTTGCGTTACTCTACCGAAATTTTTATGGTTTTTATTTGTTCGTGTTTTCAGAAGGGGTCTGATTCCGGTTTAGGAAACTGAATCGAGGTTGGGTCCTTTCAGCGGTGGTGGTACGCGGTGGCGGTGGTTTCTCCTAGTTTTAAGGTTTTTCTATTAACTCTAAGAGTCGTGCTGATAACGTGTTGCAGGAGAAAATAGAATAGACAAAAAGTAGTTTCCTTCTCATTGATAAAATGCCTTAAATACAGGCTGATACAATCAGTTACAACAACTATCCCGATATAACGGGGATTCTCTATATCTATCTAATCAATATCCATATCTAAATAGGACAAGACACACACCGGGATTAATGGAGAATAAATCTCCTTAAACAATACCAAATTTTTTCCTTTCCACTTAGCAAGTTGAAAAAAATTGAAAATAATAAACAAGATAAATAAAGTAATTGTGATTCAAAATAAGAAAAAATAAAATAAATTAAAATATCATCCCTAATTTTTCTTTCTTGTACATAACTTCTTTTAAACTCCCTTCCTTTTTTTGTTTGAAATACCTCACTTTTCCTTTTTTACTCCACTAATTACTACCATTTTTTTTAAAGGATTACATCTTTTTTTTTTAAGGATGACAGCCATTTTATAATAATTAAAAAAATAATATCTAATTAAACACATGCATTACACATTTTACATTTAACATTTGCAAATTGCGATAATCATTTGCCTTCTCCACATAACACATAACCCATTATTCCAGTAACTCTGAGTAACCCATGCCATTTCACCATTTCAAACCAACTTCAACTTCAAATTATTAAATTTCAAACTCCCAAAAAATAAAAACATCAAACTCATCAACACTATTCTTTTGCTAGTTACCTAGAGATAAATGAAAGGAAAAAAAAAACTCTTACCTTTGACCTCAGAGGAGTGAATAAGAGCTTCGTCGATCGAACCCAAATCGGGTTGGAGTCGAAATGACAGAGAGAGGCTCTCGTTCTCTAAGTTCTAAGAATTTGAATCAATAGAGTTTTAACAGAAAATTGACTTGCGCTTCCGCTTTATTAACAACACCACGCTTCCAATGCGCTTCCATTTTCCACCGGGCTACAGCCCAATGAGTCCAAGACTAGACTTCTCTAACGGGCCCAAAAAACAAGTTCAAATCCATAAATATACCCATTTTTAAAGTTTATCCAATCTATCTTATTGATCAAGGATTCAAGGTTGTTCAACGTTGACTACGGACATAATTGTTTGAAACCTTGTATACATATATGTTTGCAGACGACAAAATTAATATACATTTAAATGTGCTAGAGGGGGGTGAATAGACCTTTTACCACTTTTTCACTTAAACTGTTCTCGGGGATAGCATAATTGCAACCTATCCCGAAATACAGGATACGAGTACTTGAACAGTAAAGGCAGTCAATAAAGAATAACACAAGGATGTTTTTGTTAATGCAGAAATCCTACAACCAGGATTAAAACTGCGTGTCCCTAACTCTTGAGGGACAAACCTTTCCACTATCGAGTAACACACACAATTACAAGATTCTTGTACTCTGGGGATACATAGCCCGTATGCTATCCTAACTAGTCTGACTACCAGTTCTAAACAGAGCTACACTAATTGACCTATGTGTTTACACCTTGGAAAATATCTAGGAGCATCAACTCAGATCTTAACTACTTGCAAGTTAAATCTTCTTGATATACTTCTTCGAGTTGAGCATCTCCATACATATCTCAATGGAATGCACTTATGCAATGATGCATATGGGTTTTGAAAAACAGTTTTTATGATTGTGAATCCATGACTTATATGCACAGCAAGGAGCAACAAAACACACAGAAGGGAAAGACAAGAGAAGAGAGAAAACAACACAGTTTATGTGCTCTTAAAGAATCACCCGAAAAGAATATCTCTCAACAAATAGTTTCACTCAACCAAGGAGTCAAAACTGCCTTGGAATCCCTTATATAGACAACACAGTTCAGAAGCTTTTGATAGCAAAGAGTAACATGCTAAACAGCTCAAAAGCTACCCTATAGCAGACCAAAAACTGACTCGGAACATACTAACCATTTGTTATCAATTTAAAGGACAAAAGCATGCTTAAGGGACAACATATAAAGTCAACTCTAGGGTTTTCTTATAAGGCAAAGTGTGCTTTGGAATAGAAAAGCTTTTCAGCTATCATACAAGAAATGGTTAAACAGATTCAGCAAGTAGGCACGTTTTGTTTACAAAGACAGACTATGGGGAAGGCAAAAAGCAGTCCAGGCTGTAAAGTAAAACAAGCATCCAGCACACTAAAACCAAGAAATCACATGTGAACCTAAAAGCAACTTTTACCAAAAGTTCTTCCATAATTCAAACACAATTTTTGTAAGGTCAACTACCATACAACTAGGCACATGTATTCTGAATTAGAAGATAACCTAAGCTGCAGAATGTCACACATGAACACGTTCCAGAATAACAGCAGAATAACAGGGATGCATATATAGAGTGTTATCCTAAATGAAAAACATGTTATGCATATGAATGATCAACCTATTTTTCCATGAGATAGATAGGTACGTAATGTCAACATCTTCAATCTCTTCATTGATGTTCCTTCAGTCCATTGTGTTTTGTCCAATACAAGGGATAGCCAATCATAAGTATGCCTTCAACATTGTAAGTGTGCAACTTGATCAGACGGTACGTCACACTTAGGAAATTACTTCCGTAAACTGTGTGAATGTTTCCCATCAATTCTTGCATGCTACTCCAAACCATATGCTATATACATGGTTCGAAAAAATAGTCCGAAGAAAAATTAAACGTTTTTGGGCTGAACAACCTATTAAGCGGTTAATTGTTTAATCGGAAATTAAACGACAAAACGGTCGATTAATCGGTGATTAATCGGTAATTAAACGGTCTAGACGATTAAACGGTCAAACTTTTTTTTAATTTCTTTTTTTAATTAATTAAAAACCAAAAGAAATAATAAAAACCAAGATTATTAACAAGAAGAAAAATTCAATAAACTTCTAACGTTTCACCTCAAAAAAAGAAAAAAGATGAAAGACCCACTACTTACAAGTGATGCTAGTCGAACACAAGGATGACTAGTTGAAAATAGTGAGGATGATCTTAAATCCGATCTTACATGGGATGGAAAGAGATCTTAATGATGACGATTTTATTTTCGAGAATGACACCGATTTTGATGAGGACGCATTTGGAGGGTTTGGCAATATAAAGTGATTTTCTTATTTGAAAGATATTTAATTATGCTTATATATTGAACTATGTGTTTAATTATTTTGATCATTTTCTTAACATTTTTTTTTACTTAATTTAATCAATAATTATAATATTATTTTATAAATAAAAATACCATTTTTGTTTCTAGTTTAAAACGACTAAACAATAAACGATATCAAACTGTTTCGGCCGATAATCCTTTTTAACATTGGTTATATATACAGTCGGCGTGGACCATATAATTTGTCTTTCTCATCATTACATGCAAAACCACCTACATATGTCAGAGGTCTCACCAATTCTCTAGAAAAACAAAAATGTCCGAAGCAATTTCACCATCTACACAAGAAGAGCGGGCAGTGAATGCCTTTGGTTGGGCTGCTCTAGATTCCTCAGGAATTTCACCATCTACACAAGGAATTTCATATTGACTATAGAAATCTCTCTCCCTTCCACTTCACCAGGAGGTACGCATTAGCATATATAGAGAGAGAAATTTTGATAAATGCCCTCCTCTTTTGTGCTTTCAAAATAGTTTTTGACCAAGTTTTTGTAAATCAGTAAAAAATACCCACATATAGGTATCAAAAGTCTTGATTACCCCTCTTGCAATTCCTATAGTCAGCCAGAAACTCTTTCGAAATGATTTTGTCCAAAGACTGAAACTTCAGTCACCGGAATATATGACCTTTGTAACTGTGGCAATATGAAATTCGCACGGGGTAAACCACAAAAACAGCACAAGATCGAGTTGTCAATCAGATTAGCACAATACTTAAAAATCAATGCATGCATGAACATCAAAAACAATTACAATAAACTAATTACATAATACAGCTTAGAACTCAAGATCCTTCACAAACTCACAGTCGACAAATCCCAGATTTTAAAATCATGCTCCATGACAAAGAAAACCCCAAATTCTACAATCAAATGAAAGCCGAAGTACCCGCCTCTCGAATCCATTTAAGTCTATGCTAAATTTCCCTTTGGCAGTTAAAACCACCCGAAAGACGACGCCTTAAGCGACCGAGTCTCCACCGCAATAGACTTGTTCTAGCTCGTCTCGGCACACTCTTTGCTCGCTTTGGTGGTGCGGTTGGTATACGACGTCGTTTTGGAGTTGATCAAGAGGGACTTGGAATTGAAGAGAGAGAGAGAAGAAAGTAATGAAGGAGGTGAAGTCGTGAAGAATTTGGTGGGAGTAATTATGGGGTTTATGAATATATGGTGTTCCAGTAATGAGGGTGTGGAGCATTTAGCGAATTCTGGTTCAGGTTGGTCCTTCTTTAGCTTTACCGTGTTTGGTTGGATAGAAATGAGGGTGTGGAGAAGTCATTGCCTTTAGTGAGTGAGCAAATGATTGGAGAGCTTAGTGAGGAAGATGGTGATGTACTTGGCCGGAGTTGTGATTATTGAGGTGTTTTTGGTGTTGAGGTCAACTTCTTGAGTAAAGAGAAGAGAAACACAAATTTTTTTTGGCAATTCAGATCACAGTAAGGGTACATAAGTCCTTTGAACTCCTCATGTGGGCATTTCTCAACTATTTACAAAAACTTCGTCAAAAACTATTTTGAAGGCACAAAAGAGGGCATTTATCAAAATTTCTCATATATATATACACACACAATCTCCTTCTCCTCATTTGACCCTTTTTTGTCTATTTTCAGGTATATGGCACTACATCAACTTTTAGATCATATTTTGTCATCTTCACCATTTAGATTTTAGTTTCTAATGTGTAGATCACTTTTGCAAATTTTCGGCCAAATTGATTATCATTAAAACATTCAAAACTAAAATTGAAATTTATAAGTATGAACGGTTAAGGATTGACAGATTTGGTTCGTCCGTTGATTTAATCTAATTCGATACATTAACGATCACCATTTTTGCTGAAAAGTTATAGGAATGATCTACTCATATAGTCCTGCTAATTGGACTGTGGAGATGTCAAAATATGATATTAAAATTGGTGTAATGCTCTATACCTAAAAATGGACAACAACAAAAAATGAATACCTGAGTGGAAGGGCCCTTATATATATGTATGTATGTATGATGTTGATGATCTTCTTCATCCAGTCTTTTTTTTTCAAATGGATCGAAAGCTTCTAATTATAGAGACTATATATGTATATAGGTAGGTTAACGTTCTTCACTTCTCCCATGAATGTTTGTTTAATTTTTAACTAGCCTTGCGGAAGTGCGTCGCACTCGTGCGTACGATTTGTCAATGTATTATTAAGAGTGCGGATTGAGGTGAGTGTGATGAAGACTGAGGTGTTAAATGAATAAGATGAGATGTTACCTGAGGAAGTTGAGATGTCCCAGGATGAGATATTACATGAAGAAATTGTGATATTACATAAAAAGGATGAGATGTATGTCTTGTCTCTATGCCTATTGACTTGCAAAACATGAAAGGTTTTGAGCCTGAGGTCGATGTTTATCGTAAATATTCCTACATTAGGGTATTACTATTTCCCAAGCCTGAAATTCCTCCACCTCCATTTTACGGCTAATAACTGTGGTAAACTCAAGTTTAATCGGTTAAGTTTTCCGTTTCTTGAATGTCTAAATCTGGATAGAGATCATGGATTCAAGGGATTGAATATTAGCATCTCCACACCTGAGTCGAAGACATTAAAGATAGATTTGTACAGTCCAGAAGATATGCAAGTTGACAGTATATTTGTTAAGGAACGATATGCATTTAAGTTGTTATGTCTTTCGAGGCAATAAAGAATATCTTAATTCTTCCATAAAGAATTTCTATCGCTGGTTTATACAAACTAAATGGACATAAAAAAAGTAGAGTAACATATGAGAAACTCAACCACAAAATCTACAATACCACAACTGAAAATTGTATATTCTAGCTTTATATATCAGTATATAAGTCCATTTACTAAGAACTGTGATCCGAATGAACATAATTAAATGATGAGAAACATTGTAGAAATAACTCTCTTTTCTTCATACAAAACAATTCTCTTTTTATTTCTCTTTCTTTTGCCATAGCTTATGTAGACCATTGTCTGGAAAAAAAATGCTCACACACACATACAACAAAAAGTCAGAAGCATCATTGATGAACAACCAAAGTTCATATGATAATAACAGGCAAATAGTATATCAGTCTAACATAAACATGTTGATGAATAAACATGTATCAAACAACTGAATAAAAAATGATATGTTGTTATCAATGTGAGTAAACAGTGCCAAAGAAAACCATCAAATCCAGAGCTATTAATGCAGTCTTTAAAATTATATCTTAAATGTTAAGGTTAAAAAGAGTAATGATGTCTTACAATGTTAGGCACATTCGCACAAAGTACATAGATGATGGAAAGTAATGAAACATGATCCCTAACCGTAATCATATAGAGCAAAAGTGGAGAATTGTTCAGTGTACAATTAAACCATTCTCATCAAGATGCCCCGTCAATGGTTAATCTGAACAGATGCGTGATCCTTCGAATTCGAAGTAATCTGAGGGTGTTGAGAGCAGTTTAATAACACCCAAATTAGACAAATGATCATAACCATAGAAGTAACCAAAACCAATTTGATCAAAACAAATTCATTACCATTTCCTGCGAATGCAAAACTTTGTGATAACTCCCTCTTCATTCTTCGATAGCCTGAAACCATAATCCACAATCGAAATATTGATAAGTCATCCACAATTCCCACTGTCAATTGACAAAATTCAGATGTATATGGTAGAGAATCAGCGAGAAAGCACGAACAAATGAAATTTTGCATCTCTAACGATTAGTAAAGCATCAGTTTGCTTCAACAAAGGAAAAAAAATATAAACAAAGCATCGGTTGGTACAATAATAGCATAGACCAAAATTGGAAGAATGAACGTATCTAACTCTTCAAAGTTTTTAAAAAGCAATCAATGGTGTTCTTGCAAAGAAGTATGACATTAAAAAAATAAAATCGATCAATAATGGGAGCCACATCCTAGTCTTCTTCTCACAATGGATAAGCAACATAAAAAGTAAAGTCTAACATCAAGATCCTTACCAAAAGGAATGCCATCATTTCCATTTCCACACAAACGACCCCGTAACTGCAAGTCACCATAACTATGCAAGTATTTTTCAGAGTGATTCACCATAACCGAATTACTACAGTAAAGGATAAAAGAAACGTAAGAATATTGGTTACCTAGGATGAGTTGTGAATGAAGATTTTGACTACCTATTGATCAGAGCGGAGATTTTGAGTAGCCTCATTGGTTCATCTCAACAAACAGAAAGTGGTGTTAATGAGTTAATCACTGCAGAAAAGAGAACGAAACTGAAAAAAGGAATTGAAATTGGAACTCAAAGTAAAGAAACTGAAAAAATATGGACAAGAGATTTGAGACGATTCCAGATCAAATTGACTACTTGCTCACCAATATTCTAGACCCAAAAGTTTATTTGGAAGCTTAGCCAATCCTCCAAAACTCAGTTGAAAGACCTGGCCTCCTGGCCTCATTTGCGCATAATGTAATCGTGCAAAAATGACAACACAATATATAAAGTTTTCACCTTTAAAATTGTCAAACATATATAGATGCCCAATCAACGATATAATTTTGTGGGCCGGTAAGTCAAAAACAATACCAATTAAATTTCTAAATTCACAGAAGCTGGAATAGAAGAAGAAATGGACTGATTTTTGTATAATTCTCAAATAGCTCCCATTGCATTTCTATGTTTCTTTAATAATGTATCTACCATTAAGGGATGGTCAGGACATTATAATCAATTCGATAACGGTAAGGAATGGATTATAGACAATTAACTGCTTGAACCAAACCTTGTTGGTTATTCCTGAACCTCTAAACTTGTCAATCGGGTTTCTTTCTAAAAGTAGTGAGGGATGAAACCTCTTTTATTTTCGGTTTTTCTGTTATATTGTGATCGTCTATTACATTTTGAGTTTGTTATTTACAATTCTGTCCTCTATGATTTAATTAATCAGTTATTGTACTTACAAAATGAAAAGGGGTAATTTTTAACATTAACAATGTTCTACCCTCTAACTCATCTTTATCTGCCCTGCCGTAAGAGGTTTTGCCTTAATTAATAGGGATTGACGCGTGTAACTTAATTGCTGCAGAACTACTGGCGGTAATGATATCAGCATGAAGATACTCTAGCGTGGCATTTGCCACTCGGACTTCACCTTGTTAAGGACGAGGTTGGACTGACCATCATCCCATCATCCCAGGGTAACTAATTAACGTACACCTTAGTATAACAGTAGTGATTCGATCATGTATTATTTAAACTTGCCTTAGTACAACTCGTCCTCGATCTGAACCTCATTCATATGCTCATCATATGGTTTTTGTAGACATGAGATCGTAGGCGAAGTGACTGAAGTCGGGAGCAACGTCACGAAATTCAAAGTCGGTGACAAAGCCGGAGTAGGGTGCATGGTGGGTTCTTGTGGTTCATGCGATAACTGCACAAATGACTTGGAAAACTACTGCCCTGAAATGATTTGGACCTACAACAACTTCCATGATAAATCGAGGTTAACCTACGATGGATACTCCGACAAACTAGTCGTTCAGGAGCATTTCGCAGTCCGAATTCCAGATAACTTGTCATTAGAAGGTGTTGCACCTATGCTGTGTGCTGGGATTACGGTGTACAGCCCTATGAGACATTTCGGACTGTTTGGGCAAGGTAAGCACTTGGGTGTGGTAGGGCTTGGTGGCCTTGGCCATATGGCTGTCAAGTTTGCCAAGGCTGTGGGAGCAAAAGTGACCGTGATAAGTACCTCTCCGAATAAGAAGAAGGAAGCAATGGAACAGGTTGGCGTTGATGATTTTCTTATCAGTCATGACCAAGAGCAGTTGCAGGTAAATGTCGAACCAATACAATTGTCTAAAATGTTATGTTGTTGGAGTAACTCTCAATTATGAAATTTTAATGAGAACATATGAAATTTTAATGAGAACATCGGTGTATCGGGTGCATTTTCGCTAATTATGTATAATATAATGTCAATCATTTATTTAATCTAATTTTATATGGCACTACCATTGATGTTAACATCATTAAGTGGATGAATATTAAATAAAGGTAAAAAAATATTCAATCATGTTAAACGTCAATCGAGGTGAGTAATTAATATTAGTAATTAATATTATTTTATTATTATTAAGATAATAAACCCTATATTTAAAACTCTAATCCCTAAACCCCAAACACCAATGCTCAAACCCCATGCTCTGAAGTCGAAATTTAAATCCAAACCCTATATTCTCAAATCCTAAAATCCCTAAACTCAAAACCCAACGATCAAATTAGCAAATTAATTTTCCTCCACATTGTTAGTGTATGCAGATATACGTTTATAGAGCAAATTTAAAACATTGACAATACATTTATAGAGCAAATTTAAACATATCTCTTTTGTGGTGACTCTCCCTTGTGTATCACCGGGGGAAGACCGAGCTTGGATCTCCCCCTCTTAATCTTTGGTTGACGCCCTAAGTGCCCCTGGCCAACTGACGAGCCAAGAGAGCCCATAGAACGCCCTGGCTCACTGCCCAACATATCTTTGGTTGCCCATAGGACTAGAAGAAGCCTTTCATCGGCTCCAGCTCTCCTACTATTAGACCCGTGGGCCGACCTAACTAACACCTCGGTCAGCTCGCCTTGTGATCCAAAAGCACCGACTGACATAACAGTAATGCATGCGGGTATGATAGTAACACCTGCAGGCAACATGATGGATGAAACTGGTACTTCTAATGCGGTCGCTCGTGCCTCTTCATCTTACACTTGTGAACCCACAAGTTCAGTGGAATTCCCCTCGTAAAGAGGGTTACCCCTACATGTGTGCCACATGGTCTACGTGGATTTCTTGGGGGCTTATAATGCATGCGGGTATGATAGTAACACCTGCAGGCAACATGATGCGGGTATGATAGTAACACCTGCAGGCAAAATGCGGGGGTGATATCAATGTAGGTGGAGGGGGCTTATGATAGTAACGCCTCGGGCCTCATAAGCCCCCTCCACCTACATTGATATCACCCCCGCATTTTCACCTCCTCCCCGAGACCAGAGGCGATGACGGTAGAGGGATCGCCACCCAAGAATCACTCGTTGGTGCCTCGACATAATAATGATGCATTGTCATCAACAAATCCATCATCGAACGAGGAGTACGACCCTCCCTACCCTGTCCCAAACCTCCACTACCACCCAATGGCACACCAAAAATGCCATCACTTTCTCCACCATCAATCATTCCCGTTCTCAAAGTCGTATCCCCTCGAAACCCTAACGATGTCCCATGCACCCCCTTAATTGGTCACACCTCCTATCGCAGACATAACGTAGCCACCTCCACTGAATGCCTACCATCTTTTCCCAAACCCGAACCCACAATCCCTCGGGCAGCCCTACTCGATAGAGCTACCATCTTTGCTGGCATCAAACACCCATCCTTACCATCAGGCCCGACCCTAGACATTTATAGGCCCGAGGCGAATGAAAAAATTGGGCCATCTATTTGGAAAAAAAAATTAATTAAAAAAAATTACACAACGGAATGGCCATAAACCAGTACTCTGACTAAAACTATTCAAATTACATTGAAGATTACATTGTTTAAAACTAACCAAATTCATCTAAAATGACTTTTCCTCACATTTTCACTACCAGAAGCTTGTTTTGTCATTACTCTAATAAACACTAAAAGAACAAATATGATCCAAACGATAAAACCTGATATTCTCCTTCTTCCCAACCTGGATTGCTTGTATGCTAAATTTGAGTTTCAAAAGGTAGACCGAAAAGAAAAATAAATCAAGCAACAAGTTTATTAGCTAAAGATCAATTCAAACAGTACCAAAAAAAACAATGAGCATATATAATCAAACCAATAAGCATAATTCTGTCAAAACATCAAGAGAGGATTAGGCATAAGACATATAATGATGCGGCCTTCAATGATGACAAGTTCAATCTTGATGTCTTTTTGCTCAGATACCCAAATTTAAATTCAAGAAGACAATATATTACATCAAATATTGAGTAAATAAGAAAATATGGAGAACAATTGATAAAAAAGGAACACAACAATGAACAATAACAAAAAAAAAAAAAAAAAGCTATCCGGAATTGAAAATTTTTGACATACCCATTTTGAAAGTCACAAGGAAGTGAAGGAATTGTGGGTCTCTGCAAACTTGGGTCTTTTGAAATGGCATCAACAAGGTGAACAATGCAAGCTAAACAAAAAACGAAATTGAGAGAGGAAGATTGAGAGAATCGCAGAAGATGAATAAATTAGGAAAATTGCAAGCCCTATTTATAGAGAGATTATTGAGATTGTTTATGCAAATTACCTTCTCCTTAAATGTATAACGAGTAGATTCTCTAGATTGAAATTGCTCCATGATTATAGGTTATTTCTTAGAAATTGATAGGAAGATTGAGTAATAGAAGAGGAAGAGGGAGAGTCGGAGACCGAAAGAAACCCGGCAAAGAGGGAGTGTCGTTGGTTTTTTTAGGTGTTTTTTTTTATAAAAAAGTAAAAAATAAAATAAAATGGGCCCTAGGCCAGCCTACCCTGCACCCGGGCCGGGCCTGCTTCCCATGTTTAAAATCCCATAATCACCACAAAAATCCTTAATCTTCTCATAATGCAAAAGCACCCCCATCGAGTACACATTAGAAAAATTAAAGGTAGTTCTTACCACCAAAGGCCACTGAAAATCAAGATCGATGTGAAGCTTCATCTCTGACTTGTATAGGAGAATATAGCAATCATGATCATGGTAACCATCTAGGGTGTTACCAATCTTCTTGCACCTGAAAGGACCTGATCCCGATTTAGTTGCCTAAACCGGAATTAGACTCTAACGACTCTACTAAACAAAGTGTCTACTCATAATACACAAGAATCGAACTGAAAATTCAAAACTCAAAAGTAATAAATGAAGGTACTATTTTCTCGATCTTATAACAATTGAAAGCTATAAATAGAAATTAATAATTTGTTTATGATTTCAGAGCAACTAGACATTCTAAACTAACTACACTGATGAGAATACTAACTCGTAGGATCTACATCAGATTCTATGGTAGATACCACTATGCCTCAATCTGCGTGCGTGCTCGACTTCAAACGAACTCAGCAAACTGGACAATTTAAACTGAAAAACAAAAAATTCCATGGAAAGACTCAAAAAATAATAAAACTGTTAGAGTGAGTGAACGAAAATAAATCCAAGATATGTAACATAAAATCTTCAATATGTCTTTCTACGAATAAAATTACTAAAACTTGTAGCGAGTTAAGAATACTGTAAAAATAATATAAAAGATACGTTTAGGGGGACACCTGACCCTTCTCGAGTATCATGCTCTAGTGGAGGCAGTGATGAGAATCTCATAACCTCTAGTCACTCAAAGTCGTCTAGTGACTCCTAACACAAAGACGACGTGAATGCCAGGGGAAGTGTTGATCCTTCCCTTGAGCCACTCGGGGATCAGTCGAGTAACCAATGCATCAATGCAATACTGAATATATGTATATATCTAGCATCCAAAATTGAAACTAAAACCGTAAATGAAAACTGAGCTAAATAAAAATAAGAAATAGACTTGCTAATGAACTGTGCAAATAAAAGTGTCCACTCACACTACTGTGTCGTGATTTCCACCAAGTCATAGCCTAACTATCGGTATTTCTATACGTCTGACACTGGCTGCTAATACGTCGTCCTGAAATAACGATTCATATTTAACAACTAATCATCGAGAATAATATTAAATAACTAAGCTCGCTCACCTAACGAGCAATACCGTTGAGAACATCGCAATCTCAAATATCGTGCTTTCTGAATTTCTCACAACCTTAATCTCAATTCTAATTAGTGAACCCTTAATTCTCTTTGAAAGTTGCAATACGTTCCTTAACGTTGCGCGACTCAAGGTCAAATCAACGTTCAATTCAACCCAACAATAAAATTGTAAAACCGTTTAATTAATGTCTAATTAATTATACATTTTAACTAACCTTGTCTAAATCCATTCAATAACTTAATTATTTTATTCGGTACGTAATTACGAGTAAAACGACATAACACTTTTGCAAAAATTCATCTTCGTTGGAGCACCGCTGTGGACCACCGCCAGCGGCAGCGACACAGCAGCTCTGGTGAAATTTTCCGGCCACCCGAAGCTCATTTTGCTCAAAATCACATAACAATCAACTTTCTCAACTACAACAAGGTCAAATTCATCATCTAACTAGTCCAATTTACATTGAAACCGAAATCCCCCCAAAAACGTCAATCCTTCGATTTTCCTTGCTCCGGTCGAATTAGAACATGCTCTTGGTGTCCTTAGCTTCGTGATGAGGAGAGTTTCTAAGCCCAATAGGTTTCGCTGGTCGAGTTAGCCAGAAAAGTATCGACCTGAAAACTAAGTTTTCTGGTTCGGTTTTGTCCTTCCCACAGCCGCCACGTGGTTGAATATGTTGGGGACAAGGTAGAGAAGGTCTTGGTGGTCTTTTTGACATCAAGGCCGTCCATTTTGGTGGCCAGCTAAGGAATGCCATCGGCGAAGCCGACGAGAAAGAGAAGAGAATTGCACGGGAGAGAGATGGGGAGAGGAGAGAGAAAAGAAAAAAAGAAAACAGACTGAAATAGAAAGTGTTTGACTTTCTATTTTCAGAAAGTCGTACTTATGCTTGCAAGTTGCGACTAATTTAAATTCCATAAAACCTTACAAAACTTTCGCTGACCGTAATTTCTCCGTTGTAACTCCGATTTAAACACTTGACGTGGCTACGAACTCGTCTCAATAAACTTTACGACTTTCCACAATATAGTTTCCTAAAATGAAAATTCTTATTTATACTTGTTCATTTACGACTATTATATTTTCGATAAACTTCTACTAATCATAACTTTCTTGTCGTAACTTCGTTTTCAGCATTCTTTGCGTCTACGGACTCTTTTTGACAATTTCTACGGCTTCTACCTGAACTAAACCAACTTCGACAATCTGATAAAGAGTCAACTAAAAACCTCTCAATAATTACCGACAGTGAAAAAACTAACCACCATTGTCGATTAACCTTAAATAAATCATAAAAAGAGAATTTTCGAGATAGGATGTCACAACACCATTTGACTTGAAGGGCCCCCACCACCAATTGACTTTCAATTGGTTGCACAAGTACCCATGCATGGTGCTTTGGCACCGGTACCAAAAATAGATAAGAAAGTCCGTCAAAACCCTCGACCACCACCGTAGTTGCATGAAAGAACCCACCGGCGGATCCATACATAGGCCAGCTTAGGCAACTTTTCACCCTGAGTTTTTAAACTTAGTCATGGATTTTAGAGATTTTGCATAATAAGGCTAGTAAAAATGGAAAAATGAGGTTAATGAGCTACAAAACAGAGCGAAGAAAAAAAGAAAGTGTTGTGTTTTGGGTTTAGAACTTCTAATCAATATGGCCTCCATACGAAGTCATTTGGATTGCCTACTTGCAGGTATAAGTAGCAATTAACTTAAGTGGACATGAATTGTGTCATAATAAATATAATATTAAATGGTATTATTATTGTTTACTCATTGATCAATCAAGGGAGTTTATAAACCGTTTAGAAATTGATGCGTATGCGTGAAATTTTATATATTTTATAGTTTATTGCATTTTAACTTGTATGTAAAGTTGTTTTTTTTCTTGTATGTTCGAATCATGTGAATTGGTTTTATGATGACTCATATAAATTGAGTGAAATATCTTAAAATCGCCTTAGACGATTTCATTTTTGCCCAACCTGAACTTATTTTCTAAATCCGCCACTGAAAGAACCATATATGGTCCGCTCCAAATTGGCCGTCGACAATCTGCCTCCAACCGAAACTTGCAAAGAAATTTATCCTCCCAAATGCGATAAAAGCCTGTCACACCCGACCCGAAGGCATCCCGCCACTAAGTCACCATCCAAAATTTGAAGGCTTGCACCATATTTTTTGACAGAGGAGATAGAGAAAAATAGACGTGCCACTACGTAGACCCATTCCTTCTCCTCCTTCTCATCCGAGAGGGCAAGGTCGATTTTTCTAAATGCCGCTATAAGATGTTGTGGTTCGAAGACCTCCTCATCGGAGGGTTTGGCTCACCATCTAGACACATGCAATGGTATTAGAAGAATCAATGCAATGAAAGGAACAAGAATATCCATGCCTAGAAGAGGAGGCGCGCAGCTAGGTTTAGAGAGAAAATAGAGAGAGAAGTTTTTCCAAGGGTACGTAAGTCGTTTTTTCACAATAAATGAAAATGAACTTATGCATGAGTCCTTAACTCTCAAACATCATGGATTACGGATGTACTGAGAAAATAAATAATGATCAACGTGTTAGTAAATGTCAAGAGTTGCATGTAGTTTAATAGTAAAAATTTATACGTACAATGTTCCTCGAGTTCACATGTTCGAATATTATCGGACACCAAAATTGTTGTCTATTCTAAAATAAAATAATAATAACGAGCAACGTACATACATGTATTGTTCATTTTTTTTACAAAGGGTAACTCAAATACTTCCTGACCCAAGAAAAATCTCTGGACCCATGTGAAATAATCTAAAATCAAACACCTTCTTCTGCACCCTCGATCCGTTGCAGTAATGTATTTAACTTAATTTATAACTTCTTGGTATTCAACTTCATTTATAACTTCTTGAGCAGTGTATTGATAAAACACTAGTATCTCCAGTAAAATCTTTATGCAATCATATTGTTGGAGTCTACATAATATATTTCTATATAGATCGAGATTATTACTTAATAGAGGTTCACTTAAGATTAAGATGCAAAAATGAAGTCATAAATATTATATATGTGAGTACTATAATAACGTACAACTGATCTAATTATAAAGCATAAATATGAGTTATTACATACCTATAAACTCCAAGACATGATAACACAATTATAAAGCACAAATCATTGTGTCAAACCCCTTTACCAAAATATTTTAATTATTTTTAAACACATTATATTTTTTATTATTGACGATTATTACTAAATTGAGAGAACTCTTTTATATATGCCAACAAAAATTATGACTTATTATTATGTGCAAGTTACCGAGTTGGAACCGATAATATTTATTATTATAAAGAGGTTATTCTTATATGGAGTATTATTAAATCAAGATTTTAGTATATAAGGTTATCATGTTATATATACTAGGAGACTTCAATGTGAGCATGAGGTGGAAACCTCAAATCCCATGTGGAAAATAATTAATTTAAATTTATGAAAATATCTAAAATATTAAAACACCAATTTTGTCCTTTTTATTCTTTTAATTTAAATTTCTTTTCTTTTATTTAATTATCGTAATTATATTGCTTTTTCAGATTTCGTCCATCATTGATTGTTATCCTGAGAAAATTTATACCATAATTGTCTTAATTAATAACTTTAAGTATATTTCTTTTTATATATAACAAGAATACCACATGGATTCGATCAGTCTTGTTATGGTGGTCAATGAGTTCGTGGTCAGTCGTGGTTAATTACCGTTAGATCTACATCTAACAGATGATATTAATTTATCTTTCAACTATTTTTTAATTACCTACTGTTAGATGCAGATTTAATGGTCATTGATCACAACTAACTATAGAATTCACTGACCACCAGAACAAGACTCTGGATTCATAATAGAAAAGTAAATATAAATGTACTAGATTATCACCATTGAAGAATCTTTGAAAAAAATAAATATGAACATAAATGACAAAGAACACTTACAGAATCTTTTCCACTTTTCCACTTTGAAGTTCGGTCTGGTACGTACATACGTATTACTGTTATTTTATTGAAAGATTTAGATTAAATTTTAGAAATATATAAATGAACTTGAAGTCGATTGCTAATGATCAACAAATTAAAGGTGCTCGATGAAGCAATTTTTTTTCAAATATGGGTTTGATGAAGCAATTTTTTTGTTCTCTTGATGAAGTAATATGAACATTGGAATTGTCATTGAAATCAATTTTGGGTTTGAATAAATTATAGATCGAATAATTCATATTATATATAAGAATTGTTATATAATTGTTTTTCTAGGTTATATATATTTAAGTTTTAGTGTTGAGTAAATAATAGTCATTAGATCGATGAAAGATGACATAATTGTAATTTGAATATATGATGTGAGCATAAATGTACGATGTGTTATAACACATAGGATTTGAGACCTCTATATCATGACCTTATTGAGGACTAAAATTATTTCTCTAGTATATATTACAACTTTGATTTACGAATACATTAACTAAAGTGAACACATATTAAATAGTACATAAATCTACATTTCTCCAAATCCCTTAAGTGAGAATGTACATATCCACTGATACTGAAAAAAAAAGCCAGCAATTACCAAATATATATATATATATATTATATATACACACTCGAATCCATTTCATTACTTTTCAATGGTCTTATACCAATTAAATGTGGTTATAAATATGGATAATTCTATAGTGAGGATGATTTACCTAAATTTTATCAATTAATTTTGCTGTTATTATTGTAAAGTGAGATATTTTTTGTGTAATTTCGTTTAGTTTTGAGTAATTATTCCAATGAGTATCTTTTTACAACTGCGAGAACAAATCGTTTTCATTATTATAATTTTGGTTCAATTATCTGTAAATGACATAAAAATGTTTTTAAATTTGTTCTAGATATAGTAATGTCTAGTTCAGTACGTTGTAATTTTGTTTAAGTAGTTGTAAATAAATTTGTATGGTAGAGTCTCCTTACTCTAGCCTTACCCCATACGGACATGTACACCAACTATAAATCGTATCACTAATAATGTATGTACACTACCACATATTGACTCATTGCCGGCGACTTAAAAGTCGCCGGCAATGTTTTTGGACATTACCGGCGATTTTTGCCGGAAAAATCGCCGGTAATGTCTTTTTTTTTACATTACCGGCGATTTATGTCGCCGGTAATGTCCGTCGCCGACAATGTCTCGACGGTAATGTAAAAAAAAAAAGACATTGCCGGCGACATACATTTATGTCGCCGGTAATGTAAAAAAAAGACATTACCGGCTACATAAATGAAGTCGCCGGTAATTTTTTTTTTTTTTTTTTACATTACCATCGAGACATTGCCGGCAACGGACATTACCGGCGACATAAATCGCCGGTAATGTAAAAAAAAAACATTACCGGCGATTTTTCCGGCAAAAATCGCCGGTAATGTCCAAAAACATTGCCGGCGACTTAAAAGTCGCCGGCAATGAGTCAATATGTGGTAGTGGTACTAGAAATAGGCACACATGCGATGCGTGTGCAAATTTTGCATACACGAATATTGAATCGATATGAGAGCCCAACAACAAGAAATACACGATTGATAACATAGAAATATATGAAAAGTTGAGTACCTGGAAAGTAGCATGCGTTGAGAAGGAGTGTCACTGAGAGAGAATCAAAATTCAAATAGAGAGTAGTTGTGAGCGTGGTCGAGTGGTTTTGTCATTTTAAATTGAGCGGTTGTGGACGATGTTAGTAACTGCTTCTCTATTTTTTTTCTTTTATATTACTCTTTTGTCCTGTGTATATTAATTATGTTGAATGCTAGACTTGATAGTGACAAGGACAATTTGAGACATTTTGAATGTTTGACATTCTGTTTAATTTACTGGTAACCGTAGAAGTCTCATCTGACTTAATTAATAGACACTACAAGAAAATGAAACATTACCGGCGACTCCAACCGTCGCCGGCAATGTCAAGCCGAACATTTCCGGCGATTTTCCGGCCGGAATTTCTCCGGAAATATGTGGCTAGACATTGTCGGCGACGGTTGGAGTCGCCGGTAATGTTTTGGAACATTACCGGCGAGATTCCGGCGTAAAGTCGCCGGTAATGTCTTCATTTCCGGCGACTTACTCCGTCGCCGGCAATGTGTCTTATATTAGATGCCGGATGCGGCAGCTCGATCATTCAATCATTTTGATCGAAAAAAATCCAGAGAAATCGAAAGAAGGAAAACGTACGCTCTGAAATCGATCATTCGGTATATTGTCAAAATTAAGGCGCGCGTCGAAAACTCGATCACTCGGGAAGCTATATATATAGGTAGGTGTATATATACGTATATGTGGTATATATATATGTGTGTGTGTTGATCAAATCCAATTCGTGAGATATATATGAAATGTTGTTGATGTACGGTCACCGAAACGAGAAAACAGCTTATAGTTAATCTTGTGTCTGAATCAATGACTGGTATTATCGTATTGTTATCGGAGCCAGGCTTAACAGAGCCTCCTACCCAGTCAAATACGTTTTGAATTGAAAAAAGGAGAATACTATCATCGAGTACTTAATCGAATTCAGAGATTAGATCGATATATATACATATGCATGCATGTGTTGATTTAATTAGAGTTGAATTGAGATATCACGTCGATTATTAGTAGTGAATGTGTGTATATATATATAATTAATACGTAAAATTGTTAGAATTTTCAGGATGGACAAGAGTTGGATGAGCCTCGAAAGATGGGATGTCAGATATCACCAGGGAATTAGGAGTTTTGTGGATTTTGTGAAGGCTAATTGTGGAGACACTACACTTCATTATTGCCCGTGTAAAGAATGCAAGTGTTTCAGCGATCGATTTCGATTTCCCATTGATAAAGTCCAGAGGCACCTGAGTAAATACGGGTTTTGGGATAAGTACACTTTTTGGATTTATCACGGTGAAACATCGGTAGCGGGTCCGCATGATCATGGACAATTTGGTGAGAGGGCCAGTCCACGCTATGATCATGGAGATTTTGCTGAGAGGGGTAGTTCATCCTATGATCCAACATCGATGTTAATCAATGATATGTTTCCTCATAAGAGCGGTGTATTTGCTGATGAAGCACCAAATGTCCCTCCCGTCGTTGAGGGTTTCCCCCATATCGAGCCAGTCCAACCATTACCTGGAGGTCATGTCAACACAAGCGGTATGGACAAGTACAACAACCTGATTGCATTGCAACAGACTCCGTTGTACGACGGTTGTAGTAAGACTGTTCTTGAAAGTGTGATGGGAGTGATGCAGCTCAAAATGGAGAACAAAATGTCTGTCAAAGCTGTTGATTCTTGGTTGAAGTGGACTGCTTCGCTACTGCCACCCGGTCATCGTCTTCCTACCACTCATCATAAGGTGCGACATATCCTGAAAGATCTTGGGCTTTCCTACATCAAAATCCATGCATGCAGATATGATTGTATTCTCTTCTGGGGAAAAGATCTCGAAGACCTTGAAGCCTGCCCGGTATGTTTTACAGAAAGGTATAAGTTGACTCCTGCAGGCAACAAGAAAGCTGTGAAGATACTTCGATATTTCCCGCTTATTGATAGGCTGGAGCGGTTGTTCATGTGTGATTTCACGGCCGAGGCAATGAGATGGTGGGCTGAGAGGAACTTGCCTGACGATGACACCCTTATACACCCTTCCGACGGAGAGGCTTGGAAGCACATGGTCAGGGAGTTTGATCATTTTGCAGCAGAGGTCCGAAATGTTTGGCTAGGGCTCTCATCTGACGGATTCAACCCTTTTGGCAACATGAGTCTTCAATACAGTATATGGCCAGTTATTTTGGTACCGTACAACCTTCCACCATGGATGTGCATGAAGAAGGAATACAATATGCTCACTCTGTTAATTCCGGGCCCGGGTTATCCAGGAAAGTGTCTCGATGTGTATTTGAGGCCTTTGATTGAGGAGCTTAAGTACCTGAGTGAGTGTGGCCACCCCACTTACGATAGGTTCAAAAAGGAGATGTTCCAGATGCATGCCATGCTTGTTGGCACCATCAGTGATTTTCCTGCCCGCGGTATGTTGTCGGGCAACGTTACCAGGGGTTACAGGGCTTGTTCAGAGTGCATGACGGTTGATTGTTGCAGTCCTCATTGCAGTAAAATTGTTCAGATGCGTCACTGTTGTTGGCTTCCATATGATCACCCATTTAGGCAGGATCCAGACGCGTTTGATGGGACTGTGGAAACAGGTGTGGCACCCAGGCGATGGACAGGGGAAGAAATTTTGGAAGTGTTGAATGAATATGATTTTGGCCAGCTGAGCAATCATCCTGACATAGTGGCGTCAATTCCAGACAAGACCGAAAGGTATAAGTTTTGGACACACAAGAGCATATTCTGGGAACTCCCCTACTGGCCCAGGTTGCCTATCAGACATTACCTAGATGTTATGCACATAGAGAAGAATGTGTGTGAAAGTGTGGTGGGCACAGTTCTTAACTTGGAGGGGAAAACAAAAGACATCCCTAAGGCACGCATTGATCTGAAAGCAATGGGTCTGCGGAAACATTTGTGGTTAAGAGATGGTAAGAGAAAAATGCCGCAAGCTCCGTACACCGTAAAGCCGAAGCATAAGCATGAAATTTTTCGGTGGCTGAGTAATGTCATGTATATATTCTTATGGCTATGTAGGAATTTGGCCTTAAATTTTTAGCGGAGTATATATGGTTATATGCGAGAAATATAATTGTTGCATATATATGGCTTTATCTATATATATGCAGGTATCCTTATGGCTATGCAGGAAATATAAGCAGGTGTGTTAACTTCCGGGACAATAAGATGTACGGATTAAAGAGTCATGACTACCATGTACTGCTTCAACGCATTTTCCCTATTTTCATTCGAGGGTACATGCCCAAAGAGGTGGTGGAGCCGTTGGTGGCCTTGTCAAGATTCTTTCAGAAGTTATGCACCAGGGAAGTTAAAAAAGCAGACCTCAGGGAGATGCAAGATGACATCATTTTTATCATGTGCAAGCTTGAGAGGATATTTCCCCCAAATTTTTTCGACATAATGCCGCACCTGATGATCCATCTTCCCGAACAATTGTTGCTTACCGGTCCCGTACACTACACTTGGATGTATCCCATGGAAAGGTACAAATGATTCATAAATTTGGTTTGCCTATGTTTTTATATGTAAATTCTTATTTTTTAAGTAAGTTAACATGCACTTGTTAACTTGTAGATAATTGGGAGCCTACAAGGACTATGTGAAGAATAAATATGCACCTGAAGGGTGTATCGCTGAAGCATATCTTGCGCACGAGTGTGTAACGTACACCAAAGTGTACCTCAAAAATGTAGAGGACCCCCAACAACAGATGCCGATAGATGAACCCCAATTCAACCTTTCTATCATCTCCAGTAACGTGATAGTACAGGGAAGCTTGCCAAAGTTGTACAAGTTGGATGGAAATGAGGTAGCCATTGCCCACTGGTCGGTACTGATTAACTGTCAAGAAGTACAATATTGGAAAAACTATCATCTTCACTGCCCTGCTATTGCCGGAAATGTTGATTACCACAACAAGACGTTTGCAAACTACTTTGGTCAATGGGTAAGTATATGTGTATATGTATATTTTTATATATATCCTTATATAGCATGTATGTATGTACGTGGTTTTGTGGTTTCAAGATGACATAATTTCTTCTGTACGTATTAATATATGGACGTTTTCAGATGAACCATGTAGCAGATGATGGTTGCCCAGAGTGGTCAAACGAATTGAGGGTCCTGGCGATGAAACCGATTGCTTCAAAAGTTTACTCGATGTGTCAGGTCAATGGCGTGAAATTTATATGTGAAAATCGAGACGACCGACTGAAAACACAGAATTGTGGGGTGATGGTCCATGGTGGGCAGGATGGCGTTGACTATTACAGTGTCCTTCATTCAATTGTTGAACTAATTTATGGGAACCGCATGAAAGTGCACTTGTTCAAGTGTAGATGGTTTGATACTAGCCCGGAGAACACAAGGACCGATCAGTACGGAACATTTTCGGTGAATACTGCTATTACCTGGTATGAAGATGACCCTATCGTTCTTGCCTCATCAGTAAAACAAGTGTTTTACCTGGACGATCTTCTTAACAAAGTCCCGTGGAAGGTGGTTAACCATGTTGCTCATAGAAACATATACAGTGCTGCCACACTTGGTGATACCACAGATGATGAGGAAGTTACTGCATACCAAGAGCCAAACGCTTTTGACATTCCGGAATAATCTACGATTCGCCTTAATAATGTGAGATCTGGGAGTGTGGTTCGAATTACTGGAGCAGAACTTCTCGATGTTAATCCATATGAAGTTGACGCTGATTCAGATGACGAGGAGCGGCACATATTGCCAGAGGTTACCTATGAAACCGAGTCAGACTCAAGTGATGAAGATGATTACGATTATCATCCTTAGTACGTTGGAAATTGTAGTCGGAAATTGTAGTCGGAAAATGTACGTAGTAAAATGTACGTAGTAAAATGTACGTAGTAAAATGTAGTCGGAAATTGTAGTCGGAAAATGTACTCAGAAATTGTATGTAGTCAGAAATTGTACGTAGTCGGAAATCGGAACCGTAGTCGGAAATTATACGTAGTCGGAAATTGTACGTAGTCGGAAATTATGTAGTCGGAAATTGGTCGATCGGATAATAGTCGACAAATAATGACATTACCAACGAGTTGATAAGCAACTCGTTGGTAATGACATTACCAACGAGTTAGCAACTCGTGGGTAATGTCATTACCAACGACGTTGACCTACCTCGCCGGCAATGGTGGTGGTATAGGCAGCTCGAGCTCGATCTCCTCCTCCCCATTTCTCTTCGGCCTAATTCGAATCTCTCTTCCCTCTTCCCTCTCTTAGGACGAAATTCTCACCTCTCCCCTCTCCTCAATCCTCTCTTCTCTCTTCCCTCTCCCCTCTCTTCCTCTCCTCCCCTCTCTCCTCCCCTCTCTCCTCCTCCCCTCACCTCCGTCGCCGGCACAGTTGGGTCGAGCTCCACCATGCCAGGTTTGAGCTCACTCTCTCTCCCTCTCTCTCTCTCCCTCTCTCTCTTTCTCATTCCACAATTTTTTTTTGTGTATTTTGATTAATTAATTTTTGATAATTGTGGGATGTACATATGTATGCATGTGGACAATATTTGTAAAATGTAATTAAGGTATGTTTGAAAATTGTGGGAAAAAAATGTGGATAATTGTGGGGTTAAGGAGCAATATATGTGATGTATATATGTGAAAAATTAATTAATATATATGGAATGTATATATATACGTATGTTTGAAAAATGTGGAAAATTAATTAGCTAGGGTGAATTGGATTAATATGTGATGTATATATATATGTGTGAATTAAGGTGAAATTAAGGTGAATGATCGATGTATACAAACTGTATATTTGATGTATATATATGTGAAAAGTTTAAAGCCGGAAATGATGTATGTATATATGTTAATTTAGGTGATATAGTTGTTAATTTAACGTATAATAGGTGAAAAAAAATTTCGGAATTTAACGTATAAATTAAGGTGATATAGTTGTTGATTTAACATATAAATTAAGGTGAAAAATTGGAATCGGAACAGTAGTCAACCACAACAGTTTGGAACCGGAACGGTTTGAAACCGGAACTGTTTGTAACCGGAACCGTTATGTTACAAACGGTTCCAGTTACAAACAGTTCCGAATCCAAACCGTTCCGGTTCCAAACTGGGGTTCTATAACAAATCGAAACCGGAACGGTTTGGAACCGGAACTGTTTGTAACTGGAACCGTTATGTTACAAACGGTTCCGGTTACAAACAGTTCCGGTTTCAAACGGTTCCGATTCCACACCGTTCCGGTTCCAAACTGTTATAGAACCCCAGTCGGTTCTGAACCGGAACTGTTTGTAACCGAAACCGTTTGTAATATAATGGTTCCAGGTTCAAACGGTTCCGGTTCCAAACCGTTCCAGTTCCGATTTGTTATAGAACCGAATCCATGACTATTACGGTGTCCATGCCAGGAGGTTTTGCGGCTAATTGGCTTCGGAGAGGTTCCCGAAATAGTGGAGGGAACAGTAGTCAAGCTTCCTCCTCGCCCGCAGTTAGCAACACACCCAGTGGGCCAATGATGAGTGCTCGCACGAGAGCCTTGCTAGAAGCGCGAGCTGAGGAGGAAGCTGCACAATCAAGAGCCGTGCAACCGGAAGTTGAGCCTCGAGCCTCAGTCTCCAGACGCTCAATCAGCAGACGTCCCTCCGGTGGCAGAGCCTCAGACGAGCGACAGTCAACGAGGGCATCAGAAACTCCCCCAATCCGAATGCCCCATATTCGCCCGGTGCCTACTCCCGTTTCACGGGAATCATCTGAGACACATGGTGGTGCTGGCGCCTCATCGTCCAGGCCTCGTCTATCTCCGCCGTCCGGTCTCTTCCTACTCGACGAGATTCCTGTCATCCCTAAATTCGATGATAGGGGGATGCCTGTTTATATTGAAGGACGGCCGGAGTTCCTGACCATGGAGGAAGCGTATAACTTCCTCCCGTTCGACCCCGTGTATCTTTGGAGTGTGAGGTGCACCAACCAACAAACGGACGATGCAGGTAAATTTTATTTAACATCAGATTGATTACTTAATTATTACTTAAGACTTGCGATAGGTTCAATTAATGATATCAATTTGTTGACATTGTATTATTAGGCAATTTCGTTAATGGGACTGGAAAACGGAAAGGGGCTAGAGGCACCTGCACCGGGAAGAGACTTGAGCAGGCCACCGGCGGAAGGAAAACGCCCATAAGGGCCAATGAGGATGGCGAGATGATCGAGGTATTCAACACCACGCGCAAATATGTCAGCATGGCCGGTGCGATCGTGCGGGACAAGGTCCCAATGCTTTGGCCAGATTGGGAATCTGTGCCTATCTACGTGAAGATGCAAGTGCATAATGCACTCAGTGTGAGTAAAATCGTATTTTCATTACACTACCAGAAATGGAGACATTACCGGCGACCTTCTGTCGCCGGCCTTGTCTTTTTTTTTCGCCGGAATTGACATTACCGGCGACTTGTCGCCGGCAATGACGTCGCCGGAGATTCCCCGCCGGTGTTGACATTGCCGGCGACGGGAAACGCCGTCGCCGGTGATGTCTCTGACATTACCGGCGACTTGAGTCGCCGGCAATGGCAGCGCCGCCGTGGCCGGAATTTGAGACATTGCCGGCGACTGGAGTCCATGTCGCCGGCAATGTGGGGAAAAATTTTGAAAAAAAAACGCGGTTCTGGATTGGGCCCAATTCCATAACCTGCATTGAACCGGATAAACCGTACAATCATACAAGTTCAACAGTACACGTAGCAAAGACAGTCATACAAGTTCAACATAAATGTCCAACGTACAGTACAAATTGCAACGACGATAAAAAAATTAACTACAACTACAGGTCAGGTCCAGGAACTTGCGGGTCATCAGGGTTGAAGTAATCCATGTACTCATTTGAATTCCGGTGGCTACCTTGGTCTTGCTCTGGCGTTGACTGGTGCGGTGGTGGTGGTGGATAGGTAGGGATATGAGGGACCGGGGGAGGTGTGGGGAAGGGTTGTCCGGTAGTCTGAGCCTCGTACATCGTCCGCATCCATGTGTACATCTGAGCCTGCACCTGTGTCTGCTGCATTTGGTACTCGGCCATCTGCCTCTTTTGCTCCTCCAACTCCCTCTGCGTCCTATGAAGCTCCGCCGCGAGGTTACGACTAGAAGTTGAACTTCTTGACCCGGTAGAGTATTCTGAAGTGTTCTTCAATAGTCATTCGCCCGCCGTGCCCATTCCCCTACAGTAGTAGGTATTCTTTCCAGTCCCGCACGCTTTTGCCATGATCCGAGCCGCTATCGGGGGATCAAGCCGATCGATCTGAGAGGCATACTGGGTGACTTCTTCCTCGGAGCAGTCAGGATGGTTAGTCCGAGCTATACTCATGGTCACTTCTGCGGTCGCCTCCTCCACTCTCGACTAATTGAAAAGGGAAAATGAACAACGTATTAGCTAACAAAATCTATTTCCATCTTGAAAAATAGTTTTATTAACACATGGAGAGGCGAAAGACTTACCGCTTCTTCAGGGCACTGCGGGTAGAACTTCTGATGAATATACACCAACGGGTTCACCTCTTGTTGTTGCTGCGCCTTAGTCAACCAACCCATGTAGTTGAGTGAACCTGCATGATGGGCCCTGGTGTTTTTCAATCTATTCGCCCGGTTCGTCTTCGAAATCGCCTTGTTTAATAAACATATGAGAAAAAATTAGTAACTAACTATTTCAATCTGATACGATACATTAGGCTTGAAAGATATATTAAGGATGCATACCCGAGCTTTGGGGTGCTCGAAGTGGGCTATCAGCCACAGCCACTCGTACTCCCTAAACCGGAATTCGCTAGGGGTGGAACCTCGGCCTAGCTCCTTGTATACAGTGTAATGGGAAGAAAGCTCGTTCTTCCACTCTTTATACCTATATTAAAAGAAGGAAAAAAAGTTAGAGATATTAAAACACTTGATAAACAAAAATCTAACTGGATATATATTCAAATAAGTCGAAGCACATCACCTCATATGTAGTTGACGCTCTACCCACGTGTGAATAAGAACTTCATCCACGTCAAACCACACCTGCAATATGAATATATAAAAGGTAAAATTATATATATATTTATTCGGACTTAATTAATAAATGTAAAATTTATGTAATGAAAATACGATTTTACTCACACTGAGTGCATTATGCACTTGCATCTTCACGTAGATAGGCATAGATTCCCAATCTGGCCAAAGCATTGGGACCTTGTCCCGCACGATCGCACCGGCCATGCTGACATATTTGCGCGTGGTGTCGAATGCCTCGATCACCTCGCCATCCTCATTGGCCCTTATGGGTGTTTTCCTTCCGCCGGTGGCCTGCTCAAGTCTCTTCCCGGTGCAGGTGCCTCTAGCCCCTTTCCGTTTTCCAGTCCCATTAACGAAATTGCCTAATAATACAATGTCAACAAATTGATATCATTAATTGAACCTATCGCAAGTGTTAAGTAATAATTAAGTAATCAATCTGATGTTAAATAAAATTTACCTGCATCGTCCGTTTGTTGGTTGGTGCACCTCACACTCCAAAGATACACGGGGTCGAACGGGAGGAAGTTATACGCTTCCTCCACGGTCAGGAACTCCGGCCGTCCTTCAATATAAACAGGCATCCCCCTATCATCAAATTCAGGGATGACAGGAATCTCGTCGGGTAGGAAGAGACCGGACGGCGGAGATAGACGAGGCCTGGACGATGAGGCGGCGCCAGCACCACCATGTGTCTCAGATGATTCCCGTGAAACGGGAGTAGGCACCGGGCGAATATGGGGCATTCGGATTGAGAGAGTTTTTGATGCCCCCGTTGACTGTCGCTCGTCTGAGGCTCTGCCACCAGAGGGACGTCTGCTGATTGAGCGTCTGGAGACTGAGGCTCGAGGCTCAACTTCCGGTTGCACGGCTCTTGATCGTGCAGCTTCCTCCTCAGCTCGCGCCTCTAGCAAGGCTCTCGTGCGAGCACTCATCATTGGCCCACTGGGCATGTTGCTAACTGCGGGGGAGGAGGAAGCTTGACTACTGTTCCCTCCACTATTTCGGGAACCTCTCCGAAGCCAATTAGCCGCAAAACCTCCTGGCATAGACACCGTAATAGTCATGGGAACTGGGGTTCTATAACAAATCGGAACCGGAACGGTTTGGAACAGGAACCGTTTGAAACCGGAACTGTTTGTAACTGGAACAATTTGTAACATAACGGTTCCGGTTACAAACAGTTCCGGTTCCAAATCGTTTCGGTTCTATAACAAATCAGAACCGGAACGGTTTGGAACCGGAACCGTTTGAAACCGGAACTGTTTGTAACCGGAGCCGTTGGTAACTGGATCCGTTTGTAACATAACGGTTCCGGTTACAAACTGTTCCGGTTCGAAACGGTTCCGGTTCCAAACCGTTTCGGTTCTATAAAAAATCAGAACCGGAACGGTTTGGAACCGGAACCGTTTGAAACCGGAACTGTTTGTAACTGGAACAATTTGTAACATAACGGTTCCGGTTACAAACAGTTCCGGTTCCAAACCGTTTCGGTTCTATAACAAATCAGAACCGGAACGGTTTGAAACCGGAACCGTTTGAAACCGGAACTGTTTGTAACCGGAGCCGTTGGTAACTGGAGCCGTTTGTAACATAACGGTTCCGGTTACAAACAGTTCCGGTTCGAAACAGTTCCGGTTCCAAACCGTTTCGGTTCTATAACAAATCAGAACCAGAACGGTTTGGAACCGGAACCGTTTGAAACCGGAACTGTTTGTAACTGGAACAATTTGTAACATAACGGTTCCGGTTACAAACAGTTGCGGTTCCAAACCGTTTCGGTTCTATAACAAATCAGAACCGGAACGGTTTGGAACCGGAACCGTTTGAAACCGGAATCGTTTGTTTTCAAACGGTTCCGGTTATAAACAGTTCCGGTTTGAAAACGTTCCGGTTCCGATTTGGTATGGTTCCAATATCACCTATTATACGTTAAATTAACAACTATATCATCTAACTTAACACATATACATACATCATTTCCGGCTTACAATTTTTCACACATATATACATCGATCATGCATCTTAATTTCACCTTAATTCACACATATATATATACATCACATATTAATCCAATTCACCCTAGCTAATTAATTTTCCACATTTTTTCACCCCACAATTATCCACATTTTTTCCCCACAATATATACACATATATCCACATTTTTTCACCCCACAATTATCCACATTTTTTCCCCACAATTTTCCACATTTTTTCACCCCACAATTATCCACAATTTTTTCACATATATACATCACATATATTGTAAATCACCCCACAATTATCCACATTTTTCCCCACAATTTTCATACATACCTTAATTACATTTTACAAATATTGTCCACATGCATACATATATACATCCCACAATTATCAAAAATTAATTAATTAAAATACAAAAAATAAATATTGTGGAATGAGAGAGAGAGAGAGGGAGAGAGAGAGGGAGAGAGAGTGAGCTCAAACCTGCCATGGTTTAGCTCGACTTCCGGTTGCCGGCGACGGTTCCGATTGGGGAGGAGGAAGAGGAGGAGGGGAGGAGGAGAGAGGGGAGGAGAGGAAGAGAGGGGAGAGGGAAGAGAGAAGAGAGGATTGAGGAGAGGGGAGAAATTCGTGCTAAGAGAGGGAAGAGGGAAGAGGGAAGAGAGGGGAGAGGGAAGAGGCCGAAGAGAAATGGGGAGGAGGAGCTCGAGCTCGAGCTATACCGCCACCATTGCCGGCGAGGTAGGTCAACGTCGTTGGTAATGACATTACCAACGACGTACGTCGTGGGTAATGTCATTACCAACGACTTGACTCGTTGGTAATGACATTCCCAACGAGTTGAGAAGCAACTCGTTGGTAATGACATTACCCACGAGTTGCTAAGTCGTTGGTAATGACATTACCAACGAGTTGCTTGTCAACTCGTTGGTAATGTCATTATTTGTCGACTATTATCCGATCGACCAATTTCCGACCATTTTCCGACTACATAATTTCCGACTACGTACAATTTCAAACTACGGTTCCGATTTCCGAATACGTTCAATTTCCGATTTCCGACTACGTTTAATTTCCGATTTCCGACTACGTACAATTTCCGACTACGGTTCCGATTTCCGACTACGTACAATTTCCGACTACGGTTCCGATTTCCGACTACGTTCAATTTCCGATTTCCGACTACATTCAATTTCCGATTTCCGATTTCCGACTACGTTCAATTTCCGATTTCCGACTACGTTCAATTTCCGATTTCCGACTACGTTCAATTTCCGATTTGAACGATTTCCGACTACGTTCAATGTCCGACTACGGTTCCGATTTCCGACTACGTTCAATTTCCGACTACATACAATTTCCGACTACGTACAATTTCCGAGTACATTTTCCGACTACAATTTCCTTAAACATTTTACTACGTACATTTTACTACGTACATTTTACTACGTACATTTGCCGACTACAATTTCCGACTACAATTTCCAACGTACTAAGGATGATAATCGTAATCATCTTCATCACTTGAGTCTGACTCGGTTTCATAGGTAACCTCTGGCAATATGTGCCGCTCCTCGTCATCACTTGAGTCAGCGACAACTTCATATGGATTAACATCGAGAAGTTCTGCTCCAGTAATTCGAACCACACTCCCAGATCTCACATTATTAAGGCGAATCGTAGATGATTCCGGAATGTCAAAAGCGTTTGGCTCTTGGTATGCAGTAACTTCCTCATCATCTGTGGTATCACCAAGTGTGGCAGCACTGTATATGTTTCTATGAGCAACATGGTTAACCACCTTCCACGGGACTTTGTTAAGAAGATCGTCCAGGTAAAACACTTGTTTTACTGATGAGGCAAGAACGATAGGGTCATCTTTATACCAGGTAATAGCAGTATTCACCGAAAATGTTCCGTACTGATCGGTCCTTGTGTTCTCCGGGCTAGTATCAAACCATCTACACTTGAACAAGTGCACTTTCATGCGGTTCCCATAAATTAGTTCAACAATTGAATGAAGGACACTGTAATAGTCAACGCCATCCTGCCCACCATGGACCATCACCCCACAATTCTGTGTTTTCAGTCGGTCGTCTCGATTTTCACATATAAATTTCATGCCATTGACCTGACACATCGAGTAAACTTTTGAAGCAATCGGTTTCATCGCCAGGACCCTCAATTCGTTTGACCACTCTGGGCAACCATCATCTGCTACATGGTTCATCTGAAAACTTCCATATATTAATACGTACAGAAGAAATTATGTCATCTTGAAACCACAAAACCACGTACATACATACATGCTATATAAAGATATATATAAAAATATACATATACACATATACTTACCCATTGACCAAAGTAGTTTGCAAACGTCTTGTTGTGGTAATCAACATTTCCGGCAATAGCAGGGCAGTGAAGATGATAGTTTTTCCAATATTGTACTTCTTGACAGTTAATCAGTACCGACCAGTGGGCAATGGCTACCTCATTTCCATCCAACTTGTACGACTTTGGCAAGCTTCCCTGTACTACCACGTCACTGGAGATGATAGAAAGGTTGAACTGGGGTTCATCTATCGGCATATGTTGTTGGGGGTCCTCTACATTTTCGAGGTACACTTTGGTGTACGTTACACACTCGTGCGCAAGATATGCTTCAGCGATACACCCTTCAGGTGCATATTTATTCTTCACATAGTCCTTGTAGGCTCCCAATTGTCTACAAGTTAACAAGTACATGTTAACTTACTTAACCACAAGAATTTACATATAAAAACATAGGCAAACCAAATTTATGAATCATTTGTACCTTTCCATGGGATACATCCAAGTGTAGTGTACGGGACCGGTAAGCAACAATTGTTCGGGAAGATGGATCATCAGGTGCGGCATTATGTCGAAAAAATTTGGGGGAAATATCCTCTCAAGCTTGCACATGATAAAAATGATGTCATCTTGCATCTCCCTCAGGTCTGCTTTTTTAACTTCCCTGGTGCATAACTTCTGAAAGAATCTTGACAAGGCAACCAACGGCTCCACCACCTCTTTGGGCATGTACCCTCGAATGAAAATAGGGAAAAGGCGTTGAAGCAGTACATGACAGTCATGACTCTTTAATCCGTACATCTTATTGTCCCGGAAGTTAACACACCTGCTTATATTTCCTGCATAGCCATAAGGATACCTGCATATATATAGATAAAGCCATATATATGGACCAATTATATTTCTCGCATATAACCATATATACTCCGCTAAAAATTTAAGGCCAAATTCCTACATAGCCATAAGAATATATACCTGACATTACTCAGCCACCGAAAAATTTCATGCTTATGCTTCGGCTTTACGGTGTACGGAGCTTGCGGCATTTTTGTTTTACCATCTCTTAACCACAAATGTTTCCGCACACCCATTGCTTTCAGATCAATGCGTGCCTTAGGGATGTCTTTTGTTTTCCCCTCCAAGTTAAGAACAGTGCCCACCACACTTTCACACACATTCTTCTCTATGTGCATGACATCTAGGTAATGTCTGATAGGAAACCTGGGCCAGTAGGAGAGTTCCCAGAATATGCTCTTGTGTGTCCAAAACTTATACCTTTCAGGCTTGTCTGGAATTGACGCCACTATGTCAGGATGATTGCTCAGCTGGCCAAAATCGTATTCATTCAACACTTCCAAAATTTCTTCCCCTGTCCATCGCCTGGGTGCCACACCTGTTTCCACAGTCCCATCAAACGCGTCTGGATCCTGCCTAAATGGGTGATCATATGGAAGCCAACAACAGTGACGCATCTGAACAATTTTACTGCAATGAGGACTGCAACAATCAACCGTCATGCACTCTGAACAAGCCCTGTAACCCCTGGTAACGTTGCCCGACAACATACCGCGGGCAGGAAAATCACTGATGGTGCCAACAAGCATGGCATGCATCTGGAACATCTCCTTTTTGAACCTATCGTAAGTGGGGTGGCCACACTCACTCAGGTACTTAAGCTCCTCAATCAAAGGCCTCAAATACACATCGAGACACTTTCCTGGATAATCCGGGCCCGGAATTAACAGAGTGAGCATATTGTATTCCTTCTTCATGCACATCCATGGTGGAAGGTTGTACGGTACCAAAATAACTGGCCATATACTGTATTGAAGACTCATGTTGCCAAAAGGGTTGAATCCGTCAGATGAGAGCCCTAGCCAAACATTTCGGACCTCTGCTGCAAAATGATCAAACTCCCTGACCATGTGCTTCCAAGCCTCTCCGTCGGAAGGGTGTATAAGGGTGTCATCGTCAGGCAAGTTCCTCTCAGCCCACCATCTCATTGCCTCCGCCGTGAAAGCACACATGAACAACCGCTCCAGCCTATCAATAAGCGGGAAATATCGAAGTATCTTCACAGCTTTCTTGTTGCCTGCAGGAGTCAACTTATACCTTTCTGTAAAACATACCGGGCAGGCTTCAAGGTCTTCGAGATCTTTTCCCCAGAAGAGAATACAATCATATCTGCATGCATGGATTTTGATGTAGGAAAGCCCAAGATCTTTCAGGATATGTCGCACCTTATGATGAGTGGTAGGAAGACGATGACCGGGTGGCAGTAGCGAAGCAGTCCACTTCAACCAAGAATCAACAGCTTTGACAGACATTTTGTTCTCCATTTTGAGCTGCATCACTCCCATCACACTTTCAAGAACAGTTTTACTACAACCGTCGTACAACGGAGTCTGTTGCAATGCAATCAGGTTGTTGTACTTGTCCATACCGCTTGTGTTGACATGACCTCCAGGTAATGGTTCAACTGGCTCGATATGGGGGAAACCCTCAACGACGGGAGGGACATTTGGTGCTTCATCAGCAAATACACCGCTCTCATGAGGAAACATATCATTGATTAACATCGATGTTGGATCATAGGATGAACTGCCCCTCTCAGCAAAATCTCCATGATCATAGCGTGGACTGGCCCTCTCACCAAATTGTCCATGATCATGCGGACCCGCTACCGATGTTTCACCGTGATAAATCCAACAAGTGTACTTATCCCAAAACCCGTATTTACTCAGGTGCCTCTGGACTTTATCAATGGGAAATCGAAATCGATCGCTGAAACACTTACATTCTTTACACGGGCAATAATGAAGTGTAGTGTCTCCACAATTAGCCTTCACAAAATCCACAAAACTCCTAATTCCCTGGTGATATCTGACATCCCATCTTTCGAGGCTCATCCAACTCTTGTCCATCCTGAAAATTCTAACAATTTTACGTATTAATTATATATATATACACACATTCACTACTAATAATCGACGTGATCTCTCAATTCAACTCTAATTAAATCAACACATGCATGCATATGTATATATATCGATCTAATCTCTGAATTCGATTCAGTACTCGATAATAGTATTCTCCTTTTTTCAATTCAAAACGTATTTGACTGGGTAGGAGGAGGCTCTGTTAAGCCTGGCTCCGATAACAATACGATAATACCAGTCATTGATTCAGACACAAGATTAACTACAAGCTGTTTTCTCGTTTCGGTGACCGTACATCAACAACATTTCATATATATCTCACGAATTGGATTTGATCAACACACACACATATATATATATACCACATATACGTATATATACACCTACGTACCTATATATATAGCTTCCCGAGTGATCGAGTTTTCGACGCGCGCCTTAATTTTGACAATATACCGAATGATCGATTTCAGAGCGTACGTTTTCCTTCTTTCGATTTCTCTGGATTTTTTTCGCTCAAAATGATTGAATGATCGGGCTGCCCCATCCGGCATCTAATATAAGACACATTGCCGGCGACGGAGTAAGTCGCCGGAAATGAAGACATTACCGGCGACTTTACGCCGGAATCTCGCCGGTAATGTTCCAAAACATTACCGGCGACTCCAACCGTCGCCGGCAATGTCTAGCCACACATTTCCGGCGAAATTCCGGCTGAAAAATCGCCGGAAATGTGTGCCTAGACATTGCCGGCGACGGTTGGAGTCGCAAAACATTACCGGCGAGATTCCGGCGACATTACCGGCGACGGGGTAAATCGCCGGTAATGATGGACATTACCGGCGACTTTTCCGGTCGCCGGCCTTGTTGGCCGGAATCTCGCCGGTAATGACTCATTTTCTTGTAGTGTTACGTAAATTTTACATTTATTAATTAAGTCCGAATAAATATATAATTTTACATTTTATATATTCATATTGCAGGTGTGGTTTGACGTGGATGAAGTTCTTATTCACACGTGGGTAGAGCGTCAACTACATATGAGGTGATGGGCTTCGACTTATTTGAATATATATCGAGTTAGATTTTTGTTTATCAAGTGTTTTAATATCTCTAACTTTTTTTCCTTGTTTTAATATAGGTATAAAGAGTGGAAGAACGAGCTTTCTTCCCATTACACTGTATACAAGGAGCTAGGCCGAGGTTCTACCCCTAGCGAATTCCGGTTTAGGGAGTACGAGTGGATGTGGCTGATAGCCCACTTCGAGCACCCCAAAGCTCGGGTATGCATCCTTAATATATCTTACAAGCCTAATGTATCGTATCAGATTGAAATAGTTAGTTACTAATTTTTTTTCATATGTTTATCAAACAAGGCGATTTCGAAGACGAACCGGGCGAATAGATTGAAAAACACCAGGGCCCATCATGCAGGTTCACTCAACTACATGGGTTGGTCGACTAAGGCGCAGCAACAACAAGAGGTGAACCCGTTGGTGTATATTCATCAGAAGTTCTACCCGCAGTGCCCTGAAGAAGTGGTAAGTCTTTCGCCTCTCCATGTGTTAATAAAACTATTTTTCGATATTAATAGATTTTGTTAGCTAATACGTTGTTCATTTTTGCTTTTCAATTAGTCGAGAGTGGAGGAGGCGACCGCAGAAGTGACCATGAGTATAGCTCGGACTAACCATCCTGACTGCTCCGAGGAAGAAGTCACCCAGTATGCCTCTCAGATCAATCTGCTTGATCCCCCGATAGCGGCTCAGATCATGGCAAAAGCGTGCGGGACTGAAAAGAATACCTACTACTGTAGGGGAATGGGCACGGCGGGCGAAGGACTATTGAAGAACACTTCAGAATACTCTACCGGGTCAAGAAGTTCAACTTCTAGTCGTAACCTCGCAGCGGAGCTTCATAGGACGCAGAGGGAGTTGGAGGAGCAAAAGAGGCAGATGGCCGAGTACCAAATGCAGCAGACACAGGTGCAGGCTCAGATGTACACATGGATGCGGACGATGTACGAGGCTCAGACTACCGGACAACCGTTCCCCACACCTCCCCCGGTCCCTCATATCCCTAGCTATCCACCACCACCACCGCACCAGTCAACGCCAGAGCAAGACCAAGGTAGCCACCGGAATTCAAATGAGTACATGGATTACTTCAACCCTGATGACCCGCAAGTTCCTGGACCTGACCTGTAGTTGTAGTTAATTTTCGTATCGTCGTTGTTATTTGTACTGTACGTTGGACATTTATGTTGAACTTGTATGACTGTCGTTGCTATGTGTACTGTTGAACTTGTACGATTGTACGGTTTATGTCTTTCAATGCAGGTTATGGAATTGGGCCCAATCCATAACCGCGTTTTTTTTTCAAAATTTTTCCCCACATTGCCGGCGACATGGACTCCAGTCGCCGGCAATGTCTCAAATTCCGGCCATGGCGGCGCTGCCATTGCCGGCGACGCCGTCGCCGGTAATGTCCGAGACATCTCCGGCGACTTGAGTCGCCGGTAATGTCCGAGACATCTCCGGCGACGGGAAACCCCGTCGCCGGAAATGTCAACACCGGCGGGGAATCTCCGGCGACGTCATTGCCGGCGACTTGTCGCCGGTAATGTCAATTCCGGCGAAAAAAAAAAGACAAGGCCGGCGACGGAATGTCGCCGGTAATGTCTCCATTTCTGGTAGTGAGAGAATTGAGTGTATCATCCTTAATGATATGTCTACTTCGGTGATTAAAGAGGTAAGCTTAGAGCAGAACATATCAATTTTTTCCTTGAGAACAAAGTTTGATTTTATTAAATTTCTTTTGTTAAATATCTTTCCTAGCTACTACCTGCAAGCATGAAGCCATGAAGCATGCATCCTAACCTAACCTAACAAAATTGATGAAGACTTTGAAGCATAACGTACCTTTTGGATCTGAACGAAAACCAAATCAGACTCGTCTGTTATGTTCAAAGTAATGCAAGTATTCATGAAATTAAGGGAACTTTTGGGAATAATAAACTAACGTTAACATAACGTCTATATAGAGCTCTGTCTAAAATAAAATAAATAATTATAGGTAATTGCAGGATGATTCCAAATACATGTCGTCATTCTCGTGGATTGTGAACGAGGGAAAATAAGTTAGAAATTTGTTCAATTTCGTTCACATCTCTTAATTATTTTAATTGTGCCATATGATATTCCTCTCAAAAATAAATAAATTAATAATTCAAAAAAATAAATAAAACACTCGCTCTTTTCTTTTGTAGTACAGTACCTTCCTTTTCTTTTAATCATGTTATTAATTTAAGGCGAAAAAAATTCGGTAATACCTAAATTTTGGTGGACATAATATTATGATCCCTGAACTTCAAACTTTATCATTGTGGTACCTGAACTTCTAACCTGAAACTAAGTTTTCGCTCATCGACGTTACATGTGATGACGTGGTAACATCAAAATTCAAATCTGAGGGTTAAAATACTATTTTGCATTGCCCTTCTATAACCGTTTTGTTTAATTTTTCAATTTTTTCTTCGGTTGGGTTGACCCAACTCAGTCCATAGACCCGACTCAAGTTCGTAATATTTATTCATTTTTTATTTTTTTATTTATGGGTGATCCGACCCGACCGGTTCTCATCGAGTCGGACTCCTTCTCGTGGTGGTCAGGGGGTTTTTCGCGTTGGTAAGCGACGTCGTTGCTAAGCTCACGAGTTCAGGGAGGTTCGGCTAGGGCGGAGAGGAGGGTTTGGGGTGGATCATGATGTCGCAGGTGGCTTGAATTCGGTCAGATGGACTTGAATCCGATCAAGGGATTCAACGCGGGGTGTAGGGTTTGGGGAAGGCTACATGTTGCGGGTGGAGGACTTATTGTTGATCCATTCGAAATCTCAGAGGAAGCAAACAAATTCGTTCATTTTTACAAATGCTAAGCCTTGAAATGTATAAATATGCCTATGAATCTTATACTAACAAAGTCTCATTGAGGTCTAGTAGTATTCGAGTTGTTGGTGAATTTATGTGGTTTGACGTTCCAACCTCAGCTAAAGCAAAAATATCCATCCATTTTTGTCTAAGCCATGAATGACGATTAGAATTTGTTTGTATCAACGAGGTTTGTGGTTCGAACCCCATTAATGTCATTCTTTTAGCATTCTTATTACAATTGAAAATTAGTTCTAGGTACAACCATGGTATCGTTTTGGAAGTTTAGGTACCACAATGATAAAGTTTGAAGTTCAAGGGTAATAATAATAACTCTATCAAAATTGAAGTATTAAGTTGAAGTATGTCTTAATTTAACTCCAAACATCATCTTAGATTAATGATGACCTGCATGCCCGATCAAACTTTCGAGCATTGCTGAAGTTTCGATCATATGTGATGAAAATTACACAAACTCAGGCATCGATATCACCACAATATGAATATAAATACACGTACGTATGTACATTAATAGCAACACATATGATGGAAGTGGCCGCTAAGTAGTTAGAGATGAGATGGATGGGATACAATTCCCGTGAGATGAGCTAGCTCAATCGAGGGTGTAACGTTCGTTTTGCCAGAGATCGAAATCGAAAAATATATATACGATTATGGGTATATAATTGAATTGGTTCTATTGTATGGGGATGGGTCATCGACTCATGGTTGGGTTTCTGGTTTGTTCGAGTCTCACGGAAATCTGGCTACCTCCATTCACGTGTATCTTTCTTCGATCTTCCTCATCTCTCTGTCTCAAGTCTCAACTGTTCCACAATATACATTTAGCTAGCTGTATGTATGTAGATATATTCTAGCACGAAAATAGTACTCGTTACGGCGTTCCACGTTACTCCGATCCACCACCACACCTATATTTGCACTATTTCCTTGCCCTTACGTCTTTGGTCGGGTAGCGCAATGCAATTCCCTGCCCTGCTCTTGTTGTCAAAAACATCACTTCAGTTCTGTCTAAAACATCTTGTCAAATTCATATGTACCAGCAGTGATGCATACCGAAGATCGGGATAAGAAACCTCAAAATAAAAATGAAAAGGACTCAAATCAAGTAAATTCTAATTACTAGGCACACACACTGCATGACTAAGACCATTGCATTTTACATAATTATTCTCCGGCCCGAATGCTAAATTCGGTACCTAAACACTTGATTTCCCCTGGTTTAATCAAATTATATATGTATATTACTATACTTGAAAAGTTACAAGGTATTATATAAATCTGAACTAAATTAACCGGTTAAAACTATGTACCGCGGACTACATGAATCATTGTCATTTTCTTTCTGACATTTTCTATTTATCATGAGAATGAGAGACATATATATGATTTTTTTCCCTACAATCTCTGATCGATCATAGATGAGAAATGTAACTTGAGTCCTAACTTTTCTTGACCCAACGTCCTATAGCACAAAAGAAGTGACACCACACCATGATGTAACATGCAATGCTGAGAAGCATGTAATGAGACATATATTTACATTATCCTTGGCTCTTTTGTATTATCATTTAATATAGCATGCATAATTGTCCTCGTGAGTTGGGATATTACATACCCTAGCTCGGAACACAGAATCAGATTCCTTCCAGTACCGCAGTACGTACATGCATGCCGCAGCAGCTAGCATGCTCATCATCAACTAAGCTATCTAGCTGCATGAAAGAAAATCTCACCTTCGATCCTTCCTTCATTATTTCCTTCTCCCGGACCCCTCCCCTCCCCGCTTCCCTTCCCTTTCAAATCCTCGATCGCTCTCAGAGTTTCAGTCTTAGATCCTCTGTATCCAACAAACCCCAGACAAATTATTGTCAGGCAGAAACAGAGCAACAAGACAAATTAGAAAGAAAAAAATTCAGATATATGATCGCGACCGTAAAGTATCTGCATGTAATGTTCACCAATATGAAACTGGGATGGCGGGAAGTGAGCTATCTAGGTGAAAAAGATCGAAAGGGCATCCTCATCGATCTCTGCCTCGTATAAACTCTCTCTTCTAGTCCAATCGATCTTAGCGTAGCTAGGTTCTGCTGTTCTATTTGTAGTTGATAATTAGGGTGCTGTTCTCACAATTAAGTCCCAGACAAGGTTGTTAATAAGCTAGGGAATATCGGTGAATTGGGTTTGGATTGTCTGCTCACAATAGGCTAATTAATCAGTTGCATAATTGAAGATAAGATATAGCTACCCAGTTCGACAATCATTATTCTTGGCCACTTTTGTACAAGGGGAAATTAGAAATACCTCCTTGCTATATATGAAATTTTAATGAAAATTCAAGCATATTTTCATTCAAGGGTTTAGTGGCTTTTCACCTAGATTTTCCTTTTCAAGAATAATTATACTTTTCGTGATACCTAAATTGCCCAAATGTACTATTTTTGGTACCATACATTTAATTACACACCCTATAAGGAAATTTAAAAATTTACTTCCTATTGGATATTCATTAATTTTAGACAAATTGTTTGAATTAAATTTTTTCCTAATTGGTACATGGTTCATCTTTTATATCCATCAAATTCGAACTACGTACGAAAATCTCTCTTTTTGTATAGCCATATACAATAAGCTAAGAAACGTTTATTTTAGTTCATTCGTCGTAAGTTCTGAGGAATATAGAATAGTTGAGATGATATTCTATATCGTATTCTTTTTCAATAGCATAAGAAGGTAAGATATTGAATGACGTAAGATCAATAATTTTTGGGATAAACTTTACTTCAACATTCACCTTGATTCTTAGTATTCTACCATGTCATATATTTGATAGGATTTACCTAGTTTGATTTCAAACTCATCATTTGAGTTCAATTTACGTACTATTTACTTATTCTAGTTTTATTCACCTATATTTACCTACATTGTTTTTGAAAGTAAATAAACTAACTATATTATTTTATTTTAATTCGAATATAATTTACCTATATTACCAGTTCACTGTGTACCTACATTAGTAATTAGACTAATTACCTACCGTACTTAATTTACCTACCATTTTATCTTTGATATTAGGTAAATTATCTACATATATAGCTCCTACAATAAACCTACTACGTACTAGCTATGACTTGATTGTAATTTTTAGATACCTTTAGCAATTGTTATTACATATCCATACATGTTAGAATAGGATGGTCATCTCAATTCTAAAACAATTATTTGTTTGAATATATATATTTTTATTAAGTGATTTATTAGCATTAACAAAAACTTTATTGCTGTCTTAATTGTGGTAATTTGAATTAAATCAATTTAGTATTAAAGTGTTATATATGGCATTTGTATAATTAGCTAGAAAGAAATGGATTAAAGTGTTATATATGGCATTTTGTATAATTATCAAAAAAACGTAATTAATTACTGGACTAAACCTGGTAATCAAAATGTGTATGGATTAAAGATTGTAAAATAAAAGTGGGAAGGAGTTTTATCTATATCACCCTTTGTACAATTACAAAACTAGCTCGGCTATAATGGGTTCTCTAATCTCGATCTATAGGAATGGAGAGGAATTGCTAATTAGGGAGAGTGAGCAGATGGGTTGCAAAGTGCGAGGTTGGGATTCAAAAGGGACATTATATGGGAAGAAATAGACAAAGCTTGTAGTGAGTGGCAGTGACAGGCACCAGTACTGTTACTGGGAATTGTATCCTCACACACTGACTCAACGTTTTCTTCTTCACCTCTCTAATATACACTACTCGATGCGAGCTAGCTAGCTAAGTTACTCTCCTTCTCATTCTTCTCTCTCCGTGCTCTGGCTTGATCTGTGTTTCTGTCATTGCTAGCTGCCATGCTATAGCTTTCACTTATAGCCTATAGATATTCAATCATATCACACAAACCCAAGCCAGCCTTTCATTTCATGCATCTCTGTTCATAATTACTACAATCATGTATCATCTTTCTCTTTTGTACATAATTACCATGATCCATCACATCCATCATTTTGCCCCCAAAATTACCCGGAATTTTTGTATTTAGTCGAGACTGTTATATTGATACAATTAATTAGTTTAAAGTATCAACTTAATCAGCGTACTAACAATATAGTTTACTCTCTTATGTTTAATCCTACACTACTACTCTACTAGTAATATATATTGATATGAAGGCCCCCTACGGGATAAACGGAAATGAGAGATGAATAATGTTCCTCCGTTAGATACAGAGTCGACCAAATATAGTTAAGCACAACTATAGATAGTTGCATTACGCACTAATTGACGCGAATAAGGATTGGACTTCCTCATCTACAAGACTAGCTAGCTAAAACCTTGGGGATACATTGATTTACCCATTTTGTCAAGTTGTTTTTGGTACTGGGACACGTTACTGTATTATATATATATATATCTAATTTCTTTTTATCACCTCGTCACATTTTCCATCTCCAACCATCCAAAGAACTAATTCTATCCGATTGTTTTCTTGTTGTTGTTGTGGTTCCCTTTATTCTGCCAGCTGCTGATCGCTTTCAGATCCGCTAGTTCACTCTTGTCTCTACTCACTCTCTCTTCTCTGTCATCTAGCTCTCTGCTCACCCCCACCATATATATGCAGAGAAACCGACTTCTTTTGTCTAGTGACATCTCTCTCTCTCTCTCTCTCTCTCTCTCTCTCTCTCTCATGCTTCCCCTCATATATGCTTAGCTAGCTTTGCTGCTTTATCGCATCCCATGTTCTCAGATCTCTCACTTCCAAAACCACCCTTTAATCACACTCATATTTTTCTAATTAAAGATCCCATCTTTCATTTTCCCTTCTTTGATGATGATCACAGGCACCCATCAACACCATGCATGAAGCCATTGAATTTCAGTACCATATTATTGCCTCTCCAAAAGGATACTCAAGCTAGCTAGCTAATTAATTTCTATCTCTCTCTCCCTTTCACTTTTCTCTTTCTTCACCTCCAGCTTCGCGTTGCACCCACCACCACCACAAGATGATGTCCTCAGACAACACACCGGCAAAGAAGCCAGTAGACGACACCCAACAAGCCAGCGGCGGAGGAGGATCAAGCAACAACCGTAAAACGACGTCGTCAAAGGCCCCGCCGGAGCAAGTCCTCAACTGTCCAAGATGTGAATCCCCCAACACCAAGTTCTGCTACTACAACAATTACAGCCTGACACAGCCACGTCATTTCTGTAAAACCTGCAGGCGTTACTGGACCAAAGGTGGAGCGTTACGCAACGTCCCCATCGGCGGCGGATGTCGGAAAAACAAGAGAGTGAGGTCGTCCTCTTCAAGACTCTCCTGCAGCTTCGACTCCAAAGATTCCGGCGACTCGGCCTCCGACCACATGGGCCTCAAGTTTTTCCACGGAATTCCTCCTGCCATGGACTTCCAGCTCGGTGGTCTCTCCTTGCCTAGACTCAACCACCATCCTTCGTCTTCCTCACCAATAGTAACCGCTCTTTATAACAACAACAACCAGTTCTCTCCATACGGCGACGTTTCGGTCACTTCTGGATTAACTCTTGATCCCATCGGTGCTGCCGCCGGGAACAATTCCTTCACTGGTTTTAATTATCCTCTGACTTTGGGCAGCGGAAGCGGCGGAGGTGTCGGGTTCCAACAAAACAACATGAACAGTACCATGAGTGTTCATCATAGCACTCTTGCGTCTTCTATTGAGTCCCTTAGCTCTATCAACCAAGACCTTCACTGGAAGCTACAGCAGCAGAGGCTATCCATGTTGTTCGGTACAGCTATTGGAGGAGGAGATAACCAGCAGACACAGCAGTCCAATGAGCTCGAGAAAACTCAGACGTCAGCGCCCATTTTATTTCAGAATCTAGAGATCTCGAAACCGAAAGAGTCCCTCGGAGGAGCAGATACGGCTGCGACGGAGTGGTTCTTTGGGAACTCTTACGCCCCGCCGCCTCCGGTGACACCAACGCCGACCAACAGCGGCGGCAACGGAGCAGGGAATGAAAACAATGCGAGTAACTGGAATAGTCAAGGAATGGTTCAGGCGTGGAGTGATTTGCAGCAATACAATGCCTTGCCCTAGAGGACTAGCATCAACTGAGGTAGCTAATTAAGCACAAACTTAATTAAACATCATCGTGATGATGTTGGTCATGATGAACAAGAAAATGGGGAAGCTTATATTTATTGGTCTTGAAATATTATCTATGAGAGATACCCATTTTGGCATATATGTGAATTTGTGTTTTTTTTTTAATTTCTTTGGTTTGATATATATGAAACTGTAAAACCTAATTAACTAGCTAGTCTCTTAACAATGCACATGGAAAAATTTAGTGCATGTACTTCAATTCTCTTGCCCTAAATTCGGTCATTTATGTTCCTAATCTGATGAATAATTTCTATGATTATACCCAAGTTGGATGAGAAAATTAATTGTTTGTGTTGTTAGGCAAATGCCAAATGGCAATGATGCCCATTACTTAAATTAACACTGCTCTAGCCAGCATTGAAATTAATTACACTGCTTTCTATTAAAGTCAGGTATCTCAATTTCTAACTTTCCTCTCTCAAATCCTAGCTCCACCTTTGGGATCTGTGATTGATTTTGGACTTTGAATTTATAAGATCTTTGATTTGTTCTATGTTGAGTCAGTGTGATACATATCCACAACTCTCAATATATCCTATAAACTTTGAAGTGTGTCTCTTTCAAGGAACTGATCTCCATCAGCCACTGAATCTAAGCAGGCACCACAGTAAGACAGTGAAGTAGCTTAACTAGCTAGCCCTGCAATGTTTGAGCTAAGCCTAGAGGCTGTCAATCCCTCGATCTCCTTCGCTCTTTTGATATTAATAAGTGACATTTGTGGTGTGATTCTGGTGGAGTCTGAAAAAGTGTTGGTTTGAAAGTTGTATTGGATGGAAGACTGTCAACACAATTGAATCAGAGAGAGAGAGAGAGAGAGAGAGAGCTTTAGGGTTGGTTCTTTTTGGTGAAGCAAAAACAATTTTTGCGAGTGTGTTTAGCTTTTTGGAGTCTTGGGTGTTGAGCCTCCCTCTTTCTTCTTCTTGATCATTGCTACTGATTGCAGCTGCTGCACTAAGAACGATCGGCAAAGCTTTTACTAGCTTGCTTCCTTCCATTGCTGCATCACTCTAAGCCTCTAAGTTCATTCCTTGCTTTGCCTACCTATCTTCGTGAAATATAGTTATTACTATTTGTTAATTATGTGCTATAGTCTCTCTGAATCACCGAAATCTCCATCACTCTTTTATCAGATACAGCTAGCCAGCTACGTACAATCGACTTCTACCACAGTACTCGACTGTTATAAGGTTACGTTGTGCTCTTTGTCTTCACTTTTCTTAATTTGGGGTAGCTACATGTTATGGACAAAGAAGGTGAGGTATTGCCAACTTTTGGTTCTTAGCCACTGTGTAGTGCAACATTCCATTGGATTCCATATATGGAGCTAAATACTGTAGGGGATTGCATGAGTTTTGAGTCGACACCACCAATTTCCTTTGCCTGACATGTTTTATAGGTCCCCCATCTTTTTAAACATGCATGTTGCTGCTGCTTTTTTCATAGATATATGAATATCATCGTCCCCCTCGCTTATGCACAGTTGCATACACATGGCTTCAATAAAGCTATGAACTGCTTCAATAGCGTAATAATCATTCATACACAAACAAACGGAAGTGATAAGAACGAGTGAGCCAAACTTCTTCCGCAATTTGTCCAGTTTTCCTTTATTCTTGAATTAAAAAAAATACTTGATGTAGTGCTAATTCTTCTTCCATTTTTATCCTCTTTTTAGCCTCATTTATATAGTATATATGTATCTAAATCACTATTATTACATAACAATAAAAAATTAAGAATAAATTAGGCATATTAAAAAAAATACATGATGAAGTGTTAATTCTTCCATTTTTACCATGGTCTTTTACTCTTCTTAGCCCCACTGACCAAATAAGGAAGGATCTTTTTCTTCTATTTGTTAAGTATAGATCGAGATGCATATTTGTATAATTGATTATGCTCCATGTTCTATTTAGTTAACAAAATGCTTGGTTAAGACCTCGTTTTGAACAACCGAAGACTAATTTTTATTTTTTTCCATGGTTCAGAAAAATATGTTCTTTATCTAAGATGTTCTATTATCATGATTTACATACAAATATAATACTACATATTGAAAGATAGAGCTACAGCCAAAATTTTCTTACGTGATTGAGCAGCAAAAAAAAAAGGATTACATTAATAACAACAAAAATTATGCCTAATTTACTCTTAATTTTTTATTGTTGTGTAATAATAGTGATTTGCATACATACTATGTAGGCTAAAAGATGGGTAAAAATGGAAGAATAATTAACACTACATCAAATACTTCTTTTTTAATCAAGAATAAATAAGAAGTGGACAAGTGGCTGAGTTTGACTCATTCACCCTCATGGTGAGTTTGAGCTTATCACTCCCCTCATACAAATACAAATATAGCAGAAAACCGGTTACGAACACACATAATGAATATATAGTTTTAAGCTAGGGATTTTGAATTTTTGTGAGATCCAAGTATTATGCGTATATATTCACATTCAAATGATAAATGATAGTATCTTTTATGTTTTGAAAATTTTCACTTAGAATATATGATTAATCGATGAAAACTAAGTATGACAATTGCAGTCAAGGAATTAAAAATCGATATTATCGGCGATATTTCGCCGATATTTCGGTTTTTTGAACTTACCTGAAAAATCCGTAAATATATCTCCAAATTTTCCGAAATTTTTCGAAACTTTCCGATATTTCCGGCGATATATCCCCGATATCCCCGATATATCCCCGATATTACCGAAACTTTCCGATATTTCCGATATTTTTGAAATTTTCAGTAACTTTTTTAATTTAACAAAATTAAAAACTTGTCAGTCATTTTCAGGTAAGTTCAAAAAACCGAAATATCGGCGAAATATCGCCGATAATATCGATTTTTAATTCCTTGTCCAAAAGTCATTATTTCTTGAATAATAATGACTTATATGGCTAGCATGTAAGTCAATACGTGCAGAATTACATGGGAGAGCAATCATTTAATGAGTACTCTTCACAATACACACATGATTCTGCACAGAGAGATGGGGAAAATAGTGTGAATTTCGAACCTCATAGGTCCTCTACGTGGTTTTGAAGTATTTATATATTTGATTTTGTAATATGTGATGTGTAACATATTGTACAAAAATGTGATGGCCTAGCCTCCCATTAAAGTTTAGCCATCAAAAAAATAAAAATAGAACTATTAAATTATATTTTAATAGTTATCAGCACTTAACACGTACTAATTCATATAGTAATATAGCAAATTCATATGTTTTGATGTTTGATCAATATTTTATTTTCACATAAGGTAGGTAATTGATCATATAACAACTTCCAAAAGTTTCATTATAAATTTCCATATATTTTTATTAGTTTCCGTCATTTCCGTCAGAATTTTCAGTGGATCGATATTTCGTCGATATTTCCGTCGATATATCCAAATTTTGGACTGTCGATATATCCTCGATACCCGATATTTTACTCCTTGATTGCAGTATACAACTACTTAATAGATGTGATACTACAAAGCATGGTATGAGTTCGTCGTTCAAAGATCAGGAAGAGCTTGCACTGAGAGCCAATTTTGAAGTTCAGATGCCAAAGAGCAATTTGTAAATAAACATTAATTCAACCTGACATAGGAAACTGTTGGAAATAACCGTAAGTTGCAGTAATCAAATGACTAAATAACTTTTATACAAAAGAGGAAAATTTCGTTCGGTATCTCTTGTGGTACAAAATTTCGGCGCAAAGAAAACATGGAATGTATTCAACAATTTTATTAATAAAATTTTGAGATTGCCATACCGTCTTTTAAAATATATATATATATATATATATATATATATATATATACACACACACACAGTTTCTATTAACTGCGAAACTTCGCACTGAAATTTTGATATGAAATTTTATTTTATGTAAAATCGATAAAACAATTTGAAAATTGAAACTACCAATCCTTTAGATATCTATGCAAGGATCATGTTTACAAAATTTCAGCTCAATCGGAGTTGTTTAGTCTATTTGATCACCTCATTCAAGTTTTGAGCTAAATCGGAGAATTTGTGTGCATCATTAAACATTGCGACCATCAAATGGTCAAAACATCTCTAAAACTTCACATTGAAACTTTAGTGTGAAGTTCTATTTTATGCAAAATCGACAAAACAATTTGAAAATTGAAACCACTCATCTTTTAGATACCCATATAAGAATCATGCTTGCAAAATGTCAGCTCAATTACAGATGTTTTGACTATTTGATTGTCGTACTATTTAACAATACACACAGATTCTCCGATTTACTTGAATATGGTGATCAAATGATCAAAACATCTCCGATTGAGCTGAAATTTTGCAAACACGATTCTTGCATGGGTATCTACATAATGGGTAGTTTCAATCTTCAAATTATTTTGTCGATTCGGCATAAAATGGAACTTCACATCAAAATTTCAGTGCGAAGCTTCGCACTTGATATAATCTATATATAACTCAATGTAATAAAGTACGAACAACGTATGTACATGTATCAAATGGCAATCCTACAAATATACAATACACTTTACTTTTCTTTTAATTCGGGTTTTGGTATGATGTACTTTAATTTACGTGCACCATGCATGCAATGAAACATTGCTTATCGATGAATTGGTGAGTGCATTTCCTAGATAGCTCCTTCACTAATATATAATATGTGTCGAGTCTTCGTTGGTTTGTTTATAGGATTTATGGGCAAAAACAGATAGATATGTGCATGAAGCTGCGTGATTAACGTGATCGAAGAAACCGAAACAACTTTTTGTTTTCGACTAGCTATATAGTAATGTACAACAGATCGGTGATGCATGTCATTGTTTCAACTGTCGTTTTACAACTTACAATCTATAGAGAGAGCTTACCGTAGCTAAGCTGCAAGAAGCTCATGACCATGCCAGCTATAGCTACTTGTTGTTGATGCATGGGTCTCTATCTCATGCTCCTCGTCTTCACCTATCTTACCCTACGCTCTTATCTGTACCCTACCTTCCGGATATGGAGGAGTCTCTGAACAATGTATCAATCAATCATATGTAGCCAAAGCTAAAAAGATGATCGAGCAGGAATGTCATGTTCAATAAGCTAGTAATATTTATATAGCTTGGGCAGACATGGTTTACATGGGCACAGGGAACATGACCGCCCGCACGTTTAATTCTAGAAGGTAAATTAAACATATGCTTCATCATTACATGGAGCACAAAAGTTTAATTACCTCTATTACGCCCCGATAGTTAACTTTTTGACTTGAAAATGAAGACTAAGTACGTAAGCTAGCTAGATCAATCTTGCCTAATCCTATGAATTTGGACAAAAGTAAAATCATTACAAATGACCTATTCTGCCGACATGTGAAAACACTACATGGACGAACTAATTCTCGGTGTCGAAAATGTACTTTATATATGTCGGTTTAGTAGGCAATTTGGGCAAGAAAACTTTTTTTTATCTGCCCTGAATACGAGCCTCTATATATATATATATATACACACGAGTGCGCAGATATACTTGTCACAATCTCAACGAAAAAAGAGAGGAACTCTACCGTAAAGAGAATTTTTAGTCCGTAGATTCTATCTTACACATTTGTAAGAATAACTCATATATATACTACACGTAACTTCAATTCCTTAACTTTCATATAAGCTGTTTGGGATCGGGCTGGTGTGGTACATATATACCAGATTGACCTTCAGTTAATATATTAAGGCTTCACAAAGCTGTTTTTGCTATAAAATTGAAACTTTTAGAAGCTGGCCGTTAATTAGGCTTGGACCGAGCTCCACCCCTGATCGATGTACGTCAAAGAGAAAACATTCTTTTAGCCATATGATGCACAGATGTACGTAACTACTAGCTAACTGAAGCTCCCCTCATTTATAAATCGTTATATGGCTTTTCTTTGATGATTGGACTTGGACTGATCAGAGCAGCGCGCGACCCACATTCGCATATCAAATTGAATTCATTGAGAAATAATGGGTCGTATTTAACATCATATACATCAATGGCAATCTGATATTTTTCTTTTTGGACCTTTTATTTACTTACATTTCTTGTACCGTATGTAACGGTTAGCTACTAGCAAGCTATAGGGTTCTGGTGTGAACCATGACTCCAGCAAAAAGGGGATTCCTTTGCTGTGTAAGCAGAACTCTCAAAGAAATGGTGGCGCGTCATCATCTAAACAGTGTATATATATAACGTATTGGTTTGTCGATGAGCAAAAGATTTTTGTTCTCAAGTGTCTGTGTTATGACAATATTGCTCATGCAAGAGATTAATGTATATATGGAGATGGATACATGATCCATCAACAGCCTCCATTTGGAAACGAGAAAATAGCCTTCAATTTCGTCACCTTTTCTGGAAGTGTGTGTGTGTATATATATATATATATATATATATATATATATATATGTTTGCAGGGTTCCGGAAAACAGCAATACTACTGATCATACCTTCCCAACAAAGCCACCCTCGTCATTTCATATGGCTTCATCTCCAAGATACAGGGTCGTTTCAGTTCGATCTCACATCACAACAGATTTCTGCAGTTTGCTTTGAATGCAGTGTACACATCAAAATGCTTGTATATATGCAAGTGCCAAGGAGAAATAGCACCATATTTGTTAGTTTTATATCGTTTCCCTTGAGTGTATATTGCATGCGATAATATTTGAATCGAAAATGTGACAGTAATACAAATATTCTATTGGATTACCCAGTCAGATAATATGAAGCCTTATGTATATCATTATACTAACAACAGTGTCTCACTCAACATCCTAGTTAGACTAGTAAAACGATAATCAAAATTGGATAGTACAATCCCTTAAACTAGCTAGGCACTCTCTCTATTCATTTTCACCACAATATCCGGGTCAACTATTAACAGAATATCCAGCTCAGACTCTTAAGATACCAGCGTGTCCATCCAGCCACTACCAGAAATGGAGACATTACCGGCGACCTGCCGTCGCCGGCCTTGTCTTTTTTTTTCGCCGGAATTGACATTACCGGCGACTTGTCGCCAGCAATGACGTCGCCGGTGATTCCCCTCCGGTGTTGACATTGCCGGCGAAGGGAAACGCCGTCACCGGCAATGGCAGCGCCGCCGTGGCCGGAATTTGAGACATTGCCGGCGACTCGAGTCCATGTCGCCGGCAATGTGGGGAAAAATTTTGAAAAAAAAACGCGGTTCTGGATTGGGCCCAATTCCATAACCTGCATTGAACCGGATAAACCGTACAATCATACAAGTTCAACAGTACACGTAGCAAAGACAGTCATACAAGTTCAACATAAATGTCCAACGTACAGTACAAATAGCAACGACGATAAAAAAAATTAACTACAACTACAGGTCAGGTCCAGGAACTTGCGGGTCATCAGGGTTGAAGTAATCCATGTACTCATTTGAATTCCGGTGGCTACCTTGGTCTTGCTCTGGTGTTGACTGGTGCGGTGGTGGTGGTGGATAGGTAGGGATATGAGGGACCGGGGAGGTGTGGGGAAGGGTTGTCCGGTAGTTTGAGTCTCGTACATTGTCCGCATCCATGTGTACATCTGAGCCTGCACCTGTGTCTGCTGCATTTGGTACTCGGCCATCTGCCTCTTTTTCTCCTCCAACTCCCTCTGCGTCCTATGAAGCTCCGCCGCGAGGTTACGACTAGAAGTTGAACTTCTTGACCCGGTAGAGTATTCTGAAGTGTTCTTCAATAGTCCTTCGCCCGCCGTGCCCATTCCCCTACAGTAGTAGGTATTCTTTCCAGTCCCGCACACTTTTGCCATGATCCGAGCCGCTATCGGGGGATCAAGCGGATCGATCTGAGAGGCATACTGGGTGACTTCTTCCTCGGAGCAGTCAGGATGGTTAGTCCGAGCTATACTCATGGTCACTTCTGCGGTCGCCTCCTCCACTCTCGACTAATTGAAAAGGGAAAATGAACAACGTATTAGCTAACAAAATCTATTTCCATCTTGAAAAATAGTTTTATTAACACATGGAGAGGCGAAAGACTTACCGCTTCTTCAGGGCACTGCGGGTAGAACTTCTGATGAATATACACCAACGGGTTCACCTCTTGTTATTGCTGCGCCTTAGTCGACCAACCCATGTAGTTGAGTGAACCTGCATGATGGGCCCTGGTGTTTTTCAATCTATTCGCCCGGTTCGTCTTCGAAATCGCCTTGTTTGATAAACATATGAAAAAAAATTAGTAACTAACTATTTCAATCTGATACGATACATTAGGCTTGAACGATATATTAAGGATGCATACCCGAGCTTTGGGGTGCTCGAAGTGGGCTATCAGCCACAGCCACTCGTACTCCCTAAACCGGAATTCGCTAGGGGTGGAACCTCGGCCTAGCTCCTTGTATACAGTGTAATGGGAAGAAAGCTCGTTCTTCCACTCTTTATACCTATATTAAAAGAAGGAAAAAAAGTTAGAGATATTAAAACACTTGATAAACAAAAATCTAACTCGATATATATTCAAATAAGTCGAAGCACATCACCTCATATGTAGTTGACGCTCTACCCACGTGTGAATAAGAACTTCATCCACGTCAAACCACACCTGCAATATGAATATATAAAAGGTAAAATTATATATATATTTATTCGGACTTAATTAATAAATGTAAAATTTACGTAATGAAAATACGATTTTACTCACACTGAGTGCATTATGCACTTGCATCTTCACGTAGATAGGCACAGATTCCCAATCTGGCCAAAGCATTGGGACCTTGTCCCGCACGATCGCACCGGCCATGCTGACATATTTGCGCGTGGTGTCGAATGCCTCGATCACCTCGCCATCCTCATTGGCCCTTATGGGCGTTTTCCTTCCGCCGGTGGCCTGCTCAAGTCTCTTCCCGATGCAGGTGCCTCTAGCCCCTTTCCGTTTTCCAGTCCCATTAACGAAATTGCCTAATAATACAATGTCAACAAATTGATATCATTAATTGAACCTATCGCAAGTCTTAAGTAATAATTAAGTAATCAATTTGATGTTAAATAAAATTTACCTGCATCGTCCGTTTGTTGGTTGGTGCACCTCACACTCCAAAGATACACGGGGTCGAACGGGAGGAAGTTATACGCTTCCTCCACGCTCAGGAACTCCGGCCGTCCTTCAATATAAACAGGCATCCCCCTATCATCGAATTCAGGGATGACAGGAATCTCGTCGGGTAGGAAGAGACCGGACGGCGGAGATAGATGAGGCCTGGACGATGAGGCGCCAGCACCACCATGTGTCTCAGATGATTCCCGTGAAACGGGAGTAGGCACCGGGCGAATATGGGGCATTCGGATTGAGGGAGTTTCTGATGCCCCCGTTGACTGTCGCTCGTCTGAGCCTCTGCCACCGGAGGGACGTCTGCTGATTGAGCGTCTGGAGACTGAGGCTCGAGGCTCAACTTCCGGTTGCACGGCTCTTGATCGTGCAGCTTCCTCCTCAGCTCGCGCCTCTAGCAAGGCTCTCGTGCGAGCACTCATCATTGGCCCACTGGGCGTGTTGCTAACTGCGGGGGAGGAGGAAGCTTGACTACTGTTCCCTCCACTATTTCGGGAACCTCTCCGAAGCCAATTAGCCGCAAAACCTCCTGGCATGGACACCGTAATAGTCATGGGAACTGGGGTTCTATAACAAATCGGAACCGGAACGGTTTGGAACAGGAACCGTTTGAACCTGGAACCGTTATATTACAAACGGTTCCGGTTACAAATAGTTCTGGTTCCAAACGGTTCCGGTTCCAAACCGTTTCGGTTCTATAACAAATCAGAAATACCGGAACGGTTTGGAACCGGAACCGTTTGAAACCGGAACTGTTTGTAACCGGAGCCGTTTGTAACATAACGGTTCCGGTTACAAACAGTTCCGGTTCGAAAAGGTTCCGGTTCCAAACCATTTCGATTCTATAACAAATCAGAACCGGAACGGTTTGGAACCGGAACCGTTTGAAACCGGAACTGTTTGTAACTGGAACAATTTGTAACATAACGGTTCCGGTTACAAACAGTTCCGGTTCCAAACCGTTTCGGTTCTATAACAAATCAGAACCGGAACGGTTTGGAACCGGAACCGTTTGAAACCGGAACCGTTTGTTTTCAAACGGTTCCGGTTATAAACAGTTCCGGTTTGAAACCGTTCCGGTTCCGATTTGGTATGGTTCCAATATCACCTATTATACGTTAAATTAACAACTATATCACCTAACTTAACATATATACATACATCATTTCCGGCTTTAAATTTTTCACACATATATACATCGATCATGCATCTTAATTTCACCTTAATTCACACATATATATATACATCACATATTAATCCAATTCACCCTAGCTAATTAATTTTCCACATTTTTCAAACATACGTATATATATACATTCCATATATATTAATTAATTTTTCACATATATACATCACATATATTGCTCCTTCACCCCACAATTATCCACATTTTTTTCCCACAATTTTCATACATACCTTAATTACATTTTACAAATATTGTCCACATGCATACATATATACATCCCACAATTATCAAAAATTAATTAATTAAAATACACAAAAAAAATATTGTGGAATGAGAGAGAGAGAGAGGGAGAGAGAGAGGGAGAGAGAGTGAGCTCAAACCTGCCATGGTGGAGCTCGACCCAACTTTGCCGGCGACGGAGGTGAGGGGAGGAGGAAGAGGAGGAGGGGAGGAGGAGAGAGGGGAGGAGAGGAAGAGAGGGGAGAGGGAAGAGAGAAGAGAGGATTGAGGAGAGGGGAGATATCAGAAATTCGTGCTAAGAGAGGGAAGAGGGAAGAGAGAATTGAATTAGGCCAAAGAGAAATGGGGAGGAGGAGCTCGAGGTCGAGCTATACCGCCACCATTGCCGGCGAGGTAGGTCAACGTCGTTGGTAATGACATTACCAACGAGTTGAGAAGCAACTCGTTGGTAATGACATTACCCACGAGTTGCTAAGTCGTTGGTAATGTCATTATTTGTCGACTATTATCCGATCGACCAATTTCCGACCATTTTCCGACTACATAATTTCCGACTACGTACAATTTTCGACTACGTATAATTTCCGACTACGGTTTCGATTTCCGACTACGTTCAATTTCCGACTACGGTTCCGATTTCCGACTACGTTCAATTTCCGATTTCCGACTACGTTCAATTTCCGATTTCCGATTTCCGACTACGTTCAATTTCCGACTACGGTTCCGATTTCCGACTACGTTCAATTTCCGATTTCCGACTACGTTCAATTTCCGATTTCCGATTTCCGACTACGTTCAATTTCCGACTACGGTTCTGATTTCCGACTACGGTTCTGATTTCCGACTACGGTTCCGATTTCCGACTACGTTCTATTTCTGACTACGGTTCCGATTTCCGACTACGTTCAATTTCCGACTACGGTTCCGATTTCCGACTACGTTCAATTTCCGACTACATACAATTTCCGACTACGTACAATTTCTGACTACATACAATTTCCGAGTACATTTTCCGACTACAATTTCCTTAAATATTTTACTACGTACATTTTACTACGTACATTTGCCGACTACAATTTCCGACTACAATTTCCAACGTACTAAGGATGATAATCGTAATCATCTTCATCACTTGAGTCTGACTCGGTTTCATAGGTAACCTCTGGCAATATGTGCCGCTCCTCGTCATCTGAATCAGCGTCAACTTCATATGAATTAACATCGAGAAGTTCTGCTCCAGTAATTCGAACCACACTCCCAGATCTCACATTATTAAGGTGAATCGTAGATGATTCCGGAATGTCAAAAGCGTTTGGCTCTTGGTATGCAGTAACTTCCTCATCATCTGCGGTATCACCAAGTGTGGCAGCACTGTATATGTTTCTATGAGCAACATGGTTAACCACCTTCCACAGGACTTTGTTAAGAAGATCGTCCAGGTAAAACACTTGTTTTACTGATGAGGCAAGAACGAAAGGGTCATCTTCATACCAGCTAGTAGCAGTATTCACCGAAAATGTTCCGTACTGATCGGTCCTTGTGTTCTCCGGGCTAGTATCAAACCATCTACACTTGAACAAGTGCACTTTCATGCGGTTCCCATAAATTAGTTCAACAACTGAATGAAGGACACCGTAATAGTCAACGCCATCATGCCCACCATGGACCATCACCCCACAATTCTGTGTTTTCAGTCGGTCGTCTCGATTTTCACATATAAATTTCACGCCATTGACCTGACACATTGAGTAAACTTTTGAAGCAATCGGTTTCATCGCCAGGACCCTCAATTCGTTTGACCACTCTGGGCAACCATCATCTGCTACATGGTTCATCTGAAAACGTCCATATATTAATACGTACAGAAGAAATTATGTCATCTTGAAACCACAAAACCACGTACATCTGCTATATAAGGATATATATAAAAATATACATATACACATATACTTACCCATTGACCAAAGTAGTTTGCAAACGTCTTGTTGTGGTAATCAACATATCCGGCAATAGCAGGGCAGTGAAGATGATAGTTTTTCCAATATTGTACTTCTTGACAGTTAATCAGTACCGACCAGTGGGCAATGGCTACCTCATTTCCATCCAACTTGTACGACTTTGGCAAGCTTCCATGTACTACCACGTCACTGGAGATGATAGAAAGGTTGAACTGGGGTTCATCTATCGGCATCTGTTGTTGGAGGTCCTCTACATTTTCGAGGTACACTTTGGTGTACGTTACACACTCGTGCGCAAGATATGCTTCAGCGATACACCCTTCAGGTGCATATTTATTCTTCACATAGTCTTTGTAGGCTCCCAATTGTCTACAAGTTAACAAGTGCATGTTAACTTACTTAAAAAATAAGAATTTACATATAAAAACATAGGCAAACCAAATTTATGAATCATTTGTACCTTTCCATGGGATACATCCAAGTGTAGTGTACGGGACCGGTAAGCAACAATTGTTCGGGAAGATGGATCATCAGGTGCGGCATTATGTCGAAAAAATTTGGGGGAAATATCCTCTCAAGCTTGCACATGATAAAAATGATGTCATCTTGCATCTCCCTCAGGTCTGCTTTTTTAACTTCCCTGGTGCATAACTTCTAAAAGAATCTTGACAAGGCCACCAACGGCTCCACCACCTCTTTGGGCATGTACCCTCGAATGAAAATAGGGAAAAGGCGTTGAAGAAGTACATGGCAGTCATGACTCTTTAATCCGTACATCTTATTGTCCCGGAAGTTAACACACCTGCTTATATTTCCTGCATAGCCATAAGGATACCTGCATATATATAGATAAAGCCATATATATGGACCAATTATATTTCTCGCATATAACCATATATACTCCGCTAAAAATTTAAGGCCAAATTCCTACATAGCCATAAGAATATATACCTGACATTACTCAGCCACCGAAAAATTTCATGCTTATGCTTCGGCTTTACGGTGTATGGAGCTTGCGGCATTTTTCTCTTACCATCTCTTAACCACAAATGTTTCCGCACACCCATTGCTTTCAGATCAATGCGTGCCTTAGGGATGTCTTTTGTTTTCCCCTCCAAGTTAAGAACTGTGCCCACCACACTTTCACACACATTCTTCTCTATGTGCATGACATCTAGGTAATGTCTGATAGGCAACCTGGGCCAGTAGAAGAGTTCCCAGAATATGCTCTTGTGTGTCCAAAACTTATACCTTTCGGGCTTGTCCGGAATTGACGCCACTATGTCAGGATGATTGCTCAGCTGGCCAAAATCGTATTCATTCAACACTTCCAAAATTTCTTCCCCTGTCCATCGCCTGGGTGCCACACCTGTTTCCACAGTCCCATCAAACGCGTCTGGATCCTGCCTAAATGGGTGATCATATGGAAGCCAACAACGGTGACGCATCTGAACAATTTTACTGCAATGAGGACTGCAACAATCAACCGTCATGCACTCTGAACAAGCCCTGTAACCCCTGGTAACGTTGCCCGACAACATACCGCGGGCAGGAAAATCACTGATGGTGCCAACAAGCATGACATGCATCTGGAACATCTCCTTTTTGAACCTATCGTAAGTGGGGTGGCCACACTCACTCAGGTACTTAAGCTCCTCAATCAAAGGCCTCAAATACACATCGAGACACTTTCCTGGATAACCCGGGCCCGGAATTAACAGAGTGAGCATATTGTATTCCTTCTTCATGCACATCCATGGTGGAAGGTTGTACGGTACCAAAATAACTGGCCATATACTGTATTGAAGACTCATGTTGCCAAAAGGGTTGAATCCGTCAGATGAGAGCCCTAGCCAAACATTTCGGACCTCTGCTGCAAAATGATCAAACTCCCTGACCATGTGCTTCCAAGCCTCTCCGTCGGAAAGGTGTATAAGGGTGTCATCGTCAGGCAAGTTCCTCTCAGCCCACCATCTCATTGCCTCCGCCATGAAAGCACACATGAACAACCGCTCCAGCCTATCAATAAGCGGGAAATATCGAAGTATCTTCACAGCTTTCTTGTTGCCTGCATGAGTTAAGTTATACCTTTCTGTAAAACATACCGGGCAGGCTTCAAGGTCTTCGAGATTTTTTCCCCAGAAGAGAATACAATCATATCTGCATGCATGGATTTTGATGTAGGAAAGCCCAAGATCTTTCAGGATATGTCGCACCTTATGATGAGTGGTAGGAAGACGATGACCGGGTGGCAGTAGCGAAGCAGTCCACTTCAACCAAGAATCAACAGCTTTGACAGACATTTTGTTCTCCATTTTGAGCTGCATCACTCCCATCACACTTTCAAGAACAGTCTTACTACAACCGTCGTACAACGGAGTCTGTTGCAATGCAATCAGGTTGTTGTACTTGTCCATACCGCTTGTGTTGACATGACCTCCAGGTAATGGTTCGACTGGCTCGATATGGGGGAAACCCTCAACGACGGGAGGGACATTTGGTGCTTCATCAGCAAATACACCGCTCTCATGAGGAAACATATCATTGATTAACATCGATGTTGGATCATAGGATGAACTGCCCCTCTCAGCAAAATCTCCATGATCATAGCGTGGACTGGCCCTCTCACCAAATTGTCCATGATCATGCGGACCCGCTACCGATGTTTCACCGTGATAAATCCAACAAGTGTACTTATCCCAAAACTCGTATTTACTCAGGTGCCTCTGGACTTTATCAATGGGAAATCGAAATCGATCGCTGAAACACTTACATTCTTTACACGGGCAATAATGAAGTGTAATGTCTCCACAATTAGCCTTCACAAAATCCACAAAACTCCTAATTCCCTGGTGATATCTGACATCCCATCTTTCGAGGCTCATCCAACTCTTGTCCATCCTGAAAATTCTAACAATTTTACGTATTAGTTATATATATATATACACACATTCACTACTAATAATCGACGTGATCTCTCAATTCAACTCTAATTAAATCAACACATGCATGCATATGTATATATTTCGATCTAATCTCTGAATTCGATTCAGTACTCGATGATAGTATTCTCCTTTTTTCAATTCAAAACGTATTTGACTGGGTAGGAGGAGGCTCTGTTAAGCCTGGCTCCGATAACAATACGATAATACCAGTCATTGATTCAGACACAAGATTAACTACAACCTGTTTTCTCGTTTCGGTGACCGTACATCAACAACATTTCATATATATCTCACGAATTGGATTTGATCAACACACACACACATATATATATATACCACATATACGTATATATACACCTACGTACCTATATATATAGCTTCCCGAGTGATCGAGTTTTTGACGCGCGCCTTAATTTTGACAATATACCGAATGATCGATTTCAGAGCGTACGTTTTCCTTCTTTCGATTTCTCTGGATTTTTTTCGCTCAAAATGATTGAATGATCGAGCTGCCCCATCCGGCATCTAATATAAGACACATTGCCGGCGACGGAGTAAGTCGCCGGAAATGAAGACATTACCGGCGACTTTACGCCGGAATCTCGCCGGTAATGTTCCAAAACATTACCGGCGACTCCAACCGTCGCCGGCAATGTCTAGGCACACATTTCCGGCGAAATTCCGGCCGGAAAATCGCCGAAAATGTGTACCTAGACATTGCCGGCGTCGGTTGGAGTCGCCGGTAATGTTTTGGAACATTACCGGCGAGATTCCGGCCACATTACCGGCGACGGAGTAAGTCGCCGGTAATGATGGACATTACCGGCGACTTTTCCGGTCGCCGGCCTTGTTGGCCGGAATCTCGCCGGTAATGACTCATTTTCTTGTAGTGAGCTAGAGCCAGTTGTCTTACTCTAGATGGTTCTGTTATCTTAGTCAATGTGTCTTTATATTTTAGCTACTCTATTTATCTATTTCTTCAATCATTTTGTAATAACCACACAATCATTATCAATATCAGATAAGCTTTTATCTCTCAGCTTCAATGGTTGCCATGGTAAACACTTACATGGTATCACAAGCTTAGGTTACGTGATCTGGACATCTTCGTCATCATCACTGCTATGCCACGCATCTCAGCTTTGTTCGTCATCACAGATAAGGTCATCTTCAAACTAAAGTTCATTCATATCTATTGAGTAGTACATCTCATAGTTCAAATCAAGCTCTCAAATTCATATCACTACCAGAAAAATTCACTTAGGTGATGAAGCAATTGCATCGCCTAAGTGGTATATTTCGTCGGCCAGGTACTTGGGCGACGAAACTTTTGTCACCTAACAATCGTAGCCTAAGTACTAAGGCGACAAAAATATTTATTTTCGTCGCCTAAACGACATATTAGGCGACAAACCAAATGTCGTCGCCTAAGTACTTAGGTGTCAAAATAATAATCCTGTAAATGATGACAGTTTTTGTCGTCTTAGAATCCACTTAGGCGGCGAAAACCTACAGTCGTCGTCGAAAAACAACGACTTAAGTGACGAACTGTTCGTCGTCTAAGTGACAACACTTATACGACGACGGTTGGTCGTCCCCTAAGTATATACACGTATACGACGACGTGTTCATCGTCGTGTAAGTGTAACCACTTAGGTGACCAAATCGTTGTTTCGTTGCCTAAGTAATTCACTAGGAGGACGAACCAAGAGGTTTCGTCACCCAAGTTGAATTTTTGTTTTATTTTTTTTCTTCTGAATTATAAATTAAATAAAATTTAAAAAATATAATAATCTATTAAAAATTAATAATCTATTAAAAACAAATAATCTCTTAATTAAATTAACAAAATATTTATTAAATATAAAAAGTGTACGATAGAAATAATAATAAAATAACAAAACTAACTACTAAACTAAACCAGGAGTAGGAATCGCACCGCCGATTCCCTCGCCTCCTCTCGGATAATCATCGTTGAGGCCAGGAGTGGGTTGGGAGACGACAGTCGTCATCAAGATCAGGAACAGGCAACATCATTTCTCTGCAGGCCCTGTAGAAGGCGACCATCTTACGGTAGTGAGCTTCAAATCACGCCTCCATTGACCTCGAATGATCCCAGGCGTGATCGGCTGACTCCAAGTGCCAATCGACCCCGTTCAAGGGTGGCTCAGAGTGCCTCAAAATTGTCCCTACCGCTACGAGTCAACGATGCAAATGATGATTGAGACAAATCTCTCTGCACCGTCCGTCCAAATCCACCAACCTCCTTACCAGCTCGGTGGCCGTAAATAGCATCAGCAATACCGATCTGACTCTCCATCGACAAGGGAGGCACATGTTCACGCGTCATCTCCGAATTTTGCAACTGGGTCGCCACCAATTCCTCGTTGGCCACTTGTATCAATCTCTCCTGAAATTAATCATGTGAAGAATACAAAAAAACTAATTTCTAAAAAAAAATTGCCATAATTTTCCCTAAAATTGGAGGAAACCAAAAAACCTGCATGAAAGATAACACTTCGAATAACCAATTCCAATAACACAATTACATCGTGGGCACCGATTCTCATCCAGATTTCTCAAGTTGAAAATCATAATTTAACCAATGTATTAAACTAAAGCATAACCTAACTGAAGTTCAAAATTATATTCCAATAGCACAACCTAACTAATATATCCTAAAAATGTAATTAGCGTTATCTTAAATTTCGATATGCTTTGAAAGTAAGATTAAATTCAATTGATTTTGGAAAGTTCAGTTACTTATCCCTCGTTCACTCGCTTCATTGTTGACCCTGGCTTCATATAAGTTTCGAACGCAGGCATCCAAGAAGCAATGCTTCAAATCTAAATCTCTGTGCTCATTCGCCCTGTAAATGAACCCTCTCGAGCCCGATCCATGGTGCTTGGTCTTCTTCTCATGATTGGCCTTGTTGGCCTCCGACCTTGTCTGTTACACAACAAAAAAAATTAAATAATAAATAATTGGTAAAAAATTATAAATTATTCAATTTTCATTACATTGAAGAAAATGAAGACGAACTTTATACTTGTCGGACTCAAAGTGTCCGACCAACCATTACCACTCATCTTCTCTCTCGTTCTATAGCTCCTCTGGGATAGGCGAGGCTTCGTGTCTGAGGTAGTACTTGTGGAGGTCGTACTTCCAATCCTTGAAGATGTTCTTGGCCGTGGTTTCGATGTGCTCCATCATCTCCGGTGTGCGGGCAATTTCAAAATGTGTCTAGAAACACAAATAACAAATTAATTTTTATTATACATTTATGTTTTGTAATTACTTAGAAAAATAAATAATATTTAATAGTATTACTGATAGTTCGCGATACACCCTCAACTATTCGGGTTGTGGCAGCTTGTTCCACGAAGGGGCAACCATACGGATGTTGTTCCATATGAATTAGTCGACAGTGTACACAGTCAGACTCCCCAGCTTCGAAGACGGAGGGCCTCGGGTGAACTCGTCAAATGGGACGTCGATCTTCTTCCCCATCGACTTCACTATGCGCTCACCTTTGGCACTCTTTACAAGTCCCCAACTCCTTTTGGGTAGAGGGTCGCCTCGCTTCCTCCTGACCTTGCGTCAGGTGCTGTAGATAATCGAGTCGTCGACCGACTCTTCGGGACCTTCAGACGTTATTGACGATCGAGTCGCGTCTGGCTTGTCTTTATAGGCCTCAGCCAGCTTATGTGGAGCATGAAGGATTGAGCCAGTTGCCTGAGGCGAAGGATTCGGAGGAGCCAAAATGGTCTCCTCCGTGGTTTGCCCCTAACCCAAAGCTTCTGCCATGGATTGGCATCCGGTCTCATTCTCTGCAGCTGTGCATCTCTTCCATGACACCATCGTAATTAAGCTGAAAAAAAAAATCAAAATATAAATATATCCAAATTTCACCAATATATCCAATTTATCCAATTTCACCATAAATTTCACCAAATTATACATATATATAATATACAATTTCATCATTATATCCAAATTTTTCCAACAATGTTAATATACCCAAATTAATCAAATTAACATCCATATACCCAAATTAGTCCATATATCAAATAATCCATTTTTTCATACTTATATATTATCAAATAAATCATACAATTACCAAATAAATCCATATATTATCCAAATTATTTATATATATTCACAAATATAATACCAAATATAATATATATATATATTACAAAAAATAAATAAATATATAAAAAGAAGAGAGAGAGAGAGAGAGAGAGAGAGAGAGAGAGAGAGAGTTATTTCGACGGTTGGGGGGGGGGGGGTGGAGGGAGAGGAGAACCGGTGGAGGGCAGCAAGCGCGAGGGAATCCGGGAGATTAGATGGTGGCAGCAGCAGCGCGAGGGAGTCCTGATGAAAGCGGCGATGGTGTTTGGCAATCCAAGAGAGGGCGGCGACGGCGGCGGCTGGTGATCCGGGAGAGGAGAGAAATCGAGAGGGATCGAGGGAGGGGGGGGGGGGGAGAGAGAGAGAGAGAGAGAGAGAGAGAGAGAGAGAGAGAGAGAGAGAGAGAGAGAGAGAGAGAGAATTTTTAATTTTGGGAGAGGGAGTGATTAGGGTTTGAGAGATCGAGAGGGATCGAGAGAAGGAAGAGAGAAATTAATAGGATCGAAGTCGATCCGGTTTTGGGGATTTAATGCTTGACTTAGGCGACGAAATAAACAACTTTTGTCGCCTAAGTCGTGTTTAAATTTCCCCAAAAAATTTGGCGCAAAAATATTGAACCATCAAAACTTTTGACTTAGGTGATGAAAATACATGATTTCGTTGCCTGAGTCGTCACTTAGACGACAAATGGTATACTTTCGTCGTCTAAGATTTTATGGTTTAGGGCAAAGGGATTAGTGTTAGGGTTTAGCTTTTAGGGTTCACCTAGGCGACAAAATCATGAAAGCGTCGTCCAAATTGGGACACTTAGCCGACGAAATGAAGTAAGTTCGTCATCTTAGATGAACTTAGACGACGAAATGATTTATGTTCATCGCCCAAGAGGTCATTCGGGTTTTTTTTGTATTTTTTTTGAAATCGAAACATAAATTGGCCTTTATATATAGTATATATATTTGCATTAGGAATATGGCCGGGACATAAACACTCCAATGCTCAAGTTAGACAGAGTCTTAGTGCAAGTTTATAATTAAGCAATTTAATCACCAATCTTACTCTACTTTCTTGTATTTATAGTGCTAATATTCCACCAGAATATAGGTGAAACTTGCCCACCAAGTCCCACGTTCATAGGAACTAGACTCCCCTATTTTTATGTCACTACTTGCATGACTTATCTTTCTGACCAAGTCTGTAGACCAGAAATAAATTGGCCTTTACAGAATCGAATTGAAATTATATAATTAAATTAACCAAAACGAGAATAGAGTATGTACAAAATAAAGGAAAAGTATGTGATTGATGACTTATGAGTGTATTTGAATCAATCATCATCCTCACAATTATCATCATTTGAATCATCCCCCGGCCCTCACTATCATCTGATTGGTCCTCATAATTATACTCTACATCGTCGGAATCGTATCCGACGTCGTCGTCCTCCTCCTCTGGCTCGTCGACTTTTGGGACATTCTACTCTAACTCTCTAAACCTCTGGAGTAAGATCCATGGTGCCATCAATCAGGGTTAAGCATTCGTTAGGCCGAACCGGTTCCATTATGTTGGGGATGACTGAAGTATTAAGCTCTTGATATGCATCATCTCTATGCTTTTCAATATCAGTTGCCAACGTCTCTTCAAATGTCGTGTCACTCTATACTCCTCGGTGAGATATATGGTTTACTATTTTTCAATCTTCACCAGCTTTCGGATCATCCATATATAACACCTGCCTAACCAAGGTGGCAAGAATGAATGACTCATCCTCATACCAACTTGAGTTTGTATCGACTAATAAAAGATCCAGATCTTCCTTGGTACGCTTGAATCATTTGCACTTGAATAGAAAAACTTTAATATCATTCTCGTATAGTAGCTCAACGACATGTTCAAGAACCTCGTAATAGACAGCATCGCCTTCCCCAATCGCGATCCCATTGTTTTGTGTACTTCTTCCTTCATCTCGGGTCAATGAATGAAACTTTACTCCGTTAACAAAACAGTCGGGGTAAATATAGTGTAACTAGCTTATGGGCCAACATGTGCTTTTTCCACGACCCCCCCCCCCCCCCCAAGCGAGAGATCAACTTCTTCACATGGATGACGGGAGAACGGAGTCGCCATAGACGGAGCAGATTTTGCTGTAAGGTTGCAAGGTTTAACGAAAGAAGTAGGGCACAAAAACAAGAAGAAAAGATAACCAAGTGAGATCGAGAAACTTGGTCAAGGTAGGAGTGGATCGCGGGAACAAGTTGAGTTATTAGGGTGAGGAAAGAAGGATCGAAGAGGAGGAAGAAGGACAGTAGAGTTGATCGGAGAGGTACACGGCGGCTAGGGTTTTAGGTTTAACTAGGAGACCTAGAGAGACTACGGTACTCGCGATAACCACTAAAATTTGATGACTCTTTCTTTTTCAGCTTCTAAATGGAACACAACAGAGTCAATCCCGAGTAGTTTTCTAGTGTGTCTTTTAAAAAAATCCTATATATGTTTAAAGTGGTCTTTCACTAATGGATTTGCTAACCACTGATTTGTCCCTAGACGGAAAGTTTTTGAACATATAGAGTGACTGTTATAGTTTCCAAATACTATGAATACTTTTGCCTCGATCACGAACATCTTGTTGACAAAGGTCTCTTTCTTTCAGATCTCTCAATAACCACCTATGCCCTTTGGGCAGACAAACAGTTTGTTGTCACTATTTCCAGAATTTCTTTATGACCACCTTTGGCAAAGCCGGCTGTATATATTACTCACAAAATCTCGTTAACCATTTTTAATTTGCTGAACATCTCTGCGACAAAGTTCTATATGTCTGTTAAATCTCTATATAATCGCACCCTGAACAGAAGAACAATAATGCTGCTCAAGGGTCAGAGATGCTTCATGCATGATCACTGTTTGTTAAATCAACTCGACTACAGGAGTAGTTAAAAACAACTTACTTCTTCCAGTACGTACTGCATGCATATATAATTTATTTCAAGACTGTTCATCTCCAAGTAGCAGGGTGAGAAGGTACAGTGTAAATCCATGTTGCCAACCCCATGCCGGCCAGCAGGTTAATTGAGTTAACAGATCAAAGACAGCATGCAGGCACGTACATGGTGGCTCAGCTTATTGCTACTAAATTTAAGAGCTGCTGCATGTTCTGATTCACCACAACACAGAGAGAGAGAGAGAGAGAGAGAGAGAGAGAGAGAGAGAGAGAGAGAGAGAGAGAGAGAGAGACATAAGCCGCATGACTACTAAATTATTGAGCCTACGCCTAAAACAAGAGGATGTTAGCCCTACTTACATTACAGTTTGTCTCCAATATGGATTTCTAAAATATTCTCACATTAAATCCCTAATAACACACCATAATGGTAGAACACTAGCACATACTAGAATTTAAAGTACGTTATCTATGCGCGCATTTGCCGTTTAACGGTATTGTCAAGCGTGTTACTTTCCATGAATCAAATCTGTATGTTCTCGAACTTGTACAGCTTAATACTTGAAGCGTATGTGTCCGTAGTCTGTACTGTTCTTGAAAGGTATTTGAAGACTCAATTCACACAGAACTCCAAACTTTGTTGCCATGTACTGAAACATGCATCAGCACAATGTCGAAACTGCATTAGACGTAAGAACAAAAAACAGGGGAAGAAGAAAGTAAATGACAAAACTTGTATCATGAAATGAACGAATTAAATTTCATAAGCAATGAATAAACATCTGATAGTACGTACACAATGAGAACTACATACAGAAAACAAAATGCAAAAGAATCATCCGTGTGTACTTATTAACTTGTACATATTACTGCAAAGGACCCACGCAGCATCAACATCATGACCAGATTTTCTTCTTATTATCCCTCTCCTTGACTTGAGTCTGATCTCTATTAATCCTCTTATGAATCAATGGTCCTTGAGTAGCAGTGACTGGCTTTACTGGTCTTGTAATTCTTGCGATCTTCGGTGGATCAGATTTTCTAGACTTGTTATCATACAAAGAAGTCGATAGCCTGTGGATGTTCTCCGTCTCACCACTCTTGAATTCTCTCTTCCTTCTTTTGTCATGGACAGATTCGTTTCCCCTCAATAACGTAGACTCTTGACTCATCCGGCGGTTAATCAAATTTGAAGCCCTTAAGATAGAAGGATCAACGTCATTCATTATCTCATCTCTTATGCGACACTTTCCTTCCAGAGAAGTCGCCCTTGTCACATCAGCAAAAACTTGAGTACACTCTAACTGGTTCTCTTGCCCCCTCAACTTGTCTTCAAGTAATTGCTTCTCTTGCACCAACCTCAACTTGTCTTCAACTAACTGCTTCTCTTGCACCATCCTCAACTTGTCTTCAGTGTACTGTTTCTCTTGCTCCCTCAACTTCTCGTCAAGTTCCATAATCTATGACAAGTCCAATAAAAGTTAGCTCTTTGAGTATTTCCAGATATAATTTGTGGAAAGAACATGTGTGTTCTGTGATAGGAAATAACAAGTTTTCTATCTCATTTATGTTGTGTTTAGTTGTCGTCTTGAGCAGACAACTACCATATAATTCATTTTAACATGTCTTTGCCAAGTAGCATTCACTATTTGAAATATGAATAAAAATGAAATGCTGGTACCTTTTGGTGGAGTGAGGAATGGTCTGACTTTTGTTCTTCCTCTCTGAGTTTCATCTCCAACTCCTTTACCTACAGAAAATGAAGTGATATACCACATGTTAATCATATGGAACTATCTACATGGAAATTTGGAGTGCCTCTTCACAAAGGGATTAATATAATTAGATACAAGGGAGGTGAAATGATATATGTGCCAAGGAACATTAGTGTATATTCACCATAATGTGACTAAGAAAACATATGGAGAGGAGAAATATGACTAAGAAAACTTATGGAGAGGAGAAAACATTAGTGTATATCTACTGCCAATGGTATAAAGTAAGTACGCAAATAGTTAACCATAGCTTATTTGAGCAGGAACATTAGTGTGTATATTCACCATAATACGGAAAACAGAGATTTGACAGTAAAGAATATATTTGAGCCGAAACAAAATAAATTTGATATACTATGGGGTGGGATATGGGCTCTGAACACATTAGGATCCGGGCCATATACTGGCATGATAAAATAGTATATTCAAATTAGCAATGGTTTATCAAACTAACAAACCATGATGATGGACACCAAAGCATATCAGCTGAACCTGATGAACAAACTATCAAATATGTTGATGAGCAAATGGAATAAGTAGGTGATTGATCAAATTTATTTCACTCCAAATGGATAGAATAATAATAATCAATACATACTATGATGCACCAAATCATTTAAACTGTAGACTGACAGGAAAACTATGATTAATAATCAAATTATAGTTAACTATGATATTTGCCAACTAGGAGTTGACCAGATAACCTTACAGCAGATTATAGGCATAACATGCTTAACTCTGTCAGTTTCCTGATTATGCTCCTTTGGTTTGCAATATGCTACATAATATAGCAGATTCTAATGTAGTTACGAACTCAAATATACTATCCCTCACATGGTTGAGTCTCCTATCGTATAATCTGTAATTCAGCTTGTTAACCATGTCTACTATCATGGTTTATGGTATGTAAATAAGTATATTATTTCAGCTGGTTGACCATGTCTACTATCAAGGTTTATGGTGTGTAAATAAGGTGTATATTATCATCTGGTACCGTGACCATCATGTTTATTGCACTCTTGATCTTATATAGATTGTCAAGTATAATGAAATTCCCATATTGGTATCTATCTTCTATGATAAAGAAGCCACATCCAGCCAATTTATTCTAGAAGCTCATTTTGTTCATTTGTGATAAAATCAACCATATTGAGAACACCCAACTACAAATCCAATATTGTGATGCTATAAATGGACAATAATAGTTTACCATGCCTTAGCTTCATGCATATGCATTATCAGTCAGAGTCTATTTGTTAAGTATATGTTGCTCATAATGTCCATTTTCACCTCATTGGTTGGTGTTTTGTTCTTCACAATGTCCATTTTCACCTCATTGGTTGGTGTTTTATTCTTCACAGGTATATGTTGGCTTCATCACTATAGGTATATGTTGGCTTCATCACTATAGTATATGTATGGGTGTGTGCATTCAAATAATTTCCTCTAGGCTCTTCTCTGTACATACCTTATGCTGAAGAGTGGTGGAAAGAAAGTGAGATTCTTTCATTTGCTCCTTCAATTTGCTTTCGAGATCTTTAACCTGCTTTCAAACAAAAGCATATGGATTAATAGTTAACCTTTTAGCCTTCAGCATATCATGAGGATGTAGCTCGTAAGTTCTAAAGAAAAGTATCTCATGCTTTTATAAAGAGAAAATGGAAATGGAAAAATCCGATTTAGTTTGTCACAGTAACCTTTTGTCGTAAATTTGCAGATTCTGACTCTGACCTCTGTTGTTGTCTGAGATCAGCTTCCAACTCTTCAACCTTCACCAAATAGAGCTCCTGTCAGCCTTGATAACTAAGAAGCAATTAATTCAGCATAATTCAGGTTGAGAACAACCTTTCGTTTGAGACAGCTGCAGGTTTCTTCCTTCCCTCTTAATCTATCTGAAAGTTGGGAAACTTGCTTCTCTAGTTGGAGGTGCAAGGCAGTCTTCAACTCAACCTTCCCTTCAAGTTCTTTGATCTTTTCTTGTTGGGTTTTGAAAACTTGGTCTTTGCCTTTGTTCTTGCTCTCTAGGTTTTGTAAGCTCTCTTCTAGCTTCCTTAGAGATTCATCTTTGGACCTTGCTTCCTGCCTAGCCCTATCAAGCTGTTTCGATCAAAACAGGAAATGCTCAGTAGGAAAAAAAAAATGGAATGTAATAACAAATGTAGGTGATAACTAATTAAGAATGAGCTATAACTGTAGTTTATACCAACCATTAATTTAGTTTTCTGGAGCTCACTTGTGTCAACTTGCTTCTTGACAGGACCCAACTCAACACCACGAACCCGTGTTGCAAAATTTAGAGAACTAACAGTCTCCCCCAAATCTTGGTCTGAAGGGCTTATTTGCACAAACATCAAAGTTTTAGAGTCACCTCCTGCAACATATGCACATAACAGTATCATCAAAGAGGTCGCAGAAAGAAATCAAATAATATGTTACGACTAGCACACTTTAAGCTTCCTTCACAGCTTAGATGGATCATAAATTCATCTGATTTAGTAGACAAGAACTAACTAACTCAAGCCTCATAATTTTACTCCTGAACGAAACGAGGACTTTACCTAACGAATCTTGAAGTAGATGTGTCAACTTAGAGTTCCTGAGACCAAGCAACAGAAACAGTTAGTTACAAAGAGTAAAAGGATTGGTGGAGGAATGATCTAAAGAGTGGAACAGCTCAATCGGACCTGTACGGGATGTGACCACTTTTATTTGCAAGAGCAGATATCACATCTCCCAGAGCTGAAAGGGATCTGTTGATATTTTGAGCTTCCTTTAGTCGTTCTCCTTGTACATCAGTTTTTGCAAGCCTTTCACTGCCTGCCAAATCCACTAACCACAGCTTGCTCTTTGTGCACTCGCCATTCATCAAGTTCTTTGCTTTTACCATGATGCAAAGCAAGCTGATAAAATGAGTAAAACAGTTACTATGGTTGGTAATAATAAAGAAGATAAAAAGCCCGTGCACTAAAATGGAATCTAAAGACATCAATAGGGCATAGTACCAATGAGAGCGACTGCTATGCTCATTAACATTATTACTTCCTACAGCTCTAGCATTGCTTCCAGCTTGTAGTACCCTCCACACTTCCTTGATACTTTCAACTTTGGCTTCTACTATGCCAGGAACATGATGAGTCCCTTCAGAAGCCTGTTTTATCTCCAACCTAGCATAAAGGAGATTATTTTTTCAGCATATGGAGCTATATGAAACACAAAACAAGTAACTTGATTATCTTTTTGCTCTTAAGCAATTTTCCTTACTTCTTTGATGACTGTGCTGATGTATCTAACAAGTCCCTAATCTGCTCATTATATACTTCGAGTACGCTAACAGATATGTTGTACGTAAAACTGTCCTTTCTTTCATTTGCAATTTCAAACAACTGCTCAAGCGTCCTATAATTGACTCCCCGGTTCTTATCAGTACCCTCCATTGTGAAAGTCTTTCCTGTCCCTGTTTGCCCATAAGCAAATATGCAAACATTATATCCATCCAGAACTGATATCACCATCGGAGAAGCATCCGCAAAAACATCAGCTGCCAAAAAACTTAAACTGTCAATACAGACTTCACTTAAGTACATGCAAATTTTAAGGTAACAATTATATATGATATGATAAATGTATACAAATTATTTAACATGCCTTGATCATCTTTCGGTGTGTAAACTCGATCAAATTTGAAGGACTTTTTAGTGGAGCCGCCTGTTAGGAAGCCAAGACATCCATCCTTTGCTGCCTCAAAGTCTACAACTGCTTTACACCCAGCTGTTATCTCCTCCTTACTTAATGGTCGGCAGCGGCAAAATACCCTAATATTCCCTGGTAATTTAAGGCACATCATTGAATTGGTCAAGCAATTGGAATAAACGACACTGTACTCTCTACTTAGCAATACAAGAATCATACCTTTGGCCTCTTGAACCTCATTAAAGAGTTTCTTTCTTTGAGCTTGCTCTTCATTGTACTTCACTTTAAGATCTTCACACTCCTTAACTGTACAAACATGATGTCAGTATAACATCATCGGAATAACCACAACTAAATTTGCACTTAACTTTGAAAACAGAAAGACAATAGTGTTACTGACCTAACCCCTGAACTGCAGAAATCATGTTATTCAATTCAGGAATTGAATCAGCACATTCATGTGCTTCACGAGAAAGAAGTAGATGCTCGTTTTGCATCAGCTGCATAAGGAACCAATCACAGAAAATCTCTGGTGAGAATATTATCTCAGGATAGGTTTATGTAAATAATGTGTTGAATTGATGTCCAATACAATACCTTAATTTTCAATTGCAAATCATTGACTGCTGATGCCCAGTACTTCTTGTCATGCTTATACCTGCTAGAAAGTATCCTTATATCTTCGGCTTGTTTCTGCATGGCTTGATCTAATGAGGAAATGCAATTATGTTAGAAAATCCAATATAGGGTGGGAAATCTAGATGATTTTAGTTATACTGCATATTTCTGGGTATTAATTGCCCTAATGGTTCCATCTAATGCTCAACACTTCAACTAATATGATGGAAGTTACGATCTTTTACAGTCCTTTACTTTTTGTGGACAGTTCAACTTTTCCCTTGAAATATTTGTTGTCTCTGGAACAGGAATTCCCTGGGCATCAATGTCAAATCACTGAAGATACCAAAGTGTAGACTATAATGATTCTCATGTATGGCTCATCACTGGACCTAATAAGTAATGTTCAATATACATCATCTTCAATTGGAAAGCTAGAAATTACTAATTCAAATGATCTGGAGGACACTAGAAACACACAAGCTAGAAGAAGTGGAACCTTAAAGAAACAAACCTTGAGATAGTGTCTTGAATGCTGTATTGTCAAGTTCCATCCTGACCTTGTCCAGCTGTTCATTTGCTGCGGTCAAGGACATCCATGCCTCATAGCATTCTTTTGCCTTAAGCTCACACCGTGTACTAAGCTCTTGTATCTTCTTCTCATATTTAGCAGTAGATTTCTTCTGCATTAGTTTCTTCTGTAAACACAAGAAATATGATTCAGCTTTGGAGTTGTGAAAGTCTTCAACTTCAAGTAAAATGCACCTAACCTGAGCTGAAGAAACTTCTATTTCAGCATCACAATTGTTACATTTTAGATGTACCACACTCTTTCCTGGAACTGTAATCAAATGAAAATTGACAGTTAGATAAAACACTGACATAAATATACTCAAATGTCCCCAACTTAGAAAAAATCAATCACACAACTGAACTGTACAAGGGTGTACCTAAATCACTTGGAGGTTTCCGAATGCCAATACCACTAACTAGTGGGCTTCCAATAACCCCTTCAAATCTTATTACAACTACTTCATCCTCCTTGATTGAGACCCTCGAGTCCACCAATTGCAGGGGTTTGTTGGCCCCAACAATAGCAAAGATATCAAAGTCAGATAAGACCTGCCAAGTAGACAGATCATAAGTGTTAGTCCCACATTTTAATAAATTCACCCAAAAATAAGGAATGGAGATATATAGACAGATCTTTCTTTAAATAGACAAAATTGACTTGCCTTCTCTTCCTGGATGAATACATTAAAAACGCGCATTCCTTTCGGCCCGTTCGTGTTTATAATTTCAGTGAAATGAATATCGATGAAGTAGTCCCCAGGAGGAAGATAGTTGAATCGGTAGCAGAAATCCCCTACTCGTGCCGATTGATAGATGTAGGGATAATCCCCACTATCATCTATACTTTCATTGGTTCGTAAAATATTTCCTCCCACAAAATGACTGTCACCCAGAAATGTCACACCAGAGTCTGGTTCATACAAGACCTCAGTTCCAGCATTCACAAACATCACATATTCACCTGCTGCAGCATCCACCACAATTATATTATTCCCCAATTTTACAATTCCATCACTGAATCAACACTTGAAGCATTACTAATTCAAGTGTTAACTACTCACACACCATCAAGCATTACCTGATTAGCATCATAAATAACAATTATCTGCTAAACAATCTGCAAAACAACACTATGACACTAAATTACCCCCAAATCAAAATTCAATATTTACTGCTCACACATCAATCATTTACGGATTAGCAACATTTTAACAGACTGGGCCATCCAAATTTCACCTGATACTATTAGGGAATACAATTCTGCTGATAAATTTGAAACCTTTGACGTATTGAGAAAGTGATCAGCAAGAATTAAGGCTTATTGCAATTTTTTTTTTAATTTCACATTCAATCGAATTTACTGGTGCTGAAAAACCCTAATTTACCTGGATAGGTAAAAAGATTCGGTCCCCAAATTCAAGAAATCAGAGAGAGAGAGAGAGAGAGAGAGAGAGAGAGAGAGAGAGAGTAAAGATTGCAACTTTACATGAGGAATTGGGTCTTGTCAATCCGGTAGGGATTAGTCTAGAACCGGAGTCGCAGAGCATCGAATTCACCAACGACTCGTCGTCCTCGTCCATAGATGAATCCAGAAGATCTGGGTTTGGCTGTTGAACTTGAACTTGAGTCTCTTCGTCCATGGAAACTGGGGGTTTGGGAGGTGAGAAAATCTTGAACGGGAGAAAAGAGCGATCCTTGGAGCAAATGAAGTGTTTTGGGTTATTGGATGAGCAATTGAGAAGGGATTCGATGGTTTTTGAGATTTTGGGTTAGAGTACTGTTTCGAATTTGAATTTTTCGTTACCGTTGGGAAATAAAGGTTTGGTGTGCCGTTATGCTATACTTTTACAAAGTGTCCGGAACAGGGAGGACAGATTATGGCAAGTTATTTTCATAAGGGAAAAAATAATTCAAAGATGGAATGGGAAGAACTGGAATGGGCTGGCTCTAACACCGGTATTATTTGGGGGCCCATACAACACAATTTGAAAATAGAGAAACGAATGAGGCATAATTGCGTAAATTTTAAATTGAACTAAAGAATAAAATATCGAATATTGAGAATATATCGATATTTTAAAATATGAATATATTGATGGAAATATTAAAAAAATATCGATGTTAATAAAAAATTTAGAGATATTATAAAAATTTAAAAGTTATAATTTTTTGATTTTCTTTTATAACTTGTTACTAGAGAATGTATAAATACATAAAAGATGATAGAAAATAATAGAAATTGACGTGGCAAGGTTGGTTGGATATTTGTGAAATTGCTTTGGTCATCTGAGTTCGATTCCCTATAGTGTTGCATGTGTTTTGGCCTTCTTAAATTGGCATGCTTGTGTTTTGGCCTTCTTAAATTGGCAAAATCTTGGCCAGAATATCAATAGTACAAGATATCGGCGATTATATCAGTCTGCATGAAAAAACGAAAATTTCGGTGAAATTATCGATTTTATATTGCTTGACCTGGACTAGTTCTATTTCGAGCCCGTACAGGATAAAACGAGTTCAAAATTCAATTTCTATTATTTTGTTTTGTTCTGCAAAATTAGGTCCTAAATTGTGAAAATTCAAAAAGCCGTCCAACCCGAAATTACATTTTAACGATTTCATATTTGCTCTCAATCATTTAACGATTACATTTGAGTATGACTTATTTTTGTGATTTGGGATTGTTGTTTTGGAAAATGAGTGTCAAGCAATGCACTTAAAGTTGGACCTTTATTTTTGAGTGTTGTGATTATGCGTATGATTTTTTTTTCTTTGCCTGAAATTTTAGTATGTGAATTAGTATCGAGAAAATCACTCAAAATTTTAAAATGAGATTTTAATTTGTGAAGTGTTCATCCTGAAATTAGACTCGTACCGTCTTATCCTATTTAGATTTCAGGTTTGTCGAAACGGATATGCAAATATCATAGACGACAAAAAATTGGCATGACCTATCCCATGCATGGGAAAGACATTGTTGCAAGAAAAGCCACTTACAAGAGCGGCTCTAACAAAATCCTTCCAGAATTTGCTACATCATTAGAATCAATATGTTAAATCAATCAAAACTCATGTCATTTCAGTTTTGACTATCAAGTTTTCGATTCACATTCTGCATATCATATGGAAGTCGAAGCTTTGAAAGCTGGACTCCTAGTCACAGTTGATCATGGATGGCGAGACATTTAAGTGGAAACAAATTGTGCTATGCTGTATAGTGCAATGAATAGAACGGAGGATGGCTTCTTTGAGGTGGGGCAGATAGTGGATGATTATAAAAGGTATGTTTCGAGCTCAGGGAATGTCCACATCAGTCACATATTCTGTGAAGCAAATAGTGTTGCTCATAGGTTATCACATCTTACTAGTTTAAGAGAATTAGATGCGTATCCGGTCGGGAAGATATCTGTTATTATTCAAGATATTTTTTTTCAAAATTTGTAGTTCTTTATGTAATGTAGCATGAAATATAGGTTTTATGTTCCTCTCGATGCAAAATATTATTAATGTAAATAACATCATACGTGGAGTTGAGCCTTATAACATTGCACTTTGCTAAGTACTAATCCCTTTCATTCAAAAAAGAGAGTTTTTTTAATGGGATAGATATAATCGCAACATGTAATGAAATTTGAATTCGTGATCTGATAAGCGAATAATAAAACTTAAATTATAGTATTTTTTTTTTACCAGAAAAAAGCCATTATGCGACACCAATTACATTGTCGTATAACGAGTCAAAGGCCTACTTGCGTTTTTGATAAACGGACACCCGCAGCAAAAACCGACGAAATACCAAACCGCCGTTAAATGAACCCAACGGAAAACCCAACCCTAATCTGCTCTTCAATCGCGTGTTCCACACTAACCAATCAAAAACAACCGTTCACCAACATCGCACGCGCCACCTGCACGCGTGCCAAGAACGTGTATTGGAGCAGTGAAGTGAGGGCGTCTCTGTTGATCAAAACTGGTGGACGTCCCGATCCTTTCTTGTAAAACCCCTTCAAATTTATTTTCCCTCACTTTCTAAGTTCTGGGATCAAATCCTGAATTTTAATTTTCAGTTTTATAGGGTTTTAAAATCCCAAATCTCTATAAAAAGGTAGGAACTTTACTTTGGAAAAAATTGATTTACTGCTCCAGATAAGTTTCCATGACTGTAATAATCATCAGTTTAATCCCTTAATCTCTGTTTGTTCTATGTTTGGGTTTCCCTTGAAATTTGATGCCATTGTGTTGATTTTGTTTCACAGGTGTTGGAGGTGTGAGGTTTAGCACTGACCTGGGATTTCCAATCAAGTAAGGATTCATTATTTTTAATGGGTTTGATTTGTGAATTTTTTCTGGGGTACTGTTATCTGTAAAGATTGTACCTTTAGTTTGGTTTGTAATGGAAATCATTAGTAAACTTGTTAACACTGTGAAATTGTTCATGACTCATGCTTTAGCTGAATTGTTGTCAAGCTTGTGTTGTACACAAGTTTTTAAGTATAGACTGTACAGGTCAAAAGAAGTAAAATAACATTTTTTTAACTAAACAATTATTTCTGTCTTCTTAGACTTTGAGGAATTCGTGTTGAGTTGTGTGCTTTCAAGCACATTTTGGACATTTTAATGTCTGGGAGTTGAGAATACTGATGTTATATACAAGCGTGCTGCTTATGGCATTGGAGTGCTTAAGGCAATCGTTGATGGAGACTTACATTTATGGAAAAGCTGCTTTAGGGTTTGAAAACTTGTCATGAGACTCATTTGTTGCTTAGGGTAATGAAGTAATGTCAACAAGCTCACGTCCTTTCCCTATTTTCGGGCAGTCCATGGCCTGTTGCTATACGGGTTTGAGCTAATATGGCTTAAGACAATTGCTGATATTTACTAAAAATGAAAATCCAGTGTGCGTAATCGTAAGGCTGTTATGCGTGTTTGAATAGGCAAGGAGTGCATTTTCCTGCTGTTTTGACTATCTATATGCTTAGTATATCAAAACTAACCTTATAGTCAACTTCTTGGCTGGAGTTTCCATGTCAGATACTCCTTACCAGAGTGGAAAACTAAGAGATGTCTGTTTCTACATTTGAAGATTGTAGACTAATAATTTCTTGTTTCTAGTTGTTAAGAATGATAATTTTATCACATAAAAAGAAGGGAAAAGAATGATAATTGAACCAGACATTAAATCAAACCAGAATATACACAAATAAAAGAGACCATCTGCAACCACCTTGATTCTGTGATTTCTGTCTCACATGGTTCTCTATGAAAGTGGTTTGGCCTGTTCAAAGGCAAAATGTTTCAAAAATTTGTTGTATGGGATCACAGTGTACATAACAAAGTTTTGACACTTAGTAACATCCTAAATGTAATTTATAACTTTGATATGCAGCGCATCGTGAAGAATAAATTGCGAGTCTGTGGTTCAAGGAAATATACTGTATACAGCAATTGCATTCTATTATTTGTCGTTCGATATTAACACTGGTGCTGTTTGTTTTGCCCATCTCATTTTCTCTCTGCCATCAGCAATGGAAATTCAAAATCAAACTGAGCTTACGAAGCAGAACAATATGCTACCACCACAAGCTGGAACATTTCAAGATCGTGAAGATCTCATCCAATATGTTCGTGATTTTGGTGCTAGTCAAGGATATGTGGTGACCATCAAGAAGTCCAGGAAAGACAGGAGAGTCATTCTTGGTTGCGATAGGGGAGGTGTTTATCGTAATAGGCGTAAAATTGACGAAAGCAAACGCAAAAGGAAGGCAAATTCACGCCTTATTAATTGTCCCTTTGAAGCCATCGGGAAAAAGGATGATGATTCATGGGTACTCATGATAAAGAATGGGGAGCACAACCATGAAGCATTAAAGGACATGTCAGAGCATCCTTATAGTCGTCGTTTTACTGAGGACGAGGTCAAGCAAATTAAGCAAATGACAGAAGCGGGTGTAAAACCACGACAAGTTCTGAAGGCTCTGAAGCAGATGAATCCTGAACTTCAGTCAACACCAAGGCATTTGTATAACCTCAAAGCAAAGATTCGTCAAGGAACACTATCAGGTGCATTGTTTCTGGGATTTATCACTACGTTGTACTAATTGGACTATTCGATAGTTTCTTTACGCATAGTTAGCTTAAGATGTTTATAGGGTGCTGACCTTTGATATGTTAGCAGAAATGTGTACAAGGGTTGATTGCTAGGCTTAAAAGCATGCTCGATTTCAAACACAAAACCTTGTTCTTCAGCAGACTTCTTGTCTGCCTCCTGTATGCGTTTTCTTTTATCAATAAAAAGCTGTTTCTTAAAAACATAAAAAAAACCCTAGCCAACTAAGTTTTGGCTTTCTGAAAAAATTAGATAGAAAAATCTTTTTTTCTTTTCAACTTTTATTGAATGATTAATAACTCAAAAAATATATATTCCTAATTCATTTTTTCGCAGAGAAAAGTTTCAAGGCATGGAGACCTGACAGGCTTGCTTTGGTGAATACAAGTTCTGGTGGCAGTGGGGGGTCATCAATGCAAATTAACCAGCCGGTAAGGGATGATAGTGAAGGTAGTTGAAGATATGGCTGGCTGCTTTCTTCTATATTATTTCTAATTCTGCTCTCTTTTTTTAGTGGAAATACAAACTAATGTTGGTTTAATTGTAGTTAAAGGTTCCTAACTTCATTGGAGGGAAGTTTATTGTTTCACAAGGGTGTTCAATCATTGATGTAGTTAATCCTGTAAGATAATGAAATTCAATTGGATATCATCTTACTCTTTTGATGAATATGCTTATCAGTGTTATCATTATATACTTGATTTTTGAACAGGCGACACAAGAGATTGTTTCTCATGTTCCTCTAACTACCTATGAAGAATTCAAAGCTGCAGTTAGTTCAGCCAAGCAAGCTTTTCCTTCATGGAAAAACACACCTATTACTACTCGTCAAAGAATCCTTTTTAAGCTTAAGGAGTTCATCCGCAGAGATATTGTTAGTAATTGGACTCTTTTGTTGTTATCATGGTATTCTGTTTAAGCTTAAGATTACCATTGTTGACAATACAGGTTTCTTTTTTCAGGATAAACTTGTCATGAATATCACCATAGAGCAGGGTCAGACGCTGAAGGGTGCTGAGAGTGATGTGCTTCGTGGTATAGGTCAGTCTTTGCATGTGTATGATTGTAGTTCTTTTTATGTTCTGATGTTACCGAAAAGTGGGTTATATACCTCTCTCTATTTTCTCTAGAGGTGGTTGAACAAGCTTGTGTGATGGGAGCTCTACAGATGGGGGATTTTGTTCCTAATGCATCTTATGGTATTGATACATACTTCATTAGGGAACCACTTGGTGTTTGTGCCGGAATATGTCCTTTCAATTTCTCATCAATGATTCCCTTATGGGTATGTCTGCGGTACCTCTTGCTTTTTTCCATTGGTTGCTTTTATTTGAATGTAATGCATGAATTGGTCACTTGGTGTTTGTGCTGGAATATGTCCTTTCAGTTTCTCATCAATGATTCCCTTATGGGTATGTCTGCGGTTCCTCTTGGTTTTTTCCATTGGTTGTTTTTATTTGAATGTAATGCATGAATTGGTCAATAATTTCATCTAACTATGTGTTTTTAGTCCATGATGGGGTGCTTCTTTTCTCATGACAGTAGACAAATTTTTAGTTTGTGCTCACATGATTATCCTTAGATCCTCTTGGTAGTTCTTCTTTGTTCCTTTTTCTTTGGGTGTTACTCAGTGGTAGGTTTCATTTTAGTAACCTCCCTCCCTCCCTCCCTCCACAGTTTTAGAATATTATAACATGAGTTTCTCCTAAGTAATATATCAACAATTTTGCAGATGTTCCCAGTCGCCGTTACATGTGGCAATACATTTGTTCTTAAGCCATGTGAGAACAATCCAGGTGACTTTAATCCCTCACCATGAGCTTCTTCTCAGTTTGAATTCCTTTTTTGTCTGTTCGTTAATAACAAAATAAGATAAAAGAATCAAGAGGTGATGTGCTTTTTATGTGTATGTCAGACAGATTTTTACTGAAATGCCTTGGCATATTATAAGTCTTATGTTACAACTTGCATCGCGGTGGTTTAGGGTCTGTTCATAATGCTCTATGAATATAAAGAAAATGTATCATAGAATTTACTCATTTAGACAGTAAATTAAATTTTTCATTTTTCAGATCTAAATGCCAGTTTGGTATACCACTCTCTCAAAAACCCTATAAAAAAATAACAATAATGTGAGTTGATACAGAGTACTTAAGTTCATTCAAAACTCTTTTTTTACATCTTATTTTTGGTTACAGCGGGGCCTAAGAAACAGACCCAGATTCAAAACTCTTTTTCGTCCTCTGTAATATCCCAATCTTAGTCCTCGAAGCTTCCAATTCGGCATAATTTGATCAGATGAATTTTATTCTTTTTAACTGATCAATACAAGACACTCTACTTTTTTGTGATAAACACAATAATATCTATTTTGAAAAGCTTGCAGAAGACAATTTATCTGTAGGAGGTAGCACTGCTAATTTAGCTGAATTCACACAATTTTGCAGAATAATACCGAAGGGGTCCATAGTTTCATGCTTTCCTTGGAAATTGCAAGTTATGTATTCATTATCTTTTCTCCCCAATAATGAAAGTGCAATTGCTGATTTTATTTTGAAGGAGTTTCAATGATCCTTGCGGCACTCGCAAAGGAGGCTGGTTTGCCCGACGGCGTGTTAAATATTGTTCATGGTTCCCATGTAAGTTTTGTGCTACCTGTTTTTTTTCCTTATCCTCTGTCTTTCCACAAACATTTGACCCCTCGACATAGCAGAATATAACAGATAAGAATATATCAAATAGATGTACCTAAGACGGTTTGGCTTTACAATTTTAACCTTTTAATCAGTTATTAGAAGAAGTGCAGGCCATTAAATTGATGTTGTAAGCTTTGATGAATCATTAATGGGTCTAATGTATTAGCTACTAGCCACTCCCATTGCAGCACGTAGCTTTCTTTTAGATCATATGCTGTTGAGTTGTAATGAGTGACATCCTATATAATATCAGAAAGTTATGGCTGGTGTAGGTTGCTGGTGGAGTCATCCTTATGTAACTAGCACTTTAGTATTACTCTCCATTTACTTTCTAATCCTTTCAGTAACCTTTGAAGGTTTGATTTTTGACAATGACCAGTTTATTTGATGAGAATTTGAAAATCTGAGGTAGGTTGTTAAAAAGATGTGTTACTTCTTTTACTGATGTTTTCCTCCAAAATCAATCTATGCAGGACATTGTTAACTATATTTGTGATGATGATGATATAAAGGCTGTTTCACTTGTTGGCTCGAGTACAGTAAGTTAATTTCCAGTCCAATGCTTATGATTATTGATATACCCACAGCAATAAGTTAAAGTTCCAATGCACTAGACACCTTAACATGCATATAACATAATGGGCAACCATATATTTTTGATCTCCCTTTTCTGCTTTTTCTGACACCGTGAAGGTTGGTATGCATATACATGCGAATGCAGTTGCTAGTGGAAAGCGTGTTCAGGTGAAAAGTTATTCGTCAACTCTCACGAACCTAAACGCACTTGTGGTTTTGTTTGAATTTAAAACTGAAATAATTTTGATTCTGACGAGTGATTCTCACAACTCCTCAAGTCCAATATAGGAGGAAAACATCATGCAATCATCATGCCTGATGCTAGCATGGATGCAACCTTGAATGCTCTGGTTATGGCTGGTTTTGGTGCTGCAGGACAGAGGGGTATGGCTCTCAATACAGCTGTTTTTGTTGGAGACTCCGTGACATGGTAATTCATCTCTCTCTATTTTTTTTAACGTTTTAATTTTTGTTGAAACCACGGTCGCTGTTGCATGCATATCTTAGTCATGAGGGTTGAATGTCAGTGAAGCATGTACTACTCAATTCAGCTGCATTATAATTCCAAGATGCTTGAGTGTGGTCACAACTTTGAGAAACTTGCTAAGTACAACTCAGTCTTTTAGCCAGTTTTTTTATTTGCTTGCAATTTAGGTTAGTTTGCATCATTGTTGGATCAAGATTTTATCTATAATTTATCCATCTAAAGCTTCGGTTGATACACTTGTAGCAAGTAATAAGCTATTTTTCTCCACCTGTCATAGGTATGTCTATATTATATGGCTCTAGATACACCCTTCTTGTAAGTTTTGAACAAGTGACACTTTTTAATCTATTGCATTAAATGCAGTATGATCTACGTAAGCACTTCAATGAAAATATACCAAGTCTGGTCGTGACTTAGGGTAAACTAGAAAGAGAGTAAGAGAGAGATAGAGTTGCTTGATGAAGACTAGATCAACTCTGGAATGTGGGTATTGTTGGGTTAAGATCTATTTTTCTTTTATGTTGGAGGTAAATTTTCTCTTCTTTGTAATATGTGTAAGCAACAAAGTGTAACTATCTATCATCATAAATTTAGCACTATTTGTTGAACCAGTAGAAGCAAGTTTCAATCAGGTTGGGGTTATCGATTTTGTATTCTCAGGGTGCTTGAACTAGCAGAACGTGCCAAAGCCCTGAAAGTCAATGTGGGAACTGATCCCAGTGCAGACGTTGGTCCAGTTATCACCAGAGAGGTGAAAACAATATTCTATATATTTAGCTTGTTTATCTACTTGGTAGAAATGACTTACATTGCAAAGGTGATTATCTTTCTCATAAGCAGTGGGTGAAGTGATTGTATTATTTGTATATACCATTTTACAGTGCTTTCTCACATGACAGATTCTACAGATTGATGCTCGCATATAATTTCTATTGTTTTGCATGATGTAAGATATATACACTATGGATCCAATTATGAGACTGTTACTTTTGGTACTTTGCATTAGTAGCATCTTCGTGGGTATTTTTGGGGAAAATTAGATATCTGACCTCCTCCTTTCCAAAAAAAAAAAATATCTGACTTCCTAAAAGCACTTCAGTGATGTTCCATTTGAGACAGACACGCTTGTTGGCTTGAATACAGAAATGAGGGGGGTCTGCTCTTTTTGTGCTCAAGTATGCATAGGTGTTCTACTTGTCCATATGGTTATGTACTTATGTTATGCTTAAGGTACATGTGAAACAACCATGAATTTTTCTCATTGAATGTACGTTGTAATACTTATTCAAATGATCTGCATAATGGGATCATGAGTTGGTTTTCATATGCTTGATGTATAACAGGTGAAGGATTGCATATGCAGAATAATTCAGAGCAGTGTTGAAAGTGGTGCTAGACTTCTTCTCGATGGGAGAAATGTGATGGTACAAAAGTTTCCTCGTCCTAATTTAGCAGCAATATTTGCTATAATATATGCTTTAAACAAACTTAAGAAACATGCTAAGGTCTGCCTGCACATATTATCTTGAAAACAAGTGCTTTTCATATCAAAAGCCTAGGACTTATTTTCTTGACCTTCTGTGACTAGGGTGCGTGCTTTGTAGAAACAGTTTCTGAACTCTGAACTGTACTATGCAGGTTCGAGGTTACGGGAATGGAAATTTTGTTGGTCCTACCATCTTATGTGATGTTACAACCGATATGGATTGCTTTAAGGTATTATTATCTTGGTTGTTTTGTTGGTCATACTATCTTAGTTCTTTTTTCCTGTCGAAAAAGAGTTGAATCAAAGACATTGGCATATTCTTGACAGCACTGTATCTATTGTTGAGCAGGAAGAAATTTTTGGGCCGGTACTTCTGTGCATGCAGGTATTATAAATCTATCTTTTGGTGTCTTTATGTGCTTTAATGTGTTTGGGAGAGTGAGTACGTGTTTAATGGGGGTTATAGATTTGTTAACAGACTTTGTGTTGTTTGGCCATCGACAGGCTTCCGACCTAGACGAAGCTATCACTATTATAAACAGAAACAGGTACCTGTTTTTAATCTTTTCACTTGAGGCTGTCCTTTAAATTCTATGTCTTGGTGCGTTTTGGACTGGGTTTAAGGCGTCCCACTTCATGTCTGTTTTTGACATCTCTCTCTGGTTTCGAACATTCTATTGAAATTGGGAAATAACTCATTATTTGCAATGTATATGACCTTCATAACTCTACTTAGAAAAGTGACATAATATGTTCTCTATTCCTTTTAGAATACTCACATCGTAGTGAGACATGCCATTTCTCTTAGAAGTACAGCACTTTTTTCAATATAAAAAAGTGTATCATTCTTGTTCCATCTCACTATTTCTTAGGTGTGGAAATGGAGCTTCCATATTCACAGCATCTGGCGTTTCTGCAAGGAAGTTCCAGAATGAAGTAGAGGCTGGGCTGGTTAGCCAAACTCATGTTATCGTTTCTCATATTTTATCCATGTCATTTGCTTCTTGTTTACTGACAAAAATTTCACATGTCTCAGGTCGGGATCAATGTGCATATTCCAGTTCCATTGCCATTATCCTCATTTAACGGAATTAAAGCAGCATTTGGCAGTGATCTAAATATTTCTGGTACCCCTCTCTTTCACACTCACATACACTCAAAGAGGCTGAGGCCCGGTTAAACCATGTCCATAACTGTGTTTACCTGGCTGTAAATGCAGGTAAGGCTGGTGTGCAATTTTACACGCAGATCAAAACAGTTGCACAACAGTGGAAGGATTTACCTAGCTTAGAAACAGCGTTAGTCGTGCGTCCATCATCTGAGAGAAATATGACTAGCAGAGGCGTTTCGTCTTCTTTGCCTTCAACATCTGAGAGAGGTTCACCTAGCCAAAGAGTGTCAGGAGCAATGTACTCAGAATCTGAGAGCGATTCACCAAGTTGTGGAGCTCCATTGTCCCTCCCTTCCACATCTGGGACAGCTCTGCCAAATCATGGAGCCTCATCTATGTCATCAACAGCTTGTAGGGATTTATCTAGTCATGGACTGTCCCTTGTCATGGCAGCAACATCCGACAGAGATCTATCTAGTGTGGATATGTCACTAGGTATGTCTCGAGCAACAGAAAGAGATATACCAAAACAAGGGTTGACACTAACATCTTCCCAGGCCTCGGAGAGAATGTACATGCCTCAGACATGCCATTGGATGGAAACCACAAGATCAACACCTCAAAGGATCGAAAATATTCCACTGAGTTGTCAGAGAAATGACAGGAACGGCAACACGTCACTGGCATCTCTAAGGACTGATACTACCATGGCATTGACTTCCGAGAGAGTCTATGTGCCTGCCTCGCAGAACAATATGACTCCAATATCACTCCGAAATGACAGTATGACTGCAACATCTCAAAGGACTGATCCCACTCTACGTCCATCCTCTGAGAGGTCATACATGCTCGGGGTGTCTCACCTGAATGACATCACCATGTTTTCAACATCCGAGCAGCCATACATGTCCGCAAAGTCTCATCAGAATGACCGTAGTATGGATTCAACATCTCAGAGAATTGATATTTCTATGCATTCAACTTCGGAGCGAATGTTCATGTCTACAGCAAGTCAAAGGAATGAGGAGTTGGCTGTGACTTCTCAACCACCCTCTGAGAAGTTATATTTGTCTCCATTAATTTCGATAAATGCTGGTATGTCAACACCAACATCTGAAAGATCATCATATATTCCCAGTGCACCTCAAGATGTTCCCTCAAAACTCGATAGTTTCGATAGACGAATGTCTGAACCGAGGAGCACCACTGACTACCAACATCTCAGACTCAGAGGTTATAGATAGAACCAAGTGATATAGTTTCTTTCATCTGTTTAGGATCGGTAGACGATAATCATAACTTATGTTTTGGCACCTTCAGGCTTCAGCAAAGGTTTTTTCCATCTTTTTCTCACTTTTCCAGAAACTCATAGTGAACCAGCTAAGGATTGGTTCGAGCTTAGTTCAGTGAATCAGACAATGCAGTTCAATAATAGAAGCATCATTATATCTGTAGGGATTGAACTGAGGTTTATGGTGAATTGCATATTATCTTTTGTAACTCAATGATCAAATACCATCTTCAACCATATGTACAGTATATGCATACTCAACCTATCTTGAAGACATCATTCAAAACAACGTCATTCGAGACTTGGTAATTTTTAGTTTTTACTTTTGACTCGAATAAACTGCTGATAAGAAAAGAAAAGAAAGACAGGTATGCCTTAACTGATACGAGGTATGTTATTATTTCCTTGTCAAAATTTTTAGTAGGAGTCGCATAACAGAATGCAATGCACAAATATCATCCTAGTGCCAACAACCCTACCCAGAAAGCTCAAACTTTGGAACTCGCAGCCGTCTCAGTTATCAGTTTCTCAGAGCTACTTCGAAGACTATGATGTGAAGCTTCCTCTGCCTTCTCATGTGAAATCGATAACGAGCACTTCAAACCCATTCGTGAAACACTGCCACAAGCTTCGCCAGTCTTCCTCTTATCGCCACACTCATGGCTCTGTTCTCGTTGTGGGTGCTACTCCTATCAGGTTTTTCAAGAGTTACCCTTCTCTTTTTCGCTTCAACTTTTCTGGGTTTCTTCATAATAATCAGTTAACTTGCTCAAAACTCATGTGGGTAACTGTCATTTCGATCATTTCGTTGAAATGTGTTGGCTTTTTAGTTATTAGACTCTCAATTCTGAAAAGTTTAAAACTTTGTGACAGAATGCTCATTGTTACCATATACTGTGCAACTTTGGTTTGTATAAATAATAGTTTAGTGAAGTTCCAATTTTTAATGTTCTGTAAATCTGTTCTGATGTGTTTCTGTTGCTTGTTACATATCTAATGGATTGAAATGTCATGAAGTTCCAATAGTTTAGTGAAGTTCCAATTTTTAATGTTCTTGTTTTTACTTTCAGGGAAATATGTGGATTTCAGAAGTCCTTGGAAGATAGGAGTGTTGAAATAGATTGTTTGCTATTGCCTGATAATGTTCAGGTGCCTCAGTGGATTGATGATTTATCTGTACGAATTGTGCGAGTGAGCTCCGTGGTGATGAAGAAACTTTCAGGGTTGCAATCTACTGAGTCAGTTGAAGCAATATCCCTGATGAGAATTCCGACGAGTTTTTTGGATATAGATGCTGATCAAAAGGAGGCAAACTGCAGGAATTGGTTCCCGTCTCCACATCGAGTTTTGGTCCTGGATGGTGTACAGGTGATTCTAATTGACCTTAAATTATGTCCTCTCACTTTCTAAAAAGTGTAATCTTGCACATTTACTTTCAAGTATGATACCAGGACCCTTTGCAATGTATGATGTCTTGCAGTGCTAAAAAGTTCATGTTATGGCTATTGAAGTAGTCATATTTTTGGTAAAGCTATTATAGTGTCAAGTAATACTCAGAAACTATGGAATTTTGTGAGTTTTCCCTGCTATGAAACTAGACAGTTCCAATAAGGAAGAACATTTGGTATGATTTTTTCTCACTAGGAAGTGACCTCATTAAATTTCGTAGTTTGGTCTTTAAAGTTTGGCATCATCAGCAATATTATGTTGTGCAATGGAAACCGAGTATCATCTTTGTATTTGGTTTTGTACCGAATTCCAAGCATTTGGTAACAGTCATGTGCTGGTAGTAGGGAGAGTATTCTTTTGCATTCCGGCATATTATCTGTAGACAGTCTGTTTTCTGGATTTGAACCTAAACAAAGACTTTACAAGAACAAGTTTGATGCTTTAAACTTAAACTGATTGATGTAATTTCAGGCTTTTGGTTTCAGGAACTTTATGTACAATAGTATAAATGATTAATAAAAGGTCATTCACTGCAGGATCCGGGTAATCTTGGTACACTGCTGAGATCAGCTACAGCTTTTGGATGGGTAAGGAATAAGTTTCAAACCTTTAATCCATTAAAATTGTCTGAGCATTGTGGTAGGTTGGTTGGGCAATGTATACATTGAGTCATATATTCTTAACTTTTGTGACTGGTTCTTTCTGTGATGTTTCCTCTTTACTTTGATAATTCTATTCTAACATGTGTTCTGAAAGAGGTATTCTACTGCCTACAACAGAATGGTGCTTTTCTTCTTCCCGGGTGCTGTGATCCATTCAACGAGAAAGCACTTCGAGCTAGCCGAGGAGCCTCATTCCAACTCCCTATTGTTTCTGGTACATGGGATCATCTTGAATCCCTCAAAACTGAATTCCAAATAAAGATGCTAGCAGGTCATCCAGAGACTGACAGAAAACCGAAATCGTTTCAACTTTCTCAAAAGCTTGCCGATTCTTTTGCAAATGTGCCAGTAAGCTTAGTTTTGGGCAGTGAAGGAAGTGGTCTGTCTGAGAAATCTCGACGGCAGTGTGAGCTTATAACCATTCCAATGGCAGGAGAGTTTGAGTCACTTAATGTTTCAGTTGCAGGTGGGATTTTCTTGTATATGTTACAACCTAAACTCCACATATCCTTCTGATTTTGCCATTCTACTCGATGGTTCTTGTGATTTTTGTGAAAAATTAGAAACCCTATTAGTCTGTCATTCTCTTTTCATATTTTGTTAAGTTCAAATATTTTAACTCATTCACCTAGGAGGGTCGGATTCCATCATTCATAGAATCTCAATTTTATCTTCAAAGTAACGACAACAAATCATCAATTTCTCGAAATAGTAATATTCATCTTTGTACTTGATGAATTACATTTTCCATTTTCCATTCAGAAACAGGCTGAACTGTCTCTAAATAGAAAAGGCTCGTAGTTCTTTGATGCAAAAGATAAAAAAGACACGGACTTTAATTTTCTCACAGCGAAGCTGTCGAGTACACGATGAGTGCATTCAAACTCTCGACGACGATGTTCTCCTTACGCGGATCTCTCATTACTCTCGCTATCTCCACCCTCTTCTCCCTCGCCTACTTCTCCCTCACCTTCTCCGTCTCCTCTCCTCCTCCTCCTCCTCCTCCTCCTCCGCTCAACCCCACCATCGACCTCGCCGTCCCCAATTCCTCGCCGGAAGAGAAGCTCTCGGACATCTACCACTCGCCGGAGGTGTTCCGGCTGAACTACGCTGAAATGGAGCGGAAATTCAAAGTGTATATATATCCCGACGGCGATCCGAACACGTATTACCAGACGCCGAGGAAGCTCACCGGAAAATACTCCAGCGAAGGCTATTTCTTCCAGAATATTAGAGAAGCTCGATTTCGAACTGACGATCCCGATCAGGCTCATCTCTTCTTCATCCCAATCTCATGCCACAAAATGCGAGGCAAGGTATGTATACTGACCTCATCTGATTGTTATGTGGATCCGATAATTGCCATTACTATTTTCGCCGATTTTGGTTTGTTTAAGTAGTTTTTAATGTGCTTTATGCACATATGGAGTGTAGTAGTAACTACTGGTTGTTTGTGAAATGCTGTGTGATTTAGATCTGATTGATAGACGGTGATTTGTGCAGGGTACTTCGTATGATAATATGACTATAATTGTTCAGAACTATGTGGAGAGCTTGATAGCCAAGTATCCATACTGGAACAGGACTTTGGGTGCAGATCATTTCTTTGTGACTTGTCATGATGTTGGTGTGAGGGCGACGGAAGGACTTCCGTTGCTTGTGAAGAATTCTATTCGTGTTGTGTGTTCACCGAGCTATGATGTTGGCTTCATTCCGCATAAGGACGTTGCGCTTCCTCAAGTACTGCAACCGTTTGCTCTCCCAGCTGGAGGAAATGATGTGGAGAACAGGTAATATTGAAGGATATGAATGTAACTCACACACACACACAATTCAGTCATTCATTTGTTGATGTGTGTACATTTACTATGTTTGGATACATCATTTGGAAGGTAGTAAGTTTATAATGAAATTGAATCAAGTCAATAAGCTCATTGCTGAAAACTAAGAGGAGGCATGTATTGCAGGACAACACTTGGTTTTTGGGCCGGTCATCGTAACTCAAAGATAAGAGTTATACTGGCAAGAGTATGGGAGAATGATACCGACCTTTACATCTTGAGCAACAGAATAAATAGGGCTGAAGGGAACTTGTTATATCAGAAGAAGTTTTATCAAACCAAGTTCTGTATATGCCCTGGTGGTTCCCAGGTCAACAGTGCTCGCCCAACTGACTCAATCCATTATGGCTGTATTCCTGGTACGATTTGAACACTTGATTTACAATTACAGTTATGGAATGGTTTGATTTTGATCCTTGCATGAATTATACATGACAGTTGCCAAACTGTATGACATATTGTTTTGGAATTATGAAATTGGAAGAAATGTATTTGTAAGATACTTTTGTTTATGGAAATCAAAGAGACTACCTTGACCAGAGAATATCGTTTCATCTTTTGTTTTCCAACTCTTTCCCAGATTCATATGTTCAGTTATTAAGTGGTCTGGTTATATGTTTCAGCAATCTGCTTCTCTTTTCCAATTTTTCTTGTCTTCGGCTTGTTTATTTTTCATTATTTGAGCAGATAAGTTGGCCTCTCTTTTCTAGTTTCCTTGTGAATATAACTCTTATGCTTTTCATGTTTATTTATGGTCGCTGCCAAGTCTACGGATAGTTGGGTACTGTAGTGCCACTCAAGTATTAGTTTTGTTTTCCTTGTGTAAAGAGTGTATGCCTTGAGCTATGTTTCTGTAATCCCATTAGACCGATTAGCTTTCTTCACTAATGAATGGTTTTGGAGTTGCACAATTTCTCTAAGACAGTTTTTGCATTTACAAGATATTGAAGTACATTTTCCTATCTGGTTTTGTTCTTTCCTTTTAGCTTTGGATGTTATGTGGCACTATTAAGTTTCTTTCATGTTTACCATCTTTTGGGTTTGATATTTTGCAGTTATATTATCAAATTACTATGACCTGCCTTTCAATGACATTCTTGACTGGCGAAAATTTTCTGTCATACTCAACGAGAAGGATGTGTACCAACTTAAACAAATCCTTAAGGCCATACCATATTCAGAGTTTCTGACACTTCACAAAAACTTGGTGAAGGTAAAAATATCATCAATTTGCAACTGTTAAACTTGCACTTTACATACTTTCATCATTTATACAATATGTTGCATGTGTTGGTATACACAATTGATTCTCAACTTTACTATACAGAAAAAATCAGAAAATGGTAGATTCAGATGGTAATACTTTCCATCGGTTAATTTTAACAGGTCCAGAAGCACTTCCAGTGGAATTCACCGCCCATCAAATACGATGCATTCCACATGGTCATGTATGATCTTTGGTTGCGCCACCATGTAATCAAATACTGATGTTGCAAGTCATTCTTTTGTACACTTTCTGGCTTGCAAATCTAAGGCATGTAAATCATCAGATACAGTAGTCTCATCCTTCAATAACTGAGGGAGGAATGTAAAAGGTACAGGTAACCAGAAGATTAATCATTCATTTGTTCTTTATTTTGGGAAATTCCCACTTTTGTAGCCTGTTATAATTCTGTAGTTGCTTGTTGTAATAGAGAAACCAGAGGAGTATTCTTTGCTGTTGAACTAGGTAATACCACTGTTTGCTAATTTGGGTGAATCGATTAGGGTCGAACAAATAGCAGTTATAGGATGACTTGGCATGAATAAATATCTAATGATGATTAATGAAAATGGAGCATATGTTGTGTGGATCCTATTATTTTCTTCATGGAGTGGTGGCATTTGGTAAGAGTGTTCAGTGTTGCACATAACGTTGTCTTGACACGATTTTGGCTACAGTATATCTTCATGCTTTGTCCGATGATAACGGGTATTTTTAAAATGTCCGATGATTTATACAGGCGGGTATGGAAATACCCGCGGGTAATTTTTTTCCTCACTCTCTTCCTCGCCAGAGCTCCAGCGACGGAGTTCGTCGTCTGGCCACTAAAACCTTCAACTATGATATCAAAATGACCTCCTCGACGCCATTTTCTCTTATCCCTTAACTCTCGGCTCTATTTCACACCATAAAGAGTTCGAACTTTGAAGAAACCGAATGTAAATCTCTAGAACTCTAGAAATTGGAGATTTTCAATTTCAAGAACAAATCGGCTAAGTGACTCTCTGGGCTTTGTCCTGTCACCATAAACCTAACCATACCTTATTTGCTTCCCGATTCAATTTGAGTTGGTCGAATTGAAGAATTTGAGAATTTTGTGTTCCAAAATTAAATTTGTTAAGTTTTGTTTAGAAATGAATGTTGTTTCTTTGAAAGGAATTGTTGTTGGGTTGATTTAGAACAAGTTAGGCTTCTAGTCACTGGAATTGGAGGTAGCGCTGCCTTTCTGCTGCCGGTGATGGTGGTTCACAGTGGTGCTCCGACAGAAAGGAAAATATAAACAAAAAAAATTTAATTTTGAACAGGTGCCCACAGGTTACTTAAAATTTAGTTAGACGGATACATGTATTACCCGTTCAACATTTCGCAGGTAATAAATATTAACAAATTTAACGGGAGTATTCCATTTAATAAACAGGTACTCACCCGTTTACTCATATTGTGAACGTTAATGATGCGCATTGCTTCTTGTTCTCCACTTTTGTCAATTATGATTGGTGCATCTCGCTTCCATGAACTCAAAGATTCTTCTCAATCCAAAGTCATATTCAAACTATGCAAACGTAGTACACTGCTCCGAGACCACTATCCGACGACAAATGCACTATAAAATATAATATTACGGGCTTAAACTAAAAAAAATGTATGAGCTATATATACACATAGCCCCGGCAATCAAAATATGGCTAAGCATTTTGATATGCATGTATTGCCTGACACCAAAATATGTCCAAGTGTTTTGACGATGAAAGCTCTAGCTAGCTAGCACTACTAGAATTTTTTTTTACTGCATACGATACGAAATTCGTGTGTATTGACCTATTAGGGTCTATACACACTAATATGTCAATATACACTGACTTCTGTGTGAAAACGATTTTACACACGACACACGCACGAATTTTAATGTCGTATGTTGTACAGCTAGGTTGCATGGAAGCAGATACGAGTGTGTGCAAGCGAAGCGTGAGAAAATACAGAAGCGTTTTTTTTTCAAAAATTAATGGAAGCGGATATGCGAAGGAAGCGTCTAATATATAATAAAATTTAAGTGTATATATAGAAAAATAAATTTTAATAAGTAACTTAAAACACGATTATAATTTAATTCTAATATGATTGTTTTCAAACAAGTACATGCATAATAATATGATTCATAGATAAATAATACTATATTTTACTCATGATTCTTTGTAAAAATATGTTTTATCATTTCTAATATGGAACATAAAATTTTTAAAAAATATATATTTTTAAAATCGTACTTCTAAAAAAAAAATTTTGGGACCGTACTTCCGAGAACTTTTGACAAAATATTACTTCCAAAGTAGAAAATAAGTTTCTATGCAACCTAACTGTAGAGCCGTTGCTGTTGGCTTTACATAGGAATAAGGTTTCGTGGGAATGCTTTTCTCGTGGGTCCCAGCTTAAACTCAACTATGGTTTGGACTATTTAACTATACTAAGTTCATCCGGCTGTCAGTGTGAAGTCTGAATATAACCAAAAATAAATAAATTATACAGCTATAGCCCTGCGACTATTATACAGCTATAGCCTACGGTTGGTATTGTCTAAAACACTCTGCTACGAATGTTCTTCCCCTGCAAAATCAGGCACAACTCAACTTAGAGCACATTCTAAGTAACAACACTGACAAAAAAACTCTCTCTGAAATTTAATCGAACAGAAGAAATTGTACCTCATCTTAATCAACTGAAATAATCCTGAAACACCAAGGCACAACCTGGGTATGAAATAGATTCAATTCCATCCTCTTCTTGCCAGATCGATTTGCAGTTTCTTGAACCAAATATCAAGAATCCATACAAAGTAAGAGGCTTGTTTCCAAGTCGTTGGATTTCTACAAGAAAATTACAGTAAAATTAGCAGTTTAAAATAAGTGATGAACAAATACAAATACACCTCTACTTACATCATTTCTATTCTTGCTTTGTTCCTACACAACAAAAATATGAGATTAAGATAGAGGGAGTGAGACAAACAAACGAAGTGCGAGAAAAGAGCAAAGGAGAAGGGAAGAGGAAGCCATCACACCTTACTTAGCCTTAATTCTAGTTGGGGAGCCTCAGTTCTAATCCCCCATGATAGCGTTGGTGGCGTCGGGAAAGTGGCACTGAACCGCTTACCGGTGTGGGTTGAAGTTCTGGGTCTCCCTCTGCGTCTACAAATAGTAACCGCGGTCGGTTATATAGCCGCTATTCTTGGCGAAATTATCCGGTTGGATGAACCAGGGATCAGAAGTGGAAAACGGATCCGAGCTCGGATTTGGCATGACGTACGGAAGTTGGTGAAGCAAGGTTTCCCTTTGGAGGTTTTCGACTTTGACGGGATTGGTACTTCAGTGAGGTATAGGTACGATCGACTATGTGGCTACTGCCGTACGTGTAGGATCTTTGAACATGTTATATGAGGCGGCCCACCGGATATGTCGACTGCCGAGGAGGCGATGGTGGCCTTCCAACTTCCTAGCCCGAAAGGGAAGAAAGCGATAGGGGTCGGGGTTGTTACCAGCCCGACGAACCAGGAAGGGAACCCCGGTCAAACCAGGTTTCCTAGTGTGACTAGGAGTTCTGGACTGTCTAGGTTACCTTCTTCTTCAGGAACTTTGAGCTCCACTAGATGAGCAGGACCCCACCGAGGCCTAACCTTGTCTTTCCCGAGCATCACCACGTCGGCACTGGCCCTCCAGCACTGGCCCGCCAGTTACGAGCCTTTTCCTTCACGTCCCCAGAATAGTCCTCACCTGGTGTTAGGTTTTCAGATGAAGCTCGTCCGGTTCTTAGAGTAAAAAGGAAGGAAGTTGATGACTCTCCTCAATCCGTGCTGCATTCGGTGAAAGTGTACCAGAGGATAGTTCAACCCAAGGCTCCAACTCTTCCCTCTGAGGGAGAGGTTTTACTTACGGCGTTATACTCTTCCCTAATGGATGAGTTTGGTCAAATCAAGGTATCTCTGATGAAAAAGAAGAGGGGACGTCAAGTAGGTTCAAAGAATAAGGCCAAGGAGGATGTGGAGTAGGGCAAGCTAGAACTAGTAACTTGACTATGGCAGCTTCTCTAAAAGTATGTAAGCGGCACATCGTTGGTAAGAAATTGGTTAATGGGAAAGAGGCAGACCCAGAGTTGGGGGAAACAATGGGAGGGGTTTAGTTTAGATCTGGCAGCTAGCGAGGACTTGGCCTCTATGGCCGTGGAGTCTGCTAGCAAGGTCCAGGAGTAGTGAGTGGTCTTAAAGCGAACATTAGCTTAGTTTATCTGTGTTGGTGTTCGTCTTGGCTGTGTGAGGTTTTTCCTGGTTATTTGGTGTTCATTGCTGAGCATTTGTTCGTGAACTAGTTTAGGACTTCCAGATTAGTTTAACAGTAGTAAATTTCACACTGACAGCTGTGTGAATAATATCCTCACAGTTGCCAGTTCTTGTAGAAATTGCAAACTATATCACACGAAAACTGGGTTGGGTTTTCTAGTAGTGTAGGCCTGTGGATTTTGAAAATTCTTCAAAACAAGTGACTAATCACCGGCATAGGAATTTTAACAAATCTCTTATATGACGTGCAAACAGTTTATAGTGTTGAAATATTGATAATTATGGTAAATTTAGTCTGTAGTTGTTCAGGATTCAACTTAATTTTTGTTGGGAATACGTTTCTTAGTTAAAAACTACTTTGTATTCTTGTATATATATATATATCCTATATTGGGGTGAATGTAATACACCACAAGCATAAGTACACAAATATTGTGATCACATTCTACACCAATATACTTTTCTAGTTGGTATCAAAGCAAATTCTGAGATCTGCATACTACACCCACACCTCCTTCGAAAGAAAGGGTGCGGGTGTTGCACATCACCACATCCCAAATTACTAATTTTGCTGCAAATTTACATCCTCGACATATGGAAGATGATGGAACACCCACACATACATCACACCCAGGTTCTAATACAAGCACAAGTACAAGTACACGAACACGCACAAGCATACGTATACACACAAGCACAAACACAAGCATACGCACACGCACACACACATGCACACCTTCTCGGCATTATAGCAGACGATGGCGCGCACACACGCAATTCTTCAACATACACACACACCAGCATTATCATCACCAACACTCGCACTTACACCGGGAACAACATCGGTATTATTTGCTCAGCACACCCCACACCACATGAGTCTTCGAAAAGATGTTACGTTGACTCCGCACACCCACACCGAATTTTTGAGAATCGTCGTCGTCGTCGTCGTCGTTGTCGTCGTCGTCGTCGTCGTTGTCGTCGTCGTCGTCGTCGTCGTTGTTGTTATTGTTGTTGTTGTTGTTGTTGTCGTCGTCGTCGTTGTTTGTTGTTGTTGTTGTTGTTGTTGTTGTTGTTGTTGTTGTTGTTGTTGTTGTTGTTGTTACCAATATAAGAAGCTAAATTTGTCAATAGAGAAATGTTTTCTAGAGAGAGAGTGTTCTTCTTCTCTCTAACTTTTACCCCAATTACCAGTGTAAATCATGATGGAGTTGTTGCTTGTTTTCAGGTTTCTTGTTTAGTATTTCTTAGCTAGAATAATATCCTAGATGTTAGGATTATTGTTTTGAATTCTTTGACTTTGTCATTGTTGATTTACCACGTAGCATTGAACATTCTTAAACGTGGGCTGCTATTTCTGAATTTCTGTTGGATGTAAAGGCTATATAGCCATGAACTTTGTTCTGAATAAGATAAGTTATTCCCATATATTGTTCGAGTTATTTTTTTCAGTAGCTTGATCAATAATACCTAACAATTTGGTATCAGAGCCCCATCAAGGGGCCTGGTAAGGTGTGATTACGGACCGCAGTTCCCGAGAGAAACAGTTTGTGAAAGAAAGAGAGAAACAGTTAGTGAGAGAAAGAGAGAGATGGCTGCAGAAGGAAGCAATTTTGTGCAGCCAGCAATACCCAGGTTCAACGGACATTACGATCATTGGGCATTACTTATGGAGAATTTCCTCCGATCTAAGGAGTATTGGGGGTTAATAGAGACAGGCTACACTAATGCAGATGTTGGTACGGAGCAGACATAAGCCCAGTGCAAGAGATTGGACGAGTTGAAGCTTAAAGATCCGAAGGTGAAGAACTATCTTTTCCGGGCAATCGATAGAATTATCATGGATACTATCCTTGTGAAGGACACCTCCAGGCACATCTGGGAGTCAATGAGGAAGAAGTACGCAGGAAATACAAGGGTGAAGCATTCATTCCTTCAAGCACTGAGGAAAGATTTTGAGATACTTGAAATGAAGGTTGGTGAAAGTGTTACTGATTACTTTGCTAGAGTTATATCAGTTGCAAATAAAATGAAAGTGTATGGGCAATCCATGAGTGATGTTTTAATTGTGGAGAAGATTCTTAGGTCTTTAACCGACAAATTTGATTACATCGTTTGTTCGATTGAGGAATCTAAGGATATTAACACACTCACTGTGGATGAACTTCAAAGTTCACTCATTGTGCATGAGCAAAAGTTCCACAGGAATAAAAGTGATGAGCAGGCTCTGAAGGTGACCTTGGATGAGAAATTTGGAGGCAGAGGCCGTGGTCGAGGCAACTTCAGAGGTAGAGGTCGAGGGAGAGGACGCCAAACATTCAATCAAGCAACTGTTGAATGTTATCAGTGTCACAAACTTGGATATTACCAATATGAATGTCTGAGTTTCGATAAGCAGGCTAATTATGCAGAAATGGAAGAGGAGGAGACTATGCTACTGATGTCTCGTGTGGAATTGAATGAGAAAGATGAATCGAATGGCTCATGTGGCGGAGCATGATACTAATAGAGAAGATGCATGGTTTATTGATTCTGGATGTTCAAATCATATGTATGGAGATAAGAAGATGTTCCAAGAGTTGAATGACAATTTCAAACATAGTGAAGCTTGGAAACAATTCAAAAATGAATGTGGTGGGAAAAGGGAGTGTGAAGCTTCACATCAATGGTCTCAATCACCTTGTCACAGAAGTGTTCTATGTTCCAGAGTTGAAGAATAACCTACTCAGCATGGGACAACTGCAAGAGAAAGGGTTAACAATAATGATGCAAGAATGAATGTGCAAGATCTACCATCCAGTGAAAGGCTTGATCATTCACACCTCGATGTCAGTTAATCGTATGTTCATTTTGTTTGCCAAGGCAGTGACATCAACTATCAGTTGTTTCCATACAACATCACAAGACCTACCTCACCTTTGGGATCGCAGATATGGACATCTTAGCTATAAGGGTTTGAAGACTTTGCAAGAGAAGAGAATGGTGTACGGTCTGCCTCGTTTTACTGTTCCCTATGTGAAGTGCACATAATGCTTTGTTGGAAAGCAGCACCGAGATTCCTTTCCAAAGAAAAGTGCATGGAGAGCAACATAGAGGTTATAACTTATTCATGCCAATATATGTGGACCGATTTCTCCTGCCTCGAATAGTAAGAATAGGTACATTCTATGTTTTATTGATGATTACAGTAGGAGATCATGGGTGTACTTTCTGGTAGAGAAGTCAAAGGCCTTCAATTCATTTGTGTGCTTTAAGAAGCTTGTAGAAAAAGAAACAGGTTTGGATATCAAATGTCTTCGTACTGATAGAGGTGGGGAATTTAACTCTAATGAATTAATTGAGTATTGTAAACAGAACGGGATCAAGAGACAATTAACTGCAGCATACACTCCATAACAAAATGGAGTGGCGGAAAGGAAAAAAAGGATAGTTATGAACTGTGACGACCCGGACCAGAATCAGCAGTATGATCAGCTTGATTGATGAGTTACTGCATAGTCGCAGTTTGTCGGCAGTTATTTGAATCGCTAGGCTCGTTAACGACTAAATTATTGGCCGAGAATTGGAGCTGGGTCTCTTCTCGAGAGTCGTTGTACGTGTAATTATGAGTTCATGGGCGGTTTCGGATCGTTATTTGGACGACCGAGGAATTAATTATGAATATTTGAAATTTCGACGGAAACGAATTTAAATGGCAGGTTTGTTCGTGACTAAATTACCGGACGAGAATTTGGTTTCGGCTTCTTCACGGAAGTTGTTCAGAATTTAATTTCGAGTTCGTGGGAACTTCCGGAGCATGATTTTGAGTTACGAAGATTTAGTTGTGATTATTTCCGATTGTTGGTTGTTTAGTCGAATTAAATGTGTGTTTGGTTGAACAGTTGACTTTTTATCCATTTGGTCGATGTGTTTGAATTCGGGTGATTATGGAAGATTATGTCGAGTCGAATTCGTGGCCACGAGAATTATCGGAATCGGATATACGACGAGAAAGTTACGCGCGTTTGAAGTTCGTCGAAATGGATAAACATGAAGTTTCCTTTTTGGGAAAGTATAAATAGTGGACTTGCTCCTTTGGGAAAGTCAAAGCTGAATTGATTATCTTGACTTGGTGAGTTGACTCGGTTTGACCGAGTGGGAGGAGGTGTTCGACGGCGAGGCGGTGCTCCACGGTGGCGTTGGATTCCGGCCACCTCTCGGCGTGGTTCTTATCCCGTTCTCCTCGGCTCAACCTCACGAGTCTAGCCCCGACCTCCTTTTCCGGTATGGTTCACCGTGGAGTGAGGATTTTCCGGCGAAAAGTGGAGGAAACTTTGTGATTTCGGGTTCCTCAAATTCGGCCGAATTGAACTTCAAGAGGTACTGGGTTTTGTAGCCCTCTTCAATGTGATTCTAACCATATAAACATGGTGTTCTAATTCGATTTGAGCATGGAGAATTTTGGGTTTGAATTTTGTGTTCCATTTCGGTTTTACTTGAAATTGAGCTAGTTAGAGTTTGAATTGGACTTCGGTGCAGTTATGGAAGTTGCTCAGTGGACGATTTTGAGTGGAATTGGTGCAGCTCCGCCGGGAAATACTTCGACCGGCGGCACCGCCGCCGTGGACGGCGGTCAACGGGTTGACTTTTTTGACTTTCGACGAATTGCATGTCATTTGACTCGAAATCGCGCCCTGATCGCAGTGGGGAGGTTCGTTTTTCGAATTGAGCGTCCGAAAGTAAAGTGAGGTATTGAGGTGTTATATATGGATTTTCGACGATTCGTCGACATTGAATTATGTGTTTCTGAGAACGGTGGTTTCTCGTGGTTTGATTTGTATTGTCGGATTATGATTTTGAATATTGGACATTGTGAATATTCAGGGGTTCGTGATCGTTTGTTTGGCGAGGGACATTCCGCCGGATCACGGGTTAACGCGATACGCGTTACGCTAGTCTGTGAGTGGACAATTTCTTTTCACGGAAATGATTGCGAGTCTTTTATATGATTTACGAATTTGAGCATGCGTATGAGATTTCGGATTACATGAGCATGTGTTTTTACGATTATACGATTATACTAATACGAATATACGTATACGAGTATACATATACTTATATATTGTTTCATGCATTTGCATCGAAATGTTTGTGATTTAGTTTACACAGAGTACAGTCGTTATATGTTGTTGTATCGATACACTCGCATCCCGGCTGATCCCCGAGGATGTGTACCGGGGGAGGCTGTGACTCTTGACCCGAGGCCTTTACCGGGGGGAGGCAGACCTCTGACCTGAGGCCTTTCTGGCTAGAATCACGTGTGGGTCTGGGATCCCGTGATTCGGACTGTACTAGCATGGTGTGTGTCCATGAGTGACCCCGTGGGATTTTTACTTGCATGCTCAGTACGCTGGAGGATTATGGTTTTACCTCGTGTACTTATTGTTTTTATTTACCTGGACTCGCATATGTTTTTATAACATATATATTAACTGGTGAAAGACATTTATTTTCGTCCACTCACTCTAACGTGTTTATTGTCTTTCCCCTGGGCTTTTCGGTTTCCGTGCCCAGTTTACAGTTCAGGCTCTGGCGTCGCACGTCGTGGTCAGAGGCATAGTGCTCGAGCTACTTTGTTTCATCCAGTAGGTTTATTGTTCTACCTACTGTGGTATGCGTATATGATTATGTATTAGAAGTCGCTCTGAGCTTCCTATTGTATATGTTATACGATTTTACTCCGGATTTTTAGTAAAGTACATATATATTTACTACTTTACGTTATTGTTGATATATTGAGAAATCCGGTTGGGATTGGTGCCCACGGTTTGCTTTTTGTGGCATAGGATGAAGTGTATTTTCCGCGTGCAGGTAATGGTAATTCCACGCTAGTAACGAAACTCTGCCCAAATTTCGAAAAGTTTTTGTTGGTTCGTGTTTTCGAAGGGGTTTGATTCCGATTTAGGAAGCTAAATCGGGGTTGGGTCCTTTCATGAACATGGTTCGATAAATGCTTTCAGAGAAGAAAATGTCGAAAACATTCTGGCCTAAATCAGTCAATTGGACCATGTTTGTACTGAATCGTTGTCCTACCCTGGTAGTTAAAAATGTGACTCCACAAGAAGCATGGAGTGGAGAGAAGCCTTCAGTTGAATTCTTTAGAGTCTTTGGATGTATAGCTCATGTTCATGTTTCAGATGTGAAGAGAAGCAAGCTAGAAAGTAAGAGTGTTGCCTGTGTGTTGCTTGGTGTTAATGAAGAATCAAAAGCTTACAGACTCTACAATCCCATCACCAAAAAGATTGTGATTAGCAGAGATGTAGTTTTTGAAGAAGACAAAGAATGGGGTTGGGATGCAAGTTATGAGGAGCATTTGTTAATGAATTTAGAATGGGGAGAAGAACAGAAGGCTACAACTGAGAGTGAGGACGAGGATTCATGCAGTAATGAAGAAAATGAGACTACCGATGTGGAGATAATGGAGCAAGTAGTTCGAATTCGGAGGAGGTGGAACAACATTCAGACGATCATGAAGAAACTCTTGAGGTAAGAAACAGGCAGCCACCACCTTGGATGAGTGACTACACACCTGGAGAAGGGCTTTCTGATTTAGAATTTGAAGCAAACATGGCGCTTGTGATGTCCAATGATCCTACCAGTTTCGAAGAAGCAGTGGAAAGTTTAAAGTGGAGGAAAGCTATGGATGCAGAGATAGAAGCCATAAAGAGGAATCGGACATGGAAACTAGTTGAGTTACATGCAGGGAAAGAATATAGGAGTTAAATGGATCTACAAGACCAAGTACAATGAGTGTGGGGAGATTGACAAGCATAAAGCTCGACTAGTTGCCAAGGGTTACTCTCAAAAACAAGGCGTGAATTTCATAGAGGTGTATGCACCGATGGCTAGGATGGATACAGTGAGAATGATATTTGCTACGGCTGCTCAAAGGGGTTAGACAATCTATCAGCTTGATGTCAAGTCAGCATTTCTTCATGGTGAGCTAAATGAAGACGTGCTTGTGGAACAACCATTGGGGTATGAAAAGAAAGGAAGTGAAGACAAGGTGTATAAGTTGCAAAATGCCTTATATGGGTTGAAACAAGCACCTCGTTCTTGGTTTAGTCGGATTGAGGCTTATTTCACAAAGAAGGGTTTTCAGAGATGTAGCAGTGAACAGACCTTATTCATCAAGAGTGGTTCTGGAGGTAACATTTTAATAATGAGTGTTTATGTAGATGATCTTATTTATACTGGTGATAATGAGTTGATGATGGCTGATTTTAAGAAGTCTATGATGAAAGAGGTCGATATGACTGACTTGGGAAAATTGAGGTTCTTCCTTGGATTAGAAGTTTTGCAAAAGGAGGATAGGATTTCTGTTTGTCAAAGACAGTATATTTTGGAGGTTCTCAGGAGGTTTGGTATGGAGAAAAGTAATGAGGTAATGAATCTAATTGTTCTAGGTTCTAAGTTGAGCAAAGATGGAGATGGTGTTTGAGTTAATGAGACCTACTACAAACAGATTGTAGGAAATTTTATGTATTACACTTGCAGACAGCAAAAAGAGTGTTGAGATATTTGAAGGGAACTTTCAATTATGAGATCCAGTATAAGAAGGAAGCTAACAAAGAACTCATTGCTTATATTGATAGTGACTATGCTGGAGATTTGGAGGATAGAAAGAGCACGTCAGGTTATGTGTTTATGCTTAGTGGAGGGGCTGTATCATGGTCTTCAAAGAAGCAGCTCATAGTCACTCTTTCAACTACAGAAGCAGAGTATGTAGCTGCAGCAGCTTGTGCCTGTCAAGCTGTGTGGATGAGGAGGATCTTGGGAAAGCTGAATTATATGCAGAATGGAGGTACTGTCATGATGTGTGATAATAGCTCTACTATCAAGCTTTCAAAAAAATCCAGTTATGCATGGGCACAGTAAACACATTGATGTAAGATTCCATTTTCTTCGTGATTTGACTCGAGATGGTACAGTAGAACTTGTGCATTGTGGAACACATGAGCAGCTGACTGACTTGCTAACCAAGCAGTTAAAGTTGGAAGCCTTTCAGAGACTACGTGAACAGATGAGAGTTCAAGAAATGAAGGATGTAAACGAATTACTCGATATGCATTAGTTTAAGGGAGGGAATGATGGAGTTGTTGCTTGTTTTCAGGTTTCTTGTTTAGTATTTCTTAGCTAGAATAATATCCTAGATGTTAGGATTATTGTTTTGAATTATTTGACTTTGTCATTGTTGGCTATATAGTCATGAGCTTTGTTTTGAATAAGACAAGTCATTCCCATATATTATTCGAGTTATTTTGTTCAGTAGCTTGATCAATAATACGTAACAAATCATTCCAAAGATAGTCATCGTTCATCCGGTCCTAGTTTGTTACTCTCCATCTGATCCACTGTTCTTTTGTGTGGTCGAATCCGAACCTGTGGTCTTTGCACTTATTGGTTCATTTATTGCTATACCAAATCTGGTAGCTTGGCCCAGAGCACATTTTGTCTCTATTGTTTCTCTCTCTGAGTGATTTCTTTTAGTCGTGTTGTGGCATCATGGGTTCCCATGATCACCTTGCGAATCTTCTGGAAGAATCACTAATTATTAATGATGTTCAGCAATCGACTATACCACTTGCTGCTATTATTGCTGATACTGTTCCAAATCTGGGAGGCATTTAGCATTCGCTTAAGCGAGCATGGTAGAAGTATGGCCAGTTTAAGATTGCCCATATTCACAGGAATATCTTCTGCATCTGTATGGAGGAGAAGGTCGCTTTGGAAGTTATCAACGATGGCCCTTGGCATATAGACCACCTTCATTTCACCCTTATGTCCTGGGCTTCTGATCGGTCTATTCAAAATTCCCCTCACTTCAACGTTACGTTCTAGGTTCAAATTAGTGCGTTGGCGAGAAGAAAGTTGAACCCTAACAATGCTTTGATGATCGACTCTGAAATAGGGGAGGTTGTGGAAATGGAAGAGATCTCTCTTGAGAACATTGCCTTGCGTGGCTTCCTGCACGTGCGTGTGTGTGTATGGATTAGCGAAGGTCTTTTCCCACGGGCCTCTGAGTTCCGATGTTCGGGTATGTTTCTACCCATGTGCAGTGTAGTTATGAGGGCCTTGAGAATTTTTGTTGGAACTATGGCAAGCTGGGCCATCTAGTGAAGGGGTGTAAGCGTGTTGTCAAGGTGAGGCAAGGTCAGTTAGAACCGGATAAGGTAGGGTATATGCCCTGGCTTGCTTGCAAGAGGCCTTTCTCGTCGGAGAATCTACTGGACAAAAACCCTTTTTTTCACCAGAAGCGACCTGTTCTCAGTCGGCAGAGCCGATCATCACCGAAAAGGGAGTTGGATTTGAATTCTCGGAAGCAAAAGAGGGGCCCTAAGGGTACATTTCAGCCTCAAAGCAACCCTCACAAGTAAGGTTTCTTCCTTGGTGAGTGTGCTAGAGGAGGGGATGGCTCATACGGAGGGTGTTGAGAAGTTAGGCAGCCACGTGGGGGGTCTTTTATCTTCTGAGACGCCATCGAGGTATGCCTTTTCTTCTCAGTCTAATTTGTCAACTATGGGTAGTGGGTCTCTCAAGGCCCTATGTCTTAATCCTTTTCCTAGCCCCCACTGGCTTAAAATTTCTGTTGCCTCAGCGAAAGCTTCTACTATGGATGACAGGGGTAAGGGAGGCAAAGCCAAGGACCTTTCAGCCCGTAAAACTGTTAGGACTGAAACTGTTTATGCTAGAAAGGCCTGTTTTAAGTTGAGTACTACTCAATGTGGGCTTTGGACTGGTAAACCCAGATAAGGTGGTTGGCAGTCCTCTATGCCCGTATGTTCTGTGTCTACCTCTCTGAATCTTTCTTGTGGATCTATCAATCCTAGCCTGGGCCCTTTTATTGGGTGTGTCGAACCCATAATTGATAAAATGTTGGCTGTTATTGAATATGGTTCTATCTGCGAAAACCAAAACCTGAGGCTTTTTTCTCTAGCATTCATCCTCTTTCTTTGTTGGAGAAAAACCAGATTGAGGATGCGTCTTTATAGGAGGTTCCCCGGTTTCCGGCCTTAGCAAATCTAGTTATCTCAAGCGCCTATCTTCTGACCTGGAGTGGGGTTTGTCATCGCCTCTCCTCAAATATCGGGCAGTGGCAATTGATTTTGCTCCTGAGCTAATTTGTGATGAAAATGATCTGGGAGGCTCTGGGAGTTCTTCTTCTAGGGTGGACCATCGTTCTCCTGGTGAGCTGGTGGTGTATCGTTCCAAACCTAGGTGGGCGAAGAGCATCAGTCATCTTAAGGGTTCTAAAAAGATGCATCTCGAAGGTAAGGATGATATGGATGTTAATGTGCGTCTTATTGATCTCAAATGCTCGGATTTAGGTTCTCTGTGCAGCTCGAATAATGTGAATCAATGTAGAACTGCATCAAATGTTGTGAAGGATGTGAAATTATTGGAGGGGAAATCCCCACTTCAAGGTCATGGTGGCTGACCTAATGCAGCCACGCGGTCTTAATGATACACTTTGTTGCTTGGAATTGTCAGGGTCTGGGGCAGGCAATGACAATCCAAAGACTGGGTACTCTCACCCATAAGTATGCCCCGTCCATTGTGTTTTTAAGTCAGACTAAACAATGTGAGTTTCGTGTTAAAAGAATTAAAAGGCAGCTTGACTTTTCTAAATTTGCTTCTATTGATCCAGTTCATGGTGCCAGAGGATTAGCTCTATGATGGAAGCCATGTGTGTTGTTAGAGATTGTGTTCTCGTCGTGTTTTTTGATTGATTCAGTTATTACTATTGTTGATGGTGGTTACAAGTTTCGAGTTTTGTGGTTCTACGCTCCCCCGTATCGGTCTAAGAAGGCTGGGTTTTGGGAGTCGGTGATGCATCTTGCTAATAGGGATGATATGGATTGGATTTCTGTGGGCGATTTCAACGAATTCTTGTCTAATTTTGAGAAGTAGGGAGACATTCCCAGCTACTGGAACCAACCTTTCTATCTCAAGGATTTCATGAATTACAACCATCTTGTTGATTTGGGTTTCTCTGGCCCTAGCTATACTTGGGACAATAAGAGGAGCGGGGATGATCTGATTCGCAAAAGGCTTGATAGGGCAGTCACTAATTTCTGTTGGGTTGTTCATTTCCCGGATACTCTTATGATTCACGAATCCCGTATTGGATCTAATCATTGTCCTTTAATCATCCAACCTAGCCCTGCCCATGTCAAAGCTAGTAAAGTGTTTCGGGTTGAGTCGTTTTGGATAGAAGATGCTGACTTTGGTGAAGTTATCAGTGCTGTTTAGAATCCTCATAAGCTGCTTCATCCATATGCTGATTGGTGCAACAACATTCATAGTTGCAAGATGGCCATCCTTGCTTGGTGTCGGGCAAGGTTTACAAATAACTGTTTAGCCATTGAGGCCTTAAACTTGGATTTAGTGGTAGTCTAGACTAGTAGTGTCATTGACCGAGGGAAAGAGCAAGTGATTTCCTTAAAGCTTGAACAAATTTGGGGGCAAGAATGCTCTTATTGGCAGTAGCGAGCTCATGCTAGTTGGTTGATTCACGGAAAAAAAAATACAAAATTCTTCCATCTAGCTACTATGCAAAGGCGGATTAATAATAGAATCACTCGTATTGCTCTTGGGAATGAGCTCTTTGTTATAATTGATCATGAAATTCAGGCAACCTTTGATCATTGTTTCGCTAACTTGTTCAAAAATGTTGGGCCTAGGAGTTGGGGATCTGCCCTTTATGAAATTCCCCAGAAGATTAGTTTGGATCAGAACTAGATGCTATCGGCTCCTTTTGGTAAGGAGGAGATAAGGAAAGTTGTGTCGCAATTGGGTTTTTTCAAAGCTCTGGTCTCGATGGTTTTCTAGGTCATTTCCACGATAAGATTTAGGAGACCACTTCTCCAACTATTTTAGAAGCAGCCAAGAGTTTTCATGAAGAGTTGAATTCCCTGCATCTCCTCAACAAAACCTTCATATCCCTTGTTCCTAAAATTCCTATTCCTGAATCTGTCTCAAATTTTTGCCCTATTAGTCTTTGTAATAATTTGTATTAGATCTTTTCGAAGGTTTTTGCGAATAGACTAAAGCTCATTCTCCCTTCTCTAATATCCGAGCAGTAGAATGCCTTTGTTCTAGGGCGCCAGATTCAAGATAGCATCTTACTTGCGCATGAAGCTTTCCATGGAATTCGGTTCAGAAGATCTACAAAGAAGTGCGAAATAGGCCTCAAGATTGATATGAGTAAGGCTTACGATCGCATTGAGTGGGATTTCTTAGAAGCAACCATGCTGAAGCTTGGGTTTTTCCAGTTTTGGGTGGCCTGGTTCTGAAGTGTGTGAGATCAGTATCTTTCTCTATTCTGATTAATGGCAAGCCGGGTAAGACCTTTGTGCCTTCTAGAGGCATCCGTTAAGGAGACCCTTTGTCCCCTTATCTCTTCCTCATCATGAATGATGTTCTCTCTTTGAATATCTTGAAGGCTGTTGAGAAGAAGCAGCTTGTGGGTATCTCTCTCAGTAGGACGTGTCCCGGATTATCTCATATTTTTTTTGCGGACGATTCATTTTTTTTTTCATTTGGGATCCTTTGAGTAACTGTAATTGCCTCTTGAAGATTCTTGTCGAGTTTTTCTGTGCCTTTGGACAGGAGATCAATTTTGAGAAGTCTTCCATCTTCTTTTCCCCTAATACCCCTGTTTCGGTGAAGTTGGAAGTTGCGGATGCTACATAGGTTACGATTTCTGAGGTCCCAGGGTCCTACTTGAGGCTTCCCACTCACTGGGGTCGATCTAAAAGGGAAGCTTTGGCTTATGTTCGTGATCATTTAAGGTCTAAAATTGATGGTTGGAGTACAGATTTCTTGTCTCAAGCAGGCAAAGAAGTCTTCATCAAAGCTATTGCAAGAACTGTTCCTGCGTATCCAATGTCAGTTTTTTGTGTCCCTAACTCCCTTTGTAAAGCTATAAACTCTTATTTGGCTGACTTTTGGTGGGGGCACCATGATCGAGGAAAGAAGATCCACTGGTCCTCTTGGGAAAATCAATGCAAGAATAAACGAGATGGAGGTTTGAGCTCTAGGGATCTTGAGAGCTTCAATACCGCGCTTCTTGGGAAGCAATGTTGGTGGATTATGAAGAACCCGAATGCACTATGGGTTAGAGTGATTAAAGACAAGTATTTTCCTCATTGTTCTCTTTTCCAAGCTGTCCAGGGAGCTTGGGCTTCGTGGGACTAGAGTAGTCTCCTCTCGTGCCGTGACCTAATCGAGACAGGTGCCCGGTGACAAATAAATGACGGGAAAAGTGTTGATGTGTGGCATGGTCGCTGGTTGATCCATAATTTTGATGGAAAAGTTCATCTTGTGGTCACTTTAAATCGGTTTACTCCTTTGTTGGTGGCTGGTTTATTGCGTGAAGACTCTGATTCCTAGGACACTCATCATATTGAGAATTTTATCCCCCATTCTGAGAATACGGCGATCAATTTATTGGATGTTGGTAGTAGAGAGTTGCCAGACTGGGTGATATGGCCTATGGAGAGGACATGTTTGTTTTTTTTTATCAAATTGGGATATAAAACTATTTTCAAACCCCATGGTTTGGTGTAGGTGGCCTCTGGTTCCCACTGTTTTGATAAGGGCATCTGGAACTATGTGTGTGATAGTCGTATATTTATGCATCTATTCGGTATTTAATTTGTTCCCTATATTTAGTTTATTGTTATTAATTGAGTGATTTAATTATGTTTATTGTTTTAATAGGTTTTGTGGAGAAATAGAGGAAAAAGAAACAAAAGAGGGATTCCTAGCTCAATACGGAGAAAAGAAGGAGTTATGTACAATTATAGAAGTCTATTCCAATGTGGACTCTAGGAGAGCAAATGGAGGAAGTATATAAACCTATTTTAGGTTTTAGAAAAAAGAATCAGCATTTTAGAAAGAAGAATTTCGTGCATAAGGAGAGCAAGCCGCAAGAGGAGTTCAACCCTGTCTCGGTTCGACCGGTCGAAGATATTCTCGATCCGTCGAATTCTGGCTGGCCAGGAGTCTTCTTCATCTTGTTTGTTTGTTTCAACTCTATGAATTGTTTTGATTCTTTAATTATGACTTTTAGTAGCTAACTCATTGTTGAGGGGTTGCTTGAAGCCCCGTACATGAAGTCTTTTTAATGCATACACTTTAACCTAGTTTTGCATATTCTTTGAATGAGGTTTTTTTCTCTGAATGATTCACCGTATGAATTCTTGTATGTTTGCTTTGGTGTCCAACTTAATATGCATGCTAGGATTCTAGTTTCATGATATACGGACGACTGAAGATAATTTCTTCCACCGGATTCTTTACAGTGATACACTGATTTTACCGTCAGAAGATTGAAATACATAGGTCTAGCAGGACACGCCTATAATGTACATGTGAACCCTTGTAGATTCTCAAACCTTTTCTAGAGTTTAATGCTTTCTTCTTTGTAAACCTTGGGGGTCCATGACTATGTGTTCAATAGAGGAATAGATGTAGGGGAGGTTCATGACAAACCTACATAGGCATAAGGATTAGGTAATAGGATGTGGTTGTAATGATCAACTCTTCCTGGGAACTTTCATTCCTTGGATATATGCATTAGGTTAAGTATGTGTTAGAAAGAAGGAATGACAGTGGTGAATTGCATTCCTCTTAACTCATTAATCATATAGTTTAAACCATTTGCATTCATTAGCATTTTTACTTTCAACATTTATTTTCTGCATTAGCTGTATCTTAGCCGATTCAGTTTGGTACTCAAACCTACTCCGAATACCCTAAAATTTTGTGTGGTAATCCACCACTGTGTCTAGTATATTGTGTCAAATTTTCTTAGTATTTGAATCAGTATAGATTAGGTTCGTAGTGTCATTAGTATACTGTAGTCGAGTCTGTCAGCATTTTAGTTTTGTGTTAGAATTTAGTTTCACCAACTCTTTGTGTTCGATAACCCTTATATTTAACTATTACAATGATATATCTTGGTTGAAAATAAGGTATCTTTGACTAGATGTTTACCCAGCCTATCAGTGTGGCGTACTAATGTTATTCCTAGGGTCAAACTATTTTTGTGGAGAGTCTTGTCTAACTCCCTGCCAGTGTTTGATAATCTTCATAAGAAGAAAGTTATGGGGTCTCCAATGTGTCCTTTGTGGAATTTATTCCCTGAGTCTGTGGAACACTGTTTACTATGTGATTGGACCTACTGTGTTTGGTTGGGAAGCTCTCCTGGTTATCGTATAGATGAGCAGGTTGTTACTTCTATGGATAGGTGACTTAGTTCTTTGTTTAAGTCTATCCCTCCTGATGGTGATTCAAGTAAGGTGATCTCCATGGTGTTTAACATTATGTGGGAAGTTTGAGAACAAAAGTTGTTCTTCTGTTTACAAGGGTACTAATGTCTCTCCTAGGCAGGTGATTTTTAAGTCCAAGAAGTTGTTGTTTGATCTCAGCTTAGCTACTGCAAATAGGAATCAGGAAGGAGTTGGTGGGGTTGAGTTTGGTGGTGGAAGTTGGTTTCCTTCTGCCGCCCCTTTTTGTAAACTAAATATGGATGGTGCTTGGGATAAAAGGTCAGACCTTGTTCGTTTGGATGTTGTTCTGAGGAATTGTGATGGTCAGTTTATGGCTGGTTCTGCAAATTCGACTAAGCTAGGTATCTTCGGCATAAGAGGCTGAAGAGGCAGCCCTTATCTGTGGTACAAAGTTGATTTTGAAAACAAACCACAAGAATGTGATCATCGAGAGTGATTCTAAATTGCTTGTGAGTGACATGGGAAAACAAATCGACTATGTTGATTGGCGTTTACATTATTTTCTCATGGAATTCTATAGGATTTCTAGTCTCCTCAATAGTGTTTCGTGGAGATGAACCCGTTCAGCTAACTGAGCTGCTGATGCAGCCGCAAAGCTAGGTAAATCGAGGTTGTGTGAAGTTTCTTGCGTTGGAAGACCCCAACCTCGTTGGTTAACGTGCTACAGAGTGATGGCCTCCTTGGAGATTAGATAGTTTTTTTTTCTCTATCTTTTGCTACTTTGTTAGATCAAAGGAACCACTGGTTGTTGTTTACCAGTGTTCTTTACTTTGCTTCTTGTAAGTTTTTCTGTTTGTTTTCAATGAAGTTTCTTATTTCGACCAAAAAAAAACCTCATTTTGTTTCATAATTCTCTTCCTTTAGCTTTCTTTTGTCATATTATATATATGTACTTATATAGAAAATATAGTAACAGTTCGTCAAGGTTTCTTTAATTATGAGTATTGCGTGATAAATTCGGTAAATATGAATAAATGCTATTGACCTATTCCATATGTTCATTGAACCGAATTACACTACAAGAAAAATATACCTAGATTGCGGACCATTTTCGTCGTCTAGGTGAGCATTTCCGTCGTCCAAGTACCTAGACGATGGAATCTTCGTGGTGTAGGTTATGTCCTCCAAATACCGTCGTCCAGGTACTTGGACGACGGAAATAGACTTTTCTGGTCTAAGTGGTCACTTGGACCACGGAAATAGACGTTTCTGTCGTCCAAGTGTAACTTAGACCACGGAAATAGTCTGCGGTCTAAGTCCCACTTGGACCACGGAAAAGTCTATGTCAGTGGTCTAAGTGTTCCAAGTAACCACTTAGACCACGGACTTTTTGCGTGGTCTGAGTGAGCACTTACACCACGCAAAAAGTCCGCGGTCTAAGTGGTCACTTAGACTACAGAGTTATATTATGCGTGGTCTAAGTGTTCACTTAGACCACGGATATTTAGCTAAATTTTGTAGTCTAAGTAAACACTTAGACCACGCATATGAATATCTTCGTAATCTAAGTGATTATTTATTTTTTTAATTAAAATTCTAATTTAAAGTAAAATATTAATAATTTAATTAAAATACTAAATTCTCATTTAAATAATAAAATATTTATAAATTAATTAAAATACTAAATTGTCATTTAAATAATTAAAATTTGTATATATATGAAATTAAATCGTTCGGAATAGAAAATACGATATGATAAACTACATAGCTAGAATATAAACTACTAAAATACAGGATGAGCAGACGCGCCACCGAGTCCCCCGCCTCCAGCCGTGTCGTCGTCGTCGGGGTATGGGTTCGGAGGAGGTTGACACTGTTCTCGAGCCTGATTTTGCATGAGGGTGATGAGCTGGGATATCTACACTTCTTGCTCATCAAGCCTTTGACGCATAGATTGTGTTTCCTTCCATGCGAGTCGAGCCTCTTGAATGGCTGCTTGGATGGCCGCAGCCTGAGCACCTTTCCTCGCCGAACATCCCGTAGATGAGTCAGAGGACAAATCTCGATGTACCTTGCGTCCCATCCCCATAACCTCCATGCTAGCTCGACGACCGTATACCTCATCAGCGATTGCAATTTGGCTCTCCATCGATAGAGCAGGCAGGTCTTCCCGCGGCAAATCTGGGTGTGCAAGCTACGTGTTGACCAATTCCTCCTGCGCCCGTTCTACCAACCTCGCCTGAAAATAATAATAAAAATTAAATAATTATAAATTTGTACGACAATTTAATAAATAATAATTACACAAATTAAAAAGAAATATATACAGCACTTATGTGGTACGGTATTGACTCGCTTCACTGTCGAGTCCAGTCGTCACTTAAGCGCTGACGCTAGCATCCAGATAAAGGTGTTTGGAGCCCTTATCTCTGTACTCCTTGGTGATTTGGATCATCTGCTTGGAGCCGGAGGTATGGTGTTTGTCCTTCTTCCCCCGGTAGGTCTTGTTGATGTTGAAGAATTTCTGTTGGACAATATAAATCCTTAAAAAATTAATAAATAACTAAAATAAAAATAATTCAATTTTCTCAATTTAAATAAAAAAATAATCACTTTATATTCTTCTCCTTGGAAGTGGGTGATCAACCACTCCCACTCATCTTTCCTATCCCCACGCAGCTCTACGAGGGTAGGCACTCGGCCGATACCTTCATAATACTTATGAAGTTTGTACTTCCAATCACGGTAGATGGCGTAGGCGGTTTGGTTGATGTGCCTAAGCATCTTCGGTGTGGGATCCACCTCATATTGTTCATATAAGAAATGAATAAAAAATTATAATCGTATATATATTATGAAATTACGATTTTTATTGGTTATTAGAAAATAAATTTAAAATTGTACGTATTTGTGACGACCCGGAACAGAATCAGTAGTGTAATCGGCTTAATCCACGAGTTTGCGCGTGATTGCAGTTTTTCGTAAATTGATTGAATCGCTAGCTTTGATCACGAATTAATTATTGGCCGAGAATTTGAGTTGAGCCTCTTCTCGAGAGTTGTTGTACGCGTGATTTCGAGTTCGTGGGCGGTTCCGGATTATTATTTCGACGACCGAGGAATATAATATGAATATTTGAAATTTCAGAATATCGTCGAGTTTATCCTATTGCATTCGAGTCCATCCGAATCGTGATTGTGATCCGTTTTAGACAGTTGATCGACCTGAACCGTAAATGGAATGATTATCGACTTGATTTGCGAGTTTCGCGATTTGTCGTGATTTCGACGTAATTTGTTAATATGGCGGCTTTATTAACGACTAAATTATCGGGTGAGAATTTGATTTGGGATTCTTCGTGAAACTTGTAGAGAATTTAATTTCGAGCTCGTGGGAACTTCCAGAGGATTTTTCCGAGTTACGAGGAATAAGTTGTGAATATTTTCGTCCGTCAAATATTGTTGTATTTATCCGTTTGGGATTCGATACGCGTACGGTATAAATACGGGAGAATACTTGCCGATTTTGGAAACTTTCCATTTTGGGAAATCTGGTCCGTTGACCAGTTTGACCCGTGGGTCAAAACTGATCCATTCCAGGCCGAATTTTGTTTGGGTTCGTTGAGCTCGATTCCGGCCTCTTTTGGCCATGGTGTCTTCATGAAAGTTGTTGTGCTTGAGCTCCTCTTTCTTTTGACAGGTCATTCGTTCAATTTGGTTGTCAGATGAAGAAGTTATGGCTTGTCAAAGTTTGAGAATTTTGGGTAGATTCCGGCGAGTTTTCACGGCTTCGAATGACGGCGTGGAGGCCGAGATGGTGGCTCCTCTTTGAGGGGTTTTGTTAGCCTCGAGCCAAAGAAGCTTTTCCAAGTGGTCTTGAGGGTTGCCGTGGCCGGAGGAGGGAGATCCGTCGATTGAAATTCCGGTAAGGGTTTGGAACTTTGAGTTAATTTTTGGAGGTTTTCCGGTCAAAATTGGCCTTAACTTATAACTGGAAAGTTGTTGGAATTGTCGAGATCTTCAAAACCATCTGTAGCATGCCATTTTCTGGGCAGATCTGAAATTCCGGCGGCCGGAGGCAGCGGCGACTTTTCGCCCGACGTGTTTTTCGACGAGTTATATGTCGTTTCACTCGGAATCGCGCCCCGATCACAGTGGTGATGTTTGTTTTTCAATTTGAGCATCAAAAATTATAGCGAGGTTTTGTGGTGTGATTATCAGAATTTAACGAGTTCGTTGTTATTAGATTATTTTTTTCCGGGAACGGTTGTTTCTCATGATATGATTTGAAGTGTAGAGTTATGATTTTGAGCAGTGGATTTTATGATCATTCAGGGGTTCGTGATCATTCGTTTGGCGAGGGATTTTCCGCCGGATCACGGGATTAACGCGAATTGCATTACGCTCACCTGTGAGTGGACATTTTTTATATTTTCACAGTTGTTTACGAGTTCGTGATTTTTTCGTGATTTTCCGTATTTACTTTATACGATGTTGAGATATATGTTATTTTCGGAGGTATTATTTTATATTTATTAGTGATGGCATTACTGCATCGATGCTTCGGCTACTCGGCTGATCACCGATAGTCCGCCAGAGTTGAGAGATTCCTCTGGACCAGAGTTGAGAGATTCCTCTGGGAAGGGTTGAGAGATTCCCCTATATGCCGCCGGGGTTGAGAGATTCCCCTGGCCTATCACCGTCGTGTTTGAGCGATTCACCTGACCGTCGGGCTTGAGAGATTCACCTGGCAACCTCCATATATACTTTCCGAACTCGCATTGTTTTACATTGATTATGTATATAAACTGGTGAAAGGCATATGTTTATTTTCGTCCACTCACTTTAACATTTTATTGCATTTTCCCTGGGCTTTTCGGTTTCCGTGCCCAGTTTACAGTTCGGACTCTGGTGTCGCACGTCGTGGTCGGAGGCATAGTATTCGAGCTACCTTGTTTCTTCCAGTAGGTTTCTTGTTCTGCCTGCTGTGGTATATTTATATTATTATACACTAGAGGTCGCTCTGAGCTTTCTGTTGTATATTTTTCATACGATTTTCCCCGGATTTCTGTAAAGTGTAGCTTTATTTATTACTTTACATTACTGTTATGATATTGAGAAATCCGGATGGGATTGGTGCCCACGGTTTGATTTTTGTGGCATAAGATGAAGTGTATTTTTCGGGTGCAGGTAATGGCAATTCCGCGTTAGTAGCGTTACTCTGCCGAAATTTTTATGTTTTTTGTTGGTTCGTGTTTTCAGAAGGGGTTTGATTTCGGTTTAGGAAACTAAATCGGGGTTGGGTCCTTTCAGTATTACGTACCGAAATTTCTTTAAACACTTTTGCTTTCTCTTCATCCGACAACTCCTTCCAAGTAGGGGCAGACATACGAGCCTTGTTGCGAATGATTGACCCGATGCTGTGTGAGGAGAGACTAGCTAGCTGAGATGTGGGAGGGCCATCGGTAAAATTGTCGTACGGCAACTGGATCCTTTGCCCGGTCGCCTTGAACAATTTCTCGGATTTTCCGCCTTTTACGAGACCACGAGACTTTTTGGGTTGAGGGTCTGTCGGGGCCCTCATGAGCTTGTGCCACGCGCTGTAGAGGATAGACTCAGAGGAGGCCGACGACGCCTGAGTACTTTCTTCCATTGACGTCGGACAGGCATATGCGTCATCATCACCGGTCAGGATAGCTGGAGCAGCGGGAATTTCCCCAGTCGGCGCTGTTGAAGGACCAGCTGAAGGGTCCGGAGGAGGCGTGACGTTGTCCTCCTCTAACTCTCAACCGACTTGCTCTGCCAAGCGTCGGAGTAGAGCATCTTCGGCCTTCTTTTGGGCCTTTTTCTTTCCCCACGGGGCCATTTTAACCTATGAGTTGTTAAAATATTATTACTATAACAGTTATATATAAAAATTTACGATAATTATTTACAAGTATTGAGTGCGTCTAAGATTTAAAGAGAGTACACTACCTTGGTCTTTAAGTCGTTCAATGGACGTGCGCCTAAGTATAAAATTTGAATCAATCAGCCTTGGTTCAATCGAAAAATATGGTCAGTTAGGGATAGAAATAACGTGAGAGGCAGGACTAATTTCGACAAAACATCCCAAGGCTAACCAAATCAATGGTATATACTCTATTGATGTTAGTCTTTCTTAGATCCAAAACCTGTCACTAGGCATAATCCGTTTCTAGACACCATGTCTGACATTTAGCCAATCTTTCAAAAATTTACACTCCCTCAAGTCCTTTGCAAACTTCGCCCTCAATCTCATGTCCATAACTTCACTTAAGTTATGGTGTGCGGTGATGAAATTCACACATCACGAGGGGTTAATGAGATAAGGTAGGAAATGAGGCGTCATCTATTCCAAAGAGTGTGACTTAATCAACCAAATTTATGTACTAAATTTAAATCAAAGACTACCAATTTACTACAAAATTGTCATAATTACTAATTTATTATTTTTAATAATTCAATAATTTACCATATTTACTACAAATTTACAATATTACAAATTATAATTACATGCAATAATAATTACCATTTATAATATTAATTATAACAATATTTAATTACAACAATATTTAATTACAATAATTAATTATTAATTATCATGTTTTTACAATAATAATTATCATGCATTTACTAACTAATATTAATTATTATTATCAATTATTACTAATTTATTATTTTTACTAATTAATTTATCAATTTACTAATTTCTTAATTATAATTATAATTACGTTAAAAATTTAAAAATTACCGAAAAAAGGAGTTGCGGGAGAGCGGAGTCACTGGAGGGAGGGAGTCGCCGGAGTGGAGAGTCGCCAGATTTTAGTCGCCGGAGGGGGGATGCCGGATTTTTGAGAGAGAGTGAGAGAGAGAGAGAGAGTGGAGATGGATGATTTGAGAATGGGATGAGGAAAAGGCTCGGCCAAACCTCCTTATATACAGTTTCACTTAGACGACGGATATGTTTTCTCCGTCGTCTAAGCGCACTTGGACGACGGAAACACCCATTTTCGTCGTCTAAGTGAACCGTTTCAATTTTTGAAACTGGCACCCAATTAATTTGGCGGGTGGGAATTAACTGCCTTAATTTTGGGGAGCGTTTCAAATTTCAATTAGACGACAGAGATAGATCATCTCTGTCGTCCAAGTGAAATTTGAACCGTTCCCAAAAAATTTTGCCGTGGAAATTGAACCACCATAATTCTTCAACCTAGACCACGAAGATTGACTATCTCCGTCTTCCAAGTAGTCACCTGGACGACGGAAACGGTCTATTTCCGTCATCCAAGTGACCACTTGGACGACGGAGATAGTCAATCTCCGTGGTCCAGGTGAAATTTACGTAAAATTAATTTTTACAAATAATTCGCAAGGAAGTTTCCGATTTGTCATTCGAATGAAATAGTCGTAAAATATCGATTAAAGAATTGTATATATAAACAATTGAATTTAAGATGACAAATAATCTTACGTCTTTAAACTTGTTAAGTATCTACTAATCTTTATAACTTAAGTGTTATTAAGTACATGCTCATTGCATATCGATATTAACGAAATTAAATTTGGACAAAACAACCGTTGGATACATTCCCCATAAGACAATATATAAATAGAATAATTTTCAGAAAATAGTAAGTCCGTGAAGGGTTTCATCGCCACAGTCAACCGCAAAACCGAAATTTTGACAAACCGGAAACGTGGATACATGAAAATTCGTAACTCCTATTTTAGAACCGTCGAAGCTCACACTTCAAGAATTGTTTACTCTATGGTCTCGACGAAAAGAATATGCATTGGGACATGGTCTAGATGGTCGTTGTCTTAGATGAAATTACAAAATCTTAACTTAGACGACGCAAACACATGTTTGTGTCGTCCAAGTACTTACTTGGACGACACATGCTTATAATACTTTTTTATTTTTAACATTTTTTTATGGGTAACGGGTGAGTACGGATACCCTAGTATTCAATGGATACGGGGACGAGTAATACCCAATATAATATTACGGTTATCTGGGTGGGTACGGATACAAAATATGGACTCGGGTATGGGTACGATATTTTGATATTGGTACCCTACGCTACCCATTGTCATCCATATCCTTACTTTTCACACCTCCACTTTTATTTTGATTATATGAAATTGCTCACTAGACATCTCATAAAATACCTATTTCAACCTTACTAGTCTAATTCATCTATAACCCTAGTTAGTAGATTCGCGAATAATTCGCGAAATGACAAATTTTTGAATAAAATGTTCGTTTTTTGTTCACAATGCAAAGATAAAAAAAACGCGTTTTTTGAACCCAAACGAATTAAACGTGAATTTTACATTTTTTAATTAAAAAAACTTGATTTAAAAAAGAAGAGGAAGGAAGGAAGAGAAAATTTCCTTTACACGGATATTGTGTTTCTCAATACAAAAGTAATTGAAAAAGAAAGTGATTGGAGTTCCCTAGAACTCTGCCTCTAGTGCACAACTTCACACGCAATTTTGAAGTATATGACTTTATTTTGTGATACCTTTTTGTTAAACTTGGAAGTGTGGAAGATTGTACCTGGTATTTTTGTTATATTTTGATGCAAAGTTTTAGATTAAATGATTATATTAGGAATGCATTTTTATGGTTCAACAAAAGTCCATGGTTTTTGTTCGTTTCACAATTATGTAGTAAAATATATTGATTTTTGTAATGTGTATATATCCGTATTTTTACGTTTTTTATTTCAATAATTTTTTGTTTTAAACACGTTCGTATCGAATTTTATAATTTGCCGTTTCCGAATTTTATGGCCTAATTTTTTACAAATTTTATTCATTTAAAACTACCAGATTATACACGCACGTATTTTTGACGTATAATTCGCATACCCTTTTTTTATTAACTAGGTCTATAACCCATAAATTTCTCACTACACCTTGTATTTTCTCACTACACCTCCGATTCTTATTTTATTTATTTTTTTTCAGATAAAAAAACTAAATAAATTTTTCATCTATTTTACAAACGATCATAATTTTTTTTTATTATCCAAAAAAAGCACTTATCACATTTTTTTTTGAATCAAGAGTATGTCACATTAAATCAATAATGAGGATACATTATACATAGATCCACCCTTACGGGCCTGACCGAGGGAATACTAAGGTTCCTAAAAAACCTATGCGTCCTAACAAGTTAGGCCGAAATGCAACATTTGGTATTAAGCTCTTTGTAACCATGAGACCATGGAATAAACTTGTCGAGGCAGGCAAAAGTCGTCAGGCCTCGTCAACAAGAGAACCAAACCACTTTACGGTTTAGTCTCTTGCCGGAGCAGGCACGGGACTGCCAAGCCCTAACAAAGAAACCAAAATCACCTAACTAAAATACTACCTGGATCCCAAGTCTAGATCTAAAAGGGGATCTGAACCCAAGATCCGTGCCCAAAACTCAGCCAAAGCCCACAACCCAAGATCCTCAGCCTTCCACAGCCGCTGCACAGCTACAAAGATGATTAGGATCCTCCTCCGTCTCGACCACCACCACCTGACGCCTTCAACCACCAAATTGTCGCTGTGCCCAGGAAGCTAAGCCTCCCACATACGATTGAAGGAGACCTGCATCCAACACAAGCAACTCCCGCAATCCCAAATCGACTTTAGGCGTCGAAGGTGCTGTTGCACGACATCCGAGATACGTTTCAGTCAAGCTTTGCTTAGCCTCGACCTAGCTACCAATGTCGACGACTGTAGTAGCACCACCATTTCGAAGCCAACCCCTGCAATGGAACCCGTGCCCAACCATCATAGATCTGGATACCTGGCTCCACCTTTGATGCAACGCCCTGGAGGAAAGGCGGCTGAACAACTGAACCAGGAGAGGCAGCCAATGAGGGAGTCACGCGACGAAGCCAAGGCGCCGCTGCCAAAACCCTAGCATGGTGAAAGAGAGTCTTCGCTCTCAACATGGTCAATCTCTACTTTAAAGCACTTATCATATGATTTAACAATAAAATAATAATCGATCTCGAATTATTTTGACGTACATTGTATATATTTACAATGTAGGAATACAAAGATTGTTCTTAAAAATATTTATTCTCTGAATATTATAAATAATCATTCATAATACACTACTTTATCTGATTGTAAGCAAAACGAAACGTCAAACATAGGTTATAAACAAACTAATTTAAAGACGAGTACTACATTACCCCAATCCAAACTTCAATGAAAGGAACTGCACAATTTGTAGAGCTATCAGCCGAAAAAAGAAACTTTGAAATAACCTATCAGTTTCATAGATTTATATGATAATTGCGTAATCATTTAAAGAATGGAGGAAGAAAACAATATCATGCGAATATAGACTTTATTAACATTAAAAAAAGAAGTTAAATTTGGAGGTTTAATGAGATAGTTAATTATGATTTTATTTTATATTCTTATCTGTCATTTTGTACAAAGATAATTATGTAATTATCTAATAAAAAATAAGATGAGATCAACAGAACAAATTTGAAAGTCCCAATAGAAAATTTTAATTTTAATTTATGTTTAAACATGCAACAAATAATTTATCAAACAATTTAAATTGTCTAGAGTCTTCATGATCGTGATAAATATTCATGCACAAGATGGTACATATATAAATGTGTCTGTGTGACAAAACTAAACTGTACCGTTCTTGTTCATAAAGAATATAGTGAGAAAGATACGAAAGTATAGTTCGAATCAAGGTTTAAAAAGGTGTTTGACGAAATTAAGCGGTTGAGTTATTGTATAACACATAAGCAAAATTTAATCGATATTTAGGCGATAATTAGGCGAATTATTTTTTATATAATATTTGAGCAAATTACAAAGTTTATAACGGCAGTCTTCACAACTATAACTAGAATCACACATGCTAGAAGTATGTCCACGTGTCTCCATAGAAAATGCATATGTATGAGCATTCCAATACTTAAAAGGCAAAGGGCAGCAAATAGGTTACGAATTGGCTCCACCTGTAATGCAGAGAAACACCAATTCCACAAAAAATAAATATCAGCAGTGGTTCTACGAGAGGGATTAACAGCATTTAAGGTAACAATTTGAAAAGCAGAAGACTACCTGGTCTAAAGTATGTTGTGCAGTCAGTGGTCGAAATCGTGATTTCGGCCACAAATGAACCCTACTCAAGGCCAAGGCCCAGCTAATCACTGCACTGAAAAGGTTACAGGAGATTCAAAAGTGTTAAATAGTGTTGAGAAGTACAGATATGTAACAAGATCCTTCAACTGAAACCACGCTACTGTTCTTACATACAAATATGCATTGTAAAAGGAGCCTAGTTTATATTGTGTCATAAGCTTTGATGTCAACAATGACCAGATAGTTCACTTACTCAAGCAGATAACAAGCAGCTGTTTCAAGAAAAAAGAAGAAGAAGCAGATAACAAGCAGAAAGCCACAACAGCCGGCTGATAAAGTGATGGGTCAAATTTCCCTCCTTATTTGGAGGAGAGCAAATTGTTTCATGCCTATCAATCTACTGTGAGACAAGTTGATGCAGCAAATATTGAAATACAAGAGAGCCTATACATATAGGCTTGTGGGTGGCTGCAAACTTTGACAAAATGGAAGAGAAGACATTAATGTGGCATGGAAACATTGAGCTTGAAATGAGGAAGACAAGTTGAATATCAAGCAAGTGATGGACGTGTATGCATGAAATGCATGAATACATTTGCCTATATAAAAGCATGTTGCTATGGAGCAAAATGAGAGAGAAGAACCGGAGGGAGTTCACCACCTTGTGAGTTATCAAGGGTGAGATAGAAAGCAAGCCGATAGTTATCTTGTATAAATGTTATACAAGATTGAGATAGAGATAAAAACTCTAAGTAAAGAGTTTGTGTGTGTAGCAAAACAAAGTATGTGTGAGAGTAGTGTTTCTCTCGGTATAACCTTTATTCGTATAGTAGAGGTTTTTTTGTTGTTGCTGCCCCGTGGACGTAGACATTTTGTCGAACCACGTTAATTGTCGGTGTTCTCTATCATTTCATTTCCGCTTGTGGTTGTGAGTTTATTTCCGATTCTATTTTACAGTTTATTCTTTCGCATTCCCTAACATAAAACTCATTTGTCTATTTCAGAATAAGATCGTGAACAAAATAATGAAGTAACAGTCAATCCCGATTCCAGAAAGTAACTAGCTTCCTCAGTTACTCAAATAGATAAGCAAAACATACTTGAGAGGACAATTTCATCATCAGCTTCAGAAAGCGAGGAACAAACGACCAACAGAATACAGATGAGGCAGCAAGATATAATCAAAATCTCTGAATCAATTTCTCTCAATCTTTCTTTCAATTACAAACAACAATCTTCAATGGAAATCTATAACAGAAAGCTATATCTCTATGAAACTCTTATCTCTATCTTCTTCTCTCAATCACACAATCACAACTCTATCTACGTTAAGCTGTAAATGAGCTGTAGAATCAGCTTATATTTTTCGAAGCTAATCGCGGCGAGGAAGAGAGGAAGGGAGGAAGGGAAGATAAACAGAAACTTACCGATGTTGGACGGCGAGCGGCGGACGGCGATGGCCACGGTCGACGACCCAGAGAGCGACGGCGGCGTTTGCAGAGAGCCATAGACGGCGTTTTGCGATTGCGAAAGAGGATTGGAATTTTTGGTTTGGTTTTCATTCTGACTCGTTCGTTTTTCCCGATTAGTCGCTAGGCGCTCCGCCTAATACCTGATTAAACGCCCACCGCCCAGTTAGTCCGCCCACACCCAATTTTCGGCGTTTCCTTGGTTTTTTCCGCCTAGGCGCTCCTTTTTTTAGAACACTGGCTCTAATCAGCTAGCTACATTTTTTTTTGGGCAATAGATTTGATTAGTTTAGGATGAAAATTATAGATGCAAGGGCCGCTGCAAACAGATGAGACAAAAGCCGTAATTGTAAGTATCTGCCAATTAACACCGGCGTATTGATACTCTTATAATTAACACCAAATGATCCAAAGAACATAACATTTGTCCTTCAATGAGTTCAATCTTACATGGAAATGTGATCTCATTTCCACCCGTATACAATATAGTAGAAACGAGCAACAACGTGTAAGTTATGATTACGATTTCATTGAGGTGGAAGACATGCATCTTCATTGGAGTGATATTAGTAGCTAGCTAGCTGGAACATTTCTAGCTTTATTGTAGTGACAGCTCTTTTAACTCTCTCATTGTTCATCATCTTGCTCATCCATCTGTCTTTCACATTTGAAGTTACGAAACGTCTTGTCCTTATGTTTTGCATTCTTTCATCTTCATTACTTGTGACAAATAAGCAGAGAGACTCTCACTTGAGACGGCCAATATATTCTTGAACCCTTTGAGAATTATATCAAGTAAAAATAAAAGTTAACAGTACGTAGAAACTACAGATGGTTGGAAACGAGGATCAGAGTACAATTCTGTGCCCAAGATAATTTTTCATGTGCATCCCTATTCCCTCTTTTCTAACCCCTTTTGAGTTTCTTCTCCTCTTGGTCAATACATGAAGTGTTTACGATCGATTTATTAACATGCTTACAAGAAAAGCTTTGTTCGTCTGACGTAGGTAGGGCTGTAGATCGCAAAATAAGATTTAAATTCGACTTGAATTACTCCCGGCCCCCAAAAAAACAAAAACCTTGTCTGCATTTTGTACAAGTTATATACAAAAGGATTCTTTCCTCACGGTCTTTGAAGAAGAGCATCAAGTCCTCTGAGGCCATCTCACCCCGCTTTGAAGATGGATATAATTCAACACAATCAAAATGTCTTCAAAATTTGACATTTTCTTTGAATCATATATTAATTACTGCACATGATCAAAACGAACAATGTATCACTAGGGTGAATGCCCGAATCGAATCGATGAAACCACCCAATTGATTCACTACCTTAATGATTTAGAGTTTCCTTTTTTAGATTCCAAACAAAAACTTATCCCATTCTCCTTCTGTATCAAAAATAGAAAACTCCTTCTCTACCAATTTATTGGCAAACCTTATCTAACAATATTCATTGATTTGTTTCCATCATTAATCTTGACCACATCCCACTAACCTAAGTACCTAACCAATGTGAATGAACAGGAGACTATTGAAGGCAATAATTCACCAGTATATTCAAATGTCCTCCAGAAAAGAGTGACAATTTATAGTAAAAAGATAAAGATGATATTAATTTGTTATGAAAGAAAGAATATGTACATGACCTGTATTCTTGGCCATGTAGGTGTCCACCTTCAGTGTGTTTGGCCAACTATATAAACTCGTTTCTTGTCCCCCTCTTCAGAATGCTCACAGGTCACACCATCCTGCTCTCCACCTCTGTCTCCACCTAGATTCCATTTAGCCATGGCGGTCTCCGGCACTTTCATGAGACCAAGTCAGTACTTCTCTTCATGCCTCAACTCCCCAAGTCCAAGACTAAATCCCAGTTGCAGAAAACAGGTTTGACAGTACTTTGCATGTTTCATGTGTTCCTTTCTGTTTTTCTGTTCTTGCAAATGAGCTCCATGATCTCCATCTTCTTATGCTGTTAACATGGCCAAAGTAGATGCTTCACATTTTTCTCGGCTTTTGTTTTTGGGTTTCTGATAGATTCTTCAGTTTAGTACAATAACTGTGTTTGTTTTTGTTTAAATGACTGTTCTGAATTTTTTCTGTAGCAGTTTTCTCTCAAGGCTTCTGCTGGTAGCTCAGATGGTGAGGAACACAAGTTGACAAGAAAGAAGAAAGAGGGAGGATGGAAGATCGAGTACAGTGCTGAAAAACCAGCCACACCATTGCTGGACACGATCAATTACCCAGCTCACATGAAGAATCTAACAACACAGGTAGGTACAGGAAACAAAATTTCGAACTCCATCCATGTTTCTTTTCTCTATGTTGTCATAATTTTTGAACCATTCTGCTTCAGGATCTCCAACAACTAGCAGCAGAGCTCAGAATAGATATTGTTCACAGTGTTTCAAAGACAGGTGGGCATCTCAGTTCTAGCTTGGGTGTGGTGGAGCTATCAGTGGCGCTACATCATGTGTTCAGCACCCCTGACGATAAGATCATATGGGATGTTGGTCATCAGGTACAAGAAACATGATTTTCTGATTTGATATATAATACTGTTTTTATTTCATGGATCACAAGAAATCAAAATATAGAGACTATATGTTTAGTAGGTTCTGAAAGAAACAATACCTTATGCAGGCGTATCCACATAAAATTCTCACAGGAAGGAGGTCCAAGATGCACACAATGAGGAAAACTTCAGGTCTTGCAGGATTTCCCAAAAGGGATGAGAGTGTTCATGATGCTTTTGGTGTCGGGCACAGCTCTACAAGCATATCGGCTGGTTTAGGTACTTTAGATTCTTAGAACAACCACCATCCTTAACCCCCATACTTGAACATGATTAATGTCCAGAATAAATATATTGATTCTTATTTAATGCCATCAAACTTTTCCCCTAAAATTGTTGGCAGGCATGGCAGTTGCAAGGGACCTACTTGGGAACGACAACAATATCATTTCAGTGATCGGAGATGGAGCCATGACAGCAGGACAAGCATATGAAGCCATGAACAATGCAGGATATCTTGATTCTAACCTGATCGTTATACTGAATGACAATAAGCAAGTTTCTTTACCCACAGCCACTCTTGATGGCCCAGCAAAACCAGTTGGTGCCCTCAGCAGTACTTTAACCAAACTCCAAGCGAGCACCCAGTTTCGTAAATTACGAGAAGCTGCAAAAGTAATACAATGCTTACACATAAAAAATTGTTCCTCTTATGTCTTTTATCGTGTTTCATGATCTGACTTTAAAATATGTTTCACAGAGCATTACGAAGCAAATTGGAGGACAAACACATGAAGTAGCAGCAAAAGTAGATGAGTATGCAAGAGGAATGATCAGTGCTTCAGGGTCCACTCTCTTTGAGGAGCTTGGATTGTACTATATCGGTCCCGTAGACGGGCACAACGTTGCAGACTTGGTCAACATTTTCCAGAGAGTGAAAGCCATGCCTGCACCGGGTCCAGTTCTGATCCACATCATGACAGAGAAAGGCAAGGGCTATCCCCCAGCGGAGGAAGCAGCTGATAGAATGCGTGGTGAGACTTGAAATCTATGATCCCATACTCAATATGAATTCTTACTCTGAATCTTAATAATTCTTGATATCTTATACCTCAGGGGTTGTAAACTTTGATCCCTGCACTGGCAAGCAATTTAAGACCAAATCCCCTACACTCTCGTACACTCAGTACTTTGTTGAATCTCTGATAAAAGAAGCTGAAGCGGATGAAAGAATTGTAGCCATCCATGCGGCAATGGGTGGTGGCACCGGTCTCAATTATTTCCAGAAGAGGTTTCCAGATCGTTGCTTCGACGTGGGTATCGCTGAACAACATGCGGTTACATTTGCTGCTGGTTTAGCTGCAGAAGGTCTCAAGCCATTCTGTGCTATCTACTCCACATTCCTGCAACGAGGATATGATCAGGTGAGCTCATGAAACAAATTAGGGAGTTTGGCAAGCTTATTTCCTCAGCACTAACCAAATCACTGCATGATATGACACTAATAACTTAAAATTGGTGCATAGGTGGTCCATGATGTAGATCTTCAAAAATTACCTGTGCGCTTTGCAATAGATCGAGCTGGTTTAGTTGGTGCAGATGGGCCCACCCACTGTGGAGCCTTTGATATCACATACATGGCTTGCTTGCCTAACATGGTGCTTATGGCTCCTTCGGATGAAGCTGAACTAATGCACATGGTCGCTACAGCAGCAGCTATAGATGATAGACCAAGCTGCTTCAGGTTTCCAAGAGGCAATGGTATTGGAGCAGTTCTTCCTGCCCATTACAAAGGAACCCCAATTGAGGTTAGTATAACAAAATATAGATTTAAGTGAAAGGTACAACACAGTATATTGACAGTATCTCTCTTCAACATTACAATTAAATAGATTGGAAAGGGAAGAATACTGATGGAAGGAAGTAGAGTTGCGATTTTGGGATATGGTTCTATAGTTCAGCAATGTGTAGGAGCAGCAATCATGTTGAAAGCCAGAGACATAACTGTGACAGTCGCAGATGCAAGGTTCTGCAAACCTTTGGACACAGAGCTAATCAAGCAATTGGCCAAGGAGCATGAAATCCTTATTACAGTTGAAGAAGGATCAATCGGAGGTTTTGGATCTCATGTGTCACACTACCTAAGTTTAAGTGGTATTCTAGATGGACCACTCAAGGTAATCTTCATTTTACCTTTTTGTACATAGTTGAAATTTCTTATCTTGAGTTTCTGTTTGCCCTAAACTTCACAAGGTTTTCTGCAGTTGAGAGCAATGGTACTTCCTGATAGATATATTGATCATGGAGCACCCCATGATCAACTTGAAGAAGCTGGCCTATCTTCCAGGCAGATCTCAGCAACAGTATTATCTCTTTTAAGAAGGCCAAAAGAAGCTCTTAAGTTCAAGTGAGTACGAAAGTGGACTGCCTGTTGTTGCAAGATAGCTGTATATAACATATACATCACCGGAGGCTATCTTGTACGTACAACAAAGTGAAACCCTACCTACAGAAAGCTTAGTTAGGGTAGTCATATGTTTTGGTTCAAGACCCCTGGAATCCTATGTCTCGAGGCTCCAGTAGTACGAAGGATCGCTCATTCAGGGATCAGATAGGAATAATTAGTGCATAGTTAGTGATCATCTGTGTTACGAGGTCTATAACATTAAAATAACACAGCAAGTACTTGAGATGAACGATCTAGAGACTTTTAGTTCAGAGAATACATACTAAAAAGTCATTAGTGGGTGACTGTGTGACGACCCGGACCAGAATCAGCAGTATGATCAGCTTGATTGATGAGTTTGTGTGTAGTCGCAGAGTTCTTCGACAATTATTCGAATCGCCGAACTCGTTAACGACTTAATTATTGACCGAGAATCGGAGCTGGGTCTCTTCTCGAGAGTCGTTCTATATGTGATTACGAGTTCGTGGGCAGTTCCGGATCGTTATTTTGATGACCGAGGAATTAACTATGAATATTTGAAGTTTCAACGGAAACGGATTTAAATGGCAGGTTTGTTCGCGACTAAATTACCGGACGAGAATTTGGTCTCGGCTTCTTCACGGAAGTTGTTCAGAATTTAATTTCGAGCTCGTGTGAACTTCCGGAGCATGATTTTGAGTTACGAAGAATTAGTTGCGAATTTTGCCGATTGTTGATTGTTTGGTTGATTTATTTATGTGTTTGGGTTGAAGGGTTGACTTTTTATCAGTTTGGTCAATGTGTTTGACTTTGGGTGATAATTTAAGAGTACATTGAGACGAGTTTGTGGCCGCAAGAATTATCGGAATCGGAGTTACGACGCTAGATTTATGAATATTCGAAGTTTGTCGCAACTAATTGGGGAAGTTTCCTTTTTGGGAAGGGCTATATATAGCAGGTTGCCGAAAAGGGAAAGTCAAGATGGTCATTAATATGGTTGACCGAGTTGACTGAGTCAACTCGGTGGTGAAAGTGGTGTGCGACGTACTCGGCGGTCCACGGCGGTGGTTGGCCGTCCGGCCACCTCCGGCCATGACTCCGGTCCCATTCTCTTCGACTCGGCCTCCCGAGTTCATCCTTGGCCACCATGCACGGCGTGGCCCATGGTGGAGAGAGAAAGCTTGAACCAAAGTTTGAAGATTTTGGGTTTAATGGTGGCTTGTGATTCAAGCCGAATTGAGCTGCAACTTTGAGTGGGCTTTGAAGCTCTCATCCCCTTGATGCTCCCCTGTAAGTTTCGTGTTTCAATTCGATGTGTACATGGAGAATTTTGGAGTTGAAGTTTTGGTACCAATTCGGGTTTCCATGAAATTGAGCTAGTTAGAGTTTGAATTGGACTTTGTTGCAGTTATGGAAGTTGCTCAGTGGGTGATTTTGCATGGAATAGGTGTTCCTCCGCCGGAAAATCTTCAAGTTGGCGGCGGCGCCACCGTTGACGGCGGTCAACGCGGCGGTCAACGGTCAACGACGGTCAAACTTTGACTTTTTGGGATTTTCGACAAGTTGCATGTCATTTCACTCGAAATCGCGCCCCGATCGCAGTGGGGAGGTTTGTTTTTCGAGTTGAGCGTCCGAAATTACAGTGAGGTATTGTGGTATGATTTCCGGATTTCCGACAGTTTGTCGTGATCGGATTACGTGTTTCCGAGAACGATGGTTTCTCGAGATTTGTTTTGAATTGTCGAATTATGTTTGTGAGAATTGGATATTGTGATTATTCAGGTGTTCGTGATCGTTTGTTTGGCGATGGACTTTCCGCCGGATCACGGGTTAACGCGAATCGCGTTACGCCAGACTGTGAGTGGACAAGTTTCTATTTTCACTGTTGATTTGCGAGTTCGTGGATTTTATGATTTCCGTATTTAAATTATACGATGATTGAGATATATGTTATTTTCGGAGGTGTTGTTATGTGTTATTGGTGATTGGCATTTATTGCATCGATGCTACCAGAGTTGAGAGATTCCTCTGGCCCAGAGTTGAGAGATTCCTCTGAAGCAGGGTTGAGAGATTCCCCTGAGTGCCGCCGGGGTTGAGAGATTCCCCTGGCCTTTCACCGTCAGGTTTGAGCGATTCACCTGACGTCGGGCTTGAGAGATTCGCCCGACAACCTCCCTATATATATGTGTTGTGTTGTTGTGTTTTCCGAACTCGCACTGATTTATATTGAGTATGTTTACAAACTGGTGAAAGGCATATGTATATTTTCGTCCACTCACTCTAACGTTTTTATTTGCCTTTCCCCTGGGCTTTTCGGTTTCCGTGCCCAGTTTGCAGTTCGGACTCTGGAGTCGCACGTCGTGGTCGGAGGCATAGTACTCGAGCGGTCTTATTTCTTCCAGTAGGTTTATTGTTCTACCTACTGTGGTATACTTATATGGTTATGTATTAGAGGTCGCTCTGAGTTCTCTGATGAATATGTTATACGATTTTAAACCCGGATTTCAGTAAAGTACTATTATATGTATTGTTTACTTTACTGTTGAGATATTGAGAAATCCGGATGGGATTGGTGCCCACGGTTTGCTTTTTGTGGCATAGGATGAAGTGTATTTTCCGCGTGCAGGTTATGGTAATTCCACGCTAGTAACGAAACTCTGCCCAAATTTCGAAAGTTTTTGTTGGTTCGTGTTTTCGATAGGGTTTGATTCCGGTTTAGGCAACTAAACCGGGGTTGGGTCCTTTCAGCTTGGTATCAGAGCATTAGGTTATAGGTTCTGTAGACTTCTGTAGTCGTGTTTATTAAGGGTATTTGAGTTGATACAGCATGACTGGAGTGATGACCCGACTGGCCAGCGGTACTCATCAATACTTCGGGTGTTGTGTGTCCTCAAATATCTGCGGTTTCATGATTACGTTCCACTTGTTGTGAACGATGTTTTATTTCATTAGGATGCCTCCTGACGTGCTTTCCGTGTCGGTTCGGTTGTGGTCTTTTCGAATATGTTGAGGATCCTCTGCTGATCCATTTGGCGATGGCGGAGATCACAGAGTAGCGGACTTGCTCCTGTAGCATGAGTTTGGGCGATCATTGGTGATCCTCTCACGCAGCAGGTGTTGCGGTGATTTGTGTTCGAGGAGCACTTTTAGTTATTGTTTCGGTGGTCAGGAGGGTCACGTTGGGAGGGAGCGCCTCATCGAGCTGTTGTATCGGTTCGACAGATCAGAGTTACGAGGAGACCCTCATGTTGTTCCTGTAGTCTGGCCAATGTACCCTTTTGACGAGTTATTCAGCAAGTCGCATGTGATGTGGGCGACTAGTTGGGCATGTTGGGGTTCGTGCCAGGACCTTGTTTGAGGACAGACTTTTCTCCGAGGTTACTGTTTTTTTGATATCCATGGCTATTGTACTTGCATCTCCACTTCCGAGGTTTTGGAGAGTATTGCATCCATCCGGAGGTTGCGAGATCCTTGTTGGCGGTTATGGTTTAGCCGCGGATCTGTTATAGCCGGACATTGTGGATGTGATCGTGAATATGAACTTACTGATGATGCATTTTGGCGGTGTTTGATTACCTCGAGAAGGAGGTTGTGTTTTGATGACCAGATTTTCCCGAGATGATGTTTCGTGGTGATGGTCGAGCGGATGATGGGGACGAGTTATGTTATTTGCTTAGCACATGTTGTGGATACTATGTTGCTGTACCTGACATTGGTGACATTGAGGTGGTTCCCGAGTTCCCAGGTGTATTCCGGAGGAGTTACCAGGTGCTCCTCCAGTTTGGGAGATTGATTATACCATTGAGCTTGTACCAGGCGCTGGACTCATGTTACCGGTATTTTGTCGTTGGAGCCAGTGGAGCTGATGGAGCTATAGATTCGACTCCAGGAGTTGCTGGAGGAGGTTTCAGGAGATTTCGTGCAACCCCGCGTATTTGCGTGGTGTGTTTTTTTTCATTGTGTGTACGGATGTTGGTTCATTCGACGAGGTGGTGCATTGACTATCGAAGCCTGATTCGCTTCAGAGAAGAGTGAGTATCCTCCGCTTCGGATTGACGAGTGGTTTGATCAGCTTCCAAGAGCTTCAGTCTTTTCGAGGATCGATTTCGGATCCGGATATCATCAGTGGAAGTTTGATGAGTCAGATGTGACTATGTTAGCTTTCGGATCTCGGTGTATGCATCTGGAGTTTTTGGTCACGCTGTGTGGTTGACCAATGCCCCGTAGATCATGTGGACGTGATGGACCAGGTGTTCAGACGGTTTCTGGACGAGTTTGCGGTCATGTTCGTTGGCAACGTCCTGATGTACTCCAGGAGCGTGGGCCAGCACCTGATGCAATAGCGAGTGGTTTTACAGACTTTGCGAGACGATCAGATGTTTGCGAAGTTTAGCCAGTATGAATTTTGGCCGATTAGCGTGAAGAGGTTGGACTGTGTGATGTTAGCTGAGGGAGTTGGCGTGGATCCTGACCAGTTGAAGCCGTATTGATTTGGGGTTGACCTACCAGTGTACCAGAGATCAGGGGTCTCTTGGGTTTGGCAGGCTGTTACCGACGGCTTGTGCAGGATTTTCCCGGATTGCCACTCTACTTTCCGGATTGACGAAGAAGGCGCCAAGTTCATGTGGTTCGATGCACGCGAGGAGAGTTACTGACTCTTGTTGGATGGTTGACCGTTGCTTCGGTTTTGACCTTACCTGGCAATCGTGATGAGTTCGTGGTCGTGGGTTTTGGCGATGCATCAAGATTTAGAGTTGGATATATTTTGAGGTTGTGTAGCAGAGCAGTGGCTCATGATTTCAGGCAGTGGAAACTTTATGGGGATACGTATCCTATGTATGATTTGGGTGTAGCTGTCCTTGTATTTGCACCAGAGGGTTGGAGATACTATTGCTATGGCGTGCAGCGCGGTGTAGGATGTACACTGACTACTGAGTTTCATCCACTTGCATTCTCGGCCAGATTTGGGCTTGAGGCAGTGTAGATGGATGGGGTTGACTCACGACAAGGGCTGCACCTTTGAGCTTGTTTGAGAAAGGCTAGTGGCTGCATTCTGACCATCCGTTTGGGATGTTGTTGTTGATGCATTCAGTCGAGAGTTGGGAGCTTCAGTATTACATGTGTGTATGTGTGGTTTGAGTTTCCGTGTTAGCCAAGTTGTACGCTACGGAAGCTAAGTTCGAATGTGTTGATGTTGAAGCTCATTATTTTACGTGCGATATGCACTAGTGGTACGGAGTTGTGTCTGATACTTCGAGTTTACCACTCATGACGCAACATGAAGAGCAATGCAGCAGCATGTGTGTGTGCGGACGCCACATTGGTCGACTGGCGATGGCTTGGAGGCAGAGACTTGCTGAGAAGTGTTAGCCATTGGAGATTTCCGGTTAGTCGTGGCGATTGTTGCTGTGATTGTGTGTGTTGTATATACTTTAATTTGTGATACCAGTTGTCGGGCCATGGTGGATCATTGATAAATTCAGTACACCGATCTACGTAGTAGGCTGGTATAGCTGTGTATGACGGAGGTTGGCCATCTATGTGGTGTACCTGTGTCCCAGTTCGCTGATCGAGATTATCGGCTACAACTGAGTGTTGGTGAGCTTTGCAGCGAGCATTGGGGACCAGCTTACGAGTTTGTACTGGTTCTTATCCTCAGATTGGCGGGCGATCTTTGAGGACTATTCAGGCCTTGGAGGGCATATTGTGGACCTCGGTATTGCAGTTCCGGAGGACTTGGAACCAGTAGTTTCAACTGTTCGAGATTGCATGCAGTACCAGTTGTGGACCACTTTGATTTCGACGTTGTTTAATGTCGTTTTGAGGACGAGGTTGTACTCCATTGTGCTGGAGCGAGTTGGTTTGAGTTGAGTTGACGTTTGATTCTGATTTTGTGGAATGTGCTACCACAGAGTGTCAGATTAGCGGAAATGGGCTGATTATTGCCCGAGTACGATGTTTGAGTTATGTGGATGTGTATGGACTGAGTTGTGTTTGGCCACATTGTTTTGATCCATGTGTGATCATAGGCGAGTTTGTGTTGTGCCGTATAGTTCGGCATCGCCTATAGTGTTGGCTTTTATGTGGGTTGTGTTCCGTGTGGCAAAACTGTGTTTCAGATGTGTTTATGTTGTGTACCCTATCTGTTCCGTATGCAGAAACACTTGGCTATTGACTGGAACCAGTTTAGATTTGTGATTTGTGTGTACAGAGATTTCAGCACGGAGTTATCTCCTATTGTGGAGTTTGTGATCAGAGTTGTTCAGTTAAGATTGCCGTTGGTGAGTTGAGCAGTATGCTGAGGTAATGCTCCTACTTTGTAGTCGGCAGACTTTGAAATTTCGAGGTCGAAATTTTTCTAAGGGGGGTGGATTTGTGACGACCCGGACCAGAATCAGCAGTATGATCAGCTTGATTGATGAGTTTGTGTGTAGTCGCAGAGTTCTTCGACAATTATTCGAATCGCCGAACTCGTTAACGACTTAATTATTGACCGAGAATCGGAGCTGGGTCTCTTCTCTAGAGTCGTTCTATATGTGATTACGAGTTCGTGGGCAGTTCCGGATCGTTATTTTGATGACCGAGGAATTAACTATGAATATTTGAAGTTTCAACGGAAACGGATTTAAATGGCAGGTTTGTTCGCGACTAAATTACCGGACGAGAATTTGGTCTCGGCTTCTTCACGGAAGTTGTTCAGAATTTAATTTCGAGCTCGTGTGAACTTCCGGAGCATGATTTTGAGTTACGAAGAATTAGTTGCGAATTTTGCCGATTGTTGATTGTTTGGTTGATTTATTTATGTGTTTGGGTTGAAGGGTTGACTTTTTATCAGTTTGGTCAATGTGTTTGACTTTGGGTGATAATTTAAGAGTACATTGAGACGAGTTTGTGGCCGCAAGAATTATCGGAATCGGAGTTACGACGCGAGATTTATGAATATTCGAAGTTTGTCGCAACTAATTGGGGAAGTTTCCTTTTTGGGAAGGGCTATATATAGCAGGTTGCCGAAAAGGGAAAGTCAAGATGGTCATTAATATGGTTGACCGAGTTGACTGAGTCAACTCGGTGGTGAAGGTGGTGTGCGACGTACTCGGCGGTCCACGGCGGTGGTTGGCCGTCCGGCCACCTCCGGCCATGACTCCGGTCCCATTCTCTTCGACTCGGCCTCCCGAGTTCATCCTTGGCCACCATGCACGGCGTGGCCCATGGTGGAGAGAGAAAGCTTGAACCAAAGTTTGAAGATTTTGGGTTTAATGGTGGCTTGTGATTCAAGCCGAATTGAGCTGCAACTTTGAGTGGGCTTTGAAGCTCTCATCCCCTTGATGCTCCCCTGTAAGTTTCGTGTTTCAATTCGATGTGTACATGGAGAATTTTGGAGTTGAAGTTTTGGTACCAATTCGGGTTTCCATGAAATTGAGCTAGTTAGAGTTTGAATTGGACTTTGTTGCAGTTATGGAAGTTGCTCAGTGGGTGATTTTGCATGGAATAGGTGTTCCTCCGCCGGAAAATCTTCAAGTTGGCGGCGGCGCCACCGTTGACGGCGGTCAACGCGGCGGTCAACGGTCAACGGCGGTCAAACTTTGACTTTTTGGGATTTTCGACAAGTTGCATGTCATTTCACTCGAAATCGCGCCCCGATCGCAGTGGGGAGGTTTGTTTTTCGAGTTGAGCGTCCGAAATTACAGTGAGGTATTGTGGTATGATTTCCGGATTTCCGACAGTTTGTCGTGATCGGATTACGTGTTTCCGAGAACGATGGTTTCTCGAGATTTGTTTTGAATTGTCGAATTATGTTTGTGAGAATTGGATATTGTGATTATTCAGGTGTTCGTGATCGTTTGTTTGGCGATGGACTTTCCGCCGGATCACGGGTTAACGCGAATCGCGTTACGCCAGACTGTGAGTGGACAAGTTTCTATTTTCACTGTTGATTTGCGAGTTCGTGGATTTTATGATTTCCGTATTTAAATTATACGATGATTGAGATATATGTTATTTTCGGAGGTGTTGTTATGTGTTATTGGTGATTGGCATTTATTGCATCGATGCTACCAGAGTTGAGAGATTCCTCTGGCCCAGAGTTGAGAGATTCCTCTGAAGCAGGGTTGAGAGATTCCCCTGAGTGCCGCCGGGGTTGAGAGATTCCCCTGGCCTTTCACCGTCAGGTTTGAGCGATTCACCTGACGTCGGGCTTGAGAGATTCGCCCGACAACCTCCCTATATATATGTGTTGTGTTGTTGTGTTTTCCGAACTCGCACTGATTTATATTGAGTATGTTTACAAACTGGTGAAAGGCATATGTATATTTTCGTCCACTCACTCTAACGTTTTTATTTGCCTTTCCCCTGGGCTTTTCGGTTTCCGTGCCCAGTTTGCAGTTCGGACTCTGGAGTCGCACGTCGTGGTCGGAGGCATAGTACTCGAGCGGTCTTATTTCTTCCAGTAGGTTTATTGTTCTACCTACTGTGGTATACTTATATGGTTATGTATTAGAGGTCGCTCTGAGTTCTCTGATGAATATGTTATACGATTTTAAACCCGGATTTCAGTAAAGTACTATTATATGTATTGTTTACTTTACTGTTGAGATATTGAGAAATCCGGATGGGATTGGTGCCCACGGTTTGCTTTTTGTGGCATAGGATGAAGTGTATTTTCCGCGTGCAGGTTATGGTAATTCCACGCTAGTAACGAAACTCTGCCCAAATTTCGAAAGTTTTTGTTGGTTCGTGTTTTCGATAGGGTTTGATTCCGGTTTAGGCAACTAAACCGGGGTTGGGTCCTTTCAGACTGGGTGTACACAAAAGTACCCCTCTCCTAAAGTCATCAATGCATAAGTATCTATTAATACTCAACTTTGTTTAACCCAAAAATCTTCTAGTGAACTTGAGAGATTTCTCAAACTGACTCTTTTCCTCAATTGTGTTTCGTGCGCTAGCGTCCTACCGTATCACGACGGAATGTTGAATTGTAAGCTAGCGGCTACTGACTTTTTATTAAGCGATTTAGACAAGGAGAGCACCAACCTCGCCTGAATGGATCCTTCTCGCCTAGTGACCTATGACTTGCTTTTTTCGTGTCTCTAGCTGAGCCATGAATATCGATACTTTACACTCCTCCTAGTGTAAAGCAGAGCAATCTCCTTGATTCGGTGTTGAGAACATAAGGGTGTTGCTTCCTTGAACCTCGAAACTCTCACTCTTCCTGGTGACAAGCCTCTTGATCGCCGGTTGCAGGTTTTTGCATCCTTGAATCGCAAGAATCTCATGCTCTTCGGGTTACAACTCTCTTGATTGCTGGTTGCAAGGGTTTTCTCGTATAGAGAATGATAGTTTGCTAAGAGCAAAATATGTATTTGATCGAATGATCTTCTCTAAATCACTCTTCACTTCTTTATATAGCAGACTGTAGCCGTACTCCACTTTACTTGGAACTCTTGGTATCGGAAATTAGACTCTTAATACAACTCTAAGTACTCAATAGAACATGTTGATAACACCAAACGGTACCAAAGAACATGTTGATAACACCAAACGGTAACTTTTTACATAAGTGCCACATTGTCTCTTCTCTCCTGAAAAGCTGTGCTGGGCCATTTCGGTTGATGTCACATAGAAAGTGCACGTCCGCATCAGTCCTCACTTCCAATACAAACTCTTCCTTCATTCAAAATTTAAGCTTCCTCCAAAAGCCAACCTTTCTGTTTCTACGTTGCCGTCAATTTCCGACTATTCAATATGCCGCCTCACAAAGAAATATTCCCAATGGTCACCAAAACTGAGGCAAACTGCCTTGCTGCTGATATTTGCACCGTTACGGATCGCAGGCAACCGGGTGCTACCTTCACTCTCAAAGTCACTTCCAAGGGCATCAGTCGCCTAAGCCCCTTCCTCAAAACACCAATCGATGCAGGGCTCTTCCCCGTGCTCCGTCGCTCTTATTGCAACTCAGCACTAATTTTTCAAGATAACCCGGAAGCAAACCCCATGGGATGGACAAAGAAGGATACCTTTTGTTCAATCGGCAAATGGCCCAACACTTCTGAGAAGGATCGTGCTTGGTACGCCAACTGTCAGGAACTGAACTTAGTTCGATGGCAAGCGGCTGACATTGATCAACTTCTTGATCTCTGTTTCACACTCCCTAGTGGTGGCAATCAAGCTCCCTTCGCCACCGCCATGTGCTTCTAGGACTCGGTCTGCAACTGCTTTCGCCTGTCTTGTGGCGATGTAAGTATTACTCTTCTCAATCTTTATGTTATTTTCGGAGTTCCCATCGCCAATCCCATCTGGAAACAAGGCGATCGCATCAAATATACCATTCGTTCTGACTCTCAACGCCCCACCTCATACTTCGCATGGAGCAACACCTTCATCAACGACCAGACCGATCAAGGAGGGATATCTTTCCTTGAATTCTGGTTATCCAAGTACATTTTTTGCCCTTCTTCTCAGAAGGTGAATACATGTTGGACCAATCTCGCCGAGTGTCTTTTCGAGGGAACAAAATTAGGTCTTGCATAGTTTATTCTGACCAGCATCTATCACAGCCTAAGGTGGATTGTGCTCTCGCGACTCGACCTCAATCAACCAGGATCACTCTGGATGGTAGAGCTATGGCTCCGAATGTACTTCCCCATTTTCTGTCATTCTGAAATCCTACCATTCTAGAGAGACGTAATTCTGGGGAAGACTCTGGCGACCACCAACTCCTTTGATGGGTGTACTTACCAAACATGCTTCGTTGCCTTTTTCTCACATTCAGAGTTTCCTGAGACTGCGGTCGATACCATTTGAATGACAATTTTCCTCAAGACCTTGATACTGACTTCCTTCCCTCCCCAGAACAGGACAACCTGGCGAGAGTAATTTTCCTTTAGAGCAACACCTGTGGCGACCTATTGGTTCCTGATCCTTCCACACATGGGCATGAACTATATGCTTAGAACCACTTTGCTAGGCAACTTGGGCTATCTTAGCGTGCCCTTATGCCTCTCATTTGCTCAGTGAACCGCTACAACATTTGGCCAGCCACTTCTCGTCCCGACCCCGCTGATTTGATTGACGGTCACTATGGCTTCCCTCTGGTAATGCTTCCTGAGCAAAATTTTGAGCATCTTATTCCCCCATCCCTTCACATGACTACCAACTACCTAGCTTGGTAAACCCACTTCTGGGACGGGATCAGACGTAAGCCACCACTGGCTCTTTTTGCCGCTATCTTTCATAACTTTACAAAACAATTTGTGGATGACTCCGATTGGCAACTCCTATGCAAGGTTTATAAGGACACATATGACACCCCTTGGCCAGTGGTACGTAGATATACTTACTTATTTTCCTTACCAAACTCATGCCACAGATGTTGGCGGATACTCTGCATTAATTTAATTTTTCCTCTGCTGGATCTGACCAGTACTCTGAAGAACTTGAAACCCAAAATGCAGCTGTTGATGAGGAGCCCCGCCAAAGGATAGAAGAAGAACAAGAAGAACTCCCGCAAACTGTAAGTACTCCATTCTCCAAGTGCCTCACCAATTTAAGCTTTCAAATAATCTAACCATTCTGCTTTACTCCAGCGATCTCACAAACAGACTCGAACCAGCTCGGCAGCCGATAGTTCTCACAAACGCAAGCAACGCCGCCGTGAGGTCACCAATGAGGATAACTCAGAGGAACAAGCAGTGCAAGATGAGCCTTTTTGCCAAATCGAGAAGTCATGGCAGAAGGGTGAATAGTGCTAATCTCTCGCCTAGAATTCTCAAGCGAGCCTACCGTTATGGAGCAAAGAGTACTTGTCATTCTGCGCTCGCCTGGATCACCTATGCTTGACGAGCCTAAGGTATGCTTACTATAAAAACCTTTTCTTATTTTACATATTGCATCAACCTTTAGTTATTTTACACATTGCATCAACCTTTATTCTGAATCAAGTATTTTGAACAGAACTCTTGGCCTCAGACTTCTTCTACCACTTCTGGTGCTCAGACTGCTTTACTAGAATGTTCAACTCCCCTTGTGATAGTTAAATCAACTCCTAGCAACCAAGAAGTGCCTCCGTGGGCCTCATCATCTTCATGCCCCGCCAGCCGAGTAGCCGCTCTTCGAGACCAAGCTCTGAGTTTGGAAGAACTGTCTGTCAGGCTTGAAGTCTTGAGTCCCATTTCGGCTGACATTGCTCTCTCTTGAGCCGCTTTCAAAGTACTCTATCAGGCTAAGCTGGATTCATTTGAGAACATTAACGAATCCCTGGACAGAGTTAGAGACTTGAAATGAACTTCCCCTAGCGAACTTCTCGATACTATCTCCGAGTTCGAGCAGGACCTTTGCGAGCTCCACAAACTATACAGCCATTAGGATGACTTGAAGCACAGAGTGGATCGCAAACGGGAGGTGGTAGCCAAAATGGCCAACAAATTACAATAGGATCGGGGTCGCGTCCAGGAATTTCTGAAGAATGCTTCAATCAAAAGAGAAGCTTTAGCCGTTAAGGAAGCAAAACTAGTGATTTTTCAAGCCAAAGTGGAACTCATGCGGGCTGATGCTAATTCTACCCATGCTAGCACTCAGCAACTTCTGGACGAGAGCTCTTGTCGTGCAAACCAACTTGCCGAAGCCAAGGATGATGCGTCAGAGCTCCTGGACTTGTACAGCTTGGCTTGGACAGACTTCGAATTCTTCAAAGTGGGATTGAAGAAAAAAGCTCTTCTTTTATAGTTCTTGGGCCTCTAGTATTAAGCCCAACCTTTTTATTTTATGAACCTAAACCAAAAATTTGATTGTCTTGGTATTATTACAGTCATTTAGATTTCGAATATATTATTGGGCTTCATATATAGGTCTGCCATGAATAATCCAACAATAATTGGCCTGTTAAGAAAACTACCTGCCCTCTTACTGCTGTTGCTAGACTTTAATGGCCTTTAATCTCAGACTTGAAATCCAGAATGTTTTGTCCCATCAGTCAAATCTACAACATACGTTTAACTACCTAAAAAATCCCTAATTATGGCACATTTATCTAGGGGTAGATAAACCGCTCTGTTGCTCAATCCCCTATAGAAACGTGTCCTTGATTAACAGGTGCGTTTTATCCCAAGAGTCTTTAACGCTCCATTAGGACATAATGATTCGATACTTACTTCTCCTATAAATGCCATTCTCATCCTTTGCAGCTATGCATTCCTTCAAAGCCTTTCCGTTCGATGAAATCTAATTCGCTTTATTTATTCTGGTTCTCGCTTGCAAAGAAACCTCCAGATATAATCCTCCCACACTATAGACCTTAGATAATGATATCCATGTCCAAATCTGGAGTAGATAGTGATATCTATGTCTAGATGATTCCTTGGCGGAGTTACCCTAAGTATGTACAGGGTGACGAAGTCTAAATGTCGGGGATGACTTTGCATTGGGTTCCTCGCCAGCAACAGCTTTGCTTGTCTTTGCATAGAGGCTTTAGGTCCTATGGATGCGGACGTTCTGGAGAGGAAGGACAAGGAGTTCAACCCAGGGAAGGGAAGCACAATGCTAACTTACTTCCAATATTCTTTTTGGGCGGCTGAACTAGTTTCCTTGGCGTTTCAATTCCTTTTCTTTTGTCTCTTGAGGTCCTTTTCTATGTATGCATATTTGATATGTGTGCCCAGAGACTAGTTATAACCGTTTGAGGATTTGGGGGAATAGACGCCATTTCCCCCTTTTTGTTTCTCATGTCATTCATAGCCTATCTTCATATGGTATCAGAGCTTAAGGCCGTAAAATCTTTCTAATCTTGTGTTTTAATGTAATCTGTTTGTGCTTAAAGAAAAAAGTTTCTCTCTGCAAAACATTGTTCATATTAATAAACTCAAACACTGTTTGTACATGGATGGTACTTATGAATTTGGCCACAGAAGTTGACAAGTACAGACTATCAACTAACTATTGACAAAAATTTAGCCACAGAAATTGGATGTAAAAAGTTAAGAAAAATAATAAAATTTCACTATAAAAGATAGCCACAGAAATTGGCTGCTAGAGAAGTCTCTATGTTATGCCCCTTCAGTTCATTCAGGCGAGGAGTTCTCTTTGAGCCTATATGGACTGAATTACTTTGTTACTTACGGGTCATCATACTTCCCGATTGGCTACAAATATGGTTTGAAGAAATGGCCATTGATGGGGTTAGCATGGATTGTACCATCTCGATCGCGTAGACGCACAACTCATTTCCCTTGAATACGATCTATAATGTATGAGCCTTCCCACTTTTCAGACCATTTGCCTCGGCCGTCAATCTTCTCGCCAATTGGAAGTATCACTCTCTAGACTAAGTCTCCCTCTGCAAAGCTTTTGCCCCTTGTGCATTTTTCATAGCACGTGATACTCTTCGTTTCTCAGCACATAGGTTGTCATAAGCCTCTAACCGTTTCTCGTCTAAGTCCTCAAGCTCTTGTCACATTGCTTGCACATAATGTTCATCAATCAAATCGTGTTGTTCCATAACCCTCATAGACTGAACGCTGATTTCTAATGGTAGAATTGCATCATGGCCGAACATTAGTGCATAAGGGGTCATGCCAGTGGGGCTTCATTTGCTCATTTTCTATGCCTATAATGTATTAAATAAATTTTCATTCCATAGATGAGCGTTGCTGGCAAACATTCACTTCAGGATATGGATGATTATCTTGTTGCTTGCCTCAGCTTGACCGTTGGTTTGAGCATAATATGAGCTAGAATGAAGAAATTGTATTCCCAAGTCTTTCATTAGCTCCCCTACCTCGCCAAACATGAAAGCTGCCCCTCTGTCAGACACAAAACATTTTGGAATCATGAATCTACAGATGGCATCTTCAAACAAAAATTGGCAAATGGCTTTCGCGGATGCCACTTTTAAAGGCCTAGCTTCTATCCATTTAGTGAAAAAGTCAGTTGCAATGATGATGAACTTGTGTCCTTCTAATGAATGAGGATGAATCGTCCTGATTAAATTCAAAGCCCATCCTCGTGCTGGCCAGGGCTTGATAATTGGTTGTAAAGGGATATTGGGCATATGGCTGATTGGACCATGTGCCTGACACTCTTCATAGCCTTTGGCAAATGTATTACAATCTTTTAGCATTCCTAGCCAGTAGTAACCATGACGCCATAATAGCCATCTCATCTTTGGACCAGCTTGGTGTGCTCCTGCCGCCCCTAAGTGAACTTCTCTCACTATCCCTTAGCATCATGTCCATACACACATCTTAATAACATACCTTCTTCTCCTAGCCGGTACAACGCATCTTCTTTGAGTACATAACTCAAAGCCAAAAACTGGATCCGCTAATCTACTGGTTCATTAGGATTTTGGAGATACGAGATAATAGGCTGTCGCCAATCGATATCGATATGGTCAAGGGTTGTGACGTACCATTCATTGTTTGCTTCTTGGCGAGCAAAGAAAGAAGGAAATGTGTGTCGTTCAACTTTTAGAATCTGCTCGCGTACTCCATTCTGAAGGCTTACTCCCGTTGCTAATTGTGCTAACTCGTTCGCTGCATAATTCTCCTTGCGAGGATATGACTGAATTCTACTTCAGTAAACAGCTTGAGCGAATCACAGGCTCACTTGGCATACGGCTCTAACACTGGACTGGCTTTATACTTTGTTTCGAGTTTTCTAATTACCAACAGGGAATCCCTATATACGTGCACATCTATAACTTCCATATCCAGCAAGAGCTCCAATCCTATGATAAGTACCTCATATTCTGCTTGGTTGTTTGTACACTGAAATTCCAACCTGAAAGAATACGAGAAAGTTTGGCTCCATGGAGTCACCAAGGCGACTCTTGCTCCAGCCATAATGCTAGTACTTGAGCTATCGAAGTATAAACATCACAAGGCAATATTAATACAAGCTAAGTCTAGTTCTGGACCTTCGCGAGCATCAATCATCAGATGGTGTGCAAGAAAATCAGCCACTGCTTGGCCTTTTACTGCCGTTTGTGGCACATACTGTAGTAAAAATTCAGAAAGTGCCAAGATCCACTTCCCAATTATGCCCCTTAATATGGGCCTTGATAACATATACTTCACCATATTAGTTTGTGCAATTACGCAAGTAGTGAAGGATAACATATAGTGTCTCAACTTGCATCCTGAGAAATACAAGGCCAAACATAGTTTCTCCATTGACGAGTACTGCATTTCACAATCTGTTAACGTACGGCTAAGATAGAAAATAGTACATTCAACGCCTGTCGTGTCGTCTTGAGCTAATAGACTCCCAATAGAATGATCTGTAGCTGATATATACAGCTTAAGAGAGACCCCTGGTCTTGGCAGGACCAAAACCAGTGGGTTTGCCAGATACATTTTGATGGTATCAAAAATCTCTTGATGGACAGGCTCCCATACAAAGTCTTTTTGATTTTGCAGCTTGAGTAAATGTGAGAATTATTGTGTTTTCCCTACTGAATTTGCGGTAAATCGCCCAAGGAAGTTTCTTTTCCCAATAGTCGTTGTAACTCTTTCTTATTCTTTGGCGAGACAGCATTCAAGACTGCTTCCTTCTTATCATTTGGGACTTTGATTCGCCGTTGATGGACCAAGAATCCCAAAAAGTCTCCTGCTTGTACCCAAAAATGCACTTGGCTAGGTTCATCTTCAATTGATGCTGTCTCATTCGAACAAACACTTGCCTCAGGTCTTCAATATGGTCTGTTTTGCACTTTGTCTTGACTACTACGTCCTTGATATAAACTTCCATGGACTTCCTTATGAGGTCATGAAATATTAAATTCATAGCTCGCTGATAGGTCGCCCATGCGTTCTTGAGTCCGAACGGCATGCCCACGTACTCAAATACTCCTACAAAACCTGGACACCGGAACACTATCTTATGCTTATCTTTTTCTGCCACTGGGATTTGGTGATATCCAGCTGTCCCATCCATGAAGGATAACATCTCATGGCGTGCGATTGAGTCTACCAATAAATCTGCTACTGACATAGGGTATGCAACTTTCGAAGTTGCATTGTTAAGGTCTCAGTAATAAACATAAACTCTCATCTTACTATTCTTCTTTCTTACTGGAACTACGTTTGAAAGCCACTTGTTGTATTTGGCTACTCTAATAATGCCTGATTTTAGATCTTTTCAATCTCTTCCTTGACTAGAATTGATGTTTCTGTGTTCATTTGACACATCTCTTTCTTTACAGGTTTCTTGCCTTCTAGGATAGGTAGATTGTGGCACACTATGTATAGCGACAGGCCTGACATGTCTTCGTACTTTTCTGCAAAATAGTCTGCATATTCCCTCAACAATTCTATGAGCTTCTGTCATTCTTCAGGTTCCAGGAAGGTACTAATAGCCACAGTTATTGGCTCTTCTGAAGTCCCAAGATTAATCTTTTCGATGAGATCTTTAACTTTAGGAGGTGTATCGTCTAAAGTTGCTGGAGCTAATTGAATTTTCTCCTCTTAATCTGACTCATGCAGTACGTCATCATCCACGTATTCCAATGCTGCAATCATCAGAATACTCTCATAGGCCTGACTCTCCATTAAAAAATTATGGAATCATTCAAACAGGGAGAAGCAAGCCTCGGTCTCTGTGCTTGATAGAGACTCTGTCATTGGGATGATTTGGGAGGTAGCTCAATGGTGTAAGGTCAGCGATCGTCCTTGCCTACCTGGATGATACCCCATTGAGCTAATTTTCAGAGGCCAAAACTCCAACTGGGCCCTTGTTATCTACCCCACACACTTCCATTGGCAGAAGGTCACTGTTGTAATAGCTGGCTTCCAAAAAATTGGCAGATATGGAATAAGGAAGAGGATCGGCATCAACAACTTCTGCCTTGCCTGACTCTATATTCCAAAGCACCATCTATTGATGAAGAAAAGAGGGTACGCAATAGCTTTTGTGACTCCAATCTCGTCCCAGGATTGCGAGCTATATGATGTTGTACATTTTTCCATAAAGAATGTATATGTGTCTGCGGCTGGTCCCACTTACACGTGTATTAAGACAATTCCCAAAGTCTTGGAGATGTTGCCTTGAATGTTTCGATCATTCAAGGCTATTTCTTGGATAGTGGACTTGGGAATACTTAGTAGTGCCATTGCTTTGACGGTGATAATGTTGACGGCTACCCCTGAATCTATAAGAAGCTTATTGATTTGAATACGTTGGATCTTCTATGTGACGTATAATGGCTGCATGTGCATGGCCATGTTCAGGGTAGTCTTTGCGAACTTTATATATGCCTTTTTCAAAGACAAGTCAACCTCTGGCCGCTTCGCGAGCTAGTGATGATCAGATGGTATAGTGTCTTCTTCTGTGGTCGCTAAACTATTCACACTTTCTATCGGTTTAATGCTGAATTTTGTCACTTTTATCGAAGGTCTTGCTAATTTGGAAGGTAAGACGAATACCATATTAACATTAATGTCCATCTCATCCTCGTATTCTTGCATGTATTCCTCCTTGTCTTCACCATAGTCTACTAGTTCCTCGTCGTCGTTGCCTTCAACGCCTTCTTTAGTCTTCTCAACATCCATGTCTGCATTGTCAGTAATATCTAAGGCGGCAACATGTTGTTATAAAATCTCACACTACCACATAATTTCTCATTGCCGACGACTTATAGAAACAAAGGCAGACGCTTTTTGAAGTTGTCGGTAATAATAGAGTATTACCGACGATTTGTTGCCAAAATTGTCGGTAATAGTATTATTGCCGACGATTTTTGCAACAAATCGTCGGCAATACCTTGTAAGCTATAAAGCGTCGGCAATAGAGTATTGTCGACGATTTCAAAAATCATCGGCCTTTGTTTCTATAAGTCGTCGGCAATGAGAAATTACGTGGTAGTGTCAGGTATAGGTTCTAGTGTAGTTGGTTAGAACAAACCAGAACTTCACTTTTCAGAGGTAGGAACAGACTTGTTCAAGCTAGCCTCTTTCTTCTTTTATTCTTCAATCAAAGGCTTTGGCTTCCAACAAAAACTCTTCACTTTTCTCATTGTAACATGACCCCGTGCAATCTCCTTGGTTCTTTGAGGGCTCTTTACTGTTCATATAGCTTCCTCTTCAAAGTGGAGACATGGCCTGGCCGTTCTGTGTTTTCATGGGTCACGGTGAATCTCAGGTATAGGTTTTGGTGTCTTTTGTCTGACCCATAACTCTGGGTTATGATCAAAAACACTTGGCCTGACTGCTCGGAGTGTTTTTGATCATAACTCTGGGTTATGATAACTTTGGCACATATTCCTTGGGTTCCCGAGATTTTTTTTCCAAAAACAACCGGGGGATTAGCAGCCAAGGCATTCAGATGCATCTGCAACTGTTCTGGGGTGTACTTCAATTGTTCTTCCTACACCAAACCCATCTCCCATGCCTCCAGAGCTTTCTTAGCTTCTCCAAAGCGTCGTTGTCAGTTGCGTCTTCTGCTTAGAGTCACTTCCATTATCTTATCTTTTTCCTTAAAGTACCAGACCTTTTCCTTGGTGATGTTCCTTGAAACGGGTGGAATATATGGCTTGGCTAGTGTATCGATTGCAGCTGCTTCAGATTTCTCTAATCTACGAGACTTCTCTTCACTTCTTCTTTGTTTAAAGTCTTGAGAAGTTCTTTGACTTATTTCCCTTGGACTACTTGGCTGATAGTGCTTAGGTGTTGAGATCAATTCTGGGCAGACTTTAACTGCTTCTTTTAATTCCTCATATCTGATCTTCAACCCACAATGGAACTTGCGTCGTGAACACAAAGCCACTGTCGATTCATCCTTCGGGTCGACCTTCTCCTTCCCTTTTGATGTATTGTCTTGTTGTCTATGTTAGGTACCCTCACTACCTGTTCGAAGGTCGAAGGTTGGTTTTCTATTGTTTGGGTTGCCCCTTGACAGTTCTATCATTCCAACCATCAATGCCTCTTCTAATGAAATCGTTAGTGGAGTGTCGCCCCCATTTGTTGTGGTATTGGCAGTTAGGTAAACCTTTTACATCTTCGGGATTTGGGTATGGAGTTCCCCAATTATCGGGAACCACTGCTATCCTTGCTCGGAGTAGCTCTTCAAAAATCTCTTCTCGCCTAGATGCATCATCTGTGATCTCGGCTCACCTGTGTTGGACAAATGCAATATTGCGCTTAGGCTTTCGCCTTGATCTTCTCCATCTTTGTGCTGGCCCAGATGCATCGCGAGACAAGGAAGTTTCTTGAGCTGTCATGGAAGGAGGTTGTGTCTTAGGATGTCATTCTACCACCTCTTCTTGGCTAACTACGATCACTTCCCAGTTAATCAAACCCTAAAATTTATCTTTTGGGGCGGAACACATTGCTGCCCGATGTCCAATTGCGTTGTGGAATCGGAAGAAATGCTCGCATGGCCATCTATAATTTAGATGTCTTAGCTTAAATACTGGCCAATAGACGATAAGCTTCATCTCCTGCAGTTCGTCCACGAATTCTTCCACCTTATCTTGCGGAAAAGTATACTGTGGGTTCCTATTGCACAGCTAACGACTGGCAACCAATCGACATTTACTATATTAACCTGATGTGCCGGGAATGGTTAAGAATAGACTAGCGAGGCTGTCTTGGAAGCTCCTTCTAAGGCTAACTAGCCTTCATTAATCCATTTCTGGATCTGATCTTTGTGCTTGATACAGTCCTTAGTCATATGGTTCCATGCGCCATGAAACTTACAGTACTTCTTTCCTTTTAATTGTTCTTCACTGGGTAACGGGCCGAAGTCTGTTTTAGCAGCTCGCATATTGAAAAGCTCATCCAGTATGTCGTGAGCCATGTTGGCATCATATGTGTACATCTCGAACTCTGGCTTTACAAAAGCCACTGTCGAGAGCTTTATAGGACCTTTGTTCTTCTAAAACTTGCAGGGCTTTAGTACTTTGTTTGTCGCCAATTCAACAGCTCCCACTTGTTCTTCTTCAGAGTCTGATTCCTGTTCTACTTGGTCCTCTATATAAGCCACAATTCTTGGCTTGTGTTTATCATACGCCCTCGATGCATATGTCCCATTTGATGAGTTGCGCTTGTTATCACTTTCTTGCATGACACTATGAGCTTTTGTTACAGCTGTGATAAGCTCATTTTAGGTAAAGTGTTTGTTGTTGAAAATAAATTATAGTACTGATCTTCCCAGCCATTTATGGCCATTTCAACAACTGCATCTTTATCTAGCGGGGTTCTGCTTAGGTTGTACTCAGATCGAAAACGGTGCAAAAAACCTACTGGTGTTTTTGTTGACGATTGACTTATAGCCGCTAGCTTTCCGATGCTGGTCTCCGGTCACGTAGTCTCGAAGTGGTCTATGAACAATGCTTCTATTGTCTCCCACTTCGTGATAGACCTCTTCTCCAAACCTGTATACCAAACGAGGGTTGATCCGGACATAGATGAAATCAAAGGTTCTCAATTTGAGCTCGTCGTCATCAGTAAATTTCCCCAAATGTAGGGTGAAGTATGCCAGATGTGTCACTGCGTTGGCATCATCGTCCCTTGTAAATGTCTGAAAATTGATTTGCTTGTAATGTCTCGGCCACTGCCAAGCCTTAGTGTCGCCTCTCTGGACAGGCGGATAAGGATTTTCGTACGGCTCGTGTGCTTTGGCGATGTGAATGTGACATTGATTCATAAATCTCTCTAAGCGCTCTTCCCATGCATCCAGCAAGGCCTCTGCTTTCTGTGTCCTTCTGGTGAGATCGGAGACAGACTTGGTAAGGGCTGAGATGTCTCTCTTCATTCTCTAAAATTGCGTGGCCACTGGTTTTGCCTGCTTCGTGAGGTTTGCATCCAGGGTATGCATGATCTCCGCATGCATCCTCTCTTGACCCTCCGCGAGGGTTGCTATTTGAAACTTCAACAGCTCCTAGTCTTCCAAGCCCTTGTTGTGTTCTAGCCTTCGAGCTTTAATTTTGGCTATAGTCGTGTCTGTCTTTTCGCTATTGGAAGTGAGCAGGTCTGCTTGTTCTTCAAACCTCCGTTCGATAGTTTCAAAATAACCTCCAAGTTGTACGTCTCATCTGGAGGCGTATGCTCGATAATCTTCAAAACTTAGGTGATTAATTTCACCCTCACTTAAGAAGTTAATGTCCATATTCGAATGTTATGTAGTTTCGAAGATGATGTCAACCGCCTTCTTCGATAGTGAACAACACTTAGTAGAAGTGTGTTCCCGGTACTTCGGTTGTGGATGTTTGCGACATTGAGGGTACTCCTTTTTATAGGGGTCCCCAATTATCGTTTCGAGACACTAAAAGTTAAGTCCCATTAGGAGTGCCAAAATGTTTAACCCAAACATCTTCTAGCGGACTTGAGAGATTTCTCAAACCGTCTCTTTTCCTCGATTATGCTTCGTGGGCTGGCGTGCCACTATCTCAGGACAGAATGTTGAATTGTAAGCTAGCGGCTACTGACTTCTTATTAAGCAATTTAGATGAGGAGAGCACCAACCTCGCTTGAATGGATCCTTCTCGCCTAGTGACCTAGGATTTGCTGTTTTCGTGTCTCTAGCTGAGTTATGGAAATCGCTACTCTACACTCATCTCCTGGTGTAAAGCAGAGCAATCTCCTTGATTCGGTGTTGAGAACACAAGGGTGTTGCTTCCTTGAACCTCGAAACTCTCACTCTTCCTGGTGACAAGCCTCTTGATCCCCGGTTGTAGGATTTTGCGTCCTTGAATCGTAAGAATCTCACGCTCTTCGGGTGACAACTTTCTTGATCGTTGGTTGCAAGGGTTTTCTCGTATAAAGAAGGATAGTTTGCTGAGAGCAAAATATGTATTTGATCGAGGGATCTTCTCTAAATCGCTCTTTACTTCTTTATATAGCAGACTGTAGCCGTACTCCACTTTACATGGAACTCTTGATATCGGTAATTAGACTCTTAATACAACTCTAAGTACTCAATAGAGTTCATTCGAGATTTGTAGATAACTTTCATAATAGAGTCCTAACCACTATAGGAAATGTTAGATAAAAACAAGCCACATAGATCAGCTTTCCATATTACTTTCTTCAACCGCATTCCGACCCGGATTTGTATATCTCACTCGGACCGCTCGACTAATCTAACTCTGAAAGCCCAATAAAAAATATTTTATTTCGAGCCTAATCAGACTCATCTCTACATCAAACAGATTTCAACGGCCTACAGATGGAATGTTTGCATGCTTGAAGTATCTGCAGAAACAATTTGTGTCGTCAATAATATCTGCAGAAACAGATGCAACCGGTGCTTTTTGTAGTATCTATATTGCAGAAACTCTGTTCGAGTGTTTTCTTAAAATAAAAATGAAAATATATAAAACATAAGAGCAGTCAAATTTGATAAATATATTCTGGGCAAGTACCTTGTGGGTCCTTCCAAGATCGTTGATTCCCTGAATGTGTCAAATATTTAGAATGCTATTTGATGAAGATCAATAATTTGGCAGAAGATCGCAACACAGTCAGCAAAAGATATACAGCAGATCAAAGAGTTGGTGACTCCAAACAGCAGGCAAGATCAAGAATACGAGTGCATATGGGGACAGAGAATCACTATCTAGATGTCACGGTTAGGAGTCACCAGTAGTCTCCACCGGCACAGCACCCATCTATAAAGTGATGGAACCTCTTGGCATCCCGGGCAATTATTTCTCTCCCAATAACTTTGGTGACAAATTTTATCCAGGAATGGCAGTCCCCACAAACTTTAAGGTTCTTGTATATCTTGATAATAGTATTCTTATTACTAGTCATCAATAGAGCAAAGGCAATGGCTAGCTTCTCGCTGTGATAGTACAAAAAGACCTCTTCTTCTGCTCGAAATCCAAGTCCTGCAACACAAATCTGGTATCAGGAACATAACCCAATAACTGCACCTGCTCAATCAATTTCTCTAAGATTTCAGTTATCTCGGTAGATCTTGGATGGGACAAATCTCCAGCCATAAAAGCGTGAACCTCTCTATCCACATTAACCCAACTCATTGCTGGATGCTTCTTAAATTTCATCTCTCATTGTGCTTTTCATATCGGTAACTTGACTCCAATTACCAGTTGAAGCATAACGATTTGTCAACAAAACATGAGATCCTCCGTCCCCTGGAGCGAGTTCAATCACTTTGTCTAGAGCTCTCTTTCTGTCATCTCAACCTGTCCATGAAGTTTACATGCACTTAGCAATGCCCTCCATAATACAACATCTGGATTTTTGACTTCCTTAATCAACATTTCTGCTTCTTCTAATCTCCTTCTAATCTCCCGGCACGTCCCAGCAAATCGACCATACAAGCATAGTGATCTCTGGTCAAATCAATATTGTAATTATTCTTGGTGGTAGCAAAGATTTCGCAGCCTTCTTGAACTAATCGGGAATTGTTGCATGCCAAGAGCACACTCAATATTGTTACATCATTTGGTTCAAGTGCCAAGTCCTTCATCCCATTAAAAAGTTCAAGTGCTTCATATCCAAATCCATTTTGGGCATAGCTATATATCATTGAGTTCATTGACATCAAATCAGTTTCAATCAAGGAATCAAAAACTGACCTTGCCATCTCCGTATTTCCGCATTTTCCATAGAGGTTAACTAGTGCAGCGCCAGCGTACGCGTGTCTCTCCAATCCGAATTTTATAACCATGGGATGAATTTGCTGTCCTTCATCAATCAGAGCAAGGCTTGAACATGCCTGAAGAACACTAGATAAAGTGAAAGAATTCGGTACTACAGAATCACGAATCATATTTTTAAACTTTGTCAAAGCCAACTCTTCTCTACCATTTCGAACAAGAGCCACGATAAGAGACGTCCAAGTTACCAGGTTTGGATACTGAAACCTTTTGAAAATCCTTAGAGAATCATCAATCAAGCTACATCTAGCACACATTGTTAGAATAGAAGTCTGTGAAGCCACAGCTGTTTCCAAACCAGATTTTAAAACATGACCATGGACCAACTTACCACTAATTAAATCCTCTAAATTCCCACAACTGATCAAGATGCTAGCAAACGTATACTCATTAGCCTTAACTCCCTGGTTGATCATATCCCCGAGAGACATGTGAGCTTGTTGCATATTTTGCTTTGTATGAATCTGGATTTGATCATATGGGTCTGAACTATTCTGACGTCTCTTAACGACCTCGTCTGAGTACATTGCTGGATAAGAGAAGAGTAAAACTGCGGTGAAGCGTCGGTGAGGCTTGTGTTATGAGAAAGGGATGTCAAGGACTTGAGTTGGTTTAGTTGGCTTAGTCTGGATCCTGTCATTTCTAAGCCGTATTGATTCAACCAAACAATGACGCAGTGACAATTCCGGCGTGTTCCGGTCTCTATAATTTTGAAGATGGCGGCAAGCACTAGCAACAATCTTGGTGGGCTGTTTGGGTTTTTGGACCCAGATGGGCTCTTCAGTCCAAGAGGAAAAGATCACTTCTTGAGTCGTCTAGTTTGCGATTGGCGTTCGCTCATTGAGAGGGCATATTGGGCTATTTGAGCCCCCATACACACACACGCTGAGGAGCTCTCACTGAGACAAATGGGGGGGTGGGGAGGGGGGGGGAGGTAATTGTGATTGATTGAGATAACATGGACGAATGCGGGAAAAATTTGGAGACGCAAGCATGCATGTCCATATATATTAATGCGGCTAGGTTTGATTGATTTGAATGCATTATGCATTCATATGGACACGTACTGGACACGTACGTTAAAAATGTACGTTCTATACTTGTCGAGAATCCTACTCTCATGATCGATCGGTTATACTTCACAAAACTAGGTATTCAAATGTGCCACGGAATGTGCATTTTCTCTCCCATGCACACCTCAAGGTCACACACATGCAGATCGAGCGGCGAACGCTAGAGCTTACATACATTGAGCTAGCTAGCTCATAATTAAAAAAACTTGCTTTCATAATCAATATATTGAAATGAGAGATATAACAAAAAGGGTTAATAAAAGTAAAAGTAAGTGAATAGTTCTAAGATGAGTACGTACTAAAAGTAAGTGAATTTTACACTTATCAAAGTATGAGTTCGAAAATGGAAAATAGCATTGCACACAATTAGTTAATAAAAGAATTTGGCCCAATTAAGAATTATTTTAATATAAGTATGTTTACTATTTCTCGTTTTAGAAGGAAGTAGGCCAAAACTAAATTCCAACTCATGTTGGGCAGGATTAGTATGGCGATCTAGACTCTCTGTGTACTTAATTTAAGTATCGATCTATTGTAGTGTGTGTGTCAAAGTTAAAATGATCGCATTTTTTTAGTGACAAGGTAAAACGAAATGCCGATGACACAATTCTTATTTGACAACATAAATAAGATAGAGTATTTTATTATTTAAGATGCGTCAGATTTGCTTATTGTAATATTGTATTCTTGTATGTATACAAAAGTTTTATTAATTAAAGTTTCTGAACTGCTGCCGCACCGTAATTATTTCAGAAAAAAAAATGACCCAAAAAAATTAGGTTGGGTTTTGAATGAAAAGTGCAGTAAAATTAATGTGATAGGGCATCGATCATATATGTGCGCCAATATATACTATGTGTATGTACTTCGGAGCAAAATTGTATTGACCGAGTAATAAAAAATTAGAATGATCTTTCATTTTGGTGTAGGGCTTAAATTTGCAACTATCGGTGAATCGCTTCACCAAACATTCCAGAGATAGATTCCAGAGCAAACTAGGTATTTTTTTGGCGAAAACCCAGGTATTGACATCTGCTTTGTGACGTCAACGAAATCTACTCACGAAACTCATTTCCTTTCACATCACTCATTCCCTAAGCCTCTATAAATGGCGAATGCGAGAGGCTACGATGAGCTCAAACCGCTCGCCATCATTGAATATTCAGTATGAGCTCTACCACCGGAACTAACCCTAAAAAGCTTCACGTTGCTTTGTTCCCATGGCTTGCCTTTGGCCACATAATCCCATTTCTTGAGGTTGCCAAACACATAGCCCGAAGAGGCCACAAGGTTTCCTTCATTTCCACCCCAAGAAACATCCAACGCCTTCCAAAAATCCCACAAAACCTAACCTCTATGATCACTTTAGTCCAAATCCCACTGCCTCACGTCGAAAACCTCCCCGAAAATGCAGAGGCCACCATGGACGTCCCGTACGACATGATCCCATATCTCAAGATAGCTCACGATGGACTCGAGCACGGTATTACTGAGTTCCTCCAAGAAAGCTCTCCGGAGTGGATCATTCACGACTTTGCGCCCTACTGGCTGCCTCCAATAGCTGCCAAGCTCGGCGTCTCAACAGCTCATTTCAGTATCTTTAACGCATCCTCTCTATGCCACTTTGGACCAACATCACCTGAACTAGTGTCTCGCCATAGTCCTAGGACACAAGCCGAGCATTTCACCGTCACTCCTGAATGGGTACCCTTTCCTGCCAAACTCTACTTTAAGCTTTTTGAGGCGAAGAGAATGATGGAAGGTAATTTGAAAATAAATGCTTCTGGCGTGACGGATTTGTTTCGTTTGCAATCGACTGTCCAAGGTTGTCAAGTTTACTTAATACGAAGTTGTAGAGAGATCGAGGGCCAGTGGCTGGATCTGCTTCAAGATCTTCACCGGAAACCAAAAGTGCTTCCCACGGGCTTATTGCCACCGTCACCACCTAAATCTGAAGAGCGAGATGACAACAATTGGTCTACAATTGCTGAGTGGTTGGACAAACAAGAAAAAGGCAAAGTAGTTTATGTTGCACTTGGGAGTGAGCTTAATTTAAGCCAAGAAGAGTTCAGCGAGCTAGCTCTTGGGTTAGAGCTTTGTGGACTGCCTTTTTTTTGGGTGCTAAGGAAACCTAGTCACGGCTTAGAAGATGGTGACTCGGTTAAGCTACCAGAAGGGTTCGAGGAACGAACCAAAGATCGTGGGATTGTTTGGACGAGTTGGGCTCCTCAACTAAGAATTTTGGCTCATGATTCTATAGGCGGTTTCTTGACTCATTGCGGATGGAGTTCACTCATTGAAGCACTTCAATATGCACGTCCTCTAGTCATGCTTCCCTTTCTATATGATCAAGGGCTCATTGCAAGGTTTTGGGACGAGAAGATTGGAATTGAGATACCTAGAGACGAAGAGAGTGGATCGTTTACGAGGAACGAGTTGGCAAAGTCTTTAAATTTGGTTGTGTTGGATGAGGAGGGGAAGCTATACAGAGATGGAGCTAAGGAATATGGTGAGCTGTTTAAAAACAAGGACATCCATGATAGATACATGGACGATTGCGTGAAGTATCTAGAAACGCATGTGCATGATGCTTAGTAATTTAATGCCCTCATTATTCTAAGGAGGTAAATTATCATCAATAAAATAAATAAGAAATTTAAGAAGAGAGTAGTTAAATGTAACATCTCATTCTGAAAATTTTGTTTTTAAGATTTTATTAAGGTTAATAAAAAAAAGTAGTTAATTTTTATCATTGGTAATTATCAATGGTCCTTCTATCAAAATTTTATTTGTTAAATTTTTCGAGAACTTATATTAAGGAAAATGGTAGAGTTCGTCAAGACAAGTTCGTAACCACGTCAACTGTTAAATCAGAGTGACAATGAAGAAATTACGGTCAACGAAAGTTCTATACGATTTTACGGAATTGGTTAATTAGTCGCAACTCGCAAGTATGAATACACTTTTCCCTAGATGGAAAGTCAGAAACTTTCCGTTTTGGTCAGCCCCTTTCTCTCTCTCTTAACTGAGTTTCTCTCTCCTCTCTCCCGCGTCTCTCTCTTGTCGGCGACAGAGCTCGCCGGTCCAACCACCAATACCGGCGAGACTGGTCCCAAAATCTTCGTCTCTCCTCCCTCTTCCAAACTCATATGGTCTCAACCTTGATTTCACGATGTTGAGGAGGTGGTGAGCTCGGTAAACTCGAACCCGAAGTGAAAACCTAAATTTTTGGGGGTCAATCTTTTCTTGGCCAAATTGACTGATGTGAAGTACCAGTCTTTGTAGGTCTCATCACCATGAGTTTAACCATACCAAGAATTCACTCCAATTCAAATCGAGGAGGAAGAATCGATGATTTGAAGATTTTGGTGTTCTTGGCTTGAAAATAAAATTCGGTAAGTTATAGTTAGAATTAAACTTTTGTGTAGTTGAGAAAGTTATTGTTGAGTTTATTTTGCACACGTTGGTGTTCGGGTCGCCGAAAAAAGTTCCCGCCTCCGCCACCGGAGGTGGTTCACGGCGGCGATTTCGATGGAGGATTTTTGATGTAAATTTTATACTGTTTTGCTCGTAATTATGTACCAATTGTAATGAAGAGGTTTTTGAATTGATTGGGACATAGTTGATTCAAACATGTGTTTAATCGGATATTAATTAAATAATTTTACAATAATTGACAGGCGGGTAAACACCTATACAAAGATACCATATTCTCAACCTAGATATATCAATGTAGTATGATAAATAGGGGTTATCGAACACGGAGTATTGGTGAAACTAAATTCTAACACGAAATTAAAAAGCTGACAGACTCGACTACAGTACACTAGTGACACTGCGAACCTAAGATATACAGACCAAAATAACACGAAAATTAGATACAGTGACAGACTACCACAAAAAATTTGAGGGTGTTCTAAGTTGATTTGGTTACCGAAATAAATCGGCTAAGCTACAGCTAATGCAGAAATCAATAAATTACAGAAAGTAAATTGTTGGAGGAAATCAATGAGATATGAATGTTAAGAACTTCTCTCCACCCTAGACATACTTAAAACCTTCCCAATATAATTGAACTAACCATGGATGAATACTCCCCATAGAAGAGCTTTGGTTAAGTCATCTTGTGTATTACACTCTCTTACTTGGCATGAAAGAGGGAGGGACAATCCGCTCAATCTTGATCCTCAATTAACTGACTTATACATATGGTGATGTAAGCCTAGAGCACTGAAGTCATTATGTTCTAAGAATGTTTGAAAAATAACAAAACTTTAAGGGTTGGTAAGGTGGTCACCCTTACATCACTAAGGCTTGTTTCACACAAAAATATGTTTGTCTCTAAATAATATGTAATGATAAGGTGGTCGTGTACACAATCAAGACTATAGATCTTAAGCCATGCATCTAAGTGTGCACTCAAAGAAACATGAACATAGAAATCATATGGTGAGAAAACAGTGAAACAAAACTCATCTCAATAGTTAATATAATTAAAAGGGGTTCAAAATCATAAGCATATCTAGGGCTTCAATCAGCCCATAATTAAGGGAATTTAGCTACTTATAGTCTTAGATAACAACATCAAAAAATTCATAAGATATGAATTAAATGATGGAAGAAGAAGAACTTTTGTCAACGTCGGGATCGGGCTTGCAGATTTTACTCCTCTTCTTCCCGTCTCTCCCTTCTTCTTTCTTTTTGTTTCTTTCTTTTCTGTTTGGTTTTTTTTCTTAATCTCCCAGTCCAAGCCACCACTTCTTTATTTTCAGTCATATATATATATACACACACCTCTCCTCCTAATCAACTAGGTATAATCACCTATCCCAATATCACGTGCTAGCTAAATTCAATTGCAAACCTTTTTCTTTATTTTTTAGTAAGTCAAGGTAATTAACCAACCAAGCTCCTCATCAAGCTTCATTGCCAAGCTTCCTCGCCAAGCTGCTTCTTACTAGCTAAATGAGGAGCACATGCTACACTTAGTATAGTTTTCAAATTAGGATTCTTTCACCTCGTAAGTCCTCCTCTTCCACAATAGCAAGCAAACTATATTATTAAAGCCCATTTTCTTTATTAATCTCTAAAATACCTAAAAACAAATAAACATAATTAATTCACTCGAATATTAATAATAAGTCAAGTATAAGAGTATAAATAAACACACAAAAGTCGCATATTTATGCGACTATCAAAATACCCCACACTTGGACATTGCTAGTCCTCGATCAATACACTAAACTAAGACTCTGAAAAGTCTCAACATAACTCTAACTACATTACTCTAACGCCCTTAACAAATTGTCTTAACAATCTTCCACAATTATAACACCAAGATTAGTATGACTCCACATTTATATTCCACAAAGTTTCAAAAGTTAATTTCAATGCATGACACACATGTAATATGTAGGACGAAGACATAATCATGGTGAAAGTAAAGTTGTAGCATGCGAAAAACAAGTCAAGATTTAATCTCACTTAGATATGCTCTCAAAAGTGTTTCTCTCAAAGTATGTCTAAGGTATTCACTCAGCTCAATTACTCACCAAATGGACCAAATCATATGCTTACTCTTGTGACTAATCTCCACAGATCAAAGGCTGCCATCTTGAAGATCATAAAAGACTTTCATGGGTTATAATGGGGCTTGGCTTATAGGTTAAAGAATAAATGGATATGGAACTCAAATATGATTCTAGAACCTAGTATAGTACCAAATAAGAGACTTCTTCAAACTTTACAACCATGAACTTTCTCACTTTTATGGCCGAATTTCATCTTGTTGGGCCTTCACATCATTATTTGCATTAACAGTTAACTCGGGTATCAAGGTAGACATCATTTTTTTTTCATTCTTTTTTTTTTCTTTTCTTTTTCTTTGGAAACACTAGCTTGATACCCCACACTTATTTCTTTGCATCACCTTTCGACATTGTTGCCATCTTCACATACCTGTCTTATGTATAACTCTACCAAGTCCTAGAAAAATGGTAAAGATATAACTATTCTAAAGTTTAAGGTCAGAGATATGTGGGTGATGACAGAAAGTTTCACATGTAGGCTCAAAGTGGTTAACTAAGGGGTGCACATCTTGTGTACACAAAGTCAGGACACTGGCTTACATGGCTATGGTGGTGTCCCCTAAATGTCTTTATCACTTCCTCAATCAAAACATGTATTGACTAAAAGCTTTGAAAAGTACAAGAGCAAGTTTTAGTTATATGTAGAGTCCATTAACTTAATCTGTGACAAGCAATTAACACTCAATAAAGAAAGCATGTATCTCACATTTAGGCTCAAAAGCTCACGAGTTAATTGAATCTCAACAAAGTTTAAGCATGCTCAAAAATCTGTACCATGTTAACTCGTTTCTACATCTACTACACATTCTCATATGCATCATAAATAAAGATTAACCAAAGAAACTCATATAACATGATCATCTTTTAGTCACAATTTCGGAAGATATAATCACATCATGGACTAGTTAAGGGCACCTAAGACTCAAAACAAGAGACTCTTTTTGTATTTTTCTTGACACTTTTTACTTTTTTTATTTGGTTTTTCAAATAAGACACTAAAACACACAAGAAAACAAAGAAAAACTCAAAAATACCAAAATTAGGCAAAGAAACCCTTCCACGACGAACTAGACGTCGGAAAAAGACCCTCTCAGGCTTCGATAGATCAAGGAATTCCTGGATAGGTCGAAGACATGCTCCTGTCCAAAAATCTGCCAAAATTCGACGGGTCAAAAATATTTCCAAAAGGATTTTCTCGACGGGTCGAAATGGGTCCCCTGTACTGCGCAACTCTACTCACATAATTTATAAACAATTAATCACATCAGAATAAACTGAAATTTTATGAGAATAAACTAGACACATGTAAAAAAATTCTTTCAAAATTTTAGAAGTTTACGAGATTTATAGCTATATCAAATAAATTACACAAGACAGCATACTGCACAATTCTGAATAAACACCAAAAATGAAAAATTTATATATTGACGCTAAAGATATGATATAAACCCCACCCCACACTTGAAATTCGCATTGTACTCAATGTAAAATAGAACTAAAATATACAATAGATCAACAAGTATGGAATGAGACACATGACACATCACAAATCACACTAAACATGGAGAAAAAATAAAGCAACAGAGAAAGATAGAGAGTTAAGAATTGCAAATCTGGTTTTCCACGCTTCTCCATCAACATGGGTTGCCTCCCAAGAAGTGCTAAGTTTAATGTCTTCAGCCAGATAGTGCACACTAAATTCAATCCTCCGTTGTAGGACCCTGAAGAGGTATCTCTTCAACGTCTCGCACTTCAGACGGCTCATTGAACGGCTTGAGTCTATGTCCATTCACCTTAAATATGCTGGCATCCCTTGGATTCAGAACTTCAATTGCACCATGAGTAAACACATTATAGACAACATAAGGATTAGTCCATCTGGACTGAAGCTTACTTGGAAACAACCTCAACCACGAGTTGAATAACAGCACTTTTTGCCCAATGACAAAAGTTTTTCTCTTAATCATCTTGTCATGAAGCATTTTTGTCTTCTCCTTCTAAATGCGGCTAGATTTATAGGAATTATTTCGAATCTCAGCAAGCTCATTCAGCTGTAACTTTCTATGAACACCAGCATCATCAATATCAAAATTGAATCGTTTCACTGCCCAATATGCATTGTGTTCAAGCTCCACTGGAAGGTGACAGCCTTTTCCATAAACCATCCGATAGGGAGATATTCCAATCAGCGTTTTGAAAGCTGTTCTGTAAGCCCACAACGCTTCATCCAAGCATTGACTCCAATCCTTCCTTATTGCTCCGACAGTCTTCTCCATAATTTGCTTGATATGCCAGTTAGATACTTCTACTTGCCCGCTCGTCTGAAGATGATAAGGTGTTGCCACCTTATCATGCACATGAAATTTCTTGAGCAACGCTGCTAATGACTTACTGCAAAAGTGAGAACCGCCATCACTTATTATGTACCTGGGAGTGCCAAATCCCACAAATAGTGATTTTAAGAACTTCAAAACAACAGTCGTTAGTACTAGTGGCTACTGCCTCCATCCACTTTGAAACATAATCAACTGCAAGTAGAATGTAATTATTCTGAAAATAGATAGGAAAAGGACCCATAAAGTCAATACCCCATACATCAAAAATCTCAACCACTAAAATTAGATGCTGGGGCACTTGATCTTTAGGACCTAAGTTACCTGTCAGTTGGTATCTAGCACATGATTTATGAAACTCATGTGCATCACCAAACGGTGTTGGCCAGAAGAATCCACTCTCAAGTACTTTCATCGCAGTTTTCTTTCCAGCAAAATGGCCTCCTGCTACATGTGAGTGACAAAAAGATAGAATGGAATGAAATTCAGTTTCAGGGACACACCTTCTTATCAGCAAGTCTGGACAATGTTTCCACAAATACGACTCATCCCACACATAGTACTTAGCTTCCTTGACAAGCTTATCCTTCTGCGCTCTGGTGAAGTATAGTGGAATATATTTACTCACTTTGTAGTTAACAATATCAGCATACCAGGGCTCCATAGCTTGAACAGCAAAGAGTTGTTCATCTAAAAAACAATCTCTGAGAGGAAGAGTGTCCTCTTCGGCCTTTGACCCATGAGTGAGTCTACTCAAGTGGTCTACCACAACGTTTTCAGTGCCCTTCTTATCTTTGATCTTGATATCAAACTTCCGAAGTAAGAGCATCCATTGAATCAACCTGGGCTTCACATCCTGTTTAGTCATCAAATATCTCAAAGCAGCATGGTCAAAAAAATGATAACTTTAGTTCTTAACAAATAAGATTTGAATTTTTCAAGAGCAAATTAAAACCACTGCTAAGAGCTCCTTTTCTGTAGTGGAGTAATTCAACTGTGCATCATTTAGCATCCTAGAGGCGTAGTAGATGACATGAGGTAACCTCTTCGGGCGTTGGCCTAGAACAGCACCAACAACATAGTCTGAAGCATCACACATTAGCTCAAATGGTAGACTCCAATCCGGTGCTTGAATGATGGGAGCTGTAGTGAGCAACTCGTTAAGTTTATTAAATGCTTGCATGCACTCAGATGTAAAGTCAAATGCTATGTCTTTCTACAACAATGCACACAATGGTCAGACTATCTTGGAGAAGTCCTTGATAAACCTGCGATAGAAACCTGCATGGCCAAGAAAAGATCTCACCTCCTTCACAGTAGAAGAAGGTGGTAAGGTCCGCACGATATCTACTTTAGCTTTGTCTACTTCTATGCCCCTAGCTGAAATAGCATGTCCCAAAACTATATCTTGCTCCACCATAAAGTGACATTCTTCCCAGTTAAGCACAATGTTAGTTTCTACACAGCGCTCTAAAACCATAGCTAGATTATGAAGGCATATGTCAAAAGAATTACCAAAAATAGAGAAGTCATCCATAAATACCTCAATGATTTTTTCGACCAAGTCGGAAAAAATACTCATCATACATCTCTGAAATGTTGTTGGTGTATTGTATAAGCCAAATGACATCCTCCTATAAGAAAAAGTGCCATAGGGACATGTGAAGGTGGTCTTCTCCTGATCATCCTTATGTATGCCTATCTGGTTGTATCCTGAATAACCATCTAAAAAATAGTAATATGCATGACTTGCCAACCTTTCCAACATCTGGTCAATGAATGGGAGTGTAAGGTGATCTTTTCTTGTGGTGGCATTGAGCCTGCGGTAGTTAATACACATTTTCTATCCCGTTTGGACTCTTTGAGGAACCAACACGTTCTGATCATTCTTTACCACTGTAATTCCTGAACGTTTGGGCACCACTTGCATAGGACTAATCTATTTGCTGTCAGAAATAGCATAAATGATACCTGCATCTCGAAGCTTAATTACTTCTTTCTTGACAACTTCCATCATGGGAGGGTTGAGACAACGTTGAGCTTCCCTTGTTGGCTTAGCTCCCTCCTCCAGATGGATCCTGTGAGTACACAATGTTGGGCAGATGTCATTGATATCGGCTACTGTCCATCCAATGGCGGCCTTGTGCTCCTTAAGTACACTCAACAACTTCTCCTCTTGTAATGTTGAGAGTCTGGAAGAGATGATAACTGGAAGTGTATCATCCTTCCCCAGAAAAACATACTTCAAATGCTCAGGTAGAAGTTTCAACTCTAATGTGGGGGCTGCCTGTATAGATGGAACAAGAACGTCATCTGAAATCGGAAGAGAAATGGGTTCAGAATATTTACCTTTTATGCTTGGCAGGAATTTAAGTGCTCCTTCCATGGCATAATACTCATCCTCCATCTCAAGGTCTTCAGTTAAAGCAATCTCAAAGACAGACTCAAATTCGACAGGTCGAAAATTCCGTGAGGAAATTTTTGATGGGTCGAATTCCACCCTTACAATGTCTTCTTTTCCGGATATCTCTATGACATTTCTCAAAGGATCTTCCTCCAATGAATAATGAATGAACTCCTGCTCAAAACTCTCAAAAGTGTTAATTGAACAACATGAATACGCATCATCACTATTTGGTTATTTGAGAGCTTCATATATATTGAAGTGGATTTCTCCTCAACTACTTCCATACTCAATGATCCATCAAAACAATCTATCTTTGTATGCCCTGTTCTCAAGAACGGTTTCCCAAGAATCAATGGTATTTCTGATGGCATTAGGTCATGCTCCATCTCCAGCACAAAGAAATCTGCTGGGAATATCAAATCTTCCACATATACCAAAACATCCTCAATAATACCTCGAGGGTAATAATTAGACCGATCTGCAAGTTTAATGGTGACAAATGTGGGAATAAGTTCTCCCATTTTCAACCTGTTATAAGAAGTGTATGACATTAAATTAATGGAAGCACCTAAATCAAGTAAAGCACCCGCAAACCTGTGATCACCAATGGTACATGGAATCGTAAAATGTCCTGGATCACCCAAATTAGGGGGGAGATTTCTTTGAAGCACTGCAGATACTCTCTTTCCCAAAGCCACAGTCTCAGTTCCATAGAATTTTCTCTTTGTTGTGCACAAATCTTTCAAGAACTTTGTATACTGTGGTATCTTCTTGATCACATCCAACAAGGGAATGTTTACTCCTACCTTTCTAAAAACATCCAAGATCTCATTCTCTTTGTCAACCTTCACCTGCTTCTTCAACTTGCTAGGGAAAGGTACATTAGGAATAATAGAAGGGGAAAGAGTAGAGGATACCTGGCCTAATCTTTGATTTGTCAGTTTTTCTGTTTCAGGTACATTTTCGACGGCTCAAATTGGAGTTCTTGCAGAATCTTCTGACGACTTGTCCAACGGCTTGTAAGGGACAAGTTGTTCAAGCAAGGGCTCCTCCCACTTTCTCTTGGTTGACTTGGGTAGTTCTTCCAACACCTTCTCACTTTTCAAGGTCATAGCATGAGCTTCATATTTTGTGTTGGGATTGGGAAGAGTGTTGCTAGGAAGACTTCCTTCCTTAACTTGAGCAAGTGTTTGCTGAATTTGGCTCACTTGTCACTCCAGCAAGTCAATTGCTTTCCCCTGCTGCTGAGTTGTAGCTTTGATATCCTGGCGAAAGGCACTACTCTCCTTTCGTTCCTTCTTGTTGTCAAACATCATTTGTTGCATCATGGCTTCCAAGGTAGAATTCCCTGATGATGTTTGAGCTTGAGCTTGTTGTTGCTGAGGCACACACCTTTGGCCAAATTGCTGCCCATCTCTTGTAGGCTGTCTCTGCTGAAATCCAGGTGGAAAAATTGGAGGATTGAGCACATTATTGCTCCTATAGCTCAACAGGTCTCTATTTCCACCATATGTGTCGGGTTGTCTCTGGAAGTAATTTGCTTCTTCTTCTTGATCAACCTCTTCATCTCCTTTGAACTTGGGACAATCTTCTGCTAGATGGCTTATAGCTAAACATAAAGTGCACACAACCTGAGTTGCAACAACTGTTGTCTTCTTGTTCACTTTCAGACTATTAGCAATCAGAGCAATATCATTCTCCATAGAGCTTAATCTTTTTTCCATGGCTCCATTGATTGCAATTGCATTGAGAGATCGTCTACTTGCTCCCATGGATCTATCCCTTAACTAGAATTGCCTTAAATTTTCATCTTGATTCTCTACAACTTCCTTGGCTTTAGCTCCAATCATGTTCCACTAATTTCCCCCACAAGCTGAATCAAGCTTTGAACTGTTAAAAGAATCAAGTCCTTCATAGAAGAAATCCATTTGAGTATTGAGGTCAAATTTATGATGAGGGCATTGTCGAAGAAGACTCTTAAACTGGCTCCAGGCATCATGTAATTCATCACTGTCTTTTTGCCTGAATGTGCTAATTTGCTTCTTCAATTTCTTGGTGCGGGATGCAGAGGTAGAAATATTTCATAAATGTAGAGCACATCTTCTCCTATATGTCCATATATAGAGGAGCTAAAGAATTATACCATACTTTTGCTTGCTCCTTCAAAGAGAACGAAAACAAGAGGAGCTTCACAATATCCTCTTCCACATTAGTCGATCTTTGGATTCTGCATAATGCTGTGAATTCATTGAGATGGTCCTGAGGGTCTTCAGAAGGCATTCCTCTAAAGTGTGGCAGATTCGATATGAGGGATGCGGGAATAGAATAAGACCCAAAATTCTCTGGTAATTCGATTGGTGAATCTGCTGCACCTGTGCCTGGTACAAAGAACTCTCTCAACTTGGTTGCATTTGCCATTCTTCTTGGTGATGGTAGTGGTGTTGGGATATGTTGTTCTTCCTCAAATTCAGATCCTATATCAGAGTGTATGTCTTGCTCAAGCTGACCACCACTATTCCCATTCATGGACCGTTGTCCCTGCTGCTTTCTGTTTTGCCTTGCTGAGTGTTCCATCTCTGGATCAAGTAAAAATGGCTCAGCGCTTCTTGTGTGCCTAATATGCAAACACAATGTCTCTGCACACTGAACAAACTATAAAACTCAAAGGAAAAAGAAAACTAAACAAAACAAAACAAAGCAGAAATTTAAAGACTCTATTAGGACTTAGAGTTAAGCAATTCCCCGGCAACGGTGCCAAAATTTGATAGGCGGGTAAATACTTATGCAAAGATACCCTATTCTCAACCTGAATATATCAATGTAGTATAATAAATAGGGGTTATCGAACACGAGCACACTGAACAAACAGTAAAACTCAAAGGAAAAAGAAAAGAAAAGAAAAGAAAACAAAACTGAAATTTAAAGATTCTATTAGGATTTAGAATTAAGTAATTCCCTAACAACGGTGCCAAAATTTGACATGCAGGTAAATACTTATGCAAAGATACCCTATTCTCAATCTGGATATATCAATGTAGTATGATAAATAGGGGTTATCGAACACGGAGAATTGGTGAAACTAAATCCTAACACAAAATTAAAAAGCTGACAGACTCGACTATAGTACACTAGTGACACTACGAACCTAAGCTAGGCAGACCAAATAACACGAAAATTAGATATAGTAAACTAGACACAGTGTTGGACTACCACAAAAAATTTGAGGGTGTTCTGAGGTTATTTTGTTACCGAAATAAATCGGCTAAGCTACAGCTAATGCAGAAATCAATAAATTGCAGAAAGTAAATTGTTGGAGGAAACCAATGAGATATGAATGTTAAGAACTTCTTTCCACCCTAGACATACTTACAACCTCCCCAATATAATTGAACTAACCATGGATGAATACACTCCACACAAGAGCTTTCGTTAAGTCATCTTGTGTATTACACTCTCTTCTTGGCATGAAAGACGGAGGGACAATCCACTCAATCTTGATCCTTAATTAACCGACTTATACATATGATGATGTAAGCCTAGAGAACTGAAGTCATTATGTTCTAAGAATGTTTGAAGAATAAAAAATCTTCAAGGGTTGATAAGGTGGTCACCCTTACATCACTAAGGCTTGCTTCACACAAATACATGTTTGTCTCTAAAGAATATACAATGATAAGGTGGTCATGTACACAATCAAGACTATAGATCTTAAGCCATGCATCTAAGCGTGCACTCAAAGAAACATGAATATAGAAATCATACGATGAGAAAACAGTGAAACAAAACTCATCCAAATAGTTAATAGAATCAAAAGGGGTTCAAAATCGTAAGCATATCTAGGGCTTCAATCAGCCCATAACTAAGGGAATTTAGCTATTTATAGTCTTAGATAAGAACATCAAGGAATTCATATGAGATAAATTAAATGATGGAGGAAGAAGAACTCTTGTCGACGCCGGGATCGGGCTTGTAGATTTTACTCCTCTTCTTCCCGCCTCTCCCTTCTTCTTTCTTTTTGTTTCTTTCTTTTCTGTTTGGTTTTTTTTTCTTAATCTTCCAGTCCAAGCCGCCACTTCATTAATTTCAGTCATATATATATATATACACTCACACACACCTCTCCTCCTAATCAACTAGGTACAATCACCTAGCCCAATATCACGTACTAGCTAAATCCAATTGCAAACCTTCTTCTTTATTTTTTAGTAAGTCAAGCTAATTAACCCGCCAAGCTCCTCGCCAAGCTTCCTCCTCCAGAATTCCTCGCCAAGCTGCTTCTTACTAGCTAAATGTGGAGCACGTGCTACACTTAGTATCCTTCTCAAATTAGGATTTCTTCACCTTGTATATCCTCCTCTTCCACAAGAACAAGCCAAACTATATTATTAAAGACCATTTTCTTCATTAATCTCCAAAATACCTAAAAATAAATAAGCATAATTAATTCATTCGAATACTAATAATAAGTCATGTATAAGAGTATAAATAAACACACAAAAGTCGCATATTTATGCGACTATCAATAATATTGAACAGTTGAGTTGAATGTCGATTCAACCTCGAGTCGTGTAACATTCGAGGATTGTGTTATGACTTTAAATAGGATTAAAGAGTTAGAGAATGAAATTAGATTAAAATTTATCATTAGTTTGAAAAGTACATTATTCGAGAATGAGATGTTCTTGACGGTGGTGCTCGTTGGTGAATGAACTTAGTTATTTGATACGATTTTTCATAATTGGTTATTAAATAATAATTTTTGTTTCAAGACGACATGTTAGCAGCACGTGACAGATGTATAAGAGTGCCAACAGACGTGCTTTGACTTGATGGAAATCATGGCACTGTATTGTGAGTGGACTATTATTTTTCACAGTCGCTTGCGAGTTTGTAAATTTTTCAGTATGCTTTACGACACGGTATATATCAAAGCATTGAAATTTGGAGGTTTACTTGTGATGGTTTCATTTAGTTGAATCGATGCTTTGGCTATATGGCTGATCACCGGATAGTCGGGTCAGACAAAGTTAGGACAAACACTTTGCCTGATCCCGATCATCTCGGGTTAGGAAAAACACCCTAGACAATCTCATCGCCTATAATTTTCTTACATACAGTCATTTTGGGTTAAGGCAAACACCTTGAACGACCACTTCCAGTTTTATTTTAGTTTTACGATATTTGAACTCGCATTACTTAAGTATAAACTGTGGAAAGGCATACGATTATCCTTTTTAACTTTTACAAAGATCGTACGATTATGATTTTATCCACTCATTCTAATGTTTTATGTTTTAATTCCTTTCTCTAGGCCATTTGTTTTAAATTACCCAGATTGCAGGTTAACCGATTGAAGTCGTGAACGTCTAGAGTACGAGGCATGACAATCCACAACTTCTGTCTTTTCAATGTAGGTTCTCAGTTGAAATTCAGGGTAGCTTATACTGATTAGGCGGTGCTAGATACTCTAATACAAGTTCCGCAAGACTTATCCTGGATTACTACGGTAATCTGGGGTGAGTCTTGTCAATTAGCATCAAAGCCTTAGGTTTCATGATCCTGACGATTATCTTATATTCTTAGTGATTCTTAGAGTGTGATGGTCCTACTGCAACGGATCTCATCGTATGCCTTTGGGTATATGGATCACTAATGATATAAGATAATCTTTTATGTGTGTCTCAGATGATAGTGAGTTTCTTCGGTCTCTTGTGTCATGCCTCATGGAAGAGATCAATGACTTCAACAAAGCCTTCTGTCAATAGTTTACGAGATGATTTTGAAATATTTTAGCTACACCCTACTCTTGAGATTTTCGTGTCACAGTGGGTAGCAAGGTTGTTTTGGGCAGTAAGTATGTTAGTTCTTTCCAAATATGTGCACTTGGGATGATATGTGATGGTGTTAGCTTACGGGTTAGTGAAATCATTCATAGCCTTCCTTAGAAACTTCTATGTAGGTCGTTAGGGTGACCTTATTACGAGAGTAGGTGATCTAGATTCTCGGTTGAGTAGCCATTATAATATGATATATCAATAGACTTAATGTGTTGGCTTGTCGGTTACATGCGTATAAGTGGCACTAGTAAATATAAGTAAACTTGAGATAGATTTTCCCATTTATTTTGGGGATTTGAAGAGATTGTCGCCATGCACGTATCACAAAAGAGCAGTGTCAGGTGAGCATCATTGTGTATTTATTGCCTATGAGAATTCAGTACCTATAGTTTGTTAGTTATTGATCTATAACGTTTACTTGAGTGTTAGTCGAGTATATGACGATTCTTCCAGGGAACACTTTCGATGTCGTTAATGTTGAGTGGGTCATAGAGATTCAATACATTGACCCAACATTGAATACGAGAGTGGGTACTCACGTTCATTTCAATTAGATGATTCCTTGTTGTTTAAGGAGTATTCGAGCTATTTTTTAGGCCTCATGTAACGAGAATGTAAAAGTAAGTAGTAAGTCAAGGAAGCTTGCCTTCTGAGTACTTGCGCCGAAGATCTGGAGGAGTTAGTAGCATTTTGCAGCTACACATCAGATCCTCATTACTTCATTGGGTAATAGGAACCCTTTTCCTAGTACTCCTTTCTTTCATTTTAGTTTTGAGTTTATTTTATTGGTGGGATTCATGGGCATGAGTACCAGTGTAGCTGTAGTGCTTAGGTGGGAAACTTCAGGAAGTAGAGTTTCTCGGAAACGGTTTTGATAATCGAATAGCCCTCAATGGGTATACTTTTGGGTAATCGTCTATCGAGGTGGTGATTCATGTTGCTTTGGCATGTTGGAACTGCGGGTATGTGAACACTTATTCTATTGGAGAAAGGTGCAGTCCCATAGTTGTGGACGAGACAAATAAAGTGTAAAGGATATGGCATATTCATGAAATTGAAGATGAAGTTTATAATAGAGGTCAAGTTGATCCTCTGATATTTTCTGGGATCATGTTTTTTATCGAGAGTATGTTTTCTTGAGTCATATGTTTACTCTTTGGCTCAACCCTTGCCGCTCCGACTTGACCCGATCATCCGACCTGATACTATCTTTTATAGTCGATCACCATTGTTATCGTTTAAGGTGAAACTTGCATCTTTTGATTCATGTTTCGTTTGGGTTTGTTACATGTTGATATCAGTATGAGGGAATCAAATAGATATATCTCCAGAGGTACTGGTGCCATATTCATTCATGCTTTGGCCGGTCATGGACATCGGGGGGTTAAGAGTAACTTTTTCTTGGTATGGTATGCAGTGTGAATTTTAAATCTATTAAGGCAGTTATTTTTGTTGCTTCTTGGGTAAGCAGCCTTAGTCAACTCAGCAATGGGAACTCGTTGTCTCTTATCGGGGATTGTGTCATTAGTTCGGAACTTCATGTTTTATAATGTTTGATGATGTCTTCTGCCAGACTTAATACCGTCGTAAGTGCATACTATTTACTTCATTGCAGGTGTTTGATATTTTTGCTTAATGTTATTACGTAGAGTGGGAAGGTAGTAATTGAATTGCATTATTCCTCATTTAACTACAATAAGGAGTTCAATAAGATCAAAATTGTATCTGCCTTGAATTTCAACAAATTCTAAATTGATGACGGCGATTTAAATTCGTCCACACACATGTGAGTTTATTTATTTAGCTTTGTTTTCCAAGAAATAACCTTAGATTTTGACTCTAACATGTTTTCATTATGTGAGATGATTATTGCTTATTGATATAATTAACAGCATGGAACAGTCATCTCGAGAATACATTTGATTAAACTCTCACCATGGTCAACTCATCATACGGGGAATGTCAAATAGATATTAGCAATGGAGACTCATTCATTGTCTTATAATTCTACTAATTAAGTTTTGTTAGTCAGGATTAACCTTAAATTTCTCTACTCCAATCTCTTCCTGAATTGGTCATGTTCATTTTATGCTATGAACATGCTTTTCTCTATAAAGGTGTTTCAAGAGATGTGCAACCAACACAAAAATGTAATTCTCCCTGTTATGAATCACAGGGGTTTGCTAGGGTGAAGACATTCATATTAAAAATCTAGACCAGACTTGTGCGTTTTACACTTGTATAGCTAGGAACTACTAAGTTTGAGAGTCAGCAAGGATTTGTGTATATCATAAGCACGTGTGGAGATTAGACAAAGATGAGTATATATGACTTGATGCAATGTATATTGCACGAATTTCAGATTCTTGCTAGACTGGATGTAGGAGCATCATGCGGATTAATAAGTGATCATCACTTACAGAAGTATATATATGAGAATAACACACGAAAATGCAAACTTTTGACTAGTTCTTGATTTGTGTGTGGCAAAGATGTAGTTTATTTCTATGGAATACAAAATCTTAGCATTGATTACTGCAAGGAATTGTCCTATTCCTTGGACTTCACAACAATCATATTAGTTATCGTTGAGTAAGTATCTAATGTTAAAGGTATCAGTATGGTAATACATGGAGGAAACTTGCAGCGATTCAGTTATTGAAAGGACCCAACCCTGGTTTAGCTCCCTAAACCGGAATCAAACCCCTTCGAAAACACGAACCAACAAAAACTTTTCGAAATTTCGGCAGAGTTTCGTTACTAGCGTGGAATTACCATTACCTGCACGCGGAAAATACACTTCATCCTATGCCACAAAAAGCAAACCGTGGGCACCAATCCCATCCGGATTTCTCAATATATCAACAGTAAAGTAATACAATAAATATAATAGCACTTTACTGAAATCTGGTGTAAAATCGTACAATGTAAACAACAGATTTCTCAGAGCGACCTCTAATGTATAAACCTACTGGAAGCAACAAGGTAGCTCGAGTACTATGCCTCCGACCATGACGTGCGACACCAGAGCCTGAACTGCAAATTGGGCACGGAAACCGAAAAGCCCAGGGGAAAGACATGAAAACTGTTAGAGTGAGTGGACGAAAATAAATGTCTTTCACCAGTTAATATATATGTTTAAAATAACATATCCGAGTCCAGGTAAATAAAGATAATAAAGTACACGAGGTAAAACCATAATCCTCCAGCGTACTGAGCATGCAAGTAAAAATCCCACGGGGTCACTCATGGACACACCTGTGCTAGTACAGTCAGAATCACGGAGTCCCTGACTTCCACGTGATTCTAGCCAGAAATGGCCTCGGATCCGGGGAAATGCCCCTCACCGGTCAGTCGGGGATAAGCCCCTCCTGGTATGGCCTACCATCGGGGATCAGCCGAGAGGCAAGTGTATCGATACAACAACGTAACCAAGACTGTACTCTGTGTAAATCAAATCATAAACATTTCGATGCAAATGCATGAAACAGCATATAAGTGTATGTATACTCGTATACGTATCTTCGTATAAGTATAATCGTATAATCGTAAATCACATGCTCATGCAAATCCGAAATCTCATACGCATGCTCAAGTTCATAAATCAAATAAAAGACTCGCAAACATCCCTGAAAAGAAATGTCCACTCACAGACTTGCGTAACGGGATACGCGTTAACCCGTGATCCGGCGGAAAGTCCCTCGCCAAACGAACGATCACGAACCCCTGAATAATCAAAAAATCCATTTCTCAAAATCATAACTCGACAGTTCAAATCAAATCACGAGAAACCACCGTTCTCGGAAACACGCAATTCGAATACGACAAACTGTCGGAAATCTGGAAATCACACCTCAATACCTCGCTGTAAGTTTGGATGCTCAACTCGAAAAACGAGCCTCCCCACTGCGATCGGGGCGCGATTTCGAGTCAAATGACATGCAACTTGTCGAAAGTCCAAAAAAGTCAAACTTTGACCGTTGACGGCGGCGGCGCCGCCACTGACCGGAGAATTTCACGGCGGAGCAACCCCTATTCCACTCAAAATCATCTACTGAGCAACTTTGTCAACTGCAACAAAGGCCAATTCTCACTCTAACTAGGTCAATTTCACGATAAACCGAATTGGAACACATATTTCAAATCCAAAATTCTCCATCCACAAATCGAATTAGAACTCCATACTTACATGGTTAGAATCCTTGAGAGGAGAGCTACAAAACCCAGTGCTTGATTAAGCTCAATTCGAACGATAATAGGGAACCCGAATTCACTCCAAATTTCCTCATTTTTGATCGGATTTTCCCTCCCCTCCGGCGAGCCACGCCGTGGAGGGAGGCCGAAGTCAAGCTCGGGATGCTGAGGCGAAGAGGATGGGACCGGTTTCGGGCTCGGGAGTGGCTGGAATAAGCTCTGTCGCCGGCGAGCCGACGTCCTCCGTCGTGACTCACTATCTCTCACCGTGTTGACTGGTCAACACACTAGTCAACCCATAAATGCATATGTTGACTTTCCTGAAATAGCAACTCCACTATTTATAGCTTCCCAAAATGGAAACTTCGTAATTATCCATTTCGTCGAACTTTGAACACCCGTAACTTCCTCGTTGTAATTCCGATTCCGATAATTCTCGCGGCCACAAACTCGTCTCGACATGTTCTTCAATTATCACCCAAAGTCAAACACATTGGCCAAACGGATAAAAAGTCAACTGTTCAACCAAACACATTTAATTCGACTAAACAATCCACAAACGGAAATAATCACAACTAAATCTTCGTAACTCAAAATCATGCTCCAGAAGTTCCCACGGACTCAAAATTAAATTCTGAACAACTTCCGTGAAGGAACCGAAATCAAATTCTCGTCCGGTAATTTAGTCGCTAACAAGCTTGCCATTTAAATGCGTTTCCGTCGAAACTTCAAATATTCATAATTAATTCCTCGGTCGTCCAAATAACGATCCGGAATTGTCCACGAACTCAAAATCACATATAGAACGACTCTCGAGAAGAGACTTAGCTCCAATTCTTGGCCAATAATTTAGTCGTTAACAAATCCGGCTATTCACATAATTGTCGAACATCAGCGACTACGCGGTAACTCACGAATCAAGCTGATTATACTGCTGATTCTGGTCCGAGTCGTCACAGTTATTTAATTCGACAATGAATCTAGGTTAGTAAATTAGCACCTCAGTGTTTTACCACTTCTAGTGCGCAAATATTACTAGGCATATATTTATGTATAACCAGAAACCTATGTTTATTTCCAACGACTCTTTTAGCGTTGGACAGTAATAGATACGTTTATATGTGAGCTCTATATGTATGAGCTATTGATGCTCATATAGGGGTGCGATGTTTGTTTCGTAGATTGTGGTACGTGAGTCATGAGACTGGTGATAATGAGGTTCAGGACTCAAGTAATTACACACCAACATTACTATTCCATCACTGATAGATGCATAGCTAACATGATTAGTCAGACTTTGGAGGAAATACAAAGTTGTTATCTCAAGATTAGAGTGGGATTGGAGATAACAGTTTAAGTCTTTGGAGTTCGCTTGTAATTTTGGGCGTATTTGAGGCAAATCTCAGAGTTTTCTTATGAGTCTCGCTACATTATAGTTATTAGTTATTGATATTTGAGTTAGTCCTTACAGTTTAAATTTTGGAGATATTTGGTATTGTGATAATTGTGATTCATACATTCAGATGAGTATTAGTGACTTATATTCATAGTGTTGTTCATTTTGATTATGAGAAATTCGGATCGGATTCGGTACGCACAGTTTATTTTTGGGATTTGGTTATACAAATTGTTCTCTTTGTGCAGGTTTTTGAGTTTCCTTGAGTTTTAGAGGAAACTATACCAAATTTTTAGTAGAATTTTCAGAAATAAGATAACTGAGTAGGGTCAAAACTTCCCTTGAGATCGGTCTAATACCCACTTATGTTACGACTTTAGAATAGTCAGTCTATATCTTCATCTTGTTACCTTTGTAGCCTGAAAATCACTTGATGTGAGAATGTCCACGGAGGGACACCTCAGGTAGGCTTGAGGTGTAGGGTTCATGTTGCGATCAGGAGCCACTTTAGGAGTTAGAGTAGCAATTCCATCCAGACAGCTGGCCTATTTGGACAGCAACTGAAGGGGATGTGAGGCTGGAGTGACCGGACATACCGACTTCATTAGTAGAACTTTCCAATAGAGTTGGCATGGGTATTATATGTTTTCAGGTGTTTATGTTACAGAGTTTACATCAAGACCTTTTCAAGTACCAGGTTTATAGTGAGTAGTTTACATCAAGAGCTTTTTAGGTTATAGACTCTCTATCAAAAGAGAAAGACTTCGTAGTAAGGCGATAATATGGTGAAAGTATTATGGATAACCCTCTCGGTTGTGGATGTTACCTACAGGCAGAAAGAACTCATTCGAGAGCTGTACACGTTAGTCTTTTACTTGTATATGTGTAAATTTTGAGGAATTTTTTCTCAAGGGGGGTAGATTGTAACATCCCATCCCGAGAATTTTCTTTTTAAGATTTGATTAAAGTTAATCGAGAAATGTAGTTAGGTTTTATCGTCGGTAATTATCAATGGCCTTCCTATCAAAATTTTTTTGGTTAAGTTTTTTGAGAATTATATTAAGGAAAGTGGTAGAGTTCATCAAGACGAGTTTGTAGCCACGTCAAATGTTAAAATCGGAGTTATGATGAAAAAATTATGATCAACGAAAATTTTGTACGATTTTACGGAATTGGTTAGTCGCAACTTGCAAGTATAAATACAATTTTCCCTAAATGGAAAGTCAGAAACTTTCCATTTTGGTCAGCTCCTTTTTTTCTCTCTTAACCGAGTTTCTCTCTCCTCTCTCCCGCTTCTCTCTCTTGTCGGCGGTGGAGCTCGCCGGTCCAGCCACCAAAACCAGCTGCTCTTAGCGCGACTACTGCTGAAAATGCACTTTGCTAAGTGTGACCCGCCCAAACAGCAGGCAATACCCCACTAACGTATATTCTATGTAGGAAACCAATCTCGGTTAAGGAGTCGAGGGCACCCCGGGGTATGCTATGCTACATCGGCCTAGCGGCGCTAAGTGTGGCTACATTATGGATTTTAATTTTCAAATCCTTGACATGGGGACTTGTTAGTACCACATAGAGCTCAACCCCTAATTAAGCCACACTTAGCACTTTAAATTAACCAAATTAGAGAAAACAAGAAGAATGTATCATAAAAGAATATTTTGCAAGTCACTTGCCATTTAGTGAGTCATCCACTATGAACAAATGACTACTTTTCCCTCAGCTAAAACAGACATTCTTGCAATACCACATTGCTAGAAAAGATAAGATATCCCTTACTCTTGCCTATATAAGAAGGTCTCTCACCTCACTCAATGTACACAACACATTTCTCTTCTAGTGTGATAATTTTACTTGGTATTCTTCATGTTTAGTGACTTAGGCATCAGAGCATTGAAGACGGGTCAACCCCGTCTCCACCTTCAATGTTATTTGCATGTTGTTGTAACAGAGACTCATGTCTCTATCGAAGACTCAATGAAATTCGGTAGAAACACCTATATAGAGGTTATTCCTTAATGGAGGTTCGATAAATTTACGGTCCAAAAACTAAAAAAAAAAATATGAAGTAAATAATGTATTTATAACAACAACTAATCTAACCTATAAATCATAATGCTGAGTTATTACGTATTATCAAACTTTAACACTCGATAACAACAATAAAACTTAAATTACTGTTTCAAAATATTATAATTATTTAGTTCTTCGTAAACTGCATCATATTTTAAAATTATTAGCAATTATTACTTTAAAGTTATAACTTTTCTTATAACTTATTACAATATGGAGGTTATTCCTATATATAACTGGTCTCAAGTGGGACCGAGATATTTTATCATTATAAGGTGGTTATTCCTATATGAAATATTTTTAAATCGAGATTCTACTGTATATAGTGCTGTTTAGCTAAGGATCTCCGCATTTATCGAAAAATGCGGATTTCCTGATTTTTCCTTGATTTGACTCGGTTTATTAGAAACATAATTACATCGCCACCATTCGGTTTCTCGATACTAGTGTATAAATCACTTATGCAAAATTTTATTTAATTTAGTTTCTAGATACTAGTGTATAGATCACTTCTGCAATATTTCATTCAGTTGGATGAAATTTTGCAGAAGTGATATACACTAGTATCTAGAGACTAAATGGTAGAGATTATGTAACTTAAAAGTGAGTTAAGTTAAAGAAATCCGTATTTTTTAATAAATGCAGAGGTCCTTAGCAGAACCTTACTGTGATTATATATATATAGCACCCTTCCACTCAGGTATACTTTTTTTTGGGTCATTTTCAGGTACAGCGCATTACACAAACTTTGATATTTTACCATCTCCACAATTTTGATTTTATGTCTTAATGTGTAGATCAAACCTGTAAATTTTCGGCGAAAATGGTGATCGTTAAGGTATTCAAAACTGCAATTGAAGTTTATAAGTATGAACAGTTCAGGTTTGGCAGATTTGGTTCGTCCCTTGATTTAACCTAGTTCAATACCTTAACGATTGCCATTTTGGCTGAAAATTTACAAGAATGATATACTCATATGGACCTAATAATTAGACAGTGGAGATGTTAAAATATGATTGAAAAGTTGTGTAGTGCCCTATACCTGAAAATGACAAAAAATAGGTATACCTTAATAGAAATGCCCTATATATAATATATATATATATTAGACAGAAGGATTAATTTTTTGAAATTCATCTTTAAAACAATTTTGGTAATTTGAAAAGAAAGTGATAATTTTTTTTTGGGATAATAAATTAATGTTTTCCTTTCTCCGTTTTCCCTGGAGAGAAATAAGGGAAGAAGGATGGTGATTATGGATTTTATCGATAAGGCCGCTACGGGTGGTTAACGATTTCTTTTCCTTTTTCTTTCTTCTCAAATATTTTTGTTTTACCATTTTAATCATATTTGCCTAACTGTTTATAAGATTTTTTAATCTTTAAAGGACTTTTTGATAAAAAAAAATTCAGTTTTGGTTCATAATGACAATTAATAAGTAGTGTATATATATAGTTTTCTGATGGAAAGTGTACTTGTTTGGGCCCAAAATAAACTTAACACTTATTTTAGTACTTTTGTGCCTCAAAGATAGAGTGGGCCGACCACATGCAGCTGAATAGGAGCTGCGAATCGGAAAAGGATATCTGTGCGATTCCTAAATAATCCAGGAGAATCTAGGGGCAAGATATCCTTCCTAATCTATAATGTTACCTTGTCAAGCGAGGGAGTCAGAGTACCTACTTCTATAAATAGAAGAAGCAAAGCAGATTTGTGGACCTCTACACTCATACACAATTTAGGCACCAGCAAATCTTACTCCACTGAGAGTAGACAACCAGCGAACAGCGAGCTCAGGATCTAGGCCACCTGACAGAGCGTGGGGATTCGAAGGTTCACTCAAGCTAACCAACCGGCAATAGCGAATTCAGGATCTAAGCCACTCTACACAGCGTTGGGATTCAAAAATTCACTCGAGCTACGACGACGACAATCGGCGGAGTCCAGACTACCCAACAGAGTGTGGGTATTCTTAAGATCTATGAAGTCACACTATCTAGTGTTCTCAATACTACGTCTTTAGGATTGCTCTGCTTTATACTTGCTCGAGGGTGTAAAGTATCGATTCTTTATGGCTCGATAGAGAGACATGAAGCTTAAGTCTTGTATCAAGATAAGTAGGACTCAACGAGCGGGGTTGGTGCTCTCCTTGCTCCAATCACTTGACAAGAAGTAGAGACTATGCGGCGCACTACATAACAACATTCTGCCATCTGCAGTGGCACGCCTCGCACACAACACAATAACAAACAGCGAATACAAAAAGAGATAGTTTGCGATCACTCCATGCATAGCAACCTGACTGGAGAAAAATCGAAGTCAAACATTTTGGCACGCCTAGTGGGACTCAGGTTTAGTGTCTTACAATTATTGATCCGTATCGTAAAAATTTCATGAGTTGCCTTAAACATCCAATACCAGCGTTCCGAGAATACGACTCAGCCGCTTGTAGAGGTTTGAGCAACAAAAAAGTACTACAGAGGTTTGGTGCAACGATGACTAAGGGCCGATCACCATCATCGTCAGAACCTAAGAGCATTGAAGAGATAAGGGCCATGGATTTTGAAACCTACATAGATGTTTCGCTCAAACAAGAGCAACGATGAAATGCTAACATTGAGTAGATCCTGAACAACCTGGAGGCCAGCGATAAGACGGTATCCAAAGTTCAAAGCAGGCTCGACAACTTTTACGAGGCTTGAAAGATTGAGCGTTCTGATAAAAGTAAAAAGTTTGACGCTCTCACGGAAGCTTTCGCAAACCTCACCAACACTATGACAGCTAGCTTCGTGTTGATTAGCGACAAGTTGAGGGAGCGAGAACCTCTCTTTCATGATGATGAGGAAGTCAAGGATGACGGTGTACTCGCTTCGCCTCCCCCGCAGCCTAACCTTGGGCAAGAGTTGGAAGAAAGGATTAATCACATCATTAATCAGAGGATGCCGGGTGAGGGCAAAACTCCAATAACCTACAACGACCCCTTCCCACTACCACCGTTCTGTTGGAAGTGACCAAAGGGTTATCGACCCATCTCATTCACTCGCTTTAGCGGTGAGGGAGCAGAGCCAGTAGCCATCCACATTGCTAGATTTAGAGTCGAGTGTGGACCATGGGGTAGGCTCGGCGAGTTCAAACTACGAGTCTTTACGTCCTCGCTAACAGGTGCAGCACTACATTGGTATACAAACCTACCGCAAGGCTCGGTCAGCGAGTGGGCAATGATGGAGAGATTGTTTACTGAACACTTTGGTGGATCAAAACTGGCTGTGAAGCTCGGTAAATTATGCCAGATGGTACGAATGCCAAGTGAATCGCCAGTGGCATATTTACACAGTTTTCAGACAGAGTATACACTACCAGAAATGGAGACATTACCGGCGACCTGCCGTCGCCGGCCTTGCCCTTTTTTTTCGCCAGAATTGACATTACCGGCGACTTGTCGCCGGCAATGACGTCGCCGGTGATTCCCCGCCGGTGTTGACATTGCCGGCGACGGGAAACGCCATCGCCGGTGATGTCTCGGACATTACCGGCGACTGGTGATGTCTTGGACATTACCGGCGACGGCGTCGCCGGCAATGGCAGCGCCGCCGTGGCCAGAATTTGAGACATTGCCGGCGACTCGAGTCCATGTCGCCGGCAATGTGGGGAAAAATTTTGAAAAAAAAACGCGGTTCTGGATTGGGCCCAATTCCATAACCTGCATTGAACCGGATAAACCGTACAATCATACAAGTTCAACAGTACACGTAGCAAAGACAGTCATACAAGTTCAACATAAATGTCCAACGTACAGTACAAATAGCAACGACGATAAAAAAATTAACTACAACTACAGGTCAGGTCCAGGAACTTGCGGGTCATCAGGGTTGAAGTAATCCATGTACTCATTTGAATTCCGGTGGCTACCTTGGTCTTGCTCTGGCGTTGACTGGTGCGGTGGTGGTAGTGGATAGGTAGGGATATGAGGGACCGGGGGAGGTGTGGGGAAGGGTTGTCCGGTAGTCTGAGCCTCGTACATCGTCCGCATCCATGTGTACATCTGAGCCTGCACCTGTGTCTGCTGCATTTGGTACTCGGCCATCTGCCTCTTTTGCTCCTCCAACTCCCTCTGCGTCCTATGAAGCTTCGCCGCGAGGTTACGACTAGAAGTTGAACTTCTTGACCCGGTAGAGTATTCTGAAGTGTTCTTCAATAGTCCTTCGCCCGCCGTGCCCATTCCCCTACAGTAGTAGGTATTCTTTCCAGTCCCGCACGCTTTTGCCATGATCCGAGCCGCTATCGGGGGATCAAGCGGATCGATCTGAGAGGCATACTGGGTGACTTCTTCCTCGGAGCAGTCAGGATGGTTAGTCCGAGCTATACTCATGGTCACTTCTGCGGTCACCTCCTCCACTCTCGACTAATTGAAAAGGGAAAATGAACAACGTATTAGCTAACAAAATCTATTTCCATCTTGAAAAATAGTTTTATTAACACATGGAGAGGCGAAAGACTTACCGCTTCTTCAGGGCACTGCGGGTAGAACTTCTGATAAATATACACCAACGGGTTCACCTCTTGTTGTTGCTGCGCCTTAGTCGACCAACCCATGTAGTTGAGTGAACCTGCATGATGGGCCCTGGTGTTTTTCAATCTATTCGCTCGGTTCGTCTTCGAAATCGCCTTGTTTGATAAACATATGGAAAAAAATTAGTAACTAACTATTTCAATCTGATACGATACATTAGGCTTGAAAGATATATTAAGGATGCATACCCGAGCTTTGGGGTGCTCGAAGTGGGCTATCAGCCACAGCCACTCGTACTCCCTAAACCGGAATTCGCTAGGGGTGGAACCTCGGCCTAGCTCCTTGTATACAGTGTAATGGGAAGAAAGCTCGTTCTTCCACTCTTTATACCTATATTAAAAGAAGGAAAAAAAGTTAGAGATATTAAAACACTTGATAAACAAAAATCTAACTCGATATATATTCAAATAAGTCGAAGCACATCACCTCATATGTAGTTGACGCTCTACCCACGTGTGAATAAGAACTTCATCCACGTCAAACCACACCTGCAATATGAATATATAAAAGGTAAAATTATATATATATTTATTCGGACTTAATTAATAAATGTAAAATTTACGTAATGAAAATACGATTTTACTCACACTGAGTGCATTATGCACTTGCATCTTCACGTAGATAGGCACAGATTCCCAATCTGGCCAAAGCATTGGGACCTTGTCCCGCACGATCGCACCGGCCATGCTGACATATTTGCGCGTGGTGTCGAATGCCTCGATCACCTCGCCATCCTCATTGGCCCTTATGGACGTTTTCCTTCCGCCGGTGGCCTGCTCAAGTCTCTTCCCGGTGCAGGTGCCTCTAGCCCCTTTCCGTTTTCCAGTCCCATTAACGAAATTGCCTAATAATACAATGTCAACAAATTGATATCATTAATTGAACCTATCGCAAGTCTTAAGTAATAATTAAGTAATCAATCTGATGTTAAATAAAATTTACCTGCATCGTCAGTTTGTTGGTTGGTGCACCTCACACTCCAAAGATACACGGGGTCGAACGGGAGGAAGTTATACGCTTCCTCCACGCTCAGGAACTCCGGCCGTCCTTCAATATAAACAGGCATCCCCCTATCATCGAATTCAGGGATGACAGGAATCTCGTCGGGTAGGAAGAGACCGGACGGCGGAGATAGACGAGGCCTGGACGATGAGGCGCCAACACCACCATGTGTCTCAGATGATTCCCGTGAAACGGGAGTAGGCACCGGGCGAATATGGGGCATTCGGATTGAGGGAGTTTCTGATACCCCCGTTGACTGTCGCTCGTCTGAGGCTCTGCCACCGGAGGGACGTCTGCTGATTGAGCGTCTGGAGACTGAGGCTCGAGGCTCAACTTCCGGTTGCATGGCTCTTGATCGTGCAGCTTCCTCCTCAGCTCGCGCCTCTAGCAAGGCTCTCGTGCGAGCACTCATCATTGGCCCACTGGGCGTGTTGCTAACTGCGGGGGAGGAGGAAGCTTGACTACTGTTCCCTCCACTATTTCGGGAACATCTCCGAAGCCAATTAGCCGCAAAACCTCCTGGCATGGACACCGTAATAGTCATGGGAACTGGGGTTCTATAACAAATCGGAACCGGAACGGTTTGGAACAGGAACCGTTTGAACCTGGAACCGTTATATTACAAACGGTTTCGGTTACAAATAGTTCCGGTTCCAAACGGTTCCGGTTCCAAACCGTTTCGGTTCTATAACAAATCAGAAATACCGGAACGGTTTGGAACCGGAACCGTTTGAAACCGGAACTGTTTGTAACCGGAGCCGTTTGTAACATAACGGTTCCGGTTACAAACAGTTCCGGTTCGAAAAGGTTCCGGTTCCAAACCGTTTCGGTTCTATAACAAATCAGAACCGGAACGGTTTGGAACCGGAACCGTTTGAAACCGGAACTGTTTGTAACTGGAACAATTTGTAACATAACGGTTCCGGTTACAAACAGTTCCGGTTCCAAACCGTTTCGGTTCTATAACAAATCAGAACCGGAACGGTTTGGAACCAGAACCGTTTATTTTCAAACGGTTCCGGTTATAAACAGTTCCGGTTTGAAACCGTTCCGGTTCCGATTTGGTATGGTTCCAATATCACCTATTATACGTTAAATTAACAACTATATCACCTAACTTAACATATATACATACATCATTTCCGGCTTTAAATTTTTCACACATATATACATCGATCATGCATCTTAATTTCACCTTAATTCACACATATATATATACATCACATATTAATCCAATTCACCCTAGCTAATTAATTTTCCACATTTTTCAAACATACGTATATATATACATTCCATATATATTAATTAATTTTTCACATATATACATCACATATATTGCTCCTTCATCCCACAATTATCCACATTTTTTTCCCACAATTTTCATACATACCTTAATTACATTTTACAAATATTGTCCACATGCATACATATATACATCCCACAATTATCAAAAATTAATTAATTAAAATACACAAAAAAAATATTGTGGAATGAGAGAGAGAGAGAGGGAGAGAGAGAGGGAGAGAGAGTGAGCTCAAACCTGCCATGGTGGAGCTCGACCCAACTTTGCCGGCGACGGAGGTGAGGGGAGGAGGAAGAGGAGGAGGGGAGGAGAGAGGGGAGGAGAGGAAGAGAGGGGAGAGGGAAGAGAGAAGAGAGGATTGAGGAGAGGGGAGATATCAGAAATTCGTGCTAAGAGAGGGAAGAGGGAAGAGAGAATTGAATTAGGCTGAAGAGAAATGGGGAGGAGGAGCTCGAGCTCGAGCTATACCGCCACCATTGCCGGCGAGGTAGGTCAACGTCGTTGGTAATGACATTACCAACGAGTTGAGAAGCAACTCGTTGGTAATGACATTACCCACGAGTTGCTAAGTCGTTGGTAATGACATTACCAACGAGTTGCTTGTCAACTCGTTGGTAATGTCATTATTTGTCGACTATTATCCGATCGACCAATTTCCGACCATTTTCCGACTACATAATTTCCGACTACGTACAATTTCCGACTACGTATAATTTCCGACTACGGTTCCGATTTCCGACTACGTTCAATTTCCAATTTCCGACTACGTTCAATTTCCGATTTCCGATTTCCGACTACGTTCAATTTCCGACTACGGTTCCGATTTCCGACTACGTTCAATTTTCGATTTCCGACTACGTTCAATTTCCGACTACGGTTCCGATTTCCGACTACGTTCAATTTCCGACTACATACAATTTCCGACTACGTACAATTTCCGACTACATACAATTTTCAAGTACATTTTCTGACTATAATTTCCTTAAACATTTTACTACGTACATTTTACTACGCACATTTGCCGACTACAATTTCCGACTACAATTTCCAAAGTACTAAGGATGATAATCGTAATCATCTTCATCACTTGAGTCTGACTCGGTTTCATAGGTAACCTCTGGCAATATGTGCCGCTCCTCGTCATCTGAATCAGCGTCAACTTCATATGGATTAACATCGAGAAGTTCTGCTCCAGTAATTCGAACCACACTCCCAGATCTCACATTATTAAGGCGAATCGTAGATGATTCCGGAATGTCAAAAGCGTTTGGCTCTTGGTATGCAGTAACTTCCTCATCATCTGCGGTATCACCAAGTGTGGCAGCACTGTATATGTTTCTATGAGCAACATGGTTAACCACCTTCCACGGGACTTTGTTAAGAAGATCGTCCAGGTAAAACACTTGTTTTACTGATGAGGCAAGAACGAAAGGGTCATCTTCATACCAGCTAGTAGCAGTATTCACCGAAAATGTTCCATACTGATCGGTCCTTGTGTTCTCCGGGCTAGTATCAAACCATCTACACTTGAACAAGTGCACTTTCATGCGGTTCCCATAAATTAGTTCAACAACTGAATGAAGGACACCGTAATAGTCAACGCCATCCTGCCCACCATGGACCATCACCCCACAATTCTGTGTTTTCAGTCGGTCGTCTCGATTTTCACATATAAATTTCACGCCATTGAACTGACACATCGAGTAAACTTTTGAAGCAATCGGTTTCATCGCCAGGACCCTCAATTCGTTTGATCACTCTGGGCAACCATCATCTGCTACATGGTTCATCTGAAAACGTCCATATATTAATACGTACAGAAGAAATTATGTCATCTTGAAACCACAAAAGCACGTACATACATACATGCTATATAAAGATATATATAAAAATATACATATACACATATACTTACCCATTGACCAAAGTAGTTTGCAAACGTCTTGTTGTGGTAATCAACATTTCCGGCAATAGCAGGGCAGTGAAGATGATAGTTTTTCCAATATTGTACTTCTTGACAGTTAATCAGTACCGACCAGTGGGCAATGGCTACCTCATTTCCATCCAACTTGTACGACTTTGGCAAGCTTCCCTGTACTACCACGTCACTGAAGATGATAGAAAGGTTGAACTGGGGTTCATCTATCGGCATATGTTGTTGGGGGTCCTCTACATTTTCGAGGTACACTTTGGTGTACGTTACACACTCGTGCGCAAGATATGCTTCAGCGATACACCCTTCAGGTGCATATTTATTCTTCACATAGTCCTTGTAGGCTCCCAATTGTCTACAAGTTAACAAGTACATGTTAACTTACTTAACCACAAGAATTTACATATAAAAACATAGGCAAACCAAATTTATGAATCATTTGTACCTTTCCATGGGATACATCCAAGTGTAGTGTACGGGACCGGTAAGCAACAATTGTTCGGGAAGATGGATCATCAGGTGCGGCATTATGTCGAAAAAATTTGGGGGAAATATCCTCTCAAGCTTGCACATGATAAAAATGATGTCATCTTGCATCTCCCTGAGGTCTGCTTTTTTAACTTCCCTGGTGCATAACTTCTGAAAGAATCTTGACAAGGCCACCAACGGTTCCACCACCTCTTTGGGCATGTACCCTCGAATGAAAATAGGGAAAAGGCGTTGAAGCAGTACATGGCAGTCATGACTCTTTAATCCGTACATCTTATTGTCCCGGAAGTTAACACACCTGCTTATATTTCCTGCATAGCCATAAGGATACCTGCATATATATAGATAAAGCCATATATATCGACCAATTATATTTCTCGCATATAACCATATATACTCCGCTAAAAATTTAAGGCCAAATTCGTACATAGCCATAAGAATATATACCTGACATTACTCAGCCACCGAAAAATTTCATGCTTATGCTTCGGCTTTACGGTGTACGGAGCTTGCGGCATTTTTCTCTTACCATCTCTTAACCACAAATGTTTTCGCACACCCATTGCTTTCAGATCAATGCGTGCCTTAGGGATGTCTTTTGTTTTCCCCTCCAAGTTAAGAACTGTGCCCACCACACTTTCACACACATTCTTCTCTATGTGCATGACATCTAGGTAATGTCTGATAGGCAACCTGGGCCAGTAGGAGAGTTCCCAGAATATGCTCTTGTGTGTCCAAAACTTATACCTTTCGGGCTTGTCTAGAATTGACGCCACTATGTCAAGATGATTGCTCAGCTGGCCAAAATCGTATTCATTCAACACTTCCAAAATTTCTTCCCTGTCCATCGCCTGGGTGCCACACCTGTTTCCACAGTCCCATCAAACGCGTCTGGATCCTGCCTAAATGGGTGATCATATGGAAGCCAACAACGGTGACGCATCTGAACAATTTTACTGCAATGAGGACTGCAACAATCAACCGTCATGCACTCTGAACAAGCCCTGTAACCCCTGGTAACGTTGCCTGACAACATACCGCGGGCAGAAAATCACTGATGGTGCCAACAAGCATGGCATGCATCTGGAACATCTCCTTTTTGAACCTATCGTAAGTGGGGTGGCCACACTCACTCAGGTACTTAAGCTCCTCAATCAAAGGCCTCAAATACACATCGAGACACTTTCCTGGATAACCCGGGCCCGGAATTAACAGAGTGAGCATATTGTATTCCTTCTTCATGCACATCCATGGTGGAAGGTTGTACGGTACCAAAATAACTGGCCATATACTGTATTGAAGACTCATGTTGCCAAAAGGGTTGAATCCGTCAGATGAGAGCCCTAGCCAAACATTTCGGACCTCTGCTGCAAAATGATCAAACTCCCTGACCATGTGCTTCCAAGCCTCTCCGTCAGAAGGGTGTATAAGGGTGTCATCGTCAGGCAAGTTCCTCTCAGCCCACCATCTCATTGCCTCCGCCGTGAAAGCACACATGAACAACCGCTCCAGCCTATCAATAAGCGGGAAATATCGAAGTATCTTCACAGCTTTCTTGTTGCCTGCAGGAGTCAACTTATACCTTTCTGTAAAACATACCGGGCAGGCTTCAAGGTCTTCGAGATCTTTTCCCCAGAAGAGAATACAATCATATCTGCATGCATGGATTTTGATGTAGGAAAGCCTAAGATCTTTCAGGATATGTCGCACCTTATGATGAGTGGTAGGAAGACGATGACCGGGTGGCAGTAGCGAAGTAGTCCACTTCAACCAAGAATCAACGGCTTTGACAGACATTTTGTTCTCCATTTTGAGCTGCATCACTCCCATCACACTTTCAAGAACAGTCTTACTACAACCGTCGTACAACGGAGTCTGTTGCAATGCAATCAGGTTGTTGTACTTGTCCATACCGCTTGTGTTTACATGACCTCCAGGTAATGGTTCGACTGGCTCGATATGGGGGAAACCCTCAACGACGGGAGGGACATTTGGTGCTTCATCAGCAAATACACCGCTCTCATGAGGAAACATATCATTGATTAACATCGATGTTGGATCATAGGATGAACTGCCCCTCTCAGCAAAATGTCCATGATCATAGCGTGGACTGGCCCTCTCACCAAATTGTCCATGATCATGCGGACCGGCTACCGATGTTTCACCGTGATAAATCCAACAAGTGTACTTTTCCCAAAACCCGTATTTACTCAGGTGCCTCTGGACTTTATCAATGGGAAATCGAAATCGATCGCTGAAACACTTACATTCTTTACACGGGCAATAATGAAGTGTAGTGTCTCCACAATTAGCCTTCACAAAATCCACAAAACTCCTAATTCCCTCGTGATATCTGACATCCCATCTTTCGAGGCTCATCCAACTCTTGTCCATCCTGAAAATTCTAACAATTTTACGTATTAATTATATATATATATATACACACATTCACTACTAATAATCGACGTGATCTCTCAATTCAACTCTAATTAAATCAACACATGCATGCATATGTATATATATATATCGATCTAATCTCTGAATTCGATTCAGTACTCGATGATAGTATTCTCCTTTTTTCAATTCAAAACGTATTTGACTGGGTAGGAGGAGGCTCTGTTAAGCCTGGCTCCGATAACAATACAATAATACCAGTCATTGATTCAGACACAAGATTAACTACAAGTTGTTTTCTCGTTTCGGTGACCGTACATCAACAACATTTCATATATATCTCACGAATTGGATTTGATCAACACACACACACATATATATATATACCACATATACGTATATATACACCTACGTACCTATATATATAGCTTCCCGAGTGATCGAGTTTTCGACGCGCGCCTTAATTTTGACAATATACCGAATGATCGATTTCGGAGCGTACGTTTTCCTTCTTTCGATTTCTCTGGATTTTTTTCGCTCAAAATGATTGAATGATCGAGCTGCCCCATCCGGCATCTAATATAAGACACATTGCCGGCGACGGAGTAAGTCGCCGGAAATGAAGACATTACCGGCGACTTTACGCCGGAATCTCGCTAGTAATGTTCCAAAACATTACCGACGACTCCAACCGTCGCCGGCAATGTCTAGGCACACATTTCCGGCGAAATTCCGGCCGGAAAATGAGTCATTTCCGGCGAGATTCCGGCCACATTACCGGCGACGGAGTAAGTCGCCGGTAATGATGGACATTACCGGCGACTTTTCCGGTCGCCGGCCTTGTTGGCCGGAATCTCGCCGGTAATGACTCATTTTCTTGTAGTGATACCAAGAGCAGCACTTCATGTACTATAGAGGACTTGGTAGACATTGTGGTTGGAAGACTTAAAGAACGCCTGCATACCAAGTACGTAGACACAAAGTTCACATCGTTGAATTCTCTCATCGATGCTATATCTCAAACTCATGCTGCGTACGAAGAAGCCAACAATCGGCGCAACGCATCCTAAGGAGCATATACTCCAAAGACTCTATACCATGAACATCCCAAGATAATTGCAGTAGTGCAAGAAGAGGAGGAGTTTGATGGATATGATTCAGACGATGTGACAGTGGCTGGTCTGGAGTTAACGGCCAAGAATATGGTCAAGTCCAAGAAGATTATTCCCACAAAGGGACAAGTGCGAGTTCTGACCAATGCGTTCACAAAGCCAGAGTTTGAATCACACTACAAGAAAACAACACTTAGACCACAGAAACGTAATTGTTCAGTGGTCCAAGTGACACCTGGACGACGGAAAAGACTCCGTGGTCCAAGTACCACCTGGACGACGGAGAATACCATCTCCGTCATCCATGTGGTCACCTGGACCACGGATTCTTTTCCGTCGTCCAGGTGATCACCTGGACGACGGATACGGCATTCTCCGTCGTCCAGGTGATCACCTGGACCTCGGAGTCTTCTCCGTCCTCCAGGTGATCACCTGGACGATGGAGATGGTATTCTCCGTCGTCCAGGTGATTACCTGGACAACGGACCGACACGCTGTCGTCCGAGTATACGTAACGTACTTCCACTTAGACGACGTACTGACACCTCCGTCGTCTAAGTGAAGCATTATATAAGCCCGATGTCAAATTGAATTCATTCCTCGATCTCTTCATTCCATTTGAAGAAGAATTGAAGGAGAAGGGAGCTAGCTAGCTAGAAGGCCGAGAAGAATCAGGATCGATAAGGGATCTCCGCTGACTAGCTAGCTAGCTTAATTAACGTACAGATATCGAGAAGGCCAGCAGGTACGTACGTACGCAGTTAAAATTTGCTTAATTAATATATATTTAGTGAAAACGTACGTACATACATGCAAGGATGTTAGCTATATATATATGTACAGATCGATTAAATTATGTACGTACGTAATTGATGGATCGATGTAGATCGAGTACGTATAATTAAGCGTAAATTAATGGACAAATATATATTTATGTAATAATTAATTAATTATAATATTTTGTAGCAGTATGGACAAGAGTTGGATGAAGTTGAAGAATAGATGTGATGTCCGGTATATGGATGGAATTAGCGAATTTGTGAATTTTGCGATAGAACATGGTCAGGGAAAGAAACGTTTCAGGTGTCCGTGTCAGAAATGTCTTAATTGTCAGTATGCGGAGGTTAATGTTATGGTGCAACACCTGTACGAAAATGGTATGATGTGGAGTTACACTACATGGAGCGAGCATGGTGAAGCAGTAGAGTTCAGGGCAGTAGACTTCAGCTCAGGGTACAGTTACAATGGTGCCTCATCCAGCGGCAGTGGTGTCGGACCCCCATCTTGCAACCCAACTGCAGATTTGGTCCATGATGCGTTTCCGGGATATAGTCATGGTGGACACCAACACCAAGACGGAGGTTACAGTACCACTAATGAGCATGATGACACATTCCCCGCAGCTAGCTTGGCCACTGACACCAGTGAGATGGAAAAGTACAACCAGATGCTACTTAAAGCGCAGACCCCGGTGTTCCCTGGATGTCGAGAGAATGTGTTGCAATATGTGATGGAGCAAATGAAGATAAAAGTGAAGCACAAAATGTCAGTGAGTGCTTTTGACGAAATTCAGGAGCAAATATGTAAGTTGCTTCCTGATGATCACAATCTTCCTAAATCTCATTATAAGGTTAGAAATATCCTGAGCAGCCTCGGCCTAAAGTACAGGATAATTGACGCATGTCCGAATGATTGTGTGCTATTTTACAAAGAGTATAAAGAGTTGGACTATTGTCCCGTATGTGGCCAGTGCAGATTCCAGTTGAATAGGAAGAGTTCGAAAAAGAGAATTCCTGTGAAAGTTGTTCAATATTTTCCCTTGATTCCCAGATTGCAGCGCCTGTACATGTCTCTACACACAGCAGAGGCGATGCGATGGTACGCAGAAAAGCGAATAGATGACGATGTCCTGCGATACGCCGCGGATGGGGAGGGTTTCAAACATTTCGACAGAGAATTTGGAGACTTTGCTTCAGAGGTTAGAAATGTTAGACTCGGCCTATCTACAGACGGATTCAATCCTTGGGGAAGTAATAGCTCCGCCGTCAGCACTTGGCCAGTTATTCTGATGCCGTACAACTTGCCTCCGTGGATGTGCATGAACAAGGAATTTAATTTCCTTACCGTACTAATTCCAGGTCCTAAATCTCCATCGAAGTGCTTAGATGTCTACCTCAGACCTTTGATCGACGAGCTGAAACCGTTGTGGGAAAATGGAGTCCCAACTTATGAAAAATTCACTGACACGATGTTCACGATGAGGGCTGCCGTAATGTGGACGATCATCGATTTTCCAGCTTATGGGATGTTGGCAGCCTGCAGGACAAAAGGATATAATGGATGTCCTATATGTTTGGACGACGTGAACTCTAGTTGGCACGCGGGGAAGGTGTGTTACTTGGGTCACCGTAGATGGCTTCCTCACGACCATCCGTGGCGACAGGATGAAGCTCATTTCGACGGTACGGTAGATAACAATCCTAAACCCCGTAGTTGGTCGGGCGAAGAGATTTTAGAGAGGTTGAACTATTTCGACTTTGGTGTGTTGAGCAATGACGCGGATGTAAAGAAATGCAATCCAATTCCTCCACATGATCTGAGCTATTGGGATCACAAGAGTATATTCTTTGAACTCCCTTACTGGTCGAAGTTGAAGCTGAGGAACAACTTGGACGCGATGCACATAGAAAAGAATGTGTGCGACAACGTGGTGGGAACAATTCTCGGTATTAAGTTCAAGACTAAAGATACTCCCAAAGCGCGCAAAGATTTGGAATCAATGAATCTACGTCGTCCCTTGTGGTTGAGGAGGGATAAGAAATGAGTGTACAACAAGATGCCAGATGCACCTTGCACAGTGAAGCCGACGCGTAGACGTTCTGTATTTCACTGGTTTAAGGGCGTTCGTTATCCGGCTACGTATGCAGCTACTATAACTGGAGCAGTGGACGAGGTGCAACACAAGTTTGTTTGTCTAAAGACACATGACTATCACGTTATGCTGCAACGTCTGATTCCAGTGGTAATTCGACCACACTTGCCTCGGGACGTCGTAGAACCAATAGTAGCATTGTGCAGGTGGTGGCAAAGGTTATGCGCCAGAGAATTAAAGAAGTCAGATGTGGTGGAATTGCAACAACAAATTGTGCACATCATTTGCAAACTAGAGAGGATTTTCCCCCCTGCTTTCTTTGACATCATGATTCACCTAATGATCCACCTGCCCGAGCAGGTGCTCATTTCTGGTTCGGTCCAGTACACTTGGATGTATCCTCAAGAAAGGTACGTACAACTAATTAATTAATTTGTTCCACTGGAGATTATATATATACTAGCTAGCTATATGTACTTATGTAATGTGTACGTTTGATTTTGTAGACAGCTTGGACAGTATAAGTCATTCGTCAAAAATAGGTCGGCCCCGGATGGCTCCATAGCAGAGACATACCAAATGCATGAGTGTGTTACTTACTGCAACAGGTACCTCAAAGATCCACCCCCTCCCACTGCCTCCGATCGCAGTGCCCGCATCAATCTTTCTGTCGTGAGAAATGTCGTCCGACCGTTTAGAGGAGTATTAAAGGAATCGTTAACACGGGAAGAACTTATTGAGGCACATTGGGTAGTGTTGCGAGACTGTGATGAAGTTGAGCCGTACATGTTGTCATACAGGGAGAGGCTTCAGGCGTTAAATCAAAACAAGAGTTCGGCGTGGATTGAGGAAATGGTTAAGAAGAAGTTTCCCGATTATTTCTTCCAATGGGTACGTACATACATCTCGGTATTAATTATTTAAATACATATCGCTCATGTTTGTAGAAAGTAAACCCTTATATTAATTTGCCCTTTTTCGCAGATGATTGATCTGCAAAAATCTGATAACCACGGAGGGTGGTGGTCATGGCCAAAGCACTTGCTAGCAGGGAAGCCGGTTAAACACTATATTTATCCCGGATGTTTTGTGAACGGTGTAAAGTTCAATTCATTGGCCCGAGACGAAGGAAGAAGAACACAAAACAGTGGGGTAGCGGTTGGGAAAGACAATGATCTATATTACGGGGCTATTGTATATGTGGTTCAGCTATGTTACGGGAATGATGCCAACGTTTTCCTATTCAAGTGCAGATGGTTCAAGCGTACAAAGGAAGACCTGGGACTATTATCAGTCGATACAAACTCGCACTGGTATGAGGATGAGCCTTTCGCTCTCACCACCTTAGTTCGGCAGGTGTTCTATCTCGACGATCCGAAAGCCGGTGAAGGGTGGAAAATAGTGAACCATATCTCTCACCGAGGAATATGGAATACAGAGACAATTGAAGGGACACTGGCGACGACTGAAGATGCTGCTGAACCAGAAAGAGACATTCCTGCCTATCAAGAGCCTAATATTTCTATGGTCCGCTCCGATATAATGGACATGGTTCAAGATGGTGAACGGTTACCCATGCCTGATGGTTGTACAGATCTAACTGAAGATGAGATTATCGATGAGGTAGATGAAGAAGACGAGCAGGAAGAGGATGCAGACGAGGACTCAGGTTATTCGTCGGACGATGTTGAGTACGATGACGAGGATGAGCCGTCGTCTAACGGGGATGAGGACGATGATGATTATGACGAAGAGTACGGTCATACGACGAGGGAGATTAATTGGTAATTAATTACTGTAATTATTGTAATATATATATGATCGATGCCGGTTTACGGTAAGAAATTAATCCGAATTATATATCCTGGACAACGGAGAAATTAATTGCAGGTTGTCGCCAAATCTCAATCTCATATAAAACCCTAGCTAAATCCTGGACCCTAAATCTAGCAGTTCGGATCGATCGATCAATTTTTTAATTATATTTTTGAATCAGAATAATTGAACGGACACACAAATGACTGGGGACGACCTAAACCGTAAACCCTAAGGCCCTAACCCCTGAATTCGGGGTTTAGAACTTGGACGATGGAGAATGGTCATTATCCGTCGTCCAGGTACAAACTAGGACGACGGATATGGTAATTATCCGTCGTCCAAGTTCACAAACCCTAAACCTTAAACAGTAAGGCCCTAACCCCTGAATTCAAGGTTTATACACCTGGACGACGGAGAACGTCATTCTCCGTCGTCCAAGTTAGAACCTGGATGACGGATAACTTCATATCCGTCGTCCAGGTGATTACCTGAACGACGGAAACGCTCATTTCCGTCGTCCAGGTGCAGATATCGTAATTTTTTCTAAGACAACGACCATCTAGACCTTCTTCCAATGCAAAGTATTTTCATCAAGACTTTAGAGTAAACAATTCTTGGTGTGTGAGCTTCAACGGTTCGAAAATCGGAGTTGCGAAATGCCTTGTATCCACGTTTCCGGTTTGTGAAATTATCGGTTTTGCGGTTGACTGTGCCGATCAAACCCTTCCCGAACTTATTATTTTATGGTCCTTTGAAGACAATTATATATTATGTTACGACGAACATATCCAACGGTTGTTTTGTCCAAATTCAATTTCGTTAATACTCTGCTGCAAATGAGCGTCTACTCATGAACACTTAAGTCGTAAAGATTAGTCGATACTTAACATGTTTCAAGACGTAAAATTAATCGTCGGTTCAAATTTAACTGTTCATATATACGATGCGTTCATCGATATTGTACGACTATTTCACTCGAATGACAGATCGCTAAATTCCTAGCGAATTATTTTTTAAATTTTTTTTACGTAATTTGAACCTGGACGACGGAGATGGTCATTTTCCGTCGTCCAGGTTCAAAAACCATGGCAGTTCAAATTTATTTTTGTTTATTTTTTTCATGTAATTTTCACTTGGACGACGGAGACTGACCATCTCCGTCGTCCAAGTCCAATTTTTATGGCGGTTCAATTTACCGCTTCCGTTTTTGGGACAGCTTGAATTTTCACTTAAACGACGGAGAATTCATTCTCCGTAGTCTAAGTCCAAAATAATGGCGGTTCAGAGCGTCCCGCCGATTAATTGGCGCCGCTTGAATTTTTTTGAAACCGCCACCTAGACGACGGAAAACACTATTTCCTTCGTCCAAGTGGACTTAAACGACGGAGAACAGTTCTCCGTCGTCTAGGTGAAACTCTATAAATAGAGTTGCACCCCCCCCTCATTTTGTCATCATTCTATCTCCTCCTCTCCTCTCCTCTCCTCTCCTCCGGCGATCCTCCTCCGGCAACGCTCCGACGACATTTTTTCCGGCGTGGTTCCTCCTCTCCGACGACTCAACTCCGGCGATATTCCCGAAAACTCCGATTCGGTAAATTTCTATTTTTCCCTTATTAAAATAATTTTCATTTAATTAATTAATTAAATTCTAAATATAATTTAGAAGTATAATTTAATTGATTAATTAGTTTAAATATTTAATAAATGATTAATTATTGTTATTAATTTATTAAATCATAATTATTGTAATTATTTATTATTAGTTGCATGATTAAATGAATTTATTATTAAATTTATTAAATGAACAAATTATTATTCATAATTTATTAAATGAATCAATTTTTTATTAAATGCATGATAAATAAATATAAATTATTGCATCTAATTAAAAATTATTAATTAATATTTACGTTTATTTTCTAGTAAATTAATTAGTAGTACGTGTTCGATTTAAATTTAGTACATAGGCTTGGTTTATTAAGTCGCACTCTTTGGAATAGATGGCGCCTCTTTTCCTTGCTTATCTCCTTAACCCCTCGTGATGTGTGGATTTCATCACCGCACACCATAACCTAAGTGAAGTTATGGACACGAGGTTGATGGCGGAGTTTGCAAAGGACTTGAGGGAGTGTAAATTTTCGAAAAATTGGCCGAATGTCGGACATGGTGTCTAGAAACGGGTTATGACTGGTGACAGGATTTGGACTAAGAAAGACTTTTGTCGAAATTAGTCCTGCCTCTCGCGTTATCTCTATCCCTAACTGGCCATGTTTTTCGATTTAACCAAGGCTGATTAATTGAAAATTTACACTTTATCGCGCGGGTTGCACGTCCATTGAACGACCGAAAATGCCAAGCTAGTGTACTCTATTTAAATCTTAAACGTACTTAATTAATTAGCGTAAATTTTTAAGTTGTAATTATTATGGTAAGTAGGTATTTTAACACCGTACTCTTAGGTTTAAATGGCTCCGCCAAAGACGACATCCGGCAAGAAGAAATCCCAACAGGAGGCAGAAGATGCCATGCTCCGAATGTTGGCGGCCCAAGTCGGTTGGGTTCAACAGGAGGGCAACGACGCTCTCAATCCAGACGGATCATCTGGTCCGTCCGTAGTGCCCTCTGGGGAAATTCCCACTCCCCCATTCATCTCGAGCGGTGATGACGTCGACCCCTTCCAATCTCCGACGCCCGGTACCGGTTCAACGGGAAGTACTCAGGCGTCCTCGACCGCCGAATCAATCATGTACAGCGCCCGCCGTAGGCAAAGGAGGGCCCCCACTGACCCGGAACCGAAAAGGACTCGGGGTCTCGTTAAAGGGGGCAAAGCGGAGCGTATTTGCAAGGCGACCGGTAAAAAGATCGACTTGCCGTACGACGAATTCACCGGTGGCCCTCCCACAGCTCAGCTAGCAAGTCTCTCGGCGCATGGGATATGGTCAATCATCCGTAACCGGGTTCGTATCACTGCCCCTACTTGGAAGGAGGCGCCGGATCATGAGAAGGCAAATGTCTTCAAAGATTTTTCGGTACGTAATACGTCCAATTTAGTTATTATATAATATTGTTAATATTAGTTAAAATTTCATAATATATACGATTATAATTTTCTATTTATTTTTGATAGGAACAATTTGACGTGGATCCGACACCGGCTATGTTGAGGCATATCAACCAAACCGCCAACTCCATCTACAAAGATTGGAAGTACAAGCTCCATAAGTACTTCCAAGATGTCGGTCCCGTGCCTCCCTTGGTAGAGCTGCAAGGGGAGAGAGAAGATGAGTGGGAGTGGTTGTGTAACCACTTTGCCGATGAACAATTTAAGGTATTAATTTTTTTTTTATTTCAATTAAGATAATTGAATTATTTAAATTGTAGTTATTCATTTTTTAATGATTTAATTATGTTGTGTAACAGAAATTCTCCGGTGTCAACAAAGCCAACCGGGGGAAGAAGGAGAAACACCATACTACCGACGCCAAGCAGTTCATTCAAATAGCCAAGGAGCACAAGGATAAGGGCTCCAAACACTCTTATCTTGATGCAAGCGTAAGCGCGTACGTGACGCCAGGGCTCAATAATGAAGCGAGTCAATGCGGCGTAAGTGATATATTAATTATGTGCTTTTAATTATAGTAATTATTATTTAAATATGATTTCATTATAATAAATTAATTATTCTTTTGTAGGCAAGGGTGATAGAGCGTGCGCATGAAGAGTTGGCTAACACTCAGCTTGCGTTCCCAGATGTGCCGCCTGAAGACCTGCCTCCTCTATCCTTAGAGAGCCAAATTGCAATCGCGGATGAGGTCTACAGTCGTAGAGCTGGCAAGGAGGTTAGGCACTTTGGGCCTAGGGTGGTACGAGATTTGTCGACGACCTCCGGTTCATCATCTACGGGAGTTTCGGGGCAGCGGAGAAGGAGTCAGGCAGCGGCCGTCGAAGCAGCCATTCAAGAGGCTCAACTGGCACGAGAGGAGAACGAGTCAATGCGGCAAAGACTTGACGAACAACAAGCACAAATAGCCTAACTCATCGCGCTCATGAACCAAAATCGAGAAGTATGTCAACCTCCTCCGAACCCATACCTCGACGACAACGACCCGGCTGGAGGCGGAGGACCCGGCGGCGCATCTGCTCCTCCACTGTATTAGCTAGCTAGTTAATTATCGCGTTTCTTTATTTTCGAGTTCCGAACAATATTTTATAATTTTTGTGGGTTTTTAATTTGGATGTGTATATATGTACAAATTAATTAATTAATTAATTAATACATTAATTAATATTAAAAATTTAGTTTAATTAATTATTTTCGACTATTTTTCATTATTTAAATTAAATTAATAATAAATTAAATTAATAATATTTCATTTCAATTTTTTTTTTAAATTAAATATTCACTTGGACGACGGAGATTATGTTCTCCGTCGTCCAGGTGCACAAACCCTAAACCTAACCCTAAACCCCTAACCCCTAACCCCTAAACCCTAAACCCTAAACCCTAAACCCTGCCATTCTCCGTGGCCCAGGTGTTCACCTGGACGACGGAGAACTAATTCTCCGTCGTCCAGGTGAACACCTGGGCCACGGAGAAGCTAGCATTATCCGTGGGCCACGTGTTCACCTGGACGACGGAAACGCTAATTCTCCGTCGTCCAGGTGAACACGTGGGCCACGGAGAAACGAGCAATGTCCGTGGCCCATGTAGTCACCTGGATGACGGAGACTTAGAGTTTCCGTCGTCCAGGTGCATACATGGGCCACGGATAATGTCCGCGGTCCAAGTTAACTTGGACGACGGAGAACTAATTCTCCGTCGTCCAGGTGCTTGGACGACAGCACTTGGAGCACGGACCTTGGACGACGGAGATTCCGTCGTCCAAGTACTTAGACGACGGAAAACGTCACCTAGACGACGGAAATGGTCCGTGGTCTAGGTACAGTTTTCTTGTAGTGTCATATACTTATAATGCAAACACAGCTCACGAAATTATCGAAGACTTGATTGATAGGAAGATGACCAAATCTGACTTCGGAGCATTCTTCACTGCGGAGCAATTGAAAGGAAAGAAGTATTGTAAGTTTCACAACATGTGGAACCATACTACTAAAGATTGCATTAAGCTGAAGGATAAAATCCAGAAGTGGATTAATGAAGGGAGGCTTGCAATTGATGCATCACTGCAGATTGCTTTACTTGATCGACAACCTTTCGTAGATACTTCGGTAGGAGAAGTAGAGCTCATAAAACCAAAGGTCATCGGTACGTTCAGCAGCGATAGGATGGAGGAGATTCTGAATGAATTGATCAAAGAAGGCATCGCGAACGTACCTAACCCCGTAGCTTCAGCATATTCGAAGAAAGGATTATACTGCAAGTTCCATCACGCTTGGACACATAATACCAACCAATGTGAGGCATTGCAAGAATAGATCTAGCAATGGATAGATGAAGGAGATATCATTCTTCTAGGCTGCGAGGAAGAAGAAACTGCTGAATGGTTTCATTCATGGTGGGTACTCTAGAGGTATCTTGGCGTGGAGGAGCCAAGTGGAAGCAAACATTGGATGTTAGAACCACCAATGAGGTATCTTGCGATGGTAACAAAGAAGATCCCAAAGGGAAGCAAAAAGAAGTCTGCAGAGAAGCAACTCTGGTAGTGCTCTTTACTCGGTGTAAGGCAGAATGTGGCCTCACGATGACTTATACAGATTTTGTGGAAGCAGTACCAGTAGGGTCATCAGTCAAATCTCTACCAGAGAATTATCATCCAACAAGCCAGAAAGAATCATGCACCGTCACCAAGGAATCTAACCTATTCAAGCGTATACGAATGGTAGAGAAGAAGACTGAGGCAGTTGGTGATAGGCAGCGAGTCAAGCCAAGCAAACCTTACATCCCTTCAGCAAGCCGAGCTATCATTAAGGAAGACATGTGGTATGTGAAATCAGGTGGGAAGACTGTGGAAAGTACCCCTACTAGGAAGAGGATGCTCCAACGTCAATTCGGGGTTGCGAAGAGGACTTTAGATGCTCTAGACAAAGGTCTGATCAAACCGGAGCAGCTGGTGGAGACACCAAAGCAGATTCAGAGAAGAATGAATAGGCTCGCAGCTACACCCTTGATTACGTTCAACAAAGGGTCCAGTGAACCAAGGGTGCAAGCAACCAGATCAAGTGCGTTTTCCCAGATTGATAAGGTATAACCTAATGCAGAGGCAAAACGAGCCCCAAAAAGGGTGCGAGAGATGGGTGAAGATAAGCCAGCACGAATGTCAGTCTTCAAACGAATCAAACCCAAGGCAGAGCCGGTCGCAGAGCTGAAAAAGAAGCCAATATTGCGATAGAGACCAAAGCCTTTGGTGATCGAAGAGCAAAAGAAGCTCTCTAATTCTTCCTCCAACTTTAGTGTCACGAAAGTAATAGTTGGTGAGTCAGCACTCACAGCGAGGGTAGGCTCCTCAATGGAACCTAAGTCAGAAATCTACATAAAAGAACAACATGAGCCACTGTTAATTGAAGATGAAGCAGATAATGATGACGAGCAACTGGTCAATTACGGAGATGACAGTGAGGAATTAGAGGAAGACTACACCGACGACATGCATGTAGGCATGGTATACCCGTTACTGGCAAAATTTACCAAGCCAGTTGAGGCAAAGCACGTGTCTATTGTAAGCAAGGCAGCTCAAGGACTCACTCTAGCAGAAATTGAAGAACCAGAGGAGCAAGGATCATAGGTAGACCCCGTTATGCGAAAGTCCTACATGCTGTTCTCTAGACCAACTGCCACAATGGCCTCACACTTGAGACCATTATACATCACTGCAGGCATGAGAGGCATTCAACATAGCAAGGTCATGGTGGATACAGGTGCAACGGTGAATGTTTTGACTACTCGAGCAATGACATTGTTGAGTATTCCAAGATTAGTTATTCAAGCGACATCCATGACGATCAAGAACTTTGCAGGGACTGTCTTGCAGACATTAGGGTTGCTATTCATAGAAGTCAAAGTTGGACCCGTCATAGTGGTGCACACTTTCTTTGTGATCGAATGCAATTCACATTTCAGTGCAATATTGGGTAAAGATTGGATCCATAAGAGTTATTGCGTACCTTCGTTGCTTTATTAGCAGCTCCTCATATGGGATATGGAGACATCAGAGTCGCATATAGTCAACGTCGATCCAGGACCATATTCTGTCTCTGTGAATGTGCTGGATGTTGATTACTACAATGGAAGTCTTCGACCATTAGAAGTGTGCAGTGTTGATAAGAAGGACGACCTGTTGGGGTAACGGCCTCAGAATTAGCTCGGTAGGGTATAGTGCAAGCAAGAGAAGACAAAGCATGGCCCTACTTCCTCGAGCTAGCCTCCACAAGCCATCAATGATACGTCTGTCCAAGGATGAGGAGACAAAGGCTTGTGCTTCTTTATATGCAAGACTGCAAACCTATATGATAGAGTCCCGAGCCTATGATTCTCTGCCAACTGTAGCCACGGAAGAATGTATCAATGAAGATGTCCAACAGAAAGAAATAGAGGAAGATATCATCCAGCTCACGCCTGTGGCCTTAGATGACACACCACCTAAAGTTAGAGATCCAATTGAGAAGATTAACCTTGGAACTCTTGCTGAGCCAATGGAGGTGGCTATCAATACCTCATTAGAGCTTAAAGAAAGAAAGAGGCTTGTTGACCTGTTATTCGAATATAAAGACTACTTTGCGGAGAAATTTGAGGATATGTCAGGATTGTCACTAGAGCTTATTGTACACAAGCTTCCGATTGCAGAAGGAAGAAAGCCAGTCCAGCAATAGATGCGGATGATGAATCAGGACACCACCACATTGGTTAAGGAAGAAATCGAGAAGATGTTGAAGTCTGGAGTCATCCAAGTGGCTAAGTACAAAGAGTGGATATCGAACATAGTCCTAGTATAGAAGACAAACAGGAAGATCAGAGTATGCGTGGACTATAAAGACTTAAACCAAGCCACTCCGAAGGACGCTTACCCAATGTCGGTTGCTGATTTGCTTATTGATGCAATGGCAAGACATGAGATGCTCTCATCCATGGATGGCACGATCGGGTATCATCAAATCCCGGTCGCTGAAGAAGATAGGCACAAAACTACATTTAGATGCTCAGGAGTATTAAGAGTATTTGAATACGTCAATATGCCATTCGGGTTAAAGAATGCATGGGCAACATATTAGCGAGCAATGCATCATATCGTCCATGATCTAGATGGTGATACAATGGAGGTCTACATTGATGATGTTATGGTCAAATCAAAGCAAAGGTCAAGTCATATGGAGGATCTAAGATAGGTATTCTCGTGAATGAGGAAACATCAGCTCAAAATGAATCTTGCTAAGTGCGTCTTTTGGGTGCAGGTGGGAGACTTCCTTGGTTTCTTGGTACACCAACGAGGAATGTAGGTGTCGAACGATAAGAAGGAAGCAGTTCTTAAAGCTCCCCCTCCAAAGAACAAACGAGAGCTTCAGCAGTTACTTAGTGTCAACTTCTTAAGGAGGTTCATTGCCAATGCTGTGGGAAAAACCAAACGCTTCACACTTCTACTCAAGTTACAAGGAGAGAAGGAATTTGTGTGGGAACCGATTCACCAAGAGACGTTTAACACGATCAAGCAATACCTAGTTAATCCACCAATCTTGGTCCCACCACTGAAAGGCATGCCACTTAAGCTCTACATTTCAGCGACATAATCCTCCAAAGGAAGTTTATTGGCACAAGATGATGAGGCGAAGGCGGAAATAGTAATATTCTACTTAAGCAGGACTCTCACAGACTACGAAATTAAGCAGATACACACTGATGGAGAAATTATGCTTTGCTCTTTACTTTTTAGGCTACAAGTTAAGGAATTATATGCTTTCCTTCATTACGTGCATCATAGTACAAACAGACCTGGTTCGATATATGTTAGCCCGACCTATACTTTGACGACGGATAGGGAAGTGGATTTTTGCACTGTCCGAGTTTTTGCTACAATATGTCTTGCAGAAGGCAGTGAAAGGCCAAGCAGTGGTTGATTTCCTCGCACACTATCCTATGGAGGAGATCTCAGAGCAGAAGGAGTTAGAATTGTCACTCATCTCATTGGTTCCTTAGAAACTTTTCTTGGATGGATCCAGCACGAGTGCTTTCGTAGGGGCAAAGATAGTGTTGATTAATCCACAAGGTGAAACATTTGCCTATTCCTTTCGACTTGAGTACCATTGTTCCAACAATGTAGCGGAATATGAACCCTTAATCATCGGGTTGGAGCTTTTATGGGACCTTGGTGCTTCAGATATACAAGTTTGGGGAGACTCATTGCTCGTGATCAAGCAGCTCCAAGCCACATTTAAAACATGATTAATCCTCGACCCATACGTGAAAAGGGCTAGTGAGTTGTTGGAATTATTCACAGAGGTGACCTTAACTCATATCCCAAGAGGAGAGAATTTTGCTTCTAAGGAGTTGGCTCAACTCGCTACTGGGATAGAGCTTGTCGATGATGTCCATGAGCGGCTTATGAAAGTAGAAGTTCGTACTCTCCCTTTCTTTGTGACTAGAAAGGAAGAAAAAGATGAATGGTATGTCGCAGCTCTGAGAACAATCGATGACGGCTGGTGGCAACCGATTATCGCATATTTAAAGGATCCTAGCTCAACGGTAGATAAGAGAATCAGGTACGTTGCTCTAAATTACATTCTCCAAGGCAGTGAGTTATTCAGACGTGGAGAAGAAGGAGTGGACTTGGTTTGTTTATTCGGGATCGAGGCCAAACGATTGTTGCAAAAAGTACATCTTAGAGTCTGCGGAGCTCACCAATCTGGCCCAAAAATGAGATGGCTTTTGCAAAGGCACGGTTACTTCTGACCTTCGATGCAAAAGATTGCATCACTTTTGCAAAGGGGTGCGAGGATTTTCAGGCTCATGGATCGGTTAGCCACATTCTAAATATTCCAATGCTTAATCATCAAACTGTGGCCAGTGCGAGGATGGGCATTGGATCTAATTGGTCTAATTCATCCTCATTCTTCCATGCAGCATAAGTTCATCATTTTTGCTACGGATTTCTTTACTAAGTGGGTAGAAGCACGACCTTTAAAAGTGGCCTCGGCCGCTGCGATTAGGCAGTTCCTATTTGAGGATATCATATGCCGATTTGGCATTCCAGAGTGTTTCGTTTTGGATAGAGGAATAGCGTTCATGTCCGGAGAAGTAGAAATGTTGATGACCGACTTTGGGATCAAGTTTTTACATTCTTCACCATATTATGCATAGTCTAATGGCCAAGCTTAAGCAAGCAACAAATTGATCCTCCACATCCTTAAACGTATGCTCGCAGATAATACCAGACTTTGGCATGAGGATTTGTTCAGCACTTTGTGGGCATACCAGACTTCCAAGCATAGTCCAACCGAAACTACTCCATATACGCTCATGTTTGGGCATGATGCATTTTTGCCATCAGAGATCAATGTTCAGTCGCTACGGATCATGGACCAACATCTGTTGATTGGGGAGGATTATGTACAAGCGATGTAGCAGGAGCTAGAGGATTTGGACGATAAGCGTATCAATGCATTGACTAACCTACTCGCTGAAAAAAGAAAGTGGTTTGCTGGTATGACCGACTACCCGTGGACTTAGCTTTACAGAGGGAGAACTGTTTTGGAAAACAGTGTTGCCTTTAGGAGAGAAGCAAGAGGGACTCGATAAATGGTCTGCGAAGTAGGAAGGACCCTTCATCATTCATAAAATCTTAGGAAAAGGAACTTTCCAGTTGCGAGACGTTAATGGTGAGGTCCATCACAATCCAATTAATGGTCAATTTTTGAAGAAGTACCGATAGCTAGTTTGGGAGTTTGAAGTACAAGAAGGGTCATCAACTTAGTTTTGCACTCATTCGCAGCCTATTACAGATGCTCGCTCTTAATGTAAAACTAGGGGGGCAACCAGTATGTTCATAGCCAATTTATGTGACCAAAATATTGTAAGATTTCAAACTTTTTGTTAACGTGGATCCAATTTCTGTGGTTCTTTTAAGTGTGACAGTTACGACCAAATTCCAGTGGTCAAGTCAATGGAGATAGTATTTGCGCTGTTACAAAGAAAAACAAAAGAAGTAGAAAAATATATAGTTTCATTTAATAAAAATAAAGAGTACAATATGAGGCTTTGCGGCCTCTATTTCTGATACCATACATCAAATGAACAATCTCTTGCTAAAGAAAAATTAATCGTAGGAAGTGGTTTAGATTTATCCCAACCAACCATAATGAGGTCTTTGGCTTGTGCCGGTGGACGAACATTTATTAGGGGTTAGATCTACCTTTGGCTCTGGAAGACTTTGGGGTACTTGCACTTGCCCAACATTTGTGGCTCAATAAAGCCATCCCTCTGATCACGATCTTAGGCGCTCCACTCAGAATGCAAGGAGAACTGCAACAGAAGTGAGTGGGAGCATGCACCAGACCAGGATGATCAGTTTCAATGTTGGGGTTAGTGAGTGCCCATATCACCCATTGAATGCTAATTCTCAAAGGTTTGAGAATTAGTCCAGAACCGAAGGACCTGAGCTTTGGTACTACGACCTAAGCCAGGTTTGAGCTTTGGTACTTCGACCTAAAAATATCTAGCAAAATGCAAGATCTTGAGGCTTTGCCTTAAAGCAAGAAAGGAACTGACTATGAACTAGAGAAGCCATCTTCGCTACAAAGGGATCTTGTGGAGTGAAGGAGAAGTGACAAGCTATTTATAGGCCTAAAAACTCTAAGAGGCTTTGAATAAAAGGACCCGCAGCATTGCATCGATTCAATACAGCAGTTAAGGAGGTTCAGCATTCAATTATTGATCTGCGTATCTCTTAAAAGCTGAAGTCTTTCCGTTTCAAGATATAGAGTTATGAGCCATTAAAGACGGACAGTTATTCTAAGGACCGACGTGATTTTTGGAGGCACGAAGTTATTTGATGGCAGAGAAATTACAGTAGGTGAATAAGGCCATGGGCCATAAAACATAAAATAAACTAAGAGTTTATACAAAATATGAAGCCCAAATGTGGGGCTTATTCAACAAAAATCTAGAACTTCACAAAGGAGCTGCCAAGAGCTCGCAGGTTAGTCTTTACTTGGAGGTACTGAGCTTGTGTAGCGGCCAAAGCTTTCTCAGCAACCAAAGCTGTGGCGCAGGTTTGATGAACACTTTTGGAAAGAGTCTTCCCGACTTTAAGAAGAGCGATAGCACCCTGCTCCTTTCCAAAAAATTCTTCCTCCTTCTGACACAGCTTAGCCTGAAGCTTTGCGATCTCCGCACGCATGGCCCAAATGTCTACCCACTCACCCTTGTAGCTCTTCCCCATTGTTGTAATTTTCTCTAAGTCACGTTTCTACCTACAGTTATTATCTACGCGATGGAAGATAGCTTTGTAGCGCTCATGGTGGCAGAGACTACGACATCGTAATAAATGGAAAGCTCTCGCAGTAATTCCTCTATCTGATCCAGAATAGCATGATATATTCCCTCTATAGCTCGTCGAGCTATTTGAATATTAATAACCAGCTCTTGACGAACATTCTCATTCTCAAAATTTAGAGTCCATAGGTCTCGAAGATAAGCAATGGCAAGCTAGACTTCTGGAAGATCTTTTTCGGAGAGAGCTAAGTCCTTATAAAATTGTATCGCCTCTCGTAGAGTCCTGGCCATCCCCTCACTACCATCGGTATGAGCCGAAAAGGCTAGAATAGGGGCAGCTGTCTCGCTGCAGTTACTGATGACATTAGAGAATTCTCCAAGCCTCCATTGACCCTTGGTAAGAGGTAGATCTTGAGTACCTGGATCTTTCTGTAGAAAAACTTGTACTTGAGGAGTTATGAGATGCTCAAGGGACTTACACGAAGAAGTCTCACACGAGTAAAGTCAAAATATACCTAGGATAGATGAGGGGGAGATTGATCATCAAACAAAGCAGTGTTGATGCAGGGAAGATAAGACACTTCAGTTACGAACTACGAGGAACAAGTAAAAGTTAAAGTCTGTTTAAAAGGAGGTTCAACCAGAACTAGTATGTTCAAGGAAAGCGCAGTACAGTAGCCTCTACGCAGCCAGTTTCAGTGGCTAGAATAATGGAGGGACCTTCCAGAACACAGGGATGTTCTCCACTTGAAGTCACAAAAGTCATATCCGCAGCTGCAGGAGCGGATGCCTGTGCTTTTTGAACAGTTTCCTAGGATCATATAACCAAAACAGTGGTTAGAAATATACATTATTCAAGAAAAAGACAAGGCCAGAACAGAACCCTCATCAGCAGTAGTAGCCTGTACGGTAGCAACGTCAGAAATTGTTGTATCTCCCGTGGCCTCAACAACCGTTTCTAGAGGCTCTTTATTAACTGCGGTGGTAACTATCTCTTCCACAGTAGTGGTTGCAGTCGCGGAGACTAATCGATCAAAGGGTTGATCATAGACCTGCTCAAGAAGTTCCCGACGCCAAGCTTCTTCATCTGCAGCACTAGAAGGACCTACATCCTGAGGTATAGGAAGAAAGGGTTCTCCCAAATGCGCTGGTAATGCTGGAATAAGACTCAGGAGTGGCGAATGGCTGTGTTCACTTGCCCTTGTTTCGCGTAGCTTGGAAGACCAAGTCTTCCTCTAAAGGCTCACTATCAGGCATTAGCTCAATTGAGGGATAATTGTCACTTAGCTCATCTTCCAGTAGCCACCCACGTTCCCTGATAGCACGATGATGGGAGTGGCGGGACTGAACCACAAGGAGAAAGGTTTGGAGTTAGGAAATAGAGGGTTGAAAACTTAGAAGCTTTGGATAAAGTAAAGCTATACTAGAAGAATTTCTTTATTGGAGTCTTCGTCCTTGTGATCCCATGCTTTAACGACGTCTTTCTTCTTCTTCTTGGGAACAACAGCCTTCGCAACATTCTTCACAGTGGGAGAGGCAGTAGCGATACTTGCACCTATCAATTTATTACGCTTCAAAACAGAAGCAGAAGAAGTACTAAGCTCTCGCCGTTTCCTTTTCTGCCCCACTTCCTTTTGGACATTGGGGCCCACAGCCTTTCTATCCACAGTTCTCTTGAAATAATCAAAAAAAGAGGCTGGAAAGATGGTGCAGAAGACTCCAGATTTAGACTGCATCCAAATTTCACCTTAGTGGCGCCTATTCCACTTATGATATTCTTCAACTATGGAGTAAGTTACATAGAGGGAGTGCCAACGGAACCCTGAAAGGTCCAGCAATGGGAAGGTTGGAGTAGCGAGATCTTGAAGGATCGCTGCAGAAGCCTTCTCCACGCAAGTCCTCCATGAGGTATAACCATTGCGGGGTTCTATCAAGAGGTAGGGGAGACCATGTTTACACCCGAGTTGATGAGTAAAGTGATTGGGTACGTATAGCTCAATCCACAAAATCGCATCGGGGACAATGATGTCCGCACAGGTGCTACACTGAGCAAAGAGTTTCTTCGCAGCAAGAGCCTGATAGAGGGTCACTGCAAATCCAGTAGATAATTCTGCCAGGAATTTTCTTGTTACTACGAATTCAGCCATGTCCTTGGGGAACAGCTTTTGCCCCCAGAGATAGTTGAGGCATTGCGAGCAACTCAGAGGTTCCGTTTCCCCGATAAGAGCCAACGACATCCCTAACACCTCCTCAGAGGCAAATTCCTTGTGGTGAGGGCTACGAAACTCAGGAAAATAGACCTGCAGCCATAAAGATAAAATCCAAACAAGACCTGCAAATTTCAACTTAAATGGATTCAATGTGATCCACCCAAGCCCATGGTACAAAACACCCAATGCAGGTTGCGCAAGGCCAAGGCAATGGCCATTATACAACGCCTCAGCCACCTTAGTAAAGGTATTAGTAATCCTGTCCACAGCAAGGCAAAATACATAGCGACAGAGCCATAATTCTGAAAAGGAGATACCCCCATAAGCGTTCTTCACTCGCTGGTCATCAGAGGCAAGAGTAGCTCGAAACTCCTCCGTATTGTAGTGCTTGCGCCAATTGGAGTAGGCGGTGTTAATAGTCGAGCGAGCAAGATCTGAAGAAAAAGGGAAGGACTTATTATCTAAGGCATTGGGAAGAAAATCCTCATCCATAGTGGGCAAACCGATAATAGTGACAATGTCAAGTAAAGTAATTCCTAAATGCCCAAATGGAAGAATAAAACTATTACTACTGGTTTCCCAATAGCATAAAGTAGCGATAGCAACAGCACGATTTCCATCTTGGGGAAGATGGAAACACAAATCTAGGGCATGTGAAATACCAACCTGTTGCCAAAGCTCTTCGCCAAGGGATTTCCACTCCTGGTACCATTAAAGTTCCTCGGCTCTAGTACTGGGTGATTTCTCCAATTTTACGTCAAGCTCCTTCCGATCCCACTAAAAGGGAGCAGTGTCTTCACCTCGTGCAACTAAGGGAGGATGGCGCATAGCCAAATCAAGGATGGAAGAGGTCATCGTAGTATTGGTGGTCGGACCCAATATAACCTCATCCCCCTCTATTAGATCGACCCATGAATAGGGAGTGTCTTGGTCTCGATTGAGGCATTTGTTCATATAGTTGCGGAAGGCTTCTACATCCTTCTCGGCAAGGTCTGGGCAGAAGTTTTGATAAGGATACATTTGAAGAAGGACGAGAATCGGAGTTCAGAGAGTGATTGAAAATTCAAAATCCTGGATTGAGAAAACTTCAGAGAAAAGGTGAAAAGGGGGAAAGCAACTGAAGTGGCTTAAAAGGGTTGAAAATAGACGGCGCGATTTTCCAAGAAAAATAACTTGAGTAGCCTAGTGCAAGGCTATTTCTAAACCGCTGACCAAAAAATGACATGTCACATCAAAACCCCTTTGATTGCCCACGGGTTAATCTTGAGGTTTGGGGGGTAATGTTTGAACCCAAAATAAATTTAACACTTACTTTAGTACTTTTGGGCCTTAGAAATAAAATGGGCCAACCACATGCAGCTGAATAGGAGCTGCGAATCGGAAAAAGATATCTATGTGATTCCTAAATAATCTAGGGGAATCTAGGGGCAAGATATCCTTCCTAATAGATAATGTTACCTTGTCAAGCAAGGGGAGTCAGAGTACCTACTTCTAATAATAGAAGAAGCAAAGCAGATTTGCGGACCTCTAAACTCATACATAATTTGTGCACTAGAAAATCTTACTCCCCTAATGAGTAGACAACCAGCGAACAACGAGCTCAAGATCTAGGCCACCCGACAGAGCATGGAGATTCTTAAGATCTATAAAGTCACACTATCCGGTGTTCTCAACACTACGTCCTTAGGATTGCTCTACTTTATACTTGCTCTAGGGTGTAAAGTATGGATTCTTTGTGGCTCGACAGAGAGACATAAGGTTTACGTCTTGTTCCAGTCGCTTGACAAGAAGCAGAGACTAAGCGGTACACTACACAACAACATTCTGCCCTCGGCAGTGGCACGTCTCGCACACATCACAACAACAAACAGCGGCACTCCATTTGCAACAACCTGACTGGAGAAAAATTGAAGCCAAACAGTACTAATCTATCTAAAAATCTGTTTTTCATGAGTTAATCTGTGATGTTTTAGTAAGTTATTAATCGAAAACATTAAAAATTACATATGTTCGATTAGAGGTACATATATATAAGCGATTTTTATTTTATTTTATTTTATTTTATTTTTAACTTTAACGAGAGGAGGAAGCCAGGTACTTCCTAGCTTTTTTCAACAAGCAACTAGCTTATACATTTCTTTTCCTTAATTAGGTTTGAAGCTAGCATGGTAGAACCGTTAGATATGAACTTACATATCAACTGTTGTCTATTCATTAGCCAATAATTTAGGCACTCTGTAGTACGTCTAAGCATGTGTCCATATCATGGGTCACGAATAGACAACTACGGAGGAACTCAAGTCTAGTACTCAACTAATGGAGATCGATGGCCGACCTCCTCGGCATACAGAGGTGAACACCTTTCTAAGGTGCAAACTGCATTTTCACGAAAGGTCAGTCTAACGACACCTTTCCGTTACACCGAAAGATAAAGCGTATTGATTAGAGCGTGTGAAATATCCAAGTGCCCATGGATGCTAGTAATCCCAGTACCATAAAAGCGGCGCACCTTTCCTGGACAGTGTTCAGAAAGCCTAAACTACATAAAGTTATAGGGATTTATGTTTAAGCGGATGGAAGAAAGGGAGGAAAAAGTGAATTTCAGATATAACAATAATAACATGTAGCCACACCAACCGATACATGGTACACTGGCTGTGGCTGGGGGTAACTATGAGGGTTGAAAAATACGCACATGAAAGATAGAGGTATATGAGCCGAAAGGCAAGGGTCTCAGAAAGTTGGACTATGCTTATTGAGCTTTCGGATCACGACGGAACATTGGGCCTAAACGATTATAAATGATTTGGCTCGGGTTTATTTGTTTATAAGACTATCCAGAAGTCATGTGGAAAGATCTTTTGATGCCTCAACGACTCTAGAGATACATTGAACGTTGACGAAAGGAAAGGAAAAGTTTGTGGTTGATTAGACTATGGGACTTAATGGAGGATATTAGTACTCGGTAAATTATTTACCTTGCTAAGCATAAGTAATGTGCTTAATTTGACATGTTTTAGGAAGTGAAAACTCCAAGAGCATCAAGGAACTTCAAAATAGACTTTGAGAATTTGTCCCCCATTGAAGAAATATAAGAGGCAGAGCATTCCCTTGCTTATAAAATGAACTCACTCATCACACTCAAGGTAACTTATCTAGTCCAAATACTTTTATTTGTTACTTTCACATTTTTACTGACTTAAGCATGAGAGCATTGAAGGCGGGCCAATCCTGCCTTCCCCTCCAATGTTGTGTACATGTCTTTGTAACATCTACATATGTCTCTAGCATAGTCCCTTACAATTTTTGCAGAAACATGTGGCGTCGTCTGTGGGAATCGTACATTGCAAACAACGTACAAACACCACCATAAAAGAGAAACACGTCGTTCTACTTAGCTAGAAGGACCGCTAACCCCATCCAGCTAGGCCAGCCCCAAGGTCCCCTAGCCTCATCCCACTAGGCTAACCCCTAGGTCTGCCAGCCTCATCCCGCCAGGCTAGCCCCGAGGTCCGCCAACCTCATTTCGTCAGGCTAGCTAGGAGGTGTTTCTACCGAAATCCGCTAGGTGATCCCGTTAGAAAAGTAATAGATATTGTGGGCGGATCGCTCTGGCACTCGGACAATCATCTGGTGAGCTTCCGCTTGGCTGCACAAACATAAAGATGACGTAAGGGAGTTGAGATAGGTTTGGCCTACCTTCAACGCTCCGATGCCTAAGTCAGAAGTGGTTATAGCTGTGAGCACTATGTAATAATAGGGATGTGGTATGCGGGCATGTATAGATGGGTATGTGGTAGTATAAAATGTAGTGGATCTTGTAGGAAAACATTTGTGTGCTTTCTTATTGTTTGGGGGGTATTCGTGCGTTAGTGAATGGGGATGAACCGGTTTGAGGTTCAAGCTGGTGCTTCATCAGGTTGGGTATAAGTTAAAATTGGAGAGTATGGGAATAGGTAGTGCTCTTGATGGTGCGGTACCGTGGCTCTGACACATTTTGGTCTTGATAACTGTCTTTTGTGTGATACGCCGCTTAGGTTAGTATGATGGATCTGTCAGAACCTGTAGAGATATCGAGCGATGAATCTTATAGGATTCTAGAAGGGAAGAGGCAGCAGAGGAAAGAATATGTATCCTTGAGGGAAATAAGTGAAAAGATAGAGGTGGTTCAGGAACTGCTTAGCGTTAGCCAAACATTGTCGTCGTCTAGGTCTAGTGTAGAGTTATATTTTTGCTGACGCTCCAACCCTCTTGTTGACAGTTGCGCCAGAGATGAGTTAAAAGCATAAATGCGGGGTTGGATCATCAACATGGAGTGGGGATGCAAATGCGACGAGGAGAGTGAGCGGGGCATCGAAATCTATGGCGCCACGGGCGACTGTAGAGGCCATTATACAAAGGTGGCCCGGTGCTGAGGCATTTTGACAATGGGGAAGCAGTCTAGGAGCCATTAATGTCTATGAGCGTGAGGAATGTGAAGGGTTATATGAAAAATATAATGTTCCTCGCTCAGTACACTTTCGACCACTCGGTGTGAGAGAGATGTTTAATGAACCGCCTGAGGGGCATGTATGCGTGCATGAGTGACACTTGCGCAGTGGCATTCACTTGCCTCTGTAACTTTTTTTGCAGTATGCATTGTCTCACTTTTCAGTTACCCTGGGGCAGTGCGGGTCAATAATGATGAATATTTTGATAGCACTTTTCAACATCTTCAATTTATCACACTTTTGGATTCCCCACAATGGTGAAAATGACTTACTTTTGTAATACAAGCTACACGAGGCGGGAGTGAAATTATGACATGATGATGTTGTCATCGTAAAAGACGAGGTGGTGGATTACAGAGGTGCCATCTTCAGTGACCGTGTGGCGTCGTAAGGCATGCTTAGCGAGCGGAAATTGGGAGTTTGGCAATGGCCCAGATGGAGACATCGTTGGGTTTCCTTGGGTGCCCACTTCATTCCAGCCTTTAGATTGTTTAAGCATCTTTGAATGTCTTGTGGTGGTTCGTGGTGTGAACTGACTTGTTTTTGGTTGTTCAATATACTAATGTTGTTTGTGGCTTTTGTTGTTTTGTGCGCTGCACTGTTGTGTTTTTGCAATGAGGTATAGGTTTTTGCTAGGTGTGAAGGAGGAAGAGTGCTTATCCAAGATACTGCATTACTGAGATCGTCATGATTCGTTCCATGATTTTTGGGCGTTTAGTTATCCAGAGATTTCAAACATACGGGAATATTCGAAAAGCCTGGTGTGTATTTGGTTTTGTTTGTTGTTGTAATGTTTCTTTGAATGTGTTAGGTGGTTTTCTCACGTGGTCTGATCAGCATTCGTTGCGCTTGTTTCCTCGTAGCCTATTGCGTCACTGTTAGCACAGCCAATCAGATGGACAATGCCAAGTTAGCTGGATTACTGGATTAATTGATGGCGCAAGCGAGCAATCCCAGCCACTTGAAGCCGAGTGCAGATGGGACTTGGTGGCGAAGAGCCGACAAGCACGATACTAGTCGGCCCAATCATATGAACATTCGTGAAGCGAAGGTCATAATCCCTAGCGAAGAGTAGGAACGGGCCTTATAAAGGCCACGTTTGCCACCATGCCATCAGGAAGAAGAGTAGGAAGATGATGAAGAAAATGTCTCAGATGAGGATGATGGCTTTTTGCATAGGACAAAGTGCTCAGGGAATAGCGTGCAGCCCACTGCCGCACAAATCTTGGTGGAAATGGAGGAAGCCCGTGTCTTTAAGAAGGGCAAGAGCAAGAGACATACTACTAGAAAAGAGCCAGAGTACAAGAGAAAGAGGAGCAAATCGGTAGTCAAGACGTGGAGCCTTCCATCGCTTATGAGTCGTCCGCCCGCTCATTTAAGGTGCTTGAGGTGGTAGACAAAGATGAGGATGATCGTGAGGAGGAGGAGAAGGAGGAGCAAACACTGTTCAATTATCCTATGCGCTTTCCAGCTAGGTCCCCTATCCGGATGCCGCATGTTGCTAATGAAGGGCGGAGTAGGGCGATGACAGCGAGCGCTCCTAAGATGACAGAGGACGATGCGAGATTCCTGCTAGAGAAGTACGTGAACGCTTTCCCCATGGGCAATGAGTTTCTAATGTATTGGACGTATCCGTTCCCTATTTATAGACCTAGTCCAGCGTCAGAGGAAACAGGCGCTTACCATCGAGCGTCGCTCCAATCATCAGCGCTTGTGTATGGACGTAGCATGGTGGATGCATGTTTTTTTCCAATCGGTTCTGCTAGACGAGCCATAAGGGAACCTACAGGAGCTGGCAGTTATTAAGGAGAAGACTTTGAAGCTGGAGGCGGAGCTAAGACAGGAGTTAGCGCTGGTGAGGGCAACATACAACTGGAAGAGGTGTAAGGCACGAGAGGAAGGGCTTCATGAAGAGTTGAGTATTTTTCAGTTGGTCGTCGATGACACATTGAAAGTCAAACAAGACCTTGAATTCAAGTATAAGGAGCTGAAGGTTGAGCGGGATCTACTGCACGCGGAAAAAAGTTCGCTCGAAGACCTGTAGGAGAAGCAGGTGGAGCACCTGGATTAAGTGCTGGCGGAGGTTGATGTCTTGAAAGTGGAGGTTGGGTCGCTCAAAGCCCAGCTTCTTGATGATGCTGCCAAGCACAAGTTTGAGGAAGATGCTGTGTCAGCGTTCAAGGCCTCTGCTGAGTTCGAGCACTCCAAGGAAGAAGCCATGGCGGCGGGTGTCACTGCTACCTTTAAAGTGCTTAAAGAGTAAAGACAAACCCTACATTGATTGGAAGAAATATGATGGAGATTAGAAGAAGCTAATGGATGAGCAGGCGAATAGAGGAAATTGAACATAGCAATGTTAGAGTGTGCTTTTAATTATGCTTTGTAAAGCAATACAATATTTCCCATGTTCCTTTATGTTTTGTCTTTGTATATGGTTGGTATTATTGCTTTTTGGATAAGTGTTTTGTGGTGTTTTTGGAGTCTTGTTTGAAGATATTTTGTGCTGCCATGTTGTCTTATGTCTGAAGTGTTGTCCAAGTATGGGCGCACAACGGTTCGACCATATTTGATATGAGTGTTGCGTTAATGTAATGAGAATAAGGTCATGGTCAATTGTGCCCATTGCGCATTATTCAAATGTAGCATACTAGCGGATGAAGTAATCATTAGTGGCGTGTTTAACGAAACAACACAATGTGGACATAAAATTATTCTTACTTCATTATATTAACATAACATTCTACTACAAGATATTGGTGAAAAAATAATTCAAGTAACTAGCCTAGATCGAGCGGGGTCTCCAGTGTGGTGACATGCTCTCTGCGTAGGGCGCGCTAAGCTATACTAATGATAGTACTTGCGGAGGTGAGTGAAATTCCATGGATGGGACAGAATGGTTCCCTCCTTATCGCTAAGGTAGAACATTCCAAGGCTAGAGATGTCTATTATCTTGTAAGGACCTTCCCGTGCTGGGAGGAGACACTTGACCTTTGTCTGAATCACCTTCATCACCCAGTCCCTAACTTGCAGTGGGCACGCCTTAACGCGTTGGTTATAAAGGCAAGCAATTTTCTCTTTGTTGGCGATGTTTTGGAGGTGAACGATGCCATGTTTCTCCTCTTCTCCTCGAGAAGGGCATTATCCAAGGAAAGGCATTGGTCGTTAGTGTCTGGGTCAAATGCGCCACCTTTAGGCTCTAATGAGTTATTTCTAGAGGGAGCAAGGCTCAGTGCCAAAGGTAAGGACATATGGCGTTTCGTTGGTTGTTGACGTGGTAGTTGTGCAGATAGACCAAAGGATACCTGGGAGCAACTCGGGCCAGCGACTGTACTTGGAGTCACCCTTCTTGACATCAGTGATCTACTTTTTCAATCCGTCCTTGATGATTTTGTTTGAGGCTTCTACTTGCCCATTACTCTGAGGGTGAGCAAGGGAAGAAAAAATCACGTTAGTGCCCTGACACCTACAGAACTGGATAAACTCACTGTTGTTAAATTGTGTGTCTTTATTAGTGATAATGTTCACGGGCACTCCGTAGTGGTATAACAGTGTGTGCAAGAGAAACTTGATAATTTTCATCGTTGTAATTTTGATGAGCGGCTCAGCCTAAATGAACTTTGTGTGGTAGTCAATAATGATGACGAGATAAGGGAATTGGCCCTTGGACTTGGGAAGCTCCCCTATCAAATCAAGTCCCCACTGGGCGAACGGGATGGATGACAATATGTTGTGCTGGAATATGGGTTTTGTGAGCATGGAGTTGGCATGCTTTGCACTTATTGGAGATGCCGCTTGCGCCAGCGTGAATGGTTGGCCACAAAAACCTATAGCATAATGCCTTATAAGCAATAGATCTAGCACTGGCACGATGTCCACACTCGCCACTGTAAATTTCCTCCAAAATTGAGCGCCATGCGTTTGGTGTGAGGCATTTAAGGTTGAGCCATATATGCCCTTCTTTGTATAGCTACCCGCCGCGAATGCTGAAGTTAGTGCCCTAACCATAAATTTTCTAGCCAGTGCTAGATCTATAGCTCATAAGGCATAGTGTTATGGGTTTTAGTGGAAAAATGCCCTTAGTCTTGTAAGCAAAAATGGGGCCCATCCAATTAGGCTCGACAAGCAAGATGGGCAATGCTTGGCTTATCAAGTATTTCAACCTTGCCGTAAGCGACAAATGTAGGGTATAGCACAGTTGCTAAGCGGGCAACGGCGTCAACCTTTGCATTTTGGGCACGTGGCACTTGAGTAATGTTGAAGAATTGGAACTTGGTGAGATAATGCTTGGCGAGTGCCAGATAAACAGCCATTGAACCCTCCTTGGCATTGAAGTCCCTTTTTATTAGGTTAACGACCAACTGTGAATCATTGTAAATGTTGATTTCAGAGGCATGTGACAGGCGCACTAGCTGGAGCCCTGCGATGAGCGCCTCATACTCTGCCTCATTATTGGAAGCTTTAAAGTTAAGCTTGAGCGCGTATTCTGTATGAATGTCGCATGGGCATGTGAGAATAACACCAGCACCGCTACCTGATTGATTCATTGAGCCGTCCACGTATAAGTGCCATGGTGACTGAGGCTTTGCTGTAGCAGGCTGTTCAAGCGCCTACTGGTTATGCTTTCTTCAGACTCCAATATTCAACAATAAATTCTGTCACCACTTGGCCCTTCATAATGGTGCCAGGTTTGTACTCGACATCGAATTCGATGAGCTATGATCGGGGGATTGAAGGACTTGGCAAAGCGGCAAGTTTGTGAGGACCTTGATTTTGTGTGCATGGAAGTATGGGCGGAGATGCTTAGAGGCCGTGACCAAGGCAAACACCTACTTGTTAAAGGTCGGATAACACTTCTTAGCGTTCGTGAATCCTTTGCCTAAAAAAACGGGGAGCTCGTTATCATAGTCACATCTGACGAGGGCGGAGTTGACAGCGGTGACGAGATAGCGAGATACAAATATAAAGTTTCCCCTTTGACAAGCCTTGATAAATTAGGGATATAAGCAAGATACTGCTTGATATTCCGAAAAGCCTCTTCGCAAGTAGGCGCCTAGTCAATTGAACGCTTGTTGGTGAGGCGGAGTGCTTTGAAAAAGGCTCACATTTTTCAGAGTAGTCGGAGATAAATCTGTTCAGGGAAGCAAGCTTACCTGTGAGACTTTGAAGCTCTTTCTTAGTGGAAGGCAATTTCATGGTCATTATTTCCTTTATGTTTTTAGAATTTGCCTCGATGCCCCGCTGACTAACAATATACCCCAAAAAATTACTAGCAGTAACGTTGACTGTGCCTTTGGGGGTTTAAGTGGACACTATGCTCCATTAATATCTGGAAGACAATTCATACATTGGCTGTGTTGCCCTGAGCGATTGTGCTTTTGACCAGTATATGGTCATTGTAAACCTCTACGATATTTCCGTTGTCTCTAAAAAAGTATGTCATAAAGCACTGGTACGTGGAGCCAATGTTCCTTAAGTCAAACGGCATGACGTTGTAGCAATAGGGGCCCTTATCAGTTGTGAAAGTTGTCGCCTCTTAGTCGTTCGAATGCATAAAGATTTGATTATATCCAGAGTAGGCATCCATCATGGATAGGAGTTCGTATCTGGCTGTAGCGTCTACCAACTGATCAATACATGGTAGTGAAAAGTTGTCTTTGGGACAGGCCTTGTTGAGATTGTTATAGTCAACTCAGATTCTCCAGCTGCCATTATTCGTTTTGATCATGACGGCATTAGAAATCCACTTGGGATAATGGATTGGGCTGATGAAACCAATTTTAAGCAGGTGATCCACCTCATCATGCATAGTGACATAACACTCCTCATCGTAAGTGCATCACTTTCTCTTAACGAGCTTAGTATTTAGAGTAATACTCAATTTATAGGAAATGAGATCAATATAGATACTTGACATGTACGCATAGGACTAGGCAAACACCCCCTGGTATTCGATGGGTAACTGTGTGAGTCGGGTCGAGCTGGACCTCAATCAAGGAGTCTCTGTTATCTATTAGCTTGAGGGTGTTGACGCCATCCCAAGGGTCGTCAGGGGTGGCTGATTGAGTGACACTCTCCCCAATCTTTAGAACCTCATGTCATGCTAGGTGACCCGTTTTTGGATCTACTAAGCACTCTACAAAGTCATAGCCCTAAAATCAGTGCCAAAATCCGTAGGAAATTGAAGGTAGAGCATGTAGCTAGTGAGGATAAGTTTGAGCATTTTAATAGTGGGCTTGTCAAGAATAACGTTGTAAGAAGAAGGTAAATCAACAATTATAAAATCAGTAAACTCCTCTGTCTACGAGTTTCCAGGCGCTACCAAACATAAGTGCATGTAATCGCTCTCGTTAGGGTAAACGACATGCCCAAAAAACTCAGAAGTGATTCGTTATCCTACGTCAACTTGCTATGGGGCTTGTTGAGTTGCTTATAGGCATTGCAAAAAAATAACATTAGCGGCCGAATCAAAATCGAGCAATACTTATTGCATCTTGCATCTTTCGATTAGAGCGTGTGTGGCGGGAGCGCTCGCTCGCTAGCTTCTGAGAATGTGATTGCATCCCATAAGTGGTATGGTGCCTTAACACCTAATATGTCAGCGAAAGAAAAGAACTCTCGACGAGGAGCACAAGCCTTATGTTTACCGCCGAATATTGTATTAATGACCCCATGTACTGATCGAGTTGCCCTTTATCAAATAGATCCTAGATGACTTTGTTGAGGACACCATAATCCTCTATGTTGCGCTTCTCAGACTCATGGTACTTGTACCAAAACCCCGTGTTCTTAAGCGGGGCCTGTCTGGTCTTAGGCTTGAGCGGGGAAATTTAGTGCTTATTGTTGGTGTAGATTTTCAAGTAGCTAGTATTGACTATAGTGTATACTGCTTTATCAGGGGAATAGCGCCTTGGGGATTGGCGATGACGATCAGCATCTCTGGCAGGTGACCGACAATGTTAAGGAGTACGAGGTCATGCCCGGTTATGCTTTTGGCAGTGACGAGAATGGGCCTCCATCTAGGATTGATAAGGCGGTGAGTGCTTCCTGTAGGCGTTGGTTGGCCTGGCACTCAGTTTTGTGCTCTAGGCGGACCTAGTTTAACTTCCAAAGTAATTAATTGAGTGTTATCGTCTTTGGGAGGAGCATTTCTACCTCTGCTAGCATCAGTCTCGTTGGGCAGGGAAGGGGCATCGGTAGATAGGTGATAGTGTGTAGGCGAGCGCTAATGGGTGTCTCAAAATCTCTACCTTCAGGGAGAGGCATGGCAGGGTGAGAAAAAAAAGTGTGGTTATGGGGGATGACTTTTTGTGGGCGAAAGAGCGAAACTGCTAGAATAGCCAATTGTTTCTACCAGAATCTGCTAGGTGATCCCGTTAGAAGAGTAATAGAAATTGTGGTCGGATTTCTCTAATAGCTCGGACAATCGTCTCGAGCGCTTCTGCTTGACTCACTCTCTAGCCTCTTCGCCACAAATTGAGAGCTAGAAACTTCAAACCAACTCGCCAAGAGAGGAGTAACGACAACAATATATGTGCTAACTCACAAAATAAATGAGAAGCTGCAGCCTCTCGGCTTATAATTAAGTGCCATCTTCAAAAGTATAACGTTACTTGCATACATGAGTCTTATTCTCATGGACAGCCGCCAAGCGGGATCAGAGCACAAGTGGCAGCCACCTAACGTTAAGCTTTTATCAACGAAGCTGGCAAAAACCAAAGCTTGTTAGCCTTGGTCGATGTCAAACTCGATCTAGTCAAGCACTCATGCTTGAACTATAAACCACCACTAATTGAAGCTCATTACCTCTAGCTCCTTGACTCTCAAACTCGCCAGCTTGGGGACTGGGGACTCGACGTTGAGAACCGCCACTACAACTCATCACCAAGATGAGCATTCTAAAACTATGACGCTTGGGGTACTGACACAACTCTTTGTGTCACTAGGGGCAGCCCACAACCACCCCTCGGCTTGTAGCAATGAACTCAATAGAAGCCGACCAAGCGTGGTGATGCCACCAACTATCACTTCCGCATGCCTCCAACTCAACCTCATTAGTTTACCTCGACGTGTGATGGAGCAAACATAAATGGCTGATCTTGATTCTTGAAGCCAACACAACTCTAAGCTCGGGCTCAAGCTCAATCTCCATCTATACACCCCTTGTCACCAAGGCAATGCCGTTAGACGCCCGCCCCAAGCCTCAAACCTTGTCTCAACATCACCAGCAACAAACATTGCAGGGTTCAGATCAGACTCACACAAACATTTTAACGACAAAAGATGCCATGTGTAGTCAGAGCTGAGCCTTGACGCTAGCCGACCAGATTTGAGCCTTCACGCTAACGGAATCGAACTTGGGGGACTGAGGTGGAGCAACCTCATCAGTACATCCCGTCTCTTCAGCACATCGCCTAGCCCGAACTGATTCACATTGCCTAGCTTAATACCCACTACAACCAATCTCTATGCGTAACGACGTTATCGACCCTAGTCGACGGTAGATCAAAAGGGAGAAGGAAGTCTAGGGTAGGCGCCTTACTTACTCGTCGTCCACCTCACAAGATGAGTATCCTTGCTATATACTTTGATTACGTACTTACAAATGTGTTTTAGAAGTTAAAATTTTGGTTGAAATTCCTCTCATTAAGGCGGAAAAATTCAATATATATCATTTTTCAATTTATTTTAAATAAATTATTAAATATGCTATGAGAAGACAACATCAAAAATTCTTACCATGTTAAGAGAATTCTAAGATGAGATTCAAGATGACATCAATTTCAAGAAGCAGCAAATCACAATTGAGTCATTCTTCATGAAGTCATTATAAATGAAGAATAATTATGTGTATTAAGAGATTATTAATTTATATATTGCTTGGGGTCTATATGAATTCTCGAATTTCTTTTATCTTATAAATTTAGCAAATTATTAATTTAACACGTTGTCCCCAAGTCGGGACCGGCAAAAAAAATATTATTTTAGCGATGTGAGAGCATATTTCGTCTCCCATTTAGCTTGAATCCTCGTGAACCTGCAAAACAAGTCGGAGCATGGTGTGGTATCGTGCTTAGACCTTCCAATGCTTAAGTCAGAACTTATCTCATGAATTAAATAGTAATTAGGGCAGAATAACGTTACCTTGGACCATGTCGGGATGATCTATTTATAGAGATCATACTAGGTCTAAGCATAGTCCTTATCGATTCGGACTACTTTACTTTTGGAGAGGAGGAATCCATTAAGAAATAGATCTCTATATCCAAGGTCAATCACGCTTCATGATTACCATAGACCATTTGGCGTAATCCCTCTAAGACTCATATAAAGCTTCTTTTTTCTCAAGGATTCTATAAATCCCTCCAAGTCTAAATCATAACTTGGGATTGCCATGTCATCTTACGAACTTTTCAAAGGCTTCTACAACATTTTAGATATTTCAGGAAACCTCTAGATCAATTGTCCTTACCGGAACCCTAATCGTACGGGCCCAAGCCCATTATTAAGATAATCGAACCTTCTCCAAGACTTAGTTTGAAGAGCCAGCAGTCCCCCAGCTTAGTGTGACCAAAATTGATTCCTACAAATACCCGTGCAGCAGTATGATGTCCGACGCGTGTCGACCTTATGCTGCTGTTATTTGACCTTTTCCATTTCCAAATTTAAAATTACCTAAGCTTTCCTATCAAGTCTCACGTGAAAACAAAAAAAGGCTCTTCCATCTTCATCAGAACTTTTCATCAATCAAACCTCTTCATCATTCACTTCTCTTCCCAACGATCACACCTCCTTCTAAATGTATCCCCTTTTCAAATTCATCGCACCCCTTAAGAATTTGAAACAACTAATCTTCTCTAACAGACACATCTCCTCTCTTGCATCTCTTCACCATATATAAATCGAACATTTCACCCTTCTCATCTTTCACTCTCTCAATCTCTCTAAACCTTGTTGCGAACCCAGAGCCTCCAAGAGAATCCACAACCATCAAATCTTCACTTCCTAGAAAACCCAAAAACATAAAAAAAAAAAACCCAAAATCTGCAAATGGCCTCTTCTAACTCCAACAACGCCTCCTCACCTAACCTTAATGAGATCATTGACCATCTCATCATCCCTCTTCAAGACACCGCCATTGGCGGTAAGATCGATAGATCAAACCCAATCGCCACCACCATCCTAATATACAAGACTTTATTTGCCGCTGCTTTAAGCGCCCCTGTCGTGTCCGTCGCCACTCTTGCCGCATCAAAGCCAGCCGAGGAACCTCCTTCCAAGGCTGCCGAAGGTCCTCCCTCGCCCACTACCATCAAAGTGGACGAGGTCGAGGTCACTCAGCCCCACATTCTCTCTGCCAACGCCGATCCGACCAACCCATCTTTTCAACCTTGCTCCATCAAAGTCACCACCTCGAGAAGTTTTACCCCTCCATCATCAAGGTCGACTCTGATGAGGCCTTATCATTCTTCATCAAGAATTTCCACAAAGGGAACAAAGAGGACTCTTTGTTTGTCCTTGCCTCTGACAAGGCGAAAACATCAGATCTTGAAAAAGCTCATGGTTCGGGTTTACTGGTTCACTTCTATCAGGTCATCTATGGCCTCACCTTTTCGATCCCCTTATTTATCTGTGTCGTGGAGTTTTATGACTACATTATGGAACATTGGTGCCCTGAAAGCTTCTGTATCCCTTTGCCTGCTTTAATCATCTCAACTGGTGATTCAACTACTGCATGTGGCTGCCAGAATTCTGAGTATTTTTCCAAGTCAAGCCGACTCCACCCAACCCTTTCTACCTGGGCCACCGCATTATGTATGTCAAAGAGACCCTACTGCTCGATCCTCCCTAATACTCCCAAGGACTTGAAGAAGACACCCATCCTCGTCTTCGGAGACTGGGAGAAACTTGATCAAGAAGCCGGCCACAAAGTCCCCACCGTCGTCAACTTCTCTAAGCTTTTCAAGGAGATCATCTATACTGTCAAGTTTCTCCATGAGTTGGTGAGCGACGCCCCGTAGATCCTTTCCAAGCATCACTGAGTTAGATAGTTTTGGAGCCGGGAGCGTCTCTCCCCTGGGGGCCTAGAGGGGATCCAGTCTCTGAATCAAGAGAACCCAACTGAGCTTATCAAGTTTCTTCAGACCCCCCAGATCCACAAGAAGGGGGCCTTCACATCGAAGCCCTTTAATGTCAAATCTCTAACTGATCTTGGGGAGGCTTTCAAGCCTAAGCCAAAGAGGAAGCTGGTCAAGACTTCAAATTTGGAGAAGAAGGAGAAGACTCCTACCCCAAGGAGCCCGAGGAGAATCCCCAGCAGGATGAAGTAGATAAGCTCAAAGTTCCCCCCTCTCTTCCTTAAGATGAACTTCCACCATCATAGCCACCAAAGAAGAAGGCTCATACTGACATCCTTGAGTCGTCTCAACCGGCAACCTTTTCCCTCCTTAAATTAATGTTTATATTACTAGTCGTATTTTCATTCATTGCAATCATTCTTCCAAGCTTGAGGAATATTTTTATATTGTGATCTTCTTGTGTGAATGACGTATTATCGTATGAAATGCCGTATCATTATCTATGCAGGTCCTCGTGGGACGTTGATTGAGGGTGCTGATGCCCAGCTCCCCCGCGTATACTTCAAACATGGGGATAACGAACGTGTGTTCGTGGACAACTCTCTCCGTGATCTGTCCGAACAATAGGTTGAGAGCCTCGATGAAGGTGTACAGCTTCCCCGGGTTAAGAAGCATGCCCTCTCCAACCTTTGCTCGGGTCTGGAGATGCCGGATGTTATTGCGGCGACCTTGGGGGCCAGAATGCTCGAACATGACCATGATGATTTAACCTCCCTGGATTCATCTGACTTGATCACCATGTCTTGGACCTCTCTCTATCGGGTAAATACTTTCTTTCATGCTTGTTTTTTTGTTCGTGCATTCATAATGGCCTTTTTCCTAACCATTGAATGTTTGTTGTTCTTTGTAGGTTGCAACCACTCTTACTATTGCTCTGGGTGTGAGAGAAGATTTCACCTCCCCTCGAGCTTGGATCCTCGTGAACTTGCGAAAAAAGTTAGCGCACGGTGTGGTACCGTGCTTAGACCCTCCGATGCTAAAGTCAGAACTTGTCTCTAAAATTAAAAAGTAATTAGGGTAGAATAATATTACATTCGACCATGCTGGGATGGTTTATATGTAGAGATCGTATTAGGTTTAAGCATAGTCCCTATCGAATTGGATTACTTAACATTCAAAGAGGGAGAATCCATTAAGGAATAGATCTCCGTATCCAGGGCCAATCACGTATCATGATTACCACAGGCCTTTTGTGACAATCCCCCTAGAATATGTTCAGTTCTTACCCTTTCCCTTGTGGATTCTGTCAATCGCCCAAGGTCCGCATGTGTAATCCCTCGAGGTCAGATCATACAGCTCCTGTAGGTCTAATCTTATCTAGGGATTGTCGTATCATTGAACCTTTTAGAAGCCTCTACAACGTTCCAAAGACTGCCAAAAATCTCTAAATAATTCGTTCATTCATAAAAACCCTAACTGTCCAAGCCCAGACCCATTATTTTCCTTACCGAACCTCGTCCATGATCAGATATGTCAAGCCTATTTTTCCCCAACTCAGGGTGGCCAAAACTGACTCTCATAAATACCCCCACAACTGTATGAGGTTACACACGTATCGACCTTGGGCTGTTGTTATCCAAGCTCTGCTATTTCAAAATTAAAAACCCTTATGCTTTCCCATCAAGCTGCGCGCAAAAACCTAAGCACCTATTCCAGTTGTCCCCACTCCATCACAACTCTTCTGTCACCAAACCTCATCATCACTCATATCTCTCCCAACAGTCACGCCTCCTTCCACTCCTAGCCCCTTTCAAAAATAAGTCGCATCTCTAGAAATTCGAAACCTCCCACCTTCTCAAATGGTCACTCCTTGTTACACCATACCCCTTCATCATATATAAATCGAAACCTTCTTCCTCTCTCATTTTTTACATCTTCTCAATCACTCAAGCATCTTTAACGAACCAAGAAACCCTCTGCAACTTCTAAACCCAAAATTGTGCTTACTCAGAAGAACCTAAAAAATCAGAAAACTTCAATGGTGTCCAACAACTCCTCTACCAACATCTCAGATGAAATCATCAGCCATACCATCAATCTCCTTCAAGACCCTAACACCGTCGACCAGATCGACACCTCTAAGCCACTCATAGTCACTGAACCTGCCCTCAAGGCATCTGTGTCCATCGCTGCCAAACCCAACCGAGAGCCATCGCCGGAGGCTGCTCAGGATGCCCCTTTACCAACTACCGTCAAAGTGGATAAGGTCAAAATTACTCAAGCTCTGGTTCTGGATATCGAGGCAGACCCAACCAACATGCAACTTCAGCCGTGCACCACTAAGGCCACCCGAAGGAAAGCTCGAGAAGTGCTATACACCTATGCTCTGAAGATTGACTCAGATGAAGCTCTCGCTGCCTTCATCCACTCCTTCTATCAATGGGATAACGAGATTTTCTGGTTTGTCCTCCCTAAGGACGAGGCGAAGGTATCAGAGCTTGAAAAAGCTCATGGTCTAGGGCTTCTCGTCCACCCATTCCAGATCATCTACGGTATTACCTTCCCTATTCCTTCCTTCATCTACTCTGCTTTAGAATTTTATAGCATTGCCATAGAACAGTGTTGTCCAGACAGCTTCCATTGTCTCGCTTGTTTTAACCGGTTCAACTGGTGGTGTGACTGCCGTATGGGACTGTCGGAGTTCTGAGTGCGCTCTTTCAAGACAAGCCCATTCCACTAAATGATCTCTATCTTTCCCAACGGATCATGACCATCAAGGATTCGCTACTGATCGACCTACCTTACTCTCCTAAGGACTGGAAAAAGACTTATATCCTCGTTTTCGGAGACTGGCAGAAGCTTGGCAGAGAAGCTGGCTTCAAGGTACCTACCTTCATCAACTGCATCTCCAGGCTGCCAGAGGAAATTTCCGTGGCTATTGACTTCAATCGCGATCTTATGGACAACGCTCTTGCCATTCCTCCTAAGTACCGCAAGTGTAGGTGGCTATTATGAGAGCAGATTCGTCCTCCACTAGCTTAGATCTTCATTAAACCTGCAAAATAAGTCGGAGCACAGTGTGGTACCGTGCTTAGACCCTCTGATGCTTAAGTTAGATCTTGTCTCAAGAATCAAGAAGTGATTAGGGCAGAGTTACATTACCTATGACCATGTATGGATTGTCTATATATAGTGATCACGCTAGGTCTAAGCATAGTCCTCATCGAATCAGACTACTTTCTATTAGGAAAGGAAGAACTAGTTGAGGAATGAATGTCCCTATCCAGGGCCAATCAAATCTCATGATTACCACAGGCACTTTGTCATAATCCTTTCGGATACACTATAAATCTTACCTTATTCCTCCTAGATTCTATCAATCCCCCGAAATTCGATCGAATAATCCCTCGTGGTCAGATTGCCCAGATCCCCTGAGGTCTGGCCTTACCTTGGGATTGTCATGCCATCGAACAGCCTAGAAGCCTTTACAACGTTCCAGATGCTTCCAGAAACCTCTAGATAATCCATTTCTTAATCGAAACCCTAGTCGTCCAAGCCCAGGCCCATTTCTGGCCTTATCGTACCTCACCTTGAGTCGAGTCACCTAAACTCATCTTGTCCCAGCTCAAGGGCCAAAATTGACTCCCATAAATACCCCCACAGAAGTGTGAGGTTCGACACATGTTGGCCTCATGTTGCTATTCGTCCAAGTTTTATTGCTCCAATTTTCGAAAAGCTTTTCAGCTTTCCCATCTTGTTGTGTACAAAACCCCAAGCACATACCTTCACTGTGCTGCCTTCATCATGACCTGTGCGTCACCAAATCTTGTCAGCCATCACGTCTCTTCCCAACTAACGCAACCCTGTATATTCCCACCTCTTTTCAAATCCAACCGCATCCCTCAGAATTCGAAACCATCTCTCTCTTCAAACGATCACTCTTCTTCTCTTTACACCTCTTCATCTTATATAAATCAAAACCCTCCTCCTCTTTCATTTTTCACATTCTCTCGCCTACTTAATCTTCCTACCGAGCCCAAAAATCCTTCTCTGCATCCTCAAAGCTCCAAGCTTTCTTTTCCCAAAGAACCCAGAAAGCTTCTATGGCTTCTAGTAATACTCCCTTTCCTGTCCCCGATGAGATCATCGATCACAACATCACCATTCTCAGGACCCCAGTGCTGTTGATTAGATCGATATTTCCAAAACGCTTGCTGCCACTGTGTCCATTCTGCAATCTCAACCAGCCGCCTCCGAACTGGACTGCAGACCCCCGATGAGGTCGTTCAAGATCTCTCATCCCCCATTACCTTCACGGTGGAGGAGGTTGAAGTTATCCAGCCTCATGTTCTGGAGGTTGAGGCTGATCCTACCGCTATGCAGCTTCAGCGGTGCATCGCCAAGGCGGTGTCCAAGAAGGCTCGTGAGGAGCTCTACCCTTCATCCTTGAAAGTTGATTCTGCCGAGGCCCTGGCCTCCTTTATCCGATCTTTCTTGCTGGGGGACAATGATAGCTTCCGATTTTTTCTCGCCCAAGATGAGGCAAAAGTATCAGAGCTCAAGAGAGCTCATGGTCTAAGCCTGCTTATCCATCCTTTCCAGATTGTATATGGGCTCTCCTTCCCGATCCCGGCCTTTATCTGTGCCTCTCTAGAGTTCTATGGCATCCCTACGGAGCAATGGTGCCCGGATAGCTATCGTTTTCTAGCCTGCTTTGATAGGCTCAATCTTTGGTTTGACAGCTGTATGGGCCTTTCGGAGTTCAGGCTCCTTTTCCAAGTTAAGCCTACCCCAGTGAACTAGTTCTACCTTTCCCAGTGGATTATGTACATCAAGGATTCATTGCTAGTCGATCCCCTTTACTCTCCTAAAGATTGGAAGAAGACCCCCATCCTCGTCTTTGGGGATTGGGAGAAACTTGGCTGGGAAGCTGGCTTCAGGGTTTCCACCGCCATCAACCGCCTTCCCAAGCTGTCGGAGGAGTTGACTAGGGCGGTTGACTTCCACCGTGACCTGGTGGATATTGCCCTTGCCATTCCTACCAAGTACCGCAAATGCAGGTAGTTATGGAGCAAGGAGTACCTTAGCCCTGGAGGTTTGAAGGGCATCATGCCCCTCTAGCATAAGAATCGCCAGGAGCTAACCAAGGTTCCTCGAGCCCCCCAGTTCCACAAGAAAAGAGCCTCTACCCCCAAGAATTTACACGTCCAAGCTCTAACCGAGCAAGGGGAGGCCTCTAAACCCAGGAAGCAGAAGCTGGTGAAGACCGCCGAGCTACTCCAGAATAAGGCCCAGGCTCCGGCCCAAACCATGGAGCCCAGAGAAGTTCATCATCAAATCTCCTCTACTGATACTCCTACGACTGCTACTTCTACCGTTGCTGTGACTGATGTTGTTGCTGACTCTGTTCTTCCTTCATCTCCTCCTCCCAAGTGGATGAGGCCCACCGATCCTTCGTCCTTTCATCCCGCCTGGAATCCTCCAAGCCTAAAGGTTTCTCACTTGGTAAGCCTACCCTCCTTTTGTACTTTATTCTTGAGATCGTGCTCTTTGACTTGCCTTATATGACTTGTGATTTTGGTGAACCCTTATCTGCTTATTTTGAACATGTATGAATTGCTTTATTGTTGATCGTACAGGTTCCCTTAGGGAATTGATCGAGGGCGTTATCCCTGATCTCTCCAGGGTCTACTTCAAGAGGGTTCAACCACAAGCTTAGGGATGCTCAAGCCCTCACCTGCCGTATTATCGATGAAAAGGAGAGGGCTCTTGAGGACGAGCGCTCCATCCATGAGGGAGAGGTGAGAGCCTTGAGGTCTGACCTTGAGGGGGCTCATGTTGAGGTCAAGGAGGTGGCTAAGACAGCCAAGGCCAAACTTAAAGAAGCTTTGGAGGCCAAGCACCTTGAGTATAAGGACAGTCTTTGTGCTTTTGAGGAGGCTCATGGGCTCCAGCTCGAGAGTCAGCGGGTAGACTGGGAGCAGGAGCGCAAAGAACTTATATGTGCCTATAATCCTTCTGCCGCCTCTGAAACAGAGTCAGAGTGAAGCCCGCTCCTTCTTCAGAGGGGTGTATTTCTGTAATAGTGTTAGGGCCTCTTTTTCGAACAATATCTTATCTTTCTTGACTTATGTAGTTTTTTGTTAGTCTTGGCCTGGGCCTTTAGCTCAGTGACTCTTATGCCAAGGGTAAATATAATGTTGTACTTAGTTTATCGTATTTTTCTCATCATGCTTAACTATTTTGTGCTTTAATTTCACACATACCAACCTTATATCTGGGTCAAGGGGTTTTTCCTCTGAGTGCTTGTGGCCCCAATGCGACTCTCAGACCCCTCAATCTTTCTAAGTTAGTGCTCTCGGAAGAGGCTTAAGGAGATCCTTGGTAACCTTAAGGTCTCCTGAGAGGTGCTCGTAGTTTTGAGACTACCTCCCCAATGAGGGGTGTGTATGCTTATCCCCAGGTGTGTATAAAGACTACCATACTCCAGACCCTTCCCACAACCAAGTTCCTTCATATTTGGAGATCTTGACCTCACAGGATACCTGATGTTATCACAAAGACCACATCAGGGTTACTCTCTAGCTCAAGCCTCATCAAGGGGACTTGTCTGCAGTGTCGAGTTGGGGTCTGCCAAAACTCTCTTCATATCAACTTTGAATTATCCCTAGGGCATCGTCAGGTGTGAACGCTTGGGACTTAGAATGTCCAAATTCCCAGGATATGGCCAAGCCATCAATGGGGTGTTTGCGTGGGTCTAACCTCGTACTTTCTGATCTCATAAGACTTGACCCTGAGGACTTTACTAACCCAAGATTACTATGAGCCGTTGTGAGGTGTTACTCCGAATGTTTTGGTCTATCCATGGGCGTCCCTCTCAATGCCCTAACCCTTCCTCCCTCAGATTCTTTACCTTTAGAAGGATTGGCTAACTCGTAGAGTGAAGGTCCTTCCCACGGGAACCAACTTCATCTGCCCTACTCGAGCTTGTTGTCTTTCCTGGGCTTTAAGCTCCTCCTAATCGTGCACATTGATCCATAGGGTAACTCCACTCTTTTGTGAAGACAAACATGAAATCAAATATAAAGCATGGTGAAAAGCATAGTTACTGAAAACATAAGCTTTTATTGAATGATCGTATACATCGTACAGTGTCAATTTCATGAGCAAGGAAGTATATGTCATGCCTCGTTAATTATACCAACTTGTAAAACAATCGTAAGAAAAACCAAGCTGGTTAGGAAGAGTACGTGCCTCTTCTAGACACTTGCTAGCTTCTGTCTCCAGGTCTTCAGCTCTGCTCCGAGTGGTACTCCTTCTGGTAGAGAGCATTCCATCGTTTATCCACTAAGTCTCCAGTTCTAGGGTTCTCTAGTTCATACGACCCATTGTAGACTTCTCCAACAATCTTGTAGGTCCCTTCCCAGTTTTCTCTCTCCTGGGACTTTGTTATTTTCGAACACTTTGCGTAAAACCAGGGAGGAAAACTCTAGGTTGAACTTTTCTATCGTAATAAGATTTTATCTTCTACTATTATGATGCCACCCTAATTTGAGCATGTTCCCTTTGTTCCTCTAGTAGTTCCAGCTCATGCCTTAGGCCTTCTGCATTGCTCTTCACAGTTTGTTCTGCCAGCTTTAGGTTAAGGATTTTGTGATTGATGGGGATGATGGCTTCAGTTTCGTACACCAAAGCGAAGGGAGTTTCCCCAGTGGGTTTCCTCTTGGTCATTTTGTATGCCCAGAGTACATTTGGAAGCTGAGACACCTTTGTGAGCTGATCGAGCCTCCTCCTTATGCTTCGCAATATCGTTTTGTTCGAAGCCTCTGCTTGTCCGTTACCTTGAAGGTACCGTGGGGTGGAGAACCTGATCTTGATACCATGCTCGGCGCAGTAATCCCTGACGTCTTGGCAATTGAACTGAGGGTCGTTGTCTGTTATGATCGTCTGTGGGATTCCAAACCTACATATGATAAATTTCTAAATAAAGTTCTTTACCTGTGCTCCCCTTATCTTTGACAAGGCTTTAGCTTCGATCCACTTACAATGGTAGTCTGTGGCAACAATGAGGTATTTTTCTGTCCACCTCTAATTCATGTTGGAAACTCTCCCATTGCATCTAACCCCCATTGTGTAAAGGCACATGGTATTGAAACCGGGTGCAGCTTCTCCAGGTGCAAAGGTGGTTGAGGGACGTGTCTTTGACATGCCTCACAAGCACTGGCGTATTCCATGCAATCATTCCTCATTCCACCCTTTCTTCTGGCAGGATGCCTGTGTCTATGTAATCCATTATCTCATCCATCCAAAAGAGTCCTAGCTGAAATGGCATTACTGCCATAATTTCCTCCTCATCCATGCTTGAATTAGGCAAATGCTCTACAGGGATTGTCCCCCTGAGCTGATAAACAATGTTGGAGGCTAGATTTTCCAGGGCATCAGCATGCGTGTTTTCAGACCTTGGGAGTTGCATGATCGAAAACTCTTCGAATTGGGCAACCAAACCCTTAGCTAATCTGAGATATGCCTCCATGGATGCGTGGTGAGCTACGTATTCCCCTAGAACCTGGTTTGCAATCAGCTGCGAGTCACAAAATACCTTGATCTTCTTCACGCTTAGCTCCCTTACTAGCCTCAGTCCTGCCAGGAGGGCATCGTACTCAACTACGTTGTTTGTGGCTTTCCATCCCAAGACTAAGGCTTGCTCCATGATCATGTCATCTGGCGTCTTTAGCACTAAACTAGCTCCATCTCCCTTGTCTTTCAACGATCTGTCCATGTACAGCGTCCGATGATCTGCCCCTAGCATGTCTCTTTCTTCTTCCTTATCTCTTCTTTCTTGGACTTCTGGCTCAGGCGCCGTGAACTCAGCTAAGAAGTCTGCCAAGGCTTGCCCTTTCATCGTCATTCAAGGGCAAAAAAAGGGTTAAGTGGGCTCTAGAGAACTTGAGTACACAAGAATTTGCAATGACTCAGAATCACTTTGGTGGAGAATCATCGAATTTTCAGCATATAGAGACATTTATCACAGGTCTTTTTGATCCTACATTGGCTTATTACAAGAGAGATTATATCCTTGGACTTGTAAAATATGTGATATAGAAGGTTTACTGCTCTTAGATGCCAGATGATTTGTTCCCTCATAGTAGATATCAAGTCTATTTAGATATGCTTCATCCTGCTGTTGCTTCTTTGGGGCAAGACTTCCTTGAGACATTCATACATATCCACCATTGAGAATATACTGAAGATGATTGATGGCGTTCATAATGCTGGTGTAAACCTTGAAGCCGAGACTGGGATTGATATTAAGATTGCAAGTAACTTGATTTCCAAACATGAAAAGTGCATACAACCAAAGGATGGTTGTGGTTATTAGTTGGATGACTCTCAAAAGCTTGAAGACTTGCAAGCTACTAAGGCGAATATCATACTTGAAGAGAAACATATTAAGAAGAGGCGGGATCAGTGTACGGTAAGGGTCACGCATCTTGAAGAATCAGTACAACTTTTGAAGGAAACACTTGTGAAGCATGAAGACCAGCTTCAAAACATTCAAGATGAGAAATTCCAATACATGAATGTCAAGTCCTCAGAGGTTGATCAAGCAATACTTTCAAAGAAGACAACAAAAGAAGAATATCATAAATCATTTAATCTTCTTGTTGGTCTTTTCCCTAATGCGGCTTCTTAGAATTGCTATTTGTTGAGCAGCACAGTTGTTTCAGACTTATTGTTTCTTTTTCCTTTTTCTGGTAGCTCATGCATTCTTCTTTTTATCATTTTTTAAATCTGAGATGGATTTCCGCCTATATAGATCCCCCTTTTTCTAACATGGAATGAATTTGAGGATTACTTTTATGTTTGATAGTTGTCCTTCATTTGCATACTTGACCAGTCAAATATGGCTCTTGCTTTTATTGTCTCGTTTTCATCTTGAGAGGTTGATGATAAGTGGAAGTAAAGCCTTGGTAACAAAGGCTAAAAGAGTTGACTCATTATATATCACCAGTTCTCTTTTATTGGTAATGGATTTATAGTTTGTATATCTTCTCTTTTGCTTGAAGAAAAAAAAATTTGTTAACACCGAGCTTCAATTATTTCCACTTCATGCATATGCACCATTTTCCTTTCTTGCCCATGTCTCACTTATAAAAGGCACAACAAGAACAAGAAAAGAAACGTTGGATTTAAGAATATGGCTGCATCTAGTTCAATATCAGACTGCCTACGTACCTCGCTAAAGCATCAAGCCAATCTTAGTTCCCAAATTGAATTTGGGTGATGGTTTTATTTGAAACCACTTATTTGTTTTCAACTGAATCTAGTATTTAAACAAGATTTCCTTCGTACCTAGTGAGGGGATCAAGCTTGTAAGTATAGACTTTGTTGGCAATCCTTCTAAGAAACAAAACAAAACATCAGTAGGTCTATGTATCTTAAATATGAAGATCAAGCAAGAAGAACAAGTGAAGAAACTACCACATTTCTTCCCATTGCCCATGAAATGGGAAAACAAAGGCCGACGATATCATATATCGTCGGCTATAATAAGTATTACCAACGAAATTGTCACTCGCCGGCAATGACATTATAGCTGACGACTCGTTGGCAATAACATTCTCGTTGCTGGCAATAATGTGTACTATGGCTGACGATGGTTCGGCCGGAATACTGACGAGATAATCTCTCTATAGCCGACGATTTAATGAATCGTCGGCTATAAATTTTATATCAGATCTACTCTGCAGTACCTCATTCATTTTACAAAAATCGAGTGAGAAAGAAGGAAAACGCTCTGAAATCGTTGTGTATTGTCAAAAGGCGTCCAAAACCCGCTCGTGAAGCTATATAGCTAGGTACGTATATATATATGGGGATATATGTATATGTGTGTTGATTTAGATATATGTGTGTTGATTTAGAGTTGAGATGAATGGTTTGATAGGCAAATAAAGTTGATATATTGTTGATTTTGAGTGATTGACTGTTGATTTTGAGTTGATTTGAGATCGATGATTTCGATGAAAATATGCTTGTGTATATATATATGTATATAAATTTATTTTGTGATTAATTGTTAATATGTATATATATATATACACATGTAAATTTGTAATTGGGAATTGTTGGTATATATATATATATTTTTATATACATGGGTCAACTTTTGTTTAGGGAGATATATATATAGATGAAGAATTAATTAAATTAGTGTAGCTAGTTTAATGATATATATATATAGATGCATGTAATGATGATTTTTTAATTAATTAGTAGTGAATGTATATACATAAATAAATAGTACTGTTAGAATTTTTAGGATGGACAAGAGTTGGATGAGCCTTGAAAGATGGGATGTGAGATATCACCATGGAATTAGGAGTTTTGTGGATTTTGTGAAGGCTAATTGTGGAGACACTACACTTCATTATTGCCCGTGTAAAGAATATAAGTGTCGTAGCGATCGATTTCGTTTTCCCATTGATAAAGTCCAGAAGCACCTGAGTAAATACGGGTTTTGGGATAAGTACACTTGTTGGATTTATCACGGTGAAACATCGTTAATGGGTCCGCATGATCATGGACAATTTGCTGAGAGGGCCAGTCCATCCTATGATCCAACAACGATGTTGATCAATGATATGTTTCCTCATGAGAGCATTGTATTTGCTGATCAAGCACCAAATGTCCCTCCCATCGTTGATGTTTTCCCCCATATTGAGCCAGTCGAGTCATTACCTGGAGCTCATGTCAACACAAGCGGTATAGACAAGTACAACAACCTGATTGCATTGTAATAGACTCCGTTGTACGACGGTTGTAGTAAGACTATTCTTGGAAGTGTCATGGGAGTGATGCAGCTCAAAATGGAGAACAAAATGACTGTCAAAACTGTTGATTCTTGGCTGAAGTGGACTGCTTCGTTACTGCCACTCGGTCATCGCCTTCCTACCACTCATCATAAGGTGCGACATATCCTGAAAGATCTTGGGCTTTCCTACATCAAAATCCATGCATGCAGATATGATTGTATTCTCTTCTGGGGGAAAGATCTTGAAGACCTTGAAGCCTGCCCGATATGTTTTACAGAAAGGTATAAGTTGACTTATGCAGGCAACAAGAAAGCTGTGAAGATACTTCGATATTTCCCGCTGATTGATAGGCTAGAGCGGTTGTTCATGTGTGCTTTCACGGCCGAAGCTATGAGATGGTGGGCTGAGAGGAATTTGCCTGACGATGACACCCTTATACACCCTACCGACGGAGAGACTTGGAAGCACATGGTTAGGGAGTTTGATCATTTTGCAGCAGAGGTCCAAAATATTTGGCTAGGGCTCTCATCTGACGAATTCAACCCTTTTGGCAACATGAGTCTTCAATACAGTATATGACCAGTTATTTTGGTACCGTACAACCTTCCACCATGGATGTGCATGATGAAGGAATACAATATGCTCACTCTATTAATTCCAAGCCCGGGTTATACAGGAAAGTATCTCGATGTGTATTTGAGGCATTTGATTGAGAAGCTTAAGTACCTGAGTGAGTGTGGCCACCCCACTTACGATAGGTTCAAAAATGAGATGTTCCAGATGCATGCCATGCTTGTTGGCACCATCAATGATTTTCCTGCCCGCGGTATGTTGTCGGGCAACGTTACCAGGGGTTACAGGGCTTGTTCAGAGTGCATGACTGTTGATTGTTGCAGTCCTGATTGCAGTAAAATTGTTCAGATGCGTCACCGTTGTTGGCTTCCAGATGATCACCCATTTAGGCAGGATCAAGACGCTTTTGATGGGACTGTGGAAACGGGTGTGGCACCTAGGCGATGGACAGGGGATGAAATTTTGGAAGTGCTGAATGGATATGATTTTGGCCAGCTGAGCAATCATCCTGAGATAGTGTCGTCAATTCCAGACAAGCCCGAAAGGTATAAGTTTTGGACACACAAGAGCATATTTTGGGAACTCCAGTACTGGCCCAGGTTGCCTATCAGATACTACCTAGATGTCATGCACATAGAGAAGAATGTGTGTGAAAGTGTAGTGGGCACAGTTCTGAATTGGGAGGGGAAAACAAAAGACATCCCTAAGGCACGCATTGATCTGAAAGCTATGGGACTGCGGAAACATTTGTGGTTGAGAGATGGTAAGAAAAAAATGCCCCAAGCTCCTTACACCGTCAAGCCGAACCAGAAGCATGACATTTTTGGATGGATGAGTAATGTTAGGTATTCTTATGGCTATGCAGGAAATTAATATAATTGTTGCTTATGGCTATATGCAAGAAATATAATTGTTGCTTATGGCTATATATACAGGTATCCTTATGGCTATGCAGGAAATATAAGCAAGTGTGTTAACTTCCGGGACAATAAGATGTACGGATTAAAGAGTCATGACTGCCATGTACTGCTTCAACGCATTTTCCCTGTTTTCATTCGAGGGTACCTGCCCAAAGAGGTGGTGGAGCCGTTGGTGGCCTTGTCAAGATTTTTTCAGAAGTTATGCACCAAAGAAGTTAAAAAAACAGATCTCAGGGAGATGCAAGATGACATCATTTTTATCATGTGCAAGCTTAAGAGGATATTCCCCCCAAATTATTTCGACATCATGCCTCACTTGATGATCCATCTTCCCGAACAATTGTTGCTTACCGGTCCGATACACTAGACTTGGATGTATCCCATGGAAAGGTACAAATGATTCATACATTTGTGTTTGCCTCTGTTTTTATATGTAAATTCTTATTTTTTAAGTATCATAACATGCACTTGTTAACTTGTAGACAATTGGGAGACTACAAGGACTATGTGAAGAATAAATCTGCACCTGAAGGGTGTATCGCTGAAGCATATCTTGCGCACAAGTGTGTAACGTACACCAACTTGTATTTGGGAGCGCTGGAAGACTCCCAACAACATATGCTGATAGATGAACCCAAGTTCAACCTTTCTATCATCTCCAATGACGTGGTAGTACATGGAAGCTTGCAAAAGTCGTACAAGTTGGATGGAAATGAGGTAGCCATTGCCCACTGGCCGGTACTAATTAACTTTCCAGAAGTTCAATATTGGAAAAACTATCATCTTCACTGCCCTGCTATTGCCGATGATGTTGACTACCACAACAAGAAGTTTGCAAACTACTTTAATCAATGTGTAAGGGTATATGTGTATATATATATTTTTTATATCCTTATATAGCATATGTGTACGTGGTTTTCTTTTTCTATGTTCATAATTTCTTGTGTGGTTTCTTATCTTTTTCAGATGAACCATGTAGCAAATGATGGTTACCCAAAGTGGTCAAACGAATTGAGGCTCTTGGCGATAAAACCGATAGCTTCAAAATTTTACTCGATGTGTCAGGTCAATTGCGTGAAATTTATATGTGAAAATAGAGACGACCGACTGAAAACACAGAATTGTGGGGTGATGGTCCATAATGGGCAAGATGCGTTGACTATTACGGTGTCCTTCATTCAGTTGTTGAACTAATTTATGGGAACCGCATGAAAGTGCACTTGTTCAAGTGTAGATGGTTTGATACTAGCTCGGAGAACACAAGGACCGATCAGTACGGAATATTTTCTGTGAATACTGCTACAAGCTGGTATAAAGAAGACCTTTTCGTTCTTGCCACATCAGTAAAACAAGTGTTTTACCTTGACGATCTTATAAACAAAGTCCCGTGGAAGGCGGTTAACCATGTTGCTCATAGAAACATATACAGTGCTGCCACACTTGATGAGACCGCAGATGATGAAGAAGTTACTGCATACCAAGAGCCGAATGCTTTTGACATTCCGGAATCCTCTACAATTCGCCTTAATAATGTGAGATCGGGGAGTGTGGTTCAAATTAATGGAGCAGAACTTCTTGATGTTAATCCAAATGAAGTAGACGATGATTCAGATGACGAGGAGCGGCACATATTGCCAGAGGTTACCTATGAAACCGAGTCAGACTCAAGTGATAAAGATGATTATGATTATCATCCTTATTACGTTAATGATGTACGTATTTTAGTATACATCTGGTAGCTTTTGTCTCTCTCGATCTTGTCGAGCCATTGAGTACAGGCAAGGGAGGAATCTATTTCTCTACATTTTAGGGCTATGAAAAGATCACTCGTAACGGCTTCTGGATGGTCGTACATGGTGACTATTATTTTATCTCCTAATGCAAGAAACATAATCTCTTGATCTTCTTCAAGCATTCCAATGATCTCTTCATTCTCTTCAGGTTGATGTAGTGGTGGAAATTTTTTGCATAAATCTTTCATTTGCCTGATGACCTTTTCATCATCTTCAATGAACTTTCAAGCTCTCTTTGAGCTTGTTTTGGATGACAGGATTGCTGTTAGTCCAACAATTTTGGGAAGGAAGTCTCTTCCATAATTTATGACTTCTATAAATCTCTGTGGACTTTTAGCGTCAAGAATTCTGTCTGGGAATTTTCAGACCTTCTTCGGGATATGAGGCTGAAGCTTGATGACTCCATTTTTTATGTTGATCCCTAAGAAGTCAATTTCATCTAGGACAAGAAAGACTTTCTTCTCTCCTAAGATGATCCCATGTTAGACGATGAGCTTGACTACTTCAAAGAGATGTGTTCTTCTTTGTTCTTTGGGAACACAAGAATGTCGTCTATGTAGACGAGATAGAAGTCTGCCACTTGCTTGAATATATTGTCCATTTTTCTCTAAAAAATGGGTGGAGCTTGTTTCAGCCAGAAGGGCATTACTAGTCATTTGTAATGTTCCTGTGGAGTTCCGAAGGCTGTAAGAGGAATGCTGTCAATATGCGTTTTGACTTGCCAAAATCCTATTTTAGAGTCAAACTTTGAAAACACCTTGGCTCCTCTGAGCCTGTTGATTAACACTCTTGCTTGTGCTATCTGGTAACTGTCCTTTACGATCTTTTTGTTGACGTCTCTGTAGTCTATCACCATTCTTGTTTTCCCACGAACTTTTTTTGCATGATTTCTGACATAGAAAGCTGGAGCATGATGAGGACTTTTTAACGGTTTGATCAATCCCTTATGCAGGAGTTCAACTATATCTTTTCTAAACTCTTTTTGATCTTCTTCTTTGTATTGGAGAATGACTTTTACGTGACATATGAAATTCATGTCACGTAACTTGAGATCACAGACCACTAGGTATTTTTCCCAAAATTTCAGAGGATTAATATCGATATGTTGTCTGAGCATTTCTTTGATTTCTCTGAGCATGTACCTCTTCTGTTTCTCGAGTTTGGCTTTGAAGTGCTTGATATTATGCTCTTTTATAAATGCGGCTTCAACTATTTCATCTTCGTCTCTTGATGACTCTTCACCGGGCAACTCTTCTTGTTGCGTATGTTGGTCATTAGGAGCCTTATAAGACACATAGTAATGATACTTGTCTTGATCATGAAGCGACGCGATGGTAAGATCTCCGTTCTCGAATCTAATCTTCATATTGAGTTTCTTGGAGTTCCTTGCTTTCTTTTTGAAGATTTTCTCTTGTTTACACTTGTCACAGTCTCTCTTGAGAATGTTGTAGATTGTGTGTTCTTTGAGTTGAATTCTGGAAGGGGCTTGAGGTGGAGCATCAGGATGCTTGAATTCTTTGTTGTCGTGAAAGCTACAGAATTCTATTTCATCAAAATCTCCTTCTTCTTCTGATGACTCTTCGATAAGCAACTCTTTTTGTTGCTTGTATTGCAGAATTATTTTGAATCATGGTTTGTATCCACCACTATTCTGTTGCGATCTCTGGTATTGATCTGTGAATCCTGGACCAACAATACTTTTAGCTTCTTTAAGCCTCTATGTCTAGAAGAATTTGTGATTCTTTTCGAACCCTAATAAGTTCATTTCGGGGTTTTGGATGAAAGTTTGTTGTAGCAGGAAATCATTACCAATTAGGACATCTGAGTCTTGGCCTTCTAATTGTCAAATATTTTCAATAACAAATGTTCCTCCTCATATCGAGACTTGAATCTTCTTGGCAAAAGTGTTCATGAAGATTCTCCTTCCTTCTACGGTCTTTGCAGTTGCATTTCTTTTTGGATCTATTATCCATAACTCTTCTGGTATAGCTAACATTTTTGCTAGACTGAATCCCGAATCGTTATCTACAAAGGCATGTAGATGATACTTCTTGTATCCTGGAAGCTTTAATCCAATCTCCATGTAGTTACTAAATCTACTAGTAGAAACAGTTGCCACCTTGCATCAATTGTTCCAACCGCAAGAGATCTTCACACTCTTCTGCTTCCTCATAAAGCTTGAAGAGTTTTGATTTTGAATTTCTTGCTCTTAGCATGTTGATGTTTCTTTCTAACTCAGCATCTAAATCTTCTTCCATTACTGGATTAGCTTTTATCGAGATTCTTGTACTTCTAGCACTACTTTCTCTGGTAGAGTTGCATCTTCTTAGAGGTTTAGAGCTTTGTCCTCTGAAGCTTTCGAGGGATACGTCACTATTTGGTGTCCTTCGAACTTGAAGTTGACATCTTCAATTTTTCTGTTCTTATAGACCGCTGCCTTCGTGCTTTCTGGTTTCTCCTTTGGACCAGATAATTTTCACTCTAGTTGGAAAGTTACCTCATCCCATGCTACCTCGTGAATTTCTTGATTATAGTTTTTGGGATTTGTAAAGAAACCAGTGGTAAGACATGAGATGTTTGATATCTTGGTCTTTGGCTCTACTGTTGTACTCATTAGTTTATAGTAGATTCTATAAATTATTGCTAACTCTTGCATGCCATTTTTCATGGATGTGTCGTCTGTCTTGACTCTTAGTCGTAGGCAGTGAGCAGCATCTGTTAGACTGGTTGAAAAGTTTGGGAAACAGTTGAAATATGCAACCTGGTTGCATAGTGATGCTTGAAGTGTTTTCAGTAAACTTTTCTGGAAGTCAATCAGCCTATTATCTTGTAGGACGCAAAGAACTGAACAATTTAGGAATTCTCTGGCCAGTACCTTTATGCCGACTTGGACTGCTCCAATATACATAAATTTGAAGTTTCTTTTTTTGGCTTTTGAAACTTCTTTAGGTGTGACCAGAAGAAAATCTATTTCTTCTGTTGTTGCTGGTGTGGTGAATTCAAGGATTTTGAACTGATGGTTGTCCATCATGTCAAAACTTCCTCTTTTGTAGATTTGTTGGAATTCAAACTTCAAGATTGAAGCATTTCGAAAGTTGTTCTCGATCTCGTTGAATTCAAATTCTTCTGAGTTCACCAGTTGCACTGATTTTTTCTTGAAGATGCTCAACATATTCATGTTGCATATTTCTTTTGATATAGGTTCTTTCAAGTTGAAGGCTGAAGGATTTGAAGAAGAACCTTGACAAAAAAGTTTTGGCATTGGGTTCCCTTTTGGAACCTTTAGTGATCTGAAGTCATTTATTTTTCTAATGACAGTTCGAGGTGGACTAGTGTTTGATCTTTGATGTTCTTGAGCTTTATTCTTAACATAGTTAAGGATCTTCATTTGTTGAAGATCTAGTCTCTTGATATTACTATTAACTCTTGTTAATAGTTCTTGTTTTTCTTCCGGCTGCCTCTAGATGTAATCTACCTTAGCCTCCAATTTCTGTAATTGGTTGCTGATTGCTGGAAAAAAAATTAGATACTCTCTGTATCTAAACATTTTTTATAGGACTTCTTGTTGCCTTACATCTCATGCTTCAAATTGAGAATCTAATTTCTCCATTTTCTCAGTTGTTGATCCCATTGTTGGGATTTTGAGCTATTATAAACTCTGATACCAGTTGATCTTCGAATCCAACTAATGCTCAATTAGAGAGTCAGATAGGTAATCGATGCAAGAGATTTTCTATTCTTGCTTTGTCCCTTAACAAGTTTTCAAGAAAAGCTTGTTCTTTGACAATTTTGAAATTATGAATTGTGTGTTCTAAAAAACAAGGATGGGCTACTCTTGATCTTATGAATAATTTAATACTCTCTTTTGTATTATTGATAAAATCTCTTAAAATTTTAAATTTAAACTTAAATCACGTGATTTTTTATAGTGAAAAATTTTCTATAGTAAAAGATAATTGTTTATCTTCAAGTATCGAAGATAGATCTCCAGTTGCAAGTATTAGAACAGATAAATTATGAGCCAACTACACTTCATTTTAAAAAAGTAAATATGAAGAAAAAATTATAAGGGGTAAATTGGAAAAAAAAAATTGTTTGGGGGGTATGTTTTGTAAGTGGAGGGGTGCCAATTTCACGAGCCTTCTTTAAAGTTGAATTGAGCCTCATGCAATCTCTCATGCTTGATGATTTCCTTTTGCATATACTCTTATCCTTGATCCAGCTTAATCACTTGCATTCCATTGCTTTCTCTTTCCAACTATATCAAAAAGTTAGACACAAGTTAGAGCATAAAAACGAACAATAATAAAGTGAATAAACAACAACAAGCACCATTCACCTTTCGTCTAATTAGTTAAACAAACCCCAGCACCATTCATCTGCTTCATCACTTCATGATGCAAAAATAAGGAAGTTAGCAAAACTGCAGAGCAGTAAAGCACGTCAGTAAATAAAAAAAATAGCTAAACTGAAATGAGAGTACAAGTAAGCAAAGAAAGAGATCGATGTTCATGCCAAGATCCACTTCTGACAAGTTTTCCGCAGGCTATACAAAGGCAAACCGAATATTCATCATCAGATTCTTCGTCAAACTGTAATTGCACTATATTAGACTCAAAGATGACCACAAACTAAGGCTGAAATGTATTCTGAGACTAATGAAGCAAACCCACCTCAGGATACTTCACATTGTTTATTGTATACCTCAGCTCATTTCAACACGCATAAGCCATCCTTCATTCGCTCCTCATTGACAGGAAGATCTTCCGCCACAAATGTAATGCACTAGAATATGGCTAATAACCTGTCACACCTAAGCATGTATAAATAAACCTGTCAAGACCAAAATAATTAAGCGGATTACACTGCTTCTACACTAGCAAACTAATAGTATGCATGAACCAATATATTGTAAGTCATCAAGCTCATAATCACACCTAATCGTATACCATCGATTATAACGACCTAGGCTCTCTCCAACAGTCGGGCTATACAAAATAAAGCTATGCATATGTTCATCAACCTAGTCTACAATCCACAAATGTGTTCACCTAAAATCCATCATTGCCACCATCATCATCAATACAAATGTGTTTCCAACATAAGCAATCAAATGCAAGATTATATGTGAATCAATTCTTCATAGTACACACCAACTGGTACAAATTAAAAAGCAGCCGATTCAATAATCCATGACCACCAACAATGGCAGCAGAAGCTAAATTATACATGAAATTAAAAGTGGGTGCTTGGAATTTGGATGCATAACTAGGAACCCAACTTAGTGCAGTCGTCGATTAGGGCTTTCAAGCTTTAAGGGTTTTCAAGGGTGACGAAGCCGAGGAGAGGCAAGGGCGAGGTCGAGCAGAGGGTGGCGCTAGACGCGCGATGGCATAGGTCATACGCAAAGTCACTTGGAGAGGAGAGCCAAGATCCATGGTGGGACGACGGGCCACGATGGTCGAGCAGAAGATCCTCACGAAGCTGCTAGAGGCGCGTGACACGGAAGTTGCAGGGCACTAGCCGAGGGCGATGACGGAGGTCAAGGCCGAGGCGTGGTCGGAGACAGTAGAGTCAATGTGCTCTGTTGCACTATTTCCTCTTGAGAGAGAGAGAGAGAGAGAGAGAGAGAGTTGGGCTTTAGGTCAAATGAGAGAGGCGCGATATGAGAGTTGCGCGAAGAGATGGAAAACAAAGATAAGGTTTTCAACATATGGTCTGGGTTGGGAGAAAAGGTCAGGGAGAAAAGTTTAGTAAAAACAAGTGTTGGCAAAAATAGAGCAGTTTAAGTATACAGTGAAACTCGTGTTTTTAAGTTTTTTTATTAGGTGTATGAGTTTTATCTAAACATAACTCAGACAACCGACTATCATATCTATAGTCTAAATGTTATGGTTTGTAAGATTTTATCATACAACTGAAGTTAAAATATATTGTCTCAATATTTTTACATAAATTTCACTGAAATGTTTATTTAAGTTGTTTGTAATTTTTCATAAATCTCAAAATATTTTCAGAGGATACATCTTAGGTTTGAAATGTCTTCAGACAACTGAAAAAAAACATACTCAGTTATCTATCTTTTGGGACAATATACATTGAAATTTCAGTTGTCTGAAACACTTTTTTGCAGTAGTGTTTCTTCGTTGCTGCTCAGTTTCTGTTTTCTCTTGCTTGTATTACAAAAGTTTCCCCTATCTCATGAGCTCCAATATGGCTCGCTTGATGGCTTCAGATCTAATTATGTCATGTCCTTTGGTTTTGAGGAAGACTCAATAGCGTCGTCACTCAAACATATTCGATGACTGCTTGTGGTGGTGGCTCCTTGAAAATTCCCTCTGATTCATGCTTTCGAAATATATAAGCAGGAATATGAGTAAACCATGGTTCTTCATATGTTAATCATTTTCCTTGCTCTTGTCTCCCTTATTGCCATACAAACTTGTCTTTGCCCCCAACCTGAGTTTTTGCTCAATCCTGTGTCGCTGAAGATTCTGGCTCTTATTTTTCTTCGACGGGGCCATTCTTCCTCGACGGACACTTCTGACTCTCTCCAACCGTATTTCACCTTCCACCTTATTGAGGATGTCATCCATGTCTTTTGGTGGCCCTTTGGTCAGCTCTTCGAAGAGGAGTGATCCATCAAAATCCCTCACTTGAATCACAACTAATGCTGGCCATCTCCTCATTGAATTGGTCGAAGTATTTCTCTAATTTCTCTCCATTTTTCTACTTTACATTAAACAACACCGACAAATCCTTCCATTGCTACCTTGAGTAGAAATACTGTGAAATGAATACTTGAGCAAGCTCATTAAAACTAGATATTGAATTGGGTTTTAATTCCCTGAACCACTTAGTTGCCTGCCCCGACAAACTTGAGGGGAATAATTTGCACATGAGCCTCTCATCGACAATTTCAATCCTCATTACCACAGTGTACTACTTCAGGTGGTTAATGGGATCTGTCGTGCCCGTATATTTGGTGAGCGCTGGTGTAGAGAAGTGTTTCGGCTTCCTTACTCTCAAATGCAGTTAGTGAATGAGGATTGATTGATTCCCCTTACAAGTTCAGCGGTGATATCTTGTGACTTAGTCCCCTTTTCTTTCTTTATGGCCTCTGCCACGAGTTCCTTCAAATGAGGACTTGTTGGAGTTGGGTTCCTCGAGTTCTTATTAGTGCTGATCTCACATCTCTGAGTTTTCCTGTTGGTTCATAATCTTCATTGGAAGACTTATCGTCTTTAGGTAAGCTATCTTCTGAGGCTTTGTGAGGACTCGACCCTTGTCAAAAATTGTCAAAATGATTAATAAACAGGTAAATCAAGGAAATACTCGATCAGAAAATAATTTCAACTAATTTAGTCGAAGAACGTATCCAAACACAAACTTGATACGACGAAACGGTTGTAACGATTTAAAAAAAAACTAATTTCTCCATCGGCCGCACCACCACTTGTGGAGACCCTCGTCACCACTACCCATCCATTGGATTGATGAAGCCTAAACAAAAATTAGACTTCACGACTATGTTCATATCGTCAATACAAACCTAACAGTATATAAAATGACACATTTCCGAAAATAAATTTTTGGTCATGCGCCACCAGTGACCCCCGCCAATAGTGGCAATTGACCCACTGTTGGAAAGTTTTGGCCGAGACCAAACAATTGTCTATCTACCACAACACTCAATTCGGCTGGAATTAGGCTGAAATGTCCCTCTACAACTCTGATACCCAATCTCGCCAGAAATCCATTTAGGCAAAATTTCTCCCCCCTCAAGCCACGATTAAGCTCCGGGTAGGTCCTAAATGACTGAAGATGTAGAGGCGAACAAAACTCATCTACCCTCGTCAGCCCACACCACCGAGAACCGCTGATCATAGTGGAGCCCATAACAGCGTTCGACAGAAATCAATTCAATTCCGTCGAACGATACCTACAACCAAACTAATCAACACACATACATCATCTAGACATCAAAATGAGTCTATTCTTACCCAAATCGTCGCCGGCAAGGGTTACCAAAATGCCCTAGGATTTTACCGGTTTGAATCTCCTTCTATAGACATCAAATCTGTCAATCATACAAAGGAATAGGAAGAGGAAGACCAGACGATTTGAACTGGACCAAAATTTCGGTCGAAGACGGCTAGACAGCACTACATGGCTGGTATCGAGTACGATAATGATTTTTTCTGCGGAGATCCGGTCAACACCAGTCAACTTCCAAAAATGGAAGTATGACTTTCCAAACGGTATAGTTGCACTTTTACGACTATTACATTTCCGATAAACTTCTGTTGATCATCACTTTTCCATCGTAACTCTGTTTTCGACGATTCTCGCGTCTATGAACTCATCTCAAAAAATTCTACGAATTCTATCCAAAGTCCACCAACTTTGACAATTTGATAAAAATTCAACCTAATATCTCTCAATATTTACCGATGATAAAAATTATTTACCGCAACGACTAATTCGAACTTGAATTATTCATAAATATTATCGATTATCTAAAAAGGTTAGGGTATTACAGGCCTCAACATCAACTCTAACATCTTTTGCCCCTCTACGCTTTCTTTCTCTCTCTTCTTCTCTATAGCTCTCTAGTTCTAACCACATTTTCTGAATGTCAGCAGCGGCTGAGACTTTGCTCGGGAAGAGTTCTTCTCCTCCTTCTTAAACTCGATCTTTTGGAGCCTTCATCATTTTCATGGACGACCTGCACTTCCGAATCCACATGCCTTTTTCCATTCGACTAAGAGTTCCTCCCACGAAAATTTCTCCACTTTTAGCTCCGTCCGACGAATTACCCTAATTGTGGGGTAAGCCTTCGTTGTCTACGTTCTCAGGTATAATAGATGCCATTGTTTCTCACAGACGGCGCCACTTGTTGGAGCGTAAAAAATCATCAAGGACTAATTAACTCAACAAGAACCAATCAACAAAAACCAATTGTACCACGTCTTAGACACGTCGGAATCTGACTTTTCAACATCAGAGTGGGGGGTATATGCAAAAGACACTTCGACGTTCAAGTCACTAAGAGCTATATTGGGGAGAAGTTCTATGTAGAAAATCGAATGAATAAAAAGTATACCGCCAAGCCTTGGTATTTATAGTCGTCTGCTTCCCTCCAAATCATAAACCATCGTTTGGGCCCCAAGTTTCTGAACCACTGGGCTGAAACTGCCTCCTTACCGTTAGGCCCAAGTTTCTCACCTGCCTGTCGAAACCACTTCGTGTTAGTCTCTTCGCTTCCTACTTCTCAGCCATTATCTTCTGAACCGATTTTGACCTTTTCTTCATATGCTCACATGCTTCCCACATGTGACACATCCAAAAATTAAGCCCAATCACCTTCGCATATAAACCTTGAGCTTTCCCTTAACCTAAGCCCATTAGCGTGAGACATCTTTGACCGGGTTATTTTTACCCCCACAGGTACTTAAACTCTTAAAACTATCGAAACAATGTTCGAACTCCTAAAATACTATATGTATGATGCCTCCGTGCTATTTCCGTCACAGCTTGGGTTCTCTTGATGACATGGCATGGTGAATATTTTGAAAATAAAGGTATTATGGTCAATTACACATGTTTTAATTGAAACCTAATTAATTTATTTCATATCTCTCTCATTGAATCTCAACCAATAATTTTAAAAAAAAATTGAGCTTACGATAAGCTTAGAACATCATATCATCTTTCTCTCACAACAAGCCGTGAAGGAAAAGGTGTGTCTGTCAAGTTCTGTTCTTCTTAGTTGGGTTGAAACCTAGCCCATCCCTCTCTTGCCCACTGCATAGCTGAGCTCATCTTACACTCTTTCCACAACCCACTCCAAGCCAATAACGAAGGCCCAACTTATCCATACCATGTGACACTGTTGAGATTCCTCTGAGTATTATGTAGTACAAGTAGCTGTTATTATGTCTTCTTCCTTGGTTATTTTCTTGTTGCAGTAGCTAGCTTGTCTGTGGGCTATGCTTTATGTCCCTTTTGTAACCCATGAGTTTGGTATGAATGAAAAACCATAAATCTTTCTCTCTTTCCAACTCTCTCTGCTCTTTTTTCCCTTTATTTCTTCCCTTTGGTACCTATCATTCTGGTATCGCAGCCTTACCATGGCTGGTAGAGGTACTAAGAACAGAGCTTCTGCCGCTGATCCTTCCACGGCTGAGGAAGCCACCGACGACGACTCAACCCACTATTCTCACCAACCAACAAAAATACCCCATCAACGTTGTGGATGTTCTCTAATCGAACCAGGAAACCTTTCAGGTTGTGTTGTTGGAGTTGACGACCCTAAACTGCACCCTGGTTGAGGAAATTTTTTGCTTACGACCGACACCTCTGCCTTCACCGGTAGTCACCACTACGGTTGCAACGGGCTTCTCTTGGTTATGTTCCCATGTCGGCCCTTAATACTAGCAATATACGACTGCCACAAACCTTCAACCCAAACATTGTTACCTTCACCCCACCACTACAATTCACCACTACTCCCTCTGTCCACACAACCACCGCTTCTCCATCTCTTACTGAGTTTTCCTTTAACCAAACAACCCTCCCTTTTCCCAACATTTATCAGTCACCTTAAGCTTCTCCTAACCATTCCACATATAGAAACCACACTCATCACCCATTTCATCCAGGCCTCAAAATCAAGCTCCCACGTTTCATAGGCCGTGATGTTTTGGGATGGATAGGCAAAGAGGTATCTACAGCTCTACCATGTACTAGAAGAAGAGAAGGTTGCCACTACAACATGCTCCTTTCATGAAACCACCTCAAAATGGATGTTTTGGTATGAACAGAGATTCCCTACCAACAGTTGGGCACATGGGCAATTTTGTCGATGTCCTCTGGTAGACTTTTGGTTCCGGAGAGAGCTCTAACACGATCGAATCTACTTTTTCACACATCAGGCAACGATGTTCGGTTGATGACTACCATGACCAATTTACTCGTCTAGCTTGTCGTTGTCCAAATTGGACATACAACCAGCTAATGAATGTTTTCGTGGGTGGTTTGTGAGATGAAATTCGCCTTGAAGTTCTGCTGCTAGAACCCAAAACACTGATGGAGGCTTTGAGGAGGGCCAAAGAAGTGGAGAACCGCAACCTATCCTTGAAAGCCATTGCCAAGCCACATATTCCACCTCCATGTTTTTCCTAGCCTCTTCCAAACAACACCTGCACACACCGCCCAACTTCTCTCAACTCTAACCCACTACCACCCAAATCCACACCTTCAAAAACCAAGCCACAAACTTTTGTAAACTATCCCGACTTGAGTACATCGGTCGAAGAGCTAAAGGTATGTGCTTTAACTGCCCAGAAAAAATTTCCCCAACCCACTCTTTCTTTACTCATTAAGGCTAATGTACTAGAGGAGTGTTACCATGATTGATCCACTGAAGTTAAAGTGGAAGTGCTCACCCTTCATGAACTTACGGGCTCACCCAGTGCTCAGACGATGAGACTCATTGATGATATCTTGATCTATTTCAAAATTGAAGAAGACTGTGTTTCTACCGGATTACGCGGGCCGTAATCAAGCAGAAGCAATACGAGTAATCTCTTCCTCTCGTCCGAACGTTCAAGCTGTTCGGATGATCAGGTGTCTTTTCTCTCTCTCTTCGGGTGTTCGGTTATTCGGGTATACGGACTCGCGTGTTTGGCCTCAGCTGTTAGAAGAATACAACAAACTGGCGGTCAGATGGTCAAGACATGGTCGGCCTGCCTTCAACGCTCCGATGCCTAAGTTAGGAGATGTATTGGATATAACAGTCAAGCGAACGTGTAAGAAAGTAGGTTAGAGTATTTAATTGCTTATGAATCAGTTGTCCCCTTACCTGTAGTAAATGCCTTACCTATATGGGTGGTTGAGTTTGTTGCTTGCTTGTGCTCTTCGATGTGGGATAGGGCTGCACTTGCTATCATGTGGGTTGAGTATTCGGATTTGCGCTTGTCGGGCGCGTGCCCGATCGGATGGGCTCGGTCTTGCGAGTGAAGTTGTAGTCCACTTGGTGGTTTTTCGGGTGGTTGAGTAGGTGTTGATTACCTGCTTAAGTGGGTAAGTATGTTTAATCCATGAACTAATGGTGCTATACTAACAAGTCCCCCAAGTTCCCAAGTCAAACAGACCTTTCTTAATTGGGGAGTTGAAAAAGGGTTCGTGCGATTAAACAAATACTTATCCGATTGAGCAGTGATGCGCGATCCTGTGACCCCCAAGTCCCCCAACTCTCCGGTTAAGAAAGAGCTCGCTTTCCGGAGTGGGTACCTGTGCGTCCGATCGTTTACCTGTTCGCGTGATCCTGTATCTGGGTACCCGACTCCCAAATGAATCTTACTGTTTGGAGCTGTGTGCCCGGGCGTGTGCCTGTGGAGCCGTGTGAACGGATATGTATGTTGTGTATGCAGATGTATGTTAGTATGTAGGAGTGAATGCGGTACAGATATACAAGTAGGTATGAGTGAATGAGTATGTGAATGTATGCAGATGTATGTATGATCGTGCGATGTGATTGAGTGATGATGTGGTTTGAGTGAATGAGTGTTGATGTATGCTTGTGTATGTGGATGCATGGATGGTTCTGAGCCACTTATCCGGCCCCGCAACGGATCTTGCTGTCCGGAGTCCGCCAAGGATAGGCCTTTGGAACGGCCTTTCTTGAGATGCATTGATGGTTCCGAGCCACTTACCCGACCCCGCGACGAATGTTGCTGTCCGGAGTCCGCCAAGGATAGGCCTTCAGAACGGCCTTTCTTGATGCATGAATGGTTCTGAGCCGCTTGCACGGCACTCCCAAACGGATCTTGCTGTTCGGAGCCCGTCAAGAATAGGCCTCGGAACGGCCGTGCTTAGGTGCCTGAGAGGAGATCCTCACTCTCGGCACCGACCTATCGTAGCGTCAACGGTGAGGCCCTGACCGTTACGTACATATGTTGCAGTGCGCACGGAGGGACGGACAGCATGCCCGTGCCGCTCTTCGGTTTAGCGCGCGTACGAAAGGAACTTGCCGCTATCGTGCTGCCTAATTCGGCGAATGGTGGCGTTACACCCTCGGAAGAAATGGGGCCACTCCCGAGTCGCCCATCATTCGGCGCGTGCTCCGAAAGGAACGTGCCGCTTTCGAACCGCCCGAATGGTCCTGCGGTTTTGCGTGCTCCAGAAGGTAACGCGTGACGTTAGCCACTTCCATGCCGCGTAGCCCGAACGGTGGGTCACCTTTTACTGGGTGTCTAGGCGCGGACTGCACAAGCGGCCGCTTGTGATCCGGCTTCGCCAACAAAGCCAGGGAGACGATACCACGCGCCGCCTACTGTCCATTTAGCGCGCGCACGCCGAAAAGGGAACACAGACCGTTAGCCTGTTTCGGGACGCATAAATGGTCTTGCTTTGAGCGCGCACTCGCCGAAAGGAAACACGTGACGTTAGCCTGTTTCGGGACGCCTCAATGGTCTTGCACTAACCTGGTGGGGTGGCGTTTACTCGCCTATGAGATTGTAAGGCGCTTGATCGTGCTGGTGGTGTGTGCGATGGTCGGAATGGTGGGAATCGTGATGTGCGTGTGCGTGTCTCGAGTGGGGTGATCTGGCTGATGGGACGTTTGGAGTGACATTTTTTCAACTTCTCCTTGGAAACCGCTAGGGGTGTAATAAATGCTAGCCGGCGTAATAAGTGCTGACGGGCCATGCTTAATAAATGCTGGTGACGTAGTAACTGCTGGAAGGTCAGTCGTCACGCGTGTGGGAGCGTGGAACGCTGCATGGCTGACACGTGGCGAGTCATGGGAGATCGTGCTAGGGTTTGAAATCGAGGCGGGAAGCCGAAGGGTGAGCGCGGTTACTTAGGAGGGGAAGTAAACCGCCTTGTGGACACGTGTCATCATCTAACGGTGGACACGCAAAAAATGAACGGCAGGCGTTCGCTTGCGTGTGAGTTCGGATCAGTATAAATAGGCTTTCAGGGTGTCATCTTCTCCCATCGCTCTTTTACTTTCACTGAAACTCTGCAAAAAAGTTACCTTGCTCACTGTTCTTTGCCTTTGATTTCTGTTTGTTGTGTTCTTGTCGGAGTTCTCGTTGACGTTCACCTTTCAACATCAAATCTCAACTCTGGTGAGGCTCTAAACTTAATTTGTGTTGCTTTCCGTTCTGTCTTTTTGTTTTTCCGATTTCGTTTCCGTTTCTGTTTGTACGTTTTCTGGGTTTTCGTCTCAATGAACAAGGCATATTCTTGAGGCGTGCCTGTTTTGATCTGTTTTGGGGTAGATTTCTGGGTTTTTGTGGTTTATGGTAGGATTTTTCTTTCCAAGTGTTTGGGTGTTGCGTGCGTGCGTCTTGTCTAGGAGATGGAACCGATAGAAGTTTTGAGCGACATGTCGCGTGAGCGGATATATGTTCCGGGGGTAGGGTGGGTTAGCTGTAGTCCGTGCACGAGCGGATCAGACTCCTCGTCCGATTCCATGATGAGTGTAGCGCCCTTGCGGTATATACCTAATCGTGATTCTCTTGTCATGCAGTCGATGGAAGAGGAATGAGTCCGGACTGTGTGTGACGACCCGGACCAGAATCAGCAGTATGATCAGCTTGATTGATGTGTTACTACGTAGTCACAGTGTTCGACAGTTATTTAAATCACCAAGCTCGTTAACGACTAAATTATTGGCCGAGAATTGGAGCTGGGTCTCTTCTCGAGAGTCGTTGTACGTGTGATTACGAGTTCGTGGGCGGTTCCGGATTGTTATTTGGACGACCGAGGAATTAGTTATGAATATTTGAAGTGTCGACGGAAACGGATTAATATGGCGAGCTACTTAGCGACTAAATTACCGGTCGGGAATTTGGTTTCGGCTTCTTCACGAAAGTTGTTCAGAATTTAATTTTGAGTTCGTGGAAACTTCCGGAGCATGATTTTGAATTACGGAGTTTAAGTTGTGAATATTTCCGTTTGTTGTTGGTTTAGTCGATTTATTATGTGTTTGGGCTGAACAGTTGTCTTTTTATCCGTTTGGCCGATGTGTTTGAATTCGGGTGATTATTGAAGAGTACGTCGAGACGAGTTTGTGGCCGCGAGAATTATCAGGATCGGAATTACGACGAGAAAGTTACGCGCGTTTGAAGTTCGTTTAAACGGATAATTACAAGTTTCCTAATCGGGAAAGGCTATAAATAGCAATTTGCCATAAAGGGAAAGTCAAAACAGGAAATAATATGTTTGACCAAGTTGACTCGGTCAACTCGGTGGAGAGAGGGAGAGAAGCGACGGTGGCCGACATGCTCACTTCCGGCGAGGGACTTCCGGCCACCTCTTGGCTCGGGAAGAGTCTCTTTGGCTTCGTCTCGGCCCTCTCGTGGTGGCTCCGGCCTTGTTTTTTAGCGTGGCTCACCGGAGGGAGTAGAATTCCGGCAAGAAAAATGGATGAAACTTGGTGAATTCGAACTATACTTTTTCGGCCGATTCGAGCTACAACAAGGACTGGGTTTTGTAGCCCTCATCATTGTGAAGCTACCATGTAAGTTTGGTGATCCAATTCATCTTGTGTTTGGAGAATTTCGGAATTGAAATTTGTGTGAACATTCGGTTTTTCATGAAATTGACATGGTTAGAGTGAGAATTGGACTTCGGTGCAGTTATGAAAGTTGCTCAGTGGGTGATTTTGAGTGGAATAGGGGTTGCTCCGCCGTGAAATTCTCCGGTCGGCAGCGGCGCCGCCGTGGACGGCGGTCAACGGCGGCGGTCAATGGTCAAACTTTGACTTTTTGGATTTTCGGCAAGTCGCATGTCATTTGACTCGAAATCGCGCTCCGATCGCAGTGGGGAGGTTCGTTTTTCGAGTTGAGCGTCCGAACGTAAAGCGAGGTATTGAGGTGTTATATACGGATTTTCGACGATTCGTCGACATTGAATTTCGAGTTTCCGAGGACGGTGGTTTCTCGTGATTTATCTTGCACTGTCGAGATATGATTTTGAGATATGGATTTTGTGATATTCAAGTGTTCCTGATCGTTCGTTTGGCGAGAGACTTTCCGCCGGATCACGGGTTAACGCGATACGCGTTACGCCAGTCTGTGAGTGGACAATTTATTTTCACGGATTGATTGCGAGTCGTTTATATACGTTTTATGAAGTTAAGCATGCAACATGATTATGGTTTTACGAGCATGAGATTTCATACGAGATTATGTTTATTATAAGCATGTGTTTTACGATTATACGATTATACTTATACGGATATACGTATACGAATATGCATACACTTATATGCTATTTCATGCATTTGCATCGAATTGTTTATGATTTGGTTTTCACAGAGTACAGTCTCAGTTATGTTATTGTATCGATACACCTTGCCTCGTCGGCTGATCCCCGACGGAGGGCCGCCTGGAGGGGCGTTTCCCCAACCAGACCGGTGAGGGGCGTATTCCCCGGAACCGAGGCCATTTCTGGCTTAGAATCACGTGGTAGTCAGGCACTCCGTGGTTCAGACTGTACTAGCACGGAGGAGTCCATGAGTGACCCCGTGGGATTTTACTTGCATGGTCAGTACACTGGAGGAGTATGAATTTTACCTCGTGTACTATGTTATTGTTTTTATTTACTTGGACTCGCATATGTTATTTTATATATATATATCAACTGGTGAAAGACATTTATTTTCGTCCACTCACTCTAACGTGTTTATTGTCTTTCCCCTGGGTTTTTCGGTTTCCGTGCCCAGTTTGCAGTTCAGGCTCTGGTGTCGCACGTCGTGGTCGGAGGCATAGTGCTCGAGCTACTTTGTTTCATCCAGTAGGTTTATTGTTCTACCAACTGTGGTACGCGTATATAATTATGTATTAGATGTCGCTCTGAGCTTTCTGTTGAATATGTTATACGATTTTATACCGGATTTCAGTAAAGTATAGATATATTTATTGATTTACTTTACTGTTGATATATTGAGAAATCCGGTTGGGATTGGTGCCCACGGTCTGCTTTTTGTGGCATAGGATGAAGTGTATTTTCCGCGTGCAGGTAATGGTAATTCCACCCTAGTAACGAAACTCTGCCCAAATTTCGAAAAGTTTTTGTTGGTTCGTGTTTTCGAAGGGATTTGACTCCGGTTTAGGGAGCTAAATCGGGGTTGGGTCCTTTCACTGTGGCCGAAGACGTCGGGTTGAGGGATGCGTTCGAGTCGTCGGGGTCGTCGGGTAGGTCGTCTTCGTCAGGGCCGTGGGGCGAAGAGCGTGCGCAGGGGGAGTCCCCCGTGCCCCAGTTTGCGGAGGGCGTGCGTGTGCATTGGGTGTTTTTCGACGGAGTACCGGTGTAGGAGCCCGAGCGAGCACCCTCGTTGAAGGAGATGGCGCGATGGGCGTGCGACTACCATATTCCTTCATCCGTGAAGCGGAAGATTCCTGGGAAGGCTGAGACGTTCACGCAGCCTCCGCCCGGTCATATCTGCGTGAGCGAGTTCCACCTGAAGGCGTGCATCAAGCTGCCTCTGCATCCATTTTTCTAGTACATGCTGGCCTTGCTGAGGATTTCACTCGGTCAGTGTGGGTCGACGCTGACCCGCACACTGGTGGCCTTCTTCAACATCTTCCGCCTGAGTGGGTTGGATCATCCGACATTGGCGGAGTTCCTTCACTTCTTCCGCCTCAAGCACTCCTCCCACCGAATGGATTCGAGCACCTTCACCGTGGAGCCGCGGGTGAAGTGGTGGTTAGTCGATCCCCCCAGCTCGTCGACCTCATGGCGTACGATCAGCTGCCCGGTGGGAGGTGACTGGGAATTTGGCTCCTTCTCCCCGGAGTATGCGGCTAACGCACACCATATTGATCGAGTCCCCCAGCGCTTTTATCCCCTCAATACTAATGAGTACCCGATGATGCCTGTAGATGAGGCCAGGGTTGCTCGCCTGAAGTTTGTCTTTAACCCAGCGCCCGAGGCGAGGCACTTCTAGGTAGCGTGCCATTGAGATTTGATCGAGCGTACGCGTCTAGTCCGAGCACCTGGTCTGTTTGAGCATCTGATACCTGTTTCATTTTGCATGTTTACATATATTTGATAACTGTTACTAACCTTTCGTTCGTGCTTGTTTGTAGCAAAAATGACCAAGTCCAAGGCCATTAAGAAGGACGAGGCCTCCAGCGCCGCATGGAGCTGCTGTTGGCGAGTGCTGAGACCGTGCGCCGGGTCGTGGATGACGAGTACGGTGGATTGGTCGTGGGGGATACGGTCCAGGTGAGGATCCCGGCCCCGAATGATTCTGACCACACTCCTGTTGTGCGTGCGGCTGCTGTCGTCGTCCCGCGGGTGCGCGCTGCTGGGGTGGTTGCTGAGGGGTCTTGGCTTCCTCCGCCCGAGTCGTCTGCTGCTCGGGGTCAAGATCGGGCCGAACGGGATCACCTCTCCCGTGAGAAGGAGCAGCGACAGATGGAGCGCAACCAGAGGCGCGTGGAGCAGAGGGATCGATGGGAGACCTCCCTGAACTCGGGCCTCGCAGTCGTCTAGTGGTGCAGATTTCTCCACTGATCCGCCTGTTCCTAAAGGTGGGGCCGCTCGTCCCTTTAAGCGCCTGCAGACGGATGCTGCTGGCGCGGCGGTCGAGGCTGGGGAGGCGACTCACACTCTCCTTAAGAATCTCCGCCAATCCCTGGGCTAGGGTGTGGCGTCATTCCAGCATCTGTTGTCGCCTGGTTCTGCCCCTGCCCCGACGGCTTGGACCGGGCCTTCAATGCGTGCGCCAAGCTGCAGTATCAACTTTTCTGCTTGCGTGCGCGCGAGAACTCGGAGGAGTTGACGCGGTTGAGGGATGATTCCCGCAAGGCTACCGTGGCACATGAGAAGCTGCAAGCCGGGCTCTTTAAGGCAAATGAGCTGGCCGAGCAGAAGGCCACTCGGGTGAACGAGCTTACTCAGGAGCTCTGGGAGAGCGCTGAGCGGGAAACCGTGCTGAAAGCCGAGCGCGACAGTGCCTTGGCCGAGGTGGAGAGGGTTCACGCGGAGGCTACCAACCGCGTGGCTGAGATGTAGTCCCGCCTAATGGAGGCCGAGCGCTGTGCTTGGACAGAGGATCGGGTCCAGCTTACCCAGGCTGAGGCTGTTGCTGCCTTCAAGGAGTCGGATGATTTCTTGGAGTTGGTGGCGGCCGAGGCAGAGGAGCAGGTAACTACTTTTTGGGTGGCTGTGGCCCCTTTCATCGATTTGGAGCACTACCGGACACATCTGCAGGTGCAAGCGGCTGGAGCGGCTGGCCCCCCTACCGAGAATGCGGAGGAGCAGCCCGAGCAGCCCGAGGTGGTGGAGCAAGTGGCGGATACAGCGGAGGCGGAAGCGGATGTAGAAGTAGTGTAGTTGTAGATTTTTTTTTTGTAACTTGTAGGTAGGATTTTGTAACTGGCAGTTCGCGCCCTTTAAGTAATGAAGTTTATTTTCTTTTCCGTATGCGTGTGCCTGCTTCCCTTGTTTTTTTTGTATGGTATTTTCACCAAGTGTTACATCAAAGCGAACATTCTATCCCCAGTCCCCGAGTATCGGGTGGACGGATCATGAAGATACATAACGTAATAAAAAGAACTTAATGAAAGTACTTTCGCAAGTGCTGGATGTTCCACGGGTGTCGTAGTCGTTGGCCTTGCATATCCCTTAGGTAAAAGGTGCTGGGGCTTATCACCTCGTCCACGACATACGGGCCTTCCCACGATGGACGGAGTGCCTTGACCTTCTATTGTATTGCCTTCATGACCCAGTCCCCTTGTTGGATCAGTCGAGCCCGAATGCACTGGTTGTATAATCGGGCGATTCTCTGTTTGTTCGCGGCATTGTGGAGATGTGCTGTGTCCCTCCTTTCTTCTTGTAGGTCATTGTTGAGTCGTAGCCATTCCTCGTTCATGCTCGAATCGTACCCCTCGATCCGTAGGCTCTGGTAGGTGATTTCTAGAGGTAGCACGGCCTCAGTTCCGAATGTCAGGCTGAACGGGGTTTCGCCTGTGGCCGCACTAGTGGTTGTTCGGATAGACTATAGGATCTCTGGAATGACCTTGGGCCAGCGCCCGTATCCTGCTTCCCCAGGCTCAATATCCTCGATTTTCTTCTTGATGCCTGCCTTGATTATTTTGTTTGCCGCTTCTACCTGCCCGTTTGTCTGAGGGTGTGCTGGCAATGAGAGTACGAGCCCTGTTCCTTGCCGTTTGCAGAAGGCCGTGAGCCGAGGGTTGTTGAACTGTGGCCCGTTGTCCGTGATGATGTTGATCGGGGTGCCGTAGCGACAGAAGAGGAACCGCCAAAGGAAGCGTTTGACCTTTTTTGTCGTGATCTTTATCATTGGCTGGGCTTCGATAAACTTGGTGTGGTAGTCGATGATGACGATCAGGTACTTGTACTGCCCCTTGGACTTTGGGAGTTCCCTGATTAAGTCCAGTCCCCACTGTGCGAACAGTACAGGCGATAAGAGAATTGAGAGCGGGACAGTGGGCACGTGGTAGTGATGTGCGTGCAGCTAGCACTGGTGGCACTTGCTCATCAGTGTCGTGGCGTTTGCATGGATGGTGGGCCACCAGAATCCGCAGCGGAGGGCCTTGTGCGCGATTGATCTTGCTCTCACGTGGTGGCTGCACGTGCCCGAGTGGATCTCTTATAGGATTGCGTTGCTCCTCATCGGGGTGACAAACTTTAGGCTCGCCCAAGTCTTTCCTCGCCGATAGAGTATGCCATCCCTCATGCTGAAGTTTGCCTCTCGTGCGACGACGGTCCTAACCTTTCGCTTGTCTTCTGGTAATTCTCCCATTGCCTTGTATGCAGTGAGTACGTCTATGTAACTGTGTCCATGCGGTTCGATTGCCAAGATTTGTAATCCTCCCGAAATGCTTGGTCGTCGCAGTACTTTGATGATTCGCTGTCCTGGTCCGAAGTGGACGAGAGCCGTAGCCAATCGGGCCAGCTTGTCCGCCTTCGCGTTGAGTCCCCGGTGTATGTGGTTGATGTTGACGTAGTTGAACCTGCTTATCAGCGCCTTCACGTGCCTGAGGTAGGTGATCATGGACTCTCCTTTCGCCTGAAATTCTCCCTCGACCTGGTTCACCACCAGTTGTGAGTTGCTGAATATGTTTAGGTCGGGCACCTCTGAGTTTTTGGCCAACTGTAGGCCTGCGATGAGTGCCTCATACTCGGCTTCATTGTTGGTTGTGTTGAATTCAAATTTGAGGGCGTATTCTGCGTTTACTCCTCCTGGCTCGGTTAGGATGATCCCGGCGCCACTCGTCTTCTTTGTACATGATCCGTCGACGTAGAGGTTCCACTCTGACAGTGGTCCTGCTTTGATTTCTAGCTTTTCCGATGTCTCTACCATCGGGCCGTCGGGTGCGCCGGTCGGTGTCGCCTCTGCTTCCGTGTATTCGGCGATGAAGTCTGCTATTGCCTGCCCTTTTATTGCTGTTCGGGGTTTGTACTGGAGGTCAAACTCGCCTCTGCCACTGTGGTCGGGCAACTGGAGGATTTGGCATAGAGGTGCGTTCGTGAGGATGTGGATGTTGTGTGCTTGGAAGTATGGTCTCAGCCGTCGGGCGGCGGTGATGAGTGCGAGCGCCATCTTCTCGATCATGGGGTATCGGGTTTTAGCGCCCGTCATGCCTTTCCCCGAAAAGAAAACGGACAGTTCCATGCAGCCCTCCCTGCGGACGAGGGCTGAGCTTACGGCTGTGAGGGAGGCAGCCAAGTAGATATATAGTACCTCTCCCCTGATGGGTCTGGATAGGAGGGGGATTGAGGCCAGATATTCCTTGATTTGGAGAAATGATGCCTCGCATTCGGGCGTCCATACGACCTCTCGCTTGTTCGTCGTTCGGAGGGCTTTGTAGAACGGAGCACACTTGTCCGAGTAGGGAGAAATGAACCTGTTTAGCGATGCGAGTTTGCCCGTGAGGCTCTGTAGATCCGCCTTTTTAATTGGCGGCTTCGTGTCGATGATCGCTCTTACCTTGGCGGGCGAAGCTTCGATTCCCCTCTGGCTTACGACGTACCCCAGGAATTTACTGTTTGTGACTCCGAACGTGCACTTGGCCGGATTCAATCTCATGTCATTTTTGATTAGGACATTGAGCACAGTCCCCAAGTTTTGGACGTGGTCAGCCGCCCGGATGCTCTCCACAAGTATGTCGTCCACGATGTTGCCTATCATGCCATGAAACATCGCGTTCATGAGCCTCTGATACATGGAGCCTACGTTCTTTAGTCCAAAAGGCATGACGACGTAGCAGTACAGGCCTTTGTCCGTGACAAAGCACGTCGCCTCCTGGTTTGCGGGGTCCATAAAAATTTGGTTGTATCCCGAGTACGCGTCCTTCATCGATAGGAGCTTGTGCCCAGCTGTCGCGTCCACCAGCTGGTCGATCCTCGGTAGATGGAAGCTGTCCTTGGGGCATGCCTTGTTGAGGTCTCTGTAATTGATGCACATCCTCTATTTCTTATTGTTCTTATGCACCATCACAGCGTTGAAGATCCACTTCGGGTAATCCACCTTTCGGATAAACCCAATGCCCAACAATCGGTCCACCTCCTCGTGCATTACTGCGTAGTGTTCCGCGTTGTACGCCCTTCGCTTCTGCTACATAGCCCTCGCGCCGGTGTTGACGCTCAGTTTATGGGATATAACGTTTGTGTTGATCCCAAGCATGTTCTTGTACGACCACGCGAATACTTCCTGCTTCTTCTTTAACAGTGCGACCAACCGTTCGGCTATCGCGGGCGCTAATTGGGTGCCAATCTGGATCGTCCTCTTTGGATGCTTGGAGGATAGCTGAATCGTCTGTAGCTCTTTGCGTTCGGGGACAGGGGATACTGCCATCAGTCCGTCGTGCGGGTCGTCCGGTGCTTCTGCTTCTGGTGCCAGTTCTTCCAGAGCTAGGATCTCCTGCCTGTTCCCGGGTTTTGCAGCCTCCTCGTAGTTGTAGCCCCGGACATGCCCGACCCCGTGCTCCGTCGGGAACTGACTTAGCAGCATGTGCCCGGCAATGATTAGTTTTAGCCTGCTGATCCCCGGCCTCCCGAATATGGCGTTGTATGGGGAGGGTGTGTCAATGATGATGAAGTCCGTTCGGACCTCGCTGTGTGGAGAGTCGGGGGCGCCGATCCCGATTCGAATGTTGTCACTTCCGATTGGGTATGATGTCTCGCCCGTGAAACTTGCGACGCACTCGTGGTCCTGCGTCATTTTGTGGGAGGGTCTGCCCAGCACCGTGTACGCGTCCAGGTAAATCACGTTCACGGACGCCCCGTTATCCACCAGCACTCTTTTCACGAGAAATCGATCTATGATCGCGTCGATCACAAACGGCAGGGTGCTGTTCTTCAGACTCCTCTCCTCGTCATCCGCCGTGAAGCTGATGTTGGACGGCTCCCTCCTTCCTGCCTTGTTCATCCTCCTTGTCCCGATCGTCAGTACCTCCCTGCTCGGACGATTGGGCGACGAAGTCCCCTAATTGTGTTTTCCCCCGGATATCGTGCTGATCGTCCCCCGGGTTTCGACGTTCGTCTCACGCGGTCGTTCCTCGGCTCTGAGGAGGGGGATTCGGTCGTCCCTCTTCATTTCCCTGAGTACCTTCTTCAGCATCATGCAGTCGTTAGTGTGGTTGGTGGCGGTGTGGTGGTATTCGCATCATCTGTCCGGGGTTCGACCGGTTGGGGCCCTGTCCTTTGACACATTGTTTGGCGGTTGAATCTGGTTTCGGTGCTGGCGGAGCAGTTGGTTTGACTGCCGGTCGATCGCGTAGACCTCCTGCTCGGTCAGTTGGTACCGGGGGGCCTCTCGGGAACGGGTTCCTCGCAATGCTGGTGCTTTCGCCCGGTCGTGTCCGATGCCTTGGTAGCTACGGGAAGATGGTCTCTGGTTATTCTGCCTGTGCGCATCTCTGCTCCGCTCTTAGCCTCCGCCCTATTCTCCTCTATTGTCGGCGGATTATCGCGGTTGAGCGTCCGCGCCCTCTGGTCGGTCGGTGCTGGACTTGGAGGCGGTTCCATACACTCGCGTCTCCACCAGCGCCTTCTGTACGATCAGGTCTATTATCTCGTCGTAGTCGAGATGCTCCTTCTGCACGAGCTTTTCTACGAATGGTTTTGCGAGCATGTTGTCCATCATAGCGACCTTAGCCACCTGGTTGTCGAGGCTTCTGCATGTGCTCGCCAGCGCTCTCCACTGGTTGATGTAGCTGGATAAGCTCTCATCTGCCCCTTGGTGGACCTTGAGGAGGATGCCTGTGGTGTTGTACTTGCCCTGGAGCCTGTAGCGCCTTTGGAAGCTTTCCGCCAGTTCAAGGAACGAATGGATGGAGCCTGGCAGAATCTCGTAGAACCAACTCCTTGCCTCTTGGGACAGCGTTTCCTGGAATAGGAAGCACAAAGTTGAGTCCGAGTACCTGGTTCCATCCGTAGCGGACCGAAACTCGTCGATGTGTGTGCGGGGGTCTCCACTTCCGTCGAACCGGGTGACCTTCGTGGTCTTCGCGTTTAGGTCTCTGCCTTTCTCCAGTATGTGCATCGAGAACGGACTGACTTGAGGGGTGAACATCCCACCTTGCCCGGGAAGCTTGTCTTTTCGTAGGCGTGACACTTCCTCCGATAGCTCCTCCATCCTCTGGAGGATTAGGGTGTTGTCCATTGGGGACGTACCTCTAGGCGCGGGTTCCTCCGTCGGCGTGGGTGTTCGGGTCACCCGAGGGTCGGCCCTGCCGAACGGGTACTGGAGATCCTCGGCGTTGGTGTCTTCTCGGACGGGACCCCGCCCGTGTCGTATCTGCTGCTGGTTGACGAGCGCGTCTAGCCGTTCTTCTAGCCTCTGCTGGATCTGACGCTCGTGGTCTCTTTCGAATGCTGCTTCCCGCAGCTCCTGGAGCAGGCAGTCGGCGTGTTCCTCACCGCTCAGTCCGGGGCTGCTGCTTGTCCCCAGTTTAATCAGCTATCGCGCCCGTTTGCTCGGGGGTGTTTCCTCGACGGGCATGTCACTCATGTTTGTCTCTTGGGTATTTATGTGGGCTTTTTGGTTAGTGGTGTTTATACGAGATTTGCAATTTGTAAGCTTCCCACAGACGGCGCCAACTGTTTCTACCGGATTACGCGGGACGTAATCCGGTAGAAGAAATACAAGTAATCTCTTCGTCTCGTCTGAACGTTCGGACTGTTCGGATGATCGGGTGCCTTCTCTCTCTCTTCGGGTGTTCGGGTATTCGGGTTTACAGACTCGCGTGTTCGGCCTCAGCTGTTAGAAGAATACAACAAACTGGCGGCCAGATGGTCAAAACAGGATCGGCCTGCCTTCAACGCTCTGATGCCTAAGTTAGGAGATGTATTGGATATAATAGTCAAGCGAACGTGTAAGAAAGTAGGTTGGAGTATTTAATTGCTTATGAATCAGTTGTCCACTTACCTGTAGTAAATGCCTTACCTATATGGGTGGGTGAGTTTGTTGCTTGCTTGTGCTCTTCGATGTGGGATAGGGCTGCACTTGCTGTCATGTGGGTTGAGTATTCGGATCTGCGCTTGTCGGGCGCGTGCCCGATTGGATGGGGTCGGTCTTGCGAGTGAAGTTGTAGTCCGCTTGGTGGTCTTTCGGGTGGTCGGGTAGGTGTTGATTACCTGCTTAAGTGGGTAAGTATGTTTAATCCAGGAACTAATGGTGCTATACTAACACTATGCACAATACTTGGAGCTGACATTAAATCATCTTAGATCACACTAATTATATGCCAAGTTCGAGAAGTGCAATTTCTAGCAGCACAAAGTCAAGTTCTTAAGCCACGTAGTCTCTCAGTCAGGCATAGCAATGGATCCTGCTAAGATTGAATCAGTGTTAGAATGGAAAGCTCCTACCACCCCAACCGAAGTATGAAGCTTTCTTGTCCTTGCTGGATACCATCAAAGATCTATAGAAGGTTTTTCAAAAATTTCTCTCCCACTTACGAGGTTGACGCGGAAAAATGTTAAGTACGTATGGGAAGACAATTGTGAGATAGCCTTCTAGAAATTGAAGGAGAAGCTAACAACGACACCAATTATCACAATTCCTGAAAGTGGAGTCCATCTTGTAATCTATAGCGATGCATCACAACGAGGGTTCGGTTGTGTTCTGATGCAAAATGGAAAAGTGGTAGCTTATGCTTCTCGACAGTCGAAGCGACACGAGAAGAATTATCCCACGCATGATCTTGAGCTTGCTGCTGTGGTCTTTGCTTTGAAAACCTGGAGGCATCATTTGTACGGAGAACGGTTTGATCTATTCTCTGATCACAAAAGCCTCAAGTACATCTTCTCTCAAAAGGATTTGAACATGCGACAACGATGACGGATGAAGCTGATCAAGGACAATGATTTCACCTTATAGTACCACCAAGGGAAAGCAAATGTAGTGACCGACGCGCTAAGCCTAAAACCTGATATCCATCTTGCCTTGCTTTTAAGGGAAAATTGGAACATGCTAGAAATTCTTATTGAGTACAATCTTAGTCCATCGCCAACTGCATGTAGAACTTTCATTGGAAGTATAGTAGTGCAACCTACTATTATTACCTGAATCATCCAAGCACAAGGAGATGATGAAGAGCTTGTGAAGTATGTTCGAGAAATGAAAGAACAATACCCTGAGGATTGGAGCATACAAGATGGAGAAGGAACGCGCTTCCGAGGGAGAATTTGTGTGCCAAACTTGGCACCATTAAAGGAAAAAGTATTGAATGAAGTACATCATTCGAAGTTCACAGTTCACCCTGGAGGAGTAAAAATATACAAGGATCTACGAAGACACTTTTGGTGAAACAACATGAAGAGGGACATCAAAAAATATCTCTAAATATCTTACATGCCAACTAGTGTAAGCGAAGCACGTGCAGAAAGGAGGACTCTTACAACCCCTCAAAGTTCCGGAGTGGAAATCGGAGAACATCACTATAAATTTTGTCACGGGAGTGCCAAAGACACGAAAGAGAAATGATGTAATATGGGTTATCATCAATTGCCTTACAAAGTCAGTGCATTTCTTACCCATTAAAATAATATATTCCATTTATGTCTTAAGCAAGATGTACTTAAAAGAAATTGTACATCTTCATGGGATTCCTGTCTCATTTGTCTCTAATCATGATCCTCGATTCACCTTTAGATTTTAGGTTAGCTTACAAGAAACTATGGAAATGAAGCTAGATATGAGCACTGCATTTCACCCTAAAACGGATAGACAAACCGAAAGATCATGAACGCCAACCTTACCGATATAAAAGAATGTGTCACCCTCTGGGTCAAATGTTGTCTAAAAGACATAGTTGAAAACATTCAATATGTCAAGAATGACCTTTAAAGATACTCGACTCTCCCACAAAGTCATCCGGTGAATGAGAGCCTAAACTGATAGTCCCGTTGGTCGTCATTTATAACCTCGGTTCTGGTATGCTGGTTGCCCAAATGGTGGTGTAGGTCTAGCACCAGAAGTAACTCCATGATCGCCACCAGAACTAAAAGCTAGAAATTTGCATGAGATATCCCTCGCAAAATAGTCCACCTGACCATAGCGGTAACATACTAAAATCCCCAACTGGCACTGCCCAAAACAACATTTATGACCAATGTTACATAAAAAAAAGATCTCTAGGTGCTGGCATGGGGATACAAATCTAGATCCACCGGAATCACTCTAAAATCCTGTCTCTAGCGTTGGCTCCTCATCCATCTCAGAAAATAACTCGAACGATGGACACTAGGGGCTGAGGTATGAGGTCCCTGGCCAGAAGATGATGTGAAACCAATTATGTTGTACCCTTTACTCGTTGAATATCTCTGGCGGGGTCTACCTCCCTCAAATCGTCAAATAACATCCTGCACAATTCGTGGTCAAATCTCACATTAAACTGCAACACGGACACATTGACAAGGCGGGTAAACACCTCTCAAAGATATACTATTCACAACTTGGATATATCAATGTAGTAAAATAAATAGGGGTTATCGAACACAAGGAATTGGTGAAACTAAATCCTAACAAACTATTATGCTGACAGACTCGACTACAATACACTAATGATAACGTGAGCCTAAGCTAGACAGACTCAAATACTACGAAATTTGGATACAATTAACTAGACACAGTGGCAGACTAACACACAAAATTTGAGGGTTTTCTGAGTTGATTTGGTTACCGAAATAAATCGGCTAAGCTATAGCTAATGCAGAAATCAGTAAATTACAGAAAATAAATTGTTGTAGATAACCAATGAGATATAAATGTTAAGAACTTCTCTCCACCCTAGACATACTTACGACCTCCCCAATATAATTGAACTAACCATGGATGAATACTCCCCACACAAGAGCTTTGCTTAAGTCATCTTATGTATTACACTCTCTTACTTGGCATGAAAGATGGAGGGACAATCCGCTCGATCTTGATCCTCAATTAATCGACTTATACATATGGTGATGTAAGCCTAGAGAACTGAAGTCATTACGTTCTAAGAATGTTTGAAGAATAACAGAGCTTCAAGGGTTGATAAGGTGGTCACCTTTTCATCACTAAGGCTTGTTTCACTCAAATTCATGTTTGTCTCTAGAGAATATGCAACGATAAGGTGGTCATATACATAATCAAGACTATAGATCCTAAGCCATGAATCTAAGCGTTCACTCAAAGAAACATGAACATAGAAAACATACGGTGAGAAAATAGTGAAACAAAACTCATCCAAATAATAAATAGAATCAAAAGGGGTTCAAAATCGTAAGCATATCTAGGGCTTCAATCAGCCCCTAACAATGGAAATTTAGCTACACATAGTTTTAAATGATAACATTGAAGAATTCATGACACTACCAGAAGAAGTACTATATCCGACGAGATCCTCAAAGAACGACCGACGAGAAGGGATCTCGTCGGATATAGTAAACTATAACCGACGACATGATTATCTCGTTGGTTATAGTTTTTTGACTATCGAGATTTTCTTGTCGTCAGTCATAGACGCCGGAAACTCGTTGGTCATAGTTTTGGACAATGTCCGACAATTTTTTTGACTATTACCAACGAGTTTTTCATTTCGTCAGTTATAGTTTCTTATTTCAGATCTGGGCAGCAGCTCGATCTGTCATTCAAGAAACTTTCCATTTTTTCTGAAAATGCTCTGAAATCGATCTTTGGGTGATGTCGAGAATGAGTTCGTGATGATTCATGCGCATTATATATATATAGGTACGTCGTGCTTAATTAATATATATATGTGTTGTGCATGATATGCATGTATGTATATATTAATGCTTAATTGGTTGAATATATAGATCGATTGATCGATATTAATTGATTTTGAATATATATATATATTGATCGATCGAGTTAATTAATTGATTCTGGAGTTTGAGTAATTGATCGATGGTTGATTTTGAGTACGTACGCGTGATTGATCGTAAATATATATATATTAATTGTTGTTAATTTTAATTTGATTATTGTGAATATATATATAGCAATAACTAGCTAGCTAGCTAGGGTGATTAATTTATTTAATTAATATATTGCATTATATATATATAATTTTCAGGATGGACAAGAGTTGGATATGTCTTCCAAGATGGGATGTAAGATATCACCGTGGAATTAGAAGTTTTGTAGAATATGTGAAGGTTAATTGTGGAGGGATGACAATTCATTATTGTCCGTGTACGAAATGTCAGTGTCGTAGCGAGCGATATCATTTTCACATCGATAAAGTATTGGAGCACTTGAAGAAAAACGGGTTTTGGGATAAGTACATATGTTGGATTTATCACGGTGAGAGCTCAACAGTTGGTCAACATGATCACGGACAATTTTTTGAGAGTGGCAGTACATCCAATGATCCAACAACAAGGTTGATCAACGATATGTTTCCTCATGAGAGCGGTATATTTGCTCAAGCACCGGATATCGATATCCCTCCCGTCGTTGAAGACTTCCCTCATATTGAGCCGGTCCAGCAATTACCTACAGCTGTCAACACTGCTGGTATGGACAAGTACAACAACCTCATTGCCTTCCAACATACCCCGTTGTACAACAGGTGTAATAAGACTGTTCTCGAAAGTGTTATGGGAGTAATGAAGCTCAAAGTGGAGAACAAAATGAGTGTGAAGGCTGTTGATGATTGGCTGAAGTGGTCTGGTTCGTTGTTGCCCCCCGGTCATCGTCTTCCTACCACTCATC